>JASDDO010000014.1:612046614-613479162 GCA_030015575.1 Agapanthus africanus | reverse complement strand
TTCGGTGATTGATACAGTATATAGTATATATGATATATTATATAGCCGTTACTTATGTTGTTACACCCGTGCTAGCCCTGTCCTGCTCTGCCGTTAGTTACCTAACCTAACGGTGCACGAGGGGACATCGAGGCGAATGCGGATGGCATAAGTGTACGTCGTATTTATCTGTGATGTTTAGGTACTTAAATGATGGGACTTCATTAATGAGATTAATGAAATAAAAGAAACCTAAGATGTTGTAGAATCGAATTTCAAAATAAAACAGGTAGCTACAGTTCTTGCTTTGCACAGCGGTATATATGATATATCCTGCACCTTATTCGATGAGGAAAGGACCGAGATCCCTTCACCGGGAGTGACTCCTTTAGCAATAACTGGCAGATGCTACACACTCGGTTTGTCTTTTGATTGCTTTTAAGAGTTTCTGCTTTGCACAGTGATATATATGATATATCCCGCACCTCATTCGACGAGGAAAGGACCGACGATCCCTTCACGGGAGTGACTCCTTTAGCAAAACTAGAAAAGCCTCAAAACACTCCATTTTAAAATTCATTCGATCCTACAACGATATCAAGTTCATTACGCAATAGGTTTTCAGAAAAACCTGTCGTAGCCATCCGTCATTTCAGATAAGTAGTAGTTAGTATTCGTGCTGCGTTTGTTGGCCTTTGTCAAGGCGTAGTGTGCGGTAGCTGACTAGTGCTTATCTGCTTATGCATATGATGCAGATTGAGTTAGGGCAGTCGTGGCGACCTTGTTGGCCTTGGTCAAGGGCCGTGCGGGTGGGTTTAATTCAATCAGGAAATGACGGGTTGAACTTGACTAGCATCCTATGGTTTGTTGGCCTTTGTCAAGGTCATAGGACGTTAGGGGCAAAATATTATCGGGAATTTCAAGTGTTGAAATTTGCAATGAGATTGCATACCTTCTATGAGGATAGTTGGATCCCGATACCCGCTGCGAGTAAGAGTTACTCCTGGGAGAGTTTTACACATTACAATTAGCCGATCAAGTAGGTGTCTAGAAAGGTGAAAACGGTGGTACGCCTCTGGGAAAACGAGGTTTACATTAATTAGGTTCGTGCGAAAGCACGGGGGACCTCCCTCAAAGTACCGACACTGGCCTGACTGAAAGATTGGCGAACTTGTAGTGTGTAATTAATCCCGGCTAGTCGTTCCTTTTAGGGTTTGAAGAAGATTTGATAAAAAGCAGTGGGAGCCATCCTGATTAGATAAAATAATAACCAATCTATTCTTGCAAGAGCGCACGCTGAGTGTCTTCTTCTCTCTCTCTCCTGGTAGCAACCATATCACGCTTAATCAAGATAATAATACGGATTATTGACCGAACCCGCTTGTTATACTGAGCTGGGGAACGTTGGTCCCGCTCCAACTTATAATTGTTATAAGACAGAGCAGGAAATTGGGGAATACCAGATTTCCCGTGCCGCCCAAACGAAGAGAGTGCATGCTGATGCATCATCTTCGGGTGTGTTCATTACAAAGAACTGTTTCTCAGTATCCTCCGCATCCTAGGTATATGATACCGGATCAGGATCCCAGATATGTAATATTGTTACATAGGGCTGCAAAAGGGTAGAAAAACTGAGAACGGGTGATGAGGTTTCATGAGGCAGAAAACGGGGCAAGTGTTGCATCCAAGTCTATTGGTCATTGTCACCCTGTATTACCAATACATTGATTCTGAACGAATGGTTATTAGATACCGAACCTGATATACAAAATCATATCAGTCTCTTTATAAGTAAAGAAGTGATAAAATTTTGTATTGTTGGATAATGTTTTTGAACATTTCCTATATCAAAAGTTGATCGGTTCAGGCACGTTATCTAAAAGCATTAATGTTCTAAATCAAACTACAGTTCTAAGTATAGGGAACACACACAAGAGGAAGAGTTCAGAAATGAACGAATTCTTCTTGAGGTATTGTAGACTAGGTCATATCAATGCGACCCGACTAGCTGAGTTACATTTAGATGCATATTTAAATCAGTTTGAATTTACATCTTGTGAAACTCGCCAGTCATGTCACAAAGATTAGATGACCATAGCTCTGTTTATTGGAAACAGAGAAAGAGTTAGTAAACTCTTGGGATGATACATGTTGATGTATGTTAGGTCCCCTGTCTACACATGCCAAGACTGGTTCTTTATACTTCATTATATTCTCTGATAATCTCTCAAGATTCAGACATATGTTCCTGTATGAAACACAAGTCCGAACCTTTTGAGATATTCACAGAATATGATTTAGAAGTAGAGAACCAAAATACGGGTATAAGTATTATGTCCTTTGATGTGATCAAGGAGGAGAATACTAAAGCACGGGATTCCTGGACTATTCTAAGAATGAGATTCTCTCTCAGAATTACTCCTCCGTATACACCATTGCACGATGGTATATCGGGGTGGAGCAGATACACCCTATTTGATATGGTGTGCTCTATGATGAGTACTACTGAGTTACCTATTTCCTTTGGGAGTTATGCGCTTGAGAAGCTGCATACCTATTGAATAAGGTTCCAATCAAATCAATTGCCTACCGCTTCATATGTGATATGGAAAGGGAAGAGCCCATATCTTAAGTTGGTTAAGATTTGGGGTTGTCCGGCCTATGTTTAAAAGCAAAATCTGGACAAGCTCGAGGCAAGGTCTGTTATGTTCAACTGGAAAGGTTCCAGCTATACAAACTACAGCAGATGATTTGGTAGAACCGAAGGATTCAGTAGATTCCAACGAACCTCAGCCTCTCCGTCGATCTAGTAGGGTTCCTCACCCACCTGAGAGATACTTCGGTTTCTCTATGACAGTGGGAGCGAGGATTGCATCATGAGATGATGACCCAACTAGTTTCGAACTGGCCATCAGGAGTAAGACTCTGTAAGAATGGCTGGATGCTTAGCGATCTGAGATGGAATCCTTATACACCAACAAAGTATGGACTTTAGTTGCTATATCTGAAGGGTTAAATCCCCATCAGGAGCAAGTATATCTTGAGAAGATTACTTGGTGTACATGGAAAAGTTGAGACTTTCAAAGCTAGACTTGTTAAAGGTTTTCGTCATCGACCAGGCATGGATAATGATGAAACCTTTTCCAGTACCTATGCTTAAGTCCATCCAGATATTACTTGCCACGGCTACATACCATGACTACGATATCTGGCGATTGGGTGTTATGACTGCTTTTCTAAATGATGTTTTAGAAGAGTGCGCCTATAAGTACACAGCCAGAGGGCCTCGTAGACAGTGGGAGCAGCGGAAACGTGTGCAAGATGTTTTATATGATAAAGCAGGCATCGCGGAGTTGGAATGTCTGTTTTGATGTAGTAGTCAAAGAGTTTGACTTCATCAAAATGGTAGATGAACCTTGTATAAACAAAAAGGTAGTAGGGAGTATGGTGGTGATCCTCGTAGAGTACGTGGATGACATACTCTTGATAAGAAAGGAGTTTCTTATGCTACGCTCGATCAATCTCCGTTTATCACAAAGATTCTCCGTATAGGATCAAAGTGATACCTACTAAATCCTGGATTTTGGATCTATGAGATAGATCTAATTGGATGTTAGGATACTCACTAGCTGTAGTGAGATGGTATCAATCGATCCTGGGGAGAATCACTGGAAAGGTTCCAGGGTGATAAAGACGGCTGAATGTCAGTCGCAGGCATTGTCTTTACCCTCAGTAAAGGGACGGTATGTTGGAAGAGTTCTAAGCTAGATACCGTGACATACTAGATGATAAAGGCTGGATACATCGCTACTTATGATGCTACCAAAGAGGATGTTTGGGTGTATATTAGTTCATGAGATGAACTACGTTCCTACCATTGTGAGACAATGGAGTTGTGGCTTATGCCAAGGAACGCCGGTCCCATCAGTGATCCAGACTTATTCTAAGGCAGTATCACTTGATCATGGAGATGGTTGATCTCCAGGATGATCGAGGTTAGGAGAGTAGACTCAGAGGACAACACGGCGGATCCACTCACGAAGGCCTATTCCCAGAGAGAGACTTTTATGGGATGGTTGAGTATGAGATACTGCAACCACTGCTACAGATGGCCCTAGTGCAAGTGGGAGATTGTTAGTTATATGTATGCCCTAGAGGCCATTACTGTACATAGGATGTATATTGTAGTGGATGCTTGGACATATATAGGGAGGACTTTCTTGCTCGACATGATAGTATGCTATCTGGTTGATCTTTACCTTAACATGTACACTGATTGTCTCTCTGTTACATGTTGGTAAAGCCCTTAGGATGTGTGCTTGACTACCTGGACTATGATGCGGATCATACTAGTGGGGACATGGTAGTCCATAAGTACATCCTTCAAAGTCCCTAGTCGTGGGTGTATCGAGACGGGGCATCGATATACCAGAGTAGACTAGCGTATACCTTCTCGACCCATACAGATGGGCGATGGATGATCCCATATCCATTGGTGTTTGATATCGGAGATGATATACGGGTGCTCAGTAGAGACTGGGTACACTGGACGGACTCGCCGAGAACTCCCAGATGGTATTATACCTCACGTCAGATGGCAGTTCTCTGGTGACACTGGTACAGAGTAGTCTGTTGACCCGAGATCGTCATAGAGTCTTGTGTGGTTCCCACTGTACTTTGATTTCCATCTTACCACGTCCAAGAGGGCGTGCAAAACGGTGGTTTTTGGGTACAGTCCCGAGTCACATGGAGGCAATGAGCGATAGGAGGGGATTCGTCTCTCCCGGTATAGGGAGTTGATGTTGCGCTGTGTTCGATTGGCTATAACAGGAAATCTCTGGCCAGGGTTGCTGAGATTTACTGGTAAGTGTTACCAGTAGTTTCTCGAATTGTTATAGACCTCATATCGACACGACTTATCGAGCTATTGGGGTCTGACGTTTACCACCCCTAGGCGAGATATGCGACATATCTGACGATCAGACCGGACTGTACGGTAGTGTTACTGGTTGGATTCACTGGAGTGTGAGCGGGCTTGCTCGTCGATCTTCTGATCGCTCAATAACCGGGTGGCCGTTACGTTTAGCAGACCGCTTGCGGCTTGTGGGTGTTTGATATGATCATCACCTGCTGCCGGCGTATTGACGAGTCTTTAGAGTCCTACACAGAGGTTTCCTGGCTCAAGCGAAACGAAATAGGAGCGCATATGAGATATGTGCGGGACCGAGAATAATGCGAGTATGTGATACCGTATTTCATTCTCGCGATAAGTATCGAATGGTTGTATGCGATATAACCTAGTTATCGAATCAAGGGTTGATTCGATAAGTCGATACATAGTATACTAGTCGGTTGTGTGCGACATGACCGGATCATTGAATCAGGTGTTGATTTAATGATTTAATGCATAATTATATATTTGATATATTACTTTGCATTAACTAGTTTTGGTTCACTTTAAATGGTTTTTCTCGCTCGGAAGTGCGCATTATATATGTGATATGATTTTGTGCACTTGCTTGTATCATGTTTGATGATACATGCTTTTTGGTTAAGTGTAAAGTATTAAACCTTGGTTAATGAAATGGTTAGGGTTTATTATTTGTTATTCATTTATCTTATTTAGTTATCCATTTATTTTTGATAAATGAATAAAAGAAAATGAAATGAAATGGTGGCTTTCATTTGTTGTTTTCATGAAGCTTCATGAACACTTTGACTAAGTGACCATTTTGTCTCTAGCTTGACCCTAACCATTCCTTTAACCATGATTGATTCTCTACACATTACCATAGTTAGAATTATGATAAGAAATGATTATTATTCTAATTCAATTACTCTTATCATAAGACTTTCTTCTTCTTCTTCATCTTCTTCCATGAAGAAAGCAAGCTCCATCAATGGTGATTGATGGAAATGAGTGAGAAATACAATTCTAAAGTCAACCCACTTCCTATTTTTTCATCCTCTACCTCTTGCCAAGTAGTAGAGTGTGTTTCCTTCACAAGTTTTCATGACTTGGTGAAGGTGGAGCTTGATTTAGCGATGCCTCGACGTAGATCATCTTCGGCAATGGACATCGACGACCTAGCTCGCCATTTCTCCGACGAAGCCGACGCTAGAGCCCGGGAATTCATTTGGACAGCAAAGGGACTTCGTTGCGGAGCTATGGAGGTGGAGCAACGGATCTACAAAGGTTGTATATCCGTATTCTCATAGTTAAGTGTTAACTAGTTTATCTTTTCGCCTAGATTTCTAGCCAACGATCCGTAGTCTAGGGTTTCTCGGCACCGCATTTGTTTGAAACGGGCATGGTTGATGCCTTGTGAGACCTCATTAGGATGCCTAGGAACCCTACAGTGGTATCAGAGCCTAGCTAGAGCCTTAGACGAAGTCTAGACGACGTTTGAATCCCGATCGAACCCGAAACCCCATATTTCCCATGCTCTCTATCCTTTTTTCAAAACTGTGCATTTTTCCACATTAAAATTATGCAGAAAATCAAGCAGGGTTTTATATGAATTACTGTGAAATACGGGGGCCTAATTCGAATAAACCACCGCGGAACCGCGGCACGAGCTTGGCATGTGCGGCGGTTCCGCGGCCCTATGGTCTCCCCTTGTGTTGACTTTTGCACAGTAATTCCTATTTAACTGTGATGTGTTCTCTGGGTATTTTTGATATTTATTCAAGAGTTGAATAATCTGGGATGTTTTGGAGCTTCGATGATTCGATCGGGTTTATCAGATTTTGTCTATTTGGCTTTCCGGATAAATTTTAGAATATGTTAAAAAGTTCGACCGGATATAAATACCCAATTTTTCCCCTGTCGGGAAATTTCCAAGTGTTGGATCTTTCCGTAGTTTAACGACGTTCTAAGTAGTGCAAGTAACGCGATGTTCCCTCTAGAAGACAACAAACCTTAACTCGATTATGTGACCGTCTTGAACTGCCCTTTGAACCTTCGGGTTTGGGGCAGTACGGCGTGCCACATGTGAGGCGTTGGCTTGACCCTTCTACGGCTGGACCGTTGGTACTGAGGCATGAACTGAAAGTTGTTAGACTTATTTCATGTGTTGATCTGTTTCGGGATAACTTGGGTGTTCGATTGTTCGATCGAAAGTTAACATTTTCTATTTATCTGGAATGTGATACAATAATTGGAATTCACAAGCAGTTATGAGATAACTGAATGAATGTTATAAACATAGCAGTTTAGTCTCACTTGATCGGTTGCCACGGAATTTTGATGTGATCAAAAGTCCATCGCAATCACGTAGCGTACGCGGATACTCGCCGGGTAAACTTAATAGACAGCCTCACTCCATAGCCCCGACCAAGTGACTGTAGGAGAACCCCGTCGCCGAAAGCATCCGTTCGGGTGCTCGCGGTAACGGTGTTCCGCCTTGGTGCACTTCGTCGACGGCGTCGGGGGTGCGGCCGCCTACTAAAGTTTGCGACGAGCATTCGATCAGGATGTCGGGAATCTTGTTGAATTGCCCGACTTGACATTGAAAAGAGTTTTCGATAATGAGACTAAAATGCGGGGTTTATAATTGTTAGGCATGCGATGTCTGAGGTGGTTGCGGATTCCAACTGTTGTAGTTTTACACTTTCTTTTCTGTGACCGTAAGTGTAATATGTGATATCGCCGGTTTCTTTGCTATATGTCAACGACAATTGGGATGCGCATATTTACTTACGTTGATGACATGTGATGTTATGTGTTGCTGGATATGTTATATTGGATCGTCGTGTTTGAATAGCCGGGGGGTTTTATGTGAGATGAGTGTTTTTCATTTTCATTCATGTAAAAACTGTATGTAATATTCTTTTATTGGGGCACTTCCAGGTTGCGGAAGTTGTCACCGTTGATGTATATTATTTACTTTTCCGCACTAGGATAGACCCAAGGAGGAAGGCACAAGTAACCGGGTTCTGGAGTCCAGTGGGAGACCAACTCGAGGAGTCAAGGCCGGGTCTCCTAACTCCAGTATTGGTAGGGTTGCTTGCCGCTCTCGTAGGGGTCTAGGGGTGTGGGTTTGGCTATTCATCACGACCGTGGAATCCGTGTTTTATACTGGCTCGTATTAAAAACACGGACGTCCTAGTATATCCAATATTTCATATGATTCTTCTGCTGCGATATCTGTGATGTGATCATGTGATGTTCTGTGATAGATACAGTATATAGTATATATGATATATTATATAGCCGTTACTTATGTTTTACACCCGTGCTAGCCCTGCCCTGCTCTGCCGTTAGTTACCTAACCTAACGGTGCACGAGGGGACATCGAGGCGAATGCGGATGGCATAAGTGTACGTCGTATTTATCTGTGATGTTTAGGTACTTAAATGATGGGACTTCATTAATGAGATTAATGAAATAAAAGAAACCTAAGATGTTGTAGAATCGAATTTCAAAATAAAACAGGTAGCTACAGTTCTTGCTTTGCACAGCGGTATATATGATATATCCTGCACCTTATTCGATGAGGAAAGGACCGAGATCCCTTCACCGGGAGTGACTCCTTTAGCAATAACTGGCAGATGCTACACACTCGGTTTGTCTTTTGATTGCTTTTAAGAGTTTCTGCTTTGCACAGTGATATATATGATATATCCCGCACCTCATTCGACGAGGAAAGGACCGACGATCCCTTCACCGGGAGTGACTCCTTTAGCAAAACTAGAAAAGCCTCAAAAACACTCCATTTTAAAATTCATTCGATCCTACAACGATATCAAGTTCATTACGCAATAGGTTTTCAGAAAAACCTGTCGTAGCCATCCGTCATTTCAGATAAGTAGTAGTTAGTATTCGTGCTGCGTTTGTTGGCCTTTGTCAAGGCGTAGTGTGCGGTAGCTGACTAGTGCTTATCTGCTTATGCATATGATGCAGATTGAGTTAGGGCAGTCGTGCGACCTTGTTGGCCTTTGTCAAGGGCCGTGCGGGTGGGTTTAATTCAATCAGGAAATGACGGGTTGAACTTGACTAGCATCCTATGGTTTGTTGGCCTTTGTCAAGGTCATAGGACGTTAGGGGCAAAATATTATCGGGAATTTCAAGTGTTGAAATTTGCAATGAGATTGCATACCTTCTATGAGATAGTTGGATCCCGATACCCGCTGCGAGTAAGAGTTACTCCTGGGAGAGTTTTACACATTACAATTAGCCGATCAAGTAGGTGTCTAGAAAGGTGAAAACGGGGTTACGCCTCTGGGAAAACGAGGTTTACATTAATTAGGTTCGTGCGAAAGCACGGGGGACCTCCCTCAAAGTACCGACACTGGCCTGACTGAAAGATTGGCGAACTTGTAGTGTGTAATTAATCCCGGCTAGTCTTTCCTTTTAGGGTTTGAAGGAAGATTTGATAAAAAGCAGTAGGAGCCATCCTGATTAGATAAAATAATAACCAATCTATTCTTGCAAGAGCGCACGCTGAGTGTCTTCTTCTCTCTCTCTCCTGGTAGCAACCATATCACGCCTTAATCAAGATAATAATACGGATTATTGACCGAACCCGCTTGTTATACTGAGCTGGGGAACGTTAGTCCCGCTCCAACTTATAATTGTTATAAGACAGAGCAGGAAATTGGGGAATACCAGATTTTCCGTGCCGCCCAAACGAAGAGAGTGCATGCTGATGCATCATCTTCGGGTGTGTTCATTACAAAGAACTGTTTCTCAGTATCCTCCGCATCCTAGGTATATGATACCGGATCAGGATCCCAGATATGTAATATGTTACATAGGGCTGCAAAAGGGTAGAAAAACTGAGAATGGGTGATGAGTTTCATGAGGCAGAAAACGGGGCAAGTGTTGCATCCAAGTCTATTGGTCATTGTCACCCTGTATTACCAATACATTGATTCTGAACGAATGTTATTAGATACCGAACCTGATATACAAAATCATATCAGTCTCTTTATAAGTAAAGAAGTGATAAAATTTTGTATTGTTGGATAATGTTTTGAACATTTCCTATATCAAAAGTTGATCGGTTCAGGCACGTTATCTAAAAGCATTAATGTTCTAAATCAAACTACAGTTCTAAGTATAGGGAACACACACAAGAGGAAGAGTTCAGAAATGAACGAATTCTTCTTGAGGTATTGTAGACTAGGTCATATCAATGCGACCCGACTAGCTGAGTTACATTTAGATGCATATTTAAATCAGTTTGAATTTACATCTTGTGAAACTCGCCAGTCATGTCACAAAGATTAGATGACCATAGCTCTGTTTATTGGAAACAGAGAAAGAGTTAGTAAACTCTTGGGATGATACATGTTGATGTATGTTAGGTCCCCTGTCTACACATGCCAAGACTGGTTCTTTATACTTCATTATATTCTCTGATAATCTCTCAAGATTCAGACATATGTTCCTGTTGAAACACAAGTCCGAACCTTTTGAGATATTCACAGAATATGATTTAGAAGTAGAGAACCAAAATACGGGTATAAGTATTATGTCCTTTGATGTGATCAAGGAGGAGAATACTAAAGCACGGGATTCCTGGACTATTCTAAGAATGAGATTCTCTCTCAGAATTACTCCTCCGTATACACCATTGCACGATGGTATATCGGGGTGGAGCAGATACACCCTATTTGATATGGTGTGCTCTATGATGAGTACTACTGAGTTACCTATTTCCTTTTGGGAGTTATGCGCTTGAGAAGCTGCATACCTATTGAATAAGGTTCCAATCAAATCAATTGCCTACCGCTTCATATGTGATATGGAAAGGGAAGAGCCCATATCTTAAGTTGGTTAAGATTTGGGGTTGTCCGGCCTATGTTTAAAAGCAAAATCCGGACAAGCTCGAGGCAAGGTCTGTTATGTTCAACTGGAAAGGTTCCAGCTATACAAACTACAGCAGATGATTTGGTAGAACCGAAGGATTCAGTAGATTCCAACGAACCTCAGCCTCTCCGTCGATCTAGTAGGGTTCCTCACCCACCTGAGAGATACTTCGGTTTCTCTATGACAGTGGGAGCGAGGATTGCATCATGAGATGATGACCCAACTAGTTTCGAACTGGCCATCAGGAGTAAGACTCTGTAAGAATGGCTGGATGCTTAGCGATCTGAGATGGAATCCTTATACACCAACAAAGTATGGACTTTAGTTGCTATATCTGAAGGGTTAAATCCCCATCAGGAGCAAGTATATCTTGAGAAGATTACTTGGTGTACATGGAAAAGTTGAGACTTTCAAAGCTAGACTTGTTAAAGGTTTTCGTCATCGACCAGGCATGGATAATGATGAAACCTTTTCCAGTACCTATGCTTAAGTCCATCCAGATATTACTTGCCACGGCTACATACCATGACTACGATATCTGGCGATTTGGTGTTATGACTGCTTTTCTAAATGATGTTTTAGAAGAGTGCGCCTATAAGTACACAGCCAGAGGGCCTCGTAGACAGTGGGAGCAGCGGAAACGTGTGCAAGATGTTTTATATGATAAAGCAGGCATCGCGGAGTTGGAATGTCTGTTTTGATGTAGTAGTCAAAGAGTTTGACTTCATCAAAATGGTAGATGAACCTTGTATAAACAAAAAGGTAGTAGGGAGTATGGTGGTGATCCTCGTAGAGTACGTGGATGACATACTCTTGATAAGAAAGGAGTTTCTTATGCTACGCTCGATCAATCTCCGTTTATCACAAAGATTCTCCGTATAGGATCAAAGTGATACCTACTAAATCCTGGATTTTGGATCTATGAGATAGATCTAATTGGATGTTAGGATACTCACTAGCTGTAGTGAGATGGTATCAATCGATCCTGGGGAGAATCACTGGAAAGGTTCCAGGGTGATAAAGACGGCTGAATGTCAGTCGCAGGCATTGTCTTTACCCTCAGTAAAGGGACGGTATGTTGGAAGAGTTCCAAGCTAGATACCGTGACATACTAGATGATAAAGGCTGGATACATCGCTACTTATGATGCTACCAAAGAGGATGTTTGGGTGTATATTAGTTCATGAGATGAACTACGTTCCTACCATTGTGAGACAATGGAGTTGTGGCTTATGCCAAGGAACGCCGGTCCCATCAGTGATCCAGACTTATTCTAAGGCAGTATCACTTGATCATGGAGATGGTTGATCTCCAGGATGATCGAGGTTAGGAGAGTAGACTCAGAGGACAACACGGCGGATCCACTCACGAAGGCCTATTCCCAGAGAGAGACTTTTATGGGATGGTTGAGTATGAGATACTGCAACCACTGCTACAGATGGCCCTAGTGCAAGTGGGAGATTGTTAGTTATATGTATGCCCTAGAGGCCATTACTGTACATAGGATGTATATTGTAGTGGATTCTTGGACATATATAGGGAGGACTTTCTTGCTCGACATGATAGTATGCTATCTGGTTGATCTTTACCTTAACATGTACACTGATTGTCTCTCTGTTACATGTTGGTAAAGCCCTTAGGATGTGTGCTTGACTACCTGGACTATGATGCGGATCATACTAGTGGGGACAAGGTAGTCCATAAGTACATCCTTCAAAGTCCCTAGTCGTGGGTGTATCGAGACGGGGCATCGATATACCAGAGTAGACTAGCGTATACCTTCTCGACCCATACAGATGGGCGATGGATGATCCCATATCCATTGGTGTTTGACATCGGAGATGATATACGGGTGCTCAGTAGAGACTGGGTACACTGGACGGACTCGCCGAGAACTCCCAGATGGTATTATACCTCACGTCAGATGGCAGTTCTCTGGTGACACTGGTACAGAGTAGTCTGTTGACCCGAGATCGTCATAGAGTCTTGTGTGGTTCCCACTGTACTTTGATTTCCATCTTACCACGTCCAAGAGGGCGTGCAAAACGGTGGTTTTTGGGTACAGTCCCGAGTCTCATGGAGGCAATGAGCGATAGGAGGGGATTCGTCTCTCCCGGTATAGGGAGTTGATGTTGCGCTGTGTTCGATTGGCTATAACAGGAAATCCCTGGCCAGGGTTGCTGAGATTTACTGGTATGTGTTACCAGTAGTTTCTCGAATTGTTATAGACCTCATATCGACACGACTTATCGAGCTATTGGGGTCTGACGTTTACCACCCCTAGGCGGGATATGCGACATATCTGACGATCAGACCGGACTGTACGGTAGTGTTACTGGTTGGATTCACTGGAGTGTGAGCGGGCTTGCTCGTCGATCTTCTGATCGCTCAATAACCGGGTGGCCGTTACGTTTAGCAGACCGCTTGCGGCTTGTGGGTGTTTGATATGATCATCACCTGCTGCCGGCGTATTGACGAGTCTTTAGAGTCCTACACAGAGGTTTCCTGGCTCAAGCGAAACGAAATAGGAGCGCATATGAGATATGTGCGGGACCGAGAATAATGCGAGTATGTGATACCGTATTTCATTCTCGCGATATATGTATCGAATGGTTGTATGCGATATAACCTAGTTATCGAATCAAGGGTTGATTCGATAAGTCGATACATAGTATACTAGTCGGTTGTGTGCGACATGACCGGATCATTGAATCAAGTGTTGATTTAATGATTTAATGCATAATTATATATTTGATATATTACTGTGCATTAACTAGTATTGGTTCACTTTAAATGGTTTTTCTCGCTCGGAAGTGCGCATTATATATGTGATATGATTTTGTGCACTTGCTTGTATCATGTTTGATGATACATGCTTTTTGGTTAAGTGTAAAGTATTAAACCTTGGTTACTGAAATGGTTAGGGTTTATTATTTGTTATTCATTTATCTTATTTAGTTATCCATTTATTTTTGATAAATGAATAAAAGAAAATGAAATGAAATGGTGGCTTTCATTTGTTGTTTTCATGAAGCTTCATGAACACTTTGACTAAGTGACCATTTTGTCTCTAGCTTGACCCTAACCATTCCTTTAACCATGATTGATTCTCTACACATTACCATAGTTAGCATTATGATAAGAAATGATTATTATTCTAATTCAATTACTCTTATCATAAGACTTTCTTCTTCTTCTTCATCTTCTTCCATGAAGAAAGCAAGCTCCATCAATGGTGATTGATGGAAATGAGTGAGAAATACAATTCTAAAGTCAACCCACTTCCTATTTCTTCATCCTCTACCTCTTGCCAAGTAGTAGAGTGTGTTTCTTTCACAAGTTTTCATGACTTGGTGAAGGTGGAGCTTGATTTAGCGATGCCTCGACGTAGATCATCTTCGGCATGGACATCGACGACCTAGCTCGCCATTTCTCCGACGAAGCCGACGCTAGAGCCCGGGAATTCATTTGGACAGCAAAGGGACTTCGTTGCGGAGCTATGGAGGTGGAGCAACGGATCTACAAAGGTTGTATATCCGTATTCTCATAGTTAAGTATTAACTAGTTTATCTTTTCGCCTAGATTTCTAGCCAACGATCCGTAGTCTAGGGTTTCTCGGCACCGCATTTTTTTGAAACGGGCATGGTTGATGCCTTGTGAGACCTCATTAGGATGCCTAGGAACCCTACAACATGTGCAGGGCGAACCAAAGATTGATCGGCCTCAGGGACCGGCGTCAGTGAGGGCACCTACTCTGATGGAGAGAAGGAAGAAGGTGTACTCCTTTAGGAGGGATGAGGTCCGCGATATATTCGAGGAATCCCTGAACAATGGCTTGCAACTGCCTATTCCGAAGAGGCCACATGAAATGAATATGACTGGCAATCCCATATACTGCCCATACCATAGAGTGCTGAGTCATACCATTGAAGACTGCTGTGTTTTCAAAGATTGGGCAGAGGACCAGTATAAGCTTGGAAAAACCTCTCAATTCTAGGATGTATTGGCAAGCCACAGAGCTAGGTCATCAACACAGCTCCGCCAAGATCAATGTTCAAGGAGCTGGGATAAGCAAAGAGGAACACCACGTCGTTAAACTGGAAACAGTCGACCTCTAAGTCGTTAAACTGGGAACGTAAAAATATATGTATATATGTAAATAAACAAAAAATGTGTAAATAAAAGAAAAATAAAGAAAAGCTGAAATGATAGGGCAACTCGCAATAAAAATCAGCGAGTAAAAATGAAAATGAAAATAAGGCCGAAATGATGGGGCAACCGCGAATAAATAGCCGAAATGATAGGGCAATCGCGACCTTCGCGATAAGAAAAGCTGAAATGATAGAGCAATCGCGGTAAAAAACAAAAAAACAAAAAAAACGGCGAATGATGAGTCGCTCCTGGTACCATATTCCAGTGCAGCGATACAGACGCCAACCAAAATCCAATTTTCCAAAATTCTTTCAGCCCTACGACCAGTCCCCAAATTGACTACCGTATACAATCCACGGGCTCGAATAATTCTCATCACGTCCATGCCCCACCGCAACCACCGGTTACGCGGCTGGTCTCCGCCTTCGGAATTATGCTCCATTGGGAAGATCCACTCATGTGTCCTCACGATACATGAGGAGAACAAACCTTTGTGGGATCCTTACGACTCATAAAGGAAAAACACCCTTAGGAATCCTCACGACTCCTAAGGAGAAAATACACCTGCGGGATCCTTACGACTCGCAGGGAGAAAATGCTTTTATGGGACCCTCACGGCCCATAAAATTGAAAAGCCTTAGGTGATAGGGATCTAAACCTGTCTCCTAAGCCATCGCTCCCCAATCCCCAAGTGGTGAATGATGAGTCGCTCCTGGTACCATATTCCAGTGTAGCGATGCAGACGCCAACCAAATTCCATCTCCCGTACCCCAGTGGCGAATGATGAGTCGCTCCTGGTACCATATTCCAGTGCAGCGATGCAGACGCCAACAATGTCCCAAAAATTTTCCGGCCCTACGGTCTAGATCATACATCCTGCAAAACCGTATACAATCCACGGGCGTAACAATCCCGATCTCTCCAAAAAAAAAAGAACGGTATGTCCACAAGCAAAATGGGCATGGATGAAAACCCGAAAGGGCTCCGTGAGTAAAAACAGCAGGACTGCCGGCGAGTTTGTGAAAACCCGGAAGGGCGCAAACTCGTAAAAAAAAGAAATGAAATGCACTCGCAAAGTCCTCTCGACTTTGTGAGGAGAAAATTCCCGCGTGAGATCCCTATGACTCACAAATGAGCAACACACTTAGGAGTCCCCACGACTCCTAAGGAGAAAATACACCTACGGGATCCTTACGACCCGTAGGGAGAAAATGCTTTGTGAGACCCTTACGGCTCGCAAAATGGAAAAGCCTTAGGTGACAGGGATCTAAACCTGTCTCCTAAGCCACCAATTCCCAAATCCTCCCGGGGCAAATGATGAGTTGCTCCTGGCATTATTCCAGTGCAGCAATGCAGATGCCGACAAAAATACCAATCTCAAATTCTCTCATGACAAAAGATGATTCGCTCCTAGTACCATATTCCAGTATAGCGATGCTGATGACAACTCAAGTCAAACAAATCAAACCAACCAATTCCAACATCGATCTTTGCGTCAAACAGCGACACTCCGTACCGGGGGCACATCGACAGCAGACACTCCGCCTCGGGGAAACGTCGACCAGCGACACTCCGTGCCGGGAGCACGTCTACCAAATCGCTCCGTAACAGAGCGTCGACCGTCTATGTTGCAAAAAAGGCAGTGCAGGCTCCCACAAATTGGGAACCCAAATCGCTCCGGATCAGAGCGTCGACCGTCTATGTCGCAAAAAGGGCAGTGCAGGCTCCCGCAAATTGGGAACCCAAATCGCTTCGTAACAGAGCGTCGACCGTCTATGTCGCAAAAAGGGCAGTGCAGGCTCCCGCAAATTGGGAACCCAAATCGCTTCGTAACAGAGCGTCGATCGTCTATGTCGCAAAAAGGGCAGTGCAGGCTCCCGCAAATTGGGAACCCAAATCGCTCCGGATCAGAGCGTCGACCGTCTATGTCGCAAAAAGGGCAGTGCAGGCTCCCGCAAATTAAGAACCCAAAACACTCCGGATCAGAGCGTCGACCGTCTATGTCGCAAAAAGGGCAGTGCAGGCTCCCGCAAATTGGGAACCCAAATCGCTTCGTAACAGAGCGTCGACCGTCTATGTCGCAAAAAGGGCAGTGGAGGCTCCCGCAAATTGGGAACCCAAATCGCTCCGGATCAGAGCGTCGACCGTCTATGTCGCAAAAAGGGCAGTGCAGGCTCCCGCAAATTGGGAACCCAAATCGCTCCGGATCAGAGCGTCGACCGTCTATGTCGCAAAAAGGGCAGTGCAGGCTCCAGCAAATTGGGAACCCAAATCGCTCCGGATCAGAGCGTCAACCGTCTATGTCACAAAAAGGGCAGTGCAGGCTCCCGCAAATTGGGAACCCAAATCGCTCCGTAACAGAGCGTCGACCGTCTATGTCGCAAAAAGGGCAGTGCAGGCTCCCGCAAATTAGGAACCCAAATCGCTCCGGATCAGAGCGTCGACCGTCTATGTCGCAAAAAAGGCAGTGCAGGCTCCCGCAAATTGGGAACCCAAATCGCTCCGGATCAGAGCGTCGACCGTCTATGTCGCAAAAAGGGCAGTGCAGGCTCCCGCAAATTGGGAACCCAAATCGCTTCGTAACAGAGCGTCGACCGTCTATGTCGCAAAAAGGGCAGTGCAGGCTCCCGCAAATTGGGAACCCAAATCGCTTCGTAACAGAGCGTCGATCGTCTATGTCGCAAAAAGGGCAGTGCAGGCTCCCGCAAATTGGGAACCCAAATCGCTCCGGATCAGAGCGTCGACCGTCTATGTCGCAAAAAGGGCAGTGCAGGCTCCCGCAAATTAAGAACCCAAAACACTCCAGATCAGAGCGTCGACCGTCTATGTCGCAAAAAGGGCAGTGCAGGCTCCCGCAAATTGGGAACCCAAATCGCTTCGTAACAGAGCGTCGACCGTCTATGTCGCAAAAAGGGCAGTGGAGGCTCCCGCAAATTGGGAACCCAAATCGCTCCGGATCAGAGCGTCGACCGTCTATGTCGCAAAAAGGGCAGTGCAGGCTCCCGCAAATTGGGAACCCAAATCGCTCCGGATCAGAGCGTCAACCGTCTATGTCGCAAAAAGGGCAGTGCAGGCTCCAGCAAATTGGGAACCCAAATCGCTCCGGATCAGAGCGTCAACCGTCTATGTCACAAAAAGGGCAGTGCAGGCTCCCGCAAATTGGGAACCCAAATCGCTCCGTAACAGAGCGTCGACCGTCTATGTCGCAAAAAGGGCAGTGCAGGCTCCCGCAAATTAGGAACCCAAATCGCTCCGGATCAGAGCGTCGACCGTCTATGTCGCAAAAAGGGCAGTGCAGGCTCCCGCAAATTGGGAACCCAAATCGCTCCGGATCAGAGCGTCAACCGTCCATGTCGTAAAAAGGGCAGTGCATCCCAAAAAGTGGGAACCAAAGCAAGTCGCCTCCACGTGAAAGAAGATCCATCAATTTCATACACACGACCCACATATGCTGTGTGCATTTATTGATGGGGGGCAATTTGTTGGGGTAAAAATTTACACCCCTGTTGATCGAGTCAAAGTCAAGGTCAACCCCCAAGCTAGGTGAGCCCAAGCCCAGGTCAAGCGGGCCCATGCCCAAGTCGAGCCTGCGGCCAGCCTCCCCATGCCAACAACAAAATCATGTAATAAATAATTTTTATGTAATTGTTTATGCATGAATGTAAACAAAATCGGCATAAAACCAATATTTTGTAAGCCCATGGCTTATGTGCAAAAATGAAATGGCACATGAGCCATGGGATGGCTAAAATGCCATTTTTGTAAAGCCCAAGGGGCTATATGTAAATATGTAAGCCTATAAAAGGCAACATGATGATGAATAAAAAAAACACTTTTCTTTCCCCTCAAAAAGAAAACCTACGGTTCTTTGTGCCTCCTGCTCCTTCTCCAAGGTTCTAAACCTTCTCATTTCTTTGAATTAAATCAAGAGTTTTACTCTTTCTTTTGCAAAACTAAGTAGTTTTCCACCACAAAACCCACAAAGGGGAACTCAGATCTTCCATCAGATCTTAAAAAGGAGTGATTTTTAAAATCTCCTACTTCTTGATCTTTAAGATCCGGCCAAAAAACAGGAGGAAGAAGAAGAACCCCCTTTATCAGCTTCAAAGCATCCTAGGAGTTTAACTCCATATATATAAAACAACAAATATTTCCCTTTTGAAGCATAGCTTCTGTTTCTGAGGCTAAAAGCCGCCTTTTCTCGCCGGCGCTCAAGCGCAGAGCGCCCGCGTGCCGACATGTGGCGCGCTTGCGCTCCAGCGCAAGCGCTCGAGCGCAAGTCGCCCCGGTGCCGACACGTGGCGCGCTTGCGCTCCAGCGCAAGCGCTCGAGCGCAAGTCGCCCCGGTGCCGACACGTGGAGCGCTTGCGCCCCAGCGCAAGCGCTCGAGCGCAAGTCGCCCCCGTGCCGATACGTGACGCGCTTGTGCTCAAGCTCAAGCGCAAGCGCTCGAGCGCAAGTCGCCCCGGTGCCAACATGGCGCGCTTGCGCTCAAGCGCAAGCGCTCGAGCGCAAGTCACCCCGGTGCCGACACGTGGAGCGCTTGCGCTCGAGCGCAAGTCGCCCCAGGTGCCGACACGTGGCGCGCTTGTGCTCCAGCGCAAGCGCTCGAGCGCAAGTCGCCCCGGTGCCGACACATGGAGCGCTTGCGCTCCAGCGTTTGCGCTCCAGCGCAAGCGTTCCAGCGTAAGTCCCCCAGGTGCCGACACGTGGCGCGCTTCCGCTCCAGCGTAAGCGCTCGAGCGCAAGTCGCCCCGGTGCCGACACGTGGAGCGCTTGCGCTCCAGCGCAAGCGCTCGAGCGCAAGTCGCCCTCATGCCGACACGTGGCGCGCTAGCGCTCAAGCACAAGCGCTCAGGCGTAAGTCGTCCTGGTGCCGACACGTGGCGCACTTGCGCTCAAGCACAGGGTGCCCATGTGCCGACACGTGGCACTCTAGCGCCTGAGCGCACAGCACCTAGGCGCATAGCGCCCAAAGTGCTGCCCCCACGCATCCTTTGGATGCCT
The DNA here is from genome assembly GCA_030015575.1 of Agapanthus africanus. Classification (NCBI taxonomy): domain Eukaryota; kingdom Viridiplantae; phylum Streptophyta; class Magnoliopsida; order Asparagales; family Amaryllidaceae; genus Agapanthus; species Agapanthus africanus. The sequence goes on along the minus strand of JASDDO010000014.1, from coordinate 613,459,208 downwards.
TTTCCCCCTGTTTCCTTTATGTATATATATACATATATATATATACACATATATATATACATATTTACACACACACATACTCCGCGACACTGTCCCTGTTAGAAAAAAATTTCTAACGGGGCGCTGCCCCGCACCCCGCAAGGGGGCTGCTAGCCCCCTTGACCCCCAGCCCGCTATCCGGGTAGCCGGACCCCCGTAAAAACTCTGCGTAGCTCCCGATATATCCAACCCCCTGTTCCCCTCCAAAGGACGCGGCGGAGACACGATAAACGTCTTGCCTGAGATTCGGGGCAGATGCTATATGGTTTTATCCGTCCACCTCTCCGAAGATGCCAAGTTGATTTATGGCACCTTGTATCGGAGGTTTAGACGGATGCGGCCGATGTAGCAGACTTCGTCAGATTCCCCCTCAGGGTGAGGGGTTTTTTATTATGGGGACACTCTTCCCTGCAGGCGCAAGCCCCTGCAGTTAATTACGCTACCGCGTCGCGGTAACAACTTTCTCCTTCTCCAGAATTTCACTTCGTGTCGTGTGTGTTTGTTTTGTTTGTGGTTGCCCGTGGATTGTATACGGAGACTAAGTAATGCCGTCGCCCGTAGGGCGTAGATTAATCCAAATCCGTATTTACTTAGATTTGGGTTGGGTGTTTTTAGTTTAAGGATACGTTAGTCGCGTTGCGGCTAAGATCAACTTAAACGTTCATCAAGGATACGTTAGTCCTGTTTTGGACTAAGATCAACTTGACGTAGTGATCTATTTAATTTATGGCCTTCGGGACCCGTCACCTCGCTGACGTCGTTGAAGGATCACAACGATAAGTGTCAGAGGAGTTCAGAGATGTACCCTAGGACTAGAGTTTATTTGGGGTTTTATAGTTCATTTGAATGTTTAAGGATACGTTGGCCGTGTTTGGGGCTAAGATCAACTTAAACGGGACCGTTTAGATCCGGCGAAAGAGCGATTGGCTCTATTGTTCTAATTTAGGGACGTAGTGGTCCATTATTAGTTTAGGGACATCTCGGTCTGTCGCCAGTTTAAGGACGTAGTGGTCCGTCATTAGTTTAGGGACGTTTCGGTCCAATATTAGTTTAGGGACGTCTCGGTCCGATATTAGTTTAGGGACGTCTCGGTCTGATATTAGTTTAGGGACGTTTCGGTCCATTTGGATGTGTGGTCGTTGGGACCCGTCACCTCTTTGACGTCGTTGAAGAATTACAACGAGGGATGTCAAAGGAGTTCAGAGATGTACTCTCGAACCGGTCGTGAATTGGTTTAAGAGAGCCATGTTGCTCAATCAATTTAATTTAAGGACTTACAGCCAGGGTTGGGTTAAGTCCAATTTTTTATTTATTTTTGCATTGCATTTTTTATTTAGGCTCTACCCACAAAAGATACAGAGTATCAATTTATTTTGGGCCCTGCCCATTTGTAAATGATGCAAAGTATCTACCTTGTTTGGGCTCTGCCCCTTTTTAAAATGCATAGCATTCTTAATATTTTGTTTGGGCTCTGCCCATGATGCAGAGCATCTGTTTTGGTTTGGGCTCTGCCCCTTAAAATAATGCATTGCATTCTATTAAGCCTGTTAGGCTTTCCCTTAATTGGGCTTGGCCCTTTTGTAAGCAATACAATGCATTTGCGCTTTGCGCTAAGTAATGAACGCAAGCTCATATGGTGATGACACGTGTCGTGCTCTGGTGAGCGCAAGCGCAGTGCGCTGCGCTGTTGCGCTGCGCTGTTGCGCTGCTGACACGTGGCGCGCTCTCAGCGAGTTGCGCCAATTCCAGAGAGCAAAGCTCTATCTTAAGGGCGCTTAGCGCAAGTGGTTCTATAGCCGACACGTGGCGCTCTCTTAAGAGCGCAACGGCGCAGTTTGGAAGTGCAAAGCACTAAGAATCTTTTTAGATTCAAGCAGGGAAGTGCAAAGCACTGTTTAATTTCTTGATCCAAATTAGATCAAAGAAAAATAAATTTTTCTTTATTTGAAGAACCAGAGGTTCACAAAAGTGCAAAGCACTATTATTTTATTATTATTATCTTTTTATTTTTATTGTTTTTAAAGAACCGAAGGCTCACAAGAAGTGCAAAGCACTGTTTATTATGTAAAGATCATTGATCTTGTTTTTAGATCAATGATCTATTAGAAGGAGTTTCTTCTACTTCATGAAGGCTCTTTACCTTTCTCTTGAAATCTTCTCAGAGTTCTCTCTGTTTAAAGTTCTTGAATTCTCAAGAAAAAAAATGTTCATGCCTTTGAATTGAGGCTTAGGGTCCTTTTTATAGTGCTCACAAATTAGTTAAAATTGTTAAAGAGATCATTCTCTGAGTGATTTGGGGAATTTTCCCCACCGTTGGATCTTTGATCCAAGGGCTTCTGCTTTGCAGAAGAAAATCTTCTTGTTTTAACAAGAACAGAAAAGATTTCTTAAAATCTTAATTTAGTTTGGCGCAGATGCTCCAGCGCGTGACACGTGTCGCACAGCGCAGAGCGCAGCGCAAGTGCGCTAGCGCATCTGCGCTGACACGTGTCGCGCAGCGCAGAGCGCAGCGCAAGTGCGCTAGCGCATCTGCGCTGACACGTGTCGCGCAGCGCAGAGCGCAGCGCAGCTGAAGCGTTGCTTCCTTTAAACAGAGCTTTGCTCTGATTGGGTGCGCTTTCTTGGGCGCTGCGCTGATGTATTTAGCGCCAGACACGCGGCGCGTTGCGCCCGAGACTTGAAGCGTTGCTTCAAAATTTGAATTTTGAATTCAAACAGAGCTTTGCTCTGATTGGGAGAAACAAATGCCCCCCCACCGTTGCGCTCACGTGGCGCACACATGAGTGCAGGGGTGGCAACCCCCTGACCGTTGGATCAAAGGGGAATCTCAAGAGGCGCAAGCGCCTTATAAATAGGGCCTCTGGCCCTTAGAAAACTCCCCACCGTTTTCTAAATTTAGATTTTCAGAGCTCTGCTCTTGCTTAAGAATTTCAGAGCTTTGCTCTTGCTTTCAGAATTCTAGAGCTTTGCTCTCATTTCCCAAAGTTTAGAAAACTTTAGGTAATAATTAGTTTAAAACTAAGTTAAACTAATTCAACTCAACTTTAGCCAACAGAGCTTTGCTCTCATAGATCTTTTGATCTAAAGAAATTCCCTTTAGGGTTTCGTCAACAGAGCTTTGCTCCATAGATCTACAGAGATCATGTTCATGGGTTCTAACCCATGAACAGAGCTTTGCTCTTGAATCAGATGTAGATCTTTTAGATCTGAAAAATGAAGAATTTTTCTATAAGCTTTCATGAATCTTAGGATTCCAGAAATTTTAATTTTAAATTTCTTTTCAAAAACTTTCTTTTTGATGGAATACTATAGAGCTAAGCTCTTTTTTAAGGAATTTTTATTCTTTTGAGACCAGAATTTGACAAGTGTCATTCTGTGACAGAGCTTTGCTCTGAAAGAGGAGATTTTCTCCTTGTCTCTAGGGATTCTTTCCCCCTTTTTTTTTATTATGGGAATGTTCCCCCAGGGACCAACTGACAATCTCATCCAATGATGAGTTTGTCTTATCAGCTGACGTATTGTCATTTAGATTTTGTGGGTCCTTCTTTGGTCTCCTACTCACTGCACTGCGGTGCGGTGTAATTAATTAATTTTGATTTTAATTTAATTAATGCATTTTCTTCTTTTAATGCCAAACGTTGGGATTACAACACTAACGGCTACATTGCCTTTTTGCAGCGATCATGTCTGAAGACACTTCATTCCCGTTTGTCCGCTCGGAGGAGGGATTTCCAGAGGCGCCTTTGGACCGTGAGGTCCTGGCCATGATCAAGGCATACGACCTGGAGTATAAGAGTCTCCACCTTTGGGGGTCATGGTTCAATCAGATCATTATGGGTCGACGCAGCTTCACATGCGCGGTGCCGTCCGAGCACATCACAGCGATTCATTATGCTACCCCACCCTCGGTGCAGTATGCCGTGGAGTTGGCGGACTGGACATCGAAAGCCTTTCTACATCCCGCTATAGATGCGATACCGGTTCAGCGTCCTATGGTTTTGGACATCCTAGGACGTCGTATCTGTCAAGGTGAAGCGCGACCTTGGGGGCAATCGTATAACCTTGGTCTGATTCCCCGCCACCCGATTGGCTATCTGCCGTGGGCCCGGTATATCCTGTCGACGAAGAAGTCACAGTTGATAAGATTGGGACTGTATACCGCGGTCTATGTATCTCTCTTCCAGTATCCCACGCTTCCCACCTGGTGGTTTAAAGCTTTCTTGGAGCAATGGAATATTCCCACCCACACTTTCCTTGCCATGGATCGGGAAGTGTCAATCTCCCTGGAGGAATTTGCGGAGCTATCCGGTCTACCGGTGATGGGGGAACATTATGAGGAGCTGCTCCCAACATACGTGTACGTCTTCGGTGCTAGGCCGACGGTGAAGGGGGTCACGCCAGATACTGCTGTTCAACACCAGTTCCCAAGCTTGATTAAAGTGTTGAACATATATGAGTCTCTCTTCGTCGAACATGGGAGTCGAGGAGTTAATTTTGAGGATTTCTTTGCTCGATTTCTTCACCCGAACGCCCTCTCTGCGGCCACTGCCAAGTTTGCCACCCTTGAGGACCCTTTCGGTTTAGGTTTGGATAACCTGCCGGCGAATGAAATAGGCCAAAAGGATTTTTTTCTTCCTAACTTTCCAACCATGTCTCTTGCAGAAGTAGCGGCTCCTGGGATGGATGAGGAGGCCTTTTTCTTAGGGTTTCTCGGGTTATGGTTGAGTTGGTTCGCTATCCCAATGCACTCTCATCGGATGCGGCCCTCTGTCTTTTATCCAGCACACCGAATGGTCATCGGGGTGAAGGTAGCTGTTGGGATCGCCGGCTTGGCACACTTATACCACGGCCTCAGTCGAGTAGCGGATGCTAGCGAGCCCGGGGTGTTGCATGTGGTCTTCCCGATGCATTACTTCGCATCATGGCTCGAGTTACACACAGCGGGTGTCTTCGGGATGCATAAAAGGCCCTCGTTCTTTGACAAGTGCGGTTTTCCTCGCATTATACAGCTGATCGGCGCATCAATTGTAAACCCCTCACCACGGAACGCTAGGGGCTTACTCCTTCGCCCTCATACCGTCGAAGCCGGGATGTCCTTTGTCGATAAAGTATTGACCGTTGGAAAGGTGTCTACTACTGTGACGCGGCCATTACAAGATATCTTTAAGGATGGAGCTTCAGTTTTAACGGCTCGGGAGACCCTCCACTTATATTCCATTAGACCGGGTTTTTTAGTTTTTAGGCAAAATGGTGTGGCGATTTTATGAGGTATAACCCACATCGTTTTGCTCAATAACTGGGCTACGATCAAGGGGTCCCCTTGGAAGCCTTCTTGGTGGAACCCGCTGCCACTGAAGAGGGGATGGAGAACGCATTGCACCATTTCATGCGCGTGAATACGAGCTCTCATTTTTTTATCAATGCGCCGGCTTAGGTTCCGAGACTCCTCAATGTGTACAAAGATTGATACAATCATGCAACAGGAGCAGTTATAAAGGAGGAAAGGCGACTGTTGGTCGATCGTAAGGGTGCGCCTTTAGGTACCGATCGCACCGCTCCTTTGGTTCCTAGGACCCCAGCAGTCGCTCCCTTAAAAGATGCCGGGGGCAGACCATCACGTGCGCAAAGTCCTCCACGTGAATCGCCGCTCCCTGATATCGCGGATGCACCTCCTATACCCCGCGCTCGGGCGGAAACAGTGGTTGTACCCTCGCCGGAGTCTGGCGTGGGTGCGGACATCGGGACCCGTCGTCCCAAAGCGGCTGCCAAGAGTAAGTCGCTTCCCCGTGAGCCTAGGGCTGGAGGGTAAAAGAAAAAGAAGTCGCTCTTCGCTGCCGGCGTCGTGTTCGGCCAGGAACCCCACGCTCCTTATGCTGAAGGTCTGCTCGAATATGGGACTAACGTAGGGTTGGTGATGCCGCCGCCGGACGATACAGACTTGGAGGCTGCTCTCAGAGCTTCGGCAGGGTTGGCGAGGCGTGAAGCGTGGTTAACTAAGCTTGCGCAGTTAGGTAACTACTAGTCGCCTTTTCTTTATTGCAACATATCCTCTTCACTACTTTTGACTTACGCTTTTCTTTCTTTTCTTTCAACAGGCGTCACTGATGAAGAAGCCATTGCTGCTTCCCTGAAGACTTTTCAGGAGGAGGAACGTCTCAGGGCATCTATGGGCCTTAGTAAGTTTCGACTCATCAAGTTTTTTGTTTTCCTTGTGTTATGGTCAATCTAACCTTTCCCTTTTAATTGCAGGAACCTCAATGCCGCTCCCTCCTAGCGATGCAGATGTCCTACCAGCTGCCGACGTTCCCGCTTCTTTTGGGCCACCACAGGAGGTTCGTCTTGAAGAGCCGATGAGAGATGCCTTAAAGGCTCTGGAGGCATCCCTGAATGAAGATGATGATGCCTTGAAGGAGGCGTCACAGAGGTCCCTCATAACCGCTCGGGAGGAGAGAAAGCGGTTGAGGCGTGAGGCGAAGGCGCGCAGGGCTGTCTTGGCTATGGGAGCGGGCCCCAGCCCGCCCCTCGAGCTGATACTCCCTCCGAAGAGGCCCCTGTCGCCCTATCCACTGCCCAGAGGGAGGTGGCGCGAGCAGTTCGGAGCGCAAACGGTAAATCCGCTTCAGGTAATATTTCTCCCAGAGTTCCTATTATAAGGGTTTTTAATGTCATTGGCCCTTATATTCCTCATCTTGCAGGGCCGAGTCCGATCAAGGGGGATGCGGAAACCGTTGATCCCAAAGAAATAAAGGAAGCGGTACTTGCCGAACTCGAGCCGACGGTGGGCGACGTCATTATGGCTTTGGAGCCTGAGGTGGAGGTTGAGGGGCCTGCCGCTGAGAAGGTCATTGATGCCGAACCTGAAGCGGTGGCAGATGATATGACCATTATAACTGAGTCCAGAGTGGTGGCGGCTGAGGCGCTCGAGGTCGGCGGTCCCTTGGTGACGATAGACGATACGACCACAGCTATTGAACCTGAGAGAGTAGTGGGTGAGGTGGCCATGATTCCCGAGGACGAGCCAACCGCTCCTTCTCTGGAATCCGGTAATACTCCAATCGTAGCTCTTCCCGTCTATGGTCCTCCACCGTCCCCAGGTCTGGCTAGCACGACGACGGTCCCCATCGAGTCGGGTGACGAGGCCACGGGCGGTGGTCTCATGTCGGTAGAGGAGGGAGCCGCCTCCGTTTCAGCCGGGAGCTCCTCAGGTAAACCCTAAGTGGCTGCTTTTCTTTACTTTACAACCTTTTCTGACAAGTTCACCTTTTCGTAATGCAGGTGCGGCTAGCGCCGATGCCCCACTGCTCGAGGGAGCGCCTTCAACGACTGCTTTGGCGGTGGTCACCTCTCAACCTTCTCTCATACCCTCGAAGATGTTGGAAGGTCTGTGTTTACGATTTATTAATCTTGTTTTCCAGACATATAATTCGCGTACTAAAGTGACACTGTCGTGTTTTCAGGAGTGCTTTTTGATCATGTATATCAGATGTTGCTCCCACACTTTTCTTTCCCATCTGAGCTTGCTTCTTCTTCTGGTGGCGTTGGTGAGTATGATTTTCGTTGACATCCTTCCTCTCTTTTTTCTTATTTGACGGAATTGTCTCTAACCTCTTTTTCTCATCTCAACTGCAGTGCTACAGATTGAAGGAGGGGATGAAAGATCAGCTGCGCCACCAGCCCTTCCGACCTTGCCACCTGTCTCAACTGGTACAATGACCATCATATTGGTAACTTTCCTCTCTCTATTTTCTGTACTGTTATCTGATCGCATCCTGTTTCTTTCAGCTGTCGTTCTGGCTTCGGCGTCCTTCGAACCTCGCGTCACAATGCCGGCGGGTCCTTATCTGAGGAGTCTGTCTTCAAAAGGCGCCGCGAATAGTCTGCGCATGTTGAGTGACTATGTCGAGGAACTCGACGTTGAAACTCCTACATCTGCCGCAGACTTCGCTATGGTGGTTAACCCGATGCTAGCAATACTCGTGAACTTTCATGAGGAGGGCATCATTGCATCCTGGGTTAACCATTGTAAGGAGATCGAGGGTCGCCTATATCAGTTGGAGTCGCTGCGTCCCGCTCCCGAGACCGTGGCTGCCAATAATCAGAGGACAGCGTGGATTGAGCAAAGCGCTCCTTACTTCCGCCAGCTCGAACAAGAAGTCATTTCAAGGCGTAAGGAGCGTAGTGAAGCTTCGAGCAAGTCTGCTCAACTGCATGCTCGGGTGGAGGCCAATGCCGCACGGCTGAAGGTTATCTTTGAGGGCCTCCTGCAATGCCTCTCCGAAGGGTTATCATTGAGGCAAAGACTTGACTTTGTCGAGCGAGCTGCAGCCAGCCAGGAAGCAGCCCAGAAGGCGGTAGAGGAGCAACTTTCATCCTTCTTGCAGCAGCGGGCTCAGGTGGAGGCGGAGGTGGCCGCAGCTGTCACTCGAGAGGAAGCGCTGAAGGAAGTGCGAGAGCGGCTTGTGAACTTACTAAATACACTTCCTCCTCAGTAGCTATCCATTTTTGTATTGTTCGTACTTATAGATAAAAGAATGTATATGTATATATTTTTTTTTATCCTTTGACATAATGTATCCCGTATCCGATCAAGTTTATGAATAAAAGATACACCTTTTTTATAATGTGTCATTTTCTGGTCTTTTCCTTCTTTTATTATCAGCATATCACCTTAGCGAACATGGTTGACGGATAGCAGGGCACGCATCTTGACTTTCCTAAGAATCAGCGATGGCTTAGGCCGCAGGTTCAGATCTGCTGCCTAAGACTTTTCAACTCCATAAGCCGTGAGGGTCTCATAGAGAATTTTCTCCCTACGGATCGAGAGGATCTCATAGGTGGATTTTCTCCTTAGGAATCGTGAGGATCCCTAAGTGTGGTTTTCTCTTATAAGTCGTAAGGATCTTATAAGAGAATTTTCCCTCTTACGGATCGGGAGGATTCGTAAGTGGTTGTTTCCCTCCCCGTCGAAATTCGACTTTGGAGAGTGAGACCCGTGAATAGTATGCAAGAGACCATTTAGGATTGACTTGCAGGGTCCCATTGTTCAGGAAGCAAGTTTTTGAATCCTTACTGCCCGAGATGTGAGTCAAAGAAGCTCTCGTCACGGAGTGTTTGTATCCGTGAGTTGAGAAGTTTTGCGAGGGATTATTTGTCTCCCAAGCGCCAAGGATTATTTGTGTCCTTGGGGTTTGAAACGAGTCGATGGTTCCCATGGAGGCGCTAGTGGCTCTGCGAGTCGACGCGGATCAGAAGGCTCTCGTCAAGGAGTGTTTGTATCCGTGAGTCGAGGATTTTGCAAGGGATTATTTGTTTCCCAAGCGCCAAGGATTATTTGTGTCCTTGGGGTTTGAAACGAGTCGAGGGTTCCCACGGAGGCACTGGTGGCTCTGCAAGTCGACGCGGATCAGAAGGCTCTCGTCAAGGAGTGTTTGTATCCGTGAGTCGAGGAATTTGCTAGGGATTATTTATTTCCCGAGCGCCAAGGATTATTTGTGTCCTTGGGGTTTGAAACGAGTCGAGGGTTCCTACGGAGGCACTGGTGGCTCTGCGGGTCGACGCGGATCAGAAGGCTCTCGTCAAGGAGTGTTTGTATCCGTGAGTCGAGGATTTTGCTGGGATTATTTGTTTCCCAAGCGCCAAGGATTATTTGTGTCCTTGGGGTTTGAAACGAGTCGAGGGTTCCCACGGAGGCACTGGTGGCTCTGCGAGTCGACGCGGATCAGAAGGCTCTCGTCAAGGAGTGTTTGTATCCGTGAGTCGAGGAATTTGCTAGGGATTATTTGTTTCCCGCGCGCCAAGGATTATTTGTGTCCTTGGGGTTTGAAACGAGTCGAGGGTTCCTACGGAGGCACTGGTGGCTCTGCGGGTCGACGCGGATCAGAAGGCTCTCGTCAAGGAGTGTTTGTATCCGTGAGTCGAGGATTTTGCTGGGATTATTTGTTTCCCAAGCGCCAAGGATTATTTGTTTCCTTGGGGTTTGAAACGAGTCGAGGGTTCCCACGGGGCTCTGGTGGCTCTGCGGGTCGACGCGGATCAGGAAGCTCTCGTCAAGGAGTGTTTGTATCCGTGAGTCGAGGAATTTTTTGTTGAAGTCACTGGCTTCTTCGGTTGAAATGAACCGTTGAGGTTTGGCTTCGTCTTCTGGCGGAGCCTGTTGGGAAAGTATGGTTCCCTATTTGTTTATGCCCTTGGATTGTATACAGGGATCGATGTGATCTTAACTGTAGGGCCAAAGTTTTATCATCATTTTTTTTTGTTTTATCTCCGCGATGCTCAATCATTTCAGCTTTTATATCGCGAAGGTCGCGATTGCCCAATCATTTCGGCTACTTTTCGCGTTGCCCAATCATTTCGGCTATTTATTTTATTTTTACTCGCTGCTTTTTATTGCGAGTTGCCCAATCATTTCGGTTATTTTGCATGCATACATTTTTACTTGCTGTTTTTTATTGCAAGTTGCCCTATCATTTCGGCTATTTCGTATGCATGTGCGGCCCATTGGCTTTTCGCTGTAGACCAATTTCGGCATCAGCACCACTACAACTGGGATATTACCAAGAGCGAATCATCATCTGTCTCTGTCGATGTCGAACAAAGGTGGCTTAGCGACCAGGGTTAGGGTCCTGTCGGCTAAGGCTTCATGAGCCGTAAGGGTTTCACGAAGTTATTTCTCCCTACAAGTCGTGAGGATCTCGTAGGGGTATTTTCTCCTTAGGACTCGTGAGGATTCCTAAGTGTTCGTTTCCTCTGTAAGTCGTAAGGATCCTACAGGAGGGTTTTCTCCTCATAAATCGAGAGGATCTTATAAGGGTCATGCGAACATATCCCCAGTCACGGATGGATCTTGGTTAGGGAAATGTTTATTCGCGCCCGTGGATTGTATATAAGAGCCAGTACTGGACCACTTGTAGGGCAATATTAGAGGTTGTGGGGGGTTGCTTAAGTACAGGTTTAGGTCTCTGTAACTTAAGACTTTCAAATCTCATGAGCCGTGAGGGTCCCATAAGAGAGTTCTCCTTACGAGTCGTGAGGATCTCGCAAGTGTATTCTCTCCCTAGGAATCGTGAGGATCCTAAGTGTGTTGCTCCCTTGTGAGTCGTAAGGATCTCACGCAGGTGGTTTCTCCTTACAAGGTCGAGAGGATCTTATAAGTGTCTTTTAACGAGGTTGCGCCCTTTCGGGTTTTCACAAACACTCACCGGTAGTCCTGCTGTTTTTACTCGCGGAGCCCTTTCGGGTTTTCATCCGTGCCCTTTTTGCTTATGGACATACCGTTTTTTTAATTTTATTTTTATATGTTTTTTTTTATATCTCGTCGGCCTAAGGATGTTGTGGTATTAGTTTAAAGACGTTTCGGTCTGCTATTAGTTTAAGGACATTTCGGTCCATCACTTGAGAAGGCGGGCTACTGCTGATAGAGTTTGAGCTTAGGAAGATAGCGAGCGGACATAGTCGTCGTCATCTACCATTGACCTAGGTTGTGACTCATTAAGCGTAGTATTTCTTTAGGAAGCGACCGTTTATTGGCCGGAAAGGCCTTTCACCGTGCATGTCCATGAGTAGATAGGCCCCACCCTGGTAGACCTTATCAATGATGTACGGTCCTTCATAGTTTGGCTCAAACTTTCCCCGCTTGGCGCGATTGGGGATCATGGGCCTTTTGACCACTAGCACGAGTTCGCCTTGGTGGAATGTCCTCGGCCGGCTCAATCTTTCATATGAGCGCGTCATCTTCGCTTTATAGGCTTCCAGATTTTGCTGTGCTATGAGCCGGGTTTCATCAAGGGCGTCAAGCTCTTCAAACCGAAGGTGAGCATTTTCTTCGTCTGTCAGCTCGTAGTGAACTGCCACTCGTAGAGAGGGTAATTCTATCTCGAGAGGGAGTACTGCTTCCGTCCCAAATACCAACGCGTATGGCGTTGTGTTTGTGGCCGTTTTAAATGTAGTTCGATACGCCCAAAGAGCTTCTTGCAATCTTTCGTGCCAATCTTTCTTATTTCGTGACACTGTTTTCTTCATGATCTTCGTCAAGGTCTTGTTGAAGGCCTCGGCTAGACCGTTAGCTCGCGGATTATAAACTGAGGAATATCTCCAGTCTATATTGTGCTGTTGTGCGAAGCGGCTAATTTTATGACTTCGGTAAGCTGGCCCATTATCAGAGATGATCCTTCTCGGGGTTCCAAACCGGTATATGACGTGCGTTTTGAAGAAATGGAGGATGTTCTCCGTCTTCACTTCCCTCAACGGTACCGCCTCTGCCCATTTAGAGAAGTAATCAGTCGTTGCTAGGATGAAACGATGCCCTTTGGACGATGCTGGTTCGATGGGGCCGACTATGTCAGTTCCCCACATTTCGAATGGCCAACTAGCCACTGTCGGATGCAGTGGATTGGGATGCTGATGGATGAAGTCCCCATGAATTTGGCATGAATGACATTGCCTCGCGTATTCCAGGCAATCCTGCATCATCGTGGGCCAGTAGTAGCCCATCCGCTTGATCTGCAATTTCATCTTTGGGCCTGCTTGGTGAGAACCGCAGAGTCCGTCGTGAACTTCTTGGAAAACCCTTTTCGCTTCGTCAGGTCCTAAGCATCTCAGCCACAGAGAATCGAATGATCTCTTGTATAGAGTATCGTTGACGAAGGCGAAAGACAGAGCTCGTTTCACAAGCTGATGTCTTATGGACGCTTCTTCAGGTATTCGGTGGAACTTGAAGTAATCTATGAAGACTTCTCTCCAGTCTTCGGTCTTCTCATGATCTTTTATTTGTAGGGTCGCCTGTTCAGTTGCTCCCTTTTCTTTATATGATTCTGTAGGTATTTCTGCTGGGGAGAGTACTCGACGGCTTTGTATCACGATTCTAACGTCATCGAGGTTCTCGTCAGCCAATTCTTTAGCAAGTTTAGCCAGTGCATCCGCTTTGCTGTTTTCCGCGCGCGGTATACTTTCCAACGTGTAGGAGGGAATTTGGGTTAGCAGTTGCTGCACTTTTTCACCGTATTTTACCAATTCCGGCTTGCATGTTTGGTAATCGCCGTTCACTTGACTGACGATCAGTTGGGAGTCCCCATATATGAGGAGGTTTTCAATTCCCATATCGATGGCAATCTCCAAGCCTGCTATCAAAGCTTCATATTCAGCTTCATTATTCGTTCTCGGCTCTGTTAAGGAGAAGGCGAAGCACATTATTCCTCCTTGTGGAGTCACAAAGATGAGTCCTACCCCCGATTTGATCATTGGCGTACTTTGTTTGTGCTTTTTCATGGAAGATGCTCCATCGAAATAAAGCTCCCAATGGGTATCACCATTGTCGATTGCGTCAAACGCATGTCTGTCTGGCAAATCGCAATTTAAAGGAGAATCAGCAGGTATGGGATGCTCAGCAAGGAAGTCGGCGATGGCCTGGCCTTTTACTGCCCTGAGAGGTTGATATGTTATCGAAAATTCCATCAAGAGCAGGGCCCATTTAGCGAGTCGTCCCGTCAAGATGGCCTTCGACATTAAATATTTGAGAGGGTCCACTTTTGAAACAAGACGGACTTCGTGCGCCAACGCATAATGCCTAAGCTTTGTTATTGCGAAGATCAACGCCAGGCAGTGTTTTTCAATGGGAGAGTAGTTGCTTTCTGACCCCAGCAGAACTCGACTTAAGTAGTAGAGTGCTCTTTCTTTCCCTTGATCGTTCTCTTGCGCCCATAATGGGCCTAAGGAACCTTCGAAGGCGGTTGTATAAAGAATGAGAGGTTTTCCCTTGACCGGAGCGGCCAACACCGGCGGGTTCTGCAGGTATTGCTTGATCTCGTCTAGTGCGCTTTGGCATTTTTGATCCCAGACGAACGGGGTTCCCTTCTTCATCAGGTGACTGTAAGGACGGCACTTTCCTGAAAGGCTGGCTATAAATCGCCGTATGTATGCGAGCTTCCCTTGGAGAGACCGCAGCTGTTTGAGAGTTCTCGGTGGAGGCATTTCCATGATCGCTTTGATTTTTTACGGATCTATTTCAATACCTCGGTGTCGAACAACGAATCCTAGGAATTTGCCTGAGGAAACTCCGAACGCACATTTAAGAGGATTTATCTTCAAGTTGTATAGCCGAAGGCGTTGAAATACAGTCTTCAGATGCTCGAGATGTTCCTCGTATGATTTGCTTTTAACCACGAGATCGTCGATATAGCATTCAACAATTTCGTGTATAAGGTCGTCGAAGATCTTTGTCATGGCCCTCTGATAAGTAGCACCGGCGTTCTTCAAACCGAAGGGCATTACTTTATAACAAAATATCCCTAAAGGAGTCCGGAAAGCCGTATGCTTCTAGTCTTCGGGATGCATCTTTATCTGATTATACCCCGATGAGCCATCCATGAAGGAGAAAACCTCATGAGTGGACGTATTTTCTATCATCAGTTCAGTGACTGGCACTGGGAAATCATCCTTCGGGAAAGCTTTATTAAGATCCCGGAAGTCTACGCATACGCGCACTGTCCCATTTTTCTTCATCACTGGGACGATGTTGGCGATCCATTCAGGGTATTGAACTTCCTGGATGAAGCCAGAGTCTATCAGCTTTTTGACTTCGGCGTTGATGCTCATTTCGAGCTCGAGTCGCATTCTTCTCGGTGCCTGTTTGACTGGCTTGATGTTCGGGGATATTGCTAGTCTATGTACAGCAACTTCTGGATCTAGTCCCGGCATCTCGGAATAGTTCCATGCGAAGCAATCTTTATGCTGCACAAGGACGTCTTTTAACGCAGCCACCCTCTCTTCAGACAGCAGCTCGCTGACGAACGTCGGTCGCGGATCATTTACCGTTCCCAACTCAATTTTCTTGAGATTATCTGCAGTAGTATGGATTCCATCTTCCAGCTCTTTCGGAGCTGGGGGAAATTCTGAGATTACCTCATCGCTGCCGTTTTCAAAGCACCAAGGAAGGCTGTTCATGTCCTCGGACTCTTCTTTTAATATTGTTACCACATGGCAAGTGCAAATTTTCTGCCAATCCCAATGCAGAGTTGGTTCTTCTTTCGCGGCCTTGAGCTCGTGCTTCTGTGGTGGTGCTACCCTCCAGTTGTCAGAAAACGCGAATTTGCCTAGCTGATACTGATCTTCAACCCAATTCTTGAAGGTGAAGCAATCTTCAAGAGGGTGTCCCATTACTCGATGGTAAAAGCAATAATTTGGGTTGAACACCTCGCCTGCGTGCTCAGGATGCTTAGACTCTGGCAACATAAGCATTTGATGTTTTAGAGCGAGATCGAATATCTTCCTCGTTTTGTTCCGAGGAAATGAGTATGCTCGACCCATTTTCTTCCTGAGGGCTAGGTCAATAACGCTCGACTCTCGGATACGTGGCTTCTTAGCTCTGCTTTGTGGTTGTCGAGCGCCTCTCTTGCCTTTCGACTTGTTTTTGCTTTCGCGTCGAACCTTTTTTGTAGCAGGTTGACAAGGAGCGGCATTTTCTTCCTTCACCGCCTGTTGAAGGAGGCGCTGTGTCTTGGCTTTTTCATAGATTGCTATTTCACGATCGTGATCGTCTCGGGCTTTTTGACTCGCATCCCTTATAAGTTTGCTCATCTGGTCTTCAAACGATGGACTGGGCGGTTTTGTATCAGGAACTTTTGCTGGCTCAGGATTAGCGTCCTCCCATTAAGCGTCCGCCTCTTCATCGAAGTCATACATAACATAACAGCTGTTTACTAGCTCCCGTTTCTTTGACCGGATGTACCCAAGCCCTTTTGTTTCTACTCTCCCGTTAGGCAGTTTACATTGAGTCCCGGGAATGTTCCAGACCTTGTTATAGAATTTGGCTTTTCTAATGGTCTGTGTGAAGGACATCCCCTGGCGTTTCAGCAGTTTCTTCAAACCTTCGGTATAATATCTGGGAAGACGGATAGGCTTGTTGGGGTAAAAATTTACACCCCGGTTGACCAAGTCAAAATCCAAGTCAACCCCAAGCCAAGTGGGCCCAAGCCCAGACCCAGTGGGCCCATGCCCGGGTCGAGCCCGAACATGAAGCGGCCGGCCTCCCCCCATGCCAAGATAAAAATTTTGTAATAAATAATTTTGTTGCATTTTCTTTTATTTTATTTTCGGATAAATGTAAGAAAAATAGGCATAAAGCCAAATTTTTGTAAAGCCCATGGCTTATGTGCAAAAAGAAATGGCACATGAGCCATGGGATAGGCAAAATGCCATTTTGAGAAGCCCAAGGGGCTATGTGTAAAGTGTATAGCCTATAAAGGCAAAAGATAATGAAAATATCTCATAACTTTTTCTCTCTCCAAAAAAGTTTCAGAGCTGAGCTCTTTCTTCCTTCTCCAAGGTTCCAAAACCTTCTTCTTTCTTTTGAATTAAATCAAGAGTTTTACTCTTCCTTTTTCAAAACAAATTAGTTTTTCACCACAAAACCCATCAAGGGGAACTCAGATCTTTCATCAGATCTCAAAAAGAAAAGATTTTGAAATCCCACATCTCTTGATCTTCAAGATCCAGCTAACAGAGGAGGAAGAAGAAGAACATCTTTCACTAAACCCTCAAAAAAAAAAGAAGAAAAACACATTCAGGAGTCCAACTCCTCTCTGATTTCTCTTCTGAGAAATTTTTTTTAGGCTAAAAGCCTGTTGTGCCTCACCTGCGCGCTTGCGCAAGTGCGCAAGTCGCCCGCGTGCCGACACGTGGCGCGCGCCTGCGCAAGTGCGCAAGTGCGCAAGTCGCCCGCGTGCCGACACGTGGCGCGCGCGCTTGCGCAACTGCGCAAGTGCGCAAGTCGCCCGCATGCCGACACGTGGCGCGCGCGCTTGCGCACCTGCGCAAGTGCGCAAGGCGCCCGCGTGCCGACACGTGGCGCGCGCGCTTGCGCACCTGCGCAAGTGCGCAAGGCTCCCGCGTGCCGACACGTGGCGCGCGCGCTTGCGCACCTGCGCAAGTGCGCAAGGCGTCCGCGTGCCGACACGTGGCGCGCGCTTGCGCACCTGCGCATCCCTTGGATGTCTTTTCCCCCTCTTTTTGTGTACATATATACATATATACATATGTATACAAATTTATACATACACGTACTCCACGACACTGTCCCTGTTAAAAAAAATTTCTAACGGGGCGCTGCCCCGCACCCCGCAAGGGGGCTGCTAGCCCCCTTGACCCCCAGCCCGCTATCCGGGTAGCGGGACCCCCGTAAAAACTCTGCGTGGCTCCCGATATATCCAAAACCCCCTTTCAAAACACACGTATACTGCACATTGAGTTCGCATGACCAGTTTAACCCGTTAATCGGAGGTTCCCTCGCCCCAAAGGCGATGGGTAATTAACGGCAGCTTAGTCCGCGGCTGCCGGAGATTCGGATCCCCACAATCATTAAACCCCGGCCTACCCTAGGCCGGGGGAATCTGTAGTACGCCTGACAAGCGCGCACTTATTCCCATCTCACTGGGGTGACGAAAAACACCCTACAGGTTCTGGCACGCCCGGTGGGACCAATCTCTCCTCCCATATTTCGGGTTAAACGTTCATACGAACTCAATCAATATACATATCGATTGCCTATACTGAAATGATGTTTTTTCCATGCAGCAATCGACCTTCGACGACAATGTCTCCCCAGACGAATTCAGCTTCCAACGTGACCCCGATTCCGTACGTGGTCAAGATCAACGCTCGTGTGGATCTCCCCGCAAGCCTCAGTCGACAATGGGAGGAGCCGCCCCGCCAGTTTGGCTCCGTCATCATCTACCCTGCCGGAAGTGCTCATCTGGCGGAGATCCCGGCGGAACAGGTGGCCAAGCCGGTCTCAAGGGGTAAGAGGCCAAATGTCGTGATCGCCAAGGCACCACAACCGAAACTTAAGATGGTGTCTGAACGAGTCCCTGGCGCTCTAGCTGGGGGCAAGACTTCCGATGTGCAGGGCAACATTAAAAGTTGCGGACGAGCTCAGGCGATAACTCTAACAAATGCACAATCGGGCGTATCTCCAAGGCCCTCCATCAACCGGTCCGCGGCATCTTCCCAAAAAGCCGAAGTCTGCCAGGTGCTTAGAACAGAAAAGTTAAGGCAGAAGCGGCTCAGGTATCGATCCAACAAGAGGGCCAAGGCTTCGGCCAAATGGAATCGTACGAAGTTCCAAGTGCAGGGTTGCCCGGCGACGACGGCCGAGTCGGACGTAAGAATTAGCAATTCCTTCGAGCCCCTGAAGTGGGTTCAGAAAAATGCCATGACCGCCAGAATCAAGAAGACAGCGGTCCGAACAGTGCCACAAAGAGACGTGTCCCGGCCCCAACAGAAAAAGTATGACACTGTCTCTTCAAGAGTCTATCAAGCACTCTGTGCCGCGCGAAAGCAGCGGGGCAAACCCAGAAAAGAAGCGCCAGCACCATTCAAGAACCTGGTTAGGCCGGCCGCCTTCAATCGACTACCGGCTACCGAAGCAAGCGGGTCAAGACAGCGATCCGTGAAATCAGCTGCCAATGATAGAAAGACGGCCGGATATATCGTCCATACGGTCTATATGGCGGGCGGGCGCCCTAGCGACAACCTTCGCAGCAAAAGCAAGGATGGGGCCACCACATCCCAAGCCCAATCTAGCCTGAATGTGGTTGCCGCCGCCCAAGAACAGCCGCCCCTGCTGGATGAAGAAGACCCTCTCGATGAGGATGATAGGCAGATAGACCCATCGATCCATGCAGAGTCGAGCTCGGACAGCGAGGAAGAGCCGACTTTCCGCCCTAGGACCGCGGAGCAAGAGCTGCTTCAAGAACTTCGAAAACAGCTCAGGAGCAAAGATAAAGAGATGGCCAAGCTCTATTCAAAGATTGACGACTTAACGAACGTGGTGATGCAGCTTACGGCTCAAATTGCTCGAGCGCCTCCTAATCAAGCACAAGCCGCTACTAATCAGCCGGGTGATGACAATCCGAGGCAGCCAATGCCTGTTCCTTTGGGACCAAGACTGGTCGAGCCGAATGAAAGCCGGCTACATTCCGCTTCTGGGGACGCCTTGGCCCCAGATAGCACTATCCCGCTAACACAGGATCGGATAATGGATTTGGTCACCAGCAAGGTTAAAACATTGGTGGCCGAAGCTGAAGCTCAGAAAGAAATCGGCAGTAGTGGGCGGCCATATCCCGCGCAGTACGATCTGATTGAGTTCCCAAGCGGCTACGTCATTCCTAAGTTCGGAAGATTTGATGGAACGGGGAATGCAAACCAGCACGTCGCCCACTTCAAAGCATCGTGCGGAAATACAGGGGGCAACGATGCGCTCCTTCTTCGTCAGTTTGTCAACAGCCTGACCGGCGTCGCCTTCGACTGGTATGCGAGTATACCGGATGGGTCCGTCATTACCTTTGCCCAAATGGAGTCCCTGTTTCGGCAAAGGTTCATGAGTGTCAGTGATAAAATCTCCATTGCCGACCTTGTGAGGACCAAGCCGGGGAAGAATGAAAGCAACACTGACTTTATCGCCCGATGGCGTAATCTCACGGTCAAGTGCGAACCGCCGCTGGAGCAGGACCAGTCCGTCAGCCTTCTTATTGGGAACCTCAGCAATTGGATGGTCCCATTCTTGTGTACAGCGGGCCTCAAGACATTTCAGGAGCTAACCAAGAAAGTTCAAATGCTGGAACGCTCGAAGCAAGAGTCCCCGCCGGACTCTCAGAGAGACAAAACCTGGAAAAGCAAGCGGGACGACAACCGTAGAAGCGGGAGTTCCAGCAGTACCAATGTCTTCAATGCCTCCGACAATGAAGAAAAGCGAAGGGCGGGCGAATCCAAAACCAACCGGTCTCGAAAGCCATTGCTGGGAGGAGATGGGCCTTCCCTAGAGGAGAAAAAGAACAAGGTTTACTCTTTCAGAAGGGACAAGGTCCGCAAGATATTTAAAGATGCCTTGAACAATGGCCTACAACTGCCGGAGTCGAAAAGACCCCAAGAAGCAAAAATGACCGACAATCCCCTGTATTGCCCGTACCACCGAGTAGTGAGCCATGCGATCGAGGATTGCTATATATTCAAGGATTGGGTCGAGAAGCAGTACAAGGCTGGAGAGATCGAGCTGTCCAAAAGCGTGTTGGTGAACAATCAAGTTGCAACCGCCAACTTCATACAGACGGAAGCTGAAGCCTTCTGGGAGCCGACAGCCGAACCCGCTGCCCTGACAAACTAAACTGACTCATCGCGGCCTCCGTGGAGTACGCACATATCTAATAAGACGAAGAAGATGATAAAGCTACTTCAGAAAGAACCCAGGACGGAATGGGAAGGGCAGAAGAAGCCTACCAGTCCAGCTGCCAATGCAGCTCTATCACGCTCAAAATCCAGGAAGCTCAAGAAGAAGAAAAGTGTAGCTCGGCGCGAAAAAGAGTCTGCAGGGAAATCGACCATTCAAAAGTATATCGATTCCCTCGAAGAATATGAGCAAAAGGAAAGAACATTGATTCAATTGAAGGAGTTCTTCCCTGTATAAGCGGCTGAAATTCTGGAGGAGTTAGAAGAAGACTCCAATGAAGAAATTCCAGTAGTGACCTGCTACGCCATCCATCTTGGCAGCGACTCTGAGGATGATCTCTGTTTTCCGGAAGAGGACGAGGAGCTCACCACAAAGGCCAATCAAATCCAGCTCAGAAGCGGCAGGGCTCTACCGCAAAATCAGGGCAACGCCCCAAAAGGGAAGGAAAAACAAGTCGCTAATGAAGAAGATGGCAGAGAACCGGCTGATGAAAACATAAGTCCTTCCTCGGTGGACTATAATGTCTTGGCGCATCTCCGGAAGCTTCCGTCTCTCCTGAGCATCTACGACGCCTTGGTCCTATCTAAGGAGCTTAGAGACGTTCTCATTCACGCTCTACAAAACCCCGAGCGGTATCAGGCTCACTTTGCGGAAATTAACATGAAAGAAGCCCAGCATGCTTTGTATGCCGCCGCAGTCATATTTAAGGATGAAGACTTGCTACTGGGAACGGCTGAGCATAATCGGCCGCTTTACGTGACCGGGTACAGCGACGGAGATCGAATTAATCGTATATTGATTGATCCGGGGTCCTCAGTGAACATCATGAACTTGCGAACTCTGAAGAGTTTGTCAATGGACGTCCGACACCTGTCAAGGGAAAGGATTGTCATTCAAGGCTTCAACCAAAATTGCCAGCAAGTTCTGGGGTCTATAGCTCTGCCAATCAAATTTGGGGATCTGCAAACTGAAGCTAAGATATACGTGATCGACGCCGACACGTCTTATAAGATTCTCTTAGGGCGGCCGTGGCTCCACGATTACGGCATCATTCCGTCAACTCTCCATCAATGCATGAAGTACACTAAAAATGGCGAAGAAAGACGCATTGACGGAGACATCCAGCCGTTCGGTGTGCATGAAGTCCGATATGAAGATTCTCGGTACTTTACGAACCACCAAAATGCCAAGCCACAACTGACCGAGGATAGAACGGCCCCAAGACTCAAAAGCAAATCTGCGCCGGCTATCACTTTCAAAAGCAAAAATACCCAAGTGCGCCCGCATTTCGGCAGCGACTCTGATGAGTCCGACGCCGGAAGCCCGTCCTTCCGCAAAACTCGCCCTCATTTCGGCAGCGATACGGACGAATCTGTTACTGAAGGCCCATCTAGCAGCAAAGTCCGCCCTCATCTTGGCAGTGACACTGAAGAGTCAGAGGAGGAGGACCTGTCGTGCAACAGCGGTGCAGATTGGACCCCCACGCAACAAGCGAAACTACGAGAGACCTTCGAAGTTGCAGAAGGGTCCCTAGCCGTTACAAGGGTACCAGAGCAAATGTGCAAAGAGCTCGATGCATTATCAATCTCCACCGTGGACCAGCTGAAAACTTTCTACGTTCCCGGGAGGAAAAGTGGACAGAAGGGCATCTTGTTTTATGGGTCAAACCCCGTTGTGCACCCGGACGACCTTTCTGTCGCGTGCCTTCCTTATGAGAGGGGCATAAGAGCCGTCCTCAATCCCAGATACTATGCGCCCGAGATGCGGGAATACTTTAAGAAGTGCGGATGCCGGTTATATCAAACGGAGTCCGAAGCAAAGTTTTACGAAGGGCTATGGTATCCTCCCCAGGTCCGAGCACTCATCGATGGACGGATTCCAGATAGACGGGGCATAGGCTACATTCAACCTGATCCCAAAGCGTGCTACATGATCCATGTTGGTGAGGCCAGCGAAAGATCAAATGATGATGACGAGATAGCCGAGCCAGAAGAAGCTCCTCAAGAGCTCGAAGATGGCGGACAAGCAACCTTTGATGAGCTAACCGAGATTGACTTAGGAACGCCCGATAATCCAAGGCCGACCTACATCAGCTCACTCTTGTCGGAGGAAATGAAAGAGCAGATAATTGCCCTGCTGCGTGAGTTCGTCGACTGCTTCGCGTGGACGTACAAAGAAATGCCTGGCCTTTCCCCTGAGGTAGCCGTGCATAAGCTGGCTATATTTCCTGATGCTAAGCCAGTCAAACAAGCTCCTCGAAGAATGAGAAGGGAGTTGGAAGAAAAGGTCACCGAGGAAACCAAGAAGCTCATCGATGCCGGCTTCATCAGGGAAGAGAAATATGCAGACTGGATCGCATGCATAGTCCCAGTGAAGAAGAAAAATGGGCAGATCCGAGTTTGTGTCGATTTCAGGGACCTCAATAAGGCATGTCCTAAAGACGACTTCCCGCTACCGGTCATGGAAATGATGGTCGATGACACCTCAAATTACGAACTGTTCACCTTTATGGACGGCTCATCTGGATACAATCAGATCAAGATGTCGCCTGAGGATGAGAAGCACACAGCATTTCGAACCCCGATCGGAATATATTGCTACAAGGTAATGCCATTCGGACTGAAGAACGCAGGTGCTACATATCAAAGGGCAATGACTAATATCTTTGATGATCTAATCCATAAAGTCGTCGAATGCTATGTTGATGATCTGGTCGTCAAGACTAAAGCCAAGGCCGATCATATCCAAGATCTCAGGACTGTTCTCACCAGACTGAGGGAATACGATCTGAAGATGAATCCTCTGAAGTGCGCTTTTGGCGTGTCATCGGGAAAATTCCTGGGCTTCATAGTCCGACATCGAGGGATCGAAGTTGACCCGTCAAAGATAAAGGCCATCATGGAGATGCCCCCTCCGAAGAGTCTGACGCAGCTAAGATCTTTTCAAGGCAAGCTTGCTTATATACGGAGGTTTATCTCAAATTTATCAGGGAGATGTAGGCCCTTCTCAAAGCTCATGAAGAAAGGAGCTCCTTTTATCTGGGATGCTGAATGTCAAGCAGCGTTCGAAAGCATCAAGCAATACTTGTTGCACCCTCCAGTGCTGGCCGCTCCCATTCCAAAAAAACCGCTGATTCTCTACACTGCCGCGCTGGACGAGTCACTCGGTGCGCTCCTTGCCCAGAATAATGAGGAAGGAAAAGAAAATGCCCTCTACTACCTCAGTCGAACTCTAGTCGGGGCGGAACACAACTACTCCCCAATCGAAAAGCAATGCCTAGCTCTGATATTTGCTGTGAAGAAGCTGAGGCACTATCTGCTCGCTCATCGGGTTATGCTGATCTCCAAGGTCGACCCGCTCAAACACTTGATGACCAAAGCAAGCCTAGCCGGCAGAATGGCAAGATGGGCTGTCATGCTACTTGAGTTTGACATAGTTTATACTCCTCAGAAAGCAGTAAAAGGGCAAGCTCTTGCAGACTTTCTCGCTGCTCATCCCATACCAGAAGGGTCGCCACTAAATTGTGAGTTACCCGACGAACAAGTGCTGCATCTCGAGAATGACGAGCCATGTTGGGAGCTCTACTTCGATGGGGCCTCATCGATAAGAACCTCCAGTAAATCAAGCGTCCCGGAGATAAAAGCAGGGATAGGATTGGTGTTCATCACACCATCAATGGGAACCCTACGGCGTTCTTTTGCTCTCACCGAGCCTCGGACAAACAATGAAGCTGAGTATGAAGCTCTGATAGCGGGTTTGGAGCTCGCCATAGAAATGGAAATCCGTCGGCTACGAGTTTACGGTGACTCCCAGCTCGTCGTCAACCAAGTAAGCGGCGACTATAAGATATACAAACCCGAGTTAGCTCGGTATAGAGGTCGAGTGGTGGAACTCATGAAACGGTTCACTCATATTGAACTAACGAGAGTCCCTAGAGCGTTGAACGGAAAGGCTGATGTACTCGCTCGCTTGGCAAAGGAACTGGCTGATCCTGAAATGGACAAAATTCTGATCACAGTCAGGAGCCGGCAAATTCTACCCCCAGTCTCTCTACGAGAAGAGGAGAGCGCGGAACAGAAGAGCAGTCCTGCAGAAGAAGCTTTGATCATCCAAGACGAGCCCGATTGGAGAGAACCCTTCATAGAGTACCTCCGATACGACAAGCTGCCCGAAGAAAAATCTGCGAGGATTCAGCTGAAGAAAAGAGCTCTCCGACACGTGTTTGTAAATGACACGTTATACCGCAGGTCATACGACCAACTCTGGCTCAGGTGTCTGTCATTGGCCGAAGCCCAAAAGGTCATGAAAGATGTCCACTCGGGCGTTTCGGTGCTCACCAATCTGGCCCCAAGATGCGACTTCAAATCAAACGGCTTGGGTATTACTGGCCCACCATGATACGGGATTGCGGAGAGCATGCAAAGAAATGTTATATCTGCCAAATTCACGGTGATTTTATTCACAAGCATCCCAACCCATTGCATCCTACAGTGGCGTCGTGGCCCTTCGAAGTTTGGGGCACCGACATTGTTGGCCCAATTGATCCTCCGTCATCTAAAGGCCACCGGTTCATACTGGCCGCGACAGACTACTTCTCCAGGTGGGCTGAAGCTGTCCCGCTAAAAGAAGTCAAGACAAAGGATATTCTGACATTCTTCCAGCATAATATTCTATACCGCTTTGGTATACCAAGAAGAATCATTTCTGACAACGGGCCTTCTTTCAAGAGCTTCAATGTCTCAAGGTTCGCTACTCAGCACAAGATAGACTGGAGATATTCCTCCATCTATAATCCAAGAGCCAATGGGCTAGCCGAAGCCTTCAATAAGACTCTATGCAAGCTTCTGAGGAAAAATGCTTCAGCCAACAAGAGAGACTGGAATCTCAAGCTTCACGAGGCATTGTGGGCATATCGTACCACGCACCGTACTCCAACTCAGTCCACTCCATACTCATTGCTCTTCGGAGTGGAGGCGGTCCTCCCCCTCGAAGTTGAAGTTCCGAGCTTAAGAATGGCCGTCCAACATGAGTTGACGGAGGAAGAAAACGTGCTCCTTCGACTTGAAGAACTCGATGCCCTCGAAGAAAAGAGGCTCGCGGTGCAACAAAATCTGGAGCTATACCGAGCCCAAATTTCACGGGCTTATGACAAGATAACCCGTCTCCGCGCCTTCAAGAAAGGTGAATTGGTGTTGGTCCTCAAAAGACCAATTATCCCCAATCGACATGCCAAGGGAAAATTCGAGCCAAACTGGGAAGGACCATACGTCATCGAGAAAGTGTTTGACGGAGGATCCTACCAACTAATAAGTGCCGAGGGAGAAAGGCCCATGCCACCCATCAATGGCCGATATCTCAAGAAATACTACACGTGAATGCTCCAAGTCGCAGGCGAATTAAGCACATCAGCCCTACGGTCTGGATCAGACATCCTGCAAAACCGTATACAATCCACGGGCGTAAATGACCCCTATTTCTCCCAAATCCTGCCGGCGAGACTACTTTAAAGTCCCACCAGCGGCAAAAAAAAAAAAGAAGAAGAAGAAATAAACGGTATGTCCACAAGCAAAATGGGCACGGATGAAAACCCGAAAGGGCTCCGTGAGTAAAAACAGCAGGACTACCGGCGAGTCTGTGAAAACCCGAATGGGCGCAAACTCGTGAAAAGAGATGAAATACACTCGCAAAGTCCTCTCGACCTTGTGAGGAGAAAACCCCTGCGTGAGATCCTTACGACTCACAAAGGAGCAACACACTTAGGAATCCTCACGATTCCTAAGGAGAAAATACACCTGCGGGATCCTTACGACTCGCAGGGAGAAAATGCTTTTATGGGACCCTCACGGCCCATGAAATTGAAAAGCCTTAGGTGATAGGGACCCAAACCTGTCTCCTAAGCCATCGTTCCCCAACGGGCAACGGCAAATGATGAGTCGCTCCTGGCATTTCGCTTCAGTGTTAGCGGTGCTGACGCCGACCAAAAACCCAAATCCCAAGTCCTCCCAAGGCAAATGATGAGTTGCTCCTGGCATTATTCCAGTGCAGCAATGCTGATGCCAAACAAGATCCAAATTCCAAGTCCCCAAACGGCGAATGATGAGTCGCTCCTGGTACCATATTCCAGTGCAGCGATGCAGACGCCAACCAAAATCCAATTTCTCAAAATTCTCCCGGCCCTGCGGTGGGTCCCCAAATTGACCATCGTATACAATCCACGGGCTCAAATAATTCTCATCATACCCATGCCCCACCGTAATCACCAGTTACGCGGCCGGTCTCCGCTTTGGGAATGATGCTCCATTGATAAGACCCACTCATGTGTCCTCACGATATATGAGGAGAACAAACCTTTGTGGGATCCTTACGACTCATAAAGGAAAAACACACTTAGGAGTCCTCACGACTCCTAAGGAGAAAATACACCTGCGGGATCCTTACGACCCGTAGGGAGAAAATGCTTTTATGGGACCCTCACGGCCCATAAAATTGAAAAGTCTTAGGCTATAGGGATCTAAACCTGTCTCCTAAGCCATCGCTCCCCAATCCCCAAATGGCGAATGATGAGTCGCTCCTGGTACCATATTCCAGTGCAGCGATGCAGACGCCAACCAAATTCCAAATCCCATACCCCAACGGCGAATGATGAGTCGCTCCTGGTACCACATTCCAGTGCAGCGATGCAGACGCCAACAAATCCCTGAAATTTTTCCAGCCCTACGGTCTGGATCATACATCCTGCAAAACCGTATACAATCCACGGGCGTAAAACAATCCCAATTTCTCCCAAATCCTCTCGGGGCAAATGATGAGTTGCTCCTGGCATTATTCCAGTGCAGCAATGCAGATGCCAAACAAAAACCAAAATCCCAAAATCCTCTCCATGACAGA
Source organism: Agapanthus africanus (assembly GCA_030015575.1). NCBI lineage: Eukaryota > Viridiplantae > Streptophyta > Magnoliopsida > Asparagales > Amaryllidaceae > Agapanthus > Agapanthus africanus. The sequence continues at coordinate 613,432,066 of JASDDO010000014.1, read as the reverse complement.
TGATGATTCGCTCGTGGTACCATATTCCAGTATAGCGATGCTGATGTCAACCCAAATCAAAATCAACATCAACTTCCACTCCGACGCCACAGAAAGCGGAGCAAGTCAGAATCCAATCTCGACACCGCAAGAAGCGGAGCAAGTCAAGTCTACCCCAGACACTGCAAGAAGCAGAGCAAGTCAAATCAAGCACCGACCGTCCAAGTCGCAAAAAGGGCAGCATCGACCGTCCACGTCGCTAAAAGGGCAGCACCGACCGTCCACGTCGTAAAAAGGGCAGAACCGACCGTCCACGTCTCTAAAATGGCAGCATCGACCGTCCACGTCGCTAAAAGGGCAGCACCGACCGTCCAAGTCGCAAAAAGGGCAGAACCGACCGTCCAAGTCGCTAAAATGGCAGCAACGACCGTCCACGTCGCTAAAAGGGCAGCACCGACCGTCCAAGTCGCTAAAATGGCAGCAACGACCGTCCACGTCGCTAAAAGGGCAGCATCGACCGTCCAAGTCGCAAAAAGGGCAGAACCGACCGTCCAAGTCGCAAAAAGGGCAGCACCGACCGTCCACGTCGCTAAAAGGGCAGCACCGACCGTCCACGTCGCTAAAAGGGCAGCACCGACCGTCCAAGTCGCAAAAAGGGCAGCACCGACCGTCCAAGTCGCTAAAAGGGCAGCACCGACCGTCCAAGTCGCTAAAAGGGCAGCACCGACCGTCCAAGTCGCAAAAAGGGCAGCGCAGGATTCCTACAAAGCGGGAACCAGATCACTCCGGCCAGGGAAAACGTCTATCACAAACACTCTGTCTCGGATACATGTCAAGCAACGACCGTCCATGTCGTAAAAAGGGCAGTGCCAGCTTCCCAAAAAGCGGGGACCAAATCAAGTCGCCTCCACGTGAAAGAAGATCCATCAATTTCATGCACACGACCCACATATGTGGTGTGCATTTATTGATGGGGGGCAATTTGTTGGGGTAAAAATTTACACCCCGGTTGACCAAGTCAAAATCCAAGTCAACCCCAAGCCAAGTGGGCCCAAGCCCAGACCCAGTGGGCCCATGCCCGGGTCGAGCCCGAACATGAAGCGGCCGGCCTCCCCCCATGCCAAGATAAAAATTTTGTAATAAATAATTTTGTTGCATTTTCTTTTATTTTATTTTCGGATAAATGTAAGAAAAATAGGCATAAAGCCAAATTTTTGTAAAGCCCATGGCTTATGTGCAAAAAGAAATGGCACATGAGCCATGGGATAGGCAAAATGCCATTTTGAGAAGCCCAAGGGGCTATGTGTAAAGTGTATAGCCTATAAAGGCAAAAGATAATGAAAATATCTCATAACTTTTTCTCTCTCCAAAAAAGTTTCAGAGCTGAGCTCTTTCTTCCTTCTCCAAGGTTCCAAAACCTTCTTCTTTCTTTTGAATTAAATCAAGAGTTTTACTCTTCCTTTTTCAAAACAAATTAGTTTTTCACCACAAAACCCATCAAGGGGAACTCAGATCTTCCATCAGATCTCAAAAAGAAAAGATTTTGAAATCCCACATCTCTTGATCTTCAAGATCCAGCTAACAGAGGAGGAAGAAGAAGAACATCTTTCACTAAACCCTCAAAAAAAAAAGAAGAAAAACACATTCAGGAGTCCAACTCCTCTCTGATTTCTCTTCTGAGAAATTTTTTTTAGGCTAAAAGCCTGTTGTGCCTCACCTGCGCGCTTGCGCAAGTGCGCAAGTCGCCCGCGTGCCGACACGTGGCGCGCGCCTGCGCAAGTGCGCAAGTGCGCAAGTCGCCCGCGTGCCGACACGTGGCGCGCGCGCTTGCGCAACTGCGCAAGTGCGCAAGGCGCCCGCGTGCCGACACGTGGCGCGCGCGCTTGCGCAACTGCGCAAGTGCGCAAGTCGCCCGCCTGCCGACACGTGGCGTGCGCGCTTGCGCACCTGCGCAAGTGCGCAAGGCGCCCGCGTGCCGACACGTGGCGCGCGCGCTTGCGCACCTGCGCAAGTGCGCAAGGCGTCCGCGTGCCGACACGTGGCGCGCGCGCTTGCGCACCTGCGCATCCCTTGGATGTCTTTTCCCCCTCTTTTTGTGTACATATATACATATATACATATGTATACAAATTTATACATACACGTACTCCACGACACTGTCCCTGTTAAAAAAAATTTCTAACGGGGCGCTGCCCCGCACCCCGCAAGGGGGCTGCTAGCCCCCTTGACCCCCAGCCCGCTATCCGGGTAGCGGGACCCCCGTAAAAACTCTGCGTGGCTCCCGATATATCCAAAACCCCCTTTCAAAACACACGTATACTGCACATTGAGTTCGCATGACCAGTTTAACCCGTTAATCGGAGGTTCCCTCGCCCCAAAGGCGATGGGTAATTAACGGCAGCTTAGTCCGCGGCTGCCGGAGATTCGGATCCCCACAATCATTAAACCCCGGCCTACCCTAGGCCGGGGGAATCTGTAGTACGCCTGACAAGCGCGCGCGTATTCCCATCTCACTGGGGTGACGAAAAACACCCTACAAGGCTGAAGCCTGTCGAGCATGGGATCCGCGCCATGCCAAATTTCCTTTTCCACCTTGTTTTCTTCTGAACGGTAGAATAGGATTGCCTTCTCGCCTTTTCGTCCGGGAGGGATATAGAATGTCTGCAATTCTTCTACGTTGTTGGTGTCGAGTGCATCCAGTTCTTTGTAATGTTCAAGCGGTACCATGGTTATCTGCAGACTTCGCTCTTCATCAGCGGAAACCCGTATTGAAGGCCGAGCGGGGAATACAGCGTGAACTTCATCTTCTGAATCACTGCCGAAGATCAATGAAGGAACGGATGGTCCCGGCCTGGTGGATTGGGATGGACCTGAATAAATTATATCCTCCTCCTCCTCGGTGTCACTGCCGAAGACAGGGATGGTGGCGTTAGTTTTGTCCTCCGGTTTGTGACACCTTTCCGTGTCTTCGAAACTCGGTAAAAAGTATTTGGCATCTTCATACTTGCGAACTTCATTCACGGAAAACGGATTCAACTCTCCCGCCACAGTGTACTCGAGGCCATCCCTAGAATATTTCATGCACTGATGCTGTGTAGAAGGGATGATATTGTACTCGTGTAGCCATAGTCGGTCGAGCAGAGCATTGTAGCACGTCTTGGCATCTATAACATGGAATTTGATGTCTGTGACGAGCAACCCGAAGCGCAGCGTCAATATCACGGATCCAAGAGTCTTTGAGGATTGGGAGTCGAAACCGGAGATAGTGATTTTTATCTCGGGCGAGGTGTTGGACACTCATGCAAATCTCCTTTAACACTCGCACATTGAGTAAATTAACAGACGATCCGTTATCGACCAAGATTTTACCTATCTTTATGTCATGGCAATATCCTGAGACATAAAGGGGGCGATTGTGTTCACACGTCCCGAGGAGAAGGTCTTCATCACCAAAAGCAACGTCGGCTGTGTGCACTTCTTCTAATTCGTCTTTCATCTTTTCTTCGGCTAAGAAGGCTTGGAACTGGTCCGGATCTTGTAGCGCCTTAATCAAAGAGTCTCTGGCCTCCTTTGATAGTAACAAGGCATCAAGGACGCTGAGCTGAGAGGGCAGTTTCCTCAGATGTGCCAGAACGTTGTAATCCACCTTACTTCTCTTCGGCGGGTTTTCGGCGTTTAGCTCTTCCAGAACTTGGTCATCTAAGACAATATCTTCAGAGACCTTTTCTTTCCCTTTATCTTTTCAATTCGAGGGTCCGAGGTTCTTTTCAGGCAGTGTTCGATTCCGCAGCCGGATATTTTCGCAAACCCCTGGCTCCACTTCTTTTCCCGAAGTTGACTCTTTAAAGAGAGGGGCAAGTTCTAACTCCTCATCAGAGTCGCTCCCAAATGTAGGCACTTGTGACCCGGTAGTGTTAACCATGTGACAATTGCCGGCAGTTCTTTCAAGCTCTTTGGTCATGCTTCTTTGCTCCCGACGGATTTTACGCTTTTCCCGTTTAAAGCGTTGTTGATTAGCGACGTATCTTTGCCACCATCCATTGAAAGCTCTGCAATCTTGGGTGGGGTGCGAGACCTTCTGATGATATAAGCAATAAGAGGGGTGCATTTCTGCCACACCAGTCATTTTTCCTTCAGAGGATGGTAGCTTCATACCCATCGATATGGCCTTAGCAAACTTCTTTTTTATCTTGAATTGGCTTTTGTCAGCGGTGAAGGCATTTTGCTCCAGCGGGATCATCTCAGCTCTTTCCTCAAGTCTCTGGCGCTTGGCCCTTTCGAATATAGTCGTCTCGCGTTCTCGATCAGCTTTGCTTTTCAATCGAGCTTCATTAAGAAACGCGCCAATCATTTCAACTGATAACCCTGGGGCTCTTGATTCGGCATTTGCCCCCAGCGTTTCAGTGCCAGAAGTCCCTTCATCGTCCGTGGTCGAATGGGAGATCATATGACAGCTCGCCACATATTCCTCGGATTCATCCGATGAACTTTCTCCCTCATCTTCTTTTTGGAAGACGTGATCAAGGAAATCTTGGAGCGTAATGGGAGTTCGCGCTTTTTGGTTGTACTCATCCAGTGCATCGATTTGCTTTTGTAAGTCCGTGCGCTTGTCGCCAGGCTTTACGGGCTTCTTAGATTTCTTCTTCTTCTTTTTCGAAGATTTTGACTGCTGACTATGAGCGCTTGAACTACCACCATCGTTCCTCGGAGTCGGACGTGGCTTCAACATCCCCTCAATAACCTGTGGTTCTAAGGGGTTCTTCCACTTGACCGCTGGACAGGTCTGAAGATCATTTAGCATTCTCCTCGTTTTGGCTGATAATACAACCTCCCAAGGAGCTTCTTCAATGACGGAGCATGTTGCCCCCGGCGTATTCGTCCCTTTAGAGGTGTGGGGCTGCGGGGGATTCACCTTCCATTTGTTGGATAGCGCAAATTTACCTTGGCGGTACTGGTTTTCAAGCCAATTCTTGAAAACGTAGCAATCCTCAATCGGATGGCCTAGCACTCGGTGATAGGGGCAGTAATTAGGCTCGTTAACGTCACTTGGCTGCGACGGGCGTTTTGGATCTGGTAGATTTATGAGTCTGTTGCGCAATGCCAGCTCGAATAGCCTTCTCGTTTTATCACGGGGGAAAGAGTAAGCACGTCCCATCCTGTCCTCAAGGGGTACGTATGGGCGCGTATTGTTTGGACGAGCAACCGGCTTCGAGTCGCTCGGTTGTTGTTGGGCATTAGCGACAATGATCGCTTTTCCCTTTCCTTTATCGTTTCGGGAGTCCGGCTTCGGGAGAGGGGGTTTATGGCCCATCTGGTCCATCTGCGCTAATTTGTCGATCAAAGCCTGGAAGGAAGTCGGCTTGAAGAACATCATAAACTGTGAAATGGTTGCTTGTAGATCAAGGGTTCCAACAAACATTCCCACCGCAGGGGCTTCTTCTATACGCTGTTCACATTTCGACCATAGATTACGCTACCGTATAGCGTACTGAACCCACGTCTCGCCGGGCTTTACCCTGGCGTTAATCAGCGCCGTCATCGGAGTACGCTCACTGGCACTTGCAAAACGTTGGGTGAAGAGCAGCTCCATCTCCGCAAAGGTTTTAATAGAGTCGTTGGGGAGCTCGGAATACCATTCGAACGCCGTATCTGATAGGCTTCCAACGAACTGGCGCAGCAAAAGCTTGTCGTCGCCGCCGGTGTTACCGCAAAGCGCCCTGAACTGGGCAACATGTTGATGGGGATTGCCGGTCCCTTTGTAGACATGAAACTTGGGAATTGTGTAACCCCGCGGGTATTTGATTTGGTCATACCAGCCTGGATACGGTCGCCCCGTTTTTACGACGTGGCCGGCTGCTTCGGCCGCGTGATGAACCTTTATTTGCTGGGCTATATACTCGTCCAGATCAGTTTTAGAGATTGTATCCTCTCTAGCCGTTGATAAAACGGGCTGAGGGTTTGATGTCTCTCCCCTATCATCCCCAAGGACAATCGGGGGTTCTTCAGTTAGGGGATCTGGTTGTATCATCATCCCTATCATGTCCTGGAAGAGGAGGCCCATACGCTGTATATTGGCTGCTTGTTCAGCAGCCTCTTTGTCTCTCTTTTCCAGTACTCGGCGGAGGAACTCGGCGTCGGTCTCTTCCTCTTGGCGTTCATCTAAGGACGTCCCAGGGTTCTCTTTTGGCTCCGTGAGTGCAGCCATTGTAGTCATCATCTCCTGGAGCTTTTGTTGCTGCTCCTGAGCCTTGGTCACTGACCGGGTAAGTGATCGGTGACCCGTAGAAGTACGACTTTCTTCCTTTCCAGAAGCCATATAGACCGTATGAACTGTTATGCCCCCTGACTTGGGGAGTTTAGGTTCACCGCTTTTAAACTTTGTCAGTGTCACAGGAACTTTCTCTGGCCTTTTTCTTTTGTGAACCATTGAGGTTGAAGGAGCCGTTGAAGCGGGCATCCTAGCATTTGTTGCCCCCTGCTGTTTAATGGGGCGGTTTTTGTCATTTTCCACCTTTGCCTTTTTCTGGTGACGAAAGTGGTCTGGGTCAATCACGGAGTCTTGAACCCTCCGCCAAACTTTATAAATTTTTGACGACAGCCGTTGAGGGGGTTGTTCCTGTTTTGTCTCCGGAGCTTTTTCCATAGGCGGAGGAGATCTTTTCAATGTAGCAATCGGAGAGTTCTTTCTCACCTTCCTCAGCAATTCAAAGCTGTTCCCAGTTGGAACAGCAGCGTTGACCTCCACCACTGGAGCAGGTGGGGTTAGCCCTGAGGGGGAGTTGCCCCCTGCTTTCCTTACTCGTTGCCAATGGCGACGTCGCGCACGACGGGCCGTTGGGACTGGCTCGGAAATCGAGATGGTTTCTTGTTGCCCCCTGTTTGAGTGTGGGGTAACTGCCGATGTCAGCCTATCAAAGACTGATGCCTTCTGACCAGCTGGGGGAGGAGTGGGAACCGTCAATCTTGTGAAGACCGACTCTCTGATGGGAGAAGCCGCCTTAACGACTTCCAAAGCAGCGGCCGTTGCCCTCTTTGGGACGGCCACTTTATAGTTCTGACCTAGCCTGGTGAAAACGGAGGCTGTTGGTTTAGTAGCAGGCGACCCGTTGACAGGGGTCGTGGTAGCAGTGAGCCGGTCGAACACCGACTTCCTGTTCACTTCCGGTGCAGGTGTCGGCATAGAGAAGCTTGTAGGTGGGACCATGGTCCTGAAGAACAAGCCGGTGGTGGATTGGGTCACCTGGTCTACCGGCAGAGTCAGGAAGGAAGCCGCTTGGGGCCCATATGTTACACCTCTCGGTGAGGTGGAGCGTCCGTTGCAGTGGCATTTCAAGCAGTTGGTGCAGTTGGTGGCCATTGAATCTTGAATTCTGCACCAGGTAAAAGACCAAATCTTAGCAACTTGAAATCCGAAGAAAACCATTTAACAAACCGCGATTGGTTCGCGAAGACGACACACGAAGTGTGGAGTGGAAAGAGGAAAAGGTCCCACCGGGCGTGCCAGAATCTGTTCCCCTCCGAAGGACGCGGCGGAGACGCGATAAACGTCTTGCCTGAGATTCGGGGCAGATGCTATATGGTTTTATCCGTCCACCTCTCCGAAGATGCCAAGTTGATTTATGGCACCTTGTATCGGAGGTTTAGACGGATGCGGCCGATGTAGCAGACTTCGTCAGATTCCCCCTCAGGGTGAGGGGTTTTTGATTATGGGGACACTCTTCCCTGCAGGCGCAAGCCCCTGCAGTTAATTACGCTACCGCGTCGCGGTAACAACTTTCTCCTTCTCCAGAATTTCACTTCGTGTCGTGTGTGTTTGTTTTGTTTGTGGTTGCCCGTGGATTGTATACGGAGACTGAGTAATGCCGTCGCCCGTAGGGCGTGGATTAATCCAAATCCGTATTTACTTAGATTTGGGTTGGGTGTTTTTAGTTTAAGGATACGTTAGTCGCGTTGCGGCTAAGATCAACTTAAACGTTCATCAAGGATACGTTAGTCCTGTTTTGGACTAAGATCAACTTGACGTAGTGATCTATTTAATTTATGGCCGTCGGGACCCGTCACCTATCTGACGTCGTTGAAGGATCACAACGATAAGTGTCAGAGGAGTTCAGAGATGTACCCTAGGACTAGAGTTTATTTGGGGTTTTATAGTTCATTTGAATGTTTAAGGATACGTTAGCCGTGTTTGGGGCTAAGATCAACTTAAACGGGACCGTTTAGATCCGGCGAAAGAGCGATTGGCTCTATTGTTCTAGTTTAGGGACGTAGTGGTCCATTATTAGTTTAGGGACATCTCGGTCTGTCGCCAGTTTAAGGACGTAGTGGTCTGTTATTAGTTTAGGGACGTTTCGGTCCAATATTAGTTTAGGGACGTCTCGGTCCGATATTAATTTAGGGACGTCTCGGTCTGATATTAGTTTAGGGACGTTTCGGTCCATTTGGATGTGTGGTCGTTGGGACCCGTCACCTCTTTGACGTCGTTGAAGAATTACAACGAGGGATGTCAAAGGAGTTCAGAGATGTACTCTCGAACCGGTCGTGAATTGGTTTAAGAGAGCCATGTTGCTCAATCAATTTAATTTAAGGACTTACAGCCAGGGTTGGGTTAAGTCCAATTTTTTATTTATTTTTGCATTGCATTTTTTATTTAGGCTCTACCCACAAAAGATACAGAGTATCAATTTATTTTGGGCCCTGCCCATTTGTAAATGATGCAAAGTATCTACCTTGTTTGGGCTCTGCCCCTTTTTAAAATGCATAGCATTCTTAATATTTTGTTTGGGCTCTGCCCATGATGCAGAGCATCTGTTTTGGTTTGGGCTCTGCCCCTTAAAATAATGCATTGCATTCTATTAAGCCTGTTAGGCTTTCCCTTAATTGGGCTTGGCCCTTTTGTAAGCAATACAATGCATTTGCGCTTTGCGCTAAGTAATGAACGCAAGCTCATATGGTGATGACACGTGTCGTGCTCTGGTGAACGCAAGCGCACTAGCGCAGTGCGCTGCGCTGTTGCGCTGCTGACACGTGGCGCGCTCTCAGCGAGTTGCGCCAATTCCAGAGAGCAAAGCTCTATCTTAAGGGCGCTTAGCGCAAGTGGTTCTATAGCCGACACGTGGCGCTCTCTTAAGAGCGCAACGGCGCAGTTTGGAAGTGCAAAGCACTAAGAATCTTTTTAGATTCAAGCAGGGAAGTGCAAAGCACTGTTTAATTTCTTGATCCAAATTAGATCAAAGAAAAATAAATTTTTCTTTATTTGAAGAACCAGAGGTTCACAAAAGTGCAAAGCACTATTATTTTATTATTATTATCTTTTTATTTTTATTGTTTTTAAAGAACCGAAGGCTCACAAGAAGTGCAAAGCACTGTTTATTATGTAAAGATCATTGATCTTGTTTTTAGATCAATGATCTATTAGAAGGAGTTTCTTCTACTTCATGAAGGCTCTTTACCTTTCTCTTGAAATCTTCTCAGAGTTCTCTCTGTTTAAAGTTTTTGAATTCTCAAGAAAAAAAAATGTTCATGCCTTTGAATTGAGGCTTAGGTTCCTTTTTATAGTGCTCACAAATTAGTTAAAATTGTTAAAGAGATCATTCTCTGAGTGATTTGGGGAATTTTCCCCACCATTGGATCTTTGATCCAAGGGCTTCTGCTTTGCAGAAGAAAATCTTCTTGTTTTAACAAGAACAGAAAAGATTTCTTAAAATCTTAATTTAGTTTGGCGCAGATGCTCCAGCGCGTGACACGTGTCGCGCAGCGCAGAGCGCAGCGCAAGTGCGCTAGCGCATCTGCGCTGACATGTGTCGCGCAGCGCAGAGCGCAGCGCAGCTGAAGCGTTGCTTCCTTTAAACAGAGCTTTGCTCTGATTGGGTGCGCCTTCTTGGGCGCTGCGCTGATGTATTTAGCGCCAGACACGCGGCGCATTGCGCCCGAGACTTGAAGCGTTGCTTCAAAATTTGAATTTTGAATTCAAACAGAGCTTTGCTCTGATTGGGCGAAACACCCCCCTTTCAAAACACAACACACGTACACTGCACATTGAGTTCGCATGACCATTTTTAACCCGTTAATCGGAGGTTCCCTCGCCCCAAAGGCGAGGGGTAATTAACGGCAGCTCAGTCCGCGGCTGCCGGACATTTGGATCCCCACAATCAATAAACCCCGTCCTACCCTAGGCAGGGGGAATCTGTAGTATACGCCTGACAAGCGCGCGCGTATTCCCATCTCAATGGGATGACGAAAAACACCCTACAGGCCAATCTTCTGAAGACCGACCTTCTGGTAGGGGAAGCACTTTTGACGACTTCACCCACAGGAGAAGTTGGGAGGGCTATCCGTTTTGGGGCAGCCTCTTCACGTATCATGAGTTTCTTTGCGGGCCCGTTTTGGTTCTTGCTCGTCCTATTGAAGACTGAGACGTCTGAGTTTTGGCTCAGCCTGTTGAAGACTGAGGCATCGAATTTGGATGATCCGTTGAGAGGGGTTGTTGTGCTTGCAAGTCGATCAAAGACCGACTTCTTGGGAGCTTCGTCTCACAGCGCTGGGGTGCTGAAACTCGTTGGTAGGATCATGGTCCCGAAGAACAATCCAGTAGTGGCTTGAGTTACTTGCCCCACCAGCATTGAAAAGATGGAGGCCGCGTTGGGCCCGTAAGTCATTCCTCTAGCTGGGGCAGAGCGGGAGTTGCTGTTGCAAGTTGTGCAGTTGGAAGCCATTGATTTTCTGCACAGGATCAAGACATCAAATCTTAGTACCTCGAATCCAAGGGCAACCATAGCAAACCGCGATTTTGTTCGCGAAACGCGACATACGAAGTGTGGAATGGAAAGAGGAAAATGTCCCACCGGGCTTGCCAGAATCTTTTCACCGCCGAAAGATGGACCGCGGGCGTCGGGACGTCTGGCCTGAATTTTAGGGGTAGATGTTATTTGGTTTTATCCGTCCGCCTCTTCGAAGTTGATTTATGGCACCATATATCGGAGGTTTGGAAGGATGCGACCGTTGTAGCAAACTTCGTCATATTCCCCCTCGTTTTAATGAGGGTTTTTTGATTGTGGGGATGCTTTTCTCTGCAGACGCAAGCCCCTGTAGTTAATTACGTTACCGCATCGCGATAACCACTTTCTCCTGCTCCGGAAGTTCACTTCGTGTTGTGTGTGTTTGATTTATTTTTGGTTGCCCGTGAATTTTATATGGATACTAATTTATGTTGTCGCCCATAGGCATGGATTAGTCCAAATCCGTATATTTTAGATTTGGGTTTTTATTTAAGGATCGTTAATTTAGTTTGGGATTAAGATCGATTTAAATGTATGTGAGCATTTGGGGCTCGATTGGTTTTCGTTAAGGATACATTAGTCCAATTTGAGACTAAGATCCACTTAATAATTTTTTAAGGATCATTTTTATTTCAGATGTAACAAAAGAGCATTTTGGCTCTATTGAAAGAAGACTTTGGAAACTTAGCCAATTTGGGCTCAGTCTGCTCAGTCTCTTCTTTTTATTCAAAAGTGTTAAGAACTTATTTGGACTCTGATGCTCACATATATGACATGTGAAGCATTCAGTCATGGGCGCCGCCCAATAGGTGTTGAAAAAAAACATTAGTCATTTTGACTAAATATGAAGTGCTATGCACTTTTTAATGGCGTCCACGTGAGATGCATGTGCGGCACTGGGCGCTGCCCAATTAGTGTTGGGCACTCAGTCATTTTGACTGTATGTAGAGTGCTAAGCACTTTTTCTTCAGCGCCCATATGCATTTCACGTGAGGCGCTGACCTTCTGTTTTGGGTGCCCGCATGCTTTCCATATGAGGCGCTAGGCGCGTTTAAAGAGGGCGCCCACGTGAGGAGCACATGAGGCGCTATTATTTTTTTTATCTTATGCGGAGAGGTTAAACCTTCTTTAATGGGGTTTTGACCATTAAAAATCACCAAAAATCATAGTTTTGGATCGGATTCTTTAAGGAGCTAAGCTCTGAATTCCTGAAGTACTATGAACTCCGTTCTTTTTATGTTCTTCTTTGTTCTTCCCTGAATCTTTGATTCTCAAGAACAAGATCTTCCCGATGAGAATTAAATTCTCAACTTATGGGAGATTCATCTTGTGGATCTCAGATCCAGGAAAAGAACTCAGTTCTTATGCGAAGGGTTAAACCCTCAAATAGGCAAAAGAGAGACAATACGATCTCTGTGTTTTCTTTTTACCTAAAGTTTCAATGAAGCAAGTCTTCTTTTTTTTGAGAATTAAATTCTCTTTTCTCTCCAGAGCTCACCGTCCTTTTTTTTGCAGAAGCTTGTGGGAGGTTCCGTCTATCTCTATTCTCTCTCTTTTCTCTGAGTGTCATTTTTCTTCTTCTTTTTTTGAGACTTGAAGTCTCGAGTCCTTTATATAGTGGAAGCATATTGTTAATTAGTTTTGAGAGAACTCTCATTGAGAGATCCCAATTGATTTAATTGGCCTCAAAATTGATTTGGGGAATTTTACCCACAGTTGGATTTTTGATCCAAGGACTTTTGTTTTACAGAAGATATTGCTCTTGTTTTTAACAAGATTAGGGAAATAAGTTCCCATATACAGAATTTATTCTGTCAAGTGGTGATTTTTAATCACCATTGGATTTTTAATCCAAGAGTCTCCTGTTTTATAGAGGACAGTCTTTTTATTTGGAAAGATTGAGAGAATATATCCCCAAACATAGAATTTTATTCTATTGTTGGATCATTGATCCAGCCTAAAGTATCTTTCTTATTTAGGAAGATTTGGGAGATGTTTTCTCCATTGGATCTTTGATCCAACGGCTCTGTTTAACAAAGAATATCCCAACTTTTGTTTGGGAAATGTAGAATTTAACTCTATAGATATGAACTTGGGCGCTGGCGCTCACGTGTTGTGCACATGGCGCCATATAAGAATTTAATTCTTATGATAGGTATTCATGTGCTTTGCACATCGGCGCCCGCATGAGGAGCACGTGCGGCGCCGTTTGAGAGTTTAACTCTTATTTAGTAGATTCTTTTGTGCTTTGCACATTGGCGCACACATGAGAAACACGTGAAGCGCCACCATAGGATTTAATCCTATAAGGTTGGCTCTGGCGCTGGCGCCCTCGTGGAATGCACGTGAGGCGCTGCCCCATTGAGTTCCAACAGATCTTTGCTCTTCATTTGGTTAAATATTGGGGAAACAGTTACACTTGGTCATTATCCTGTGCCCATAGCACGCCTAAAGAACCATCAAGGGCAGTTGTATAAATGATAAGGGGCTTTCCCTTAACTGGGGCGGCTAGTACCAGTGGATTCTACAAGTATTGCTTGATTTCCTCCAATGCTTGCTCACATTTCTGATCCCATATGAAGGGAGTTCCTTTCTTCATCAGATGGCTGAACGGATGACACTTGCCGGATAGATTGGCAATGGACCGTCAAATATGCGAGCTTTCCTTGGAGAGATCGCAGCTGCTTGAGGTTTCTTAGTGGGAGCATTTCTGTAATTGCCCTAATTTTGGAAGGGTCGATCTCGTTCTCTCGGTAGAGGATTATGAAGCCAAGGAACTTCCCTGATGAAACTCTGAATGCACATTTCAACTCGTTCATTTTTAAGTTGAATTTCCGAAGACGCTCAAAGACTATCCTTAAATGCTCTCAGTGTTCTTCGTGAGATTTGCTCTTGACTACCAAATCATCAATATAATATTCAACGATATTATGTATAAGCTCATTGAATATCTTTGTCATAGCTCTTTGATAGGTTACTCCAGTGTTCTTCAGGCCGAAGGGCATCACCTTATAACAAAACACTCTTAACAGCGCACGGAAGGCTGTATGCTTCTGATATTCTGGATCCATTTTTATTTAATTGTACCTGGAAGACCCATCCATAAACGAGAAGATCTCGTGAGTGGAAGTGTTGTCGACCATGAGCTCCGTCACATGTACAGGGAATTCATCTTTCGGGCATGCCTAATTGAGATCCCGAAAGTCCACACAAATCTGGACCGTCCAGTTCTTCTTCATTACGGGGACGATATTGGCTATCCAATCTGAGTATTGTACTTCAAGGATAAAGCCAGAGTATATGAGCTTCTTGACTTCAGTATTGATGCTTATCTCGAGTTCGATTCGCGTCCTTCTTGGTGCTTGTTTGATTGGCTTGGTCCATGGGGTTATAGCCAGCTTGTGTACTGCTATCTCTGGATCAAAACCCGGCATCTCGGAGTAGTTCCAGGTGAACACTGCTCTATACTCTATGAGTACTTCCCTCAGAGCGGCTACTTGTTCATCAGACAACAACTCACTGACAATTGTTGGTCTCGGATCATCTTCTGTTCCCAACTTGATCTTCCTGAGTTCATCAGCTGTAGTACGAATTCCATCTTCCAGCTCATTAGGTACTGGCAGCAATTCTAAGATCTCATCATCTTCATTTGTGAAGCAGTCAAAGAGCTCAAGCATATCTTTATTTTCTTTCTTATATGATGGCTTTATCATGTGACATGTATGAGTCCGCTTTCGTTTTCTACGTCGAGCGGGTCCCAATCTGATGGCATAAGTCTTTTTTGGCTCGTACTTCTACGCTGGGTCTACCTTCCAGCTGTCAGATAATATGAACTTGTCTTGTCGGTACTGGTATTCAACCCAGTTCTTGAATACAGATCAGTCTTCAGTTGGGTGACTTATCACTCGATGGTACGAACAATAATCTGGATGATCGACCTTATTTGCTTGCTCAGAATTCCGATACTCTGGGAGCGTAATCATCTGGTGCTTCATTACAAGACTAAATATTTTCTTTGTCTTGTCCCGGGAAAATGAATATCCCTGACCCATTTTCTTTATAATGGATAGGCTCCAACCAAAACTGTCTCGATAGAAAGGCATTTTAGGCTTGTCCTATCATCTCCGGATGTCGCCTGCAATCCACGCCTTTTTCCTATCTCCGTCGCTTCGGGATTCTCTTCCCACATAGGAGGACGAAGAGAGCTGTGGTCGGAGAATATCATGATTTTCCTTTTCTACCGCTCGTTCGCTTAGATGTTGTTGCTTTCCCTTCTCATCTATGGCCATCTCACAGCTTTAACCATCTCTACTTGCTTAATATGCTTTTCTTATTAGCCTATCAATCTGCTCCTCTGACAATAGGATTGGACTTCTTTCTGCCGGCCCTACCTCTTGCTTGGTTGTGCCATATATCGGCAAATCCTACTTTTCTTCATTTATAACATGGCAGCTGTAAGCTAGCTCCCGCTTCTTAGGTTGTATATATCCCAATCCAGCAGTATCAAATTTCCCGTTAGACTTGATTTCATAAGTCCCAGGCACCTCCCAAATCTTTTTATAAAACTGAACTCGTTGAACTGTCTACTCTGGAGAGATCCTTTGACGCTTGAGAAATTCCCTTAAGCCTATCGAAGTGTATCTTGTCATGAGGACGAGCTGCAACCTGTCGAGACTTGGGTCGAGTCCATGCCAGACTTTTTTCTCTGCCTTAGTCTCTTTTGATTTGTAGAAGAGATCGTCTTTTCTCCCCTATATCTGGGAGGTACATGAAAAGTGACCAGCTCCTGGATGATGTAGGTGTTGAGTGTATCAAGTTCTTTGTAATGACAAGACGAAACCATTGTAACATGCAGAGCTCGATCTGCTTCATCAGGAACATGCAGAGCTCGATCTGCTTCATCAGGAACCTTCACCTGCTGGTGGGTAAAGAACACTGCCTCGGCTTCTTCTTCCGAGTCACTGCCGAAGACTGGAATGGGGTTGATGAGCCGGGTTTGTCGGTCTCTCTCGGAGGTTGACCCATGAACACTATCTCTTCATCACCTTCAGAATCACTTCCAAATATCGAGATGGTGGCCGCTTGTACTTGTTTATCATTCATCTTGTCGCACTTCTCATTATCTTCAAAGTCTAACAGGAAGTACTTGGCATCTTCATATTTTCATACTTCATTCACCGAAAAGAGGTTGAGCTCTCCTGTGATGATGTGCTCTTGGTCATCCTTGAAAAACTTCATACACTGATATTGTGTAGAAGGGATAATACCATGCTCGTGTAACCAAGGTCTGCCGAGTAAGGCTCTATATCACATCTTTCCTTCAATGATATTGGACTTTACATCTGTGACGAGCCGTCCGAAGCACAATGTCAATACTATAGATCCAAGCATTATTGAAGACTGCGAGTCGAATCCGGAGATGGTGATCTTTTTCCAACCGAGATATCGAACATCCATAGACAGCAGTTTGAGCACCTTTACATTCAGAAGTTTGAACGAAGAGCCGTTATCGACAAGAATCTTATTTATCCTCGTATCATCGCAGTACCCACCACGTTGAGCGGTCGATTATGCTTGAACGTTCCTAAGAGAAGATCTTCTTCACTGAAGGTAATATCGGCCATGTATACTTCCGCCAATTTATCATTCATTGCTTCCTTGGCAAAGAAAGCTTGGAATTGGTCAGACTCTTCTAAGGCTTTGATTAAGGATTGTCGGAGTTCCTTCGACAGGATTAGAGTATCGTATATACTCAAGTGAGAAGGTAGCTTTTTCAGATGGGCTAACACATTGTAGTCCATCTTACTCTTCTTGGGTGGGTCTTTGGCGGCGAGATCTTTGGCCACCTCTTTATCTAAAATAATCTCTTCAGGCATCTTCCCTTTACCCTTATCTTAATTCTTTGGATCCTTATTTGTAGGTCCAAGGTTTTTCTCGAGAAGGTGCGGTTCCGCAGACAGGTATTGTCGCAGTCTTTTGCCTTTTCTTCTTCTCCTGATGAGGAGCTTACATAAGAGAGGTTGACAGAGATTTCGTCTTCCAAGTCACTCCAAAAAGTTAGAACTGTTGAACTCCCTTCTTCTGACGACTGAGCCATGGTCATACAACAGTTTTCGATCACTGACCTTGCCTGGTTATTTTCTTCAGAACTATCATGCTGGAGCGGGCAAGCTTTAGCCTTCCGCTTCTCCCATTTAAATGCCTTTTGTGGGAGACATACTTTTGCCACCATTTTTTGAACGCTCTATATTCGTCGATGGGGTGACAAACTCTTCGGTGGTAGAAACAATATTTTGGGTGCTCTTCTCCACCTTTGAAGTCTACAACCCTTGGGTATACATCTTCATGGGTGGCTACTTCATCCCTTTCGATAAGGCCTTAGCGAAGTTCTTCTCAGCCTTAATCTTTCTTTTCTTCTTTGGCAATATATTTTGCTTTGGTTGGGGAGTTACATAACTCGCATCCTCCGCGGCTTGCCTGTTTAGACATTATTGTCTGGCCTTTTCATATATGGTTATTTCGCACCTTTGGTCTTATTTGCTTTCTTGAAGAGATTTGCTTAAGAACTTTTTAATTAAGTCATCATGAGGCGAGCTTGGAGCCTTTGGCATTGATTATGCCCCCTATTTTTCTGAATCGCTTTCTGACGCAGTTGGAGCATCTTCGTCATATATGGAAGAATGAGAGGCCATGTGGCAACTTTCCACATGCTCGTCTGCTTCCTCCTCTGATTCCCCTTCATCCTTGCTGCTACCCTCGAGTATGTGTCGAAGAAATTCTTTAAGAGTGACCGGTGTGCACACCTTTTGGTTATATTCTTCCAGCATATCTATATACTTTTCTATATCTGTACGGCTGTCTACATATTCGGCAAGCTGCACGGGCTTCTTTGCTTTCTTTTTCTTCTTTTAAAATACTTAAATTGGGGGATTTTCCCTTTGTTATCAGTCTTCGATGCGGGACGTGGCTTCAACATCCCTTCTATGATCTCGGGTTCAAGCGGTCTTTTCCACCTGATTACAGGACATGCTCGCATGTCCTTTAGCATATTTGTTTTGGGAGAAAGCATCACCCCCCATGGGGTATCTTCTACGAATGAACAGGATGCCTCATGCATATTAGTCCCCTTAGGAGTATGCTTTTGGGATGGGTTCAACTTCCATTTATCTGATAGCATGAATTTACCTTGTTTATTCTGGTTCTCAACCCAGTTCTTGAAGACATAACAGTCTTCGATCAGATGGCTTACCACTCAATGATATGAGCAATAATTTGGATTATTGACTTCATTGGCTTGGGCTGGTCACCGTGGCTCGGGCAACATCAGCATGTCATTCTTCATGGCGAGCTCGAACAGCTTCTTTGTTTTATTACGAGGGAACAAATATTGGCGCCCCCTCTCTTCAAGGGTTGGACCTATGTGATTGCTGTTTGTGCAACTGGATGACTTAGGGACGCTCTGATGTTGCTGTGTATTAATGACAAATGTCGCTTTGCCCTTTGCCTTTGAATTTTCATGAGTCTCCACCTGAGGAAGGTCTTTGACCCATCGAATCAAACTAAGCTAATTTATCTATAAGCTCTTGGAATATAGTCGTCTTGAAAAAGGCCATATATAGGAACACCTTCGAATTTGGGTCAATAGTGGACACGAACATGCCGATGGCCTGAACTTCAGCAATCCATTGTTCGCATTTAGACCAAAGGTTTCACCATCGGATAGCGTACTGAACCCATGTCTTATTTGCTCTAGCTCTTTCATTGACTAATGCAGTCATGGTGATGCGTTCACTTGCACTAACAAACCACTAAGCAAAGAGTACTTCCATCTCAGCAAAAGTCTTGATGGAGTCGTTCGAGGGCTCCAAGTACTACTCGAAAGCAGTGTCCGATAGACTGCTAATGAATTGATGAAGAAGCAGTATATCATTGCTTCTAGTGTTGCCACATTTGGCTCTAAACTGCGCGATATGCTGTTTAGGATTGCCGGCCCCTTTGTATATAGGGAACGTTAGGATCGTATATCCTGAAGGGTACGGCATATGATCATACCGTGTTAGATATGGTCGACCGGTCTTGATCAGCTTACTCACCACTTCATTGGCCTGATAAGCTTTAATTTGCTGATGATATATTCGTCCAGCTTCACTTTAGGGACCATTTCCTGTTTAGCCGCTAAGGTGGCTTGCAGAGGATTTAACATGTCTCCTTTATCGTCGATAATAACCACCGGCAATTCTTCTGCTGGCGATTCAGGTTGAGCTATCATCTCGATCTTGCTTTGAAATAAGAAGGCCATTTTATCCATCCAGGCGGTCATTTCCGCTGCTCTTTCATCTTTCTTCTCAAAAATGCGCTTCAAGTAGACAACATCAGAATCATGTCATGTTCCTTCTTCGGGTGCATCACCTGAGTATGCATCAGGTGGTGGGTTAGAGAGTTTCACCGCTTGAGCAAGTATCTCTTACAGCTTCTGCTAATCTTTTGTCAGAAACCGCGTATTTGGTCTGTGATAAACAGAAGCCTTGCTTTCATCCTTGGAGTTCATCATATATACTGTATGAACTATCATGCCCCAAACTTGGGGTGTTTGAAAAATAGGCCCTTGGATTTGCCTCAGGAGCTCGGACCTTCTCCGGTCTTTCTCTCTTATGCAAACCCGGTCCGGGAGGAGATATCTTTGAAAGAGCTGCCTTAGGAGGAGCTGACTTCAGTTTGGGGGAAGAGTTGTCAGTAGAACTCTTTGGTTTCTTGGGTTGGAGAGAGTAATCTTTGTTGATGACGGACCCTGCACTTTTTCCAGACCTTATGTATAGTCAAGGAAATCCACTTGAGAGAACGTGATGGCTTCGGTTCACCTGGCACCTCCATAGGAGGTGGAGACTTCTTTAGTAGTGCAATGGGAGAGTTACATTTTACCGTCCGCAGCGGTTCAAAACTGTTCCCAATTAGAACAGCAACTTAGATCATCGGGAACGGTGGAGTCAGCCTAAATGGGGAGTTGCCCCCAGCTTGCCTAACTCGGTGCCAGTAGCGGCGTCGAGCACCTCTCGTCACAGAGGCTGGTGCTTCTTTAGTTTTAGGAGCTTGTTGGGGTTGAACCTGTATTCTTGCGGAGCTTGGATATTCAGCCCCTTATGTCGGTTCTCGGCCCTTTGCAGGTGCTAATTGCTGAAAGACCATGCCTTAGGCGGAGCAGAGATATGAGCTTGAGGTGCCAATCTCTTGAAGACAAACTGGCATGGGTGAAGCATCCTTCGGTGCATCGGGAGCAGTTGACGTCTTAAAAGACAATCGCTTAAAGACAGCCTTCTTTGGAATCATAGGCTTTTTAGAGAGGACCACGGAGTTTGGGTTTAGCCTGTTGAAGACCGAACCATGAGGCTTAGCAGGCTTATCATCAGAGCCTGCTGAGGTAGTTGCTAATTGATCAAAGACCGGCTTCTTTAGGGTATCCTCTTTTAGCGCTAGGATGCCAAGGGAGGAAGGTGGAAGCATTACTCCAAAGAGAAGCCCATTCAGTTGTTGAGCCACCTAAATCATAGGGATGCAAAGCACGGGGGCCATGACCTGCCCTGACCAAGTTATTCTAATTGGAGCGGTGTTGGAGTTGCTGGGTGAGGCCATTGATCTGCACGGAAGAGAAACACCAGTTTTAGTAACCCAAACATCCAAAGACAACATAAACATGATATGCCGTGATTGGTTCGCAAAACATGACACGCAAAGTGTGGAGTGGAAAGAGAAAAAAGGTCCCACCGGGCATGCCAGAATTTGTTTACCACCGGAAACCAGACTGAGATGCGGGAAGCACGTCTAGCCTGAATACAGGGGCAGATGCTATATAGAACATATCCATCTACCTCTCCGAAGATACCAAGTTAATTTATGGCATCATATATCGGAGGTTTGGATAAATGCGACCGTTGTAGCAGACTTATCAGATTCCCCTCACATATGCGGGGTTTTTGATTGTGAGGACGCTTCTTCCTACAGGCGTAAACCCCTGCAATTAATTACGTTATCGTCAAGCGATAACAACTTTCTCTACTCCAGAAATCTTCGTGTGCGTGTTATAGTTTTTTATTTTAGGGTTGCTCTTGGATTGTATATAGAGACTAATTTATGTCGTCGCCCGTAAGGCGCGGATTAGTCTAAATTTGTACATATTAGATTTGGGGTGAACCTAGATAGCATTTCTCATATTAATAAGATCCATCAGTTCGTGGGATATTTTATTTAAGGATCGTTAGTCGTATATGGGACTACGATCATTTTTTTAAAAATATGATTAAGGATCGTTAATCTTGTTTTAGATTAAGATCAACTCAAATAGGAATATATGTTCGATCATAAGATCACATATGAGAAGCATAGGCTTCTATACTTAGTTTAATTTAACTAAGTAGTCAAGCAAAATCTTGTTGTCCAAGTGCGCATATACGCATGTGCGTTGTATATAATGCGCACTTGTTTGCAGTCATGAAGGGTTGCGCACGTGCATATCACATGGTTGCGCACATCTTCATCAGTTCATATTTCCATCTGCGCATGTATATATGCCCATGTCTTAAGGGGTGATATTTCCACTTGCGCACACGTGAGTATCACGTGATGCACACCTTTTCCAGAGGCATTATTATTTTTAAGTGCTTATATGCGCACTTCTATATGGGCGATCTTTTTAAAGTACGACCTAGAGTCATATGCGCATTGTTCATCAGAAAGCTATGGCTTTTAAAAAGAAGAGATTATAGTTTCTGTTCTTTTATTTTATAGAATACTTTCAAGATGTATCCAATTTTATGAAAGTTATGACCTTTTAACAGAGTCAAAACTGTTCAAGAAGTAAAAACTATTGTTTTTATTATATGTGTAAAAACATGTAAAAAGTTGTAAATCTTTAGGGTTAATCTCTCGTAAAAGTATGAACTTTTTATATGAGAGATTGACCCTAAGATCTTTCGATCTTTCATATAATGAATCAAAAGATTCAGTAAAAAGCAAACGCTTTTATCATAAAACCAACGCTTTAATTATCGAAGTATCATAATTTCTTTTCTTCTTCTTTTTTTACCTTTTTGTGAGAAAAATCAAAGAAGAAGATGAAGGTTTCTTGGTCGAGAGGAAGTGCACACTGTAACAACTCTAATTTCAATGTACAGAAAATTGTTTAAAATTTAATGTACAATTGGGGTAATTGCAAATCCTATGTACACTGTAAGTATTTGATTTGCTTTTGAACAGCAAGAAAGAGCTTGTAGCTCACTGGTAAAGCCTTGCACTGCTGAAACATAGCACCTGTGTTCAAATCCCATCAGCCACATTATCTTTTTATTTAATTTTCTTTTAATCTTTTAGAAGCCCAAGGGTTTGAACGTACACTACACGTAAGCTTATAAGTTACAGAAAAATTAAACATATGCATGAGGGTATACGAATCGAGAGGGACACATGGCCAAAGACCCATCACCCCCAACCGGATTTCGACCGGCGGAACCGTATGAAAAACCAGCACCGCCATGCCCCCGTCTGTGATGCTCTCCAATTTTCTCCCCTGGCACCTCTTCGCCTACCCCACTTCCCCCATATTGTTTGAATACTCTACATTCATACAGAGAACAATAAAACACCCTTTAATCCAAATTTTAATGCAAATTTTAATGTATTCTTTAACCCTCTAAAACCCTAATTTCCCTATAAATATCACACCATATTTCACCCCTCATCACTCAGAATTTCATTACAAAAACTCTACAAAATTCGCAAGTCCTTATAGTGTGCAAGTGGAGTTAGCGAAGGGCGAAGTTCCGACGAAGTTCCGACGAAGTTCCAAGGAGATTCCGGCGACGAAACGACGCCCCGACGCTTCCCTAGTCTTCTCCTACCCCTCTTCTCTCTCAAAAGCCAGTAAGATCCCTCTCCCCTGCTCATCTTCTATTCTAAAACTTTCATTCTTCAAACCCGACGGAAGCGGAGTTAATCCGACTTCCGATTCGTTTTTTCTTTAAAAATTCTATTTTTCCTAAACAATAAAATACCATACTCTCATATAATGTTTAACAAACACATTAAAACAAGTTTCACTTTAAAAGAATCATTTATGCAACTTTTATCGTATTTTTACGGTAAAATACCTTATGCTTTAGTTTCGACACAAATCAACATAATACTTGTATTACCTTTAGATAGCTCACGAGATAATGACCTACCTCATCACAACGCACATATTGAACATAGCACGATTTACTTTTGGGCAATGTTTTGGGAATATTACGAGTTACACTATAATACCCTAAACTTTTACAAAACCATTTTCTTTAAGAAAAGTATTATCTAATTCCATACAATCCTCGTCCTTACAACCCACTTTTGGGGAAATACGATCGGGATGGTGTGGATTATCGCACGTCCTCGGATCTAGTAGGGCAGAATTCAGACCTCCGCAAGGAGCATTCGAATTCCGATAGAATTTCTAATGCTATTTTTAAGAAAATTAGATTTCTAGAAAAATAAATCAAATTTATTTTTTTATAAATATATATATGAGTATTATCAAAAGATCTATTTTAAATATATATTATACAAATATTTCAAGTTTGCTAAATCAAAGGAATCACCATTACATGAAACTACCATCCAAATACAAAGCAATTCCAATATTTCATTAAAGTACCATATACAATGAAAACTGGGTTCTACTCACTAGAAATTTCACTTTTATAAAATATACATCTATGAAAACCCTAAAGACGATAATTAAATACTTGAGGTGTATTTTGAAATTATACCAAAACTATTTTTCATAAAACCCCTCAAGTTATATAAATTACAATAAGGACCCTGGTAAATATAGGTTTAAGCGGGACCAGTTCTCTTGAGCCTCGGGAAGCCGGAGAATATGGGTTCTTGCCTATATAAGGTAGACAATCTAAAATAATGGTGTTATCAACACGGTAATTGTCTTGGAAAAAGACACAAATCCTTCCGTCCATGTGCAGCAGTTACCGATAATATCAAAACCTAATCCAGGACTTCAATTTCTTTTCAAAGTGTCTGATTCGGACTGAGTCTCAGTCTAATCAATCTGACTTGAATATGATTCAAGTATAAAACTAAAATTCAACTTGAATCCGTCTATTCAATCTATATCAATCTATACTGACCGAACTGAACCATGGATATACTCTGTCTACATGTATATCCATTATATCTGTTCTATTTATCTGATATCATGGTTTCGGAAAGTCGTGCAATCTATATAACAAAACAATACAATCAATACAAAAGACATCGCGGGTTTTTTTGAAAGGGGTAGATTGCTACGGAAGGTGTTAAAAGTGGCACGAGACTGTAACCATAATACACCTAACCTGAATATCCATTGCCGTTGTACCGTGGATGAATGGTTCATTGTGCTCCGTATACCTTATTCTCCATAATAGTGGGACTCCTCTTGTATACACTGGCATTTTCTGTACCAAGCTACAAACAACTGCGCTAACATTATAATAAAACATTATTAATTATACTCTCGTTCTGTCTATTCTATCCCTACTCATCTTTGGGACTTACCGAGCGATTGTTCGCTGACGAAATTCCGTTTCTTCTTTCTTTGGAATGTTGTCAGGTGGATCGGACTCACTGGAGATCGAGCCCAGCACCGAGGACTTGGAGAAGTTAACATTTGACCCAGAGTTTTAGATACTTGTACATATTATTTCCATTTCTGTTATGACACTGTTTAGGCATTGCTTTCATTTCATGTATTTACATTTCAGTTGTATTGTAAAAGAATGTTAAATAAATAAAGTTGCAGTTCAATTACATCTATTGTCGTTTTCTTGTGTACATTTACTTTATATTGCTTAAATACGCTTAGCGTGTTTACTTCTGAGTAAATATGTAGCGGGCCTTGTCGCGTCCCCTTCACCGTATACTGGGAAGCGAGGCGTGACAGCTTTTGTTGGCGGCCCATGTAGATCAGTTCTGCATGGACATGCGGGTCAATTCTGCATGAAGTCCTAAGCAATATAACACAAGAAACAACAATTAAAAACATTCTTTACAATTTCATATTCCTTGAAATCTTACCATTTCATATTCGTTGAATCTATCCTAACCCTATTTTTCATTCAAGATTATGGATTCCCCGAACAACACCAGCACCAATGTCAACAACACACCACCACCTCTACCGCTTAGTCCTACCGTAGCTGCTCCAATCAATGAGCATACGGTCTTTCTTGAGGCAATCCGAAGCCTCCTGGAAGGACAGCAGCAGCAGACTGCTATATTAATGAACCGTCCAGAAGCGGAAGCCCCAGGGGTAAAGCAATTCTGAGCTTTACACCCCAAGCAATTTTTGGGAAAAGAGAGCCCTCTAAGAGCAGAAGAATGGGCTCAAAGCATTGAGGATGACCTAGCAGCAGCACAAGTGCCAGAGGTCGCTTGGGTACGAGTTGCGAAGCTGCAGCTCACTGACAACACCCGAGTCTGGTGGAAGGAAGAAGAAAGCCGTCTCACCCAGCCAATCGAATGGAAGACCTTTCGCGATATGTTCGACGCAAAATACTTCCCTGAGACTGCCATATTCGACATGGAACAGCAGTTCATCCACCTACAATAGGGTTCAATGTGGATCAAATCCATGGATGAGTATGATGCTGAGTTTACCATACTCAGTCAGTAAGATATGTCTCAATATTTCGATTTTCAAATATCACATACGACACAGCTAACACAATACCTTATCAGATTCGCGGCACACTTGATACCGACGGATGAGATCAGAGCCCGACGATTTCAGCAAAGGTTAGATCCGGAGATCCAAGCTGCGTTAGGTACAGGGGATTTCCCGACCCACGAATTGGCTCTGAAAGCTTCCTGTCGATATGAGGCAGTGGTAAAGATGAGGGGCAGACCCCAATCTGTCGGAATAAAGCGCCCTGCCAATCAGATGGCAGAAGGAGCCTCTTCAAGGCCACCGTTTGTGCCCAAGAGACCGGGAGTACCGAACCACCGGCCCAGTCCTGCTTTTTGCACCTACTGCAGGAGAGATGGACACCAGGCGAAGGACTGCCAGCGTGTGAATCATCTTTGCTTAGTTCGCAGCTCAGCCACTCATGACATTGGATATTATCCTCATCGACAAAACCCAAATGCTACTCTCAGGCTAGCAACACCTACCCGCAGCAGCCAGCTATCCAGGCACATGCTCCATGACTCGCTCTCCCTGCTCCACCACCTCATGGACCGACTACACATCCTCCTCGTCAGTTCCATCAAGCTTAGCGGAACCCACCTTAAGGACAGAGGAAGGCAGAGGAATGCTCTTCCAGCAAGGAGGAATGTACCGAGGCAACAGACTTTCACAATGACTGTGGATGAAGCTGAAGCCATTGGCCAAGTCATTACTAGTAACCTTTCAATCTTTCAAACCTATTCTATACTTGTCTATACCTCCATATATTTCCCTATACCTAAAACATATACCGCATACCTTAGGTACAATCTTAGTAGCCTCACTTCCTACACTCGCACTATTCGATACGGGAACATCCTATTGCATTATGTCGCAACGGTTCATCCAAACTCATGAGATTCCAGTCAAACCGCTTGTATCCATCTGGAATGTCGGTTCAGGGAACGGCGTTCTAAAGGAAACAATGGGATACAACCTGTGTCCAGTGGTCGTCTGCAGCAGAGAATTCTATGCTGACTTCAAGGTGCTGGACATACCGAACTTCGATGTGGTTCTGGGTATGGATTGGTTAGGAACCTTCTACACTACCATTGACCGTCGTCAAAGGAGGGTAGTGTTCGAGATTCCAGACCATCCGGTCTTTTATTTTAAAAGTGGAGATCTTACCCTGGAGCCAGGCACCTACAAGGCGAAACCGAAGAAGGCGGTGATTGCTACGCATCAGGTAGAAGAAGACAAGCCATAGGTAGTTCGAGAGTTCGACGACGTATTTCCTGAAGACATATCAGGTTTGCCTCCCGATCGAGCTCTTGAATTCAGCATTGATTTAGTACCTGGAGCGCAATCGGTGATCAAAGCACCTTATCGCCTAAGTCCAGAAGGTTTGAATGAGATCCGAACTCAGTTGGACGAATTATTAAAGAAATGATGGATCCGTCCCAGCACTTCAAGTTGGGGATCTCCAGTTTTACTTGTGAAGAAGAAAGAAGGTTCATATCGAATGTGCATTGATTATAGAGCTTTGAACAAAGTAACTATAAAGAACAAGTATCCACTCCCGCGCATCGATGATTTGTTCGATCAGCTAAGTGGATCTTGTGTTTTCTCTAAATTAGATCTTCGTTCGGGTTATTATCAGGTGAAGGTCAAGGAAGCTGATATTCATAAAACAACCTTCAGAACTCGCTATGGACATTACAAATATCTCGTTATACCATTTAGAGTGACCAACGCACCAGCCATATTCATGAACCTGATGAATCAAGCTTTCCGAGAGTACCTAGACAGGTTTGTCGTTATATTTATCGACGATATCCTGGTGTATTCAAAGAATCGGAAAGAACACGCCGAACACTTATAGATTGTCCTGGAGACTTTACGACAACATCAGCTCTATGCCAAATACAACAAGTGTGAGTTTTGGCTAGATCAAGTCAGATTTCTCGGACATATTGTATCGGGTGAAGGAATCTCTGTAGATCCAGCAAAAGCATCAGGCGTAAGCGAATGGCCGACACCAAAATCAGTGAAGGACATTCGAAGCTTCTTGGGTTTAGCAGGATATTACAGAAGATTCATTGAAGGTTCTTCTAAGATTGCAACACCCCTGACCAAGCTTACACGTAAAGATGAAGAATTCGTGTGGTCAGAAGCATGCGAACAAGCTTTCATAGAACTTAAGTCAAGATTGACATCAGCACCTATCCTTGTTATACCGGACCAAACTGGAGGTTTCGTAGTGCATTGTGATGCATCCGGTAAAGGATTAGGATGTGTTCTACATCAGCAAGGTAAAGTTGTAGCTTATGCATCAAGGCAACTGAAGATTCATGAGCGCAATTATCCGACGCATGATTTGGAGTTGGCAGCCGTAATTTTTACTCTCAAGATTTGGCGACATTATCTTCTTGGTGAACGAGTGAACATATATACGGACCACAAAAGTCTGAAATATGTGTTTACTCAGAAAGAGTTGAATATGCGGCAGAGAAGATGGTTAGAACTTATGGCAGACTTCGACATCAACCTACAATATCATCCAGAGAAGGTGAATGTAGTACCTAATGCCCTTAGTCGCCAACCATTAGCAATGAATCTCATCGCTCAGTGGAAGCTTCAACAAGACTTGCATCAGATGGAGATTAAAGTGGTCATGCCAGGTAACGCTTCAAGTTTGATGAACTTACAAGTTCAATCTACTATTGTCAATCAGATCAAAACAGCTCAAGCAAGTGATGCTAAGTTGCAAAAAATCAGAGAACAAGTAGAAAGTGGACTTAGAACAGACTTCATCATCCATAAAGACGGATCTTTGAGATATGGCAGCAAGTTGTGTGTACCAAAAGGTTCTGTGCGGGAAGAGTTAATGAAAGAAGCTTACATCACTCCCTACTCAGTACACCCTGGAGTTACAAAGATGTACAAAGATCTACGTCAAAATTACTGGTGGCATGGAATGAAGCGTGAAGTATCTAGAAGCGTCATTAAATACTTGGTGTGTCAGCAAGTAAAAGGCTGAACATCACAGGACTGCTGGATTACTTCAATCGTTACCTATCCCAGAATGGAAGTGGCAACACATCACAATGGATTTCGTGACTGCTCTTCCTCGCAGCACGAAAGGTAACGATGCGGTATGGGTTATTGTGGATCGAATCACAAAGTCGACACACTTCATCCCATTTCGAGTTGGCCAATCTACTGAGACATTAGCAAAGAAGTACATAGAGGTAAGAATCTACTTAAGATTTAAACTCTTCATAATATACTATCTCTGATACCCATGAACTCATGCAGGAAATCATGAGATTACATGGAGTACCGGTTTTCATTATCTTCAATCGTGACACCAGATTCCGATCGCAATTTTGGAAGAGTCTGCAAGCTAGCTTGGGAACAAGTCTGAACTTCAGCACGGCTTATCATCCACAAACAGATGGTCAGTCTGAGCGAACTATTCAGATCTTGGAGGATATGCTAAAAGCATGTATGCTAGACTTCGGAGGATCGTGGGAAGATCACTTACATCTTGTGGAGTTTTCATACAACAACAGCTACCAAGCAAGCATTGGAATGGCACCCTTTGCAGCGCTCTATGGAAGGAAGTGTCGATCACCATTAAGTTGGGAAGACATCGGAGATAGAGAACTTCTTGGACCTGAGATGATAGTGGCAACTGTAGATGTGGTCCGCACTATCAGGGAAAGAATGCGCATAGTACAAGATCGACAGAAGCACTGGGCTGATGCAAAGCGGTGTCATTTGGAGTTCCAGCCGAAAGATCATGTATTACTAAAGATATCTCCGAACCGTAGAGTGATTCATTTTGGAAGACGGGGTAAACTTAGTCCGAGATACATTGGACCGTTCGACATATTCGAACGAGTCGGTGAAGTGGCTTATCGCTTGGCACTTCCACCTTCTTTGGAAGGAGTGCACAACGTATTCCATATATCCCAACTCAGAAGGTATGTGAGTGACCCCAACCACATTCTTGATCACTCCGAACTCACTATACAATCCGACTTATCTTGTGAGCAGCAACCTGTTGAAATCTTGGACAGAAAAGTGAAGTCACTTCGGAACAAGTAAGTCAACTTGGTTCGAGTGATGAGGAGAAAAGACACACCGGGAGAATCAACATGGGAAAGGGAAGATGAGATGCGTGCAAGATACTCTTATTTATTTATAAACTAGACCTTAAAATAAATTATAAATTTCGAGGACGAAATTTTTGTAAGGAGGGTAGACTGTAACAACTCCAATTTCAATGTACAGAAAATTGTTTAAAAGTTAATGTACAATTGGGGTAATTGCAAATCCTGTGTACACTATAAGTATTTGATTTTCTTTTGAACAGCAAGAAAGAGCTTGTAGCTCACTGGTAAAACCTTGCACTGCTGAGACATAGCACCTGTGTTCAAATCTCATCAGCCACATTATCTTTTTATTTAATTTTCTTTTAATCTTTTATAAGCTCAAGGGTTTGCACATGCACTACACGTAAGCTTATAAGTTACAGAATAATTAAACATGTGCACGAGGGTATATGAATCGAGAGGGACACGTAGCCAAAAACCCATCACCCCCACCGGATTCCAACCGGCGGAACCGTATGAAAAACCGGCACCGCCGGGCCCCCGTCTGTGATGCTCTCCAATTTTCTCCCCTGGCACCTCTTCGCCTACCCCACTTCCCCCATGTTGTTTGAATACTCTGCATTCATACAAAGAACAATAAAATACCCTTTAATCTAAATTTTAATGCATTCTTTAACCCTCTAAAACCCTAATTTTTCCTATAAATACCACACCATATTTCACCCCTCATCGCTCAGAATTTCATTACAAAAACTCTACAAAATTCTTAAGTCCTTATAGTGTGCAAGTGGAGTTAGCGAAGGGCGAAGTTCCGGCGAAGTTCCAAGGAGATTCCGGTGACGAAACGACGCCCCGACGCTTCCCTAGTCTTCTCCTACCCCTCTTCTCTCTCAAAAGCCAGTACGTCCCCTCTCCCCTGCTCATCTTCTATTCTAAAACTTTCATTCTTCAAACCCGGCGGAAGCGGGTTAATCCGACTTCCGATTAGGTTTTTCTTTAAAAATTCTATTTTTCCTAAACAATAAAATACCATACTCTCATATAATGTTTAACAAACACATTAAAACAAGTTTCACTTTAAAAGAATCATTTATGCAACTTTTATCGTATTTTTATGGTAAAATACCATATGATTTAGTTTCGACACAAATCAACATAATACTTGTATTACCTTTAGATAGCTCACGAGATAATGACCTACCTCATCACAACACACATATTGAACATAGAACGATTTACTTTTGGGCTATGCTTTAGGAATATTACGAGTTACACTATAATACCCTAAACTATTACAAAACCATTTTCTTTAAGAAAAGTATTATCTAATTCCATACAATCCTCGTTCTTACAATCCACTTTTGGGGAAATACGATCAGGATGGTTCGGATTATCGCACGTCCTCGGATCTAGTATGGTGGAATTCAGACATCCGCAAGGAGCATTCGAATTCCGATGGAATTTCTAATGCTATTTTTAAGAAAATGAGATTTCTAGAAAAATAAATCAAATTTATTTTTTTATAAATATATATATGAGTATTATCAAAAGATCTATTTTAAATATATATTATACAAATATTCCAAGTTTTCTAAATCAAAGGAATCACCATTACATGAAACTACCATCCAAATACAAAGCAATTCCAATATTTCATTAAAGTACCATATACAATGAAAACTGGGTTCTACTCACTAGAAATTTCACTTTTATAAAATATACATCTATGAAAACCCTAAAGACGATAATTAAATACTTGAGATGTATTTTGAAATTATACCAAAACTATTTTTCATAAAACCCCCTCAAGTTATATAAATTACAATAAGGATCCTAGTAAATATAGGTTTAAACGGGACCGGTTCTCTAGAGCCTCGGGAAGCCGGAGAATATAGGTGCTTGCCTATCTAAGGTAGACAATCTAAAATAACAATGTTATCAACACGGTAATTGTCTTGGAAAAAGACACAAATCTTGTCATCCATGTGCAGCAGTTACCGATAACATCAAAACCTAATCCACGGCTTCAATTTCTTTTTAAAGTGTCTGACTCAAACTGAGTCTCAATCTAATCAATCTGACTTGAATATGATTCAAGTATAAAACTACAATTCAACATGAATCCGTCTATTCAATCTATATCAATCTATACTGACCGAACCGAACCATGCATATACTCTGTCTACGTGTCTATCCATTATATCCGTTCCATTTATCTGATATCATGGTTTCGGCAAGTCG
This sequence comes from Agapanthus africanus, assembly GCA_030015575.1. Lineage (NCBI taxonomy): Eukaryota > Viridiplantae > Streptophyta > Magnoliopsida > Asparagales > Amaryllidaceae > Agapanthus > Agapanthus africanus. The sequence continues at coordinate 613,400,267 of JASDDO010000014.1, read as the reverse complement.
TACAATATATATAACAAAATTATACAATCAATACAAAAGACATCGCTGGTTTTTTTTAAAGGGGTAGATTGGTACGGAAGGTGTTAAAAGTGGCACGAGACTGTAACCATAATACACCTAACCTGAATATCCATTGCCGTTGTACCGTGGCTGAACGGTTCCTTGTGCTCTGTATACCTTAGTCTCCATAATAGTGGGACTCCTCTCGTATACACTGGCATTTTCTGTACCAAACTACAAACAACTGCTCTAATATTATAATAAAACATTATTAATTATACTCTTCTTCTGTCTATTCTATCTCTACTCATCTTTGGGACTTACCGAGCGATTGTTCGCTGGCGACATTCCGTTTCTTCTTTCTTTGGAATGTTGTCAGGTGGATCGGACTCACTGGAGATCGAGCCCAGCACCAAGGACTTGGAGAAGTTAGCATTTGACCCAGAGCTTTAGATACTTGTACATACTATTTTCATTTCTGTTATGCCACTGTTTAGGCATTGCTTTCATTTCATGTATTTACATTTCAGTTGTATTGTAAAAGAATGTTAAATAAATAAACTTGTTGTTCAATTACATCTAATGTCATTTTCTTGTGTACATTTACTTTATATTGCTTAAATACGCTTAGCGTGTTTACTTCTGAGTAAATACGTAGCGGGCCTTGTCGCGTCCCCTTCACCGTACACCGGGAAGCGGGGCGTGACACGCACTAAATTGCTAGCGGCTCTCTCAAGAATTATGAATCTCTCATTTTCTCTCCCTTTAGATCTCGTGGAAAGTTAATTAGCGTTTGTTGCAATTTATTAGAAGTTTATTTGATTTTAAATTGATTCATATCAATTTAGAGGTCTTGCGCACCATTGGATATTTATTCAAGATTGAGTTGATTTAGATTGTGTAATACCCAATCCCCGTTATACTTTATTCAGCATTTATATAAAATATCTATTCCAAAACCTTCCGATATAAACTTTTGCCTTAATCTAAAACCTAAACTAAACCCTACCCAAACCCCATGAACCCCTCACCCTAACCCTCTGAGCCCAAGCCCACACGCCAAACCCAAATCTAAACCCAAACACTCAGCTCGCCACTTCCCAACCTGTGCCCATCATCCCTTCACCCGTTTTCTTTCTTTCTTTTCTTCTTCCTTTTAAAATGCCACCTGCTCCTACTTCCTCGCCACACCCGTGACCCGCTCAAAACCTACAACCCGCGCCATGCCAACCTCCTCCCCGAGATCACCGTCCTACCCTCCTCTCCCCATGACCACCAGCTCCACAATCCGACCCTAACTCCAAGCACCATCGACCATCACTGCCACCTCGTCAACATCACCAGAGCCACCTCGATCATCACCGACGGCATCATCTCCTCTCTCCAAAAACCAGCGAGACCCACCTTCCTCTTCTTCCCATCTACGCCACCGCCTTCCAAGTCGCCAGCATCTCACCTCCCCCCTCCCCCCGTCGTCGAGGCCACCGCCGGAACCAGCTTAAGCCGCCGCCGCTCATCTCCACAACCCAACTTTTTCGCCTAACCCACCGAGCTCGCCTGCAACCCTATGCCGCCTACAGTCACCACCTCCTTTCTCACCTAAACCAAGCTCCTTTCCAAACACCGTACCTGAGCTTTCATCCAACCGAGACCACCTCTCCAAGCTTAGCCGCAACTCCATCTCTTTACCGACCTGCTTCGTCAGCCGCCTCCAACGTCGCTTGTGCCTTTGGCCACCACGACTCTGCTAGCATCTTAACTCAACCTCGAGAACCCCAACGTCCCCTTCTCCTCTATCAACCCCTGCACCACCACCATTGTTGCTACCTCCCATCACCGGAGCCACCAGCAACCTCGCCCGTGATGAGCCCTGTCACCACCACCTCCAAGCTCCTCAATCTCGTCACCGTCATCGCCTGCTCCGCTGAAGCCATCCCATCTCTCTCCAACTCGAGCCAATACCCGAGCTTCCTCCCCTTCCTCTGACGAGCTCCATCGACGCCGTTCACCCCCTCACTTGCAACTGCCCGCTGCACACCTCGTCATCGACGAGGCCGAAAGCAGCAACCACCAACACCTACTCCTTCAAAACCACCAGCTCTTCCCAAAACCGATCCCCTCTGCCTCAACCAGCCCACTTCTCTAAACCTCCAGCTACCCCCTTCATTGGCACCGTCGACCTCCCTTTGCCGTTGCTACCTCCTCCGTGCAACACTGTGCCCGCCTCCGTGCCACCCAATACCCCGGTCCAGTGAACACACCATGCCTACTCCCATACCAGCGTCACGTCCAGTACCGTGTCGCGTCGTGCAATACCCGCACCACGCACCGAGCCAAGACTGTGCCCGGTATCGTGTCACGCCCGCGTCATCACCACGCCTACCACCGTATCACGTCTGTGTCGCCACCGCGTCCAGTACCGGGTCACTACGCATCGCGCCCGCACCACGCATCGTGACCAGTATCGCGTCGTCTCGTGTGTCGAGACGAACCATGCACGTCACGTCGCTTCTATATCAGCGATCTAAGGCAAGTGAACCCCTTAACTTGTTCCTCATGCTATAGTAATCTCTAGATATTATGTATATTGATGAATATATATATATACATGTTTAAGTATAAATATTTCATATATACATCGTTGCGAATTTAATATCGAATAAGAACCATCATCGTAAATTTTGGTGTTTAAGACCCGACTTGGGTCGATTATGCCGTGGTAATATCATATAGTAACTCCTGGATTAATTTCGTGTTGATCGGGTAAAAGAAATCGATATTTCAATCGATAACCGTTTGCATAGTCTAAGTGTTCGGTATAGAACCCTATGCGATAACTTAAGTGAATATGGTGGAACCTATGATCATTATACCCTATTACTTTTAATGAATACTATGCAGAAATTGGACGGCAAAACGACGCCATTTCACCCATGAAATGTTACCCTCGATTATCTTTGCAAAAGATGAATTTTCCTGGACAAGCTGAACGGTTAAATTCATAATAAATCATTTATATGTCAGATCTTAGTGTTTTATGACTCTTATCGAAGCCAATAGATAAACCTACATTACCCCATAGTTTATCTCTGTATTTTTATAATCCATGGCAATAAAAACTGAGCCGATTCATGGCTCTAGGCTGCAGTCCAGAGCCAGAATCTTTACCTTTACTTGTTTTAGAACGCAGGTTTCTCCCTGTTAAAATGCGCAAGTGTGCGGAACCATACATAGAAACATATAGGATTGAATTAGATTTCTAACGGTACTAATCTCACTTCATCCCAGTGCCGTTTGATATTTAACACCCCTTTTAAACGGTCGAAGTGTACTGCAGTCCCAAGCAGGGACAGAACGTATGCCCTGACCTTGAACAAAATGTATCTCCTAGCGCACAGTGGATATTCTCGATCTGTATGATGCTTTGGAAACCTAATTAAAAGATCTAAATTTTATCTAACTGTAAAGTTGCCTAATTATGATCCCAATAGGGAGTAAACGTGTTACGAAACGGACTTCCAGTTCTGAAACTGGAGTTCCAACAGAGAACGCTTAAAATGGAATGACCATAACTCACAAACCTGAAACCCGATTGAATAGAAACCAATTTTTATGTAGATATAATTAAATATACTACTTACTTCTTTTATATTGTTTTTCTCGATTCTTCACGTGTGATTTATAGAGAATTTTGCAAATTATATGACACTAGCTGCTATATTTCATTCGTCATAATTGATTGAATTCTTATCATATCATGTAACGGTTATACCCTCATTGAATAGTGGTCATATATATTGATATCCTAGTGACCTAGTTACATTACCAAATGACAAGAGTTAGTGATTGGATTGTGGCAAGTATGTCAGTGTAAAAGCGTGACTGAATAGTGGTAGTGAAGCGTACTTGTACACAATCGGCGGAACCATTTAGTTATTGCATTGTCAACGCCTATGGGGCATATATAAGTGTAACTATAACTGGTATGGGACGGGTATGGAAGCACTTATATTAGTGTCATAAGTAAGACATCGAGAACTGTCCACATATCTTGGATACCAGTCGAGACATGCTTGATGGAGACCCGGTCTCCAATTCTCGCATAGACTTGTCATGGAACGACTAGTACTTAGATTCATGGTCCGTGTTTGATGTAGACCGCGGAGTGTATGGTAGTTTGAGTGTGGGTTCGATCAACGGAATCTCAGGAATCCCACTGCCGACATATTTCGTGATTTCATGATTTTGGATACTGATAGTGTTACTGATTCTTACTAATCGTGATTCGGGCCCGTGTTTCCTTACCGCTGGGGCTTATCCTTGGGTTGGGAATACTCCTACGGTGGTTGACGCTCATACTTGGACTGACGATAGGTTTAGTGACATGGACATTGCATTTACTGATTCGATACACATGCTTTATTGTTGACCTGTACCGGTTATTTCAGGCTCACGTCATTACTCTATGTTTACTGCTTCATGTTTATCATCATTGTACATATTACATATATATATATATATATACCGTTATTGTGTCGCTCTGACGACCTGAGTATGCATGCTCAGAGTGAGAAGTGGACTTAGCTCGGATCAGGACCTGCTTTACCTCGAGGATATTGCAGACATATAGATCAGCGACGTCAGCGCTGTTATTTCCTTTGACTCAATCCGGTTAGTTTTATATCTGTTTTTATAGAATTTGTGAGTGCATTTCTCATTACTTGTGCTATGATTACTGCTTACTATGTAATGCTAGAAGCCGAAGTGTGACTACGGCAGGATATTTCCTCGACCGTAGGAGCATGGCTGGCCTTGTCACCCCTCGTATTCCGTATTTGGGGAAGCGGGGCGTGACATGATTTTGTTGGTATCAGAGCACCAGGTTTAGAATGAGATTACAGTTTCCGACTAAGGCTTGACAATTTAAGTCGCCCATTCAGTCTAGATTGTAAACTTATTATCCTTGACTAGAATCCCTATAGTTTTTCAAGCTACATTTTTGACTCCATCCGCTAAAGTTTTGGGTGACATAGTAGAGTTGTGTAGTTGTAACTATGGACCGCAGCATAGTTACAACGCAGCACTCTGCTTGAGTGACTTGAAGTTCTACATTTAATTTCCGCTCGATTGAGTTTCACCTCACCATATATTCTTGCTTCGTTTGTAAATTCTATATCTTATTCCGATTCTTATATCTTACACCGACGTCCGAAAATTTGTTGTTTCAAAATCATGGCCTCCCACGACTCTTCTTCCACCTCCGCTTTCCAGGATCACCCCGCCGAGATTTTAGGTGTACTGCAAGGCTGGAGGGAAGCCCAGGAGAGGATGAACGATCTTTTAGCTGAGGGGTTAATGATGCAACTAGTTCGAGCACTAGGGGAGCCCCCGATTGTGAGGGAAACCCTGTTAGTAAAAGAGGAAGCGTACAGATGAAGCGCCTATTTTTTCCTTAGCATGAGGAGCAGCAGAGAACCCAAGTATGCAGTTATTGCAAGAGACTAGGGAACCTTCAGAGAGATTGTCGCCAGGCCAAATGACAATATTTGGTTTGTGGCAAACACCACGTCAACGGTTGCCCTTGAAGGAAAGGGTTACAAGGAGGAGATCCGTCAACGCTTTCCCCATCCTTTGAGTAGTTTGTTTTTGTTGTTTTCGTTCATTAATTTTGAGGACGAGGGAGTCGGAGTCGTAGCTCCAGAGATCAATATGATCAGTGATTCGGACGATAAAGAATAGAATCCCGAAGAAGACACACTAGAAGAGGACCCTAAGGAAGACCCAATGGAGGAGAATTCAGATGGAGATCCTGAAGAGAAGGATCCTGAGGAAGAGGATCTAGAAGGGGACTCAGAAGAGGCGGAACATATGGAGGAGTATCCCGATGAGGAAGCTCCCGCCGAAGAAGAAAGGCTAGGAGAAGAAAACCCCAAGGGGGAAAATTCCGAACACGAGGCACCGGCCGAGGCAGAGTCGGAAGATGAAATCTCGAGTGAGAAGAAACTCGAGACTGAAGAACATCAAGCAGCAGTTCCTGTAAGGCACTATGGGAATGGACGCCCTATCTTAGCACGAAAACTTATTGTAACTTGTTGAACTTCCACAATCGCGAATGACTTCTTTTCTTTTCATCTGGCCAAATAAAAGCAATGTATAGCTTAGGGCCACTTTTATCTTTCAGGTGTACTTTGTTAAAAAAAATTGAAAAATAAAGTTTCCGATCACGCAAATCTTCCTTGAGTATTGTACCTTTAAGGTCTGCTTGATGTATTGATTGTTCCTTCTTACAATAATTTATTTCCCTTCTTGAGATTTATCCCATCCTTGAATCTTGTAATAACCTGACCCCCAGCTTGGTAGACTAGTGCCGCATTCCAGACTTCTTTTCGATTAGGTCGTATCTTACCGCAACTCATGCACTGGCTAGTTCCTTATGCATTACTAGTATTATTCCCTATCACTGTAATTACATTCAGTGACGTTTGTTATTTGAAATTTAGTTTTCTCAACAAAAAAATTGTGTATTTTTTCTTTCTAAATTGCGTGTTGTTAACTACTTTTGTTTTACTTATTTAAATACTCTACTATTCTTCAAATTTTCAATAGTTCAAATTTACATCGCATATCCTATTTTGTTTTATTTTCTCCTGTATTTTTCCGTATGAGTATTCTTAAGCTATTTTATAACTGCCTGACTTGTGGGTTTACTAATATAGTGTCGGAGCTTAAGGCCTATCAGCCAATTTTCACTATTGTTATTTATTGTTATTCTAATCTTCTTTGTATTTTATATATATAGTTCATTACTATTAATTGTTATGTCCTTATTTTTATTTATGACTATTCTTTTAGCTGCTATATTTCTTATGAGCAAATATTTGATTTTCATTTAGTTGCTTTTGCGTAAATTATTATATAGTAATGTTTGACCTTCTAGTTGCTTCTCGCATAACTTTTATAGCTTATCGTTTATTTTAATTTCGAGGACAAAATTTTCTTTAAGGGTTGGATGATGTAATACCCAGTCCCCGTTATACTTTATTCAGCAATTAAATAAAATATTTGTTCCAAAACCTTCCGATATAAACTTTTACCTTAATCTAAAACCTAAACTAAACCCTACCCAAACCCCATGAACCCTTCACCCTAACCCTCTGAGCCTAAGCCCACACCCTAAACCCAAACCCAAACCTAAACACTCAGCTCACCACTTCCTAACCTGTGCTCATCATCCCCTCACCCTTTTTCTTTCTTTCTTTTCTTCTTCCTTTTAAACTGCCACCTGCTCCTACTTCCTCGCCACACCCACGACCCGTTCAAAGCCCACGACCCGCGCCATGCCAACCTCATCCCCGAGATCACCGTCCTACCCTCCTCTGAGATACCCAGCTCCCCATGACCACCAGCTCCATGATCCAACCCTAACTCCAAGCACCGTTGACCATCACTGCCACCTCGCCGGCATCACCAGAGCCACCTCCATCATCACCAACGGCATCATCTCCTCTCTCCAAACAACCACCGAGACTCACATTCCTCTTCTTCCCCTCGACACCACCGCCTTCCAAGTCGCCAGCAGCTCGCCCCTCCCCGCCGTCGAGGCCGCCGCCGGAACCACCTTGAGCTGCCACCACTCATCTCCACAACCCAACTCTTTCGCCTAACCTACTGAGCTCACCTGCAACCCTCCGCCGCCTACAGTCACCGCCTCCTTTCTCACCTCAACCGAGCTCCTTTCCAAACACTGTACCCGAGCTTCCCTCCAACCGAGACCATCTCTCCAAGCTTGGCCGCAACACCATCTCTTCACCGACATACTTCGTCATCGTCAGCCGCCTCCAACGTCGCTTGAACCTCTAGCCACCACGACGCCACCAGCATCCCAACTCAACCCCGAGAACCCCAACATACCCTCCTCCTCCAACAACCCCTGCACCTCCACCATTGTTGCTACCTTCGATCACCGGAGCCACCAGCAACCTCGCCAGCGATGAGCCCTGTCACCACCACCTTCGAGCTCCTCAAGCTCGTCGCCGTCATCGCCTACTCCGCTGCAGCAACCCTATCTTTCTCCAACTCGAGACAATACCCGAGCCTCCTCCCGTTCCTCTAACGAGCTCCATCGACGCCGTTCACCCCCTCACTTGCAACTGCCCGCTGCTCACCTCGCCGTCGACGAGGCCGACAACAGCGACCACCACCACACTCTCCTTCAAAACCACCAGCTCTTCCCTACACCAAACCCCTCTGCCTCAACCAGCCCACTTCTCCAAAACTCCAGCTACCTCCTTCATTGGCACCGTCAACCTCCCCTTGCCGCTGCTGCCTCCTCCATGCCACACCGTGCCTGCCTCCGTGCCACCCTATGCCCCGGTCCAGTGCACACACCGTGCCCACTCCCACACCAGCGTTGCGTCCAGTACCATGTCACGCCCTACCATATCTGCACCATGCACCGAGCCAAGACCGTGCCCAGTACCGTGCCACGCCCGCGTCATCACCATGCCTACCACCGTATCACGTCAGTGTCGCCACCGCGTCCAGTACCGGGTCACCACGCATCGCGCACGCGCCACGCACCGTGACCAGTATCGCGTCGTCTCATGTGTCGAGACGAACCCTGCACGTCGTGTCGCTTCTATATCAGCGATCCAAGATAAGTGAACCCCTTCACTTGTTCCTCATGCTATAGTAATCTCTAGATATTATATATGTTGATAAATATATATACATGTTTAAGTATAAATATTTCATATATACATCGTTGCGAATTTAATATCAAATAAGAACCATCATCGTAAATTTTAGTGTTTGAGACCCGACTTGGGTCGATTATGCCGTGTTAATATCATATAGTAACTCCTGAATTAATTTCGTGTTGATCGAGTAAAAGAAATCGATATTTTGATCGATAATTGTTTTCATAGTCTAAGTGTTCGGTACAAAACCCTATGCGATAACTTAAGCGAATATAGTGGAACCCATGATCATTATACCCTATTACTTTTAATGAATACTATGTAGAAATTGGATGGCAAAATGACGCCGTTTCACCCATGAAACGTTACCCTCGATAACCATTGCAAAAGCGGAATTTTTCCGGACAAGCTGAACAGTTAAATTCATAATAAATCATTTATATATCGGATATTAGTGTTCTATGGCTCTTATCTAAGCCAACAGATAAACATACAGTACCCCATAGTTCATCTCTGTATTTTTATAAGCCATAGCAATAAAAACTGAGGTGATTCATGGATCTGGACTGCAGTCCAGAGCCAGAATATTTACCTTTACTCATTTTAGAACGCGGGTTTCTCCCTGTTAAAATGCACAAGTGTGCGGAACCATACATAGAAGCGTAGAGGATTGAATTATCTTTCTAACGGTACTATTCTTACTGCATTCCAGTGCCGTTTGATATTTAACACCCCTTTTAAATGGTCGAAGTGTACCGCAGTCCCAACCAGGGACAAAACATATGCCCTGACCTTGAATAGAATGTATCTCCCAGGACACAGTGGATATTGTCGATCCGTATGGTGATTTTGAAACCTAATTAAAATATCTAAATTTTATCTAGCTGTAGTTTTGCCTAATTATGATCCCAACAGGGAGTAAACGTGTTACGAAACGGACTTCCAGTTCTGAAACTGGATTTCCAGCAGAGAACACTTAAAATGGAATGACCATAACTCGCAAACCTGAAACCCGATTGAACCGAAACTAATTTTTCTGTAGAGATAATTAAATATACCGGTTACTTATTGTATATTGTTTTGCTCTATTCTGTACGGGTGATTTATAGCGAATTTTGCAAGTTATATGATACTGGCTGTTATATTTCATTCGTCATAATTGATTGCATTCTTATCATATCATGTAACGGTTATACCCTCATTGAATAATGGTCATATATATTGATATCCTAGTGACCGTGTTACATTACCAAATGACAAGAGTTAGTGATTGGATTGTGGTAAGTATGTCAGTGTAAAAGCGTGACTGAATAGTGGTAGTGAAGCGTACTTGTACACAATCAACGGAACCATTTAGTTATTGTATTGTCGACGCCTATGGGGCATATATATGTGTAACTATAACCAGTATGGGACAGGTATAGAAGCACTTATATTAGTGTCACGGGTAATACATCGAGGAATGTCCACGTATCTTGGATATCAGTCGAGACAAGCTTGATGGAGACCCGGTCTCCAATTCTCGCGTAGACTTGTCATGGAGCGACTAGTACTTAGATTCATGGTCCATGTTTGATGTATACCGTGGGGTAGTTTTAGTGTGGGTTCGATCAACGGAATCTCAGGAGTCCCACTTCCGGCATATTTCGTGATTTCATGATTTTGGATACTGACCGTGTTACTGATTCTTACTGATCGTGATTCGGACATGTGTTTCCTTGCACCTGGGGCTTACCCTTGGGTTGGAAATACTCCTGCAGTGGTTGACGCTCATACTTGGAATGACGATAAGTTTAGTGACATGGACATTGCATTAATTACTGATTCAATACACATGCTTTATGTTGACCTGTACCGGTTATTTCAGGCTCACGTCATTACTCTATGTTTACTGATTCATGTTTATCATCATTGTACGTATTACATATACATATATATATATATATATATATATATATATATATATATATATCGTTATTTTGTCGCTCTGACGACCTGAGTATGCATGCTCAGAGTGAGAAGTGGACTTAGCTCGGATCATGACCTGCCTTACCTCAAGGATATTGCGGACATCTAGATCAGCGACGTCAGCACTGTCATTTCCTTTGACTCTATCCGGTTAGTTTTATATATGTTTTTATAGAATTTTTGAGTGCATTTCTCATTAATTGTGCTATGATTACTGCTTATCATGTAATGATAGAATCCGAAATGTGACTACGGCAGGATATTTTCTCGACCGTAGGAGCATGACTGGCTTTGTCATCCCTCGTATTTCGTATTTCGGGAAGCGGGGCGTGACAGTTTGTTTACTTATCAATTAACATAACATTTTTTCTTCTAATCAAAAATTTAAATCTTTGTAACAATTTTTAACAGAAGCGCATGCATCATTGGCCGCAAGTGCACAAGGCAAGGGTGCGCACACGTGTTGCGCACATGCCGCTGCCTATCTTATGCATCAGCTTACATATGCACATGTCTATTGAAGTGCAAGTCATCAAAGTTGATTTTCTTGCTGGGTTCCCTAGGCGGCCGCTGGATATCGGAAGGCATCGATCATGTCGTTTTCAAAAAATTGGCGCGCTAAAGAACCCTAACGCTAGAATCTAAACTAGAGAATTAGACGAACAAGTATGTAAACATATTTACATCTAAGTGAACAAGGAATACAACCTTTGTTGACCGGTCCTTCACTTCAATAGCTCCGTGTAGTAGTCCCTTCGCTCCAAGTAGTGATCTCCCGGACTCTAGTGAGGCTCCACAAGGTGAAATGAACAAGCTTGCTTGAAGTCTTCGAGGCCGAAGATGATCTACGTCAAGGAGACACTAACTCAAGCTACCTCTTCACTAAGTGATGAACTGGTGAAGAAACAACCCAATCTAAATGGCTAGTAGAGAAGAGGTTGATGAAGTAGGAATTTTGCTCACTTTAGAAATGATTTTCTCACTATTTTTCATCATCTTGAGAAAAGCTATAATCTTTCTCTTGATGAAGAAGAAGATGAAGTGGAGACGAGAATGAAACTCATGAGGTGAGAATATCAACCATCGGTGAGTTAGTGTCATACACTAACTCATGTAGAGAATAAACCATGGCTAATAATAATGGTTAGGTTAATAAACATCTACAAGTAAAACAAAATTAGTGGACTAAGTCAAAGATGCTTTAAGCTTCTCCAAGCTTCCAAGCATGACAATTTCCAACTAATATTGAATTAATTTAAATAAATAAAACCTCACATTATTATAAGCATGGTGTGAGTCTCATACACCCATGTAGCATGTGGCATCAAGCATGACACAAAAGATGTACAATAATATATATCACATATATACTAAGTGTACACTAGTGAAAAAAAGAATACTTAAGTGAGCTAATATTAGTTAATGTAAGATAATATATCAAATATATAATTATACATTAAATTATTAAATCAACACTTGATTTAATAATCCGGCTATATCACATACAACCGACTAATATCAAATGTATCAACTTGTCGAATCAACACTTGATTCGACAGCTCAGTTATATCACATATAACCGACCGATATCATATATCACGAGAATAGAATACGGTATCACATACACGTATTAATCTGGGTCCCGCACATATCACATATGTGCTCCTACTTCATTTCGCTTGAACCAGGAAACCTCTATGTAGGACTCTAAAGACTCGTCAATACGCCGGCAGTAGGTGGTGATCATATCAGTCACCCACAAGCCGCAAGCAGTCTGCTAAACGTAACGGCCACCCGGGTATTGGGTGATCAGAAGATCAACAAGTAAGCATGCTCATACTCCTGCGAATCCATCAAGTAACACTATCGTACAGTCCGGTCTTTTCGTCTGATATATCGTATATCCAGCCTGGGGTGGTATAACGTCAGACCCCAATAGCCTGATAAGTCATGCCGATGCCAGGTCCATAACGGTTTGAGAAACTACTGATAACACTTACCAGTAAATCTCAGCAACCCTGGCAGGGATTTCCTTTTATGGCCAATCGAGCATAGCGCAACATCAACCCCAATACCAGGAGAGACGAATCCCCTCCTATCGCTCATTGCCTCCATGTGACTTAAGACTGTACCCAAAACCCACCGTTTTGCATGATCTCTTAAACGTGGTAAGGTGGAAATCAAAGCACGGTGGGAATCACACAAGACTCTATGACGATCTCGGGTCGACAGACTTACATGTACCAGTGTCACCAGAGAACTGCTATCTGACGATAGGTATAATACCATCTAGGAGTTCTCGGTGAGTCCGTCCAGTGTACCCAGTCTCTACTGAGCACCCGTATACCATCTCTGATGTCAAACACCAATGGATATGGGATCATCCATCGCCTATCATATTGTTCGAGAAGCGTATACGCTAGTCTACTCTGGAATATCGATACTCCGTCTCGATACTCTTACGACTGGGAACATTTGAAGGATGTACTTACCGACTACCATTGCCCCACTAGTATGATCTGCATCATAAACCTGCTAGTCAAGTACTCATCCTAAGGGCTTTATCAACATGTAATAGAGAGACAATAAGTGTACATGTTAAGATAAAGAGCAACCAGATAGCATACTATCATGTCGAGCAAGAAAGTCCTCCCTATATATGTCCAAGCATCCACTACAATATACATCGCATGTACAGTAATGGCCTCTAGGGCATACATATTACTAACAATCTTCCACTTGCACTAAAGCCATTTGTTGTAGTATCTCATACTCAACGTCCTATAGAAGTCTCTCTAGGGAAAGGCCTTTGTGAGTGGATCCGCCGTGTTATCCTTCACTTCAACTCTCCTCACCTCGATCTCTTGGAGATCAACCATCTCCCTGATCAGGTGATACTGTCCTCAGAATATGTCTGGAACGCTGATGGGACATGCGTTCCTAGGCCAAAGCCACAACTCCATTGTTGTCTCAATAACAGTTATTGGACGCTCAATGGTAGGAACCTTGTTCATCTCATGAACAAGAAATTTCCAGACAGCCACTTTGGCAGCATCGTTAGTAGCAATGTATTCAGCCTTTATCATCTAGTTTGCCACGGTATCTAGCTTGGAACTCTTCCAACATACCGTCCCTTCACTAAGGGTAAAGACAAAGCCTGTGACTGACTTTTAGTCGACCTTATCACTCTAGAAGCTGGAATTGGTAAAGGACTCCCACTGGAGTTAACCGTTACCAAAACCCCAAGAACATCTTTTTAGTGCTTCTCAAGTACTTAAGAATGTCCTTCATAGCTGTCCAGTGATTCTCCCAAGATCCGATTGATTCCCAATCACTACACCTAGTGAGTCAGCTACATCTGGTCCGGTACATAACATCGCATACATGATAGAGCCTACTGTCTAAGCATAGGGTATCTCTTACACGCGAGCTCTCTCTAAATCAGTCTCGGAAGACATCTTTTTGGATAGAGTGATTCCTGAGTAAGTGGGTGAACCAATACGCTTAGAATCCTCCATACTAAACCCCTTTAGTATGGTGTTAATGTACCTGGATTTTGAACACTCCCAACATCCACTTAGATCTATCATCATAGATCATAATCCATAAGATGTAGTACGCATCATCCAGATCTTCCATGGACAATCCTCGTGATAAGAGGAGCTTGACCGAGTGTAGCATAGAAAACCCTTTTCTATCAAGAGTATGTCATCTACGTACAATACGTGTAATACAACCTTACTCTCTACAACCTTCTTATATATATAAGGTGCATCTACCTTTTTGATGAAGTCAAATTCTTTGACTGCCACATCAAAACTGATGTTCCATCTCCGCGATGCCTGCTTTAATCCTGATGAACTTAAGCATAGCCACTGGAGAAAAGGTTTTATCATAAACCACACTTGGTTATTGACGAAAATCCTTTTCTTCTAGTCTACCTTTGAAAGTCTCAACTTTTCCATCTACACCAAGAATCTTCTCAAGATCCTCTTGCTCCCGATGGGTTTTACCCTATTAGGTGCAACATCTAAAGTCATACTTTGTTGGTGTACATGGATTCCATCGTTAATCGCATAGCATCCAGCCATTTCACAAAGTCTCCACTTGTGATGGCCTGCCTGAACCTAGTTGGGTCATCATCTACCATGATGCAAATCTCGCTCCCACCGTCACCGAGGAACCGTAGTATCTCTTAGGTGGATGAGGAACCCTACCAGATTCGGAGAGGCTGAGATTCGTTGGAGACTATTGAATCCTCTGGTTCTACTAAATCATCAGCTGTTAGTTTGTCCAGCTGGAACTCCTTCCAGTTCTACCTCATGACCATAAATTTCTTCACAAGAAATTCCTTTTCTAAAAAGGTGGCATGCTGAGAAACAAAACACATTTTTCTCCTCAGTTAGGTAGAAGATATACCCTCGTAAATGTTTGGCATATCCAACAAACTTATACAGAACTGATCTTGACTCGAGCTTGTCCGGATTCTGCTTTTTAACATAGGCTGGAAAACCCCATAACTTAACTCGTTTAAGACATGGTCTCTTCCTATTCCATATCTCATATGGAGTGGTAGGCACTGATTTGGGTGGATCCCATTCAATAGGTATGCGGCTTCTCAAGTGCATAACACCAAAAGAAAACAGGTAACTCAACAGTACTCAGCATAGAGCGCACCATATCTCATAGGGTGCGATACCACCGTCCCGATACACCGTTGTGTTGAGGTGTACTCGAAGGAGTAAGCTGAGAGAGAATCACATTCTCCTTTTAGAAAATCCAGGAACTCCATGCGCAAGTATTCTCCTCTTCGATCACATCGAAGGACTTAATATTTCTACCCGTTTGGTTCTCTACATTGTACTTATATTCCTTGAATTTCTCAAAAGCTTCAGACTCGTGTTTCAACAGGAACACATGTCCGAATCTTGAGAGATCATCGATGAATGTAATGAAGTACAAAGAACCAACCATGGCATTAGTAAACATAGGACCGTATGCATCATTATGAATCTGTCCCAAGAGTTCAACAACTCTTTCTCCATTTCCAATAAACAGAGTATTGGCAATTTTACCTTTGTGACAAGACTGGCAAGTATTATAAAATGAAAATTCGAACGGATTCAAATATTCATCCTTATATAACTTAGTTGGTCGTGTCGCATTGATATGACCTAGTCTACAATGCCTCAAGAAGAATTCGTTCATTTCTGAACTACTCCTCTTGTGTGTGTTCTATATACTTTGAACTGTGGTTTGATTTGGAACATATATGCCATTACATAACGTGCCTGATCCAATCAACTCTTGATTAAGGAAAAATGTTCACAACATTATCATGCAATACAAAATTATATCCTTCTTTAACTTAATAAAGAAACCGATGTAATGTTGTATATCAGATTCGGTATGTAATAACATTCGTTCAAAATCAATGTATTTACATTTTGGTAATACAAGGTGATATCTGCCAACTTCTTTGGCTGCAACAATTGCACCATTCTCTAACACTTAGAGACATATCACCCAATCTCAGTTATCTACCTTTCTGTAGCCCATGTAACAGATTACATATATGGGATCCCGATCCGGTATCACATACCCAGGACGTCGAGGATACTGAGAAACAGTTCTCGGAAATGAACACACCCGAAGAAGATGCATCAACATGTATTTTCTTCAATTGGGTGGCATGGGAATCCGAAAATTCCCCTATTTCTTGCTCGGACTTATAATAATTATAAGATAGAGTGGAACCAACGTTCCCCAACTCAGTATAAAAAACAAGTTCGGTCAAAACATTCATATTATTATCTTGATTAAGGCGTGATATGGTCACTACCAGGAGAGAGAAAGAGAAGAAAACACTCTGTGTGCGCTCTTGCGAGATTAGATTGGTTATTATTTTATCAAATCAGGATAGCTCCCACTGTTTTTATCAAATCTTCCTTCAAACCCTAAAAGGTAAGACTAGCCGGGATTAATTACACCCTACAAGTTCGCCAATCTTTCGGCCAGGCCAGTGTCGGTACTTTGAGGGAGGTTCCCCGTGCTTTCGCACGGACCTAATTAAAATAAACCTCGTTTTCTCAGGGACGTAACCCCGTTAACACCTTTCTAGACACCTACTTGATCGGCTAATTGTAATGTGCAAAACTCTTCCAGGAGTAACTCTTACTCGCAATGGGTATCGGGATCCAACTATCTCATAGAAGGTATGCAATCTCATTGCAAATTTCAACACTTAAAATTTCCGATAATATTTTTCCCCTAGCTTTCTATGACCTTGACGAAGGCCAACAAACCATAGGCCGCTAGTCAAGTTCAACCCGTACATTTCATGATTGAATTAAACCCACTCGCACGACCCTTGACGAAGGCCAACAAAGTCGCACGACTACCCTAATCCAATCGCATCACTTGCTTTAGCAGATAAGCACCAGTAAGCTACCGCACACTACGCCTTGACGAAGGCCAACAAACATAGCACGAATACTAAGTAACACTTATCTGAAATGACGGAGGCTACGACAGGTTTTTAAGAAAACCTTTGCGTAATGAACTTGATCTCGTTGTAGAATCGAGTGTTTTTTAGGCTTTTACTAGTTTTGCTAAAGAGGTCACTCCCGGTGAAGAGATCTCGACTCTTTCCTCATCGAATGAGGTGCTGGATATTTCATAAATACCACTATTCAAAGCATGAACTAAAAAGCAATCAAAAGACAAAACCGAGTGGGTTGTAGCATCTGCTAGTTTCGCTAAAGAGGTCACTCCCGGTGAAGGGATCTCGGCTCTTTCCTTATCGAATAAGGTGTTGGATATCCTACAAGGAATACCGCTATGCAAAGCAAGAACTAGAGCTACCAGTTTTTTAAACAAGTTTCTACAACAATTTTAGGTTTCTTTTTCTTTCATTAATCTCATTAATGAAGTCCCATCAAATTATGCTTCCTAAGCATCACAGAAGAAACGAAAGCAACAATATTTATTATATATCATATATATAATATAAGCATTCGTCTCAGAATATCAAGTGATCACATCACAGAATATCAGCAGTAGAAGAACACAGATGAAATATTGGATATACTAAGAATTCCGTGTTTTAAATTAAGCCAATAAAAAACGTGGATTCCACGGTCGCGATAAATAACCAAACCCACATCCCTAGATCCCTACGAGAGCGGCAAGCAACCCTACCAATTCTAGAGTTAGGAGACCCGGTCTCAACTCCTTGAGATGGTCTCCCACTAGACCCTAGAACCCGGTTACTTGTGCTCTCCTCCTTGGGTCTATCCTAATGCGGAAAAGTAATTAATATACATCAATGGTGACATCATCCTCAACCCGGAAGTGCCCCAATAAAAGAATATTACATACAAGCTTTTACATGAATGAAATTGAAAAACTCTCATCTCACATAAAAAAACCAGCTATTCAAACACGACGACCCAATATAACATATCACAGCAACACATAACATCACATGTCATCAACGTAAGTAAATATGGGTATCACAATTGTCGTTGACATATAGCAACGAAACCGGCGATACACCACATATTACACTTACGGTCGCAGAAAAGAAAGTGAAAAACTACAACAATTGAAATCCGCAACCACCTTAGACATCATAAACCCAATGTATCACATACTTTGGATTTCATGCCTAACCAAATGAATTCCTTAGACATCGCATGCCTAACAATTATAAACCCCGCATTTTAGTCTCGATATTGAAAACACTTTTCAATAACCAATCGGGTAATTCAACAAGATTCCCGATAACCTGATTGAATGCTCGTCGGAAACTTTAGTAGACGGCCGCACCCCCGATGCCGTCAACGAAGTGCATTTAGGCGGAACACCGCGGCCGCGAGCACCCGAACGGATGCTTTTGGCAACGGGGTTCTCCTACAGTCACTTGGTCGGGGCTATGGGGCGTGGCTATCTAGTAAGGTTGCCCGGCGAGTATCCACGTACGCTACGTAATTGCGACGGACTTTTGATCCACATCAAAATTCCGTGGCAACCGATCAAATGAGACTAAACTGCTAGATTTATAAAATTCAAACTAGTTATCACATAACTAATTATTGTAGATTCCAAGTATTGTATCACAATCACAGATAGCTAGACAATGTTAAATTTTTCGATCGAATAACCAAACACCCAAAATTTCCCAAAGAGCTCAACACTTGAGCGGAGTTTAAAAAGTACACAGAACATGCCACAGCACCAATGGACCAACCGTAGAAGGGTCAACCCTTGTCTCACCTATGGCGCCGCGGAACTACCATAAACCCTAAGATTTAGTGGCGGTTCCGACGGTCACAGAATCGAGTTAGGGTTTCATTCTTCTAGAGGGTCCATAGAAAACACATGCATGATTTTCTGAAGATTTTAAACACGGAAAAATCCAACTCTTGGAAAATTTCCAGCAAGGGAAAAATGGGTTATTAATATCCGTTCGAACTTTTTAACGTCGTCTAAATAACACGAATAGATGTTAGAATTATGACTACGAAACACTCCGAATTGCCTTTGCAGAAAGTTAACATCACATGCAATTTTAGCAAAAACAAGCAACACATGAAATACCAAAACCCAGAGACTAGAACACCCTAAAAAATTGAAGCCCGGAACCCTCACCAGGACCGGCCAGGCCGGAAATATTGCTAATGTGGCCGGCCATTTTCCGGAGAGAGGGGGTCAATTTTCTCCTGTGTTCATGTCACATCACATGTAACATTCTGCAGTTGCTAAAAAAAATTTTAGACTCTCTGAAAATTTCGATAGAAACTGAGTCTTTGTTTCGGGTGTTTAGGAGTTGTTTCGGTTTCTTAATTCTACAGCATCATCTAATTCTCTAGCATGGCTTTGATACCACTGCTGGGTACCCTAGGCGGCCGCTGGATATCGGGAGGTATCGACCATGCCGTTTTCAAAAAATTGGCGCACTAAAGAACCCTAACGCTAGAATCTAAACTAGAGAATTAGATGAACAAGTATGTAAACATCTTTACATCTAAGTGAACAAGGAATACAACCTTTGTAGACCGGTCATTCACTTCAATAGCTCCGTGTAGTAGTCCCTTCGCTCCAAGTAGTGATCTCCCGGACTCTAGTGAGGCTCCACAAGGTGAGATGAACAAGCTTGCTTGAAGTCTTTGAGGCCAAAAATGATCTACGTCGAGGAGACACTAACTCAAGCTACCTCTTCACTAAGTGATGAACTAGTGAAGAAACAACCCAATCTAAATGGCTAGTAGAGAAGAGGTTGATGAAGTAGGAATTTTTCTCACTGTAGAAATGATTTTCTCACTATTTTTCATCACCTTGAGAAAAGCTAGAATCTTTCTCTTGATGAAGAAGAAGATGAAGTGGAGATGAGAATGAAACTCATGAGGTGAGAATAGCAACCATCGGTAAGTTAGTGTCATACATTAACTCATGTAGAGAATAAACCATGACTAACAATAATGGTTAGGTTAATAAATATCTACAAGTAAAACAAAACTAGTGGACTAAGTCAAAGATACTTTAAGCTTCTCCAAGCTTCCAAGCATGACAATTTCCAACTAATATTGAATTACTTTAAATAAATAAGACCTCACATTATTATAAGTATGGTGTGAGTCTCATACACCCATGTAGCATGTGGCATCAAGCATGACACAAAAGATGTACATTAATATATATCACATATATACTAAGTGTACACTAGTGAGAAAAAGAATACTTAAGTGAGCTAATATTAGTTAATGTAAGATAATATATCAAATATATAATTATACATTAAATTATTAAATCAACACTTGATTTAATAATCTGGCTATATCACATACAACCGACTAATATGAAATGTATCAACTTGTCGAATCAACACTTGATTCGACAGCCCGGTTATATCACATATAACCGAACGATATCACATATCACGAGAATAGAATACAGTATCACATACGCGTATTAATCTCAGTCCCGCACATATCACATACGTGCTCCTATTTTGTTTCGCTTGAACCAGGAAACCTCTGTGTAGGACTCTAAAGACTCGTCAATACGCCGGCAGTAGGTGGTGATCATATCAGTCACCCACAAGCCGCAAGCGGTCTGCTAAACGTAACGGCCACCCGGGTATTGAGCGATCAGAAGATCAATAAGCAAACCTGCTCATACTCCTGCGAATCCATCAAGTAACACTACCGTACAGTCCGGTCTCTTCGTCTGATATGTCGCATATCACAGCCTAGGGGTGGTATAACGTCAGACCCCAATAGCCTGATAAGTCATGCCGATACAAGGTCCATAATGGTTCGAGAAACTACTAATAACACTTACCAGTAAATCTCAGCAACCCTGGCCAGGGATTTCCTGTTATGGCCAATCGAGCATAGTGCAACATCAACCCCAATACCGGGAGAGACGAATCCCCTCCTATCGCTCATTGCCTCCATGTGACTCGGGACTGTACCAAAAAACCACCATTTTGCACGATCTCTTGAACGTGGTAAGGTGGAAATCAAAGCACATTGGGAATCACACAAGACTCTATGACGATCTCGGGTCGACAGACTAACCTGTACCAGTGTCACCAGAAAACTGCTATCCGACGATAGGTATAATACCATCTAGGAGTTTTCGGCGAGTCCATCCAGTGTACCCAGTCTCCACTGAGCACCCATATACCATCTCTGATGTCAAACACCAATGGATATGGGATCATCCATCGCCTATCATATGGGTCGAGAAGCGTATACGTTAGTCTACTCTGGAATATCGATACTCCGTCTCGATACTCTTACGACTGGGAACATTTGAAGGATGTACTTATCGACTACCATTGCCCCACTAGATGATCTGCATCATAATCCTGGTGGTCAAGTACTCATCCTAAGGGCTTTATCAACATGTAATAGAGAGACAATAAGTGTACATGTTAAGATAAAGAGCAACCAGATAGCATACTATCATGTCGAGCAAGAAAGTCCTCCCTATATATGTCCAAGCATCCACTACAATATACATCGCATGTACAGTAATGGCCTCTAGGGCATACATATTACAAACATTTATGTCATGTGCGCACTTAGCACTTGCGCAATATTCTTAGCCTCTTTATTCAAGTGCGCACTTTATATTGATGTGCACTTAAATAGGTGCGAACAATATGCTTTTGTGTGTGTATGTATGCTTGAATGTGTGTGTGTGTACACATACACACACACACACACACAAAAACAAGCATACACATACATACATACACAAGCATGCGCGCGCACACATATATGCACATATAAACATACACACACAAACAAGCGCGCGCGCACACACATATATTTACTAAATTGTTATAAAATACATTAAATTTAACCCTAACCCTAAAATTAGCCCTAAACCTAAATAAAACTAACCCTAAAATTAATTAAAATTAATAAAATATTAACTCTAACTATAACCCCACTTACACTAACCTTAACATTAACCCTAACCCTAACCCCAACCCCAAAATTAACCCTAACCCTAACCCCAACACTAACCCCAAAATTAACCCTAACCCTAACACTAACCCCAAAATTAATCCCAACACTAACCATAAAATCAACCTTAAAATTAAACCTACCCCTAACCCCAAACCTAAAATTAATCCTAACTTTAAACATAAAATTATTCCTAAATTTAACCCAAACCCTAAAATTATTCATAACACAAACCCTAGAATTAATTAAATTTAATTAAAAATTCAAACAAATTAAACAAGTTAATAAACCAACTCACCGATTGGCGTCGGAGGTGGAGGCCATAGGTGCTCACAGAGAAGAAGGTTCGGAGGTGGCCGGGGAGATCGTCGAAGAAGAAAAAGGCACGGTCGAGGAGGCTCGGAGTGGCTTAGAGGTGGCCGATCGGCATGAGTGCCACGCCCCGCTTCCCAAAGTACGCTAAGATGGGCACGTGACATAGTGTAACACCTTAGAATGTGTTTTGTGGCTAATTATATTTTTATGTATGGTTTTTAATAAAAAGTTTACCAAATTAAGTTTTAAATATTTTATCCTATTTAATAAGTATTTTATTAGAATTTTGTTAGGCGCACACACACTTGTGCATGATAACTAGGGTTGTTTTTGGGGTTAAACATGATTAGCAATCATGGTTAGCTAACCATTTTCCATAATCTAGTTTTAATTTTAGTTTAAGAGTTATGGGTTATTAAGTATTATGGTTGTATTTATTCATGATGGTTTTAAAATGAAAATGAATTTGGAAAAGGTTCTAATATTGGTTTGAAGTGTTGACTTTGTGTGTGAGAGAGGGCATGGGGAGCATGGTATTTGCCTCATTTTCAACAGGTGTCTCTACTGAAGAGGCTATTGCTGCTTCTTTGAAGACCTTCCAAGAGGAGGAGGAGAAACGTGCTCTAGCAGGTGTTGGTATGACCCACCCCTTTCTCTTTTATAAGGAAAGTTTGTTATCTCTTCTGATGGTCAACTTAACCTTCTTCTTTTGTTTCTCTGCAGGGGCTATATCGGTTGGTGCGGGGATCCTCCCCAAGCCTGTTACTGAAGTCCCGGTCTCGTCGGGGCTGCTGCAAGAGCCTCGACTCGACAAAACGACGAGGGATGCCTTGAAAAATTTGGAGGCATCCCTATTCACGGACGAAGACGCCTCAATTAAGGAGGCTCTAGTGGCATCCGTCTCAACGGCTCGGGAGGAGAGGAAGCGGTTGAGACGCAAAGCAAAGGCGCGCAGAGCTGCTTTGGCCATGGGAGCGGGCCCTAGCACCATCCCTCACGCTGATACTCCCTCCGAAGAAGCCCCTGTCGCCCTATCTACTGCTCGCAGGCAAGTGGCGCGCGCAGTTCGAAGTGCAAATGATAAATCCTCTTCAGGTAGCATTTCTTTCAGAACCTTGTTGTAAGAATTATAAAGCCACTGGTTCTTATGTATCCCATCTTGCAGGGCCAAGTCCTACCGAGGGGGAGGCGGAGACCGTTGAACCCAGGGAAACAGAGGAGGCGGTGCCTGCCGAACCCGAGCTGACGGTGAGCAACGTCGTTGGGGCTACGGGGCCTGAAACAGAAGTTGGGGGATCTGCAGCCGAGAAGGTCATTAATGCTGAACCTGAAGTGGCGGCAGATGAAATGATCGTCACAACCGAGCCGAGGGTAGTGGTGGGCGAGGCGCTTGAGGCTGGCGACCTTGTGATGACGGTGGACGAGACAACCGTGACCGCAGAACCCGAGGGAGTAGCGGGTGAGGTGGCCATGATTCCTGAGGATGAGCTAACCGCTCCTTCTCAGGAATCTGGCAATGCTCCAATCATAGCCCTCCCCGTCTGTGGTCCCCCACCGTCTCCAGGGCTTGCGAGCACGACAACGGTTCCCATTGAGTCTGGTGATGAGGCCACGGGTGGTGTCCTCATGTCAATGGAGGAAGGAATTGCCTCAGTTTCGGCCAGCAGCTCGTCGGGTAAATTTCGAGTTACTATCATTCTCTTTTTATATCTCGCGATCCTTTCTAACAAGCTTGTTTTTGTTTTTAACGCAGGTGCGGCCAATGCAGATGCTCCATTGCTCGAAGGAGCACCGTCAACTACTGCCTTGGCGGTGGTCACCTCCCAGCCTTCCCTTGTGCCATCGCGGATGTTGGAAGGTATGGATCTGTGACTTATTAGTTTATCTTTTAACCGCATAACTCATGTGCTAACGCCGTACCACTGTGCCTTTTCAGGAGTGCTCTTTGATCATCTATATCAAGTGTTGCTCCCACACTTCTCCTTCCCATCCGAACTCGCTTCTCCCTCTAGTGGCGCCGGTGAGTATACTTTCACTCCGATGTGCTTATTCCCCCCCCCCCTTTTTAGCAATGGGATGATTTCTGACTTTTCCTCTTCCTTATTGTAGTGCCACAAATCGAAGGAGGGGACGCCAGACCTGCCACGCCACCGGCCCTTCCGACTTTGCCATCTGTTGCAGTTGGTATAGTAAATTTCCTTTTTGACAACTCTTCAAAATCTCCTGAACTATCGTTTAACTATGTTTCATTTTGCAGCTATCGTTCCGGCTCCGATCCCTCTTGATTCTCGTGTCCTTTCACCGACAAGCCCTTTCTTGAAACGTCCATCTTCAAATGGTGTCGTGATGAGTTTGGGCAGGCTGAGCGGGTATATCGAAGAGCTTAACGCGGACGCTCTCCCCTCTGCTGCAGATTTCGCTGTCGAGGTTAACCCAATGTTGGCGGCGCTCGTAAACTTTCACAACGAAGGCGTCGTCGAATCTTAGGTTAACCACTGCAGAGAGATCGAGGCCTGCCTGCATCGGCTGGAGTCGACGCGTCCTTCTCCTGATGTTTTGGCCATGAGCACCCAACGGACAGCTTGGCTCGAGCAAAGCGCTTCTTATCTCCGCCATTTGGAGCAGGAAGCAGCTTTACAGTTG
Source organism: Agapanthus africanus (assembly GCA_030015575.1). Lineage (NCBI taxonomy): Eukaryota > Viridiplantae > Streptophyta > Magnoliopsida > Asparagales > Amaryllidaceae > Agapanthus > Agapanthus africanus. Next base: position 613,375,159 of record JASDDO010000014.1, on the reverse strand, counting down.
AAGGAGCGTCAGGAATCTTCAAGCGCAACCGCTCGCCTGTGCGCTGAAGTTAGGACGAATGCTGCTGAGGTGAAAGCCGTCTTTGAAGGCCTTCTGGAGCATATCTCTAATGGGCTAGCACTGAAGCGGAAGCTCGATGCCGCTGAGCGTGATGCCCGAGGCCAAGAAGCAGCTCAGCAGGTCGTTGGGGAACGGCTCGCCTCCTTCACGCAGCAACGGGCTCAAGTAGAGGCCGAACTGGCGGTGGCGGCTGATCAAGAGAAGGCGTGGAAGGAAGTACGCGAGTAATTGATAGAGCTGTTCAAGAAGCTTCCTTCTCCCTGAATATTTTGTATCATTTACATACTTGTAATTTGTATATAGTATATATACATTCTCTGTTCTTAATACGATTCGCCTTGTATTTTGATTGAATTTATGAATAAAGATACACATTCCTTCTTGCAATGTCTTGTACTATTTCTTTGCTTTCTCCCTTTTCATTATGATGTTTTCGATGAACCTGATTGGCGGATAACTTAATTTCTCCAAGAGATAGCGATGGCTTAGGCCGCAGGTTCAGATCTGCCGTCTAAGACTTTTCAACTTTATGAGCCGTGAGGGTCTCATAGAGACTTTTCTCCCTACGGATCGAGAGGATCTCGTAGGTGGGTTTTTCTCCTTAAGAATCGTGAGGATTCCTAAGTGTGGTTTTCTCTTATAAGTCGTAAGGATCCTATAAGAGAATTTTCCCTCTTACGAGTCGAGAGGATTCGTAAGCGGTTGTTTCCCTCCTTGTCGAAAATCGACTTTGGAGAGTGAGACCCGTGAATAGTATGCAAGAGACCATTTTGGATTGACTTGCAGGGCCCCATTGTTCAGGAAGCAAGCTTTTCAATCCTTGCTGCCTGAGACTTCATCTTGCAAGTTGAGACGAACCGGGAATTCTCCCGCAGAGACAGTGGTGGCTCTGCGTGGGTCAAGAGGCTCTCGTCACGGAGTGTTTGTATCCGTGAGTCAAGGAGTTTGCTAGGGATTATTTGTTTCCCAAGCGCCAAGGATTATTTGTTTCCTTGGGGTTTGAAACGAGTCGAGGATTTCCCACGGATGCACTGGTGGCTCTGCAGGTTGACGCGGATCAGGAATCTCTCGTCAAGGAGTGTTTGTATCCGTAAGTCGAGGAGTTTTGCTAGGGATTATTTGTTTCCCAAGCACCAAGGATTATTTGTTTCCTTGGGGTTTGAAATGAGTCGAGGATTTCCCACGGAGGCACTGGTGGCTCTGCAGGTCGACGCGGATCAGGAAGCTCTCGTCAAGGAGTGTTTGTATCCGTGAGTCGAGGAGTTTTACTAGGGATTATTTGTTTCCCAAGCACCAAGGATTATTTGTTTCCTTGGGGTTTGAAACGAGTCGAGGATTTCCCATGAAGGCACTGGTGGCTCTGCAGGTCGACGCGGATCAGGAAGCTCTCGTCAAGGAGTGTTTGTATCCGTGAGTCGAGGAGTTTTGCTAGGGATTATTTGTTTCCCAAGCGCCAAGGATTATTTGTTTCCTTGGGGTTTGAAACGAGTCGAGGATTTCCCACGGAGGCACTGGTGGCTCTGCAGGTCGACGCGAATCAGGAAGCTCTCGTCAAGGAGTGTTTGTATCCGTGAGTCGAGGAGTTTGCCGAAGACACTGGTTTCTTCGGAGTTGGAATGAACCGTCGAGGTTTGGCTTTGTCTTCCGACATAGTTTGTTGGGAAAATATGGTTCCCTGTTTGTTTACGCCCTTGGATTGTATACAGGGATCGATGTGATCTCAACTGTAGGGCCAAAGTTTTATCATCATCATTTTTTTTTGTTTTATTTCCGCGATGCTCCATCATTTCAGCTTTTATATCGCGAAGGTCGCGATTGCCCAATCATTTCGGCTATTTTTCGCGGTGCCCAATCATTTCGGCTATTTATTTTATTCTTACTCGCTGCTTTTTATTGCGGTTGCCCCATCATTTCGGCTATTTCGCATGCATACATTTCACTTGCTGCTTTTTTTTTTGCAAGTTGTCCCATCATTTCAGCTATTTTGTATGCATGCGCGGCCTACTGGCTTTTCGCCGTAAACCTGAACTCGGACACCGATTTTGGCATCAGCACCGCTACAACTGAGATATTGACAGGAGCGAATCATCATTTGCCTCTGTCGTTGTCGAACAAAGGAGGCTTAGCGACCAGGGTTAGGGTCCTGTCGACTAAGGCTTTTGACTTTATGAGCCGTAAGGGTCTCACAAAGCTATTTCTCCCTACAAGTCGTGAGGATCTTATAGGTATATTTTCTCCTTAGGAATCGTGAGGGTTCCTAAGTGTATTGTTCCTCTGTAAGTCGTAAGGATCCTTCAGGAGGGTTTTCTCTTTGTAAGTCGAGAGGATTTACAAGGGTTGTTCACCATGCAAACATATCCCTAGTCTCGGATGGTACTTGGTTAGGGAAATGTTTATTCGCGCCCGTGGATTATATACAAGGGCCAATATAGGATCACTTGTAGGGCAGTATCGAAAGTTGTGGGGGTTGCTTAAGTACAGGTTTAGGTCTCTGTAACTTAAGACTTTCAAATCTTACGAGCCGTGAGGGTCCCATAAGAGAGTTCTCCTTACGAGTCGTGAGGATCTCGCAAGTGTATTTTCTCCTTAGGAATCGTGAGGATTCCCAAGTGTGTTGCTTCCTTGTGAGTCGTAAGGATCTCACGTGGGTGGTTTCTCCTTACAAGATCGTGAGGACCCTATAAGTGTCCCTTAACGAGGTTGCGCCCTTTCGGGTTTTCACAAACACTCGCTGGTAGTCCCGCTGTTTTTACTCACGGAGCCCTTTCGGGTTTTCATCCGTGCCCATTTTGCTTATGGACATACCGTTTTTTTTTATTCTTTTTATTTTCTTTTTCTCTCTCTCTTTTTTTTTACGAGGTCGCGCCCTTTCGGGTTTTCACGAACACTCGCCGGTAGCCCCGCTGTTTTTACTCACGGAGCCCTTTCGGGTTTTCATCCGTGCCTTTTTTGCTTATGGACATACCGTTTTTTTTTATTCTTTTTATTTTCTTTCTCTCTCTCTTTTTTTTACGAGGTCGCGTCCTTTCGGGTTTTCACGAACACTCGCCGGTAGCCCTGCTGTTTTTACTCACGGAGCCCTTTTGGGTTTTCATCCGTGCCCTTTTTGCTTATGGACATACCGTTTTTTTTTTATATGTTTTTTTTTATATCTCGTCAGCCTAAAGATGCTGCGGTAGTAGTTTAAAGACGTTTCGGTCTACCGTTAGTTTAAGGACATTTCGGTCCGACATTGAGAAGACCGGCTACATGCTTATACAATTCGAGCTTAGGAAGATAGCGAGAGGACATAGTCGTCGTCGTCTATCATTGACCTAGGCCGTGATTCGTTAAGCGTAGTATTTCTTTAGGAAGCGACCATTTATTGGCCTGAAAGGCCTTTCACCGTGCATATCCATAAGCAGATAGGCCCCATCCTGGTAGACCTTATCTATGATGTACGGGCCTTCATAGTTTGGCTCGAATTTTCCCCGCTTAGCGCAATTGGGGATCATAGGCCTTTTGACTACTAGCACAAGTTCGCCTTGGCGGAATGTCCTCGGCCGGGTCAGTCTCTCATATGAGCGCGTCATCTTTGCTTTATAAGCTTCCAGATTTTGTTGTGCTAGGAGTCGGGTTTCATCAAGAGCGTCAAGCTCTTCAAACCGTAGGTGAGCATTTTCTTCATCCGTCAGCTCGTAGTGAACTGCCACTCGCAGAGAGGGTAATTCTATATCGAGGGGGAGTACTGCTTCCACGCCGAACACCAACGCGTAGGGCGTTGTGTTCGTAGCCGTTTTGAATGTAGTTCGATACGCCCAAAGAGCCTCTTGCAGTCTCTCGTGCCAGTCTTTCTTATTTCGGGACACCGTTTTCTTTATGATTTTCGTTAAGGTCTTGTTAAAGGCCTCGGCGAGACCGTTAGCTCGCGGATTATAAACCGAGGAATATCTCCAGTCTATATTGTGTTGTTGCGCGAAGCGACTGATCTTGTTGCTTCTGTAAGCTGGCCCGTTATCGGAGATAATCCGTCTCGGTGTTCCAAACCGATATATGACGTGCGTTTTGAAGAAATGGAGGATATTCTCTGTCTTCACTTCTCTCAGCGGTATTGCCTCTGCCTATTTGGAGAAGTAGTCAGTCGTCGCCAGGATGAAACGATGTCCCCTAGACGATGCTGGTTCGATAGGGCCGACTATGTCAGTTCCCCACATTTCGAACGGCCAGCTAGCCACCGTTGGATGCAATGGGTTGGGATGCTGATGGATGAAGTCCCCATGAATTTGGCATGAGTGACATTACTTCGCATATTCAAGGCACTCCTGGATCATCGTGGGCCAGTAGTAGCCCATCCGTTTGATCTTCAACTTCATCTTTGGGCCAGCTTGGTGAGAACCGCAGAGTCCATCGTGAACTTCCTGGACGACCCTTTTCGCTTCGTCAGGTCCTAAGCATCTCAGCCACAGAGAATCAAATGACCTTTTGTACAGAGTATCATTGACGAAGGCGAAAGACAGAGCTCGTTTCATGAGCTGATGTCTTGTGGACGCTTCTTCAGGCATTCGGTGGGACTTAAAGTAGTCTATGAAGACTTCTCTCCAGTCCTCAGCCTTTTCTCGTTCTTTTATTTGTAAGGTCGTCTGCTCGCTCGCTCCCTTTTCTTCGGATGTTTCCGGAGATATTTCTGCTGGGACAAGCACCCGATGGCTTTGCACCACGATTCTAACGTCATCGAGGTTTTCGTCAGCCAGTTCTTTAGCAAGTTTGGCCAATGCGTCCGCTTTGCTGTTTTCCGCGCGCGGTATGTTTTCCAAAGTATAGGAGGGAATTTGGGTCAACAGTTGTTGCACCTTTTTCCCGTACTTTACCAATTCCGGTTTGCATGTCTGGTAGTCGCCGTTTACTTGACTAACGACCAGTTGGGAATCTCCATATATGAGGAGATTTTCAATTCCCATGTCGATGGCGATCTCGAGGCCTGCTATCAGAGCTTCGTATTCGGCTTCATTGTTTGTCCTAGGCTCTGTTAAGGAGAAAGCGAAGCGCATTATCCCTCCTTGTGGAGTTACAAAGATGAGTCCTACCCCCGATTTGATTATAGGGGTACTTTGTTTGCGCTTCTTTACGGAAGATGCTCCATCGAAATAGAGCTCCCATCGGGTATCACCGCCGTCGATCGCATCAAACGCATGTTCGTCTGGAAGATCGCAATTTAGAGGAGAATCGGCGGGTATGGGATGCTCGGCGAGGAAGTCGGCGATGGCCTGGCCTTTCACTGCCTTGAGAGGTTGATACGTTATTGAAAACTCCATCAAGAGTAGGGCCCATTTAGCGAGTCGTCCCGTCAATATGGCCTTTGACATCAAGTATTTAAGGGGGTCCACCTTTGAAATGAGACGGACCTCATGCGCCAACGCATAGTGCCTGAGCTTTGTTATCGCGAAGATCAACGCCAGGCAGTGTTTTTCAATGGGGGAGTAGTTGCTTTCTGCCCCCAGTAGAACTCGACTTAAGTAGTAGAGTGCTCTTTCTTTCCCTTGGTCGTTCTCTTGTGCCCATAATGCGCCTAAAGAACCTTCGAGGGAGGTCGTGTAAAGAATGAGAGGCTTTCCCTTAACTGGAGCAGCCAACACTGGAGGGTTTTGCAGGTACTGCTTAATCTCGTCCAGCGCGCCTTGGCATTTGTGATCCCAAACGAATGGGGTTCCCTTCTTCATCAGGTGGCTGTAAGGACGGCACTTTCCTGAAAGATTAGCTATAAACCGCCGAATGTATGCGAGCTTTCCTTGGAGAGATCGCAGTTGCTTAAGGGTTCTTAGCGAAGGCATCTCCATAATCGCCCTGATTTTGGACGGATCTATTTCGATACCTCGGTGTCGAACGATGAACCCCAGGAATTTGCCCGAGGAAACCCCGAATGCACACTTAAGAGGGTTCATCTTCAAATTGTATTGTCGAAGGCGTCGAAACACAGTCTTTAGATGCTCGAGATGTTCCTCGTATGATTTTCTTTTAACAACGAGATCGTCGATATAGCATTCGACGATTTCGTGTATAAGGTCATCGAAAATCTTCTTCATGGCCCTTTGGTAGGTGGCACCGGCGTTCTTTAAACCGAAGGGCATCACCTTGTAACAGAATATTCCCAAAGGAGTCCGGAAAGCCGTATGTTTCTGGTCTTCAGGATGCATTTTTATTTGACTATATCCTGATGAGCCGTCCATGAAGGAGAAAATCTCATGCGTGGACGTATTGTCTATCATCAGTTCGGTGACTGGTACTGGGAAATCATCCTTCGGGCAGGCTTTGTTGAGATCCCGAAAGTCCACGCATATGCGCACCGTTCCATTTTTCTTCATCACTGGAATGATATTAGCGATCCATTCAGGGTATTGAACCTTCTGGATAAAGCCAGAGTCTATCAGCTTTCTAACTTCAGCGTTGATGCTCATCTCAAGTTCAAGCCGCATTCTTCTCGGCGCTTGTTTAACTGGCTTGACACCCGGGGATATCGTCAGTCTATGTACAGCAACTTCTGGATCTAGTCCTGGCATCTCGGAATAGTTCCATGCGAAGCAATCTTTATGCTGTACAAGGACGTCCCTTAACGCAGCCACCCTCTCTTCAAACAGCAGTTCGATGACAAATGTCGGTCGTGGATCGTTTATCGTCCCTAACTCAATTTTCTTGAGGTTATCTGCAGTGGTATGTATTCCATCTTCCAGTTCTTTTGGAGCTGGGGTAAATTCTGAGATTACCTCATCATTTTCGTTTTCGAGGCACCAGGGAAGGCTGTCCAGGTTTTCAGATTCTTCTTTTAGTATTGTTATCACGTGACAAGTACGAATTCGCTTCCAGTCCCAATGTGGAACTGGTTTTTCTTTCGTGGCCTTGGGCTCATGCTTTTGTGGTGGCGCTACCCTCCAGTTGTCAGACAGAGTGAATTTACCAAGCCGATACTGATCTTCGACCCAATTCTTGAAGGTGAAGCAATCTTCAAGAGGATGACCTATTATTCGATGGTAAGAGCAATAGTCCGAGTGTGAGACTTCGCTCGCTTGTTCGGGGTGTTTAGACTCCGGCAATGTAAGCATTTGATGCTTTAAAGCAAGATCAAGTATCTTCTTCGTCTTGTCCCGAGGAAACGAGTACGCTCGACCCATTTTCTTCATGAGGGATAGATCAATAACGCTCGACTCCCGCTTGCGTGGCTTCTTAACCTTGCTTTGTTGATGTTGAGCGCCTTTTCGGCCTTTCGACTTATTTCTGTTTTTGCGTCGAGCCTTCTTTATAAAAGGTTGACGAGGAATGGCATTTTCATCCTTCACGGCCTGTTGGAGAAGGCGTTGCGTCTTGGCTTTCTCATAGATGACCATTTCGCGGTTATGATCGTCTCGGACTTTTTGACCCGCTTCCCTTATAAGCTTGTCCATTTGTTCTTCAAATGATGGACCGGGCAATTTCTCATCAGGAACTTTTACTGGCTTAGGATTATCGTCCTCCCATTGAGCACCGCTTCTTCATCGAAGTCATACATGACATAACAGCTGTTTAGTAGCTCTCGTTTCCTTGACCAGATGTATTCGAGCCCTTTTGTTTCCATTCTCCCATTAAGCTGTTTACGTTGAATCCCGGGGACATTCCAGACCCTGTCATAGAATTTGGCCTTTCTAACGGTCTGTTTGAAGGCTATCCCCTGGCGTTTCAGCAGCTTCTTCAAACCTTCCGTATAATATCTGGGAAGACGGATAGGCTGAAGCCTGTCCAACGTGGGATCCGCACCATGCCAGATTTCTTTTTCCACCTTGCTTTCTTCAGAACGGTAGAATAGGATTGCCTTCTCGCCTTTTCGTCCGGAAGGGATATAAAATGTCTGGAATTCTTCCACGCTGTCGGTATCGAGCGCATCCAGTTCTTTATAATGTTCAAGCGGCACCATGGCTATCTGCAGACTTCGCTCTTCATCAGCAGAAGCTCGTATTGAAAGCCGAGCAGGGAATACAGCATGAACTTCATCCTCCGAATCACTACCGAAGATCAATGAAGGAGCGGATGATCCCGTCTTGGTGTATTGGGGGGGCCCGAATGAATTATATCCTCCTCCTCCTCAGTATCACTGCCGAAGACAGGGATGGTTGCGTTAGTTTTGTTCTCCGGCTTGTGACACCTTTCCGTGTCTTCGAAACTCGGCAAGAAGTATTTGGCATCTTCATACTTGCGAACTTCATTCACGGAAAACGGATTCAATTCTCCTGCCACAGTGTACTCGAGACCATCCCAACAATATTTCATACACTGATGCTGTGTAGAAGGGATGATATTGTACTCGTGTAACCATGGTCGGCCGAGCAGAGCATTGTAGCATGTCTTGGCATCTATAACATGGAATTTAATATCTGTGACGAGCAACCCGAAGCGTAGCGTCAATATCACAGATCCAAGAGTTTTTGATGATTGGGAGTCAAACCCGGAGATGGTGATCTTGTCTCGGGCGAGGTGTTGGACACTCATGCAAATTTCCTTTAACACCCGTACATTGAGCAGATTAACAGACGATCCGTTATCGACCAAGATCTTACCTATCTTTATGTCATGGCAGTATCCTGAGACATAAAGGGGACGATTGTGTTCGCACGTCCCGAGGAGAAGGTCTTCATCGCCAAAAGCAACGTCGGCCGTGTGCACTTCTTCCAATTCATCCTTCATCTTTTCTTCGGCCAGGAAGGCTTGGAACTGGTCCGGATCTTGTAGCGCCTTGATCAAAGAATCCCTCGCCTCTTTTGATAGTAACAGGGCATCAAGAATGCTGAGTTGTGACGGTAGCTTTCTCAGATGCGCTAAGACATTGTAATCTACTTTATTTCTCTTCGGCGGGTTCTTGGCGTTTAACTCTTCCGCAACTCGGTCATCCAAGACGATATCTTCTGAGACCTTCTCTTTCCCTTTGTCTTTCTTGTTTAGAGGTCCGAGATTCTTCTCAGGTAGCGTCCGATTGCGTAGTTGGATATTCTCGCAAACCCTCGGTCCTTCTTTTCCCGAAGTGGATTCTTTAAAGAGGGGGCCAAGCTCTAGCCCCTCATCAGAATCGCTCTCGAATGTGGGCACTTGTGATCCTCCGTCGTCAATCATGCAACAATCACTGGTAGCTCTGTTAAGCCCTTTGATCGTTCCGTTCTGTTCTCGGCGAGTCTTGCGCTTTTCCCGCTTAAACTGTTGCCGGTAAGCAACATATCCTTGCCACCATCTGTCGAAAGCTTTGCACTCTTCAGTGGAATGCGACACCTTCCGATGATATGAGCAATAGGAGGGGTGGCTTTCCATTTCACCAGTAACGCTTCCCTCGGAGGATGGCAGCTTCATGCCCATAGAGACGACTTTAGCAAACCTCTTCCTTATCTTGAATTTGCTTTTATCCGCGGTGGGTGCACTTTGCCCCAGTGGGAGTATCTCAATTCTTTCGTCAAGGCGCTGGCGTTTGGCCCTTTCGAATATAACCGCTTCGCGCTCCCGATCAGCTTTGCTTTTTAAGAACGCTTTATTGGAGAACGCGTCAATCATTTCATCCGACGACTCCGGAATTTTTTGTTCAGGATCTGCCCCCAGCTCTTCAGCACGAGGAGTCTCCTCATCGTTTATGAACGAATGGGAAATCATATGGCAGCTTGCCACATATTCCTCGGATTCATCCGACGAACTACCTCCCTCATCTTCCTCTCGAAAGACATGGCTGAGGAACTCTTGGAACGTAATGGGGGTTCGCGCCTTCTGATTGTATTCCTCCAGCGCGTCAATTTGTTTTTGCAAGTCCGTGCGCTTGTCGTTAGGCTTCACGAGCTTCTTCGACTTCTTCTTCTTCTTCGAAGACTTCGATGGCTGGTTATGAGTGTTTGGGCCACTTCCACCAATTTTTTGAGTCGGACGAGGCTTTAGCATTCCTTCAATAATTTGCGGATCTAACGGGTTATTCCATTTGATTGCCGGGCATGTTTGAAGATCATTTAGCATCCTCTTCGTTTTAGCTGACAATACAACCTGCCAAGGAGCTTCCTCAACGACGGAGCATGTTGCCCCCGGCGTATTCGTCCCTTTAAAGGTGTGGGGCTGCGGGGGATTCACCTTCCATTTGTCAGATAGCGCAAATTTGCCCTGTCGGTACTGGTTTTCAAGCCAATTCTTGAAAACGTAGCAATCTTCGATCGGATGGCCTAGTACTCGATGATAAGGATAGTAGTTGGGCTCGTTGACATCACTTGGCTGCAACGGACGTTTTGGATCCGGCAGATTTATGAGTCTGTTGCGCAACGCCAGCTCAAATAACCTCCTCGTTTTATCGCGGGGAAAGGAATAAGGACGTCCCATCCTATCCTTAAGGGGTACGTATGGGCGCATACTATTTGGACGGGCAGCCGGCTTCGAGTCGCTCGGTTGTTGTTGAGCATTAGCGACAACGATCGCTTTTCCCTTCCCTTTGTCATTTCGGGAGTCCGGCTTTGGGAGAGGGGGTTTATGGCCCATCTGGTCCATCTGCGCTAATTTGTCGATCAAAGCCTGGAAGGTAGTCGGCTTGAAAAACATCATAAACTGTGAGATGGTTGCTTGTGGATCAAGGGTTCCAACAAACATTCCCACGGCAGGAGCTTCTTCTATGCGCTGCTCGCATTTTGACCATAAATTACGCCACCGTATAGCGTACTGAACCCATGTCTCGCCGGGTTTTACCCTGGCGTTAATCAGTGCCGTCATCGGGGTACGTTCACTGGCGCTTGCAAAACGTTGAGTAAACAGCAGCTCCATCTCCGCGAAGGTTTTAATAGAGTCATTAGGGAGCTCAGAGTACCACTCGAACGCTGTATCTGATAAACTTCCAACGAACTGGCGAAGCAAAAGCTTGTCATCACCGCCGGTGTTGCCGCAAAGTGCCCTGAATTGGGCAACATGCTAGTAAGGATTGCCAGTCCCCTTGTAGACATGGAACTTAGGAATTGTGTAACCCGGCGGGTACTTGATTTGGTCATACCAACCTGGATATGGCCGCCCCGTTTTTACGACCTGGCCAGCTGCCTCGGCCACATGATGAACCCGTATTTGTTGGGCTATATATTCGTCCAAGTCAGTTTTAGAAATTGTATCCTCTTTAGCCGTTGACAAAGCTGGCAGAGGATTTGATGTCTCTCCCCTATCATCTCCAAGGACGACCGGGGGCTCTTCGGCCGGAGGATCTTGTTGTTTCATCATCCCTATCATGTCATGGAAGAGGAGGCCCATACGCTGTATGTTGGCTGCTTGTTCGGCAGCCTCTTTGTCCTTCTTCTCTAATATTCGGCGAAGGAACTCGGCGTCAGTTTCTTCCTCGTGGCGCTCGTCCGAGGACGCTTCGGGGTTCTCTTTTGGCCCGGTAAGTGCAGCCATAGCATTCATCATTTCTTGGAGCTTTTGCTGTTGCTCCTGTGCCTTGGTCACTGATCGGGTGAGCGGTCGATGACCCGTAGATATGCGGCTATCTTCTTTACCAGATGCCACGTAGACGGTATGAACTATCATGCCCCCTAACTTAGGGCGTTTGGGTTCACCATTTTTAACTTTTTCCGCTGACGCGGGAGTTTTCTCTGGCCTCCTTCTCTTGTGGGCCGTTGAGGTTGAAGGAACCGTTGAAGGGGGCACCCTAGCAGCTGCTGTCCCCTGCTGTTTAATAGGACAGTCCTTGTCTTTTTCCACCTTTGCCTTTTTTCGTTGACGGGAGTGATCCAGGTCGATCACGGAGTCTTGAACTCTCCTCTAAACTTTATAAATTCTTGAGGACAGCCGTTGATGGGGTTGTTCTTGCTTCGTTTCTGGAACTCTCTCCGCAGGTGGAGGAGATCTCTTCAGTATAGCGGTTGGAGAGTTCTTCCGTACTCTCCTCAGCAGTTCAAAGCTGTTCCCAGTTGGAACAGCAGCGTTGACTTCTACCACTGGAGCCGGTGGAGTTAGCCCTGAGGGGGAGTTGCCCCCTGCCTTCCTCACTCGTTGCCAATGGCGACGTCGAGCATGACGAGCCGTTGGGACTGGCTCGGAGATTGAGACATCTTCTTTTTGCCCCCTGTCTGAATGAGGCGCCGCCGGAGTTAACCTCTTAAAGACTGAGGTTGTCTTTTGAGGGGTGATATTCAACCTGTCGAAGACGGATCCTCGAGCAGGGGCAGAAGCAGGAATCGTCAGTTTTGAAAAGACTGACTCTTTGACAGGGGAAGCCGCCTTGACGACTTCTGGAGCAGCAGTTGTTGCCTTCCTTGGGACAGCCAATTTAGAGTTCTGATTTAGCCTGGTGAAAACAGAGGCTATCGGTTTGGTAGTGGGCGACTCGTTGACAGGGGTCGTCGTAGCAGTGAGCCGGTCGAAGACCGACTTCTTGTTCACTTCCGGTGCAGGTATTGGCGCAGAGAAGCTTGTAGGTGGGATCATGGTCCCGAAGAACAGGCCAGTGGTGGCCTGGGTCACCTGGTCTACCGGCAGAGCGAGGAAGGAAGCCGCTTGGGGCCCATATGCTACACCCCCCGGTGAGGTGGAGCGTCCGTTGCAGTGGCATTTCGAGCAGTTGGTGCAGTTAAAGGCCATTGAATCTTGAGTTCTGCGCCAGGCAAAAGACCAAATCTTAGTAACTTGAAATCCGAAGGCAACCATTTAACAAACCGCGATCGGTTCGCGAAGACGACACACAAAGTGTGGAGTAGAAAGAGGAAGAGGTCCCACCGGGCGTGCCAGAATCTGTTCCCCTCCGAACACAGAGACACGACCGCGGAGGTTCGTCTCGCCTGATATTCGAGGCAGATGCTAATTGGTTTTATCCGTCCACCTCTCCGAAGATGCCAAGTTGATTTATGGCACCGTGTATCAGAGGTTTAGACGGATGTGGCCGATGTAGCAGACTTCGTCAGATTCCCCCTCGCTTGAGGGGTTTTTGATTGTGGGGACGCTCTTCCCTGCAGGCGCAAGCCCCTGCAGTTAATTACGCTACCGCATTGCGGTAACAACTTTCTCCTTCTCCAGAATTTCACTTCGTATCGTGGGTGTTTATTTTTGTTTGTGGTTGCCCGTGGATTGTATACGGAGACTGAGTAATGCCGTCGCCCGTAGGACATGGATTAGTCCAAATCTGTATTTATTTAGATTTGGGTTTGGTGTTTTTAGTTTAAGGATACGTTAGTCGCGTTGCGTCTAAGATCAACTTAAACGTTCGTCAAGGATACGTTAGTCCTGTTTTGTACTAAGATCGACTTGAACGAGATCATTTAGATCCGAAAGAAGAGCAATTGGCTCTATTGTTCCAGTTTAGGGACGTGGTGGTCCATGTTCCAGTTTAGGGACGTGGTGGTCCATCATTAGTTTTGGGACGTTTCGGTCCGATATTAGTTTAGGGACGTTTCGGTCCACGAGTTTGAGGACCCCGCAGTCCATATTGATGTGTGGTCGTCGGGATCCGTCACCTCTCTGACGTCGTTGAAGGATTACAACGATAGGCGTTAGAGGAACTCGGAGATGTACCCTCGAACCGGAGGTAAATTGGTTTAGGAGAGCAATCTTGCTCGGTCAATTTAATTTAAGGACTTATGGCCAAAATTGGGCTAAGTCCAGTTGAAAATGTCCAACATTTTATTTGCTTTTGCATTGCATTTCTTTTTTTATTTTTATTTGGGCTTTGCCCAAATAGGATGCAGAGCATCAGTTTGTTTTGGGCTCTGCCCTTTATAAATGATGCAGAGCATCAATTTCATTTGGGCTCTACCCTTTTATTTTCTTTGCAATTTATTTTGGCCTGTTAGGTCTTTTTGACTTGGGCCTGGCCCTTCAAGTAGATTCAAGAACAGAAGTGCAAAGCACTTTTTTTTATCTAAATTCAGATCAAAGAAAAACAAGTTTTTCTCTTGTTTTTCCTTATCTCAGAGAACCAAAGGTTCATAACAAGTGCAAGGCACTATTTTTATTTATTTATTTATTTATTGAAGATCAATGATCTTGTTCTTAGATCAATGATCTGTTCATCAGAGATTTTTCTCTTCTTTTGAAGGTCTTTACCTTTTTTTATGTTCTTAAGGAGTGCCCAAGAGTTCTCTTATCTTCTCTTCTTTTTTTTTTTAGCCAGAAGTTGATGATCTTGAATTGAGGTCTGGGGTCCTTTTTATAGTGTTCATAAATTAGTTAAATTTGTTAAAGAAATCTTTTTCTAAGTGATTTGGGGAATTTTCCCCACCGTTGGATCTTTGATCCAAAGGCCCCTGTTTTATAGAAGAAAATCTTCTTGTTTTAACAAGAACAGAAAAGATTTCCTTAAATCTCCATTTTGTTTTTGCGCAATTCCCCCAGCGCGTGACGCGTGTCGAGCAGCGCTTGCGCAACTGCGCGGACACGTGTCGGGCAGCGCAGCGCTTGCGCAGCTGTGCTTGCACAACTGCGCAGACACGTGTCGCGCAGCGCAGCGCTTGCGCAACAGTGTTTGCGCAGTTGCGTTTGCAACTGCGCAGACACGTGTCGCGCATTGCAGCGCTTGCGCAACTGACCGTTGCTTTCTTTTACTTTTTGTTTTTAAAAGAGCCCTGCTCTGATTGGACGCACTGCCTCGGGCGTTGCGTTGACGTATCAACTTCTGACACGTGGCGCGTTGCGCGCAGCGCACGGGATTTGAAGCGTTGCTTCAAAATTTGAATTCAAACAGAGCCTTGCTCTGATTGGGGGAAACACGTGGTGTGAACCATGCCTCATTAATGAGGCAAGAGAAATAGAGGGAGGGGTTAGTGTTACTCTCATTTCTCTCACTCTCATTCTCTCTCTCAAACACACACACACTCACACACAGCAGCAACAGAAGCAGCAGCAAGCAGCAGTGGCAGCAACAACAACAACATCAGCAACAACTGCAACAACAACAGAAATAGCAGCAGCACCAGAAGAAGTAATAGCAGCAGGAGGAGCTTCAGCAGCTGAAGCGAGCAGCAGCACCATCAGCACCAGAGGCAGCAGCAGCTCCAGCATCATCATCATCAGCAACAGCATCATCATCTTCAGCAGCAGCAGGAGCAGCAGGCAGCAACAGCAGTAGCAGGAGCTCCAGCAACCTACAGCAGCTCTTCTCCACTTCTTCACCTGCTCTCTAGGGTTCTTTAGGGTATACTTCCTAACCCAATCCCCTAGTTGCTTAAGTTGTGCATCGATTAGCTTCGATTAGTGTAAATAGCTAGTTTAGTGCTAATTATGGTGTTTTGTGTGGACTTTTGGATAATTGATGATTGTGTTGGTAAACCCTACCTATTTTAGTGTTATTAAGGTCACTTTAACTGAGAATTTCCCTGGATTACACTAAAATACCATAGGGTTTCCTTTTTAGTGCAAATTGTCGTTTTTATATGATATATTGGCAATCTGTGAATCTGCTTTGGACCCGGTACCTTCAGGTTAAAATTGAGAAAATTGGGGCATGTACACTAGGTCTAGAACACAACACCAGAACACGAGACCCTACTTCCCAGTACATGCCGCAGATTTATTAGGTTTGGCCACAGATTGCGGCCAAGTTGGGGACATGGGTGTTGGGGTCTTGGCTAAGGTTGTCTGCTATGTTTACTAGTGTGTTGGCATGTATAGTTTTGTAAGTTTTGACCTGTAGGAAAATCTGGGATCAAATATCGTTTTGCATGTCCGTTTGTTTGCGCGATACGCGCGATACGTGAGAAGGTTCTGTGATCCAGCGTATCGCGGCGTGTCGCGATGGTTTTAGACGCGTACACACACGATTCAGCGTATCGTGCACACGCGCGTTTAGTTCGCGACGCGAGTTTCTCGTTTTGGTTCGATATCGCGTTTTGCGAGATATTTGGCTTATATGATTTCCATGTCTTATTTGCAGGTTTGCAGGCAGAGACTACGGACACTGCTACAAGGGGGAGCGGATGGTAGGATTCACCTAGCGTGGAGTGTAGGTGAGTAGATTTAACATCTACAGGGGAATCGCCCGCATGGCGTTATGCGTCTGGGCTAGGATTCAATACTTGTCGCATATTCTATGTCATTGTTAGAATTGCGCATTTACCTTATTTCCTTGATATAGTTATACTGTGACTAGCAGCCGTAGGACACTGCACATATTATTGACGGTTCATGTTGCACGAGCATGGATTATATGCTACACACACACCGTTAATAATTGTCATGTCACACACAAACCATTATAGACATTATATTGCTTGGTTAGGGACCGTGTGACATTGATTCGTACTGCTTATCACATATGACATTACCATACCTATATACCTATAGAGTATCGTACCATTAGTGATAGGTACACATACCCTTTACGATACATCTACAGGTATATCTTACTCATATTCTTCTTATACCCAGGGGGTATACGACATCAGTTCCTATAGGCAGATACCTATACATTGCTACACCTGTATGTTATACCCATATTCAGTTGCAATCATATATTTACCTTTACTGATGTTACTTAGCTGTACCTTATTGGTTTCGCATACATCTGGTTTCAGCTACATATTCTCATTTATATGCTCGCATTTCAGATATATCGTATATGTTTATTTCTGGATTGCGCGTTATTATTTGGATTTTACATGATGTTTTCTGGATTTGGGAACTACGGGAGTTCATGAAATTATGCATACATTGAAAAACCCGGTTTCCTTGATATGATATTTGCGCATCCACCATGGGTTTTATCGGTGCTGATTATATATACCCCTACGAGGAGGCGTCGAGGCCGTAAAGGGTACATGGTGGGGCCCGGAGGTACCCGGGGCAAGAAAGGGATGTCGATGTGCTATGAGCCGATGAGCCCGGCAGGGGAACCATACCATTCGGTGACAGTACCAATGACTCGGCGGGGATCATGGAGATACCGTTGGGAGTCATGCACGTATGCATACGTCGAAAGGCGAGGGTCGGAGCTAGGCACTCGTGCTTTCGGGACAGCGTATGATACGTACCTATCAGGATTTCTGTGTCGATACTTGGCACATTGTTTTCATGATATTTCTTTTAATACCTTTGTATATATAACAGGGGATTAGCCGTTGTTATATATACCCTTACACCAATATTAGTGGAATGGGACGCTAATATATGTGTATTGCCCCCATCATATTTATTTCTGCAAATATATATACCTTTAGGATGTTAGAAACTTACTTGAGATTCGACTTGGGATATAGGTGATTCATTGAGATTGGATATTGGATATGAAGGAGATTGTTGATTTGTACATTCGAGATATAGGAGAGCTATTCGATATTGTATATTGAGGTGATGTGAGACGTATATGATGTGAGAGCCCAGTTTGGGGGCTGGTTTGAGGAATTGTGGATTTGAGTGTCTAGATGGATTGTGATCCTGCCACGATGTCAGGTTTCCGTGGAAATGACATATTCCACCCTATACCTCACACTTTTCTATTTCATGCACAGTTTCATATATTGGTAGTACCTGTTAGTGTACCCTTATGATAGCTGCATATTTGCATTCTCATATCCCTATTGCATAGTTATTGCACACTATTGTCATGTTATTATTGCTTCATATATTGATTGTACCTGCTAGTGTACTTTCTATTTTTCAGCATTTGCATGACATGTTATTACTGTAATCGCATATCTTAGATTCATGTTGTACGTGCATTCCTGCGATTACCTGTATATGTTATCTACTATTCACGAGTTGGCAACTCACCCCCGTTATGCCACAGGTGTTTCAGGTTATTCCCCAGAGTAGTCGAGGCAGGCTATTCCGCTATTCAGCTATCATCTTTTGCTACAGATACCGCATCAGCTCACAGTACTATTTTGCTTACGTGGGTTTTGGTGGTTATCTGTATTTTGTATTGTACATTCATTGTATCTTGTACTCTCCATCTACTATTATGTTGTTGACATAGAGACTTGGTGAGGACGTTATTGTATATTATTGTGGATTTGTTGTCTTTTATATACAGCTTTCTCTCTACTGTCTTTATTTCTTCGCTACGGCGTCGTATATTTGTATTGTATTCATCTTGGCTAGTTTTTACAAAAAGGGGGTGTTGCCAAAATTTTAAAGATAGAAAGTAGAACTTTTAAAGAATTTGGGTTGCGATTCAAATGTTTCAAAAACTTATATTATCTTTTCCGTATTTTTATGGTTTAGATTTCTGGGTTTTGGCTTTCTCTTACTGCGTTACGTCTTAGGGCGTTGCGTAGTACTAGGGCCGTCACGGGCCAATTTCGGGTCGTGACACATAGCCAACCATGCTACCTATGGATAGGAAAATCCTTCCACAGTCACATTACGGCTGTAGAGATATCAAGAACAAGAAAGTAAACTAAACTATCTAGTACATGTCCATGAGCCAGAATAAATGAGTCAAGAAATAATAATATGCGGAAGCAAAGATCCAATAAATAAAACACCTGGAAAGTAAAACTGGATACCAACAGGATCCTCACCACTCGGTCTAACAGCGGCAATACTCCTGATCGGTCTGCAACAAAGGTAGAGAATCTGGGCCATGCAAAACCCAGACGTCAGCGCGTCATAACATCAAGCAATAATATATAAACAGGGTAGCAAGACATGCAAGTATGATCATAAAAGGTAAAGCAGGTGTAACAGCAATATAAACCAGGGCAGTGAAAGGTAGTGTGCAGTGAGTAATCTAAACTGGTCTATTGGGTTAACTACTCTCAAGTCTTTGAAATCAATTTGATGAATCATCGATGTAACTCAATAGTATCCCGTGCATGCCCGGGATCACGGTCTATGACTCTCGGGCTGAATCCGAGACGTGCCGCAAGGCAGTGAAAGGGTAGTAGGTAATGACGAATGATGTCAGCAGCATCATCCCGAGGCTGGCCTAGCCCGTAAGACTGATCAGAAAAGGTAGAGAACTGTCGAGTTACAAATCAGGTTTCATCATTGATTTCCCCATACCCCCAAGTTATATGTGTTCAAGTCAGGTATTAAGTAATCTAGAGCTAATGCCAACACAGGATCAGGCAGGTACAGGTTTGTCTGGATAGACAACAGGAACTGTCCGTAAGGACAACAGGTCAGGTTTGTTAGCATTAGACACAAGATCAGGTAACAGGTAAAGCCATGGTACATCAGGTCAAGCTAGGTAGTATAAGTATCATGTCATGTCGAGAGGTGTACGGTATCATGTCGTGTCAAGTAGTAGGTGTAATAAGTCGTGTCAGGGTGCACAAGATGTCACGTGGGTGCTCATAATCAACTAACATAAGCATAGGTATACAAAACAAGCATGGGGTACTAATGGAACAATAAAATGGAGCATTGTAATGTGAAATGCAATCAGGTACAGATTAAGGTATATAGATGCACAGTTATGATTAGGGTTAAGATTAAAGTTCCAATACTAATTAAACTACAATTCATCAAATGTGGAATGTCAAAATTATAATATAATATGTTCAAGTGATCTATGGATGCAATAATATGTATATTAGACAAGATGGATGCAAATGGGTGTTTGAACAGTGATAAACTATTTTAAAGGTACTATGGGCTATGTAAATAATTATTGTGTGATTTAAATATGGACGTGGGTACACGATATTGTAATCTAATATGCAACAAGGTATAATTCAAGATCCAAATCTAAAATTATATATGGAACATCGAAAAGGAAAAATGGAACATATGGCGCTATATGTAATCTACAGGTTTACTATGCAATTTAATAGGTATAAAATAATATAGATAGCATGTAGTAAGTTTCACTTGCCTCGATAGGATTACGACACGGGATGCGCACGCAGCGTCCAATGTCGGCAAATGTTGCAACATCCACACGCGCACACGAGACAGGTCCAGGCACAGCATGAAGGTAACCACGCAAGTAGGGGATATCCACAGGGTTGCTCGGATCGTCGGCAGCGAGCACGGCTCCGGCGGATGATCACTAAACCATCAATAAGAGCTATATCGATGGAATGTTCTTCACTGATCGGCAGTCCTGCCGACGTACTCACGATTCTTATGTACTAAAGTCAAGTATTTGTCTCATCGACGATCGCGGTATGGAACGACGAAGATAATGCGGAGCACGTCCAATCCAAGATCTCGGCTAGGTTAGGTTTCGGCTGTGGTAAGGTGCTCGGCCTAAGCTGCTTGAGTGCTCGGTTGTGATCTGGATCGCAGCCAAGACTGCAGCGATGATGGCGATGTGACTGCTCGGCCTTGGATTGGGTGCGGGCTGGAGTTAGCGATGATGGTGTTATGCTAGGGGAGAAGCATCGACGGCGAGATGATGGGGTTCTCGGTTGGAGGAGGCATGATGGAAAAGGTTGAGGGAAGCAAGGCGACGGGTTCTCGGTGTTTGGCGATGATGGTGAAGGAGGTTGCAGGTGAAAGCTTTGGGGTTTGGGTTTGATGGTGATGGGGTTTTAGATGAAGGGGAAGCTCTCGACTGCTAAGAGGGTGGTGTTTGAAGTCGACGAGGATGACGAAGGAGGAGGAGATGGTGAGGCAAGATAGGGCTGCGGTGATGACGGTAAGGGGTCGTGTCGAGATCGGTGCTTAAGGAGCGCCGGCGGTTTGAGGCGATGGAGGGTCGGGTGTAGACTTGGGTGTGCAGGGAAAAGCTTGGGGAAAGGAGAGTTGCAGATGAGAGGAGAGAGGTGAGGTAGTCGAGGCGAGGTGATGAGGGTGAGGAGACGACGAGGTCGGGAAGGCGTCGTGGGGTTTTGGTCGACGGAGAAGGGAGGATGTCGGCTAGGGTTTTGGGTTTGTATGAAAAAGAAATGAGGAAGGAAGAATTTTATAGAGAGAGGGAGAGAGAAAGAACTAGCGAGGGGAGAGAGGGAGAGAGATTCTGAGAGAGAGAAGGAGGAGAGATCGAGAGGAGAGAGAGGGGGGAGGGGGAGGAGATATAAAATCGTCGGTTAGTGAGGGGAGAGAGAAAGAGAGAAGAGAGAATTAGTGGGGCCGGCAGGGATTGTTTTAGGAAAAATATTTTAAAGGAAAAGTTTAAAAGATTTTATTAGTTTTAAGTGACCAATCAGAATCTATAAAATATATATTCGATTAATATTTAACAGATTTTAAATAAATGATTTTGGCGAGATACAAAAGTATTTCAAAAAGCGCTCTGGTCGGGTCCAAAAATTTAGATTTAAAATACGAAAATTATATGCAGCTTCCAAATTTCAAAATGAAAGATTAGGTAACATAAATGCATACCCCCAAGAACGAACGCACGTATGTGCACGTAGCTATCCAAACACGTCTGTTTCACTGAACGGGACGAGAACACGATGCGCGGATGCTACCACGGGGTTAGAGGTATCATGCAGGCTATGGAATGCAATTTTAATTTATTTTACGTGATCTAAAATGTTACATGTAAAAATACGCGATGCTAGGTGAAATGTTAAAATGCAGTCCACATTAAGTACACGTGTCTATTTACCAAGCCAGAGTAGTCTATAAATATAAATCAACCAGTCCAAGCAAGCGGGTCGGGTCGAATGCAATGTAAAATATAAAATACCATTCGCACCCAAAATACGTTAAATCAAGAAATATCACGAATAAAAGAAATACAAGAACTGGAATTGGTATAAATGGACTCGGGTGTTACATTATACCCAACTACAAAAAGAATTTCGTCCTCGAAATTCCAAGAAAAAGAAAGGATAAACAATCAAGAAACTACAAGAATAGATGTGGAAACTTCTGTCGGATCTCATCTTCTCGTTCCCAAGTTGACTCTTCATGTGAGCGATTACCCCAAGAAACAAGTACAAGAAGGATAACCTTGTTCTTAAGAATCTTTTCTCTTCGATCCACGATCGACACCGGCCGCTCCTCAAAAGTAAAATCTTCTTGTACGATTAGCTCCGAATGATCCAACACATGTGTTTCATCTCGAACATACCTACGGAGTTGAGGTACGTAAAACACGTCCTGAACATTCTCCAAAGATTATGGTAACGCCAAACGATATGCCACTTCTCCAACACGCTCCAAAATCTCGAAAGGTCCGACAAATCGAGGACTAAGCTTGCCTCGACTCCCGAAACGAATAACTCTTCTAGTTGGTGATATCTTTAAAAAAATTCCAAATCACTAACCACGAACTCCAGAGATCTTCTTGGTGTATCTGCCCAACTCTTCTGTCGATCTTGTGCTGCTTTCATATGATTCCGGATAGTGTTAACCTTCTCAACTGTCTGCACAACCAAATCTGGTCCTAACAATCTTCGTTCACCGACAATCATCCCAGCAAACCGGTGAACGACACTTGCAACCATATAAAACTTCGAATGGAGCCATCTGAAAAGTCGCCTGGAAACTGTTATTGTAAGAAAACTCCACCAAATGTAGATAATCCCATGAACCCTTGAAGTCTAACTTGCAAGCTCTTAACATGTCTTCAACAGTTTGGATCGTTCTCTCCGACTGACCATCTGTCTGAGGATGATAGGCTGTGCTAACTCAATCGCGTCCCCAAACTTTCCCGTAAGCTCCTCCAAAAGTGTGATAAGAAACGAGTGTCACGGTCGGACACGATGCTCACCGGTACTCCATGCAATATTACAATCTCCTGCATGTACCATTCTACCAAAGCTTCCGTTGATTGACCAAGAATCATCAATCACCCAACTATATTATTGCCATTTGGACTCCGCGGTAAAGCCGTCACAAAATCCATGGTTATATGTTCCCACTTCCATTAAGGAATCGGAAGTGGTTGTAATAAACCAGCAACCCGTTGATGTTCAGCCTTAACTTGCTGACACACCAAGCACTTTGCTACAAAGCGGGCAATCTCCCGTTTCATACCTTCCCACCAGAGATGTTGTCGTAAATCTCGGTACATCTTCGTGCCTCCTGGATGTATGGAATATATGAACCGTGCGCCTCCTTCATAACTTCTTCGCGAATATCTCCTTTTGGCATACACAACGGCTACCAAATCGCAACGAACCATCTTCATGAATCAACAAGTCCGTTCGAAGCCCAGCTTCAACCTGTTCTCGAAACTTCTGCAATCTTGGGTCCTGCGACTGCGCTGCTTTAATGTTATCGATCAACGACGACTGTACTTGCAGCTGCATCACTGTCCCGAAGAATGCGGTAGCACGACCTCCAAATCAAATCTTCGAGAGTCTTCAATAAGTTTCTTCTGTGCAGTCAACATGTGAATTGCTGGCAACCGACTAAGCGCATCCGGCACAACATTAAATTTCCCCGGATGGTACTTAAGATCAAGATCGTAGTCAGCCATCAGCTCCAACCATCTACGCTTCCTTATATTAAGCTCCTTCTGTGTGAACACATACTTCAGGCTTTTGTGATCGGTGAATACTTCGACCCTTTCGCCCGATAAGTAGTGTCTCCAAATCTTCAAAGCGAAAATCACAGCTGCTAGCTCCAAGTCATGAGTTGGGTAATTCTTCTCATGGGTCTTCAACTGTCTCGATGCGTAATCTACAATCTTCCCATACTGCATCAAAACACATCCCAATATTTTTTCTAGATGCGTCGATGTGCAATACCAATTCTCCGGAACTGTCTGGCACGGTTTAAAATAGGAGCGGTTATCAATCTCTGCTTCAACGCCTCAAAAGCTGACGCACACCTATCCGTCCATACGAACGGTACTTCCTTCCGCGTAAGCTTGGTCAAAGGCTCAGCCAAACGAGCAAAATTCTCCACGAACCTTCTGTAATATCCGGCAAGTCCAAGAAAACTTCAGATCTCTGCAACGTTCTTCGGAATCGGCCAATCTCGAACTGCTGTAATCTTTTCGGGATCAACGGCGATTCCATCTCCGAACACGACATGCCCAAAACTTCACTTCTTCAAGCCAAAACTCGCACTTGCTCATCTTTGCATACTATCTTTCTTGCCTCAATGTCTGCAGTGCGCTCTTCAAGTGTTTTGCATGCTCTTCAATACTCTTCGAGTTTACCAGGATATCATCAATGAACACCACTATAAACTGGTCCAAGAATGGTGAAAAGATTCGTTTCATCAGGTCCATAAATATCGTCGGTGCATTCGTTACTCCGAAGGGCATCACTAAATACTCGTAATGTCCATACCGAGTTCGGAACGCGGTCTTGCAAACATCTTCTGGTTTAACTCGGACCTGATGATATCCGGATCGCAAATCCAGCTTCGAGAATACCCTCGCACCACTAAACTGCTCGAACAATTCGCCAATGCAAGGGATCGGGTACTTGTTCTTAATAGTCACCCGGTTTAATTCTCGATAATCGATGCACATCCTTCTTATGACATTATCTTCTTTACTACAAGAACTGGAGCTTCCAATCCAACCTTTCTCAAGTAATTCGGTAACCTGCATCTTGACTTCTTCCAACTCCACTGGTGCCATTGGGTAGTACGCCTTTGAGATTGGCACTGCACTGGGAACAAGATCAATCACGAACTCCACATCTTGTTTCGGTGATAAGCCTGAGATGTCCTCGAACACGTCCATGAAATCTCGAACTACAGCTGGTGCTTCATCTTTATCAACCTCCAGTGACGAAAGAACATTACTTGTCGGCCTAGCCCTAAACTCGACTGGCCCGACAGAACTGCTTTCTCCAGCAAAAACAAACTCCGGAGGTCTGGGAATCTGGAAATTCGCTTTCTTTGCTCTACAATCAATGTGAGCGTGGAAAGTGCCGAGAAAATCCATTCCCAAGACAACAACAAACATGGAATGCACCATAATTGAATAATTCTAATGCGGGAAAGACATGATCAAGTAGGATACCTGAAACGATTTCACCTGAAGCCAAACACTGAAGAAGATAAGCACGGTAAACAGAATTCAAGCTTGCGATAAAACATGAACTGGAAAGCAAGAGAAATAAGGCAATATAACGACCATGAAACAAAGAAGTGAATCAAGACTAGAACTCCAAGTTACTTAAATAGAATACCGCATTGTAACCATGCTGCAGTTCATGGATACAATTACATAACTCCACTCAAGTCGCCTAAATCCTAGTATCAGAATCAAATAACAGGGAGAAACAATAGAGAACCAAAAAAGGTTTCAAGTCGAGATGCAAAGTGGTTTGCATATCGTCAAGGCGAAGGATAAAAGAAGGATATGATTCAAGAATCATGATAGCAATGTCGCAGGACATGCTCCTAATTACGAGTATTCTAATTCGTGTATTGGGTCCAATAGCCAACTACAAAAGAATCAAACTCAATTAACCTATATCCTATGGCTCTGATACCAAACAAACCATGTCACGCCCCGCTTCCCAGAGTACGCTAAGATAGGCACGTGACATAGCCAACCATGCTACCTGGATAGGAAAATCCTTCCAAAGTCACATTACGGCTGTAGAGATATCAAGAACAAGAAAGTAAACTAAACTATCTAGTACATGTCCATGAGCCAGAATAAATGAGTCAAGAAATAATAATATGCGGAAGCAAAGATCCAATAAATAAAACACCTGGAAAGTAAAACTGGATACCAACAGGATCCTCACCACTCGGTCTAACAGCGGCAATACTCCTGATTGGTCTGCAACAAAGGTAGAGGATCTGGGCCATGCAAAACCCAGACGTCAGCGTGTCATAACATCAAGCAATAATATATAAACAGGGTAGCAAGACATGCAAGTATGATCATAAAAGGTAAAGCAGGTGTAACAGCAATATAAACCAGGGCAGTGAAAGGTAGTGTGCAGTGAGTAATCTAAACTGGTCTATTGGGTTAACTACTCTCAAGTCTTTGAAATCAATTTGATGAATCATCGATGTAACTCAATAGTATCCCGTGCGTGCCCGGGATCACGGTCTATGACTCTCGGGCTGAATCCGAGACGTGCCGCAAGGCAGTGAAAGGGTAGTAGGTAATGACGAGTGATGTCAGCAGCATCACCCCGGGGCTGGCCTAGCCCGTAAGACTGATCAGAAAAGGTAGAGAACTGTCGAGTAACAAATCAGGTTTCATCATTGATTTCCCTATACCCCTAAGTTATATGTGTTCAAGTCAGGTATTAAGTAATCTAGAGCTAATGCCAACACAGGATCAGACAGGTACAGGTTTGTCTGGATAGACAACAGGAATTGTCCGTAAGGACAACATGTCAGGTTTGTTAGTATTAGACACAAGATCAGGTAACAGGTAAAGCCATGGTACATCAGGTCAAGCCAGGTAGTATAAGTATCATGTCATGTCGAGAGATGCACAGTATCATGTCGTGTCAAGTAGTAGGTGTAACAAGTCGTGTCAGGGTGCACAAGATATCACGTGGGTGCTCATAATCAACTAACATAAGCATAGGTATACAAAACAAGCATGGGGTACTAATGGAACAATAAAATGGAGTATTGTAATGTGAAATGCAATCAGGTACAGATTAAGGTATATAGATGCACAGTTATGATTAGGGTTAAGATTAAAGTTCCAATACTAATTAAACTACAATTCATCAAATGTGGAATGTCAAAATTATAATATAATATGTTCAAGTGATCTATGGATGCAATAATATGTATATTAGACAAGATGGATGCAAACGGGTGTTTGAACAGTGATAAACTATTTTAAAGGTACTATGGGCTATGTAAATAATTATTGTGTGATTTAAATATGGACGTGGGTACACGATATTGTAATCTAACATGCAACAAGGTATAATTCAAGATCCAAATCTAAAATGATATATGGAACATCGAAAAGGAAAAATGGAACATGTGGTGCTATATGTAATCTACAGGTTTACTATGCAATTTAATAGGTATAAAATAATATAGATAGCATGTAGTAAGTTTCACTTGCCTCGATAGGATCATGACACGGGATGCGCACGCAGCGTCCAATGTCGGCAAATGTTGCAACATCCACACGCGCACACGAGACAGGTCCAGGCACAGCATGAAGGTAACCACGCAAGTAGGGGATATCCACAGGGTTGCTCGGATCGTCGGCAGCGAGCACGGCTCCGGCGGATGATCACTAAACCATCAATAAGAGCTATATCGATGGAATGTTCTTCACTGATCGGCAGTCCTGCCGACGTACTCACGATTCTCATGTACTAAAGTCAAGTATTTGTCTCATCGACGATCGCGGTATGGAACGACGAAGATAACACGGAGCACGTCCAATCCAAGATCTCGGCTAGGTTAGGTTTCGGCTGTGGTAAGGTGCTCGGCCTAAGCTGCTTGAGTGCTCGGTTGTGATCTGGACCGCAGCCAAGACCGCAGCGATGATGGCGATGTGAATGCTCAGCCTTGGATTGGGTGCGGGTTGGAGTTGGCGATGATGGTGTTATGCTAGGGGAGAAGCATCGACGGCGAGATGATGCGGTTCTCGGTTGGTGGAGGCATGATGGAAAAGGTTGAGGGAAGCAAGGCGACGGGTTCTCGGTGTTTGGCGATGATGGTGAAGGAGGTTGCAGGTGAAAGATTTGGGGTTTGGGTTTGATGGTGATCGGGTTTTAGATGAAGGGGAAGCTCTCGACTGCTAAGAGGGTGGTGTTTGAAGTCGACGAGGATGACGAAGGAGGAGATGGTGAGGCAAGATAGGGCTGCGGTGATGACGGCAAGGGGTCGTGTCGAGATCGGTGCTTAAGGAGCACCGGCGGTTTGAGGCGATGGAGGGTCGGGTGTAGACTTGGGTGTGCAGGGAAAAGCTTAGGGAAAGGAGAGTTGCAGATGAGAGGAGAGAGGTGAGGTAGTCGAGGCGAGGTGATGAGGGTGAGGAGACGACGAGGTCGGGGAGGCGTCGTGGGGTTTTGGTCGACGACGAAGGGAGGACGTCGGCTAGGGTTTTGGGTTTGTATGAAAAAGAAATGAGGAAGGAAGAATTTTATAGAGAGAGGGAGAGAGAAAGAACTAGCGAGAAGAGAGAGGGAGAGAGATTCTGAGAGAGAGAAGGAGGAGAGAGAGAGAGGAAGATAGAGATCGAGAGGAGAGAAAGAGGGGGAGGAGATATAAAATCGTCGGTTAGTTAGGGGGAGAGAAGAGAGAGAGTTAGTGGCGCCGGCAGGGATTGTTTTAGAAAAAATATTTTAAAGGAAAAGTTTAAAAGATTTTTATTAGTTTTAAGTAACCAATCAGAATCTATAAAATATATATTCGATTAATATTTAACATATTTTAAATAAATGATTTTGGCGAGATACAAAAGTATTTCAAAAAGCGCCCGGGTCGGATCCAAAAATTCAGATTTAAAATACGAAAATTATATGCAGCTTCCAAATTTCAAAATGAAAGATTAGGTAACTGAAATGCATACCCCCAAGAACGGACGCACGTACGTTCGCGTAGCTATCCAAACACGTCTGTTTCACTGAACAGGACGAGAACACGATGCGCGGATGCTACCACGGGGTTAGGGGTATCATGCAGGCTATGGAATGCAATTTTAATTTATTTTACGTGATCTAAAATGTTACATGTAAAAATACGCGATGCTAGGTGAAATATTAAAATGCAGTCCACATTAAATACACGTGTCTATTTATCAAGCCAGGGTAGTCTATAAATATAAATCAACCAGTCCAAGCAAGCGGGTCGGGTCGAATGCAATGTAAAATATAAAATACCATTCGCACCCAAAATACGTTAAATCAAGAAATATCATGAATAAAGAAATACGAGAACTGGAATTGGTATATGATTGATATAATTTCTGTGATTGTAATAAATCGAATCAAATAGTCCCCGGCAACGGCGCCATTTGATTGATGATAATTTCTGTGATTGTAATAAATCGAATCAAATAGTATAGAAATCACAACCAAAAATTATTTGACCGCAATCAACTACGGTGTCGGATATAGTTAGTATGTGAGTGCGGATCGTCCACAGGGAAAGTGTAATCGTTCGTCTTTTGAATTAGATGAATTGAAACTTTAAAGAAAGAAAATAAAACAATTCAAGATTTATAGTTGATGTTCAAGAATGAGAAAAAACTAGATCTAAGAAAGCATTAAAAGATAGAATCAAGAATTGATCGTTTGATAATTTTTCCAAACCAAATCTCAAGAATCGAAATGAGGCTCGTAGGAATCGATCGGATCTATAGATGTGATGTAATCTTACAATTACGTATTCTTATCCTTCGATGAATTGATACTAGATCGATGATGATCGATCGAGAATTAGGGATTTCTTGTGAAACTAGGGTTTCATCTTATCCCTTGTTCTTTCGTCGATATCATTCACATTCTAGCCTCCAGTAAATTCAAGAAACGATCGTAGATCCCTAATTTCGAGCGATCGCAATCAAGAAAGCATCGCTACGAAACTAGGTCATCGATTCTTGAACTTGCTAGGGTTTACAAACTCGTAGGACTTAAAAATAGTATTAAGATTTGTTACATCATCATTCTACAATCGTCTCGACTCCTTAACGAGCGGAGTTTCACTCAAACATCACAACAAGAGCAACAATTACAAATTGAGATCTAATCATGATGCAAGAATTAAAAGAAAGCAAGATTAAAGAATTTCACCTTTTATTTATATCAACAATTTCGTTACAATCACTCAAGAACTACAAGAGGAAGAACTTGATAGTCGACTTGGCTTCGCTCGTCTCCGTGGATCGCGGATCGGCTTGGATCACTTGCCCGATTGAAGATCGGCTCGGCTCCTAAAAGATTGAAGGCTTCTCGCTTGATTTAGTACTCAAGATCTTGGATTTGGAGTGGAATTAGGGTTAGGGTTTCGCACAAGCCTTGTCACGAGACTTGTGGAAGAAGATGATGAAAGAGGGAAAGATTATTTAACTAATGAACTAGCTAATGATGAACTAATGGTGAACTAATGGTTAATGAACAACTAATGGTGAACCCTAATGGTGAACAACCTCAACCTTTAGATTTAGGCTCCTATTTATAGATAACTAACCCTAGATCTAGGATTTCAAATTCTAACTTTCCCTCCTAAAGTTTGTTGAAGAAATTCAAATTTCCCTCCAAAAGTTAGTTAGGGGAGAAGCTTCTAGATGTGATTAGTTAGGAGGAGCTTCTAGAAGAGGATTAATTAGGAGCTTAATTTAGGATTAGCCTTCTTAATCTTCATTTCTGATCTGTAGTAGCTTTGAGAGAATTCTGGTATTTAAAGTATCATAAAGCACTGTGGGCCCAGAGAAAGGAATTATGCTGCAATTTTGAGGAGATGATCCACTGGGCCCACCGCGGATCCGCCGCAAGTACCCCATAACCGCCGCGCTTCCGCGCTCTGTTGGATGGATTGGGCCTTGGGCTTTCTGTTGAAGCTTTGCACTGGAGTTTGGGCCTTTATTTTATATACAGAATTGTCTAATTCCTTCTGCATTGATACCATATCTGAAATGATTGGATTGGCTTAATGTTGATCAGCTCTTTGGTTTTTCTTCCGTATTTTCCTGCACAGACTCAAGACAAGTGTTGCGCAAATACAGAAATGATGCGATGCCATGAAATGCGGTTAATTTCCCATAAAGTGTCGGTTTAAAAGTCTAGTACATGCAATCTCATATTTTGTGACAGATTTGCTAATATGTAGAATATGGATGCCGAACACTTCTAAATGTGTGCAAATGTTAAGGAAATTGCCGGCTAAAATATAC
Source organism: Agapanthus africanus (assembly GCA_030015575.1). Taxonomy (NCBI): domain Eukaryota; kingdom Viridiplantae; phylum Streptophyta; class Magnoliopsida; order Asparagales; family Amaryllidaceae; genus Agapanthus; species Agapanthus africanus. Next base: position 613,344,531 of record JASDDO010000014.1, on the reverse strand, counting down.
AATATTTTCGACTGATCAAATACCCCCAAACTTAATTTCGATCGTCTCGAGCGAATGTTTTATTAAAAAGAGAAGGAGAAAATAAAGAAAGAGAAAAACTAACTAGCACACTTTCGTAGGCAACACGATTGCACTGAGCACGTGCAACAAGCCTTTAAACCTCTAGGTGTCCCTAATAGGAGGAGTGTTGTCTCCTGAGGGTTTTCAGCGGATTCCTTCTCCTATGATCATTTGATTGATAATAATTTCTGTGATTGTAATAAATCGAATCAAATAGTATAGAAATCACAACCAAAAATTATTTGACCGCAATCAACTACGGTGTCGGATGTAGTTAGTATGTGAGTGCGGATCGTCCACAGGGAAAGTGTAATCGTTCGTCTTTTGAATTAGATGAATTGAAACTTTAAAGAAAGAAAACAAAACAATTCAAGATTTATAGTTGATGTTCAAGAATGAGAAAAAACTAGATCTAAGAAAGCATTAAAAGATAGAATCAAGAATTGATCGTTTGATAATTTTTCCAAACCAAATCTCAAGAATCGAAATGAGGCTCGTAGGAATCGATCGGATCTATAGATGTGATGTAATCTTACAATTACGTATTCTTATCCTTCGATGAATTGATACTAGATCGATGATGATCGATCGAGAATTAGGGATTTCTTGTGAAACTAGGGTTTCATCTTATCCCTTGTTCTTTCGTCGATATCATTCACATTCTAGCCTCTAGTAAATTCAAGAAACGATCGTAGATCCCTAATTTCGAGCGATCGCAATCAAGAAAGCATCGCTACGAAACTAGGTCATCGATTCTTGAACTTGCTAGGGTTTACAAACTAGTAGGACTTAAAAATAGTATTAAGATTTGTTACATCATCATTCTACAATCGTCTCGACTCCTTAACGAGCGGAGTTTCACTCAAACATCACAACAAGAGCAACAATTACAAATTGAGATCTAATCATGATGCAAGAATTAAAAGAAAGCAAGATTAAAGAATTTCACCTTTTATTTATATCAACAATTTCGTTACAATCACTCAAGAACTACAAGAGGAAGAACTTGATCGTCGACTTGGCTTCGCTCGTCTCCGTGGATCGCGGATCGGCTTGGATCACTTGCCCGATTGAAGATCGGCTCGGCTCCTAAAAGGTTGAAGGATTCTCGCTTGATTTGGTACTCAAGATCTTGGATTTGGAGTGGAATTAGGGTTAGGGTTTCGCACAAGCCTTGTCACGATACTTGTGGAAGAAGATGATGAAAGAGGGAAAGATTATTTAACTAATGAACTAGCTAATGATGAACTAATGGTGAACTAATGGTTAATGAACAACTAATGGTGAACCCTAATGGTGAACAACCTCAACCCTTAGATTTAGGCTCTATTTATAGATAACTAACCCTAGATCTAGGATTTCAAATTCTAACTTTCCCTCCAAAAGTTTGTTGAGGGAATTCAAATTTCCCTCCAAAAGTTAGTTAGGAGAGAAGGTTCTAGATGAGGATTAGTTAGGAGGAGCTTCTAGAAGAGGATTAATTAGGAGCTTAATTTAGGATTAGCCTTCTTAATCTTCATTTCTGATCTGTAGTAGCTTCGAGAGAATTCTGGTATTTAAAGTATCATAAAGCACTGTGGGCCCAGAGAAAGGAATTATGCTGCAATTTTGAGGAGATGATCCACTGGGCCCACCGCGGATCCGCCGCAAGTACCCCATAAACGCCGCGCTTCCGCGCTCTGTTGGATGGATTGGGCCTTGGGCTTTCTGTTGAAGCTTTGCACTGGAGTTTGGGCCTTTATTTTATATACAGAATTGTCTAATTCCTTCTGCATTGATACCAGATCTGAAATGATTGGATTGGCTTAATGTTGATCAGCTCTTTGGTTTTTCTTCCGTATTTTCCTGCACAGACTCAAGACAAGTGTTGCGCAAATACAGAAATGATGCGATGCCATGAAATGCGGTTAATTTCCCATAAAGTGTCGGTTTAAAAGTCTAGTACATGCAATCTCATATTTTGTGACAGATTTGCTAATATGTAGAATATGGATGCCGAACACTTCTAAATGTATGCAATGTTAAGGAAATTGCCGGCTAAAATATACAATATTTTCGACTGATCAAATACCCCCAAACTTAATTTCGATCGTCTCGAGCGAATGTTTTATTAAAAAGAGAAGGAGAAAATAAAGAAAGAGAAAAAACTAACTAGCACACTTTCGTAGGCAACACGATTGCACTGAGCACGTGCAACAAGCCTTTAAACCTCTAGGTGTCCCTAGTAGGAGGAGTGTTGTCTCCTGAGGGTTTTCAGCGGATTGCACCCACAAAATCCAATAATAAAAGAAAGATCATGAATATTACATTTAAAGAAAAGAATTGTAAAAGAAAGACTTTGAAAATTAGGGTTTCCAACTAAGCTAGCTTTTCGGTTGTCATGAGCCCTATCTTAATGGTCATGAAAAAATGTCAGAAATCACGTCCTCCCTCAATAAAACATCGTCTTATTCTTCATTCCTATCTTTCTTCCAAACATCGATCATATCACCCTGCGTGTGTGTAAAGACATCCCTACACCCGGAGAATTCAATTCAAGCTATCATACTCTTACCCGTCAGCCTCAGTACTTTTTGATAAACGAGATTGCTTACACACTTTCATGCGACCGTTAATACTTCTTGAGGTACTAACCGACCGATTACTAATGTGCTTGCGTGCTTGGTGTATTTTCCTAGTCTTGCACCACCTCAGGCATAGCAGTGACTCCCAGACCAGTTAGCCTTAGGGCACTAGGTGAAGAAGCACCCTTTTGCTATATATTTTTTATTGCCCTTGGTGATAACAAAACCAGTGTCTATTTTTCTCACCACTTTCAAAATATTTTTTTCATCATACTTTTGGCTTTAAGACAAGAGCATTTCAAGGTATCCTCTACTATCCCAGGCTTTAAGATGTGTGTAAGTGCGAATAGCAGGGTAGCAACGTTCAAAATGTTTGGCTTCCAGAATAGAAACTATTTTTCAGACTTATTTTTATCCTCAGATTAGTGACGTCTTTCATCTTACTAACCCTTGGGACAACGGCTCATAACTACTTATTACTAGTTCGTATAAGAAAACTTCTAATTTTCTTAGTTTTCTTAAATTTTTCTAATCTCATGGATGTAAATGTTCACTATCTAAACTTTCATTATCTTATTTATATACAAAAAATATTTTTATAATTTTGAAAATTTTTAAATTTTTATGGTTTTCGAAAATGTTTTGTGCTTATGCAAATGATATGCAAATGATGCGAAAATAAGCACAAACCTCCCCCAAACTTGTTTTCAACAGTGTCCTCACTGTTGCCTTCCGCTATATCTCAAAAAACCTGTAAGCTTGGGAGGAATTTATTAGTGGGGGCAAAATATTTAAGTGAAGAACCTCCCCCAAACTTATTTTTGGCTCATAATTTTGTGAAAATTTCTTTTTTCAAGAGCCAGAAAAAATGTCCCCCCAAACTTGAGTTATGCAATGTTAATCTTTTAAAATCACAAGTGGGGGTCAAAAATCAATGGTCGATGCCAAGCCTTGCAAAGACCGAAGGTTAACACCAACCATTCAAAAATTTTATCAATACAATGCTCGGGTTGGTGGAAGAAGAAGTGGGGAAAGATCAAGTGGTGGAATAGAATGTGTGTGCGTCTCATTTTGGAGAGACGATGCAGTGAATGTGATGGATTACTCGCATTCTTTTTACAAGTCAAAAGAAGGGGTGGAGGTTCAATTTCATTGATTGGGAGATGATTCATCTCAACACCCGTATCATTCAAAAATGCGAGTTTATCAGCGAAGATTTCCTCAATAGTTCCATTTATACCCCGATGAATAATGTCATCACAAAGTGCGGGGTGATCTTCAGACTCTAAGAGCAGTTCATAATCAGTGTTATTTGTTGACCCGGACATCTCAGTGGAAGAGTCCGTATGTGTATGATACATAATTGGGTCAAACAATAACATATGAAAAGAGTCAAGATCGATATCTGGAGGATCATCAAATTCGCTGCTGTCGACATCCATTAAGTCGACAGAACATACCTGAGCAATAGGTTCGGAGGGTACACTTCCCAACTTGTAAATATTCAGCTCTATTGACCTATTCCCGAAAGATAGGGTCATAGAACCATTACGACAGTTGATTATTGTATTGGAAGTGGCCAAAAAGGGGCGACCTAAAATCACCGGAATTTGATTCCGTGGGTTCGCTACAGGCTGTGTATCAATTACAATAAAATCTACCGGGAATATAAATTCTCCGATTTTTATTAACACATCCTCCAGTTCACCCCTAGGTTTGGTGATTGATCGGTCAGCCATCTGGAGAGTGCAATTGGTTGGCTTCAACTCTCCGATCCCTAATTGCTCATAAACTGAGTATGGAAGCAAGTTAACACTAGCGCCAAGGTCTAATAGAGCACGGTTAATGTGTTTTTCCCCAATAGAAACGGAAATAGTAGGATATCCTGGATCCTTACGTTTCCTCGGTAATTGTTGGGGGAAAGCCGTGTCTATTGTCTTTTCCATGAAAATCTTCTTGGGCATATGATTCTTCCTCTTTCTAGTGCACAAGTTCTTAAGAGTTTTCGCATAAGACGGAACTTGTTGGATGGCATCTAGGAGAGGGATGTTGGTGTTTACTTGCTTAAAAATGTTCATAATCTTCTCCATATGTGGACTCGGTGTGTTAGCCCTTAACCGATTAGGATAAGGTGCTTTAGCAGTAAGCGCTGGGTCCATCATAGGAGAAGGAAGTGTGTGTGGAACAGATCCCGGAATAGAAGTGGGGATCGTCCGTGGAGGGGTAAAAGAGGTGGGCTGTAATGGCGAGCCTTTTGGGAAATGAAGAATAGGCTCGGAAGAAGATGGTGGGGTAGAAGAACTGGGGTAAGAAGTGTGTGTGTGAGGAAAGGTTTCAGCCGGGGTGTTATTGATTGATTTATCAGTATCATCAAACTCTTCCCCAACGTGATGGTCAAGCACTCTTCTAGATCTCAACGTGATTGCATCCACAGGATGTGAATAGCTAGAATTAGGTAAAGGTTGAGCTGGAAGTTTCCCTTTCTTTCGTGCACTCATTTCGGCTTTTAGTTGTGCAATTTGTTCTTCCATCGATTTGATGTTTTCATTTTGAGAGATAATGATCTTCATTATATTCTCGACGGAAGATTGCAAACTTGTCGTCCCTTGGATGGATTGTTTCATGAAAGTATCCAAGGTTTGTGCTAGTGCAGAGGTATTATCTGTACCGGTCAATTGCAAAGGACTAGATGGTGCAAAAGTGTTGGCCGGATTTTGAAAGTTTTGTGATTGGAAGGGGTGCTGACTCAATTGAAGTGGTGGGTGCTGTTGTGGTGAAGGGACCCTTTGGAAATTGTTTTGAATTGGAACCGTGTTTTGAAATTGTGATTGGTTCCAAGCAAAGTTAGGGTTATTCCTCCAACCCTGATCATATGTGGAGGAAGATGGATCGTTTCTAGGTCTTTGAAATGATGCATTTGTAAGCTCATGACCTTGAAACGGACATTCTTCCGTCAAGTGAGACGGATCAGAACAACAACCACATACAGTTTTGGAGAGTGATATTTGACTTAGGACAGCTAAGAATTTTTCCATATTCTCGAGTTTCTTTTGTATAGCTGAAATGTCAGCTCTAACTTCTATGGAAATATCATTGCCATCTCTAGACGATTGACTCACACCCTCCCACTGTAAAGATTTTTCAGCGAAATCTTCTAGAAATTTCCAGGCTTCCCAATCATCTTTGGTCATAAAGTTGCCTTGACACATGGATTCAAGGGACTGTCTTGTGTAAGGAGTAATGCCCTCATAAATGATTCGGCACAATTCCCATCTCGGGATGCCGTGATGTGGACATTGGATTAACAGATCCTTGAAGCGGTCAAGACATTTTGAAAATGTTTCATTTGGAAGCTGGGTGAATTGATAGATTTCGCTGCGGACTCGAGCTGTCTTTTGATGTGGGTAGAATTTCTTAAGGAATGCTTTGACGAATTCGTCCCAATTTGAAATGGAATGTGCGGTAGTGTTATATAGCCACTTCTCGGCTAAATCGCACAAAGTGAATGGGAGAAGACGAAGACGTAAAGCATCCACAGAAAGCTGTGAAGTACCCATCATTGCGCATACATTTTCAAATTTCGTGATAAACACGTATGCGTCTTCAGACTCGAGACCGTGAAATTTTGGTAGAAGGTTGATGTATTGGGGTTTTATTTGAAAATTTTCCCCGTTGGCTGGTGGTGTGGAAAGACAGGTGGAAAGTGGGCCTCGTGTTGGATAGCACCTCTCTTGGAGAGAGATGCGAGGTGGAATCTGCGCACCAACGGACGGCGGCAGGGTAGTGGAAAAGAAGTTCGATGGAGGTGGATCCATCGAAGTGGGTGTGGTGGTGGGTAAAGAAAAGTAAATGTAGAAATACCGACTTTTGGGTCGATAAGGGAAATGCGGACTAACGGGCACTAGAAACCCGTGTCCAGCCTATCTTGCACTAAAAAGGGTTAGTACAAGTGACAGAGTGAATTTATAATTAGGGAAATGAATGAATGCGGTGTTTCCAGAATTCCTCGCAACAAATCACAACACACGTATTAGTGTTTGCACGAATTTTGATCTAAAAATTATAATGGAATAAATTGTTCAACTCAAATTTCAAAATACGAACTATTAGCGCACTATCCCCGGCAACGGCGCCATTTGATTGATGATAATTTCTGTGATTGTAATAAATCGAATCAAATAATATAGAAATCACAACCAAAAATTATTTGACCGCAATCAACTACGGTGTCGGATGTAGTTAGTATGTGAGTGCGGATCGTCCACAGGGAAAGTGTAATCGTTCGTCTTTTGAATTAGATGAATTGAAACTTTAAAGAAAGAAAACAAAACAATTCAAGATTTATAGTTGATGTTCAAGAATGAGAAAAAACTAGATCTAAGAAAGCATTAAAAGATAGAATCAAGAATTGATCGTTTGATAATTTTTCCAAACCAAATCTCAAGAATCGAAATGAGACTCGTAGGAATCGATCGGATCTATAGATGTGATGTAATCTTACAATTACGTATTCTTATCATTCGATGAATTGATACTAGATCGATGATGATCGATCGAGAATTAGGGATTTCTTGTGAAACTAGGGTTTCATCTTATCCCTTATTCTTTCGTCGATATCATTCACATTCTAGCCTCTAGTAAATTCAAGAAACGATCGTAGATCCCTAATTTCGAGCGATCGCAATCAAGAAAGCATCGCTACGAAACTAGGTCATCGATTCTTGAACTTGCTAGGGTTTACAAACTCGTAGGATTTAAAAATAGTATTAAGATTTGTTACATCATCATTCTACAATCGTCTCGACTCCTTAACGAGCGGAGTTTCACTCAAACATCACAACAAGAGCAACAATTACAAATTGAGATCTAATCATGATGCAAGAATTAAAAGAAAGCAAGATTAAAGAATTTCACCTTTTATTTATATCAACAATTTCGTTACAATCACTCAAGAACTACAAGAGGAAGAACTTGATCGTCGACTTGGCTTCGCTCGTCTCCGTGGATCGCGGATCGGCTTGGATCACTTGCCCGATTGAAGATCGGCTCGGCTCCTAAAAGGTTGAAGGCTTCTCGCTTGATTTGGTACTCAAGATCTTGGATTTGGAGTGGAATTAGGGTTAGGGTTTCGCACAAGCCTTGTCACAAGACTTGTGGAAGAAGATGATGAAAGAGGGAAAGATTATTTAACTAATGAACTAGCTAATGATGAACTAATGGTGAACTAATGGTTAATGAACAACTAATGGTGAACCCTAATGGTGAACAACCTCAACCCTTAGATTTAGGCTCCTATTTATAGATAACTAACCCTAGATCTAGGATTTCAAATTCTAACTTTCCCTCCTAAAGTTTGTTGAAGAAATTCAAATTTCCCTCCAAAAGTTAGTTAGGGGAGAAGGTTCTAGATGTGATTAGTTAGGAGGAGCTTCTAGAAGAGGATTAATTAGGAGCTTAATTTAGGATTAGCCTTCTTAATCTTCATTTCTGATCTGTAGTAGCTTCGAGAGAATTCTGGTATTTAAAGTATCATAAAGCACTGTGGGCCCAGAGAAAGGAATTATGCTGCAATTTTGAGGAGATGATCCACTGGGCCCACCGCGGATCCGCCGCAAGTACCCCATAAACGCCGCGCTTCCGCGCTCTGTTGGATGGATTGGGCCTTGGGCTTTCTGTTGAAGCTTTGCACTAGAGTTTGGGCCTTTATTTTATATACAGAATTGTCTAATTCCTTCTGCATTGATACCATATCTGAAATGATTGAATTGGCTTAATGTTGATCAGCTCTTTGGTTTTTCTTCCGTATTTTCCTGCACAGACTCAAGACAAGTGTTGCGCAAATACAGAAATGATGCGATGCCATGAAATGCGGTTAATTTCCCATAAAGTGTCGGTTTAAAAGTCTAGTACATGCAATTTCATATTTTGTGACAGATTTGCTAATATGTAGAATATGGATGCCGAACACTTCTAAATGTGTGCAAATGTTAAGGAAATTGCCGGCTAAAATATACAATATTTTCGACTGATCAGTATAAATGGACTCGGGTGTTACAATGAAGGACCCAAAAGAGAAGGATAAGGCGGCAGGAGGGCTCATAGGCGGCCGATCGGCCGGGAATCGCAGACTGGAGGAAGAGGAAAAAGAGGGAAATTTTGGGGAGGAAATAAAATTTTAAGCAGGAAATATTACTTTTGATGCCAGGCAAAATTTTTGACCGAAGTCAACAAAATTACATTTATGGAAGACCTATTTCGATGGCTTACTCCCGTCGAAATAGACCCCAAATAAATAGCAGTCGAAATTTGCCTCAATTTCCTATAATATTGCATTGAGTCTAATGAAAGAGGATATGGTGAAACCACACGCGTGCGTCGCCGTCGAGCCAAGTGAGCGATCCGCGTGTACCTGCACCTGTGGACACGAATGCGGCTTCAATTCCAGTTCACAAAATCTCAAGTATTCTTTCTACCGATAATTATATTAATATATATTTTTGTAAAATGTTTTATTTAGATATTTTAAATATATTTTTTGAAACGTTTTTTCACGAATGGTATTTTAGAAACGGAGACAGTTGCAAGTTGAACGGTTGAGATTGGACGGTTGCCAGCGGTTGCAATATAACGGTCATGAATAATCGGTTGCAAATAAAGGGTTGCCACTGTTGGGGTTCCAACCTTTTGAGAGGTTATATAAAGCCCTCCTTGAAGGCAAAAGAAAATAACCAATAGCCAAAACCAAAACCTGAGCGCACACAAAATTCTTTCTTCTTCTTCTTCACGACATTCATAGCATCTAACTACGAAACAAAAAAAGGATACTAACAGTACTTTGACGACTTGTGCAAACCGGAGTATCGAAAGGCTCGGAGAGTTGTATATTGGGGTTGAATTGCCATTGTAAACTTGCGAAGAGGAAGTCAATATCTTTTTTAGGTCAGTGCACTCAAGTTCATGCATTTTTTTCATATACTTCATTCTCATACTTTATGATTTATAAATGTTTGTGTTTTAATTATTGTTTATTCAATTTTTTGAGATAAAACGATTAAACAACAAAATTTTCCAAGATAGTTGTACTCTTGAATCATTACGGAGAATTTGCTTGCAGGAATTAAAAAAAAATGAATAAAAATAAAATGATAAAGTAAAAAAATAATAATTGGTCAAATAGTTGATAGCCAAAGTAAAAAATATACTAAGGACATTCATAAATTGTAATTTAACAAATTTGATTCTTTAACATGTTGCGGCATTTGATGAAAAATTTGAACCACACGCGGACATACACACATCGGACACACCGACACACGGGTCCGGCATGGCATATCGAACCCCGACACAATACTAACTCAAAGCTTAGACCGTGGCTATGTAGCTTGAAATACAGTGAGGCAGTATTATGGTTCAGTGGGATCAAAAATACATTGGGCTACATTGGGCATGGTTCAGTAGAATCAAATCTCTATATAAACCTTATTCTTCTATGCCGAAAAACCTTGTTCAAAGTCAAAAAATCCCAAAAAAAAAAAATTAAGTGGGGTCAATTGAACCCACTCCATCCCATGTGGATCCGCCTATGTTCAAATACTAGTTGCAGTAGCTGATTCAAGTATTATCGTTATTAATTATTATAACCGATGTTCCTTTTCTTAATTAATATGGAAAGGTTGACAGTGACAATATATCCCAAATAAAATAAAATAAAGGAACAAATAGATGATTGATAATGCGTGCATGCCAAATTCATTCGCAACTACTACAATTAGTCTAAGATTTATAAAATTACCATGGCTTGAGCAATTAAGCTTTGAATAAATAAAGTGCATAGGTTGAAATGCATTTATCTCAACGAAATGTTTTCCCTTGTTTCTTTGTTTTGCCACAAAACAGCCCCTAAGCCAAGCCATGTCGATGCTACCTGATCTAGCACTAGTTGCGCTGGATCGTGTCTCCAAGTGAAGGTCGATCAGAATCCCAGAAATCTTGAGCCACTCGTCAACACGGTCAGCGTGGTAGAAATACTCGCAAGGGATCGATCTCGTGCTTCTCTCCCTCCCTCAGGCTCGATGAACGTATCATGCACCTGGCGGCCCCTCCTTTTCTTCAACGGTGTCATCATCGGCTTCCTCCTGATCCTATTATATATTCTGTAACCGTGACGAATATAGCAGCTTCAAAGGAAGAAGCTCCATCTCCTCACTGCCTAGGGCAGGTGCCAAGATTCTAGAATCGGCGTCTTAGAGATGTAAATATTGCAGTAATTAATCGAATAAATTCAATGAATATTACTTTTATGAACTCAAGCCATCTAAATTAGCATGTTAATCAAGTTGCTCAGTTAACAAGCAACAATTATATAGCCTCTTGTAAATTCCTACTCAGATTGTTATCGCTTATCATAAAATAAAATAATTGTTGCTCATTATTTATATTCCTAATCTCGCGGGCCCCTTTCTTTACACATGTGATCACGTGTGTGTAGAACAACAACTTCTGACTTTTCTAATAAAGGAAACTCCTGACTTGGTGTTCACTTTATTTCTTGTTCTTTCTTCAACTGCATCTTCTACTAAAAAAACTCAGCAACGACTAGAGTTAATCTAATATTCAGCCTTCAATTTTAAGGCAGCACAATTTGAGCTAAATAAGATACGTAAAATGAAAAACTACAGAGAGAAACCAAGGGCAGTATGCAAAATCATTAACTTCAACATAGATATTTTTGACTGGAAAATATATATAAGAAAACAAAATTTGGAAGAGAGCAATTCTGATAAGCAGTTGTGTGCTGATTAATGACTCCCATTTTTATTTTTTTTGTTTTTGTGAGGTTTGAGCTTTGATCCCCTCAAACAGCAACCTTAAAATGTAGAGGCAAACTTGCCCAGTCTAATTCAACCCAGATTTTCTCTAAATATTGATCCAATGGTCCTCATTCAGATCACGTTTTTGAAAACGCGAACCGGTCCTATGGGATCTCTCTCTCTCTCTATCTATATATATATACACGACCAAGGTTCTACATAAACATTAATAACGTTCCATTTGTAGGTCATTGCTTCCCATTGAATTTTAAAAACTTCCGTGCAAGCATCTAAATATACTTGTTATTACTCTATTAGGTTTGGGCACATGGCTCGCTCACGTTATTTTAAAAGGTTTTTATCCGTTAGCCTTCCCCACCCCTTCAATATTTTTCTCTGTCCCTTCCCATAGTTAGTATTTACTTATAAACTCTCTATACTTATAAGTTACTCCTGCAGCCTCTACTTCACTTTTGAAAATGATTCTTCCTCCTTCCCAATCATCGCTGCCACCTATTTTCTTCTATTCACCACCGCCACCGTCATCATCACCGTTACCGCCATCTTCCTCCTCCTCAACACCGCCATCATCACCATTACCGCCATCTTTCTCCTCTTCTTCTTCAACCCATCAACATTTCCTTCGTCCTCCTCCCCTCTCTTCAACACCTCCGTCGCCGCCACCATCATCAACACCATCAACACCACCTTCTTCTTTCTTTTCTTCATCAACAACACATCGCCGCCATCCTTTTTCCTCATCCTCTTCAACCTGCCACCGCCTCCTTCCTCCTCCTCTCCGGGTATCGCCGATGTCCGGAGAGAAGGAAGGAGGTGGTAGGTTGAAGATGAGGAAGAAGGATGGCGGCGGCAGTGTGTTGTTGATGATGGTGACGGAAATTATGGGTTGAAGAAGAAGAGGAAGAAGAATGTGATGGTGATGATGTTGATGATGGTGGAGGCGGCGACTGTGTTGAAAAAAAGAGAAAGAAGGGGGTGTTGATGGATTGAAGAAGAAAAGGAAGATGGCGGTGTTGAAGAGGAGAAGAAAGAATGTGGCAGTGCTGGGAACCACAGTGATGGCCAGAGAGAAAGAAGGGGGTGTTGATGGATTGAAGAAGAAAAGGAAGATGGCGGTGTTGAAGAGGAGAAGAAAGAATGTGGCAGTGCTGGGAACCACAATGATGGCCAGAGAGAAGGAAGAATCATTTTCAAAAGTGAAATAGGAAGGTTGCAGGAGTAACCTATAAGTATAGGGAGAGCTACAGATAAATACTATGGGAGGAACAAAGAAAAATATTAAAGAAGTAAGGGCCAAGGGGAAAACCCTATTTTAAAAAGATTTTTTTTTATATAAGTCCCATAAAACATTTATTTTTTGAAAAACACCCCTTAAAAACTTAATATTTCTAAATACACCCTCTAAACTCTTAATTAAACTAAATCATTTCCTATACTTAATTATCATCCCTAACACCATTAGAAATCTCCATCGGAGATCTAAAATGACATGGTTCTTTTAATGGCTTTATATTTACATTAGAAAGAGTGAGAGGTTACTAACTAACGTCATGAAGGCTTAAATAAGAAAATATGGATTTTGTATTAAAGAATTGGAAGAGAGCAAGATGGATTTTGCATGGGGAAGGGGGGAACGAGGATTTTGAAGATGAGAGTAGGAAGGAGTGAGAAAGGAGGGTTCTGTGTGACAATGAAAAGCGATGGTTTTTAATTAATGACAAGGGTATATAAGACTTTTTTATCGTATAATTCATCATGCGAGATCTAATCTAACTTTATATCCTAATTAACATATAAGAAAAGGGGTATTTTCAGCTAGCCGAGGAGTTTTAGGGCGTGCATTTAAAAATATTTCGATTTAAGAGAAGCTTTAAAAAATAGCAAATTAGCAATGTTATAGGAGGCCTAAAAAAGGCCCACCCTTTCTTGTAATAGTCCAGTTCTTAAATGCGGATACAAATAGAACTCTTTAAAGTCTCACATCACAAATAATTTCTTGAGGTAAAAAAAATGACAATAGATACACATTGGTTTATGATGATGATGATGCAAAAAGGAACATTTTTCTCAAAATAGAGAGGTAATGTAATCCTACGACCATAAAATTGGGTAAATGAAAAAAATTCGGCATAAAAAGTCCTCACAAGATGTTCTGCATAAGAAAACCCCATATTTTATAACTGAAACTCATCCCAAGATAACCTGCAACTATGAGTCGTCCATGTCCGCAAAGAAATCTGAAGATGAAGTCGAATTCTGACTGTTCCCTTTTCTCTTTTTCTTATTACCTGTTCAAGAATAACTAATACATCAATTGCTTATATATTTTGGTTCATTACAACAGTAATAGCCAAAGGACCTCAAAAGAAAACCTGTTCTGCTAAAAATTTTAGAACTTCAAATTTGATAAACAATGGAAGTTGAAAATGTTACTTTTAGAGTCTTTGGCAGGTAGATCTGTATCCATGTCGTCGGCATCACTGTCACTTTCCGCCATTCGACTAGTCGAGGCTTCTTGTTTACCATCCAAGAGTTCTTGCAAATCCCAAAGCTATGCACAATAAAAGGAAGATGGAAAGTGAATCAGAAGCATTAAAGGGATCGAAAAGCTCAGATATAATATACAGCAGAGCAGAGAACCAGCTGAAACTAAGAGATACTTTTAGATAGCAATAGCACGAAAAAAGCTCGGGGTTCTACATTTAGATAGTCAAATAAATCATATATGGGGGAAAGATGTGAAGATAAAATAAAGAACGAAGCCTGCAGCTGGGGGTAAAAGCGCACTAAATTTTTTTCTTCATAACTAATGTGACAGAAAGAAAGGGCAACCATGTTAGTTCACAAATGTTGTCTAGCAAAATTATGAGTTCTAATTAATAATATTGATGGACAAGGAAAACTCAAAGATCAAAAAAATCTAATAAGCTGAGCTTTTTTACCTGTTTGTAATCCATATAATCTAACCAAATTATATTACAACAATGCAATCTCTCTAACCAAATTGCAATTTCCTTTAATTTATACTGATTGTTTTATCACTTCTAAGGTTGATTCATTCCATCTATTTCATTCAACATGTATGGTCTCTTCTTATGGGGGGGAAAACTACTGAAACATGCCTGTTTCCAATTCTCGACTAGAATAAACTTATATATTCATATCCATGATTTATTCAACAAACCACGTTCATCAATTTCTTGGGGGTTTTGGGGGTGTGTGGAGGGGGGGGGGGGGGGGGGTTCTGTAATAAAACATGAAAAGGTTTCAGAATTACTAATATGTCAGCTGTCAAAGATATTCACCTTCAGCATTTGATCATGAGAAATACTGCCCAGATATTTCCTATCATGGGAAAAGGCTGCAAAGAGAATAGCAGGGAAAATTAGCTCAAGACACGTCTAAAGTATTGCAAAAGTATCGCATGAAAAGGACAACGATTACAAGACTATACCAAGACCCTCAATCGGATACTCTGAATGCTCAGCCAGAGGATGAATTATTTTGTTTGGCAAGATGCCCACCAACCTATACACAAACAAGAATATTGGGCGATTAAAAAGGTGCTGAAATTAGGTTAAAGGAAACGTGAAGAAAAGGTAAAGAAAACCGAGGCCAGAAAGTTCAGTTGTTTGGCTAACAGTTAGGAGAATCATAACCAATAAACACTAAAATATATTCCAACATGAAAAAAGATGAAAGGCTCAGATTCCTTGCACTTTATATTTAATTTTCTTATTTAAACTCGTCTTCGTTCAGGGCAGCATGCATTTTCTCCATCGATACAAGTGA
Organism: Agapanthus africanus; assembly: GCA_030015575.1. NCBI lineage: Eukaryota > Viridiplantae > Streptophyta > Magnoliopsida > Asparagales > Amaryllidaceae > Agapanthus > Agapanthus africanus. Next base: position 613,329,284 of record JASDDO010000014.1, on the reverse strand, counting down.
ACACAATCTGAGATAAACTACACATTAATTTCTGGAGCAGCCCAATTAAGAAGTTAGCTCCAAACCTGATCAATCCATCATTGGATCCAGAAATGACAGTATCTTCATCCACCTGGGATTAAAGGGGAAAATTTAAAGATCAATCAAGGTGTAAAATTATATGCAACCAAGATACAGAAAGAAAACTGAGTTCCACGCACCTTCAACAATGCCTCCACTGGCTGTGTGTGCCCAAGAAAACGATCACTGGTCATATAAAGGAAAAATTAACCTCAGTTCTATGAAAATAGCTTCTGCCCAACTTATTGTGAAAATGTCGATAGGGAACCAAAGAAATAGAATTAGTTATTTAAAAAAACTCAGTGACTATAAACCTGCATATATGCTCAAGCAGCAAAACTATTAGAATCATTATTAGCACTCATTTTCGCAATAATACAATTGTTAATTGCAATTGTCATCAAGAAGTTAGTAGTCTCATAAATAAAAGTTTGGAAAAATTAGTCTCTTATGGTCGGTATCAAAGTTGTCAAATCATGATATCAATCATATATCGTTTTTTCTTCTGTATCGTATCGTATATCGTAAGATGTGGTAGCCACTTGTGTAATAACTAAGCAAGTAAGCATATAACTATATTTTTTACAATTATATGATTAAATTAGTAACATGGAATGGCATATTAAAAGAATTATAAAAAGTAGCATATCCAAAGTCACGCAACCGATACAATATATATAAAGTTCAAACAGAAAAATACGTAAACCAACACAAGTCATTTGAACAATCATAACTCATGAGTTAATTAGATAATTAAACAAAATGGTACTATAGTTACAGAAAAATACATGAAACACAAATCATTTGAACAATCATAACTAATAAGTTAATTAGCTAATTAAGCAAAATGGCACTATAGTCGAAAGGTGTAACCCACATGACATAGGCATAAATTTCACAAGTAGCAACATTTTCAAACTAAGTTCACACATCATCAAGTTCACACATCATAAACTAAAAACTTTCAAAAAAAACTACTAATCAATCAATGGTCTCTTATCAATTCATCGCCTATCACCATCGTCGATGAGGATGTTTTCATCTTCCTAATCTTCGCTTTTGTATTTTACGAACATCTCTTCTTTCTTCACTTCCACTTTCTTTTCTTTTTCTCTGCAAGTTTTTTTTTAATAGCATTCAAGATTTTGAGCTCCTATCAAAAATTGGTTTACGATACTAAGAATTTTTAAAAATTTAAACAAAATTAACTAGTAAACATAATATCATTATATCTCATTTCTTCTTTTCATATTTTCATACCACTTGATCCTCCGTCAACTTCAAAGTATTCAAGAACATCCATCCAAGTAGCGTCTTCCAGTAAGCAAGGACTTTCTTTCTGCACAATCCATCATTAGTTCTCTTATCCCATAAACAAATCGGATGATATGCCTCTCGCTTTGTTCTTTTTTTCTTTGCCTTATTTCCAATTGCAAGTTCTACTTAATATAAATCAAGAAAGAGTCTTGGTTGTTCTAACTTTTACCATAGTTCTTTTTTGTAAGTGCACATGAGGACGAGAGGAAGGTTTTTAAAGTCTTGCGTTTTGCGGCTCAGATCAGTTAGGACTATAGATATGAGATATTTTATAATTTTAAGGTCATTAAACCCGGCCTGGGAGATCCATGCCTGACCCAATAACAAATGGGACCTTTAAATATTGTATCGTTCATATCGTATTTCGTATCATATCGTACGATATGTATCGTATATCGTATATACAAGATTTTCTGATATAGAGAGCTGATATATATCAGGAACCTTTCATATCGTATCGTATCGTAAGATACGTATCGTATATCGTAAAATATTAACTATGGTCGGTATGTTTATTACTGACACAAGTGTAAGTAGGGATGAACACTGGACCTAGTTAAATATCGCTATGCTATTTCGGTGATATGGAGTGTTCAATTTTTCAGCCCAGCAACATGGAGAACTACAGATTCTTTCCATGCATAAATCAAAGAAAATCTACAAGTTGGTCCACAAATATTTAATCAACATTGAATGTGAACTTGTATGGATCATAGTTTAAAATCTTGTCCAATCCCCGATCCACGTTGGCTGGTTCCAATCCCAAAACTAACCGTCTAATTTCCGATGCCGATACTATCCAATAGCAAGTAATATTGGCATTTGATGAGTGGGCTTTCAGTAAAAGTTTATTAATGAATGATAAGAGATATTGGTTTGTTACAGTCTATTTGATATCATCAATTACTTAAAAATATATCAAAAAAATTAATAATTATTGTTACTAAGTAATGAAATAATCACTCTAGACATCATTAATTGTTGAAGAGTTTGTCAGATATTTATAATTATTTCCGTTATTTAATTAATATTTACTTATTTTTAAATTTCTTTTTGTCACTATGAAATCTAATATTTACAATCCGAAACCGCTAAAATGGCCAAGATGACCGACTCCATCCCGAAAGTGACCGTGCAATACCAGTACCGGCACCCAGAGTATAAATCTTAATAAGGATATAGAAGACTAAGCTCACTAGCTTAAATAAATAAGTAATCTAGTTTCAAAAATTAATGAGTCAAGATTTTAAAAATTGGTATCATGATATGTATGAAGTAAAATATAATGAATCTAGTTTTTTTATGCTTCAAAACCTACGATTTATTTAAAGAAAGTTATGTCAGACCAAAAGGTGATTTAGATGGCTGAAAATGTCTTTTTTGGTGCTTAAAATTTTTGCCCTTGCATTTTCTACAAGTCAATATAACCCAAAGAAATGAAATGATTCTTTTGTAATTTACTTTTACCTTTAGATAGAGGGTTGTTCAAAAATTGATCTTCTGAATCTTTAAGATGGAGCTATTAAAGTGATAAATTTCTTGTCCTATATGTATATCTTAAATAGTGAGATATTGCATACTAATAATGGACTGATTTACTTTAGAAAGTTTTTGACAAAATTTTGAGACTTTTCCTACCCCTCTTATTTCCTTACAAATCCAACACCATCAAGGTAGAATTGTAAAAACTTTGAACGTATTCTTATTACCAGTTGAAACATATCATGGCTAATAAATGTTAACTGCACATTGTATATACAAAAAGATATACAACAATGCAGTTAACTTGGATATGATTGCCTGATACTAACAGGTGGAAGGACCAAATAATTGTCATCTAAGCATTTTTCCTCGGCTAATTCATAAAATTGATATAGATCACAAGGTTAAATTTAGAAGCCCCATAGAGATTAATGATATTCTATTAATAGCAAACTCGCTGACTATAATCCTGAATGATGAAAACCATACCCAGCCAACACCACCCACCACATTATTTGGAATAGGAAACTATGGCCGAGAGAGAGGCTTGCCATTATATCTTACGTGCGATTTAAAGGGGTGAAATACTATCATGTTGGTTCGAATTTTGTAAGAATCGGATCAAATTAGATGGCGGATTAAATCATAAACTGAAATATACCATATTGATTTCTTTCAAAAATATTCTTATCGACATCTACCAACATCATCCAAATCTTCAATCAAAATAGGGTTTGCCGTTGACTGCAACTCCATACTAAAAAGATTCAGAAAAAAATTACTACTTTTTTAGCGTAATCAGCCTGACAGCAACTCTCTATTACTCGGTGACATATTCCTATTAAGAAATATTTAAACACTTTGCATCGAACCTAATATAACAGTTGAAGATAACACAACCTAACAAATTGGTTAGGTAATTTAGAGGTCAAACTATAAAGGGAAGTTTTCAAAAATAGTGATAGACTAAAATAGTATATAGAAGAATCTTGCAACAATAGATTTTCTAAAAAAAATTGTTTATCTCCATGACATGTACAAACCAAAAAAACAAAGGACGATGCCTACTTTGCCTTACAAGTGCCATAGAAGATCAAATCGGACAAGATTCTGACTTTGATTCTATAAAACCCTCATGAAGTTTGCCTCTTTCTTAAAAAAACATATCTTAACTTTGAAAACTCCAGAAAACCCCTGGCTAATGATGCCATGTCCTTGCCGCATCATTTAAATTGACGCATCATCAAAAAAATTTAAACTTTCCATATTACTCTTTTTCAATCTCAATCTCATTTTTCTAATCCCAAACCTAACCCTAAACCTAATTCTTTCACCCACCGCCCCGTCCTACCACCACAGTCGCCCCATGCTGCCCCGCCCCCACACAGTCATCATGCCTCCCTCGCCTCTCTTCCTTTTTCTCAACATTTCCTTGTTTTCGTAAAAATGCAACATCTTCCATCTCGTCCACCTTTCCCGTCCCACTCCAATCTTCTACTTCACTTCCACCCTATCTCCTTCCTCCTCACAAATTTCTTTTCTAACAAATCTAAATCCATCAATCATCTTCAGCTATCTTCATATCTATCTTTAACTCTGCGACTACACCCTCCTCTGGCCTCCACCACCGGTCTCTCACACATCTTCACCAAACCCTAACCCTAACCCTAACTAACCATAACCTAAACCCTAAACCCATAATTTTTTTCCTTTCCTCCTCTTCTATCCTCACACCGACCACTTTCTCTGACCACCGCAGCCGGCCAACCCCTCCAGTCACCACCGTTAGCCATCATTGCCGCCGTAATCTACATATGTTAATTAATGATTGGTTAAAATATTTAATAGTTATATGTTAATTAATATTTATTTAAAATAGTTAATAACTATTTAATTATAACATAACTGAAAGGGAATCGCCATTAGAGAGATGGCGACGTGGCTAACTTCATTGGAGTTTTATAAAATTAAGCCTTGTAATTATAAAAAAAATTACAATTTATCTATATTATAATACAAAGCAAAGAACTAATAATACAAAGCATGATTTTGTATTTCAATTTTACCTTTAATTAACTTCTTTCTGGGGGTTATTTCAATAAATTAAGTTGGATTCTCTCCAAAGAATGTATTGTTACCAATATGTTTCCATATTTTCCCTCAATTTGAATGTTGTTGGACTGAAACCGAGAAAAACTTTGTTTTCTCATTTCATTCCTATCTGACTCGAATTAGAGGTAAAACTTTTGGGTCTTCATGACCTTTTTTGTTCTACTAATTCATTCTTCAAATACTATTAATGAAAAGTTAATCCCATAAACAAATGTTTTATTTGAAAGGTAATGGTTTTAATATTTTGCTATAATTTTGTTTTCAATTTCAATTTCTTTCAACATCATATTTAGGTTTTTCTTGAAAATAAGCGTTTTAATTCCTTCTCTATTTCCTTAGTTTGATTTTTCTTTTACTTATAATTTAACGTTTGTACTAATTTCAAGTATTTTAATAAAAAGTGTTCTATAAGATATTTATTTCTTTTTGCACTCATTTCGATTATTGTTAGTATTTAAGTTGTTCTTGACAAGGATTTACGTAATTAGTATCCAATATCCGAAAGATTTTTCTGATATTAAAAGACATGTGAGAGATTGGGATCAAACAATCATATTTTCTTTGCAATAGGTCAATCTCTTTTTTCATTGTGCTAACACTAAACTTTTTCTTGTTTTATTTCTATGGATGTATACCTCTTATATATGTTTTTTAGATGTGTAAATTTACTTCATATTGTGTTATACATCCTCCAAGTACATTATTGATGCGTAAAGCTCTCTTTATGCATACTATTTATTGTATGGTTTGAACTTTGAACGTATATTTTGATGTCTAATGTTAAGTCCAGATACACACAAATATTAAAAAAATTATTTGACATTTTCTTTTGGTATAACTTGAATATATGCTTTCAATGTATAAAGTGATGAATACTTTATCATACGTAATTCTTCAAATAAATTCAACACAAAAACTAGTCAAATTTTATCATACAATCAATGTTTTGTTCTTTATTTTTTATCCCCCCTGTTTTTCATTCTCTAACTTCAAGTTCAATAGACTGCGCAAAATGTTATTTGTGTTACACTTACACCAATGCATAATGCATGGGGTCATCTAGTTTATTATTTAAAAAAGAATTTTTCTTGATAGCGTCAACGCTTATAATTTTCTTTTCTCTGATCTTCTCCTTAATATTTAATTATTTATAACATTCAAAAACAAATTCTAAAAAAGTTATCAGGTTCCTATCTGATCTTAGGCACCTTGGCTTATATAAACAATGGAAGCACCACCCAATAAAAGTTTTGGTCGGTTCCTAAGATCCATGACCCATGCCAATAAAACAATATCAATCACACGCAATTTAACAGATCCACTTGCCGTCAACTAAGAAAAAATAGAAAATACAGATTAACATGCTGGTCCTCTAAAACGTTGCGCTTCATTGACTTTTGAGTTATTAAAACTACACTACAGATGGCTCTGAAAATCTAATAATTGAATAACATCTACGGCCGAAATAACTGATGTTGGAGTAAAATCCAAAAGTCTAAATATTGAAGCATCATCTCTATATGGAGAAACCAACGTCGCAAAGATATAAAGATTCAAGGACGATTTACAATTTAGAATGAAGACGTGATATAACAAACCTTTTTTTTATAATGATTTGATATTTCTTGGCCACCTCCAATATGAAAAAGTATCTAGTACATTCAAGTTATCACATCATCATGCTTAGTGCGAACTTTAATACCTATTAAAACTTGCCAAGTGTAATTTACATCATTTAAATTATTTATTTAAAAAGTTTACAACTGTCAACAATCAATTTCAAAGGCCACCCTTTCTTCCTAACTGCCACCCAAATTAACTCCGTCACACTGAATCGGTCTGTTATCGAAGCTGAGATCGATCCTTTGTCAGAAATGAGCAACAGCTTTCTACTCGACCTACGCTAAACAGTGAAATATGCTACTCAATTTGTTGAAAATCTTTGGAAACTATGCATATATAGGTAAAACAAACAAATTCAATTTGGAATTTTAAATGTGTTTGTTCTTTGCTAGGATTGAGAACTTATGTAATTTTCTTCTTATTATTGTAGTAGTTGGAAGGAGGAAGCCAGTGTTCGTAAGAGAGAAGCTGTGTGATCTTTTATTTTTTTATATTTTGGAAACAAAAGTTGTGAATGCTGATAATGGAACAAGGCGGGTATGGACTTTTATTTCCCAACACTCATACTCCTCTCTTCCAACGTTGCTCCCAAAATCCTACGATCTCTTTCTAATACATTGAACACTATTAAATTTTTCAATACCCACATCAAATCCTAACAAAGTTGATATCTTAACAAATAATATCCTTATTTCAGCTGGCACGAGGAATGCCGGTGACCGTCAAAATAGAGAGCCCAAACAGATCAATGGTTGATATCTCGTCAATAAAAGATGATGATGTCTCCCCGGACGAGTTCACTGCTAAATTGGTGGACGCGGCCAAAACACTACGCAATTCAAGTGAGGTTATCGATGTTTTTCCGAAAAAGAAAAGGACACGGTGAGGAGATCACGGCAATGTGAAAATGTTTTACCATGGAAGAAGAGGAGGGGAAGAAGAGCTAATGCTTGACATCTCTAAATAAATATTTATTAAAATTTAAATGATGTAAGACAACATATGGTAGGATTAAAGCTACCACTGAGCATGATGATGTGGTAACTTGAAGATACGTGATACTTTATCCTCCAATAGCTCATCGTATATGATAATTCAACATAAATATTACTTGAGCACAATAAATAATTCCAATGGCAAAATAAGACCTCAATGAAAATACAAGACACTAGAGTCAACCTATTCCAAATTGAAAATTTTAAATAAGAAATACGACCGCAAAAAAATGAAAGATCAAATGCCATCTCATTTCAAAATAGCATGATCCCACCCCATTTTGGATTCCGGATCTTCCATAATATAGCTTTATATGTATTAGTTAAAGTAATTTCTAATGAATGAAACAAAGGTGCATTTGATGCATCCAATTAATAATAGTATTGTGAAATGATAATCTCTTCCTATAAAGTGTATAGCATATACCATATATCAAAATTAAATTTCAATTAAACAATAATCTTAATATTATAATGTTTTAATTTCAAAATAACCAAGGAAATCATTAAGATAGATAAGCAGCAAATTCACTAGGAAAGTTTATGCAGTCCGAACTAGGTCAAGGTCATATGGTTTAAACCATGTATGGACTACTTGGATATTTCATAATTTTTAGTTGCATAAATAAAATTGGATTTTAGACTAGATCATGTTACATCAGATCTTAATGCATTTCTAACTGCATGCAGCTTTAACCATAATAGTTGAAATTGACTCTAGAGTTGATAAGCTTTTCCGTTTATTGTAGTCATAAGCCATCAATATACTAATTAATTATAAAAATTCAGTTAATATGTTTTTAATGGTTTCTTCACTTCTATTAAAATGAGAAACTATGTTTTCATTGTACCCAATTATGTGATTGATTAGACATCTACGTTGCCAACAAAATGATGTGTAGCTGCGAGCAAAAATTTTGAGCACAACTAAAACCTTCTAAGCCTAGAAGAAACGAAAAATGTTAATTAAGAAGAGACCTTAAAAAAATCAAAAAAAAAATGGGAAAGGATAAAATAGAATATGCATTCTTTTACTTGAGGAAACTAGCTTTGCTAACGGCTTTTGGGTTAAATTGATTACGCATAGCATGGATGTATGTAAATTGCCTTTTCAAGGGTGATCTCGCATATCGTTGCGATGGCATTAAATATACACATATTAATGAAAAATATAATAAAATTTAAAGAAAATCGACGATAATTTGAAAGGTAGAAAATAAATAAAAAAAACAAGTTTGTCATCAAAAGAGAACAAAATGTAACTATTCAAAACAGAGGCATTCTGCTGTGCGGGTAAAAGAGCTTATGTAATTTTGTTTTAAAAAAAACTTCATGTACGAATTTATGTGTGCACTCTACGCAAAACATTAAAATGGAAACTGCCTTTTAGCCACATGCATGTAATTGGTGGCAAAATCATGTTAACGAAGTTGGCCAACCAAAACCAATCTTTTTTTCGCATCCACCGTACATTTCCCTCATTTGTATATTCCATGACACCGACTAAACAAGGTTAACAATTCCACAAATCCCCTACTAATAAACCTTAACCTCTCGCTTTTCGTATACAAGCTCAAACCACTCCAAAAATGGCGCATATCTGGGATCAGCCTTGGCGTGGCTTTTGTGTGCAAGACCTTTTTCACAGAATTCATCAGTGCAATTGACCATCAACGTCATGTTCTTATCAAGGTTTAAAATCTAGAGCGTGATACCGGTTTCATATGAACATTTTTTGGGATCAGAATCGACCAACTCGACAATATCAGCCATTGAAATATTGAATTTTTTATCATTTGACTAAATGATTTTTATTTAATTGGTAAAAATTTCAAATTAAATAGTGAAAATAAATAAATACAATTTAACACATTACTTAGTAATTAATGACGTCTAGAATGATTTTTAAATATGTTGGAAAGATAACTGCAAACTTTTTAACGTTTAGTAAATAATGATGTCAAATAAACCAGTAACATATAAATAAACATGCTTGCCCATTAATAAACTTAACATTAAAATGAAAATAGCCAATTGGTGAACTTAATACCAAGATTTAAAATCTCGGTATCAATCTCGGGATCAGAGTCTCAGGATCAGAATTCGGACGGTCATTTTTGGGATAGGAATTGGCCATCTCATATAAAGACCGATGGAGATTTAAAACCTTGAACCTCTTTAGTGATAGTATAGAGCAAAATTCCATCAAATGTTGCAAGAAAGCAGTCAAGATTTAGATCATGATTGGGGGTTTTCTATGTCAATTAATTTGCTAAGGATGTTCCATGCTATATTGGACAGGACCAGATACAATATTCGGCCCTACAGAACAAAAAGAGCATAAAAACCTAATATATAACTATGGCATGAGCATGGCATTTCGCGTATGAAAATAAAAAAGAAAGTGTTTGTGGCTATGTTGGCATATAAAACATAGATTAATATTGTGCATAGATATCAGCTATCATTTCTTTTTCCTTCTAAATTTGTGTAGTTCAAAGGAGGGTCAATTAAATGAAAAATGCATCCCAATATGGTTATTCATATCAAGGAAGTATTCAAAAAGTGGCAAAGCGCATTTGGAAAGTACCAAAGTACATCAGAAGCCAGACGGTTGAATACAAACATATGCTAAGAAGACAGACAATTAAATACAATAATGAATGTTTTCCTATGCCTTTGTCAAGACAAAAGCATAACAAACGGGGGCCAAATGAAAAGGGAAGAGGAACACAAAAAGAGTTGCTCGCGGATCAATCAATCAGGCTCTATCCAGAACATCCAATAATGCCTACGGACTTCATAGATCAAGCTGGTATATATATTTTATAGATATTGTGAGCATGCAAAATATTCACCTGCAGTCCTTGAAATGGCCCCAAGAGTATAGCAGCATAGCTCCAGACTCTGTTCCACAAACAATTTTTTGCCCATTCTAAGAAGCATCAGGAAAAGCACCAATAAGTATCAGATAATCACAAACTACTAGTATAGACATAGCAAAGACATTAATTGTAAGGGTAATGGTTCATTGAATTCAAAAAAATATGGTGATATGCTATCTATACGAAGGGGCATAATTGGAAACATAAACAGTAATTCTTTCCTTCTGAAAATATCATAGTAAGAGGAAATGGCAAAATGAAAGTTTTCAGCTACAATCACAACATATGGACAATGCTAAAATGGCTCATTATAAAATGCAGATTAGTAGGTTTCTAGCATTAGTATGTGAAATAGTGATTTTAAAGAATACAAATGAGAATGATAAAGTGACACTGCAACACAGGAATTGGTGTAGAAACGTGCACAGGCATGCGCACATTGTACCCTGATGTAATCATGTTTAACAATCCATGCATGATTATAAGTAGCAAAGTTGTGAAAGGATAAGAAAAATCTAACCTTCATTATGACAACAGACAGCAGTGCATCTTCTGCAAATTCTGATCGATGTTGTACCTGTCATTAACATAAAAGAAAATCACACTTAAGAATTAATAACATGGTTAGAGAACTTATGTCATCTTACATAGAAGTGCAGGAGGTATTACCTTATTTTTGCGGAGACTGCAAACAGAGAGTGTACCATCCCCACTGCAATACAAAATTGAGATGTAAATAAGGATATATTAGAGCAAACATTTAGGCGCTTGAAAAACAATGAACATCAGAAATACAGTAAGAAGATTTAAAAATCATTTATCAAGAAAATTAAAAATTTCTAAAAACAATAGCATTTAAATACTGCTTCAGAAAATAAATGCAAACAAATCAGATTGATGGTTTTCAGCTGATAGATACAAGGACAATCATGTGCACGCAATATACATTCGAAAGAGGTGAACATAGGAATGAATTAACCAAGTGTTCTAAATTTTTTAGAATTGACTTAAAAAGCATACAACATCAATGAGCATACAAGGCAAGAATATGTTTAGCACATAGATACTTTGAAATGCAGGTTGCATATTGGTTGCTAACACCAAGACAATGTCTTCAACAGTTTTCTCCGACAGATTGAAGCATTCATGTTCATTAGTACGGTCAACTGACAGACACTCATAAACTAAAGTCCCTGATTTCCCCAACTGTAAACAAAAGATAAACTGCTTAAATAAGAGCAGATCATAGACAACTATGTCATTGCAAAGAATGGACAAAGACACGACATTTGAAAGTGGATGTATGAAGAGGTATATGCATGGTATGTGAAAGTAACAGTCAAAGGCATAATATAAAGAGAGTTTGTGGATTATAACAGGATAACTTGATCAGAAGCATAATTGATCATCTCCTACAATACCTGCAACATAAAAGATACACATGGAACAAAAATGCATTACTTATAATTCATCATGTCAACCGTGCTAACTGCATGCCTCTTGGTTCCCCCGTAAGCTTCATGTGTAGCCAGCAGTATTATTGAAAGAAAGTTATTCTACGGTGTAATTATTATAGATCCCATATAGATATAATCATATAGAAAGCAATTTCTCCAAGAAAATGTTAAACAAATCATGATTAGAAAGCAAGATTACCTGGATGCCAAGAGCTGCATGGAAGCAGGCACATAGGTCATATCTGAGATGTAAGTTGCTTCTGAAACAAAATCTTCATCAGCATCAAAGGAATTGCAACAAGCACGTTGCCTAGTATCCCAAATCTGAAATAGAGAAGCAATATGCAGGAAGTACTGATTAAAATAGGGAAGTACTGAGTAAAAAATATTTTAATATTTATGAAAGCCAAATCAAACAAGAGAAATGTGGATAATCAAGTAAATATCATTAAAGGACATTTTAAAAAATCAATAATAAAGGGATAAACTTTTATATAGAGTATTAATGAGCCAATATCATTGCAGAAATGAGCAGAAATAGCCCAAGTCTTGTCTAAAATTTTGAAGAACATCCTGGGTTGGAGATAATTCTTAAAGAAGACTCTAGGTGATTGATTGCACCAAATAACTCCAACAATTTTTCAAAATCTTCTTAGATTTATGGGGGGGTTTAACAGAAGTTGTGCAAGTCCCTCTAACATGATTCTGTAAAATTGTTGCAAAATTAACATCACATTTTCTTGATGGATCTTTTCCGCTGATTTTAGTGTATCCTCAGCCTTTTTGGTGGCTCCAAAGACGGCCCTTGAAATCATCCTATGTTGAACATTATAGGATTCACTGAAGTATTTCCAAACACCTCCAACCACCATGTTCCCAGATTTTAAAAAAAAATGGCAGAAAAGCAAGAAGAGAATTACTTTTGAGTTTTTGAAATTAGTCATCTACTGACTACCAATCAACAATCCATCATATTGAATCTCAAACAAGGATTTTGAAACTATAATTATGTCCACATGCTAAAATTGGACTAGCTTTTCGTTGGTAAGCAGCGAGCACTTAATGGAAACAACAAAATCGCAGGAAACGCTTCACATGAAAGCATCTAAGAAATGATATTGAGTGAACATCCATAGGGATTTTATTAATTTTAAGAAAACAAGATAACATTTTGTGAACCCTAAATTTAGATCAGTAGATCACCATTTCAGATTTAATAGTTCGCAGATCACATAAAAAGAAAAAGGCAATAACCAGACTAAATTTTGCATTTGAAATGATGTATTCAAGGCTAGACTATCCCGACGGGTTCAAGTTATAGAAATTAGGAAGTTCTTGGTAATAAATGGACCATGACCACCCTAAGCAATCAATACTTAAAAATAGTGGACTGAATATGTGAAGACTTAAGAAAGTTTTGAAACATGGACGAATCAACATGATTAGAAACAAGATACCATTTGAAAAATAAGAGCAGACTGCAGAGTGGGACGAATTTATGGTCAAAAGGGAAACTTTTCCCAAATAATCAGTCAATTAGCATACACGTGAAATAAGAATGGTCATTCACAAGTTCAATATATCTATTTCTGTCGCAATATGTTTACAGTGGATTCATAAACTAATCCAAAGATTGTTGATAGTTGTGGGTTAATTCACGATTTTAAATGGAAGAGTGAGGATGTCCAACTCTTACATCAACAATTTGCTTGTTCAGTGGAATCGCTTATAAAGATTTATTGATCAATATATTCTCATATTGCCACCTTGCATGAAGAAAAATTATAAGCGCATGACCAGCAAATGTACATGTGTTTGGTTATTTTTGTCATAATTAAAGATAAAATGTGTTCTTAACTATCATCAAAAGAAAACCAGGCAATAAAATCGGGTTTTCCTAATATCACCATATATGACATAACCAAATGATTTCAACTTGCATCCAGAAACAAAAGATAAAGATACTTTACACAACCGATTGCAATTAGATATAATCCAAGTACCACAACATCAAAGCATTTAAAAATAATTATACTTCTAGAGAACTAATAAGCAATGTACAGTCATTAGTTTCACAACAGCAGCGTACTTAGGCACCTTTATGCAACCTGCATCATCCCCTGATGCAATAGTCGTCTCTGTCAGACCGACAAGTCGATTGATTGCCGCCCTTCAAAAACAGATAAACCGTGTTAACAAATGAGAGAGAACAGAAGAAGATTCAATAAGGTAAACGCAACCAACCTGTGAGCTTTTTCCAATCGAGCAATTTCCTTTCCAGTCTCCACGTCCGTGGCAAGGATCGAACGATCAGGGGAAGCTGTAAGGATAGCTGAAAGGCAACAATAAAAAGACGAAACCAAATTCATATTGAGAAATTATGGTGCATTAGTGAGCACGACTCCAGTTCATGAAGATCGTTACCACTTCCCGAATCGACGAATCGGACAGCTCTACAGGACTTTCGGTGCACCCGAATCTTAAACAATCTAGCATCAAATTTCAAACTTTTTAGCAATCCAAATAAGAGCGTAGGTAAAATTAGGTTTTTCTCGCTAATTGACTGATTGTACCTTTGGAGTTGTGAATCATCTGAGTAGCGATACCTAACAAGTTCAAATCAACGATCGATTAACTACTGAAACGATGAAAATGGCATCCTTTTTTAGGTAAAGGTCAGAAATTTACAGGTGGAGACGGCCATTGATGAGACCAGTTGCCACGATTGGGCTCGAAGGGTGGAAGTCGAGATCGAATGGGATGTTGTCTAGGTCGACCTCCATCTCCATTAATGAACAAAGATGAAGATGGACGAGGAACGATTTGGTTTGATGATGGCTAGCTAGGGTTTTGGGGGATTGGGGATTGGGGTTTTGTTTGCATGAGACCCAACGATGTGGATTTCGTGACCACCCGCGTCCGATCCCACCTGTTAACGGGCCGGGTATGTTACGGATCCATAAATATTAGGCTAAATTACATTTATTTACCCCAGAGTTTCATGACGTTTTGAGATATGGACATTTAAGTGTAAAAGCCCGTATGTAAATACGGCAAGTTTAAGTTTTGCAATATGATGACCAACACGTTGACGGTGAAACTATAAAGACAGTTTAACCTATTACTACTGATCACCAATTGTTTTTTTTTTTAACCTTACATGGGCAAAAATGGCAGGAAAAAAACAACATAACATGCCTATAGGAACCTCAACTGGAATATTTATCCATGTCATTATACTGCACAACATGAATTTTATGTATTGATCGGCCATATTTCTAACTTTGGCTATTTATCAGCTAAGGTCGTGGAACTTGGGGTATTATAATGTCGTTTAGCCAAAATATTAATTCATTTATACTTATAAGAAAGGGGAGGAAAAGAAGAGAAACAAAATCTCAATAGACACATAAAGACCAAAAACTTCACTTTGTATATATTGTGTATATTGCATAGATGGTCTCTCTCATCCATGTAAAAGTCACATGTTCTAAAACTTATATACAATAAACAATAAAAAGAATAAAATCTCGACATGCCTTCAGTTTTCATCGAATGGTGGCAAAATAAAGTTTTTTCGATAATATAATACTTTACAAGAAGCTTGAATCACAAGAATTTTTGTACCGGACACCATGAAAATCAATATTTATGATGCTGATCAAAAGGGGATATCGTCACAATAATTAAATGAAGTAATCATGCAGATGCTTGAGCCCTCCCAATTTCAAGCCGGGTAGGTTAAGCATTTTTCATCCAAAGGAGATCACAATTCAAGCTCCAATCAATCAGCAAAAGTCAATGGCAACCAAACAAAGGCGAGTAAGCCACAACAAAACTTCCAGCTTGTAACAACAATTTATTGTATGAGCAATAGCAGCCCGTTATAAGAACATGTACAGAAGTCGATGGAACGACGCAAAATTCAGAATGTTCAAGAAATATACAATTACATATAACCAAATTACATACGACACAACTATTTCAAGGAGCGATTCCTATCACAAAAGATCATAAAATGTGACACTCCCCTCGCATGCAGAAAATAGCGTGTAGTAATAAATATAGCATTATAAATATAACTTCTCGATACATTTACTGTCTTCGCAGTGCTACTAAAGAAAGATTCGCTATAATATAAATCTCCATCTCCGACGTCTCGGATGCTTATTCACTTTACTGTACTCACTAGTGTGAATTTGAATAAAGTTAAGAACCCAACCCAGCGGGACACCTCCTTGTCGCATTTGAGACAGACACCTGGCCCAGCCTGTCGGCTTCCGTTGATACGATTCACTCTTTAAGAGGCATATAATGTCGAAGCCACACTCCGGTATATACCTATAAATTCAAAAGAAAGCGGGAAACGGCCATTAAGTTCTCAAGTTTCCTCAACTGGAAGAGAATACTAGGGAGAAAATAGTTGATTATATTTTAAATGATGTATATAATAAAATAATAAGTATCTCGTATATGATAAAATGAGGATTCTCCCACAGGAGAAAGAGAATAGCAAGAGATCAATTAGATGTAATATAATATAGATGTTGGTGTAACTGGCCGCCGCCAAAGATACGGTAAGGTAATCTTCCAGTCAGATGCAGCAGTTAAAATTAGAGGCACATTCATGCTTATCCAAATCATTTTTTTCCTTTAACATTTTAAACACACATCTACATTAGTATATATTGTGTATATTGCATATGCTACTAAAGAAAAAAATGATAAAAAGAAACTTGAGCTGGATATAAAGACCAAAAACTTCACTTTGTATATATTGTGTATATTGCATAGATGATCTCTCTCGTCCATGTTAAAGTCACATGTTCTAAAACTTATATACAATAAACAATAAAAAAGAATAAAATCTCGACATGGCCTTTTCATCGAATGGTGGCAAAATAAAGTTTTTTCGATAATATAATACTTTACAAGAAGCTTGAATCACAAGAATTTTTGTACCCATACTTCGGACACCATGAAAATCAATATTTATGATGCTGACCGGAAGGGGATATCGTCATAATAATTAAATGAAGTAATCATGCAGATGCTTGAGCCCTCCCAATTTCAAGCCGGATAGGTTAAGCATTTTTTTATGGAGGTATAGATCTCCTTCAGATGTTGCCCTCCGTTGATCTGCTGATGGCTGCGATGGATGGCTGTGATTGGTCCTGGAGTGAGGCTCCTGAAGCGTGTGAATCTCAATGGGTATGAGGTTGTGGTTGCCAAGCTACCTGCAAAGAAGCTCCAGGGTGGTTGTACCACCGAGGACCCTCCGACGATCAAGTTAGTCTAGAGATCCGAGCAGAGTAACGGCTTAGTAGAGTGAAAATGGCTTACTTGAACCGTCTGAAGAAGGGGTTTATATAACGGTGGCAGCAGGCAGGGTAGGTGCGAGAATCACGCCGGCCGTTACGCTCCCGACATCACGCCCGCGTGATGAGCGAGACCTCCCATTAATGGCGAGACAGGCTCGTTAATGGGGGATCGTGGTGGCGTGGAACGTGGAATGTGGCCGGCGGAGATCTCGCACATGGCGAGATTCGCGGGATGGCGGTTACGCCTGCAAGCGGTGTCGTTGGTCGGTCGATGAGACCGAGGAAGATGACCTCGGCGGGAGAGCTCGCAGACGAGCGGGAGAGCCGAGGTATCTTGGTTCTGCGGTATCCTGGAGACGAGCTGTGAGGCCGAGGAGGCCGGTTATGCAGGGGGCTCGGAGGTGAGCCAGCGTTTGCTCGGTTGGACGAGCATAGGTGTGGTCTGGTCGGTCACTGTAGGTCCTTTCTTGCATACTCCGGGACACGTCATCTGCCACATGTCCTGATCTGGGAGATCACCGATATCGAGCATCATCATTAGCCCCCCACTCTCGTCCCGACCAGCTGACAGGTCAGGTCGAGAGTGGTTTGCCTGGTCACCCGAGGTGAGCTCCTTTTCGAAGATATCGTCGGGCGTATCCCTGGGCAATCGGATGTTTTTTCTGGGTGATGCCAGCGAATCAGGGAAAGATCGCCGCATTAAAGAGGGTGCGCCGGATCGTGTGCACTTTTGCTGAGGCGACAGACCACGTGTCAGGTGCCGGTTGGCTGATGTGACGTGCCGCAGGCTTTTGGCGTCCGATGGGATGCTGCGCTTGCAACAAGTGGAGCGATCGTGACCGTCGAGTGCAGTGAACCGTTTTGGCAGGATTCGACCGTCGCCGTTGGATGAGGACGCCGGCAGTATAAATCGAGGGGATGCCCGATTCGGGATCATCTCTCTCTTCACATATTCCTCATTCTAAGTCTTGTTAGCTCGGCGCTCTCCCCTTTTAGGTCGGATTTTGCGTTTTCTCTTCTCTATCAGGTTAGATGTCTTCTTTTCCTTTCTTCTGCTTCTTCTCCTTCTGAGTTGAGCCTGCTTCTCCCTTTGGCAAGACCAATGGATCGATCCGGGACTCTTGGTGCCTCCGGTACTCAGCCCAGGGGGCCACCGGTGCGGTCGTGCTTCCGGCTGAACCGAGTCCCGCACCAAATGTGTCACCGATGGCGGGGCCATCAGCCTCGTCACGAGCTTCCGATGATTGCCCCGGCGGAGGCCCAAAGCGTCCACGGGTCCCCGAGCCCCAGACGAGGGATGCAGGAGAGGACGAAGACTGGGTTCCACTTAAGAGGAAGAGGATAGTCTCCCGTGTTCTACCGTCGGAGATTCCTGCGGGGGTTCCCGTGCAGGAAGGGAACGCCCACTCCCGTCACGGCTTTCCATCGTTGCCAGCCTTCTTGCTGGTATGGAGGAGTCAGTCGGGGGCCAGATGCCTCGGGGGACCCTCAGGGCCCAAATGGCGGCTATCGCGCAGGAGGCGGTTCAGGTATGTACTCCCTCATGTGTTGTTTTGAGCGCCCTCTTCTTAGTTCGAGTGTCCCTAAGTCTCTCTGCCGTTTTTCGCCAGGTCCTTCAGCACTGCGCCCCCGTTACTCGTATGGAGGCTGAGGGGGCCTTCCATACTGCGAGGTCAGCAGAAGAGTCTTCTTTGGAGGCCGAGGATCTGCGACTCGAGCTGTGTCTGGAGAGGGAGAGGATGGCTGTCCTTGAAGCCCGGTTGGAAGCCGCAGAGCTCGCCGTTTCAAAGTGCCGGGAGTCATATTGCCGCCTAAGAGAACCCCACCAAGCCATCGAGCCGAAGTTAGTAGAACTGGCCGACCGCTTTGCCGCCATGAAGAGGGCGAGGGATGCCAGCAGGCAGGATGCCGAGGCGGCGCTTCAGGCGGTGGAGGTTGACGAGATCCGGGCTACAAAGGCGGTGGCTGATTACAAAGGGTCGGACCAGTTTTACGTTGACCTCGGCGAGGCCTCCGCCATTGCATGGAACAAAGCTCTTGATGTCGTCAAGGAGCAGCTTCCAGAGTTTGCCGACGGTGAGCTTCGAGCTCGGGTCCCACATTCAGTGGCCATGCCCCCGGTCGACAGTGATGAGGGAAGCGAGGCCTAGGCCGGGCTCGCGGCCCGAACTTCTTGGCTTTTCCTCCGCTCTCTTTTGTAAGCCTCCGGGCATTTTGTAAGGCTGGGGAGCCCACAATACCCTTGTAAATACTTTGACTTTGTGAATAAATATTTTTGTTTTTGCAGTAGTGTTTGTGCTCGTATTTTCCTTTGTCGGTAAGCACTCGTATTTGCGCAACACTGCCTTTGTTTTATGTCGGTTCTTTGTCTAGCGATCACATATCGAGTTGAATCTGTTTGTTTGCCGAGTGTGCAAAGACCGGTGCGAAGACGGTATCTCCATGGTCCCGAAGTCGAGATGGAGATTGCTTAGACGTAGAACCGGATGCCTCTTGACGAGGTCATGTTCCTCAGCGTGGGAAGCTTGGAGAGGCATGCTGAAGATCGACCGAGCAAGGTAGCTGCCTGGTGCCTCTAGGCGAGGGATTCGATCCCTGGAGTTTTAAGGTATTGAATTTCCAGCGGGGGACGGCCGAGCAGGGTAGCTGCTCGGTTCCTCTTAGCGATGGCTTTGATCCCTGATGTATTGGGGTAGGGAGCTACCAGCCAGGGATAACTGAGCAAAGGCGGGCCCGGTTGCCTCTTGGCGAGGGCTTTGATCCTTCGCGCGGGAGGGGCCATGATTGGCCTACTAAGGACGGCCGAGCAGGGTTACTGCCCGGTGCCTCCTCTCGAGGGCTTTGATTCCTGGTTTGTTAGGGTAAGGAGCTACCAACCAGGGATAACCGAGCAAGGGCGGGCCCGGTAGCCTCTTACGAGGGCTTTGATCCTTAAGGACGGGCCGAGCAGGGGTACTGCCCGGTGCCTCTTGGCGAGAGCTTTGATCCCTGGTTTGTTAGGGTAGGGAGCTACTAGCCAGGGATAACAGAGCAAAAGCGGGCCCGGTTGCCTCTTGGCAAGGGCTTTGATCCCTGGTTTGTTGGGGTAGGGAGCTACCAGCCAGGGATAACCGAGCAAGGGCGGACCCGGTTGCCTCTTTCGAAGGCTTTTCACCCTTAGCGCGGGAGGGGCCGTAAGTGGCCTACTAAGGATGGTCGAGCAGGGTTACTGCTCGGTGCCTCTTGGCGAGGGCTTTTTGTCCTTAAGGATGGCCGAGCAAGGTTGCTGCCCGGTGCCTCTTGCGAGGGCTTTGATCCCTGGCGTTGTGGGGTAAGGAAGCTACCAGATAGGGATAGCCGAGCAGGGTAGCTGCAGGGCTGCTTCTTGGTGAGGGCTTCGATCCTTGGCGCTGGAGGGGTCGTGGGAGGCCTGCCAAGGATGAACCAAGCAGTGAAGCTGCTCGGTCGCCTCTTAGTGAAGGCTTAGATCCCTGGCGTTGTGGGGTGGGGAGCTACCGGCCAAGGATAGCCGAGCAGGGTAGCTGCTGGGCTGCCTCTTCGTGAGGGCTTTGGGAAGATGGACAGCCACGAGTGACACGTGCCACGAACGCGTAGAGAACGCGAAGCATTTTGGAATGTCGTGCCAGTTTCGTCACATGGTGGCGTGGCATTGGGGCAGTTGTTGCGATTCCCAAGATTCGCGCTGGCATGCCCGAGAATCCTGGTCCTTGGAGATTCTGCTTGAAGCTATAAGTAGGGAAGGAGATGGCAGTTCCTTTGGCACCGCTTACTTTCGAGATGACTGGGCGCGTGTATTTGATCGAAGAGATTATCACCCTTGGTGATGTCTCCTTGTACGACCAATCGCTGTCCGAGGAGGGGTGCCGGGGAGTGGTTTGGCGCCTCGAGGATCACTTCGGCCGTCTCCTCCCTCGGTGGTCGTCCTTGCTCCAGCTCCTGATGTACGCGATCTGGAGGAGGTCCCCGGGGTTGGACAACCCCTTCACTGAGGAGCTTCTGGACGAGGCGCTTGACAAGGTACATTCGATCTTCCTGTTCGTCCTCATCTCGAAGGCCAGGCACAACCGATCCTTGCTTCTGATTCTTGAATGTTTCAAGATGGGGTACATCGTGGGTCAAGGCTCAGCGGGCGGTCAGTTGGGTGCTTCCGTGGTGTCCCGGGTCCGCATGTAGCGTCGGCAGGAGCGGGCTGCAGCGGCTAGGGCCCGATTGACTGAGATCTACTCTGAATATCACCAGGAGTACTTCCTCGATCCTGTTCCACCTCTTTTGTAACCCCCTCTCTTTGTAAGGCTGAGGAGCCCAGAGTACTTTTTTGAATTAATAAGATTTCTCTTTTTGCAATGCTCTAGCATTCCCCTCTTATTATTTAAGCAGAAAGAACTTTTTAGAAAAATTTACATTGCCTTCGAGAAAGGAGAGGTACACACTCGTAGGTATCCGTTTCTTTGGTACAGCTTAAGCTTCTCAGCGTTGTAAGGCCGTGGAAACTTGCGACCGTTTGCGTCCTGTAAGCGGTAGGCTCCGCCGGGAAGCACTTCGGAGATGAGGAAATGGCCGTCCTATTTCGGAGAGAACTTATGCAGCCTGCCTTAGTCGATGAACTCGTTTCGTCGTAGGACCAAGTCTCCGGTCTTGAAGGAACAACGCTTGACCCGCGCGTTGTAGTATCGGGCAGTTTGCTGCTGATAGGCGGCAGCCCTGATTTGAACCCGGTCCCGTTTCTCCAGCAAGATGTCCAGGTTGGTCCACGGTGCTGTGGTGTTTGCTTCGCCATCGAAGTGTTCGACCCGGTGACTGGGTAGCCCGATCTCCGCCGGGACCATCGCCTCGGTCCCGTAGCAGAGGCTGAAAGGTGTTCCCCCGGTAGGGTTCTTCTTTGACATGCGCAGGGTCCATAAGACCTGGGGCAATTCCTCGACCCAACTGCCTTGGCGCCCCTCCAAGCAGGTCCGGAGACCCCAGAGGACATCCCGGTTGGCGACTTCGGCCTGCCCGTTGCATTGGAGGTGTGCGACTGCGGCGAACTTCATAAGGATATGATATTCATTGCAGAAATCTTTCACCTTCTCGTTCTCGAAGTTCATCCCGTAGTCGGTGATGATACACCTCGGGATGCCGAACCGGAGTATCAAGTTGTTCTGCAGGAACTTGATGGTCGTGGCAGCGTCCGATTTTCTGATGGGGACGGCTTCGATCCACTTCGTGAAGTAATCCACCGCGACGAGAACATATTTGTGCCCGCCCGCGCCGGTAGGGAACTGGCCTATCATGTCCAATCCCTACTGGGCGAACGGCCACGGGGAGGTCAGCGCGGTCGGCTCGGTGGCCGGGGGCGAGGTATGCTTCCATGGAGTTGGCAGCTTTTGCATCTCCTGACGAGCTTCTGGGCGTCCTCGTGAATAGTTGGCCAGTAGTACCCCTGGAGCAATGCCTTCTGAATTAAGGTTCGGGCCCCTTGGTGTGCGCCGCCGACCCTTTCATGGATTTCACGGAGGACGTAATCGGCTTCGTGGGGGTCGACGCACCGGAGTAGGGGCTGAGTGAAGGATTTCTTATAAAGGTTCCCATTGCTCCAAATGAAGTGACGGGCTTTGGCCCTGAAACGGCGGGCTGCTCCCCGATCTCCTGGGAGCGCTCCATCCCTTAGGAATTCCACGAGGGGCTTCCTCCAGTCTTTGTCGCCTTCCTGCGTCGTGTACACATGAAGTATTGTCGCCCCGTCTTCCACGCTGGGCCGTAGCAAGGTCTCGAAGAGGATAGATCGCTTGTTGTTGGCCGAGTAGGATGAAGCCAGCTTGCTCAGGGCGTCGGCTAGGCCATTGAGCTGTCTGGGTATTTGCTCTACCTGGACTTCATCGAAGTTCCTCCGAAGTTTTCTTACCTCGGCCAGGTACTTCGCCATTAGAGGTTCCCGAGCCTCGAAATAGCCGGTCACTTGACCAATGACTAGGGCTGAGTCACCGCGGATTCGAATTGTTTTCAGCCCAAGTCCGGAGGCCAGGCGCAGTCCAGCCAGTAGGGCCTCGTACTCTGCCGCATTGTTTGAAGCCTTGAATCCGAGCTTTAGGGAATATTCCATTTCTGCCTCGTTCGGGCCCCGAATGATAAGGTCGGCGCCACAGCCTTCTTCGGTTGAGGACCCGTCGACGTAGATGACCCACTCAGGGACCGAGTTGGGTCTCCCCACGATCGGGTGTTGATCCGCGAGGGTTAGCGCGGGCTCCGGTTGCTTGCTGGGGATGGTGCACTCGACGATAAAGTCGACCAGGGCTTGTGCTTTGATGGCCTGCCTCGGGCGGTATTTTATGTCAAACTGGGATAGCTCCCACCTCCACTTCTCTAGGCGGCCCGAGGATTCAGGTGAGGCGAGGATAGCCCCCAGCGGGCGCTCGGTGAGAACGAGGATAGTTTGCTCTTGGAAATAGTGCTGTAGCTTCCTTGAGGCCACAACGAGGGCCAGGACGATCTTCTCTATGTCCGGATACCTCGTCTCTGCGTCTTTGAAGACGTGGCTCACGTAGTATACCGGCTTCTGCACTCCGTCGACCTCTCGGACGAGCACTGAGCCTGCCGCTTGGTCGGATACCGCCAGATACAGTGATAGCTCGTCCCTTTCAATAAGTCGGGTGAGCAGTGGCGGCATCACAAGGTGTCACGCCCCGCTTCCCAGAGTACGCTAAAATAGGTACGTGACATAGCCAACCATGCTACCTGTGGATAGGAAAAATCCTTCCACAGTCACATTACGGCTGTAGAGATATAAAGAACAGGAAAGTAAACTAAACTATCTAGTACATGTCCATCAGCCAGAATAAATGAGTCAAGAAATAATATAATATGCGGAAGCAAAAGATCCAATAAATAAACACCTGGAAAGTAAAACTGGATACCAACAGGATCCTCACCGCTCGGTCTAACAGCGGCAGTACTCCTGATCAGTCTGCAACAAAGGTAGAGGATCTGGGCCATGCAAAACCCAGACGTCGGTGCGTCATAATATCAAGCAATGAAATAAACAGGGGTAGCAAGGCATGCAGGTATGTGTATGAACAGTAAAACAGGTATAACAGTAATATAAATGAGGACAGTGAGGGTAATGTGTAGTGAGTAATCTGGACTGGTCTATTGGGTTAACTACTCTCAAGTCTTTGAAATCAATTTGATGAATCATCGATGTAACTCAATAGTATCCCGTGCGTGCCCGGGATCACGGTCTATGACTCTCGGGCTGAATCCGAGACGTGCCGCAAGGCAGTAAAGGGTGGATAGTATCCCGTGCGTGCCCGGGATCACGGTCTAAGACTCTCGGCTGAATCCGAGACGTGCCGCAAGGCAGTAAAGGGTAGTAGGTAATGACGAGTGATGTCAGCAGCATCACCCCGGGGCTGACATAGCCCGTAAGACTGATCAGTAAAGGTATCGAACTGTCGAGTTACAAGTCAGGTTTCATCATTGATTTCCCCATACCCCCAAGTTATATATGTTCAAGTCAGGTATTAAATAATCTGGAGCTAGTGCCAACACAGGATCAGACAGGTAAAGGTTAGTCTGGATAGACAATAGGAAATGTCCGTAGGGACAACATGTCAAGGTTGTTGGCATTAGTAACAAGATCGGGTAACAGGTCAAGCTATTGTACATCAGGTCAAGTCAGGTAATATATAGGTATCATGTCATGTCAAGAAGTGCACGGTATCACGTCGTGTCAAGTAGTAGGTGTATCAAGTCATGTCAGGGGTGTACAACATGTCACGTGGGTGCTCATAATCAAACTATAACAAGCATGGGTATACAAAACAAGTATGGGGCACTAATGGAACAATAAAAAGTGGAACACTGTGATGTGGTATGCAAATAGGTATAAATTAAAACATATGGATGCACGGTTATCTATTTGAGTTAGGGTTATGGTTCCAACACTAAGTAAAATACACTTAATCAAATATGGAATGTTAAAATCTCGTTATTATGTATTAAATGATCTAAGGATGCAATTGTATATAAAATAGGCTAAATGGATGCAACTAGGTATCCGAAAGGTATAAACTATTTAAAATAGTACTATGGGCTATGCAAATAATCATTATGTGGTTCAAATACGGATATGGGTACCGTGTATCGTATTCTAATATGCAATATGAAATGTTTCAGGTTCTAGATCTAAAATAATATAACGAAACATCGAAATGGAAAAATGGAACATGTGGCATTAGATTTAACTACATGTTTAATATGCAATTAAATAAGTATAAATAAATTAAATAGCATGTAGCAAGTTTTACTTGCCTCGATAAATCGCGATACGGATACGTACGGCACGTCGGACGTCGGTAAATCGTCGCAACGCACACGCGGCACGCGGGACGGGTCCAGGCAAAGTAAAAGGATGGTCACGCAGGCAAGGTACGTTCACTGGATCTCTCGGGTCGTTGGCAGCGGCACGGCTCCGGCGATCATCGGAAAATACGGATCAAGAAACGAAATGTAAAGAAGAAGAAGAAAGAAGAAGAGCAAGAAGAAAGGAAAGGGAACTGGGGTCTCTGGTATGGCTCTGTGTTTGGATCATGGATTAAAGAAGGCAACGAGGGGCGAAGACGAGGTAGTGGGTCACCGGCGATGGGGTTTGCCGGCGAGGCAGTGGATGTGCAGTAAGGGTTTCCTGGGTTCTTGGGATTCAGTGCATGGGTCGTGGGCTTGCATGGAAGGAGATGAGAGAGGTGTTGGTGATGGTGATGAGGCCGACGAGGTCGGAGCTCCGACGAGGAGCCGGTGATGGGGTGGAGGCAGGGTTAAGGGTTAGGTTGTTAGGTTGCAGCGGGGTCGGGTTTTCATGGTTGGTGGTGGTGTGAGGTTGGGAGAGAGGAGGAGAAGGGATAAAGAGAGGTGAAGGGAAGTGACGACGAGGTCGGCGGCGAGAGGGTGCTGGCTGATCAGTCGAAAATATTGTATATTTTAGCCGGCAATTTCCCCATCTTTTGCATACATTTAGAAGTGTTCGGTATTCATATTTCACATATTAGCAAATCAGTCGTAAAATACCAGATTGCATGTATTAGACTTTTAAACCGACACTTTAAAGGAAATTGACCGCATTTCATGGCATCGCATCATTTCTGTATTTGCGCAACACTTGTCTTGAGTCTGTGCAGGAAATACGGAAGAAAAGCAAAAGAGCTGATCAAAAATACGCCAACTAAATCATTTCAGATCTGGTAGCAATTCAGATGGATAACTACAAATCAATACATCAAAAGAAGGCCCATGAGACATCCCAAGACTGTACCAGAAATATCAAAGCCCAAGGCCCAAAAGTAGCCGCGGATCCGCGGCAGGAGCCTGCTTGCGCCGCGGATCCGCCGCGCTTATGCCACGTCAGCAATTCAATTTTAGTGCATAATTTTTATCTCAGGGTTCACATCCATTTCTGATATGTCAAGTTCCAGAATACCCTCGAAGATACTGCCAGATCAGCAAAGAAGATTAAGCAAGGCTAATCCTAATTAAGCTCCTAATTAATCCTCTTCTAGAAGCTCCCTCCTAACTAATCACATCTAGAAGCTTCTCCCCTAACTAACTTTTGGAGGGAAATTTGAATTTCTTCAACAAACTTTAGGAGGGAAACTTAGAATTTGAAATCCTAGATCTAGGGTTTAGATGTCTATAAATAGGAACCTAGACGTAGGGTTAAAGGCTAATCAATAATCAATAATCATTGGTTCATTCTACACCATTTTCTTCCACAAGTCTCGTGACAAGGCTTGTGCGAAACCCTAACCCTAATTCCACTCCAAATCCAAGATCTTGAGTACCAAATCAAGCGAGAAGCCTTCAACCTTTTAGGAGCCGAGCCGATCTTCAATCGGGCAAGTGATCCAAGCCGATCCGCGATCCACGGAGACGAGCGAAGCCAAATCGACGATCAAGTTCTTCCTTTTGTAGTTCTTGAGCGAATGTAACTAAATTGTTGATATAAATAAAAGGTGAATTTCTTTAATCTTGCTTTCTTTTAATTCTTGCATCATGATTAGATCTCAATTTGTAATTGTTGTTCTTGTTGTGATGTTTGAGTAAAACTCCGCTCGTTAAGGAGTTGAGACGATTGTAGAATGATGATGTAACAAATCTTAATACGACTTTTAAGTCCTACGAGTTTTGTAAACCCTAGCAAGTTCAAGAATCGATGACCTAGTTTCGTCGCGATACTTTCTTGATTGTGATCGCTCGAAATTAGGGATCTACGATCGTTTCTTGAAATTACTAGAGGCTAGAATATGAATGATATCGATGAAAGAATAAGGGATAAGATGAAACCCTAGTTTCACTAGAAATCCCTAATTCTTGTCGATCATCATCGATCTAGTATCAATTCATCGAAGGATAAGAATACGTAATTGTAAGATTACATCACATCTATAGATCCGATCAATTCCTACGAACCTCATTTCGATTCTTGATATTTGATTTGGAAAAATCATCAAACTATCAATTCTTGATTCTATCTTTTCTTGTTATTAGATCTATGTTTTTCTAATTCTTGAACTTCAAATATAAATCATGAATTGTTTTGCTTTGTTTTCTTTAAAGTTTTGACTCATCTAATTCAAAAGACGAACGATTACACTTTCCCTGTGGACGATCCGCACTCACTAACAATCTACATCCGACACTGTAGTTGATTGCGGTCAAATAATTTTTGGTTGTGATTTCTTTACAATTTCATACTACACATCAAGAATTCTTTTCAATCAAATGGCGCCGTTGCCGGGGATAGTGCGCTAATAGTTCGTATTTTGAAATTTGAGTTGAACAATTTATTCCATCATAATTTTTAGATCTAAACTCGTACAAACCCTAATACGTGTGTTGTGATTTGTTGCGAGAAAATCTGGAATCATTGGAGCTGTGAAAAAAAATTTCAGATAGTTCCAGAGAGCTTGGGGAGTGAACAGGAGCCTCTGTAGAAAATTGTGTGCAGTGATCTTGCTATAGTACCGCGTTTCCGCGGCAATAGGCAGCTCACGTGGCGGATCCGCGGTGGGTTAGGGTCTTCTCTATACTAAACTTTCATGTATACTCCTCTGCTTTCTTATCTTCTTCTCTGTCTACTCCAATTAACACTTTGCTGCAGGTTTCTTTGCAAATAAATCGCAGCGCCGCAAAAGCAAAATAAAATTTGTGCATGTTTTTGATTTTTGGTTGTTTGCATATTAATACGGAAATTTAAGGGGCACGACCAAATCCAAATTAGGTGGGGAGTTCATTACCCTTCCTAGGCCCCGAAAATCGCAAAACTTGCATCCGCATTTACCTTCATTAATTAAAAAGAAATCTAGAGATGACTCTAAGGACCGTCGCGCTCAATTAGGACAAGAGAAGGCCGTGGGTAATTCATTGCTTATCCGCGTTTTCCTGTGGTGCCTAAGGCGAGTGTGTCTAAGGCTAGTGGTTTTTAATTAGGCCCACTACTTACGTAGTGGAGTACCTTCCCACTTACCTGGCACTTATCCGGCCACAGGGGGACAAAGAGGCAGTGGAGGATTTATCCTGCGACTTGTCTTTTGGCAGTTAGGAGCGGTCTAGAGCTTTGACCTAGGTGACCCTAGATTTTAGGGTTTTGTGTGTTGCATTTGTTTTGTTGCATCATATTTTTCAAAAATCCGTATCAATTTTCAAAGCAAACACTGCATATATCATTTCCCCTAATTATAAGCCAACGCTGCCACTTGTACTAACCCTTTTTAGTGCAAGATAGGCTGCACACGGGTTTCTAGTGCCCGTTAGTCCGCGTCCCCTTGATCGACCTAAAGTCGGTATTTCTACATTTACCTTTTCTTTTACCCACCACCACACCCACATCGATGGATCCACCTCCATCGAACTTCTTTTCCACTACTCTGCCGCCGTCCGTTGGTGCGCAGAATCCACCTCGCATCTCTCTCCAAGAGAGATGTTATCCTACACGAGGCCCACTTTCCACCTGTCTTTCCACACCACCAGCCAACGGGGAAAATTTTCAAATAAAACCCCAATACATCAACCTTCTACCAAAATTTCACGGTCTCGAGTCTGAGGACGCATACGTGTTTATCACGAAATTTGAAAATGTATGCGCAATGATGGGTACTTCACAGCTTTCTGTGGATGCTTTCCGTCTTCGTCTTCTCCCATTTACCTTGTGCGATTTAGCCGAGAAGTGGCTATATAACACTACCGCACATTCCATTTCAAATTGGGACGAATTCGTCAAAGCATTCCTTAAGAAATTCTACCCACATCACAAAACAGCTCGAGTCCGTAGCGAAATCTATCAATTCACCCAGCTTCCAAATGAAACATTTTCAAAATGTCTTGAACGTTTCAAGGATCTGTTAGTCCAATGTCCACATCACGGCATCCCGAGATGGGAACTGTGCCGAATCATTTATGAGGGCATTACTCCTTACACAAGACAGACCCTTGAATCCATGTGTCAAGGCAACTTTATAACCAAAGATGATGGGGAAGCCTGGAAATTTCTAGAAGATTTCGCTGAAAAATCTTTACAGTGGGAGGGTGTGAGTCAATCATCTAGGGATGGCAATGATATTTCCATAGAAGTTAAAGCTGACATTGCAGCTATCAATAAGAAACTCGAGAATATGGAAAATAAATTTTTAGCCGCCGCCCTAAGTCAAATATCACTCTCCAAAACTGTATGTGGTTGCTGTTCTGATCCGTCTCACTTGACGGAAGAATGTCCGTTTCAAGGTCCTGAGCATACAAATGCCGCATTTCAAAGACCTAGAAACGATCCATCTTCCTCCACATATGATCAGGGTTGGAGGAATCACCCAAATTTTGCTTGGAACCAATCACAATTTCAAAACACGGTTCCAACCCAAAACAATTTCCAAGGGGCCCCTCCACCACAACAGCACCCACAGCTTCAATTGAGTCAGCACCCCTTCCAAGCACAAAATTTCCAAAATCCG
The DNA here is from genome assembly GCA_030015575.1 of Agapanthus africanus. Taxonomy (NCBI): domain Eukaryota; kingdom Viridiplantae; phylum Streptophyta; class Magnoliopsida; order Asparagales; family Amaryllidaceae; genus Agapanthus; species Agapanthus africanus. The sequence goes on along the minus strand of JASDDO010000014.1, from coordinate 613,299,058 downwards.
GCCAACACTTTTTCACCACATGAAAACTTTTTGCAATTGACCGGTATAGATAATACCTCTGCACTAGCACAAACCTTGGATACTTTCATGAAACAATCCATCCAAGGGACGGCAAGTTTGCAATCTTCCGTCGAGAATGTAATGAAGATCATTATCTCTCAAAATGAGAACATCAAATCGATGGAAGAACAAATTGCACAACTAAAAGCCGAAATGAGTGCACGAGAGAAAGGGAAACTTCCAGCTCAACCTTTACCCAATTCTGGCTATTCACATCATGTGGATGCACTCACGTTGAGATCTGGAAGAGTGCTTGACCATCACCTTGGGGAAGAGTTTGATGATACTGATAAATCAATCAATAACACCCCGGCTGAGACCTTTCCTTCCACTTCTACCCCACCACCCTCTTCCGAGCCTATTCTTCGTTTCCCAAAAGGCTCGCCACTACAGCCCACCTCTTTTACCCCTCCACGGACGATCCCCACTTCTATTCTGGGATCGGTTCCACACACACTTCCTTCTCCTATAATGGACCCAGCGCTTATTGCTAAAGCACCTTATCCTAATCGGTTAAGGGCTAACACACCGAGTCCACATATGGAGAAGATTATAAACATTTTTAAGCAAGTAAACACCAACATCCCTCTCCTAGATGCCATCCAACAAGTTCCTTCCTATGCGAAAACTCTTAAGAACTTGTGCACTAGGAAGAGGAAGACTCAAGCGCCCAAGAAGATATTCATGGAAAAAACAATAGACACGGCTTTCCCCCAGCAATTACCGAAGAAACGTAAGGATCCTGGATATCCTACTATTTCCGTTTCTATTGGGGGAAAACACATCAACCGTGCTCTACTAGACCTTGGCGCTAGTGTTAACTTGCTTCCTTATTCAGTTTATGAGCAACTAGGGATCGGAGAGTTGAAGCCAACCAATTGCACTCTCCAGATGGCTGACCGATCAATCACCAAACCTAGGGGTGAACTGGAGGATGTGTTAATAAAAATCGGAGAATTTATTTTCCCTGTGGACTTTATTGTAATTGATACACAACCTGTAGCAAACCCACGGAATCAAATTCCGGTGATTTTAGGTCGCCCCTTTTTGGCCACTTCCAATGCTATTATCAACTGTCGTAATGGTTCTATGACCCTATCTTTCGGGAATAGGTCAATAGAACTGAACATTTACAAGTTGGGAAGTGTACCCTCCGAACCTACTGCTCAGGTCTGTTCTGTCGACTTAATGGATGTCGACAGCAGCGAATTTGATAATCCTCCTGATATCGATCTTGACTCTTTTCATTTGTTGTTGTTTGACCCAACTATGTATCATACACATACGGACTCTTCCACCGAGATGTCCGGGTCAACAATTAACACTGATTATGAACTGCTTTTAGAGTCTGAAGATCACCCCGCACTTTGTGATGATATTATTCATCGGGGTATTGATGGAACTTTTGAGGAAATCTTCGCTGATGAACTCGCATTTTTGAATGACACGGGTGTTGAGATGAATCATCTCCCAATCAATGAAATTGAACCTCCACCCATTCTTTTGACTTGTAAGAAGAATGCGAGTAATCCATCACATACACTGCATCGTCTCTCCAAAATGAGACGCTCACACACTCTCTTCCACCACTTAATCTTTCCCCACTTCTTCTTCCACCAACCAGAGCACTGCATTGATAAAATTTTTGAATGGTTGGTGTTGACATTCGGTCTTTGCAAAGCTTGGCATCGACCACTGATTTTTGACCCCCTCATATGATTTTCAAAGTTTAACATTGCATAACTCAAGTTTGGGGGGGGATATATTTTTAATCGGGCTCTTGAAAAGAAAAATTTTTACAAAATTTTGAGCCAAAAATAAATTTGGGGGAGGTTCTTCACTTAAATATTTTGCCCCCACTAATAAATTCCTCCCAAGTTTACAGGTTTTTCGAGATTTAGCGGAAGGCAACAGTGAGGACACTGTTGAAAACAAGTTTGGAGGAGGTTTGTGCTTATTTTCGCATCATTTGCATATCACTTTGCATAAGCACAAAACATTTTTGAAAACCTATAAAAAATTTAAAAAATTTCAAAAAGATAAAAATAATTTTTGTACATAAATAAGATAATAAAAGTTTAGATAGTGAAAAATTACATCCATGAGATTAGAAAAATTTAAGAAAACCAAGAAAATTAGAAGTTTTCTTATACGAACTAGTAATAAGTAGTTATGAGCTGTTGTCCCAAGGGTTAGTAAGATGAAAGACGTCACTAATCTGAGGATAAAAATAAGTCTGAAAAATAGTTTCTATTCTGGAAGCCAAACATTTTGAACGTTGCTACCCTGCTATTCGCACTTACACACATCTTAAAGCCTGGGATAGTAGAGGATACCTTGAAATGCTCTTGTCTTAAAGCCAAAAGTATGAAGGAAATAAAAAAATATAAAGTGGTGAGAAAAATGGACACTAGTTTTGTTATCACCGAGGGCAATAAAAAATATATAGCAAGGGTGCTTCTTCACCTAGTGCCCTAAGGCCAACTGGTCTGGGAGTCACTGCTATGCCTGAGGTGGTGCAAGACGAGGAAAATACACCAAGCAAGCAAGCACAGGAGTAATCGGTCGGTTAGTACCTCAAAAAGTATTAACGGTCGCATGAAAGTGTGTGAGAAATCTCGTTTATCAAAAAGCACTGAGGCTGTTGGGCAAGAGTATGATAGCTTGAATTGAATTCTCCGGGTGTAGGGATGTCCTTTACACACACGCAGGGTAATATGATCGATGTTTGGAAGAAAGATAGGAATGAAGAATAAGACGATGTTTTATTGAGGGAGGACGTGATTTCTGACATCTTTTCATGACCATTAAGATAGGGCTCATGACAACCGAAAAGCTAGCTTAGTTGGAAACCCTAATTTTCAAAGCTTTTCTTTTACAATTCTTTTCTTTAAATGTAATATTCATGATCTTCCTTTTATTATTGGATTTTGTGGGTGCAATCCGCTGAAAACCCTCAGGAGACAACACTCCTCCTACTAGGGACACCTAGAGGTTTAAAGGCTTATTGCACGTGCTCAGTGCAATCGTGTTGCCTACGAAAGTGTGCTAGTTAGTTTTTCTCTTTCTTTATTTTCTCCTTCTCTTTTTAATAAAACATTCGCTCGAGACGATCGAAATTAAGTTTGGGGGTATTTGATCAGTCGAAAATATTGTATATTTTAGCCGGCAATTTCCCCATCTTTTGCATACATTTAGAAGTGTTCGGTATTCATATTTCACATATTAGCAAATCAGTCGTAAAATACCAGATTGCATGTATTAGACTTTTAAACCGACACTTTAAAGGAAATTGACCGCATTTCATGGCATCGCATCATTTCTGTATTTGCGCAACACTTGTCTTGAGTCTGTGCAGGAAATACGGAAGAAAAGCAAAAGAGCTGATCAAAAATACGCCAACTAAATCATTTCAGATCTGGTAGCAATTCAGATGGATAACTACAAATCAATACATCAAAAGAAGGCCCATGAGACATCCTAAGACTGTACCAGAAATATCAAAGCCCAAGGCCCAAAAGTAGCCGCAGATCCGCGGCAGGAGCCTGCTTGCGCCGCGGATCCGCCGCGCTTATGCCACGTCAGCAATTCAATTTTAGTGCATAATTTTTATCTCAGGGTCCACATCCATTTCTGATATGTCAAGTTCCAGAATACCCTCGAAGATACTGCCAGATCAGCAAAGAAGATTAAGCAAGGCTAATCCTAATTAAGCTCCTAATTAATCCTCTTCTAGAAGCTCCCTCCTAACTAATCACATCTAGAACCTTCTCCCCTAACTAACTTTTGGAGGGAAATTTGAATTTCTTCAACAAACTTTAGGAGGGAAACTTAGAATTTGAAATCCTAGATCTAGGGTTTAGATGTCTATAAATAGGAACCTAGACGTAGGGTTAAAGGCTAATCAATAATCAATAATCATTGGTTCATTTTACACCATTTTCTTCCACAAGTCTCGTGACAAGGCTTGTGCGAAACCCTAACCCTAATTCCACTCCAAATCCAAGATCTTGAGTACCAAATCAAGCGAGAAGCCTTCAACCTTTTAGGAGCCGAGCCGATCTTCAATCGGGTAAGTGATCCAAGCCGATCCGCGATCCACGGAGACAAGCGAAGCCAAATCGACGATCAAGTTCTTCCTCTTGTAGTTCTTGAGCGAATGTAACTAAATTGTTGATATAAATAAAAGGTGAATTTCTTTAATCTTGTTTTCTTTTAATTCTTGCATCATGATTAGATCTCAATTTGTAATTGTTGTTCTTGTTGTGATGTTTGAGTAAAACTCCGCTCGTTAAGGAGTTGAGACGATTGTAGAATGATGATGTAACAAATCTTAATACGACTTTTAAGTCCTACGAGTTTTGTAAACCCTAGCAAGTTCAAGAATCGATGACCTAGTTTCGTCGCGATACTTTCTTGATTGTGATCGCTCGAAATTAGGGATCTACGATCGTTTCTTGAAATTACTAGAGGTTAGAATATGAATGATATCGATGAAAGAACAAGGGATAAGATGAAACCCTAGTTTCACTAGAAATCCCTAATTCTTATCGATCATCATCGATCTAGTATCAATTCATCGAAGGATAAGAATACGTAATTGTAAGATTACATCACATCTATAGATTCGATCAATTCCTACGAGCCTCATTTCGATTCTTGATATTTGGTTTGGAAAAATCATCAAACTATCAATTCTTGATTCTATCTTTTCTTGTTATTAGATCTATGTTTTTCTAATTCTTGAACTTCAAATATAAATCATGAATTGTTTTGTTTTGTTTTCTTTAAAGTTTTGACTCATCTAATTCAAAAGACGAACGATTACACTTTCCCTGTGGACGATCCGCACTCACTAACAATCTACATCCGACACCGTAGTTGATTGCGGTCAAATAATTTTTGGTTGTGATTTCTTTACAATTTCATACTACACATCAAGAATTCTTTTCAATCACTGGCGATAGAGGAGATGCGTGCAGGGGTTTCGCCGTGGAGATGCGTTGCAGCGGAGAGGAGAGAAGGAAGTAAAGTGAGGAGAAAGAGAGGAGGCGATGAGGTCAAGGGTGGATGCAAGGTTGTGGAGGTGGCGACGGGGTGTGGCTATCGCGTAGGTTCGCAGGAGGCGAAGGCTAGGCGGGGAAAAGAAAAGAAAGAAGAAAGAAGAGGAGAGAGAGACGTGAGGTAGATGAAGTGGGGTTATATATATAAAGTTTATAATAATTAATAATTTATAAAGAGAGAGAGATAGAGAGATTGGAGAGAGAGAGAAAAAGAAAGGGAGAGAGAGAATGAAATCGAGAGGAGAGAGATAGGGAGATGAGAGAGATCGAGATGAGAGAGAGAGGGGAGGAGAAAGAAATTCGTCTCGTAATGAAGAGAGAGAGAGAGAGAGAGAAAGCAGGGAGAGAGAGAGTCTGTTGTGATTAGGAAACAAATATTTTATTTTCTTTAAAAAAAATAAATAGTATATACAAAATGATACGTAACCGTTAGGGTAAAACTAAAATATATTTTAGTTTAATTAAGTTATATAATAGTTTATAAAGAATTAAGGAATATAATATTAGTCCGTTCTGAGATTTTGGCAAATACAAACTTACTCCAAAACACGCCCGGATCGGGTCTAAAAATTCAGATTTTAAATATAAAAAATATATGCGACTTCCAAAATTCAAAACAAATGTTCAGGTAACGAAAATGCATACCCCCAAGAACGGATGCACGTACGTGCGCGTAGCCATCCAAACACGTCCGTTTCACTGAACGGGACGAGAACAAGATGCGCGGACACTACCACGGGGTTAGGGGTATCATGCAGGCTATGAAATGCAATTTTAAATTATTTTACATGACCTAAAATGTTATATGGTAAAAGATGCAATGCCAGGAAAAATGCACATGAGATGCACGTGTCTATATAACAAGTCAGGGTAATTCATAAATATGAATCAAACAGGTTCAAGCAAGTGGGTCGGGTCGAATGCAATGTAAAATGTAAAATACCATTCGCACCCAAAACACGATAAATCAAGAAAATACCACAGATAAGAAAATACGGGAACTGGAATTAGTATAAATGAACTAGATTGTTACATTATACCCAACTACAAAAAGAATTTCGTCCTCGAAATTCCAAGAACAAGAAAGGATAAACAAACAAGAAATTACAAGAATAGATGTGAAAACTTCTGTCGGATTTCATCTTCTCGTTCCCAAGTTGATTCTCCATGCGAGCGATTTCCCCAAGAAACAAGTACAGGAGGGATAACTTTGTTCTTAAGAACCTTTTTCCTTCGATCCACAATCGACATCGGTCGCTCCTCGAAAGTCAAATCTTCTCGGACAGTCAGCTCCGAATGATCCAACACATGTGTTTCATCTCGAACATACTTATGGAGTTGAGATACGTGAAACACGTCATGAACATTCTCCAAGGATTGCGGTAAAGCCAATCGATACGCCACTTCTCCAACACGTTCCAAAATCTCGAAAGGCCCAACGAATCAAGGACTAAGCTTGCCTCAACTTCTAAAACGAATCACCCCTCTAGTCGGTGATATCTTCAAGAATACCAAATCACCAACGGCGAACTCTAGAGGTCTTTTCGATGTATCTGCCCAACTCTTTTGTCGGTCTTGTGCTGCTTTCATAAGATTCTGGATAGTATTAACCTTCTCAACTGTTTGCACGATCAAATCCGGTCCCAACAATCTTCGTTCTCCAACATCATCCCAACAAACAGGTGAACGACACTTGCGACCATATAAAGCTTCGAATGGAGCCATCTGAATAGTCGTCTGGAAACTGTTATTGTAAGAAAACTCCACCAAATGTAGATGATCCTCCCATGAACCCTTGAAGTCTAACATGCAAGCTCTCAACATGTCTTCAAGAGTTTGGATCATTCTCTCCGACTGGCCATCTGTCAGAGGATGATAAGCTGTGCTAAATTTCAATCGAGTCCCTAAACTGTCCTGTAAGCTCCTCCAGAAGTGTGATAAGAAACGAGCGTCACGGTCGGACATGATGCTCACCGGTACTCCATGCAATCTTACTATCTCCTGCATGTACCGCTCTGCCAAAGTTTCTGTTGATTGACCAACTCGAAATGGTATGAATGAGCTGCTTTGGTCAATCGATCAACAATCACCCAAACTGCATTGTTGCCCTTTGGACCCCGCAGTAAAGCCGTCACGAAATCCATGGTTATATGTTCCCACTTCTATTGAGGAATCGGAAGTGGTTGCAATAAACCAGCTACCCTTTGATGTTCAGCCTTAACTTGCTGACACACCAAGCACTTCGCTACAAAGCGAGCAATCTCCCTTTTCATGCCTTCCCACCAGAAATGCTGTCGTAGATCTCGGTACATCTTTGTGCCTCCTGAATGTACGGAATATGCGGAACTGTGTGCCTCCTTCATAAGTTCTTCGCAAATTTCTCCTTTTGGCGCACACCAACGGCTACCATAACGCAACGAACCGTCTTCATGGATCAGTAAGTCCGTTCGAAGTCCAGCTTCAACCTGTTCTCAAAACTTCTGCAATCTTGGGTCCTGCAATTGCGCTGCTTTAATATTCTCGATCAACGACGACTGTACTTGCAGCTGCACCAACTGTCCCGAAGAATGAGGTAGCACAACCTCCAAATCGAATCTTTGAAAGTCTTCAATAAGTTCCTTCTGTGCAGTCAACATCTGAATTGCTGGCAACCGACTAAGCGCATCCGGCACAATATTAACTTTCCCCGGATGGTACTTAAGATCAAGATCGTAGTCAGCCATCAACTCCAATCATCTACGCTGCCTCATATTGAGCTCCTTCTATGTGAACACGTACTTTAGGCTTTTGTGATCGGTGAAAATCTCGACCCTTTCGCCCAATAAGTAGTGTCTCCAAATCTTCAAAGCGAAAATCACAGCTGCTAGCTCCAAATCATGAGTTGGGTAATTCTTCTCATGGATCTTCAACCGTCTCGATGCGTAAGTTATAACCTTCCCATGCTGCATCAAAACACATCCCAAACCTTTCCCAGATGCGTCGCTGTGAATCACCAATCCTCTAGAACTATCTGGCATGGTTAAAACAAGAGCGGTTATCAATCTCTGCTTCAACGCCTCAAAAGCCAACGCACACTTATCCGTCCACATAAATGGTACTTCCTTGCGCGTAAGCTTGGTCAAGGCTCAACCAAACGAGCAAAATTCTCCACGAACCTTCTGTATTAGCCGGCAAGCCCAAAAAAACTTCTGATCTCTGCTATGTTCTTCGGAATCGGCCAATCTTGAACTGCTGCAATCTTTTCGGGATCAACGACGATTCCATCTCCAGATACGATATGCCCTAAAGCTTCACTTCTTCAAGCCAAACTCGCACTTGCTCATCTTCGCATAAAATCTTTCTTGCCTCATTGTCTGCAGTGCGATCTTTAAGTGTTCTGCATGCTCTTCAATACTCTTCGAGTAAACCAGAATATCACCAATGAACACCACTATAACTGGTCTAAGAATGGTGAAAAGATTCGGTTCATCAAGTCCATGAATATCGCCGGTGCATTCGTTACTCCGAAGGGCATCACTGAATACTCGTAATGTCCATACCGAGTTCGGAACGCCGTTTTGCAAATATCTTCTGTTTTAACTCGGACCTGATGATATCCGGATCGTAAATCCAGTTTCGAGAATACCCTCGCGCCACTAAGCTGCTCAAATAATTCGCCAATGGGAGGGATCGGGTACTTGTTCTTAATAGTCACCCGGTTTAATTCTCGATAATCGATGCACATCCTCCTTGTGCCATCCTTCTTCTTGATTAGAAGAACTGGAGCTCCCCAAGGTGAATTGCTGCTGCGAATCCAATCCTTCTCAAGTAATTCGGTAACCTGCTTCTTAACTTCTTCCAACTCCACTGGTGCCATTAGATAGTACGCCTTAGAGATTGGCGCTGCACCAGGAATAAGATCGATTGCAAACTCCACATCTCTTTTGGCGGTAAACCTGAGATGTCCTCGAACACGTCCATGAACTCTCGAACTACAACTGGAGCTTTCTCCTTATCAATTTTCATCGACGAAAGAACACTGTGTATCGGCCTAGCCCTAAACTCGACTGGCCCGACAAAACTGCTTCCTCCAGTAAAGACAAACTCCAGATGTCTGGGAATCTGGAAAATCACTTTTTTTGCCCTACAATCAATGTAAGCGTGGAAAATGATGAGAAAATCCATTCCCAAGACAACAATAAACAAGGAATGCTCCAGAATTGAATAATTCTAATGCGGGAAAAACATGAACAAGTAGGATCCCTAAAACGATTTCACCTGAAGCCAAACACTGAAGAAGATAAGCACGGTAAACAGGATTCAGGCTTGCGATAAAACGTGAACTGGAAAGCAAGAAAAACAAGGCGATATAACGACCATGGAACAAGGAAGCGAATCAAGACCAGGACTCCAAGTTACTTAAATAGAGTACCGCATTGTAACCATGCTGCAGTTCATGGGTACAATCACATAACTCCATTCAAGTCGTCCAAATCCTAGTATCAGAATCAAGGAACAGGGAGAAACAATAGTGAACCAAAAAGGTTTCAAGCCGAGGTGCAAAGTCGTTTGCATATCGTCAAGATAAGAATCAAGAGAAAGATATGATTCAAGAATCACGATAACAAGGTGGCAGCACATGTTCCTAATCATGAGTATTCTGATTCGTGTATTGGGTCCAATACCCAACTACAAAAGAATCAAACTCGATTAACCTATATCCTATGGCTCTGATACCAAACAAACCATGTCACGCCCCGCTTCCCAGAGCACGCTAAAATAGGCACGTGACATAGCTAACCATGCTATCCGTAGATAGGAAAAATTCTTCCACAGTCACATTACGGCTGTAGAGATATCAAGAACAGGAAAGTAAACTAAACTATCTAGTACATGTCCATCAGCCAGAATAAATGAGTCAAGAAATAATATAATATGCGGAAGCAAAAGATCCAATAAATAAACACCTGGAAAGTAAAACTGGATACCAACAGGATCCTCATCGCTCAGTCTAACAGCGGCAGTACTCCTGATCAGTCTGCAACAAAGGTAGAGGATCTGGGCCATGCAAAACCCAGACTTCAGTGCGTTATAATATCAAGCAATGAAATAAACAGGGGTAGCAAGGCATGCAGGTATGTGTATGAACAGTAAAACATGTATAACAGTAATATAAATGAGGACAGTGAGGGTAATGTGTAGTGAGTAATTTGGACTGGTCTATTGGGTTAACTACTCTCAAGTCTTTGAAATCAATTTGATGAATCATCGATGTAACTCAATAGTATCCCGTGTGTGCCCGAGATCACGGTCTATGACTCTCGGGCTGAATCCGAGACGTGCCGCAAGGCAGTAAAGGGTGGATAATATCCCGTGCGTGCCCGGGATCACGGTCTAAGACTCTCGGCTGAATCCGAGACGTGCCGCAAGGCAGTAAAGGGTAGTAGGTAATGACGAGTGATGTCAGCAGCATCACCCCGGGGCTGGCCTAGCCCGTAAAACTGATCAGTAAAGGTATCGAACTGTCGAGTTACAAGTCAGGTTTCATCATTGATTTCCCCATACCCCCAAGTTATATATGTTCAAGTCAGGTATTAAATAATCTGGAGCTAGTGCCAACACAGGATCAGGCAGGTAAAAGTTTGTCTGGATAGACAATAGGAAATGTCCGTAGGGACAACATGTCAAGGTTGTTGGCATTAGTAACAAGATCAGGTAACAGGTCAAGCTATGGTACATCAGGTCAAGTCAGGTAATATATAGGTATCATGTCATGTCAAGAAGTGCACGGTATCACGTCGTGTCAAGTAGTAGGTGTATCAAGTCATGTCAGGGGTGTACAACATGTCACGTGGGTGCTCATAATCAAACTATAACAAGCATGGGTATACAAAACAAGTATGGGGCACTAATGGAACAATAAAAAGTGGAACACTGTGATGTGGTATGCAAATAAGTATAAATTAAAACATATGGATGCACGGTTATCTATTTAAGTTAGGGTTATGGTTCCAACACTAAGTAAAATACACTTAATCAAATATGGAATGTTAAAATCTCGTTATTATATATTAAATGATCTAGGTTTGCAATTGTATATAAAATAGGCTAAATGGATGCAACTAGGTATCCGAAAGGTATAAACTATTTAAAATAGTACTATGGGCTATGCAAATAATCATTATGTGGTTCAAATACGGATATGGGTACCGTGTATCGTATTCTAATATGCAATATGAAATGTTTCAGGTTATAGATCTAAAATAATATAACGGAACATCGAAATGGAAAAATGGAACATGTGGCATTAGATTTAACTACATGTTTAATATGCAATTAAATAAGTATAAATAAATTAAATAGCATGTAGCAAGTTTTACTTGCCTCGATGAATCGCGATACGGATACGTACGGCACGTCGGACGTCGGTAAATCGTCGCAACGCACACGCGGCATGCGGGACGGGTCCACGCAAAGTAAGAGGATGATCACGCAGGCAAGGTACGTTCACTGGATCTCTCGGGTCGTCGGCAGCGGCACGGCTTCGGCGATCACCGGAAAATACGGATCAAGAAACGAAATGTAAAGAAGAAGAAGAAAGAAGAAGAGCAAGAAGAAAGGAAAGGGAACTGGGGTCTCTGGTATGGCTCTGCGTTTGGATCATGGATCAGAGAAGGCAACGAGGGGCGAAGACGAGGCAGTGGGTCACCAGCGATGGGGTTTGCCGGCGAGGCAGTGGATGTGCAGTGAGGGTTTCCTGGGTTCTTGGGATTCAGTGCATGGGTCGTGGGCTTGCATGGAAGGAGATGAGAGAGGTGTTGGTGATGGTGATGAGGCCGACGAGGTTGGAGCTCCGACGAGGAGCCGGTGATGGGGTGGAGGCAGGGTTAAGGATTAGGTTGTTGGGTTGCAGCGGGGTCGGGTTTTCATGGTTGGTGGTGGTGTGAGGTTGGGAGAGAGGAGGAGAGGGGATAGAGAGAGGTGAAGGGAAGTGACGACGAGGTCGGCGGCGAGAGGGTGCCGGCGATGGAGGAGATGCGTGCAGGGGTTTCACCGCGGAGATGCGTTGCAGCGGAGAGGAGAGAAGGAAGTAAAGTGAGAAGGAAGAGAGGAGGCGACGAGGTCGAGGGTGGAGGCAAGGTTGTGGAGGTGGCGATGGGGCGCGGCTATCGCGTGGGTTCGCAGGAGGCGAAGGCTAGGCGGGGAAAAGAAAAGGAAGAAAAAAAAGAAGAAGGAAGAGGAGAGAGAGACGTGAGGTAGATGAAGTGGGGTTATATATATAAAGTTTATAATAATTAATAATTTATAAAGAGAGAGAGAGAGATTGGAGAGAGAGAGAGAGAGAAAAAGAAAGGGCGAGAGAGAATGAAATTGAGAGGAGAGAGATAGGGAGATGAGAGAGATCGAGATGAGAGAGAGAGGGGAAGAGAAAGAAATTCGTCTCGTAGTGAAGAGAGAGAGAGAGAGAAAGCAGGGAGAGAGAGAGAGTCTGTTGTGATTAGAAAACAAATCTTTTATTTTCTTTAAAAAAAAAAAAATAGAATATACATAATGATACGTAACAGTTAGGGTAAAACTAAAATATATTTTAGTTTAATTAAGTTATATAATAGTTTATAAAGAATTAAGGAATATAATATTAGTCCGTTCTGAGATTTTGGTAAATACAAACTTACTCCAAAACACGTCCGGGTCGGGTCTAAAAATTCAGATTTTAAATATGAAAAATATACGCGACTTCCAAAATTCAAAACAAATGCTTAGGTAACGAAAATGCATACTCCCAAGAACAGATGCACGTACGTGCGCGTTGTCATTCAAACACGTCCGTTTCACTGAACGGGACGAGAACAAGATTCGTAGACGCTACCACGGGGTTAGGGGTATGATGCAGGCTATGAAATGCAATTTTAAATTATTTTACATGACCTAAAATGTTATATGGTAAAAGATGCAATGCCGGGAAAAATGCCAGTATGCAGTACACATGAGATGCACGTGTCTATGTAACAAGTCAGGGTAATTCATAAATATGAATCAAACAGGTTCAAGCAAGCGGGTCGGGTCGAATGCAATGTAAAATACATTTCGCACCCAAAACACGATAAATCAAGAAAATACCACAGATAAGTAACTACGGGAACTGGAATTGGTATAAATGAACTAGGTTGTTATACAAGGTGCCTTTTTAACTGGTCGAAGGCGGTCCAGCATTCTTCTGATCGCTCGAACCTCGGAATTTTCCTCAGAGCTTTGAAGAACGGGAGGCACTTTTCCCCAGACCTCGACATGAAGCGGCTCAGAGCAGCCACCCGCTTGGTTAGCCGCATGATCTCGACGTTGGTCTTGGGCGCGGTCATATTGAGGATAGCGTTGATTTTTTCAGGGTTGGCCTCGATCCCACGGTGGGTGACCACGAAACCGAGGAACTTTCCCCTGGTGACCCCGAATGCGCACTTGGCGGGGTTTAGCTTCATCTTGAACTTGCGGAGTACCTCGAAGGCCTCGTCCAAGTCCTTGAAGTGGTCGGTCGACGAGACCGATTTGACGAGTATATCGTCGACGTAAACATCAATATTCATGCCGATCTATGGCTTGAACATGCGGTTGACCAACCATTGGTATGTAGCCCCGGCGTTCTTGAGGCCGAAGGGCATCACCTTGTAGCAGTATACCCTCCGGTCCATTGTGAATACGGTAAGATCTTTGTCTGTCGGATTCATACGGATCTGATTGTAGCCGGAGAAGGCACCCATGAAGCTCAACAGCTCGTGTCCTGCCGAGCTGTCAACGAGCTGATCTATCTGAGGTAGGGGATAGTTGTCTTTGGGGCAGGACTTGTTGAGGTCGGTGATTAGTAGAGATTTTATCGATCAAAAATATTTAGTAACCGCAATCAAGAACGGCGTCGCTTGGTAGCTAGCCGGTGAGTACGGGTCGGTCCACAGGGATGTTGTGAATTTCCTAGTCGCTCAAACGAGTTAATTCCGATTGTGGTCGGATTGATTATTAAATCTAAAAACTAAATTATTCTATACTAAGATTATCTAGATCTAAGTCTTGCTAGGGTTAGGTCTAGGGTAGGTTTGGAAATGTAAATAAATCTCAACGCTTTCTATACCCAAATGAAGATCTATGAGGAGTTATGATAATTATCAATAAAGGGGATTAGATCCATTCGGGAAGGTGTTCCTTCCTCTAGGTTCTTGTCCTTCCTTTATCAATCCTTACCCTAACCTCCATGGAAAACACGCGCAACCGGGCCTTTATACTACGGTATCACTGCTACCTCGTGGGATAGGGTGCCGTAGGGAGCGGTGTGTGCATGTATGCATGGAGTCCTATGACAAAGTGTGATGGGCAAGAAGGGATGAGAGATCTCATCTCTCAAAAGCCTTCCCCAAAGCTAACCCTAACAAGCGAGGAGACTACTCGCTCATTAGGGAATTTAAAAGCATTTATCTAGGGCAGAGAATGAAAAATTACCTAGGGCAAGAATTGAAATTACCTACTTACTTTACAGATGGCTCTCTCCAAACATTTACACATAGTTGTCAGATCTGAATAGATGATATGAAAAGAGGCATCGATGCTCTCCAAAAGAATTCTGAATTTTATTCATAAAAAGAGGCATAACCTAATACAAGGATTTGGGTTTCTATTTATTGGACATAGAAAACCCTAGGTTTACAATTTCCGCACGTCTGCATTTACCAAAATACCCCTAGGTTGACTAGTCAGAGCCGCAACAAATTTTGGTAAAAAATTTCTCTTCTCTAGGCTTTAGATGGCCGCGGAACCGCGGCTTCAGCAGGGGTTGGGCCGCGGTTCCGCGGCCCAATGTTGACTTTGGAAGCTGATTCTTCTGGGCTTGGTTCTGGTTGTCTTGGTCTACTTAATTCTTTAGTTGTTTCCTTAAAATAGCTTCTGATTCTCTTCCAGATTTTCCAGTGAATAATTGTGGTGGACTTTAACCGTGGCTTCGCGATCTTGGACTTTGCGTTGCCTTGTACTGATCTTTTGAGTAGGCTTGATTAAGATCCTTCTATTTGTTGGTCAAAGTCCCTCTTTTGTCTCGTCTTTTGTCTTATTCACTGTTTTTGCTCCAAGAACCTGTAACCTGTACTATGTAGCAGACATGGGTCAAAAACACCTGTTTATTTGTAAAATATATATGAATGGGGAATATAATAATGCAATATTATGATATGAACAAATACCCCCAAACTTAGCTTTTGCTCGTCCTCGAGCAAACTTAGTTTTATTCTCGACAAAAACTTAACCGCACTTTCGCAGGGAAACGCGATTACACTGAGCTCGTGCAACAAGCCGTTAAACCTCTAGGTGTCCCTAGTAGGAGGAGTGTTGTCTCCTGAGGGTTTTCAGCAGATACTACCCACAAAATCCTATCAATTAGGCTTTTCGACTTTAATTCTCCAATTAGGTTTTCTAACAAGGAATTCTATTATCGTCGACTCGTAAATTATCCACCCATATTCTTCACACTTCCTCATCATTTAACTTAAGATTATATATGTTCTGCAGACCTACTTAGCTTTCGGCATTTCTTAAGTTTTCCTTCTAGGGTTCCATCTCCACTTAGGAATTTTTATCAACTCTATTAAAGATACAAGTTCTATTCTTCACTCCTTTCTCTCATCTAAACTCCAATCACATATCCCTACGTGTGTGTATAAGTCACCCCTACACTTGGAAATTCAAATCAAGCAATCATACCCTTATCCGTTGTCCAAAGCACTTATTAATTGGTGAATTTTTAAATGAATTTTGCTACACATCCTTCATGTGACCGTTAATACTTCTTGAGGTACCAACGACCGATTACAAAATGCGTTTGCACTTTAAAGAGTACTTCCTAGTCTTGTAACACCCAAGGCTTTTTAGCAGTGACTCCTAAACCAGTTGGTCTAAAGCACTAGGTGATGAAGCACCCTCGCTAAATATTTTTCTTATTTTTGCAGCCTTAAGTAATCACAAAAACCTGTGTTCATTTTTTTTCTTTATTCACACTTGTATTTATTTATTTATTTTTTACTTTTCATCGTACTAAGGACTTTAGACAAGAGCATTTCAAGGTCTCTTTTACTATTCCAAGTTTCAAGGTTCGTGATTGTGCAATTTGTAGGGTATACATTTTCAGAATCTAGACTTAAGCTAGGAATTATTTTTCAAACTTATACTCTAATAAAAATATCAATACTTTTCCTTTGCTTTGACTTAGCCCAAGAAGTGAACTCAAAATTTGCCTATTTCTAAATAAACTACAAAGTCATATACTTTCTACCGTTAAGCTTTAAGAAAGGTTATTTTTAGGGTTTTTAATTTACTAAGTCTAGATCTAGTTGTTCCTAACCAGTTAATCTTTTTGTCAAACTCAAATCAATTAGGCCAAATTGAATACATTGATTTTTATAATTTTTGAAATTTTTCAATTTTTATGGGTTTTAAAATAAGTATGCAAATGCAAAATGTACACATGAATGCGAAGGAAGAAAACTTACCGAGCATACCCCCAAACTTAAACTTGACAGTGTCCTCACCGTCATGCTACACCAAGAGGGTCAAAATTGTCGGCACTCCCATGTTTATTTATTTATAATTTTTTTTTTATTTTTTGATTTTTTTTTATTAGAAAAGAAAACAAAAAATATATATACATATATACAATAAGGTCCTCCCCAAACTAAGCAAGGCCTTACATAAGCCAAATGTTAGCACCAACCATTCAAAAATCTTATCGTGGAAATGGTAGGGTTGGTGAAAGAATGGGGTGTAAAGGAAAGAAATGAGAAACACACGAGACCGTGTGGAGAGAAAGGGAGAATATGGTCTCGGTGGAGGAGAAGAAGGGCGGAAAAGAGAAAGAAGTGTAGCACGATCTTGAGGGTGTAAATCGAGTGAATAAATTAGCATAATTTGTGATGACCGATGTGTTAAAAGTTATTGTGTTAATCTATCAACCCGTCGAGAAATGGGATCAAATCCCTCTAGATTCGTGAGCAAACATGGGTACGTCGAACTTGGTATTGGAGATGAAAGCGTAACGGTCTCTTGCACGGTCGGAACGATAGGAAGGACGAAAGGGAGTGATTTAGGGATAGTCTTATTCTCACCTAAGTAATCTGTCTCGAATTTGAAGGATTCCATCAATGGTTCGAAATGACTGTAAGCAACCGAGTCTGATGGTTCAACTAACTCATCTGAAAATGTAAAGGACTCAAATTCGGGAGGTGAGTTTTCAACATCGTCCGAAAAAGTGAAACACTCGTAATCATTATCGTCTGTGAGAACTGTGTCAGATTCAAAGAGAAATTTTTCAAGCTCACAGTCTTCAAGTGTGATCTTTTGCGTAGTCGGAACGATGGAAAGGAGGGTGTTTGATTTAGGAAGTGTAACAGTAGGAGGATGAATTGGAAAATCTGACACATCAAACAAAAATGGTTCAACCTCAATATTATCCTCAATACTCTCCTCAATACTATCCTCATAATTCTCCTCAAAATTTAGCTTATCCATGCCATTATCATCAAAATCAAGATGCATATGAAGTTCGGGAGAAACATTTAATGACTCGGGATGATGAATTGGAGATAAAATTTCAGTCAAATCTACGGGTTCATCATCCAAAATATTCCCTGCGTCTATATCCTCAATCAAGTGAAAATCAATATTTTCTGACACCTCATCAAAAGCATGGATATCAATTAATTTAGGCTCTAGAGCGGAGGTGTAGAGGTCAAAAGGATTGGTGATGGTTTCACTTGAAAGGGACCCTTCACAATCTGGCAAATCAAGCACTACAAAGTCGCACAACTCATTTTTATCCTTAACTGTTGAATCATTTGGGACACTTGTTTGAAAACCGGAGTTGTGGGGTTCAATTGGGTATGGGTAGGTTTGATTTGGAAGGGTGTAAAACTCACTCTCTCCTCTCAAATTCTCACTCTGTCCAACCGCCTCCTCATACATTGAAAAATTTGGAGCCAGTTGGAAACTAGCTACCGGTTCATTAGGTTGTATAAGGGCGGCTATGGACGCATCCACATTCCTTAGCATTTTGTTTATTGCTACCATATAGGCTTCTAACGACTGTTCCACACTAGACATGGGTTGGGAAGGGGTTTCAGTAAAATATTCGAAATTGTTTGGATACGTGAAACTCCCAAATGGCTGTGTAGAAGCAATGTCTAGTGAAGGTGGGAAAGTCGGGTAGGACTGGTAGGAATTGGATGGTTGGACAGGAATAGGATCAACATTTGGATAAAAAGGTGAATGGACTTGTTGATCCCTAGAACTGGATGTGTGGAGAGGAGTGAAAGATCGGCTACGAGATTGTGCGATATGCTCAGCAATAGACATCGGTTTAGGAGTTACAACAGGACTCGAAAAAGTGGTATCAACGTACGAAGGTGGTGAAGGTTGACATGGTTGACACAAATTGGATTGCAACGTCGAACTGTTTCTCCCAGACGCTTCTATTTGATCTTTCAAAGAAATTTTGGGCATGGAGGGGTCGTCCTTAAATCGACTGAAACAATTCGCGTAAGAGGCAAAGTTTGGTTCAGGATACCAAAGTTCGGCAAGAGATTTATGAGATGGGGTACCCATGATGTCAGAAGGAGAAGAGAAAGAAGGTGGGTGTAAGTGGGGTGCAAGGATTTCTTAGCGACAAAAGTTGCAAGTCTTTTTAAAAAAAATTTCCTTTTTCCTTTTTCTCTTTATTTGGAAATTTTTGCAAAAAGATTAAAGATATGCAAAACAGAAAAAAAATCACTTGCAATCCATTTTTTATTTTTAAGCGCGGCGCAAAGAATCCTGCACAAGACTTGTTATTTGGAAGAGAAAAGATTTTTAAAGCGCAAAGAATCCTGCAGGCAAATTTGGCAAAAGATATATTTTAGGTTGCAGAGGGGAGAAAAAGGAAACAAACAGAGCAATTTTCTCGCGCTGAAGAGCCAGAAGGACCGCGGATTAGTGCCAGGAGGCGGCTTGCGCGGCGGAAAGGCAGCGTCGTTGAGGCTTCAGGTCTCTGAAAAAATTCTGGTGTTCTGTTGGTCCAATTCCCTTCCGTTCTGATCTACCTTTTTCTGTTTCGCACTCTGGATTTTTCCAGATCCGTCGATCCTGCAAAGATTCACAAAAAATACCCTTTCCAAAAAATAACAGATGATATATTTTTATATATATTTTTTTTGATTTTTCAGTTTTTATGATTTTTTGATTTATATTAACCCGAAATTGCAAAAAGGAAATAACACGCCATCTCCGGCAACGGCGCCATTTGATTAGTAGAGATTTTATCGATCAAAAATATTTAGTAACCGCAATCAAGAACGGCGTCGCTTGGTAGCTAGCCGGTGAGTACGGATCGGTCCACAGGGATGTTGTGAATTTCCTAGTCGCTCAAACGAGTTAATTCCGATTGTGGTCGGATTGATTATTAAATCTAAAAACTAAATTATTCTATACTAAGATTATCTAGATCTAAGTCTTGCTAGGGTTAGGTCTAGGGTAGGTTTGGAAATGTAAATAAATCTCTACGCTTTCTATACCCAAATGAAGATCTATGAGGAGTTATGGTAATTATCAATAAAGGGGATTAGATCCATTCGGGAAGGTGTTGTAAGTGCACGGCGGCGCCCCGGCCGTCAATCCGACGGCCAAATGCGGAAGCGGTGATAAACTTTAATTTTGCAAACCGGCACCACCGCACACTAAACACCCGGATCGAACCATTAACTAGTCCTAGCTAACTACAAGATGGGTTAGAGATATACCGAGTGATCCGAGTCCTCCGGTCTTCTCGTCGTCGTCCCGATCTCCTGCGGAAACTCCGGTCGTCGCCTCCTCACCGGAAGGGCACCACATCGCCTGCATCTTTTACGGGCTCCCACCTCTGGACAGAGGCAACTCGGGCGCGAAGTTGGCTAGCCGACGCATCCAAGATTTGCTGTAGAATAGTGTATTAGCCATTGTCTCTTTGAGGTTTGAAGTTGCCTTTGAAGATGGAGGAATGAGATTAAGAAAAATGGTGCCTTCATTTTTCATGCAAGGAAATTGAGATGAAGAAAATTGCTACAAGCTCAAAAATGAAACTCACTCTCTCTCAATATTGTGGCCGACCATTTCACTTGGGGGAAAATGGTGGAGGGGGAAAACATAAGTAAGAGGGAGGTGAGTGTAGTAAAAGCATAGGGTGACCATATCCACAAAAGCAAGCCTCGCATCTAAACACAAATCAATCTCATCACATTAATACATGTAATGATGCATGAAAAGAAAAGATGAAAAGGGAATCTAAAGATGCTATCACGATCTCTCATCTCACAAATAAACCCTCCACAAAAACCAATTTGCACAATTGCAAATTAGTCCCTCCATCGGAAAAGTCCAGCCGGGAAAGAACAAAGGAAAACCGGCCGGAACGGAATGCAAACTGGCAACTCCAGAAAACTGGTCCCGTAATAAATCACAGGAAAACCCCGTTGCTGTGCATACACACCCGCATCTGTATTCCGACCGGATACAAATGCAAAGAGACAAAATCTACACTGTACTATACTATGATCCGGCTTAAACTAAAACCGGCTAGTAATATCCGTCCGATCCTGATGCATGCAATACCGCACGTATCTGATCGAACCCTGCCATATATCCATACGGCCTCTAGTACTAACCGTCCGATCCTGATCCGTGCAATACCGCACGTATCTGATCGGACCCTGCCATATCTCCATACGGCCTCTACAGCGTTTCGTCCGAAAGCTTGAGTAACTGAAAGTGTGGTGGACTCTAAAGACTCGTCAATACTATGGCTATGGATTTAACCACTAGCACGTCAGAGGTATAAGCCAATACGTGACGGGCCACCAGCTATTGACCAAAAGGGACGTCGATGAGCGAACTCATCCTGACACCCTACTGAGCCTGTCAGTGACAATATCCGTACAGTCCGGTCCGTTCGTCTATGAGCATCGCATGGCGGGCCTAGGGGGTTGGTAAAAGTCAGACCCCCAAAAGCGGTACAAGTCGTGTCGGAGTGTAGCCCAGAACACCCTGAGATACTACTGGAATACCTACCAGTAAATCTCCTGCCTTGGCCAAGGACTTCGTGTAATGGCTCTCCTAGACACAGCGCGAACTCACCCCCAATACCGGGAGAGACGAACCCCTGAAGATACGCTCACTGCCTCCATGTGGCTCGGGACTGTATCCAACTAAAACCTGTTTGCACGACTCCTTTGAGCCGTGGTAGGGTAGTAATCAAAGTACAGTGGGAACTCACACGAGACAGATGACGATCCCCAGGTCGATGAACTAACCTGTACACATGTCACCAGGGAACTGCTATCTGACGTCTGGTATAAGACCAACTAGCATGTTCCCGGCGAGTCCTGTCCGGTGTACTCATAACCCAATGAGCACCTGTATACATCTTAGGTGAACCAACTGACACCAGTGGCTTGTGAGACCGGCCACCGCCCCTCGTCGGGGTCTCGACTGTATACACTAGTCTACTCTGGAGAATCGATGCCCTGTCTCGAAACTCCTACGACTAGGGACCTTTTAAGGATGTGCTTATAGACTACCAGCTCCCACGTATATGATCGCCCTCATACTGCTGGCAGTCAAGCAAGAATCCTAGGGGCTCTATCAACGTGCAATAGCGACCTGTCAGGTCACCTAAAGTAGTACACGATGATAAAGGTAAACCAGATAGCAAACTATCATCTCGAGTAAGACTGTCCTACCGGGATAGGTCCTCCCTCAATCATTGCAATCACGCACCTGTGATCCAATAATTGACTCTGAGGGCACTATCTCCAACAATCTCCCACTTGCACTCAAGGCTAATTATTGCGATGTCGCATACTCACAGCCCGTGTGATACCGAACACCCAACTCCTCTACTAGTCAGTCTCACAAAACTCGTTTGCGAAACTATTGCGTTCGAGGAATAGCCTCAGTGAGTGGATCCGCTTAGATGTTTCTTTCTATGTCTCTCTCTATCTCAAGTTCGAGGAGAAAGCCATCTCCCGAAAAGAGTAATACCTGTCTTAGAATGTCTGGATGTCTGATAGGACCTAGCTCGTAAATGAACTCCAAATCCAAACTTCTTAGACTGTATCGTCAACTGAACTTAATCAGTATCCTGCGCCATGCCTCCCTCAGTATCTGCCCGGATCACCTGTCCAGAATACTGCCCCTCGTCAGAGGGAAAACTATAACTCTGACAACCTCCCTGTCGTCCAGGTCACCTTGGAAGCCTGGAATGATAACTGTCTCCCGAATGAGGCTGTCGTTATCATATCCCTAGAACATCTACTTATGTTCTAAAGTTGCTCCCGACTGTTTCTCCAGGATTGGATCAATATCAACTTATTGCATCTAGTGCAAGAACAACATCTGGTGTGGTACTTGACATCTCATGATTGACTCAATTGCCTGAGCAAGTGATCTGCCAATCATGCACATCCCTCTCCACTTTAGTCTGTAAGACACCTTTAGAGAGGGTGACTCCATCACCTGCAGGCACACTACCGTGCCAGGAGTCGTCCATTCTAAATACCCTTAAAATGCTGTCTGAGTACCCTGATTGGGAAACCACCCAAATCTAGATCTAAAACCATAGATCTAGTAACCAGTATGTCTGATATAAAGTTCAAGTCCCATGTGGAGAAACACTGTGTGACGACCAAAGTATAACCGATCGTAGTATAGGAGTATCACTTCCTACTTTGTGTATGTCATCCAAAACCCGGATATCACACCCTACTACCTTCTCAACAGATCCATCCCCTATTCTGATGACGTCAAACCTATGACTGTCACATCAGAAATAGATGATCTATCTCCGCTATATCTGCTTTAGTCTATAAATAGACATAAGCCTGATGTCCACCAATGCTTCCGCTGCTCCCACTGACTACGACAACCCTCTGGCAGAGTCATATAGACGTGCACTTCTAAAGCTAGTTTAGAACGACGCTATACTCATCCTCCCACCGGGTCTCGCAGCCTGGAACAACAGCAATGGCAAGTGTGGGTAAACAAGAACCTCCCTGCCACCGTCCCTGAGGCTACCGGAGTACCTCTCAGGTGCCTGAGGTTACCCACCGTATCGGCGGAGTGGCCAATGGAATGTCAAACCAGATTGAATCTTTAGGTTCCTTATCAAATCTTCAGTAATCGTTTGCGGTTCTGGAATCACTTCCAGTTCTACCATACTCCCACTACTGTTTTTGAAAAAATCCATTTTTATTAAAACTGTGGCGAGTCTAGAACAATATTACTATTGATCTCCCAGATGGTAGAAAGTCAACCCTCGTCATAGCCTGGGTCAACCCACAAACAGCCATTACAGAAACGTGCATTGAGTTGTCCAGTGTCTGGTTTTAATCATAAGCCGGACAACTCCCCGTACCTTAACATCATTAAGATATGAACTGTTCTATATCCAATATAGAACCAGAGGCACTGATTTAATTGAACCAGATTCAAATCATGCAGCTGTCTCCAGTGCATTTCAACTAAATGGAAAGAGGCCGATCAGCGTTACTCAACTTAGGAATACTTCCAATTATGAGTAACCTGTAAGAGAAGCAAGTTCTCTTAATCATTACTATCATCTGAATACCATGCACAAATATCTACATCTTCGATCACCTTGAAGAATCCCGATACTTGCAATATCTGGTTCTCTACTTTATCCTTATACCTATAACTCCTCAAAACTTAGACCCCGTGTTTCTACGAAACACATGTCTAAGAACTAGAGAAGTTAAAAGTAAACAGAATATAGTATGAGGACCAACCCCTCTATCCTAATGGACACTGGACAACATACAATACTATGTATAAGTCCGCTGAGTCTAACAACTCTTTCACTGTGTGTCGTAGGTTGAAAACTATACTTATGGTTAAGAAGAATTACACCGCTGTTCAATGCTCCTTACCTAACCATCCACTGATATAGGTAAATGTCATCGACATAATATCAAAAGGTATATCTCATTCTATGAAAATAGACGTACAGATATATCAATTTGAAATTGGTGCACAACAGCGGATATTCAAAACCAAATATTTGCCGACCGGCAAACAGCCCAGGTGATCTCCTCAAATATCACCGATTACAACGAATCCCGATATAATGAGTATGATCACCCAATTCCCAATAACTTACTCCCACTCGTCATCTGTAAAACCATACAGATGTGAGAATCATACCTGGTAAATACATACCCTGGAGTAAGTATCTAATCGGGAAATCAGGTTTCCTTTAACAGTACATAGTGAAACTGAAACATTTAAATGTTTCGATGGGGTATCCCGGTATTCCTAGTAATGCCTCTTCCAGATTCACGACTGTAACCGTATAATTCTTTGCCACCTTTCCAAATCCCTTTATATGTCTTTAGTCATTACCTTCTGCACACCCCTTTAGGCCAATTGGTTTTCTTCCTTCCCTACCGTTCGGCACCAGCCTATGGTTTGGAAGAAGACTATCCAATAAGCATAATGGGTGTACTGTCCTAATCCTAGGAGCACTCGCAATGCGAGAGAAGGTGAAGATAAAAGACAACCGAATAAACCTTATTCCTATTTCTCCTGGACCAGAATCCATCCCCGAACTGGAACAAGTTCCTTTCGAGTTCGTATATAACCATACGATGGAGTATCCAATAAACTGTGGATCTTCGTAGTGATACGGAGTGTCCTGGAGAAATACAAAGGTGATTTAGGATTGGCGAAGAAATACTTGGTTTGGTCGTGAATATCAGTCGCAATTTACTTTGCCCTCTTACTAATCCCTTGCTTTGTCTTAATCTTAATACCTTCTGCACACCATCGTTATGCTAATTGGTTTTCTTCATTCCCCACTGTTCGGCACCAGCCTAAGGTTTGGAAGAAGACTATCCGATTTGCGTAATAGGTGTACTATCTCCTAAACCAAGGAGTACTCGCAACCTGAGAGAAGGCAAAAAGGAAAAGACAACTGAATAAACCTTATCCGTTTTCTCCAGAACCGAAAACCATCCTCGAATTCCTTCGAGTTCGTATCTAACCATACGATGGTTTTATCCAATGGAAGTGGACGTTCGTAGTAATACGGGGTGTCCTGGAGAAAAGGGTAAAAGTAGGAGTGGCAATGAGGTCTGCAACTCTGACAATCCAAAAGCCAGTGTTTAAGAAGGTTCGGTCAACTTGGTCACTGAGTCATAGTCTAGGGTCGGGTCAATGGTCGCTGCCAAAGAGAGAGAGAAAAGAAACACTCAGCGTGCACTCTAACCTAGATCAGAATGGTTATCACTTTATCTAATCTGGAAACCTCCCACTGTACCTCAAATTCTCCTCCAAACCTGAAAGAAGAATTAGTCGGGGTCACCCGAGGAGTAAACCAACTCATCAGTGGGAATCGGGATCCAACTATCATCGCATGATAACGTGACGGAATCCGCTCACGCTATCACACTCCAGAAGGTATGCGCATATCTGGCAAGTTTCAGTTCTTTTGAAACTCCCGATGTGGATTTTTGCCCCATGCTCTTATGACCTTGACTTTGGCCAACATATCATAAGTCACATGTCAAGTTCTACCCGTCATTCTCCAGGTTAATTTGAACCCACCCGTACCTACCCTTGACTTTGGCCAAAATGGCAGTACGGCTGTCCCAAACCAACGCATCTATCTATGCTGCATATGAATACTCAACAGCTACCAAACACTGTGCCTTGACTTTGGCCAACATACACAGCTTGAATACTATTGACTATCCATATGAAACGACGGAGGGCTACGAATGGTTTCTGGCGAAAACCTTTAACGTAATGAACTTGATATCATTGAAGGAACGGATAGCTTTTTAGAAAAATATAGTGACGAAAACCTTTGCTAAAGAGGTCACTCCCGGTGAAGGGATCTCGGCTCTTTCCCCGTAGAATGAGGTGCAGGATATTCCAACTGAATACCACGGTGCAAAGCAAAAGTAATCGGTTATAGTGAAGTTAATGCCCTGACGCAAACTTCTGTCCAAGGGGTCACTCCCGGTGAAGGGATCTCGGCCCTTGCCTCGTCGACTGAGGAGCAGGATATTCCAAATGAATACCACAATGCAAAACAAAAGTGAACGTTCTTGCAATAACAGCTTTTTGAAAAGTGTTCCAACAACATCAGATTAGGTTTGTTTTAACTTGCATTGATCCGAATCAACGCAGTCCCATCAATTGATCACACCACAAAGAACGAAAATATACTGATGTACGTATATGCCATCCGCATTCGCCACTGGGTCCCGTCATTACCCGTTAGGTTAGCTAACTAACGACAGAGCGGGGACTGGACTAGCGCGGATGCAAAACATATACATCTACTAATATATATACCAATATATTATATTCGCTCAAGGCGTGATAAAATGCAACATCACAGAAATGTACAGCATCACAGAACAATACAGATATCTGGGATCCCCGGGTTTCACAGAGCCACTACTGAAACCCGACGTTCCCCTGGTCGTGTGGATAGCCTGTGCAATGAAATCCTAGGCCCCTACGGGCGCGGCAAGTTACCCGCCAAAACCTGAAGCGAGGCAGCCCCCTTCAGCAACGTGAATGGACCACCCAGCACTTCACGGAATCCGGTAACTTGGGCACCCCTCCTGGGTCAACCTGTACCCCCTACGAGTGCGGCGAATAGCTCGCCAATACTAGAGTGAAGCCCCCTCCGTCTCAATGCCATGAGATGCGGGCCCGTTGCCCTCTAGAATCCGGCTATCCGTGCACCCCTCCGTGGGGTAATCCTAGTACAGAAAGTAAAATATACATACAACGGGTACATCGACCGCAACCTGGCCGTGCCCCAAAAGAATAATACAAACAGGCAGTGACGGCAGTCCACATGTCGGACGCTCGCCCCACAATATCAAATGTACATAATACAACAAAACTGTACTACCACTGCAACCAGGCTATCCCCCACGACCGATCCGCAACATCACAGCAAAATCACAGAACAACAACGTGAAAGTCACGTTCGCAAATCCGTCTAACCGGGCTATAGCAGTTAGACGGAATTTACCGATCAAGTGACATTCACGGTCGCAGATATAATGTAAATACTGTGAATTAACGTGTTTAAAATATCCGATCGATCAAAATTATAACAAGTGGGCCCCCAAGTACTACTGTAGCACATCAAGAAATTCTGGGCCCAATATTAATGTAACGACCGTGAACTTTAGATACGTAATAAAAAAATATTTTATAATTTTTCTCGAAATCAAAACAATTATTTTACTTCTTATATTAGTAGAAAACACTTTAAAAATATTTTTCCATGTTTAAAATAAATTAATATGATTTTTAGGAATTTTTGGGAATTTTTAAGAATTTAAAAATTCTTTTTATCGAAAGGAAAATTTTTATAACCGATGAGAAGATCTATTTTAGACCAAATTTGGTTTCAAAACATATAAAATATCAAAATACATTTTATATAATTTTTTCAGATTTTTAAAATATTTTTTACTATTTTTAAATAATTTCTAGAACCAAACAAATAATTTTTAAAACAATTTTAAATAATAATAAATAATTGTATTGGTTGAAAAAGATACAAAATATCAAAATACATTTTATATAATTTTTTCAGATTTTAAAAATATTTTTTACTATTTTTAAATAATTTTTAAAAGCCAAAAACAATTTATAAAACATTTTTAAATAATAAAAATAATTTTATTTTATTTAATTATTCTGAAATAAATCTGGACCATCAGATTTAAAAATCAATGGTCCAGATCTTGCCGACATATTTTTATTATTATATATATATATATATATTTATATATATATTTAAAATAAATATATATATATATCTGCCTTTAATCTGGACCGTCAGATCAAGATCCAACGGTCAAAAATTATCCACACCAACCCCGGTTACTGTTCACACGTGTAAACCGTGGGCCGTCAGATCTGACCAAATCAACGGTCAGATCTGATCGGTTACTGTAGCAAAATAATTTTTTAATCCCAGAAATCCCTATAAATAGCCATGGACTTCTAAAACTCCTCAAAATAAATCTGTTCGGTACAAAATTCTGGAAAAATTTACAGAGCTTCCTCTTTGAGTCCTCTACACTCTAGAATAAGTCTCCAAGGTAGCAAAAATCTCAGATTCGAGATATTTAGTTTCTCGTACAACCCGACGCTCGCCGACTTTCATTTTTCTAGATCATTTCAGGTAAGATCTCTCATCACTTGACCTCTTGTTATCTTCATCATGAAAATATCTATCTGTGAAAAATATATTAGGACCTAATTATGAATATTTATCTGTATTATCTATTTTTGGGAATATGATGATTAAAAATTAATATTAAACTATAATAATATAACGAATTTTTAGCAGTTATCATTCCTGATAAAATCTCACGAGGTAATGACCTACCTCTCAAAACACACATCTTAATATAACAAGATTTCTTGAAAACAATATTTTGGGACAAATATGAATTTACATATTAATAGCATGAAATTCCATACAAATTCAATATTGCAAATAAATACCATATATTATGAAATTAGGATTTATTCACTAGAATTGACACATTGATAAAATATACATCAATGAAAACTCTAAATACGATAATAAAATACTTGAGGTGTATTTTGAAGAAAAAGAAAATATATAAATTATTTTTACATAAAACCCCCTCAAGTTTTATAAATTACCATAAGGACCCTAACAAATATAGAACTTCAAATTATCTTTCTTTTAGTCTGACTCGGGTTAGAGTCTGACTATTTCTGACTTGAATATGATTCAAGTATAATCTACAATTTATAATCTACAATTTACAATCTACAATATTCCGATTCAACATGAATCCCTATATTCCATATATTATATTCCAGGCTTAACAAGAAAAGAAAAGATTTACATATTAAATAAACTACCATTACAATTCAAATCGATATTCCACATGAATCCATGAATCCATTATTCCATATATTCAATCTATCAATCTATACAACTTGACTGAACCAAACCATGGATATTCCTTTTACATGTTTCCCAGATATTCCATTTACATGATCATACGGTTACATCCGTTTACTGATATCATGGTTTCGGCAAAGTCATCCAATTATACAATCTATACAATACAATACAACAATACAATCAAAACACTACGGGGTTTTAAGGGGTAGACTGGTACGGAAGGTGTTAAAGGTGGCACGAGACAGTAAGATTAACACACCTAACATGAATCCAGTCGCTGTTGTACCGTGGCATAAACGGTTCCTTGTACTATACGTGCCCTTAGTCTCTGGCATATAGAGACTCCTCTCGTATACACTGGCATCTTCTGTACCAAGCTACAAATAACAGCGTTAACACTAAATACAACATTATAATAATATAATCTCTTTTCTGTGTATTCCATTCATAACATGCAAGATGAATCTGTCTATCCAAACTACAAACAACTACGTCCACATAACAATCAAACATTATAATAGATATATTTCCTTCCTGTTTATTCTATTCTCCCTCTTTCTTTGAGACTTACCGAGCGATTGTTCGCTGACGGCATTCCTATTTCTATTCTTTCTTTGGAATGTCGTCAGGAGGGCCCGACTCTAAGGAGCACGAGACCAACCAGGAGCATTTGGAGCAGACCACTGAGCAGCACGATCACTAGGCTTCACTTTTCCATTCAGTATCTTATATTTCAGTTATGCCATTGTTTAGGCATCGCTTTATTCCATGTATTTACTTTTCCATGTACTGTAAAAGAATGTTATTAATAAAGTTGCTGATACATATTTTGTCTCTTGTGCATTTTATTTATATTGCTTAGACACGCTTAGCGTATTTACTTCGGAGTAAATACGTAGCGGGCCTCGCCGCGTCCTCTTGCCCGTACACCGGGAAGCGGGGCGTGACAGGTTTTGTTGGCGGCCCATGCAGGTCAGAGCTGTATGGAATACTACCATGCAGGTCAGAGCTGTATGGAACCCTAAGCAATATAAAACACAAGAACCAGCAACTAAAACATTCTTTACAATTCATACCTTTTGAATCTTATCATTTCATAAACTTTGAATCCTTCCTAACCCGAAATTCCCTCACCTCTTTTACAATCTTACCAAAACCTTCGCATCCTTTTATTCCTTCATACACTATTAAGTACTTCTAACAATTTATAGCACCTTAGCAGCCATAGAAGCCAAGACAGTTGACCAAGGTAACACTAGTAAGACTCAATCACATTTTTAAACACTTGCACCACCTTATTATTTTCCATACACTGTTAGTACTTTAGTCATCAAACTTTCCTTGAATCTGTTACACTTTCCTTTTACAAATTTCGAGGACGAAATTTTTCTAAGGAGGGTAGATTGTAACGACCGTGAACTTTAGATACGTAATAAAAAAATATTTTATAATTTTTCTCGAAATCAAAACAATTATTTTACTTCTTATATTAGTAGAAAACACTTTAAAAATATTTTTCCATATTTAAAATAAATTAATATGATTTTTAGGAATTTTTGGGAATTTTTAAGAATTTAAAAATTCTTTTTATCGAAAGGAAAATTTTTATAACCGATGAGAAGATCTATTTTAGACCAAATTTGGTTTCAAAACATATAAAATATCAAAATACATTTTATATAATTTTTTCAGATTTTTAAAATATTTTTTACTATTTTTAAATAATTTCTAGAACCAAACAAATAATTTTTAAAACAATTTTAAATAATAATAAATAATTGTATTGGTTGAAAAAGATACAAAATATTAACATACATTTTATATAATTTTTTCAGATTTTAAAAATATTTTTTACTATTTTTAAATAATTTTTAAAAGCCAAAAACAATTTATAAAACATTTTTAAATAATAAAAATAATTTTATTTTATTTAATTATTCTGAAATAAATCTGGACCATCAGATTTAAAAATCAATGGTCCAGATCTTGCCGACATATTTTTATTATTATATATATATATATTTATATATATATTTAAAATAAATAAATATATATATCTGCCTTTAATCTGGACCGTCAGATCAAGATCCAACGGTCAAAAATTATCCACACCAACCCCGGTTACTGTTCACACGTGTAAACCGTGGGCCGTCAGATCTGACCAAATCAACGGTCAGATCTGATCGGTTACTGTAGCAAAATAATTTTTTAATCCCAGAAATCCCTATAAATAGCCATGGACTTCTAAAACTCCTCAAAATAAATCTGTTCGGTACAAAATTCTGGAAAAATTTTCAGAGCTTCCTCTTTGAGTCCTCTACACTCTAGAATAAGTCTCCAAGGTAGCAAAAATCTCAGATTCGAGATATTTAGTTTCTCGTACAACCCGACGCTCGCCGACTTTCATTTTTCTAGATCATTTCAGGTAAGATCTCTCATCACTTGACCTCTTGTTATCTTCATCATGAAAATATCTATCTGTGAAAAATATATTAGGACCTAATTATGAATATTTATCTGTATTATCTATTTTTGGGAATATGATGATTAAAAATTAATATTAAACTATAATAATATAACGAATTTTTAGCAGTTATCATTCCTGATAAAATCTCACGAGGTAATGACCTACCTCTCAAAACACACATCTTAATATAACAAGATTTCTTGAAAACAATATTTTGGGACAAATATGAATTTACATATTAATAGCATGAAATTCCATACAAATTCAATATTGCAAATAAATACCATATATTATGAAATTAGGATTTATTCACTAGAATTGACACATTGATAAAATATACATCAATGAAAACTCTAAATACGATAATAAAATACTTGAGGTGTATTTTGAAGAAAAAGAAAATATATAAATTATTTTTACATAAAACCCCCTCAAGTTTTATAAATTACCATAAGGACCCTAACAAATATAGAACTTCAAATTATCTTTCTTTTAGTCTGACTCGGGTTAGAGTCTGACTATTTCTGACTTGAATATGATTCAAGTATAATCTACAATTTATAATCTACAATTTACAATCTACAATATTCTGATTCAACATGAATCCCTATATTCCATATATTATATTCCAGGCTTAACAAGAAAAGAAAAGATTTACATATTAAATAAACTACCATTACAATTCAAATCGATATTCCACATGAATCCATGAATCCATTATTCCATATATTCAATCTATCAATCTATACAACTTGACTGAACCAAACCATGGATATTCCTTTTACATGTTTCCCAGATATTCCATTTACATGATCATACGGTTACATCCGTTTACTGATATCATGGTTTTGGTCAGTCATCCAACTATACAATTTATACAATACAATAATATGATTCAAGTACAATCTACAATATTACAAATCAACATGAATCCATTATTCCATATATTCAATCTATCAATCTATACAACTTGACTGAACCGAACCATGGATATACATTCTATTTACATGATTCTCCGGATATTCCATTTACATGATTATACAGTTACATCCGTTTACTGATATCATGGTTTCGGCAAAGTCATCCAATTATACAATCTATACAATACAATACAACAATACAATCAAAACACTACGGGGTTTTAAGGGGTAGACTGGTACGGAAGGTGTTAAAGGTGGCACGAGACAGTAAGATTAACACACCTAACATGAATCCAGTCGCTGTTGTACCGTGGCATAAACGGTTCCTTGTACTATACGTGCCCTTAGTCTCTGGCATATAGAGACTCCTCTCGTATACACTGGCATCTTCTGTACCAAGCTACAAATAACAGCGTTAACACTAAATACAACATTATAATAATATAATCTCTTTTCTGTGTATTCCATTCATAACATGCAAGATGAATCTGTCTATCCAAACTACAAACAACTACGTCCACATAACAATCAAACATTATAATAGATATATTTCCTTCCTGTTTATTCTATTCTCCCTCTTTCTTTGAGACTTACCGAGCGATTGTTCGCTGACGGCATTTCTATTTCTATTCTTTCTTTGGAATGTCGTCAGGAGGGCCCGACTCTAAGGAGCACGAGACCAACCAGGAGCATTTGGAGCAGACCACTGAGCAGCACGATCACTAGGCTTCACTTTTCCATTCAGTATCTTATATTTCAGTTATGCCATTGTTTAGGCATCGCTTTATTCCATGTATTTACTTTTCCATGTACTGTAAAAGAATGTTATTAATAAAGTTGCTGATACATATTTTGTCTCTTGTGCATTTTATTTATATTGCTTAGACACGCTTAGCGTATTTACTTCGGAGTAAATACGTAGCGGGCCTCGCCGCGTCCTCTTGCCCGTACACCGGGAAGCGGGGCGTGACAATTAAT
The DNA here is from genome assembly GCA_030015575.1 of Agapanthus africanus. NCBI lineage: Eukaryota > Viridiplantae > Streptophyta > Magnoliopsida > Asparagales > Amaryllidaceae > Agapanthus > Agapanthus africanus. The sequence continues at coordinate 613,265,560 of JASDDO010000014.1, read as the reverse complement.
ATTCCAAAACCCCTATTTTTAACCCAGAAAGCGACTGCAAAAATTTGATACAGCGAGGACACCAATGCGCGGCGGAACCGCGGCCCAAAGGGGGGTTTGGCCGCGGTTCCGCGCTTCAGTGGTCGATTCACTGTGTCGAATTTCTACAGAGTGCTTATAATTTCCAGTACATCACTTTTCTACAACCTGAAAAATTTTTAGACTCCAAAAAATTTCAACAGAAAACTGATGTGAACAAAAATGCGGATTTTGGAATTTTGGTCGATCGGAAATGTAAACGCATTAAACAAAGCTAGACTAAGTTAATGGCGAGGCTCTGATACCACTGTAAGTGCACGGCGGCGCCCCGGCCGTCAATCCGACGGCCAAATGCGGAAACTGTGATAAACTTTAATTTTGCAAACTAGCAAACCGGCACCACCGCGCACTAAACACCCGGATCGAACCATTAACTAGTCCTAGCTAACTACAAGACGGGTTAGAGATATACCGAGTGATCCGAGTCCTCCGGTCTTCTCGTCGTCCCGATCTCCTGTGGAAACTCCGGTCGTCGCCTCCTCGCCGGAAGGGCACCACATCGCCTGTATCTTTTACGGGCTCCCACCTCTGGACCGAGGCAACTCGGGCGCGAAGTTGGCTAGCCGACGCGTCCAAGATTTGCTGTAGAATAGTGTATTAGCCATTGTCTCTTTGAGGGTTTGAAGTTGCCTTTGTAGATGGAGGAATGAGGTTAAGAAAAATGGTGCCTTCATTTTTCATGCAAGGAAATTGAGATGAAGAAAATTGCCACAAGCTCAAAAATGAAACTCACTCTCTCTCAATATTGTGGCCGGCCATTTCACTTGGGGGAAAATGGTGGAGGGGGAAAACATAAGCAAGTGGGAGGTGAGTGTAGTAAAAGCATAGGGTGACCATATCCACAAAAGCAAGCCTCACATCTAAACACAAATCAATCTCATCACATTAATACATGTAATGATGCATGAAAAGAAAAGATGAAAAGGGAATCTAAAGATGCTATCACAATCTCTCATCTCACAAATAAACCCTCCACAAAAACCAATTTGCACAATTGCAAATTAGTCCCTCCATCGGAAAAGTCCAGCCGGGAAAGAACAAAGGAAAACCGGCCGGAACGGAATGCAAACTGGCAACTCCAGAAAACTGGTCCCGTAATAAATCACAGGAAAACCCCGTTGCTGTGCATACACACCCGCATCTGTATTCCGACCGGATACAAATGCAAAGAGACAAAATCTACACTGTACTATACTATGATCCGGCTTAAACTAAAACCGGCTAGTAATATCCGTCCGATCCTGATGCATGCAATACCGCACGTATCTGATCGAACCCTGCCATATATCCATACGGCCTCTAGTACTAACCGTCCGATCCTGATCCGTGCAATACCGCACGCATCTGATCGGACCCTGCCATATCTCCATACGGCCTCTACAGCGTTTCGCCCGAAAGCTTGAGTAACTGAAAGTGTGGTGGACTCTAAAGACTCGTCAATACTATGGCTGTGGATTTAACCACTAGCACATCAGAGGTATAAGCCAATACGTGACGGGCCACCAGCTATTGACCAAAAGGGACGTCGATGAGCGAATTCATCCTGACACCCTACTGAGCCTGTTAGTGACAATATCCGTACAGTCCGGTCCGTTCGTCTATGAGCATCGCATGGCGGGCCTAGGGGGTTGGTAAAAGTCAGACCCCCAAAAGCGGTACAAGTCGTGTCGGAGTGTAGCCCAGAACACCCTGAGATACTACTGGAATACCTACCAGTAAATCTCCTGCCTTGGCCAAGGACTTCGTGTAATGGCTCTCCTAGACACAGCGCAAACTCACCCCCAATACCGGGAGAGACGAACTCCTGAAGATACGTTCACTGCCTCCATGTGGCTCGGGACTGTACCTAACTAAAACCTGTTTGCACGACTCCTTTGAACCGTGGTAGGGTAGTAATCAAAGTACAGTGGGAACTCACACGAGACAGATGACGATCCCCAGGTCGATGAACTAACCTGTACACATGTCACCAGGGAACTGCTATCTGACGTCTGGTATAAAACCAACTAGCATGTTCCCGGCGAGTCCTGTCCGGTGTACTCATAACCCAATGAGCACCTGTATACATCTTAGGTGAACCAACTGACACCAGTGGCTTGTGAGACCGGCCACCGCCCCTTGTCGGGGTCTCGACTGTATACACTAGTCTACTCTGGAGAATCGATGCCCTGTCTCGAAACTCCTACGACTAGGGACCTTTTAAGGATGTGCTTATAGACTACCAGCTCCCACGTATATGATCGCCCTCATACTGCTGGCAGTCAAGCAAGAATCCTAGGGGCTCTATCAACGTGCAATAGCGACCTGTCAGGTCACCTAAAGCAGTACACGATGATAAAGGTAAACCAGATAGCAAACTATCATCTCGAGTAAGACTGTCCTACCGGGATAGGTCCTCCCTCAATCATCGCAATCACGCACCTGTGAACCAATAATTGACTCTGAGGGCACTATCTCCAACAGGTGTTCCTTCCTCTAGGTTCTTGTCCTTCCTTTATCAATCCTTACCCTAACCTCCATGGAAAACACGTGCAACCGGGCCTTTATACTACGGTATCACCGCTATCTCGTGGGATAGAGTGCCGTAGGGAGCGGTGTGTGCATGTATGCATGGAGTCCTATGAAAAAGTGTGATGGGCAAGAAGGGGTGAGAGATCTCATCTCTCAAAAGCCTTCCCCAAAGCTAACCCTAACAAGCGAGGAGACTACTCGCTCATTAGGGAATTTAAAAACATTTATCTAGGGCAGAGAATGAAAAATTACCCAGGGCAAGAATTGAAATTACCTACTTACTTTACAGATGGCTCTCTCTAAACATTTACACAGGGTTGTCAGATCTGAATAGATGATATGAAAAGAGGCATCGATGCTCTCCAAAAGAATTCTGAATTTTATTCATAAAAAGAGGCATAACCTAATACAAGGATTTGGGTTTCTATTTATTGGACATAGAAAACCCTAGGTTTACAATTGCCGTACGTCTGCATTTACCAAAATACCCCTAGGTTGACTAGTCAGAGCCGCAACAAATTTTGGTAAAAAATTTCTCTTCTCTGGGCTTTAGATGGCCGCGGAACCGCGGCCTCAGCAGGGGTTGGGCCGCGGTTCCGTGGCCCAATGTTGACTTTGGAAGCTGATTCTTCTGGGCTTGGTTCTGGTTGTCTTGGTCTACTTAATTCTTTAGTTGTTTCTTTAAAATAGCTTCTGATTCTCTTCCAGATTTTCCAGTGAATAATTGTGGTGGACTTTAACCGTGGCTTCATGATTTTGGACCTTGCGTTGCCTTGTACTGATCTTTTGTGTAGGCTTGATTAAGATCCTTCTATTTGTTGGTCAAAGTCCCTCTTTTGTCTCGTCTTTTGTCTTATTCACTGTTTTTGCTCCAAGAACCTGTAACCTGTACTATGTAGCAGACATAGGTCAAAAGCACCTGTTTATTTGTAAAATACATAAGAATGGGGAATATAATAATGCAATATTATGATATGAACAGTCGGCGAAGTCGACGCACATGCGCCACTTCCCGCTTGATTTCTTGACCAGGACTACGTTTGTTAGCCACTCCGAATAGGGCACGTTCTGAATGAAGTTGGCGGTGAGGAGCCGATCCACCTCGTCCTCGATAGCCTTTTGTTTGACCGGGGCGAAGCTTCGCTTTTTCTGTCTGACGGGTCGGGCTGTAGGATCAACCCCGAGCTTGTGAGATATAATTTTGGGGTCGATCCCAGGCATGTCAGCAGGCGCCCAGGCAAACACGTCGGAGTTGTTTCTGAGGAAATGGACCAGGTCATCTCGCTGAGTTCCTGTCAGAAGCGACCCGATCTGAACGAGTTTTTCGTCGTCCCCTTCTACGAGGGGGACCTCTGTCAGAGGCTCCACCGGGGTCCCTCAGACCTCGGTTTGCTCGTCTCGAGTGTCTAGAGAACCCATGATGTCACCCTCCCCTTCGACATCGTCGACCGGTCTCTCCGATGAAGATGTTGCGGTGAAGCAAACCTTTGCAATTCGCTGGTCTCCATAGACTCGACCTATCCCGCACTGGTCGAGGGGGAACTTCATCGCCAGGTGATAGGTCGATATCTGGGCCCGGAGGGAGTTCAGCGTGGGGCGGCCGAGGAGGATGTTGTAGGCCGATGGAGTTCTCGCTATGATGAATTCCACCGGCAATGTCTGCGTACGGTTGGCCTCCCCGATATTGAACTGTAGAGTGATCACCCCTTCCACCGGGATGGAGTGGTTGATGAATCCTGAGAGGACGTGGGAGGTCAGCCTCAGGTTTGCCGCTGTGAGCCCCATGCACAGGAAGCAATCGTGGAAGAGAATGTATGCCGAGCTTCTCGAGTCGACCAGGATTCTGTGCACTTCATACTGATGGACCCGAGCCGTGATCACCAGGGGGTCATTGTGGGGCAAGGATATGCCATGAAAGTCCCTGTCGTCAAAAGTGATCGGCTCGATCTCCCACGACTTCTTCCTCGGACGGCTGTCGGCCTCCGCGGCTGGCGCAGGGTGCTGAGTCTCGTATGTACTCAACGTACCCCCGGCCGTCATAACCATGATTTTCGATGAACCTCGGTTCCTTTTGGTGAGGTCCCTTATGCCCTCCAGTGGGGTTGTTTTTGAGTTACCGTGGAGAGTCTCGCGTGCGCGATCCCGTCGAGAGAGGGGGTGCCGGTCATGCCTGTAAACAGGTGAGCTGACCGCCACCGCCTCGAGAGGGACAGGGGTGCGACGAGACTCGGGGCGAAACTCTCTAGCGTAGAACCTCGGAGACAAACGGAGCGGTGCCCAGCGGGTCTCAGAACGTATAGGTCCGGGAGATCCGCGGCCGTGGGAGGTAGCGAGGCGGTGGTCAGCAGTGCCGACGCGGACGGAGCCTTCTCTCCCCCTGTAGGGGTCCTGGTCCCAAGGCGGGGGAGTGGTGACTTGGTGATCTTGCCCCATCGTTTGGACGCGGATCAGCGCCTCCACAATAGACGCGAGTCGGTCTATTCGGCCGGCGAGGGCGTTGATGGCATTCGGCGGAGGAGGTTCGTCCGCGCCTCCATTGAGGGGGAGGCGGCGGCCGGTGCTTGGATCGTCGTGATGATCGCTCGCCATTAGGTTGAGATCGGAAGGCGAACTTTTGTTTTTTGTGGAATCAAGAGTGTTCGATTCCCACAGACGGCGTCAGCTGATGGAGGCGTAGATCTCCTTCAGATGTTGCCCTCTGTTGATCTGCTGATGGCTGCGATGGATGGCTGTGATTGGTCCTGGAGTCAGGCTCCTGAAGCGTGTGGATCTCAATGGGTATGAGGTTGTGGTTGCCGAGCTACCTTCAAGGAAGCTCCGGGGTGGTTGTACCACCGAGGACCCTCCGACGATCAAGTTAGTCTAGAGATCGGAGCAGAGTAACGGCTTAGTGGAGTGAAAATGGCTTACTTGAACTGTCTGAAGAAGGGGTTTATATAGCGGTGGCAGCAGGCAGGGTAGGTGCGAGAATCACGCCGGCCGTTACGCTCCCGACGTCATGCCCGCGTGATGAGCGATACCTCCCATTAATGGCGAGACAGGCTCGTTAATGGGGGATCGTGGTGGCGTGGAACGTGGGATGTGGCCGGCGGAGATCTCGCGCATGGCGAGATTCGCGGGATGGCGGTTACGCCTGCAAGCGGTGCCGTTGGTCAGTCGATGAGACCGAGGAAGATGACTTCGGCGGGAGAGCTCGCAGATGAGCGGGAGAGCCGAGGTATCTTGGTTCTGCGATAGCACGGAGACGAGCTGTGAGGCCGAGGAGGCCGGTTATGCAGGGGGCTCGGAGGTAAGCCAGCGTTTGCTCGGTTGGACGAGCATAGATGTGGTCTGGTCGGCCACTGTAAGTCCTTTCTTGCATGCTCCGGGACACGTCATCTGCCACATGTCCTGATCTGGGAGATCACCGATATCGAGCATCACCATTTTTCATCCAAAGGAGATCACAATTCAAGCTCCAATCAATCAGCAAAAGTCAATGGCAACCAAACAAAGGCGAGTAAGCCATAACAAAACTTCCAGCTTGAGACAATAATTTATTGTATGAGCAATAGCAGCCCGTTATAAGAACATGTACAGAAGTCGATGGAACGACGCAAAATTCAGAATGTTCTAGAAATATAAAATTACATATAACCAAATTACATACAACACAACCGTTTCAAGGAGCGATTCCAATCACAAAAGATCATAAAATGCGACACCCCCCTCGCACGCAGAAAATAGGGTGTAGTAATAAATATAGCATTATAAATATAACTTCTCGATACATTTACTGTCTTCGCAGTGCAACTAAAGAAAGATTCGCTATAATATAAATCTCCATCTCCGACGTCTTGGATGCTTATTCACTTTATTGTACTAACAAGTGTGAATTTGAATAAAGTTAAGAACCCAACCCAGCGAGACGCCTCCTTGTCGCATTTGAGACAGACACCTGGCCCAGCCTGTCGGCTTCCGTTGATACGATTCGCTCTTTAAGAGGCATATAATGTTGAAGCCACACTCCGGTATTTACCTATAAATTCAAAAGAAAGCGAGAAACGGCCATTAAGTTCTCAAGTTTCCTCAACTGGAAGAGAATACTAGGGAGAAAATAGATGATTATATTTTAAATAATGTATATAATAAAATAATAAGTATCCCGTATATGATAAAACGAGGATTCTCCCACAGGAGAAAGAGAATAGCAAGAGATCAATTAGATGTAACATAATATAGATGTTGGTGTAACTGGCCGTCGCCAAAGATACGGTTAGGTAATCTTCCAGTCAGATGCAGCAGTTAAAATTAGAGGCACATTCATGCTTATCCAAATCATTTTTTTCTTTTAACATTTTAAACACACATCTACATTAGTATATATATTGTATATTGCAGATGCTACTAAAGAAAAAAATGATAAAAAGAAACTTGAGTTGGATATAAAGACCAAAAACTTCACTTTGAATATATTGTGTATATTGCATAGATGATCTCTCCCATCGATGTTAAAGTCACATGTTCGAAAGCTTATATACAATAAACAATAAAAAGAATAAAATCTCGACATGCCTTCAGTTTTCATCGAATGGTGGCAAAATAAAGTTTTTTCGATAATATAATACTTTACAAGAAGCTTGAATCACAAGAATTTTTGTACCCATACTTCGGACACAATGAAAATCAATATTTATGATGCTGACCGGAAGGGGATATCGTCACAATAATTAAATGAAGTATTCATGCAGATGCTTGAGCCCTCCCAATTTCCAGCCGGGTAGGTTACGCATTTTTCATCCAAAGGAGATCACAATTCAAGCTCCAATCAATCAGCAAAAGTCAATGGCTACCAAAAAAAGGCGAGGAAGCCACGACAAAACTTCCAGCTTGTAACAATAATTTCTTGTATTAGCAATAGCAGCCCGTTATAAGAACATGTACAAAAGTCGATGGAACGACGCAAAATTCAGAATGTTCTAGAAATATAAAATTACATATAACCAAATTACATACAACACAACTGTTTCTAGGAGCGATTCCTATCACAAAAGATGATAAAATGTGACACTCCCCTCGCACGCAGAAAATAGGGTGTAGTAATAAATATAGCATTATAAATATAACTTATCAATACATTTACTGTCTTCTCAGTGCTACTAAAGAAAGATTCGCTATAATATAAATCTCTATCTCCGACGTCTCGGATGCTTATTCACTTTATTGTACTCCCTAGTGTGAATTGGAATAAAGTTAAGAACCCAACCCAGCGAGACGCCTCCTTGTCGCATTTGAGACAGACACCAGGCCCAACCTGTCGGCTTCTGTTGATACGATTCGCTCTTTAAGACGCTATAATGTCGAAGCCACACTCCGGTATATACCTATAAATTCAAAAGAAAGCGAGAAACGGCCATTAAGTTCTCAAGTTTCCTCAACTGGAAGAGAATACTCGGGAGAAAATAGCCGATTATATTTTAAATGATGTATATAATAAAATAATAAGTATCCCGTATATGATAAAGCGAGGATTCTACCACATGAGAAAAAGAATAGCAAGAGATCAATTAGATGTAACACAATATAGATGTTGGTGTAACTGGCCGCCGCCAAAGATACGGTAAGGTAATCTTCCAGTCAGATGTAGCAGTTAAAATTAGAGGCACATTCATGCTTATCCAAATCATTTTTTTTCTTTTAACATTTTAAACACACATCTACATTAGTATATATTGTGTATATTGCAGATGCTACTAAAGAAAAAAATGATAAAAAGAAACATGCGTTGGATATAAAGACCAAAAACTTCACTTTGTATATATTGTGTATATTGCATAGATGATCTCTTCCATCCATGTTAAAGTCACATGTTCTAAAACTTATATGCAATAAACAATAAAAAGAATAAAATCTCGACATTCCTTCAGTTTTCATTGAATGGTGGCAAAATAAAGTTTTTTTCGATAATATAATACTTTACAAGAAGCTTGAATCACAAGATTTTTTGTACCCATACTTCGGACACCATGAAAATCAATATTTATGATGCTGATATCGTCACAATAATTAAATGAAGTAATCATACAGATGCTTGAGCCCTCCCAATTTCAAGCCGGGTAGGTTAAGCATTTTTCATCCAAAAGGGATCACAATTCAAGCTCCAATCAATCAGCAAAAGTCAATGGCAACCAAACAAAGGTGAGCAAGCCACAACAAAACTTCCAGCTTGTAACAATAATTTATTGTATGAGCAATAGCAACCCGTTATAAGAACATGTACAGAAGTCGATGGAACGACGCAAAATTCAGAATGTTCTAAAAATATAAAATTACATATAACCAAATTACATACAACACAACCGTTTCAAGGAGCGATTCCTATCACAAAAGATCATAAAATGTGACACTCCCCTCGCACGCAGAAAATAGGGTGTAGTAATAAATATAGCATTATAAATTTAACTTCTCGATACATTTACTGTCTTCGCGGTGCTAGTAAAGAAAGATTCGCTATAATATAAATCTTCATCTCCGACGTCTCGGATGCTTATTCACTTTATTGTACTCACTAGTGTGAATTTGAATAAAGTTAAGAACCCAACCCAGCGAGATGCCTCCTTGTCGCATTTGAGACAGACACCTGGCCCAGACTGTCAGCTTCCGTTGATACGATTCGCTCTTTAAGAGGCATATAATGTCGAAGCCACACTCCGGTATATACCTATAAATTCAAAAGAAAGCGAGAAACGGCCATTAAGTTCTCAAGTTTCCTCAACTGGAAGAGAATACTAGGGAGAAAATAGCTGATTATATTTTAAATTATGTATGTAATAAAATAATAAATATCCCGTATATGATAAAACGAGGATTCTCCCACAGAGAAAGAGAATTGCAAGAGATCAATTAGATGTAACATAATATAGATGTTGGTGAAACTGGCCGCCGCCAAAGATACGGTAAGGTAATCTTCCAGTCAGATGCAGCAGTTAAAATTAGAGGCACGTTCATGCTTATCCAAATCTTTTTTTTTAACATTTTAAACACACATCTACATTAGTATATATTGTGTATATTGCAGATGCTACTAAAGAAAAAAATGATAAAAAGAAACATGAGTTGGATATAAAGACCAAAAACTTCACTTTGTATATATTGTGTATATTGCATAGATGATCTCTCTCATCCATGTTAAAGTCACATGTTCTAAAACTTATATGCAATAAACAATAAAAAGAATAAAATCTCGACATGCGTTCAGTTTTCATCGAATAGCGGCAAAATAAAGTTTTTTCGATAATATAATACTTTACAAGAAGCTTGAATCATAAGAAATTTTGTACCCATACTTCGGACACCATGAAAATCAATATCTATGATGATGACCGGAAGGGGATATCGTGACAATAATTAAATGAAGTAATCATGCAGATGCTTGAGCCCTCCCAATTTCAAGACGGTAGGTTAAGCATTTTTCATCCAAAGGAGATCACAATTCAAGCTCCAATCAATCAGCAAAAGTCAATGGCAACCAAACAAAGACGAGTAAGCCACAACAAAACTTCCAGCTTGTAACAATAATTTATTGTATGAGCAATAGCAGCCCTTTATAAGAACATGTATAGAAGTCGATGGAACGACGCAAAATTCAGAATGTTCTAGAAATATAAAATTACATATAACCAAATTACATACAACACAACTGTTTCAAGGGGCGATTCCTATCACAAAAGATCATAAAATGTGACACTCCCCTCGCACGCAGAAAATAGGGTGTAGAAATAAATATAGCATTATAAATATAACTTCTCGATACATTTACTGTCTTCGCAGTGCTACTAAAGAAAGATTCGCTATAATATAAATCTCCATCTCCGACGTCGCGATTGCTTATTCACTTTATTGTACTCACTAGGGTGAATTTGAATAAAGTTAATAACCCAACCCAGCGAGACGCCTCCTTGTCGCATTTGAGACAGACACCTGGCCCAGCCTGTCGGCTTCCGTTGATACGATTCGCTCTTTAAGAGGCATATAATGTCGAAGCCACACTCCGGTATATACCTATAAATTCAAAAGAAAGCGAGAAACGGCCATTAAGTTCTCAAGTTTCCTCAACTGGAAGAGAATACTAGGGAGAAAATAGCTGATTATATTTTAAATGATATATATAATAAAATAATAAGTATCTCATATATGATAAAACGAGGATTCTCCCACAGGAGAAAGAGAATAACAAGAGATCAATTAGATGTAACATAATATAGATGTTGGTGTAACTGGCCGCCGCCAAAGATACGGTAAGGTAATCTTCCAGTCAGATGCAGCAGTTAAAATTAGAGGCACATTCATGCTTATCCAAATCATTTTTTTCTTTTAACATTTTAAACACACATCTACATTAGTATATATTGTGTATATTGCAGATGCTACTAAAGAAAAAAATGATAAAAAGAAACATGAGTTGGATATAAAGACCAAAAACTACACTTTGTATATATTGTGTATATTGCACTCTCTCATCCATGTTAAAGTCACATGTTCTAAAACTTAAATACAATAAACAATAAAAAGAATAAAATCTCGACATGCCTTCAGTTTTCATCGAATGATGGCAAAATAAAGTTTTTTGATAATATAATACTTTACAAGAATCTTGAATCACAAGAATTTTTGTACCCATACTTCGGACACCATGAAAATCAATATTGATGATGATGACCGGAAGGGGATATCGTCACAATAATTAAATGAAGTAATCATGCAGATGCTTGAGCCCTCCCAATTTCAAGACGGTAGGTTAAGCATTTTTCATCCAAAGGAGATCACAATTCAAGCTCCAATCAATCAACAAAAATCAATGGCAACCAAACAAAGGTGAGTAAGCCACAACAAAACTTCCAGCTTGTAACAATAATTTATTGTATGAGCAATAGCAGCCCGTCATAAGAACATGTACATAAGTCGATGGAACGACGCAAAATTCAGAATGTTCTAGAAATATAAAATTACATATAACCAAATTACATACGACACAACCGTTTCAAGGAGCGATTCCTATCACAAAAGATAATAAAATGTGGCACTCCCTTCGCACGCAGAAAATAGGGTGTAGTAATAAATATAGCATTATAAATATAACTTCTCGATACATTTACTGTCTTCGCAGTGCTACTAAAGAAAGATTCGCTATAATATAAATCTCCATCTCCGACGTCTCGGATGCTTATTCACTTTATTGTACTCACTAGTGTGAATTTGAATAAAGTTAAGAACCCAACCCAGCGAGACGCCTCCTTGTCGCATTTGAGACAGACACCTGGCCCAGCCTGTCGGCTTCCGTTGATACGATTCGCTCTTTAAGAGGCATATAATGTCGAAGCCACACTCCGGTATATACCTATAAATTCAAAAGAAAGCGAGAAACGGCCATTAAGTTCTCAAGTTTCCTCAACTGGAAGAGAATACCAGGGAGAAAATAGATGATTATATTTTAAATGATGTATATAATAAAATAATAGGTATCCCGTATATGATAAAACGAGGATTCTCCCACAGGAGAAAGAGAATAGCAAGAGATCAATTAGATGTAACATAATATAGATGTTGGTGTAACTGGCCGCCGCCAAAGATACGGTAAGGTAATCTTCCAGTCAGATGCAACAGTTAAAATTAGAGGCACATTCATGCTTAGGCACCAGTACTTAGTGGGTTTTTTTTAATCTCCCTATGCAGAGAAGAACTAATGTAGATGTGTGTTTAAAATGTTAAAAGAAAAAAATGATTTGGATATAGCATGCACATACAGAAATCGATCTGGTATCTAAATAAATGGAATCACTGCAAAACATTTATTTCAGGCCACCTATTAGGATCTCGTGATATCATGGTGTCATCCAACCATTAAACTAACAAAGACAAGGGCATAAGTTAGCAGGAACAATATCTATTATAAAACTAACCTCCTGTGGTCTCATGATCTTTGTATCAGGATCATCAAGTGATTCTCGCCAGTGTGCCAAATATCCAGCCATTCGAGGGATAGCAAATAAAACAGGAAAAAACTCCGTTGGAAATCCCATTGCCCTGATAAACAATCAATGTCCTGAATGCAGCTAATAAAGGTAATAGCAATAAGTTTATAGGACGTACCTGTAAATTAAGCCGGAGTAGAAATCGACATTAGGATACAGCTTCCTTTTGACGAAGAACTCATCTGACAGTGCAGCTTTCTCCAGCTCAACAGCCACCTGCATACAGAATGCTCACAAGTTACAAACTCTTAGGAAGATTAGATGTTACACAAATAAAGTCCCACTCCCAATCTAACTGGTTTTCCAACCAAAGGAGCTGTGGGTAACAGATGAGTGTATATGTGCAAATGCTAGAACATGTATGCAAAGTTGGGGAGTATTTTGCCGAAAAAATGAGAAACACGTTACAGTATAAAAATTAACAGATGAAGGGCCACTCGATTTTAGACTTCATTAAAGTTTGATTAGCCAAAAGAGCTGTATGACAAGAATGGTGTTTCTGTGGTATGCCCAAAATAGTACATTCTGCCACTACTCCCACATTAATCTTTAATCATGTGCACTAATGGAAGATATGTATGGGACATATATTTAATGTTTCAATTTATCTTTTTAAATTTTCAGATTTTAGGAAACTGTTTTCATTGTCCGTCTCTATAACCCAGGATAGTTGATACACTGAAACGAGAAAATCAATCACAACAAAAGATGGCAAGAACTAATGTCTAGGCACATGACACAATACCACATGGGTGGCGGTCACTAAACCCACTCATATAAATTAACAAAAATAAAGTTAAGAACATGAAAAGTTACCTCAATTAGGGGGTCCCTTCCAACAATTGAGAAGACCTCATCTGCCAGTTTGCGGATGACTTTGGCACGGGGATCATAATTTTTGTACACACGATGTCCAAAACCAGACATTTTCCGCTTCCTTCGCATACATATTTTGCAGGGGAAAATGAATAGTCAATTACTGTTGCGAGTTTAGGCAATTGTTTAGGTGCTGAAGCATGACTAACCTATTTTTAACGCCTTCAATGAAGTCCGGAATATTCTCGACTGTTCCAATCTCATTCAGCATTTTAAGGACAGCCTGTAGTGAACATTGTTGAACCGTCACATTAAACATTAGTGACCACAAATAGGCCAACAGATGGAGCAGATTCAAAAGGAAACACTGAGATTTTAATTCTGATAATGGAAGTGGCCATGTACATATGGAGAAACATGTCAAAAAATCAATATAGAATATAAAGGTGTAATTAAAACTATCATATTTGGCAGGCGGTAACTATTCACCTCAAAGGGAAAAAGAAATTGGATGCCAGAATCAAGGTTCCAATAACAAGAAATAGTTGTCTCTGATCCAATAAGGAAAACGGTGGTTTGTCAGCCAGCCCCAAAATCTAGCTAATGGAGCAAAGTAGGGCAAAAATACCATATTTTCTACTTTCAGAAAAATTAGGTTGATCCTTAATTAAGGCAACATTTCTATTGTCTTTAAGAAATAAAATATAGTGCATGCAGATGCAATTAGGTGAGGTATATGGACAGGAAATGAAAAAAACCCATCCTATTCAATTAATATGCCTCACACATCTCAACCTGACCAATGCAGGTGTAGAAGGAACAAGCAGGAAAAACAGAGGGTTCACTCAATCTACTAATATATTGTACATTCAAATTCGGTAAAACTTGCTGAATAAAGAAATTTAGAAGTTCCTATAATGGATATCGAATGCCCTACTTCATTTGCCCCGCCATGAAGTGGTCCATATAAAGCTCCTACAGCTCCAGCAAGAGCAGTATACACATCCACACCACTGCAAATGTCATATCAGAAGTCAGACACGGTGTTCCTAAAATTTCCAATTTGGGGTTATAGACTTGCATTATTACCTTGAAGCCAGATGCCTTGCAGCAGCGGTAGAACAGTTCATCTCATGTTCTGCATGCAGGATAAATAGAATGTCCAGTACTCGAGCAAGTCGAGGATTAGGTTTGTAGGCCCGGTCACCCCTGAATTATACAAAATGCGAAGTCAAGTGCCTAAAAGTTGGGGTGCAAGGATGATTTATTAACAGAGCAATGACGGTCATACAACTTACAATGAATCCAGCATATATAAGAAATTCTCTGAATAAGAAAGGTTGTTGGAAGGAAGAACTGGAGGCCTTCCAGCCAATCTCAAATAGGCAGCTGCAGCAATTGTTGGTGCCTGCATACATACAAGTAAGAAATGGTTGTGGTTAGAAAGATCTGTTAGATCAAGAATTTCTTAAAAAGATTTCAGCATTAGCTCTTGTAGAAACATCAGGTGCATCCTCCACCAATAAGAAGAGTCGTACATTGCAGTTTAGCTTAACTTAGTTTGACCTAGTTTGGCAACAGAGTTTCAGAGACCCCGGTTTGTATGCCTACAAACCCCGATTCAATAACCAGGGTTTCACTTAAGCTGAGGTGTTGTTTGGCAATATAGGCTCAAGCTTTAGTTACTGAAACTTTACAAAACTCTAATAATAGTATAGTTTTAAAAAACAAGGTTGTGGAGTTTGAAGCTTCCCAAAACACATAATCGGAAACTCCGTTGTTAGTGCCAACCGGAGCAAACTTTCCATTCCAGAGTTTTGCCTTGAAACCCCAGAAAAGCATGGTTTCAAAAACCATAACAAGTAGGTGCAAGATTACATATCCTCACACAGCCAAGGAACTAAAAAAGCTGAAGAGGCTCTGCCAGTATGGAGAAATGAGATTGCAATGCATACCTTTCCCAGTATCCGAGCAATTTGCTTATCCCTCACTTGCTTTGATTGATAAAGATCTTGGCCCTACATGATGACCAAAAGAAAATGTCTCGGTAAAGCTATTTAAAGTCTAGATAACAATATAAGATTATGTATTCTGTTGTACACACATCAATCTAGGAATCTACAAGATCCCAGCAACGGCATATATTCTACACCTATCTCACAGTTTCTCCTAGATATCCAAATGTGGGGCAAAACTACACAGGCTCAGGATTTATGAGCAAGCAGAAAGAAGCTGAAATGTATCGGAACTACTGCACAGATTCAGGATTCATGAGCACGCAGAAAGAAGAAGCTGAAATGTATAGGAATGTCAAGAAGCACAGGCAATATGAGGTGACTCCTCAGAGAGTAGAAATTACAAGACATAAATATAGATAACATGGTACAAGGTTATGGTTCTATAATTCATCGAGATTGCATTCTAACTATAACAGTCCAACATAACGAGATGTAAATATGTGACTTAGAATTACATAGAATGAGAGGAAGAAAAAAATGTACTGCCTCCGTTTCAAAATCTAAGTCCATTTTTACTTTTGCACACCCATTAAGAAAATTTAACCCTATGATTACATGAATGCAAATTACCCACCTTAACCCTATTAATGTTCATTATTTTATTGGTATTTGAATAAACATGAAGCTAAGTGAGGAATTTATTGAGGGTTAGTTTAGGAAATCAAGTTGTAAAAGTGTCTTGGTAATGAAAAAAGGTTCTCGACACTTGTAAACAGACTAATATTTTGAAACAAAAAATGATCAAAAACGGACTTACATTTTGAAACGGAGGCAGTATATATCTATTTTTTTTATATATAAATAACATATGGGTCAATGAAGCAAGAATAACAAATAGAAGACAACGTATTGTATGCAGACATATAATATATCATTAACCTTCAATAAAATTCAGAGTGACACTCAATATACTCTAATCGTCATTTTTGAGCAGATGGATCCAGTTAGACTTAATATTTAACCTGTTTCATTGCATACAGTTCACTGCAGTTAAGGGTACTGCTAGCACTATTCAATATTACAATCTATCTTCTGCTTACCTGTACCACTCATTAAAACGGTTTATCTACCATCATCATCTGATAGTCGTCTATTTTTTGGGGGTGGGAGGGGGGATCCATGGTGATAAATAAAAGATCACTTTCCTGATAATGCAAAACTACTTCAAAAACATTATTTAGGCCCTACTCACTCTGAGAGCAGGATTGGCGTCTGGATGGAAAACAGAAAGTGCACTCATTGCACTGACAAGCACACCCATAGGGTGGGCATCATGAGGCATTGCTTGTATAATATCCTACACAAAACAAAAAGGAGCATTACATCAGTAAAAGTGAGGCCATAACAACACCATTTTCATAATTATGCAGGGAACAAAATGGCCAGACATGTTTAAAGAACAAGGAGCGGAATGATAAGAAATTAAACATAGTGACAGAAACATACCAGAAGACCCTGAGGAACAGCAGAATGCTGAGCGATCGCAAACTCCCAGTCTGCCAACTGGCTCTCATTAGGTAAATTTCCATACACTGAAAAAAGGCAAATTATGAAGACTCTTATAGAGGTTACTCAAGTGTATCAATCATTTGCATCACGGTGTGGAGCTGCTTACTTAAGAGATAGGCAACCTCAAGAAATGTGCTGCTCTCGGCTAACTCCTCGATTGGGTATCCCCTGTATCGCAGAATCCCCTCATCTCCATCAATATAACAAATGGAAGACCGGACTGGAGCAGTATTAAGATAGCCGGGATCGTAGAGCTTAAGCCCCTTATCGTTGTTTCCAGTTGTTATCTGCAATATATAGCATAATCCCATAATTAGTTCATAGCAAAATGCTGTTTGCACCGTAGAAGTCTAGTAGGGATCTTAATGATTCATTAGAAGCAGGCTGAAATGTAAAATTATTGCATCAACATTCAACAAGAAGAAAAATATCAAAGAAGATCCAGCACAGATTTACAAAACGCTTATGAAGGTGCTTTACATTCCCTGACAATGATTGAACTGTTGTATAAATTTCTCACCCAACAATTAGAAGAGAAACGGGCAACGGCGGAATCGGAGGGGACTATTGGGGTCTCAGCCCCGGCTAGCCCCCGACAAATGCCTTTTATATATATATATATATATATATATATATATATAACAAAGTTTAAAGTTAGCCTAGTGGTTAAGACATAGTTTTTTATTCTAAAGGCCTTGGTTCAAGCCTCCACAACCACATATTTTTTTTATATTAAAGTCAACATTTAGTTTTAAGAATATTTAGTAGTATATTTATATATAAGTATATTTTTAGTATAATGTATTTTAACTTGGCCCCTGCAAAAATTTTTTCTGGTTCCGCCACTGGAAACGGGGAAAAAAGGAATGAACTACTAAAATACAAAACTTTCCTCGCATGATATACACTAGACACTGAAATTAATTGCTTTGAATGCAAATATCTAGGGTTCTAAATGACCATCAACTATGTTGTTAAGACAAATACGGAAGCTAAAACAAAACTTAGTTTTTGTGCATTATGAACCTAGCGAAGGTTATACTTTAGTTATGAATTATCAATAAAGTGCTCTGCGTCATTTAGAAAGAAAGCTGCATATTCCATAATATTATTCAAAGTAGATAGAATATTTATGGCTTAGGTGTTATTAAAAGTTACTAAGAAGGAAGGCTTATGGAGCAAATAATCAGTTGATTACTTGAAGATGGAGAAAGTAAAGATTCATGTGCAAGTAAAAATTAGCCAAAATATAAGATAAGATTGATATAAGCTCTAAAACCAAGACTGATTGGCTTAAGCTTTCCAGTCAAGTTGGTTTCTAGCCTTGCATAAAATTCTCACAAATCTATCACCTTGGATAGTAAAATTCTCCACACAAGTAATAAACATGAAGCCACGAAAAGTTTTAGTGTAATGTCAACTAATTTTTATTTTGCACTGTCAACATTTAAGGATCTAAAATTCTCCCAACATATTATTAGATAGATATAATCGAGTACGACTATGCTTCTATCGGTTAGATTTGGAAACAAAATCCTATCATTTCTTAACCATTGGATTAGACTTGGGAGATGTGTGCTAGCAA
The DNA here is from genome assembly GCA_030015575.1 of Agapanthus africanus. Lineage (NCBI taxonomy): Eukaryota > Viridiplantae > Streptophyta > Magnoliopsida > Asparagales > Amaryllidaceae > Agapanthus > Agapanthus africanus. The sequence continues at coordinate 613,247,033 of JASDDO010000014.1, read as the reverse complement.
TTATAAAAAGAATCTCTTATGTTTCTAATTAATCACATCATTAATATTATAGTACCCAAGGTAAATATTACACGTCCCAAAGTAAATCCAATGGTTAAGAAATGAGTAGGATTTGCCGATAGGAGCATAGTCATACTCGATATAATCAAGAAGAGATATTTTTTCTTACTTTCAGCTTTGAAGCTGAATGTTCTTTTTACACCATTCATGACCTCGACCTCCAAAAATTAATAAAAGGGGCTTCTTTTAACTAAGTTTTAACTCAAAATTGACTCTTTCACCCAAATTCAACTAAAATTGTGACAAAGATCAAACTAAAACAACTAAACAATGCTTCAACAAAAACTTATTCAAAATTTCGATCTTCACCTTCTTAAAATCGGTAGCTTTCACGGTCCCATCATCCGAAATCTTGATCTCATACTTCTTTCCAGTTCTCCCATCGATCACAGTCAGCGATCCGCCCAAATTCCCAAACGGACGTGCGATCTCCTGCGACAGCACCGGCGACGCCTCGACCCCAGCCGGAAGATAGCCGGAGGAGCCGGCGAGGTGGGCGGAGAGCACGGCCAGGCGGCCACGAGCACTCATCGAACGATCCAAATCGCGAACCATCGTCGAGATCAATCGAAACCCTCAGAAGTCGCCAACTTTAATTTTGGGATCGAGGCTGGATTTTATTTGCCGGATGATATTTATGTTTATAGGTGGGGCCCGCTTTGGGAGGAAAGAGATAAGATAAAGATAACAGTTGAGAGAGACTCTGTTTTGGGACTCGGTACACGTGGAAGGTTAGGGGAGCTGTGAGATGGAGGTGAGTTCTTGGGTGCCTGTGATTCTGGTGGGTTTTATAATTAAGAGGAATAGAGAACAAGGGTAATGACGTAATGGAATGCTCAAGTTTGCCGTGTTTAATCGCAACACCTTCACCGTTTTGAGCGACTAGAAGTTTTCTGCACGTCCGAAGCACGTGTATGTTAGAAGATGTGAATAAAAAAAGACACAATGAATGGTTAGACATGTATTATGATGAAATTTAACCCATAAAATGGGAGAGAGAAAATGTGGAGAGAGAGTGTGTAATCATATAGGACCGTTAAAAAACTATTAATGGCATGGAAAACTTGAGAATTCTCATTATTCGGTTTTTCCATTGAAAAGAAGAATTCATCAATCCGCATCTCTTCGGTTTGAATTATAATGAATTATAACAGTAAGGTTTTGTTAAATACATGTCGGATTTTGCATGGGTGTGTTGTGTGCTTAGGTTATGGCTTATGGGCCAGTGCCAAAAAAATTCCACTTTTTTCTGGCATAAATAAAAGGTTCTATCCTAAATTTGTTTGGTCGGGTACATAAATCTTTCAGTAAAATCATAAACCACCATTTAACTTTGGCTATAGGGACATGCAATGTCCCAATGCCCAGATCCATGGGCACTATAGGCCCAGGATTTTTTTTTGCAAATAGGCCCCTGGTACTACAGTGCCCATGGGTTTGGCCACTACAGGTCCCGAATCCTCTTTAATTTTAGAAGATTGTGAGATGACACTGATAGTTTATGGATTTTCATTATTCATTCTTTCCTTGTTTTAATGATTGCTTAAATATGAATAGTCGTTTAGTGTCACATGCTTTATATTGTTTTTATTATCGACATTAAACTTATATACATTTAATATTTAGCTTGCATATCATATATCTTGTGTATATCGAGTAATATATCAATATCGACATGCTTTACTTGTATTATATCTTTTGATATCGATATATTCTTCACATTCGTTGTTTTGATAATTCGCAATATGAGAACACACACACACGTGTGATCATCTATCTTGGTTTTTATATATAACGTATATATATAGTTTATGAATATCTCATGTTTTGAGTTTGATTTATATCTTGATATTGATATACTAATTCATAACTTGTGATAATCGAAACAATGAATATTTCATATACTTGTGTTTAATATCTTGTTTATTTCATAACATTGTATATGATATACTTAGTCATTTGAGATTGCATTTCAGAATATCGGATATCTCGCGGCACAAGCGTATAATGGAGGATGGATGGTTATTGAGCCTAAACGGATAAATCTAATGGAAGTTGGAGGATATGGACAAGCGCTTCACAATTTGCATATTGAACCTTCATGATGCTAAGTAGCCAAGATTCAAGCGATTCAAGAGTTCAAACTACGAATAGCTATAAAGATAAGAAGCCGAAGTCCGAGTTTTGAAACGTTAAAGATCGAAGTCGAAGCGAGGTTTATTTAAAGATCAAATATCGACTTCAAGACGCAAGTGAGTGGAATGGCGTGTTCGAGTTTGAAGCGTGCAACACCTTAGTGCATTTATACTATATTGATTTTGAGTATTTCAAATCCTGCGGAAAAATCTCTTTATTATTATTGCTTTTGGGTTGCGGATAGTGCAATTAGCAATTATGGTTATTATCCGACCCGACCCACTGTAAAAACCCTAAACTTTTTGTACAAAAGTTTTCCAAAATACAGAAAGGAACACCTGATCCTGAGCATAAGTTATAAATTTGATTTGCTTTTGAACAGCAAAAATACACTTATAGCTCATCGGTAAAGCCTTGCACTGTTGTGACATAGCCCATGTGATCGAATCCCCATAGCCACATTAACTTTTTTGTTGATTTTTCTTTTAATCTTTTAGAAGTCGAAAGGTTTACACGTGCACTACACGTAAAATGAAGAGTCACAGATTAAACAAACACGTGCACTGAATTATACTAAACGATTAGGACACGTGGCAAGAATTTAGATCCAAACCAACCCATCTCGACCGGCGAGATTCAACTTTGAGCCGGCACCGCCGGGCCCTCCGTAGGGGATGGTCCGCCTACCCCCACTAACCCCATATTGTTTGTTACTCTGAAATTATCCAGAGAGTGTAATTTCACTCTTTAATTCTAATTCTAATGTATATTTTTAATGAGTTCTTTAACCCTCAAAACTATAATTTTCGCTATAAATACCGCACTCCATTTCACCCCTCCTCACTCAGAATTATATTACAAAAACTCTATAAAATTTCCAATTCCTAAGTTGTGCAAATGGAGTTAGCAAAGGGCGAAGTTCCGACGAAATTTCGAGGAGATTCCGGCGACGAAACAACGCCCCGACGGTTCCGAAAACTTCTCCATCCTCTCCTCTTTCTTAATAGCTAGTAAGTCCTCTCTTCTCTTCTCAATCTCTAGTCTAACTCTTTCAATTTTCAAAACTCGTCGGAAGCGGAGTTATTCGGACTTCCGACTCTCTTTTCTTTCAGAACACAAATTTTCTTAAAAAATAAAATACCATATTCTCTCATAATATTTAACAAACATAAATAAACACATTAGAATAAGTTTCATCTCAAAATAATTCATGTTGCAGTTTCTATTTCACTTTTACAGTAAAATACCATCATGTTTACAAACGATATTGTTATCCACTTTTAACCGTATTACTTTTAGAAAATCACAAGGTAATGACATACCTCATCACAACACACATTTTTGACATAGCACGATGAATTTTGGGATTCTAGATTATGGGAAAATACGCTTTTACGAGCAAATACCTTGAACAATTAAAAACCGTTTTCTTTAAAAAGGGTATTAATTAATTTCTTACAATTGTGCTTCTACAACCCATTTTGGGGAACCCCGATCGGGATGGTGCGGGTTATCCGCATTCTCGGGCCTAGTAGAGCGAGATGCAGACCTCCGCAAGGAGCATTCGATTCTCGATGGAATTTTTGATACAATTTTTAAGAAAATGAGATTTCTACAAAATAAATAAAATTTATTTTGTTATATATATATATATATTTATAACTATTATCAAAATATCTATTTTAAAATATATTGTAAATATTCCATGTTTTTTAAATCAAAAGAATCACAATTTCATGAAACTACCATTACAATTCAATACAAATTCCAATATTCCATTAAAATACCATATACAATGAAAATTAGGTCCTACTCACTGGAAAATTTCATTTTTATAAAATATACATCTATGAAAACCCTAAAGACGATAATTAAATACTTGAGGTGTATTTTGAAATTATATCAAAACTATTTTTACATAAAACTTCTTCAAGCTATACTAAATTACAATAACGACCCAAGTAAATTTAGGTTTAAGCGGGACCAGTTCTCTTGAGCCTCAAGGAGCTGAAGAATATGGGTGCTTGCCTATCTAAGGTAGACAATCTAACAACGGTGTTATCAACAGGGTAATTGTCTTGGAAAAAAACACAAATCCTGTCGTCCATGTGCAGCAGTTACCGATAACACCAAAACAATCAGGACTTAAATTCTGTTTAAAAGCTTGACTCAGTTCGAGTCATGGTCAAATCTGAAATCAATTTGGCTTGAATCCAATTCAAGTATAACTGCAAAACAACATGAATCCATGAATATCAGAATTCAATCTATATCAATCTATTTTGACCGAACCGAACCATAGATATACTCTGATTACATGACTATCCATTTATATCCATTTCCGTTTACTGATATCATGGTTTCGGCAAGTCTTCTATTTACTACAAGACAATACAATACAATTAGTACAATCAATATAATAAACATTACGGGGTTTATAAAGGGGTAGACTGGCACAGAACATGTTAAAGGCGGCACGAGGTGGTTACTAAAAGACGTTAGTACATCCATAGCGTTGTTTCGTGGTATTTTCGACGGAGTCCTGTACTACGGGTTTCCAAAGTCCTCGGTGTAAGTTAGACTCCTCTCGTATACACTGGTATATTCTGTACTAAGTTACAAACACTATGTTAACATAACAATCAAACATTATACTAAATATAGTCTCTGTTTTGTCTATTCTACTTCTCTCCTTCTTTTTTTGGGACTTACCGAGCGATTGTTTGCTGATGATATTCCTATTTCTCATCTTCTTTGGAATGTTGTCAGCAGGACTCGACTCTGAGGAGCTCAAGATTAGCCAGGAGAACTTGGAGCAGTACACAGAAGACCTTGAGCATTAGACTTTACTTGTACATATTTTCTTTTCAGTTATGCCATTGTTTAGGCATTGCATTACATCCTTATATTTACATTTCCAGTTGTACCTGTAAAAGAATGTTTAATAAATAAAATTGCTGTTCATTTTACATTCATATCTCTTGTGTACATTTTACTTTATATTGCTTAGATACGCTTAGCGTGTTTACTTCTGAGTAAATATGTAGCGGGCACAGTCGCGTCCCCTTGCCCGTACACCGGGAAGCGGGTCGTAACAGGTTTTATTGGCAGCCCATGTAGGTCAGTTCTGCATGAACATGCGGGTCAATTCTGCATGAAGTCCTAAGCAATATAATACTAGAATCAACAACTAAAAATATTCTTTACAATTCATATTTCTTGAATCTTATAATTTCATATACTTTGAATCTATCCTAACTCTATTTTTATTTTAAGGTTATGGATTCTCCAAACAACACCAGCACCAACTTCAACAACACACCACCATCTCTACCGCTTACGCCTACCGTTGCTGCTCCGATCAATGAGCAGACAGTACTGCTTGAGGCAATCCGCAGCCTTCTGGAAGGATAGCAACAACAGACAGCTATTCTGATGAACCGTCCGGAAGCGGAAGTACCCGGAGTGAAGCAATTCCGGGCATTGCACCCAAAAAAATTTTCGAGAAAAGAGAGCCCTCTAAAAGCTGAAGAATAGGCTCAGAGTATTGAGGATGATCCGGCAGCAGCACAAGTGCCAGAGATCGCTTGGGCTCGAGTTGCGAAGCAGCAACTCACTGACAACGCCCGAGTTTGGTGGTAGGCGGAAGAAAGCCGCTTTGAACAACCGATCGAATGGAAAACCTTTCGTGATATGTTCGACGCGAAGTACTTCCTAGAGACTGCCCGATTTGACATGGAACAACAATTCATCCATCTACAACAGGGTTCGATGTGGACCAAATCTGTGGATGAGTATGATGCTGAGTTTACCATGCTCAGTAGGTTCACGGCACACTTGATACCAACTGCTGAGATCAGGTCCAGACGATTTCAGTAAGGGTTAGATCCGGAAATCCAAGTTGCCTTAGCTATAGAGGATTTCCCAACCCACGAACTGGCCCTGAAAGCTGCCCGTCGATATGAGGCAGTGGTGAAGATGAAAGGAAGACCTCAATTTGCCAGTATGAAGCACCCTGCTACCCAGATGGCAGGAGGAGCCTCTTCCAGGTCATCGTTTGAACCCAGGAGACCGGAAGTAACAGATAATCGGCCAAGTGCAGATTTTTGCTTCTACTGCAAGAGAGATGGACATCTGTGGAATGATTGTAGGCGCGCAAAAGGCTTGCGCTTAGTTTGTGGCGTATCCAATCATGGAATTGGAACATATCCTTATAGGAGCAACATAGTTCCAACAAACAACACTTATCTGTAGCGGCCAGCTATCCAAGCTCCTGCACCTCGTCTTACACTCCTAGCTCCACCTCTACATGGACCTCCTGCACAGCCTAATCGCCAATTCCATCAGGTACTGAGAAACATGTCTTGAGGGTAGAGAAACATGCCCCAGGGACAGAGGAATGCGCCTCCAGTTAGGAGGAATGTACCCCGGTGTCAGGTTTTCACTTTAGCGGCTGTAGAAGCCGAGACTGTAGACCAAGGTAACCCTGATAATTCCTTCACATCTTCTTCAATCTTACTTAAATTTTTGCATTCTTTTGTTCTTCTAAATATTTTTCATGCACTATCAATAGTTCTATCACCAAAATTTTCTTGAATCTGTTACACTTTCCTTCTACAAATTTCGAGGACGAAATTTTTATAAGGAGGGTAGAATGTAACAACTCAAAACTTTCTGTACAATTTTTTTTCAAAATACAGAAAGGAACACCTAAGCCTGAGCACAAGTTATTGTTTACCCCAATCAGAGCAAAGCTCTGTTCAAATTCCAAGACGGGAGGTGAAGCAACTTTTCCGATTCCCCCCAATCAGAGCAAAGCTCTACTTTGAAAATTTAAACATTAATAAATGAAGCAACGCTTCAGATCCTCTGCGCTGCGCGCAGGGCGCCACGTGTCAAAATCAGGCGCGCCAGCGCAGCGCCCAACGCAGCGCGCCCAATCAGAGCAAGGCTCTATTTAAAACAAAATTAAAGGAAGCAACGCTTCAGTTGCACAAGCACTACGCTGTGCGACACGTGTCAGCGCAGTGGCGCAAGCGCAGTGGCGCTGCGCGACACGTGTCAGCGCAGTTGCGCTGCGCTGTGCGACACGTGGCAGCGCAGTTGCGCTACGCTCTGCGCTGCGTGACACGTGTCAAGCGCTGGGGCGTTTGCGCCAAACAGAATTAAAATTCTAGTAAGATCCTTCTGTTCTTGTTAAAACAAGAAGACTGTCTTCTGTAAAACAGAAGCCCTTGGATCAAAGATCCAACGGTGGGGAAAATTCCAAGCACGTACTCAACTTGCTTTTTTGTAAAGAAGAAAAATCAAAAGACAACCTCCGTGCTCGGATGGATCTTTAGGACTGGGAAATTAGAAGTGAATTGCATCCTAAACCGATAGCGGGTAAACTAGGCAAGTTTGTACTTCCCAATGCCGCGTATCATATGTCACAACCGGAGAAGAAAAGGTTCTTACAGGTGTTGCATGATTTGAAAGTTCCCACAGGTTTCTTAGGATCGTTCAGCAAGAAAATAAAAATTGTGAAAGGTAAGATCGATGAGCTGAAAAGTCATGATCACCATGTTATTATGGAGCAACTTCTCACATTAGTCCTCAAGACTTTCCTTCTTGAATCGGTTGGTCTAGTAATCAATGACCTTTGTTGCTTTTTTAGAGAATTGTGCGCTAAAACCATGGATGTTGTGACGCTGGAGAATCTAGAAAATTCTATTTTATTGATACTTTGCAAACTTGAGCGTATTTTCCCACCGTCATTCTTCGATATCATAATACACCTGACGGTTCATCTTGCAACCGAGGCTAAGTTAGCCGGACCGGTACAATATCGATGGATGTATCCCGTCGAAAGGTACGTAGAATTTTTCGTTTCATGCAATTTGTAAAACTATTATTGTCCTATATGCCCGTATTTATTTATTTAACATATTTTTCTTTAGATATCTCTACACTCTAAAAAAGTACATACGTAATAGAAATCGACCAGAGGGTTCTATCATGCAAGATTATCTTCTAGATGAAGTAACCACATTTTGTTCCCACTATTTGAACGAGAATATTAAGACGAAGCTTAACCGACCTCGGAGAATTCATGACGGGCCATATGGTAAAGCTGATTATAAGAGAGTAGACACTATGATTATCAACAAGATATATCGTTTTATCCTTCTCAATAATGTATGTCTTGAAGAAATTAGAGAGTAAGTTTTTTTTGGATTAATTGTTATATTTGTATTTGTGTGTGTATGAAATGATATAATATTAATGTCATAATTTAATATTGAGAACAAAATTCATATTGATGAAGTACGTGAGGGGCATCCTGATTGGAATGATGAACGATTGAAAAAATATCATCAGGATAATTTTTGCGATTGGGCTGCAGATCATGTAACTTGTTCGAATAACATGTTATTGCTACCGGTCTTAATCTAAACTTATATTGTTATGTATTTGTCGTAAAATTTGTTTTGTCAAATACACGATCCGAACTTGTTTGCATCATTAGAGATATTCAAGATGTTTAGCCTAGTTTCCGAGCATGGAGGTTGTATATTATAAAGGATTCAGTGTCTTTGGATACAAATTTGAACTTAAAAACATAGAAACATCTCGAACCACTCAGAATAGTGGAATTGCGATGGTAGCATCGGATGGTGTGATTTATTATGGATACTTAAATTACATACTTGGTATCCAATATCCCGGACGATCAGAACCGTTTTATATATTTCAGTATACTTGGTACGATACACGAAACGATACGGATAAGTGGAGAAACAATCTCGGAACTTGGAAAGATGAATATGGATTGACTAGTATGAACACACTTCGATTTTACAGTCAGGACAATCCATTTATCTTTCCGAACCAAGCGTTCCAAATATACCACTCACAGTGCTTGAAGCATCCGGGATGGAGTGTCGTATGCCGTTGCAAATCCAGGGATGTTTACGATGTCCCAGAATTCGAGGATCGTATGGAGGACAGCGATGAGGATGAAGAAGAGAGAAGACTTAGAGTGCTCCGACCGTCTGTTTCAAAAGACGGGTTGTCTTCGACTGATCGTGAAGTTACGTGGGTTAGAAATGATATCGATGATGAAATGCAAGTAGATATGTTTAATGCGTCCACGAAACGAAAAATGTTATCAGTAATGTTATATTATTACTTCACATTTTTACGATCTATACATATATTGCATGCATATATAATGATTGTACTCTTATCTATATTTGTTGACGACGACCTGAGCAGCGAGGGGCGATAGGAGCACGCGGACGCAGCAGCGGTAGAGGCAGAGGTAGAGTGGTTTTACCGCCGGAGAGCTGCATAGTGAGCTTCATAGGGTCGGTCTTGCACCACAATCGGTATCCCATTCGGATGGTTCCTTCCGTATGGACTTTGCCACACCTCGAGGTATATTGCATGCATATTCATTTTTAATTGTCCAATTATAGGTGGTGCGTCCACATCTGGCGCAGAGGCCACTTCCGTACCCTCCGCTCAGTCTGCAGGGTAGTATAAATAAATATAAAATAATTATTCATTTTATATACTCTCTAAGAATAAACATGAATTTCATGTAATTTTATCGTCAATGCTTATTTTTAGTTGGAGGGGATGCGTCTACGTCCGGGTCATCGATTGTTCCTCACCGAAGGAACTATCATCGCGTTCATGCTGCTGCCCGGGTCCAGGCTCGTGCTACTGTTGCCGGAGGTACATATCGCACTTCAATTTTCGTTAATCCTTGATTTTTTAATACCACTTTGTCTTAATATTGCTTATCTTGATATTTCTTGTAGATGTAAGGCAACCCCATCCCGAGAGAGGGGCTCGAGAGCCGAATCAGTCCCACAGGCTGAGGTCCGATAGAGTTAGGGGGGAGGCACCATTCCCCCGATTCTTTACCCCCGATTATCGCTATACTGACGATTATGCCGAGAGGTTCCGTCGGTATATAGGGGATGAGAGCCGCATCCTGAAGAAGTAACCACTTCACGTTGAGTGGGATGATTAGCACCGGCGCTTATTTGCCCTCTTCTGTAATCAGGCTCGGGTATTAATATATATTTTCATTTGACATATCCAATATATTTATTATTATTTAACACTTGCAATTTAAATACATTATTTTTTTGCCCTAAAGAAATATCCACTTTACGTTGAGTAGGGACAACCCATTGCGAGAAACATCATAGAAGAAATCATAAGCATTATCGATTATTGTAGCTCCATTTTCGAGCAGGTAAAACCTATTACAAATAACTTATATCTTGTGAATGCCCCATACATTAATCCTGTAATTTTGATATGAAACTAATTAACCATGTTTTCTAAGAAGAATTTCTGGATATAAAGTAAAAAATTATTAATTAGTTAACTAAAATCCACTTGCAAATATCCTTACCTAGACAAAAATAAATAAATAGATCATGTTAAAGTTTAGGGTTGCTTGATCAAAAACAAACAGAGATGTAAGACCGATTCTTGCATCTTTCACACATTTAGCGAACATGTATATTTAGACTGTAAATAGAATTGCAGAGACTAATTATATTCTCTGTTTATTCTTCTCGATTATTTTCTTGACAACGTGTATATTTAGACTGTAAAAAAACTATTTATGTCATGTTGGTATCGTAAATATATATGTATTCAAGGGTTAATTCAACCAAAAACCCTTATAATTTATTTTGTATAGAGCTTATTCCTGCTCAACTCATTTATCAGCGCAAACATGCTCTTTTTTCACCTGCCAAAAGGCCCAAAACCCATTAAAAATACTCATTTGGTATTTTTCTTCTTTCATTTGTATCCATCTTATTTGTATGTGTAGTGTTCCCTATAGGTTGGTTTTTAAAAATAAGGTGTCGGCAATTTAGTAGTTTTTGGCTGGCTACAACATCGTTTGGCATTAGAGGGGTGAATGACCATATTTTTTTTTGCAGCAACACGTAAGCATTTTTTTTGGATGGAGATGGACCTCTAAGTCAGTTGAAGATTGCTTCACGTATTTAATCGAAAACTCTTCTTTATCACTGCAAGTGGGGGATCCAAAACCTCCCATCTAGTGGAGTAGTGTATTTTGTCAATCGAACAAAAGCTCTTTAACATAATGGACCACATATTCAGTGTCATGCGATCGTACAGACAAATGGCAATTTAACTAGACATCGTAAATAATATACATAGCCCATGCACCAATATTTAAAATGCACATACAAGCTCTACATCTGTCTACAAATAAAACCCACTTTGTTTTCTTTTTCTTTCTATTGATATATCCTCTTTTATAACCTAATTTTCTTTAAGATATTTTTATATTACACACAAGCATGTATAAATACACACTCTCAATATTACATATGGCATTAGAGAATAATGAATAATGGAGGGCAAAGGTGTTAAGAGGAAAACACTCCAATGCTGTTACAAAAAGTACATTTTTTAATCTTTTTTTCCGATGATTGGCATCGTCTATCTTGATCATTATCATCTAAGTTGTTTACACCAAATTTCATGTGGTTCCAATACATTTTCAACGCTGATCTAGCGATTTTAAAATTCTAAAAATATTTTATTATCGGAAAACCATTAATTTTAAACCCATTAAATCAACGGTGAAAATATATTGGAACAGCATGAAATTTGGTATATATACATCTTTTATATATATATATATATATATATATATATATATATTTTATTTTTTTTTATTTTTTTTGAGAGAGAGAGAGATCAGAATGAATAGATATTCTAATTTACAACATGTAATAGATAATCGATAAAGGCCTACGCCACCCTAACATCAATACCATGCAAAGAAGCTTATCTGGATTATGTATAGGCTAAACAACCAGATAGAGCAACACAACTACAAAATATGTGTTGCCCACTTGGTACAAGAAGTGGAAGATTTTCATTCTCATCTTACCAAAAATATGATTCCCGACTGATGTAAAGAAAGCCGCATTTTCATGCTTCGTATAATTCGATCATTCTAATTAATAACAAAAAAAAAACCAAAAACAATGGTGTTACCAATAGCGTACGTACATGAGATGGTGATGATGGCAGTCATGGTGGAGATGGTGAAGGGGCGGTAACAACAATCACGGTAGGAAAGGTGCTTATGGTGGTGGTATCGACAACAATGTCGGTGGAGACGACAGCGACGACTGCCAAGGCAAAGATGATGGTGGAAGCAGCAACGACATGGTGATGGCCACTATGGCAGATCGACGCTGGAGGAGATGGTGGCGACAAACACGGTGGTGGATATGGTAACAATGGCGATGACAGTGGGGGCATCGGTGGATGAGACGTCGACAATAATGATGGTTGTGGAGATAAAGGCGGAGGAGATGACAGCGGTAGCTAGCATTGATGCAATAACAACAATCGCGGAGATGGTGGCAAAAATGATGAGCGCGGCGCAACAACAATAACGGCGATCACCGATTGAACTGGCATCGACTGATGGCGACGGCGACGGCGACGACCATTAACAGTGTAGCCGGCGACGACCACCGGCTACTTCGTCCATCATTGGCGGCGCAACATCGATACAGATTACCGATGGTGGCGGTGATGGCAGTGGCGGGATCTTCATGAGGTGGGAATATTGGATTCCCACTTGTTTCGATGGTAATCAGATTTCTTGAAACGGAATCGTGATGCCTGAAAGTTAATTTGTCTGCTGAGTTTTGAAATATTCTTTCTAGATCTCCACGTACCAAACGGAATCGTGATGCCTGAAAGTTAATTTGCCGGCCGGCTGGTCGAGGGTCTTCCCAACGTCCATCAATCCATCGAAGGGTAGTCAAAAGGGAGACCAGTCAACTCTCAAAACCGCGTTAACAAAAGACAAATCATCACCCCCCAAATGTTGGCGGTCAAAGCCCTAAAAAAACACCCCCCAATCTCTTTCCCTCACCCTCACCCTCGCCATCATCAACAAAATCCCCCGCAGCTCCATCGATGAGATGAGAAGATCTCCTCACTGGATTCATTGCCGTCGCCGTCGCCATGGAGAAGAACGCCGCCGCCGCTCTGATCGCGACGCTGTCGAACTCGATCCAAGCCCTAGGGCGAGGCTTCGACGTGACGGCGGACACTAGGCTCTTGTACTGCAAGGGCGGCGCTGGTTCGAGGCTCGTGGAGATCGATGAGGGGAGGGTGAGGGATCTCGAGGTGGGCGATGGGGGGATCGTGGTGAAGGACGTGCCTGCTGATGTCGAGATCGCTAGAGAGAGGAGAGTGAGGGAGTCTACTCCTGTTTGCAGCTTTTGTGAGGTTAGCTTGAAAATTTCAAGTTTTGATTCATTATTGATGCCTTAGGGGAAAAAGAGAAGGAAAAAAAAGCTGAGGGCTTGGCGAAAAAGATCATAACTTTAATTTATACTCGTCAATTATGTCACGGTATATTATAGAGTTTGTATCATAACGTTTGTATTAATTAATCATGAAATTATGCTATAGAGTTTGTATTATAGACCGGAAATTTTGCTGAGTACACTTATATTAGTAGCATCTAACTGAAATTTATCCGAATTTTTCTTACCGTGCTAATCCTGAAATTTTTAAATCTGTTGAAATACTGCCATGTTGTCATATAGTTAATGATGATACAATTCATAATCAGTATTAATGCTTAAAATGCGAGGATTCATGCATTACGATATCATTCTTCATGTGATCAAAAAACATTCTCAGAGTCTAATTAGTGGTTTAATGTATATGCAGCATATTCTTAATTCTTACTAGTTACCGTGATTTCTAACTTTTCAGATGGCTGAATATTTCAATAAGAAGTCAGGTTTATCCGAAACCGTGCCTCTTGGCAGCTTTAACTCCATGTTCAGTTTAACTGGATCATGGAAGATTGATGCAGCAGCAACTAAAGCACTTGCGATGGATGGATATTTCATCCCACTATTTAAAGTTAAATTGACAAGCCGTGAATTAGTTTTGAGAGAGGATATCAAGCGGGCTGTTCCACGTAGTTGGGACCCTCCTTCCTTGGCCAGGTATGTAGACGCCTGTTCTGCTCGTGCTTCCGTGCTTCCTTATCTTACCGCTGAGTTTTACAACTTCTGCACTCTAGATTCGTTTTGTTTCGCATGTGGATTGTGCTCGACTGCTTTATATGCTCAATAATTTTCTTTTGGGGTCATACCTCATTTATTACTTGATCAAGGCATTCCTTTGCAGCTGTTTCTTCGTTCTTTTTCCAGCTAGCACTTACCTTCTATACTCCGTATTTCAGCTTTATCGAGAATTTTGGCACTCATATGATCACATCTGTCACAATTGGTGGTAGAGATAAAGTTTATATCAAGCAGCACCATTCATCTAATTTATCAGCATTGGACATTGAGAAGTATGTGAAAGAAATCGGGGACCAGAGATTTTCAAACTTAGAAAAGCAGGCAAGTAGTACTGCAGTCATGTACAATGTCACCTGGTTTCCTAGAAACACAGTATATCTGCTACCTAAGATAAATATAATGCACATTTCAAAACCTAGGGATATCTTGCTAATATGTCTTCATGTTCACAGTTTACAGATGCATTGCTTCTTAACAGCAGGGATGGGCACCCCCAGCTATCTAATGTCCCACATGTACATGGGAAGGAGGCAAGTTGTATTAATGTCTATTCTATTTACACTTTTAAAATCTGACAAGAAGCATATGCAATCTTAATAATTGATTCATAAAAGCTAAGTATCATATTTGATTAAATTTCATGGCCAGTGTCGTTTACAATTTCTAGATGTTTTAAAGGTGAATGGTCTTAGAGTTCTAATTTGCTCCATTTATTTTTATTTTCCATATGCTTGTTTAGTTGGTAGTGCACGTGCTTATGTAATTCCTGCTTTTAAACCGACATGCTTGTTGAAGAGGACCTTGACCTGGTTCACAACATTTTATGTCCTTATATTGTCAGAGGTACATGCATCTTTTTCACATCTTAGCTGGTGCACTGGTATTTGTCTTGTGAGGTTTGCCCCTTGCACCATCTTGGTATGCCAGTGTTCTTCTGGCATTAGAATGATGTGCGGTACCAATGGTTGTTCCAACCTGCACTCTAAATTGCTTTGAGACATATTTACTAGAATGTTACCTTCAGTTGATATGCATGTTTTGATAAATATGTATAATTGCTCAGTGATATACATTTTCTTCTTTCGTTATTGAAAATAAAATCAAGTATTGAATTTCATCCTCTCTCTCAGCTGGGCTCCTGGGAGCCTCCTGAGTACCGATTTCTCTTACTCTAGTTCTTTGTAGGCCCTATTGATCTTTCTTCAAGAGGGTCTCTTCCCCTCCCCCTATTACCTGCTTATTCAGTTACTCTGTGTCTTCTTTTATTAACTATAATTAAAGTTTCAAAATGGAAGGCAAGGCAATCAATAAAAAGATTCTCATTTTTCTTACTTGAAGGAAGGATAAAGCAAGGGAAAAAATTATATGACATTGCATTCGACTTAATGTAGCTCCCTGATAATGCCAATCTGGGATGCATGAGTAGACAGGTAATATAGTATGCCCATTCACAGTATGATGATAAGACACTTCTCGTTACTTCGACTTGTTTACAGAAGTTTAAAAAAAAAACATCATAAAAAATGTACAATACCAGGTATGCAAAGGTAGTTCCTTCAGATCATCCCACCTCAAGTTGTCATCAAAGCTGGTTCAAGCAATTGAAAGTCTGCTAGTTGTGGGTTATGGTCCTGGTTAGGATATTCCAAGGCATATGATCCAATGGTTGTCTATGTGAAAGGAATAGAGGAATAAACTTCGTGTTGTCTGATGTAGAAGTTCAAAGAACAAGGAATAAACTCTTACTGCATTTTATAAACCATTGAGCTTTTGAGAAGGTCTTTGTGTACACGCACTGAAACATCAAATATCCATCAAATACACACAAATGCCTGCATGTTTGTGCCTGTTTCTGTCTGTGTCTAATGAGGATGCTGCTAAAACTAAATACTTGATAGCAAATGAATAGAAATTATTTAGCAGTAATTATCTTTTTGCATGTTTGGTGATTGAATTTCTATTGCAGGATGTTACAGTGATCTTTAGAAGGAGAGGTGGTGATGATCTTGTTCAAAATCATGCTGAGTGGGCAGAGACTGTCCCCTCAGCACCAGATGTTATTAATATGACCTTTATGCCCATAGTTTCTCTTCTGGATAAACTACCTGGAATCCAGTATCTAGCTCGTGCTGTCGATCTATATTTGGACTGTAAGATTTGTTATAACCTTTATTGCTTTCTAACACATGTTATCAACGGTCTTCAATTTGTTATATTCATTTGAAGTTGAACATAACCAGTTAAATTGCATGAGCAGTGATATCTTGCTTGTCAGAAAAGAATATGATCCAAGAACAAGCCTCTATTCCAAACTTCTGGAGTCGGTTACATAAATCCTTTCGAATTTGCTTTCGGGCCTTCTCCTTGATTAAATTGAACTTATACATTTTTTGACCGATTCCATCCTTGTTCATTTAGGTCTACCTCTAGCCTATATGGACCATTACTACACATCAATTGGCCTTTGTTGCACATCTTCAGGTCATGTCAATCTATTCTTCCTCATTTATTCTCCATGGAAACTGCTTCCAACTTCTTACAAATGCATCCACTTCCTTTCCTATTCTTAAGAGTATCGCTACTCATGCATCTATACATTCAAATTTCACCTAAACTCGTTCTTTGGATATGCTGTTTGGCAGAAAAGAATATGAGGCAAAAAATTCTTAATTATCTAGTGAAATCATCATTTTAATCATCAACAATAAAAATTCAAAGAAATTATGCGTTAACACTTTTTATCAGACTGTGCTTACTGGGAAGTGTTTGTCGGTTACTTGATTCATATATAAATGTTTTAATCTAAGAAACTGTTTTGTAATCTTTTTGACTATTTTTCCTTGCATATTCATCCTCAATAAATAAATGACCTTTGAGTGATTAAGGCGATTGTGGTTCATTCTCTTGTATGGTTGGCTTCATGATAATAGCTAGTGAAAACAACTTGCTCAGTCAATTTATGGTGCCTTCTTGGATTTAAATTTACTCCTTAGGTGTCTTAAGGGCGATACCCCTAGGTGACCAGATTTCGAGGGAGAAAAATGAGTTGCAACTGCACATTTCTATAATACTATGTATAATTGACTTGCAATATATACATAATGCTTATGGCAGGTACTGGGTAAAGTAACAAGATAGCTATATAATAGCATAATTTGACGTGTTTCTTTTATACGATTGAATTTACCTTTGTTGCAGCTTTCAACTCACATAATGTGCATGTGAGGGTGAAGGCTTAAATTGATCGCTTCTATTGAAGTATTTACACTAACGAGTAGATTGAAATTGTTAAGATGATGATTTGGGAAGGACATGATCATCGATTTAGTGAGGTGAGTCAGGTGTAGGGGTTAGAGAGGCAATGCAGAACTCCTCAAGGAAGCTAATGCTAAATGTTGTCTTTTAATACTCTTCTTAAGGTGCTTAAAACCTGTGAAATATTGGTAGTTATGTTTTAAAATATATATATGGTTAAGTACTCTGAGCTCAAAGAACTTATATTGAGGTTGGACACCAGACAAATATGTGCTTGTACATTGTAAGAGATATATCTCAGAAGAGAGATTTTATCGACCATACTAATGGGTATTCATGTATCTTGATATCTAGATATCTGCTTTCCTATCCCTTATTTTATCTTGATTGAAAAAATTGTCATGTTCAACACTATATTTTGGCAAATGCATATTTTCCATGCCTGCCAAATCATAAGTTCTTAGTCACTAACCCAATGAAATTGTCATCGAACGTTTTTTATTACGTTTCTTAGAACTCCTAACCCTAAGATCAGTCGCCACATTTAGTTTTATGCTTCTTTTTTTTGTGGGTTTTTCTGTATATCACCCCCATAACTTACCTATTTTTAAATATCACCCTCAAAACTTTGATATTCCATACATCCCTAAAACTTGTAGGTTATTCAAATTTCTCCCCTTAGCTAACTTTTGGATGAAATACTTAACAATGAAAATATCCCTTCTTCCAACATTAATGGCACAAAGGTGAAGTCCGGCTTTGGTTTTGCCAAGAAATCACGGATTTTATGCAGTATGAAAGTATATTATTCGTTATGAGTGAGTGGAGGCGGAGGATCCATGTGCTCGACCTGGCGTGATTCTCATGTTGGGTCATGTGATTCTCATGTTGGTTCATGCAGACCATATCATATAGCCTCAGTTGTTGAGACCTTAAGAAGGAGAATAAGAGAATAATAAGCTAATTGTGATTTTCTATTTCATAAACCCATAACCAAACTTGAGTGAAAAAATTTAACACTGGAAGCTAACGGAGGTGATTTTTGGATAATGACAATGTTTTGAGGGTTTTTTTAGATAACTTGGATGATTTGGGGTGATTTTTAGATAACTTATATGTTTTGGGGTGATAAATGGAATATCGAAGTTTCAGTGGTGATATTTAGAACTCAGTATGTTTTGGGGGTGACATTAAAAAAACATTTTTTTACTGTCATTTACTTGTATTCATCAAAACAAACAGAAACTAAAGAGTACTGGCATGACAGTGTTTTCATGTTCTTGTTTACATTTTTCAGACAAGCCACCTATCGAGGAATTGCAGTATTTCTTGGAATTCCAAATACAGCGTGTTTGGGCTCCTACACAAACTAATATACCTGGACACCAGAGAAAAGAACCTGTATGCCCATTTCTTCAGTTTAGCCTGATGGGCCCCAAGTTATATATCAGCTCAGAGCAGGTATGTATCTGTGAAATTTGTTAAATTCAATAAGGATCTTACACAACAAAATTTGCAAGCTGTCAGAAAACTTGAGGTTGTGTAAAGCAAGTATGCCCAGTAGTTTGGGCCGTTTGGCTGCCTTATATTTTTCTAGACGTGATAACACAAGGAATAGTACGACTTATTGCATTTGGTGACGTGGTAGCATCATATGTAAGTATGAGTTGCATATTTATATAAGCTGTCTTTTCTTCCACAAGGAGT
The DNA here is from genome assembly GCA_030015575.1 of Agapanthus africanus. Taxonomy (NCBI): domain Eukaryota; kingdom Viridiplantae; phylum Streptophyta; class Magnoliopsida; order Asparagales; family Amaryllidaceae; genus Agapanthus; species Agapanthus africanus. The sequence goes on along the minus strand of JASDDO010000014.1, from coordinate 613,227,759 downwards.
ACTTATTATGGTTCTCCTTATTGTCCTGACCTCATTCTAGCTAGACAATCTGCAATGTTATAAAATATTTATGCCCGCATGCATTTCCTCATTGTAATTAAACGAACTACTACAGAAGATCCCTTACTTCCTGAGGAAAAATAATTAAGAGTCTGGAATCACTCTGCACGATTATTTAATGGTTTAGTATCCTAATTGAAGTCATCTGCCTAGCCCTTTGGAACACATATTTACAGATCCAACATGTCGTCTCCTTGCAAGTTTCGTCATTTGCTTTGACCAACTCCTGCTTTGCCCCACTTTACATATCTATACATTCCTGCAAGGGCCGCAACCACAATGCTGGAAGCACTTGATATTCCTCAATTTTACATTCGTACTTGAGCTTTAACTATCTATCTGGCATGTGGCAACATGTTTCTGGTTTCTATCTTCCCCAAGAGCTTGATGAGATGTAGGCCTCAGACTTCAAGCTTTTCATTGCCTTTATTATAATGGAGTTGTTTATGGAGTAAGGGTCCATTTTAGATCGGCATATTTTTTATTTTTTATTTTTGACTGATGGTCAACCTGAAGTTGACCCCAACTCTTTGAGATTAACTGCAACCCTCCAATGCCAACATTTAATGTTAGGTTCCTAGCCTAGGAAACTATGGACAGGAGAAGGACCTGCCTTTCGACTGCCAATTAGGATCCTCAAATTTTGTTAGAGTTGGGTTTGTTAGTTGTTCCTGTAATTAATATGAAGGAACTTTGACCTTCTTTTGTTAATAGAGATATTTAAAGATGACATTTGTTTTGGTATTGATAGTCGATCCTACACCTGTAATAGAAAGTTATACTCCATCCGTTTCAACTTTCACATTACTAGTCTTTTTTGGCTCTTGTTTTCTTTTCCTTCAAATTGTTTGTCCTTCTACACTATCAAGAAGCATGCGTCAATTACTATACACTTAAAGTATAAAGTTCCTAATTTAGAATAAATCTCAAGTCAATTTCTTCATACATGTTCAAGTTTCAAGAAATAAAAGAAAAGTATCGTATGGTTAAATAGGGAATTTAACATCTATGGAATTTTAGAGTTTAGAAGAGTCATTCTCTTCTCAATAGGTGTGCAAAAGCAAAACAAGACTGGTATTGTGAAATGGAGGGAGTACATATTTTAAGGATCACGTAAATTTGACTCTTTAATTTCTTTTCATCTACAAGCTCTAAAAGTGAGCAAGAATGGCAGCCAAAGCGGGTGATAAGAAACACCAACATTATCACCCCTCACCTTAGGAAGATTAGATGGAGACTTTGTCTCCCTTTCCACATTACCATATTAGAGGGCGCTAGAAGTTTGTTGAATTGTATTTGGCTGCAGTTTCTTACCGATATCTCATTATATCCATTGCAACTCTTGCAAGCTCTATATTATGTGGATTCACAACACTGCAAAAAGTGTTTAGTTTGTTGCATCAGTGCAGGGTTGAAAATATAATAGCAGGCATCAATATAGGACCCTACCATATTACTTTACCGCAGGATTCCGTTTTTAGCTATCAAAGCGGGTACATGTATTCGAGCACGGACTTTCCAAAACATCTAATGGGGTCACACTATGTTTATAGATGCATATATCAATTGGTGCTCTCTTATGTATTATATCTTTCACCTGGAGTTTGGTGGGAAGTCAGGTCAACATTCAGTTGTAATTTTTTTTTCTTTCAAAATTTCAGTGGACCTTTCTCATTATAGACCAGTGCTCCATAGCTTCCATTAGCCAACTCCATTTACTGGGATAAAGCTAATGATGATGGTGCTACTTTTACCATCATATACTGTTTAGCAGCATGATACTTAGCACTAGTTTTTAAGCTGTGTTGATGCCTTGTAAATAATCAGGTGCAATACCTAACAGCTTAAGCCTGGGCCAAAATGGTTTCTGAATGAAACATGTCTGTTTACTATGCTATGCCATCCCAATTAGTTTTATTTACCCAGGTAACCAGGTAATATAATCAGGGTAGTATTGAGTTTTGACATCAAAATCACATTGTACCGTCGTAATCCAAGTTAAATGAGCTCTGAAATTTCATGCCTGTATGATAATTCATAACACTACCACCAACAACAAGCCTTTATCTCAACCTATCAGAGTCATGCCTGATGAGTGATGCGCCGAGATCTGAAGTGATCGGATCTCAAGATTCTTGTTACCGAGTAATTTCATCAATTAAATCTCAATCAAAATTGAGGACCGCAAACAGAACATATATATAATTAAATTCTCATGTTATCCATAATACATAACCCAGATGCATGTACATAACACCGATATCATAACTTTCCATCTTATAATTTATAATTTGGGTTTGTAATTGGTACAGGTCTCAGTCGGTCGTAAACCGGTGACAGGCCTCAAACTATCATTAGAAGGAATAAAGCAAAACAGACTCTCAATCCATCTCCAACACTTATCCTCTCTCCCCAAAATCCTCCGGCCCCATTGGGACTCGCACATAGCCATCGGCCCACCAAAATGGCAAGGACCCGAAGAACAAGACAGCCGTTGGTTTGAACCAATCAAATGGAAGAACTTCGCCCATGTCAGCACCACACCAATTGAAAACACCGAAACTAACATCGGGGATCTCTCTGGTGTTTACATAGTAACAGGAGCTCAACTCAGTGTTTGGGATTTCGGTGCCAAGAATGTCCTTCACCTTAAACTTTTGTTCTCGAAAGTTCCTGGGTGCACAATTAGGAGATCGGTGTGGGATCATAGCCCGAGCCCATCAATTAACGAGCCTGCATCTACGTCGTCTTCTACGAGTGAGAATATTGGAAAGCTTGGAAAAATTGTGGATTTGACGGAGATGTCGAAGGGGCCTCAGGATACTCCTGGGCATTGGTTGGTTACGGGAGGGAAGCTTGGGGTCGAAAAGGGGAGGATTGTTGTACGTGTAAAGTATTCGTTATTAAATTATTGATATAGGTTTATATTTTATTTTGTTGCTGCTGTTGCTGCTGTTCATACATTTTTGGATGTAACATTTGTTCTTTTGTTCTTGCTGTAAAGGTTTCAGAAGGGTTGGTATTTGGGGTTTTATTCAATTTATGTCGATTTTTGGGGGATTTTGATTTGAGGGAGTACCGATTGCCAGAATGTATCAGATGTAATCTGGTTGAGGTTTCTGGTCACTGAGAAGACCTCGGTCATGTTTATTCTCTCATTTTGCCGGTACCATTTTTTTCGAGATGTATGTTTACGACGTTTTCTGCATTTGTTTCTACATGTTCTTTAATACTAGAAAATGACATGTCTGAACCATGTGAAAATAATAGCCAGTGATACATGATCCTCACATTAAAACATTAAACGGGTTTGGGTTGGGTTAACCCTGATTAAGAACTTAGCGGGTTAGCGGGTTCAGGTCACTATTTTTTTGGTTGGGTTATCCGGTTTGGATATTTTTGACAGTCCTGGGAGTAACTGAAAAATGGTTACAATTTGAACTTTCCTGGATATACCAGCTAGTTTTATCCTAACAAAATATTATCCTCGCATTCCATTCATGTCGAGGCTCCTAAAAAGGAAATGCACTTGGAACAAGCCAAAAGTTTTCAAAGGGCTTTCCTATTGCCATCAATAGTCTGCTTGTAGTTTTGGCAAAACAGACCACATAAACTCTATACAGAGGGATGTAAACTGATACAAACAATCCGATCCACGAATTTTATCAAATACGGATAATTATCTTTGATTACTGTCTGTATCCGCGTTCATCAACGGCGACCGGATAAGGATATGATAGCGCTTATATCCTCGGATGTCGTAAATCCATATCCAACTTTTTACCAAATACAGATAATAATTTTCGTGTCGGTAAATATCCCTATCTTTTGTTCGTATCTATATACATTCCGTATCCCATCCCTCTACCATCATTGAAGGGGAGAAGAGCATTGAAGAATCTCAGTCTTTACAAAGGCCAAAATGTGCCCCAAAACAAAAGGCCAGGAGTACTCGGGGTCGACCCACGTGAATCTCTGAGGTCCTTCTACTCATCTCAGCATAACTTGTCTCCATCAATTTCTCCCCACTCGTGCACCAACAATCTCTCTTTTATTAATAAAGATTATAATATTAAATGCAAAACTCACTAATTTTCTGGTTTTTTTTTGAAATAGGAAGAATTAAAAAATTAATTATTAAAATAGGATGGTTGGAATTATAATTGTTGAAATAGGATGGTTTGCACCACACCCCCATCCCACCCAGTATAGGGGACGGGTTCCTAGAACCCGCCCCCTGTATATTAATAGAGAGGGCGGGTTCTGGGAACCCTCCTTCTCTATATTTATATAGGGGAGGGTTTTAGGAACCCGTCCCCTATATAAATATAGATTTTTAAATTAAAATTATTTTAAATTTTTTTAAAAATAAATAAACGTAAAATAAAATTGAATAAAATAATAAAATTTTATTATATCAATGTTTTGTACAAAATGAATCCGTCAAATTTACAATACAAAAAAAAATCATATTTGTTTGTAAAATGTAAATTCTATCTCGACGGTCAAATTTATAATAACAAAATGAATTCGTCAAATTTATAATACGAAAAAATCCTATATGATTGTAAAATGTAAATAACTATCGTTTTCCTTTTCCTTTTCCCTTATGAAATCCGAGGAGGCTTGACATAAGCCTATGCCTCTTGGGATGACGGGAGGCCCCACCCGTTTCTTGGGTAGATGGCGGCGGCGGCGGCGTCTGCTCTTCTGCTTCGGCTTCAGCTTCAGCTTCGTCTTCAGCAGCGTCTTGGACAGGCTGTTGTTCCGCAAATCCTGAACCTGAATGTGGGACAAATGTCGGATATGTGCTGCCTCCCAACAACTCTACGTAGGACGCTAAATCCGTGTCCCAACTGGGCAGTTATAGCGAAGAACCTGTCCCGGTTTCATGCGGCTGATGTTGCACAAAACGTGGGCCCCATGGCTGCGCAAATCCTGACCCCCAAGACGGCTGTTCTGCAAAACCTGACCCCCAAGACTGGTGTTGTTGCGCTTGTCCGGTATGCCAGGGTTGCTGCTGACGGTATGGTGATCCAAACCATTGATCCTGCTGCGCTGGATCTCCGTGATGCTGCGGCTCTGGTGCCGGCACATGCTACGGCTCTGGTGCCGGTTCATACTGCGGCTCCGGTGGCGGCTCATACTGCTGCTCTGGTGCCGGTGATAAATGTTGAAGAATATTATATGAACCGAATACACCACCAATTAATTGGTCTGCACTTATAAATAGAGCCTGAGTTTCCGGACCAGCATCAGTCGGGTATGGTTCATGCACCATTGTTTGTACAAAGATGCAACCCGCGAGCTTGTCGTTACATTAGAAATAAGAAATAAGTATTGACTCATACCGCCGGATGTTTAAAAGTAATATAATATAAAGAATTCAACTTACCAAATCTCGTTCCACGTGGCCTCTAGGCTCGTACCGCGAGATGTTTGGGAAGTTGTTAGGGGGAGCAGAAAGATATCATATGGTGACACGCTTATACCACTGTAGATATGCTTCAGTAGCGTCGGTGGCTGTTTGGTCACCTATTTGCTGTAAGGCAATATTACGCTGCCTATCCTCCCATCTCAGCAAATATTGATGATGATGCTCCCTCCAATCACGCTCTGCCTTTCCTTCTCGCATGTCTCCCTCTATTGTCATAGGCGAAGGCGGCGGGACAGGAATATGTTGTGATCTATTAAACTGTCGTAACACCCAGTCCGGGAGGTGCATGACAACGACATTAATGCAGAGGAGTGGGCATCGAGCCCGCCAAACCGGCTCTCCTTCGATACAGATGCCGGGTAATCTTTGCAGACGATCTGCTGTATAAGGCGTCCATATGAACTGCGCAAATAATATAGTACAAAAATTGTGATGAAGGTATTTCAAAATTTTAAAACTAACTTAATTACCTAAGTTATAGTTACCTGAGTCGCCTCCATGCGATCCAACTCATCTCTATAGCACCTAAGTACTCGACGAGGAGCCTTATACGCTTTCTTCTCATTCCACCAAGAGCCGAGTGGCTTTCCAGGGGTATCCAAGCCAGTTATTTTAACTCGATCCGGTCTTCCCATATACATATACTCCCATGACCAAATCTATAAATAAAGTTTCAGATGATAAGAGAGAAAACCAATATTATAATTTTGCAAATTTCTAGCTGTGAAAAATAAGGAATTTACCTGAAGTAATGTAATGCATCCACAAATTTTATTCTTCGTTGGAGCACATGCCTTCTCGAGTTCCTTATAAAGAAAGGCCAGGACCCCTGCTCCCCAAGCATATTGGCCACACATATCAAAATCCGTAAGGAAGCCAAGATATAACGGATGGACATGCGTTGCCGATTGGTCCGGCATCAACCAAGAACCGATCATGTACAGAATGTGGGCACGTGCATGATAGTCCAAGACTTCATTGGTGGCTTCATCAGGGATATTACTAAATGTATCTTTTAGCCAGTTTAAACTGATCTTATACCCCTTACTGTAGCCTCCTGGTGCCTGATATTAGCATTTATTGTGAAATATTAAAGCTAGAAATAATGTACAACATGCAATAGGTACACTAAAGAGGGGAAACGAAATGAAATTTTTTACCTGTTCGAGAGCAGACTCGGCATATGTATCCCAGTATGGGTGGTCGGTATCTGGACCAACAATTTTTCCTCCGACCAATCCAAGCCCATTGACCCGTAAACCGAGTATGAGGCCAATATCCTGGAGTGTGATAGTGGTCTCACCCCATCTTAGATGAAAAGTGTGGGTCTCTTTTCTCCAGCGCTCAACTAGAGAGGTAACGAGGGCGTGGTCGATTTGGATGTGACGAAACAATGAAGCTTCATAAAATCCGGCCCGTCGAAGCCGCTGGGTTATTTGCTGGTCGGTAACTATCCACTTATCAGAACTATGGGTGACAACGGTGAGATTATCTCCATCCTGCAAAATTAAATAATGTTATTTTCAACTATTAGAATTAAAAAAAAGGGTAATTAAAAAAAATTACTAAGTTTAGAATATTTCCTCTACGTGTAATATGTTAAAAGATCTGTGTTCGTTTTGATGAACGAGCAGAGATTTGTCGAATGGTTGATTCTCCATTGAGACGATTTTAGATATGAGAAGGTTGACGAAAGAGTTAATTTGATGAAAGTTTGATGAAAGGCATACTGGAGGGTGGGTTTTATAGGGAAAGGAGGGCAGGTTCCTGGAGATTAGTGTTGTCACATCAGTTTTTTTTTACATTGTATTGTCACATCAGTTTTTTGTATTTGTCGTGTTTGCAGAATAAAGAGGGCAGGTTATTAGAACCCGTCTTCTTCAATAATTATTTGCTTGTGGTGTCACATCATTTTTTTTATATTGTGTTTTTATATTGTGTTGTAAAGAGGGCGGGTTATTAGAACCCGCCCTCTTCAATAATTATATTTCCGTTTGTTTGACTTGTCAAATCAGTTTTTTAAATATTTTTTTATATTATGTTGTCTGGTGTTTGTCGTGTGTTATTAAAACAAAGAGGGCGGGTTATTAGAACCCGCCCTCTTCAATAATTATATGATATTCCGTTTGTTTACGGTGTCATATCAGTTTTTTTTTATATTGTGTTGTCGCATCAATTTTTTTTGGTTTGTCGTGTTTGCAGAAGGAAGAGGGCGGGTTCTAATAACCCGCCCTCTTCAATAATTATATGAGGGCGTGTTCCAGGAACCCGCCCTCATATTATCCTATAAATAGCTCTCTGCTATACAACAACCCATTTACGCTCTATGCTATACACACCCTTATTTTGTGTAAGTGTGGAGTTTAGGAAGAAGGTCAAGTTCAGTACCATAGTCGGGAGGGAGGAGCTGCTGGATAGGATCAAGACGGAACCACGGCTTACTGTAAATTTTCGGAGCAAATTCTGTGACCAACCCAAGGTTCAGGGGCTTTAAACAGGAAGAAGAAACGTATATTGAAGGTTCATTTTTTAAATTTATTTTCTAAATATTATTAATATCTTAATTTCAGTTAACATTTAATTATTATCCATTTACGTGTGAGTTTGATATTGCAATGTCTTCTTTCTTTCTCAAACTCTCCATTCTCACAAATTGACAAAATTGACAAATGCTCATCTTGTACTTTCAGTTAACACATTTGCATTATGAAGTACAGTTAATGAGATCTACAATAGCACGTGCATTATGCTCACAAATTGACAAAATTGACAAAATTGACACTTGCATTATGCTCATCTTTGGTGCCTGCGAAGATCTACAATAGCAAAAATCATAGGAAGAAATGAGAGTGAAAAATGAGAGTGAAAACCCCCAATTTAGAATATAAGAAATGAGAGTGAAAACCTTAACTTGACAATCAAAAACCAAATTGATCTGAAACATCCATCATATTGACAAAATTGTGTACTTTACAACACTAATTCATGAACCTGTGACTACTTGAAATATCAATTTTTGCACAATAATTGATCTGAAACATCCATTATACTTGAAATATCAATTATTGCAAGTTTCTTCTTTGCACAAACTCTCTTTCTCTCTCCAATAAAATTGTTTTTGTGCAGGATTCTTTGTGCCACCTGTAAGTGCACGGCGGCGCCCCGGCCGTCAATCCGACGGCCAAATGCGGAAGCGGTGATAAACTTTAATTTTTTACTTGAACTGGCAGACCGCCGCGCACTAATACCCGGATCGAACCATTAATTAGTCCTAGCTAACTACAAGATGGGGAGAGAGATATACCAACTGATCCGAGTCCTCCGGTCTTCTCGTCGTCGTCCCGATCTCCTGCGGAAGCTCCGGTCTTCACCTCGTCGCCGGAAGTGCACCACATCGCCTACTTCTTTTACGGGCTCCCACTTCAATGCCGAGGCAACTCGGGCACGAAGCTGGCTAGTCGACGTGCCCAAGATTTGCTGTAGAATGTGTAGTAGAACTTGTGTCTCAATTTGGGGTTGTAGGAGGTGCCTTTTGGTGGAGGGATGATGCAAGAACAATGTGGAGGAACATTTTGGGAACATGAAATGAACAAAACCCCACTCTCCAAAATTTGGACAGCCCCTTCCCTCTTGGTGGCCGGCCATGCAACTTGTGAGAGGGAGTGAATGAGAGAGAGTGGAGGGAATGGCAAAGCATGAGAAAGATATGCAATCATCCAAGGGAGAGAAAGAGAAGGCTATCATGCAAAGAATCATCATTCCAATAATTCCAACACTCAACCAACAACCATGATAGCAAATAAAACAACACTCCAACACCACCATCATCACCTCACAAAGTCAAGCAAGAAAGGTCAAGGGATGGGCTCTATCATGAAACCATCATGATACAAATATATGCAAAGAACACCCTCCACAAATGCTCATTTGCAACAATGCAAATAAGCCCTCCTCCACCAATCTTCGGCCAATGAACGATACAAAGGAAATTGGCCGAAACGGAAAGCAAACTGGCAACTCCAGAAAACTGGTCCCGTAATAAATTACAGGAAAACCCCGATACTGTGCATACACACCCGCATTTGTATTTCGACCGAAATACAAATGCAATTAGACAAAATCTACACTGTACTATACTAGGATCCGGCTTATACCAAAGCCGGCTAGTATTATCCGTTCGATCCTGATCCGTGCAATACCGCACGTATCTGATCGAACCCTGCCATATATCCATACGGCCTATAGTACAAACTGTCCGATCCTGATTCGTGCAATACCGCACGTATCTGATCGGACCTTGCCATATCTCCATACAGCCTCTACAACCTTTCGCCCGAAAGCTGAGTAACAGAATGTGGGGGACTCTAAAGACTCGTCAACACCTTGGTTGTGGATTTAACCACTAGCACGTCAGAGGTATAAGCTAATATGTAACGGGCTACCAGTTTTTGACTAAAAGGGACGTCTGTGAGCGAACTCATCCTGACAACCCTACTGAACCTGTCAGTGACAATATCCGTACAGTCCGGTCCGTTCGTCTATGAGTATCGCATGGCGGGCCTAGGGGGTTGGTAAAAGTCAGACCCCCAAAAGCGGTACAAGTCGTGTCGGAGTGTAGCCCAGAACACCCTGAGATACTACTGGAATACCTACCAGTAAATCTCCTGCCTTGGCCAAGGACTTCGTGTAATGGCTCTCCTAGACACAGCGCGACCTCACCCCCAATACCGGGAGAGACGAACCCCTGAAGATACGCTCACTGCCTCCATGTGGCTCGGGACTGTACCCAACTAAAACCTGTTTGCACGACTCCTTTGAGCCGTGGTAGGGTAGTAATCAAAGTACAGTGGGAACTCACACGAGACAAATGACGATCCCCAGGTCGATGAACTAACCTGCACACATGTCACCAGGGAACTGCCATCTGACGTCTGGTATATGACCAACTAGCATGTTCCCGGCGAGTCCTGTCCGGTGTACTCATAACCCAATGAGCACCTGTATACATCTCAGGTGATCCAACTGACACCAGTGGCTTGTGAGACCGGCCACCGCCTCTCGTCGGGGTCTCGAATGTACACACTAGTCTACTCTGGAGTATCGATGCCCTGTCTCGAAACTCACACGACTAGGGACCATTTAAGGATATGCTTATAGACCCCAGCTCCCACTTATATGATCGCCCTCATACTGCTGGTGGTCAAGCAAGAATCCTAGGGGCTCTATCAACGTGTAATAGCGACTTGTCAAGCCACCTAAAACAGTACACGATGATAAAGGTAAACCAGATAGCATACTATCATCTCGAGTAAGACTGTCCTACCGGGATAGGTCATCCATCAATCATTGCAATCACGTACCTGTGACCTAATAATTGACTCTGAGGGCACTATCTCCAACAATCTCCCACTTGCACTCAAGGCTAATTATTGCGATGTCGCATACTCACAGCCCGTGTGATACCGAATACCCAACTCCTCTACTAGTCAGTCTCACAAAGCTCGTTTGCGAAACTATTGCGTTCGAGGAATAGCCTCAGTGAGTGGATCCGCCTTGATGTTTCTTTCTATGTCTCTCTATATCTCAAGTTCGCGGAGAAAGCCATCTCCCGAAAAGAGCAATACCTGTCTTAGAATGTGTCTGGATGTCTGATGGGACCTAGCTCATAAATGAACTCCAAATCCAAACTTCTTAGACTGTATCGTCAAACTGAACTTAATCAGTATCCTGCGCCATGCCTCCCTCAGTATTGCCTTGGACCACCTGTCCAAAATACTGCCCTTCGTCAGAAGGAAAAACTATAGCTCTGACAACCTCCTTGTCGTCCATGTCACCTTGGAAGCCTGGAATGATAACTGTCTCTCGAATGAGGCTGTCGTAATCATATCCTTAGAACATCCACTTATGTCCTAAAACTGCTTCCGACTGTTTCTCCAGAATTGGATCAATGTCAACTTATTGCATCTAGTGCAAGAACAACATCTGGTGTGGTACTTGACATCTCATGATTGACTCAATTGCCTGAGCAAGTGATCTGTCAATCATGCACATCCCTCTCCCCTTTAGTCTGTAAGACACCTTTAGAGAGGGTGACTCCATCTTCTGCAGGTACACTACCGTGCATGGAGTCGTCCATTCCAAATACCCTTAGAATGCTGTCTAAGTACCCAGATTGGGAAACCACCCAAATCTAGATCTAAAACCATAGATCTAGTAACCAGTATGTCAGACATAGAGTCCAAGTCCCTTGTGGAGAAACCACTGTGTGACGACCAAAATATAACCGATTGTAGTATAGGAGTTTCTTTTCCTACTCTGTGTATGTCATCCAAATACCATGATATCACACCCTACTACCTTCTCAACAGATCCATCCCCTATTCTGATGAATTCAAACCTATGACTGTCACGTCAGAAATAGATGATCTATCTCCGCTACATCTGCTTTAGTCTATAAATAGACATAAGCTTCCTGTCCACCAATGCTTCCGCTGCTCCCACTGACTACGACAACCCTCTGGCAGAGTCATATAGACGTCCACTTCTAAAACTAGTTTAGAACGACGCTATACTCATCCTCCCGCCGGGTCTCGCAGCCTGGAACAACAGCAATGGTAATTGTGGGTAAACAAGAACTTCCCTGTCACCGTCCTTGAGGCTACCGTAGTACCTCTCGGGTGCCTGAAGTTACCCACCTTATCTGCGGAGTGGCCAATGGAATGTCAATCTAAATTGAATCTTTAGGTTCCTTATCAAATCTTCAGTAATCGTTTGCGGTTCTGGAATCACTTCCAGTTCTACCATACTCCCACTACTGTTTTCTGAAAAAATCCATTTTTAATAAAACTGTGGCGAGTCTAGAACAATATTGCTATTGTTCATCCAGATGGTAGAAAGGCAACCCTCGTCATAGCCTGGGTCAACCCACAAACAGCAATTACAGAATCGTGCCTTGAGTTGTCCAGTGTCTGGTTTTAACCATAAGCCGGACAACTCCCCGTACCTTAACATCGTTAAGATATGAACGGTTCTATATCCAATATAGAAACAGAGGTACTGATTTGATTGAACCAGATTCAAATCATGCAGCTGTCTCCAGTGCATGTTAACTAAATGGAAGGAGGCCGATCAGCGTTACTCAACTTAGGAGCACTTCCAATTATGAGCAACCTGAAAGAGAAGCAAGTTCTCTTAATCATTACTATCATCTGAATACCATACACAAGTATCTACATCTTCGATTTCTTTGAAGAATCCCGATACTTGCTACATCCGGTTCTCTACTCTATTCAAATACCTACAACTTCTCAAAATTCGGACCCTGTGTTTCCAAGAAACACCTGTCTAAAAACTAGAGAAGTCATAAGTAAACCGAATATAGTACGAGGACCATCCCCTCTGTCCTGATGGACCCTGGACAACATACAATACTCTGTATAAGTCCCTTGAGTCTGATAACTCATTCACTGTGTGTCGTAGGTTGAGAACTGTACTTATGGTTAAGAAGAATTACACCGCTGTTTAATGCTCCTTACCTAACCATCCACTGATATAGGTAAATGTCATAGACATAATTTCAGAAAGGTATATCTCACTCTATGAAAATAGACGTACAGATATATCAATTTGAAATTGGTGCATAAAAGCGGATATTCAAAACCAAATATTTGCCGTCCGGCAAACAACCCAGGTGACTTCCTCAAATATCACCGATTACAACGAATCCCGATATAATGAGGATGATCACCCAATTTCCAATAATTTACTCCCACTCATCATCTGTAAAACTATACAGATGTGAGAATCCAACCTGGTAAATACATATCCTGGAGTAAGTATCTAATCGGGAAATCAGTTTTCTTTTAACAGTACACAGTGAAGCTGAAACATTGAAATGTTTCGATGGGGTATTCCGGTATTCCTAGTAATGCCTCTTCCAGATTCACGACTGTAACCGTATAGTTCTTTGCCACCTCTCCAAATCCCTTCATATGTCTTTAGTCATTACCTTCTGCACACCCCTTTAGGCCAAATGGTTTTCTTCCTTCCCTACTTTTCGGCACCAGCCTATGGTTTGGAAGAAGACTATCCAATAAGCATAATGGGTGTACTGTCCTAATCCTAGGAGCACTCGCAATGCAAGAGAAGGTGAAGATAAAAGACAACCGAATGAATCTTATTCTTATTTCTCCTGAACCAGGATCCATCCCCGAACTGGAACAAGTTCCTTTCGAGTTCGTATATAACCATACGATGGATTATCCAAATAAACTGTGGATCTTCATAGTGATACGGAGTGTCCTGGAGAAATACAAAGGTGATTTGGGAATGGCGAAGGAATACTTGGTTTGGTCGTGAATAGCAGTCGCAATTTACTTTGCCCTCTTACTAATCCCTTGCTTTGTCTTAACTTAATACCTTCTGTACACCATCGTTAGGCTAATTGGTTTTCTTCATTCCCTATCGGTCGGCACCTGCCTATGGTTTGGAAGAAGACTATCCAATTTGCGTAATAGGTGTACCATCTCCTAAACCAAGGAGTACTCGCAACTTGAGAGAAGGTAAAAGGAAAAGACAACTGAATAGTCCTATCCGTTTTCTCCAGAACCGGAAACCATCCTCGAATAAATTCTTTCGAGTTCGTATATAACCATACGATGGTTTTGTCCAATGGAAGTGGACGTTCGTAGTAAAACGGGATGTCCTGGAGAAAATGGTAAAAGTAAGAGTGGCAATGAGGTTTGCAACTCTGACAATCCAAAAGCCGGTGTTTAAGAAGGTTCGGTTAATTTGGTCACTGAGTCAAAGTCTTAGGGTCGGGTCAATGGTCGCTGCCAAAGAGAGAGAGAAAAGAAACACTCAGCGTGCACTCTAACCTAGATCAGAATGGTTACCAATTCATCTAATCTGGAAACCTCCCACTGTACCGTCAAATTCTCCTCCAAACCTGAAAGAAGAATTAGTCGGGGTCACCCGAGGAGTAAACTAACTCATCAGTGGGAACCGGGATCCAACTATCATCGTATGATAACGTGACGGAATCCGCTCACGGTATCACACTCCAGAAGGTATGCGCATATCTGGCAAGTTTCAGTTCTTTTGAAACTCCCGATGAGATTTCTGCCCCATGCTCTTATGACCTTGGCGAAGGTCAACAAATCATAAGTCATATGTCAAGTTCTACCCGTCATTATCCAGGTTGATTTGAACCCATCCGTACAAGCCCTTGACGAAGGCCAACAAGGTTATACGACTGTCCCAAACCAACGCATCTATCTATGCAGCAGAAAGGTAACAAGCAGCTACCATACACCATGCCTTGACGAAGGTCAACAAACATAGCATGAATACTACGTGCTACCCGTCTGAAACGACGGAGGGCTACGAATGGTTTCTGGCGAAAACCTTTAACGTAAAGAACTTGATATCGTTGAAGGAACTGATAGCTTTTTTTAAAAATATAGTGACGAAAACCTTCGCTAAAGAGGTCACTCCCGATGAAGGGATCTCGGCTCTTTCCCCGTAGAATGGGGTGCAGGATATTCCAAATGAATACCGCGATGCAAAGCAAAAGTAATCGGCTATAGTGAAGTTAATGCCCTGACGCAAACTTTTTGTCCAAGGGGTCACTCCCGGTGAAGGGATCTCGGCCCTTGCCTCGTCGACTGAGGAGCAGGATATTCCAACTGAATATCACGATGCAAAACAAAAGTGAACGTCCTTGCAATAACAGCTTTTTGAAAAGTGTTCCAACAACATCAGATTAGGTTTGTTTTTAACTTGCATTGATCCGAATCAACGCAGTCCCATCAATTGATCACACCACAAAGAACGAAAATATACTGATGTACGTATATGCCATCCGCATTCGCCACTGGGTCCCGTCATTACCCGTTAGGTTAGCTAACTAACGACAGAGCGGGGACTGGACTAGCGCGGATGCAAAACATATACAACATCTACTAATATATATACAAATATATTATATTCGCTCAAGGCGTGATAAAATGCAACATCACAGAAAATGTACAGCATCACAGAAACAATACAGATATCTGGGATCCCCAGGTTTCACAGAGCCACTACTGAAACCCGACGTTCCCTTGGTCGTGTGGATAGCCTGTGCAATGAAATCCTAGACCCCTGCGGGCGCGGCAAGTCACCCGCCAAAACCTGAAGCGAGGCAGCCCCCTTCAGCAACGTGAATGGACCACCCAGCACTTCACGGAATCCGGTAACTTGGGCACCCCTCCTGGGTCAACCTGTACCCCCTACGAGTGCGGCGAATAGCCCGCCAATCCTAGAGTGAAGCCCCCTCCGTCTCAATGCCATGAGATGCGGGCCCGTTGCCCTCTAGAACCCGGCTATCCGTGCACCCCTCCGCGGGGTAATCCTAGTACAGAAAGTAAAATATACATACAACGGGTACATCGACCGCAATCAGGTCGTGCCCCAAAAGAATAATACAATCAGGCAGTGACGGCAGTCCACATGTCGGACGCTCGCCCCGCAATATCAAATGTACATAATACAACCACAACTGTACTAGCATTGCATCCAGGCTATCCCCCACGACCGATCCGCAACATCACAGCAAAAACAGAACATCAACGTGAAAGTCACGTTCGCAAATCCGTCTAACCGGGCTATAGCAGTTAGACCGGATTTACCGATCAAGTGACATTCACGGTCGCAGATATAATGTAAATACTGTGAAACAATGTGTTTAAAATATCCGATCAATCAAATTTTAACAAGTGGGCCCCCAAGCATTACTGTAGCAGATCAGGAAATTCTGGGCCCAATATTAATATTCCAAAACCCCTAAAATAATCCATAAAGCCTACTAGAAAAATTGTACACACTGATCCATCCGTACTGCGGCGGAACCGCTGCAACAAGTAGGGTTTTGCCGCGGTTCCGCGCTCCCCTGAAGAGATCAGTGTCTCGAATTTCTACAGTAGTCTTAGGTATTCCAGCACAGTACTTTTATACAACCTGAAAAATTTTTGGAGACAAAAAAATTTCAACAGAAAACTGTCGTGAAGGAAATACGGGTTTTGGAACATTTGATCGATCGGAACTGAAAAACACATTAAGGCAAGCTAGACTAAGTTAATGGTGAGGCTCTGATATCAGTGTAAGTGCACGGCGGCGCCCCGGCCGTCAATCCGACGGCCAAATGCGGAAGCGGTGATAAACTTTAATTTTTTACTTGAACTGGCAGACCGCCGCGCACTAATACCCGGATCGAACCATTAATTAGTCCTAGCTAACTACAAGATGTGGAGAGAGATATACCGACTGATCCGAGTCCTCCGGTCTTCTCGTCGTCATCCCGATCTCTTGCGGAAGCTCCGGTCTCCACCTCGTCGCCGGAAGTGCACCACATCGCCTACTTCTTTTACGGGCTCCCACCTCAATGCCGAGGCAACTCGGGCACGAAGCTGGCTAGTCGACGTGCCCAAGATTTGCTGTAGAATGTGTAGTAGAACTTGTGTCTCAATTTGGGGTTGTAGGAGGTGCCTTTTGGTGGAGGGATGATGCAAGAACAATGTGGAGGAACTTTTTGGGGATTTTGGGAACATGAAATGAACAAAACCCCACTCTCCAAAATTTGGACAATCCCTTCCCTCTTGGTGGCCGGCCATGCAACTTGTGAGAGGGAGTGAATGAGAGAGAGTGGAGGGAATGGCAAAGCATGAGAAAGATATGCAATCATCCAAGGGAGAGAAAGAGAAGGCTATCATGCAAAGAATCATCATTCCAATAATTCCAACACTCAACCAACAACCATGATAGCAAATAAAACAACACTCCAACACCACCATCATCACCTCACAAAGTCAAGCAAGAAAGGTCAAGGGATGGGCTCCATCATGAAACCATCATGATACAAATATATGCAAAGAACACCCTCCACAAATGCCCATTTGCAACAATGCAAATAATCCCTCCTCCACCAATCTTCGGCCAATGAACGATACAAAGGAAATTGGCCGAAACGGAAAGCAAACTGGCAACTCCAGAAAACTGGTCCCGTAATAAATTACAGGAAAACCCCGATACTGTGCATACACACCCGCATTTGTATTTCGACCGAAATACAAATGCAATGAGACAAAATCTACACTGTACTATACTAGGATCCGGCTTATACCAAAGCCGGCTAGTATTATCCGTTCGATCCTGATCCGTGCAATACCACACGTATCTGATCGAACCCTGCCATATATCCATACGGCCTATAGTACAAACTGTCCGATCCTGATTCGTGCAATACCGCACGTATCTGATCGGACCTTGCCATATCTCCATACGGCCTCTACAACCTTTCGCCCGAAAGCTGAGTAATAGAATGTGGGGGACTCTAAAGACTCATCAACACCTTGGTTGTGGATTTAACCACTAGCACGTCAGAGGTATAAGCCAATACGTAACGGGCTACCAGTTTTTGACTAAAAGGAACGTCTGTGAGCGAACTCAGCCTGACAACCCTACTGAGCCTGTCAGTGACAATATCCGTACAGTCCGGTCCGTTCGTCTATGAGTATCGCATGGCGGGCCTAGGGGGTTGGTAAAAGTCAGACCCCCAAAAGCGGTACAAGTCGTGTCGGAGTGTAGCCCAGAACACCCTGAGATACTACTGGAATACCTACCAGTAAATCTCCTGCCTTGGCCAAGGACTTCGTGTAATGGCTCTCCTAGACACAGCGCGACCTCACCCCTAATACCGGGAGAGACGAACCCCTGAAGATACGCTCACTGCCTCCATGTGGCTCGGGACTGTACCCAACTAAAACCTGTTTGCACGACTCCTTTGAGCCGTGGTAGGGTAGTAATCAAAGTACAGTGGGAACTCACACGAGACAAATGACGATCCCCAGGTCGATGAACTAACCTGCACACATATCACCAGGGAACTGCCATCTGACGTCTGGTATATGACCAACTAGCATGTTCCCGGCGAGTCCTGTCCGGTGTACTCATAACCCAATGAGCACATGTATACATCTCAGGTGATCCAACTGACACCAGTGGCTTGTGAGACCGGCCACCGCCCCTCGTCGGGGTCTCGAATGTACACACTAGTCTACTCTGGAGTATCGATGCCCTGTCTCGAAACTCACACGACTAGGGACCATTTAAGGATATGCTTATAGACCCCAGCTCCCATTTATATGATCGCCCTCATACTGCTGGTGGTCAAGCAAGAATCCTAGGGGCTCTATCAACGTGTAATAGCGACTTGTCAGGTCACCTAAAACAGTACACGATGATAAAGGTAAACCAGATAGCATACTATCATCTCGAGTAAGACTGTTCTACCGGGATAGGTCCTCCATCAATCATTGCAATCACGTACCTGTGACCTAATAATTGACTCTGAGGGCACTATCTCCAACAATCGCCAAATAAGTTGCTTGCAAGTGTTTTCGATTTATGTTTGTTACTGTTTTTCATAAATAATACGGATTTTAAGGGGCTATAACACCAATTCAGATTGGGTGGGGATTTCATCACCCTTCCTAAGACCCCAAAAATCACTAAAAGCATACGCATTACCCTCGAGTTTAATTAAAAAATATCTAGACTCGGCCAACTAAGGACTGTCGTGCTCAATAGGACAGAGGAAGGTTGTGGGCATTCGATCATTTATCTAAACTTGACTTTGTGGTGCCTAGGCTAGACAAGTGAAAAAGGTAATTTTAAAAGGCTCGTCTCACGGTGATTCGTGAGCGGATCCCTCATTTCCTCATTTGTGCTTACCTGACCACAATTGGCAGTGAAGAGGCGATTTGAGGGTTATCTCACAACTTGTCACTTTGGAACAGTTAGGAGCAATCTAGTGGACTTTGAAGACCATAGCTCTAGGTATGATTGTGCATGGTTTGACTGTGATTGTATGAAGTTGTTAACGCTTTTTTTTATTGTTGGCTTGATATTGTTTGATGCAGATTATGGCAAGTTCAAGTTTATTTGTTGTATGTAAATACGATGGCCGGATTATCACAAGTGCACAAGGTCCCGAGTATATGGGCGGGTCCGCAAGAATCATGCGATTAGAACCATCAACGACTTTTAATGAACTAGAGAACAAAATGTTCAAAATCACGAAATACGATCCCCGTGAAATTAGGATTAAGTTAAGTTGTATATGGCCTATATTTAGTGGAAATGCATTCGTTGAAATTATAGACGATCCGTCAATATCTTCGATGATAGATTTCGGTCTGTCGAACACCCAGCATTCTTTTGAACTTTTGGTTCAGAAGGAGCAATTGGAAGTATCAGATGTCCCTCCAACGGGTAATTTTGATGGTAATGCTGGAGATAGTTCCTGGGGGTACGGTCACATGGTTAACGATGATACCGTCAATCTCGGTGGATATGACTATACACAACATTATTCAAACCTTCAAACTCATGGGTAAATATTTTATAAATCCATATTCAAACATTTTAGTAATACCAAGATACTAATATTCTAACATTTTATAAATCCATAAATCCAGGTTCTCCCAGTCGACTGCTGCAGTTACATGCACCCCAAAAGAACAACAAGGATTACCATACACAACCTTCCACGGGTACATAAATCTGAAACAAGGGGTGATTTATTTACGAAAATATTAAGGAATAATATTATAATAACAATTTATATACTAAACGCAGATTTTTCCACACCTCTGCATCATTCCAACACGATCCAAGTAGCGCATTCCAAGTATGTCCGTCCACATCTTTCCGGTCTTCTCACCCTGAACCATCCACATTACACCGACCACAACCATCATATATTGCACCCGAGCCTTATGTTGCTACGGGTGACATTGATATGTGTGGCAGTGATGATGATGAAATCGGTGAAGGTCATCAAAGGGAGGATAGCGTGGAATATGCCACTGGATTGAATGAGGTAGCAATCTTTGATGGTATGGTTGCGAATAATGATTTTGTCGAACTAGAAGATCCCGGCCTCGATCCGCTGGAAGATGATAGTTGGGTAGACTTAGCCATGGCAGAAGTAAATACGGCACCCTATTTGGAAGCGACAGCAACAAGCGAAGATTGCGTTAGTGTCGGGGATTTGTTTCAGGAAAAAGGAGATCTTATTTGTAAGCTGAAGTCGTGGTCTATTCAGCAAAACATTACATTTAAAACCGAAGAGTCAAATAAGACGTACTATACGGTGGTATGTACGAAAGCTCCTGAATGTAAGTGGAGATTGCATGCATGTTGTTCCAAAAGAGCCAAAGCTTGGAAGGTCACGAAATACAACCAAGAACATACTTGCATCAATTCTATTATGTTACAAGATCACCGGAATTGCACTTCATATTACATTTGCTCTCTAATCATGCCACTAATCCGTACAGATGTGGCGATGACTCCCCGAGAGATACGACTCTTGGTTAGCGGAGAGCACAAAATTCAGATTTCGTATGTGAAGGCATGGGATGCTCGTAGAAAGGCTTTATGCAAGATATTTGGGGACTGGGAAAGCTCGTACAATTCACTAGTCCCTTTTATGGAAGCCATGAAAGCATCAAATCCGGGGACCGTATACCGGTTAAAAACCACAGAAACAGATGTCGAAGGCTCTGTGAGGTTTCAAAGAATTTTCTGGTGCTTTGGTCCATGTGCGGCTGGTTTCACACACTGTCGGCCGGTATTGTGCGTTGATGGTACGTATCTATACGGTAAGTACAGAGGCTGCATGTTAATTGCTACAGGTGTTGATGCTAATAACGGTATATTTCCGTTGGGATTTTCTATTGTCGAGGGTGAAAATACATCATCCTGGTCATGGTTTTTCCGTCAACTAAAAAATATCCCATCTGTTATTGATAAAACATATTTATGCATCATATCTGATAGACATCTAGGAATACTAGCTGCAATGAGATCTGTATTTCCGACGACCCCACATAGATTTTGCCTACAGCACTTCAGACAAAATTTTGATAGAAAATTTAAAAATTCGGATCTACATAAGCTTATGTACAAAACCGGTGAAACGCCTGACCCTAATGTTCATGACATGTACATGACGAAAATTGGGGAGATGAGTCAAGCCGCGAAAGCGTGGTTAGATGAGTATCCAGTACGCATGTGGTCACAAGCACATGATGATGGGTGCAGATTTCTACTAATGACGACTAATATGTCTGAAAGCTTCAACGGAGTCCTTAAAGGCGTTAGAGGCTTACCGATCCAGGGGTTGATTGTTCGAACCTTTTTCCGGATGAATACTTACTTTGTGCACAGAAGAGAAAAGACCTTGGCGATGGAGACTCCGCTCACCGCGTATTACGAAGATATATTCCGGAAAAGAGAGCGCGGAGCAAAATACTACAGATCTGAAAGGTTTGACATGGCGGGGTTTCAAGTAACGGGCAGTAATGAGAATTAATATACCGTGAACTTTAGAGATAAAGGGCTCTCTTCGTGTACATGCGGTCTTTTCCAGCAACAACATTTACCTTGTGCCCACGCAATTGCTGCTGCGAGCAGCATGCATAACTCACATTACAATTTTGCTTCTCATTACTATACAGTTTCCAATTACCAAGACGCATACGATCCAAAATTTCATCCTATACCGGACAGTCGCTATTGGCACTATTATACTGGGAACGGACAAACACCGACTGTATTACCGCCGGAAAAAAATATAAGGCCCAGAAGACCTAAGATGCGTCGAGATCGAATGACAATGGATGCTGATCCTCAGCAAAGGCATGCCAGATATAGCCTATGCAAATAACCAAGCCATTATAGGACCAGATGTCCATAACAGTCATCAGGGGCGGGACCTTCGAGATCGTGACAAGTGCACCGGAAGATTTTTTTGTATTATAAATTTGACGGATTCATTTTGTTATTATAAATTTGATCATCGATATAGAATTTACATTTTACAAACAGATAGGATTTTTTTCTATTGTAAATTAATTGACGGATTCATTTTGATATTATAAATTTGACCGTCGAGATAGAAATCGGATAGGATTTTTTTGTATTGTAAATTTTGACGGATTCATTCTGTACAAAACATTGATATAATAAAATTTTATTATTTTATTCAAATATTTTTTACGTTTATTTATTTTTAAATTTTTTTAAAATAATTATAATTATAATTATATAATTATAATTATAATTATATTAATATAGGGTCGGGTTCCGCGGGTTCTGGGAACCCGCCCCCTATATATTAATATAGAGGGCGGGTTCTGGAAAACTCAGCTGTAGCAAGGACCGGGAAAAAAAGCTAATGGTAATACACGGAGGAAGCAACGAATGATGGGGAACGAGAGCATAGATCACCGGCTACAGCAGACAAGAGGGATCACAATGCAAGGGTAGCTGACTAGGACGGCTGTTGAATTTCGGGCGTGGGAAGGGTTAATTTTTTGTTTGCGAGACACGTGATTTGATGCATCTTTTTAAACTTTGTTGCATTTTTATTGCTTTTATTTTCTGCTTTTCTTTTGTATTGAACTGGATCGCTATTTCGTTAAATTCTTCTTTTAATGGAACGCCATTTCGATAAACAAAACAAAAAAAAATCCATTGAAACATATCAGCTTTTGCTTTGAGGCTAAGCTGCTGAAGAGATAAATTGGAGCAAACGAATGAAAATGAGATAAAAAAGGGTCATATCGGTGAAAGGAAAAACGAAAGCTCTGCACCAATCACATGAGCATTTTACTACCAGTCCAGTGATTAATAGGAGCAATCTAAACATAGCAATTCTCACCAAACACAAGATCCCCAAAATCCCTAATCTGTAGGGTGATAAATGTTGCAAAAATCACCACCTGCAGGTCAGCTCAAAACAAACCTAGATGAAATTTACAGCCAGCCTTAATTTACCAAAAGCTGCAACTTACCTGAGAGAGAAGTGAGTGAAGACATCTGTGGTGGAATGGGGCCCACAAGAGCTGGGTTTGATTCGAGGCTAAGCTGCTGAAGAGATGATGGATGCTTGATAACTGGAACTAAGACTAGAGTGGTTTTGTCAGTGGCGAAGCATGCAGTCGAAAACGAAGAGAGGTTGGAGATGAGGGAGGAGGAAGACCTCATCAGAAGGGAATGTGGTAGTTTCTCCGCAAGCAGGGTTTGGTTTGTTGCCAAAATCTAACCTTGTGACATGAAGGAAGCTGCTAGCTGTTCTCAAGAGATTTGCATTCAAGGCCAGGCCATGAAGAGCCAGGCATGCATGGGTCTGGGTTTGAGACTCTCCAGTTCCTATCAGAGGGCATT
Organism: Agapanthus africanus; assembly: GCA_030015575.1. NCBI lineage: Eukaryota > Viridiplantae > Streptophyta > Magnoliopsida > Asparagales > Amaryllidaceae > Agapanthus > Agapanthus africanus. The sequence goes on along the minus strand of JASDDO010000014.1, from coordinate 613,203,989 downwards.
GCCCTCCATTACATGGAAGAGGGTATCTCTCTCAAAAGGGTCCATGGCTTGTTTGTTGGTTGCATTGGAATGAGAGATGAGAGGGAGTGTCAGGAGTGAGAGAAGGAAAGGGAGCAATAAGGTGAGGGGTGGCATTTGGGAAGAAGCAAGCAGAGGATGAGATATGAACTATAAACAAATGACTTACTACTGTGCGAATGGTTTGAAAACCCCTTTAAGAGTTTTCACCTAAACAATTGCCCTAAGCCGACACGAAGCTGCTTCTATTAAACAGTAGTAAAACTGAAACTGAGGCAAAGATCACATTCAACCAGTATCTGTCCCTAAAAATTAACTGAGGACTTGGACTTCACCAGCACCTTCTATACATGCAGGGTCTCTTCCTTCTACAAATTGAGTGAGGGCTAAAAATTTAATACATCTAGACCCGAGAAAGTCTCTTTCTCCAAAACCGGTACAATCCTCGAAGATAAAAGGTGTGTTCTAACATTGAAACCCCTTGTTTTTGGACATTGATCAAGTATTGTTCCAGAGTTCCATTCTCATCCTAAGCCTTTCCATAGGAGAGCTTCTAGGTTCCGGTAAGGATTGACAGATATATTTTGAACTCTAAAGTTTGGTATTTTATATTCTAACGAGTTTGGTTCCTTTCTCTATTAAAGCCACATAGAAGTTTAGATATGACAACCCTGCTTAATGAACAAATGGTGCTTTTGGAAGCAGAGGCACCAGGTGTGAAGCAATTTCGGACGTTACATCCGAAGAATTTCTCTAGGAAAGAGAGCCCGTTTGAAGATGAGAAATGAGAAATGGACTCAGAGTATCGAAGATGACCTGGCGGTAGCTCAAGTTCCAGAAACGGCTTAGGTTAGAGTGGCAAAACTACAACTTATTGACAATGTCAGGGTCTCGTAGAAGATTGAAGAGAGGTGTCTTGTGCAGCCTATTGAGTAGAAGAATTTTCACGATCTCTTCAACGCCAAATACTTCCCTGAGACTGCACGTTTCGAGATGGAGCAACAGTTTATCAACCTGCAACAGAGATCCATGTGGGTCAAACCGGTGGACGAATACGATGCCGAATTCACAATGCTCGACAGCTAAAGCTTTCATCTCAAGTTATGTTGTTCCACGGTTCAATAATCCCATACTGACACCAATACAATATCAGGTTCGCTGCACCCATGATCCCCACTGCCGAGATCCATGTTAGACGTTTCCAGCAAGGTTAGACCCCGAGATCCAGGCTGCTTTACCAACGGGAGATTATCCGACTCATGAACTTGCTTTGAAGGCAGCCCGCCGCAATGAAGCTGTGGTCAAGAAGAAGGAAAAGCCACAGTTGGCCGGTGTGAAACGCCCAGTCAGTTAGATTGCTAGAGGAGCCTGCTTGAGGCCAGCTTTTACAGGACCACCTAGGAGGTCAGGAGGATCGTTTCACAACGCCGGTCTAAACATCTTCTGTTATTGCATAATTCTGGGACATCAGGTGAAGGACTGCCGCAAAGCTAATGGTCTTTGTTTGGCTTGTGGATCATCTACCCACGCCAGGGAGCATGCTCACATTACCGAGGTGACACTGCACCTGCACCCAGACATGCCATACAAGTGTTGGTGTACGGTAGCGCCCCGGCCGTCTATCCGAGGCCAAAATGCGGAAACGAAAACTTTTTCAAAACTTGAAACTGGCGCTATCGTATGCTTAAATCCCGGATCGAACCATTAACCTACTACTAGCAAACAAGAGAAGGGATAGAAAGGCTATACCGATCGATCCGTGTTTTTGGGTCTTTGGCCACCATCCCAAGCTCATCGCGGCATCTCCGGTCTTGATCTCCTCGTCGGAAAGGGCACCACATCTTCGAGGCTTTTTACGGACTCCCGCTTCATCCGAAACAACTCGGGCACGAAGTTCGCTAGCCGACGTGTCCAAGGCGATGTAGAGAATGTGTGTGATAACTTTGTCTCAAATATCCATTGATTCTCATCACATGAGAGTGTATGGATGGAGGTTAAAGATGATACCATTAATGGAGGTTGTGAGCTAGAGGAAGAAGAAGAGGAGGAGGTTCTTTTTCCTTTTTGTTGAGATGATAAAAAATGAGAGAGTTAGCAACAAAAATACAAGACCAAACACCTATCATGGCAGCCCCTCTCTCTCCTCTTATCATATCAAGACTCAAATCCATCAAATAATGTGACACATGCACAAAGAAAGAGACCATGAGTCATCACTTGTGCATGTGTCACAATTAAGGCTTCTAATGATGATTTCTAGCTCATAATTTCCATATATAAACATTAACCCAAATGTTTACAACAACAAAAAGATACGGCAACATCTAAAGTAAACTCGTAACGAATCACAAGGATACCCCTCACCTGTATATACATACCTGCATCCGTATTCCGACCGAATGCGAATGCGATGAGACGAAAGTAATCCAACAAATCTAATACTAGGATCCGGCTTAAATCAAAGCCCACTAGTATGATCCGTCCGATCATGATCCGTGCACTACTGCACGTATATGATCGAACCCTGCCATAATACCATACGGCCTCTACAACGTTTCGCCCGAAACTTGAAAACTGACTGTGGGGGACTCTAAAGACTCGTCAATACTTTGGCTGTGGATTTAACCACTAGCACGTCAGAGATACTAGCTGTACGTAACGGGCTACCAGGTATTGACCAAAAGGAAAGTCAAGGAGCGAACTCATCCTGACACTCTACTGAGCCTGTCAGTGACAATATCCGTACGGTCCGGTCCGTTCGTCTATGAGCATCGCATGGCGGGCCTAGGGGGTTGGTAAAAGTCAGACCCCCAAAAGCGGTACAAGTCGTATCGGAGGGTAGCCCAGAACACCCTGAGATACTACTGGAATACCTACCAGTAAATCTTCTGCTTTGGCCAAGGACTTCGTGTAATGGCTCTCCTAGACACAGCGCGATCTCACCCCCAATACCGGGAGAGACGAAACCCCTGCCGATCCGCTCACTGCCTCCATGTGGCTCGGGACTGTACCCAACTAAAACCTGTTTGCACGACTCCTTTGAGCCGTGGTAGGGTAGTAATCAAAGCACAGTGGGAATTCACACGAGACAAATGACAATCTCAGGTCGATGAACTAACCTGTACACATGTCACCAGGGAACTGCTATCTGACGTCGGGTATAATACCAACTAGCATGTTCCCGGCGAGTCATGTCCGGTGTACTCATAACCCAATGAGTACCTGTATACATCTTAGGTGATCCAGCTGACACCAATGGCTTGTGAGACCGGCCACCGCCCCTCGTCGGGGTCTCGACTGTATATACTAGTCTACTAATGGAGTATCGATGCCCGGTCTCGAAACTCCCACGACTGGGGACCACTTTAAGGATGTGCTTATAGATCCCAGCTCCCACGTATATGATCGCCATCATACTGCTGGCAGTCAAGCAAGAATCCTAAGGGCTCTATCAACGTGTAATAGCGACCTGTAAGGTCACCTAAAGCTGTACACGATGATAAAGATAAACCAGATAGCATACTATCATCTTGAGTCAGACTGTCCTACCGGCATAGGTCCTCCCTCAATCATTGCAATCACGTGCCTGTGATCCAATAATTGACTCTGAGGGCACTATATCCAACAACAAGCACCACCAAGACCAGCTATACAGGCACCTACACCCCATTTAGCTCTCCCTGCACCACCTCAGCGAGAACCGGCCGTGCAACCTCAGCAACGAGTGTATCATCAGGCGCAGAGTAACGTACCACAAGTGCAGAGGAATGTGCCCAAGCAAGGAGGAATGTTCTAAGGCGACATGCTTTTACTATATCGGTTGAAGATGCAGAAGCTACGAGACAGGTTATCACTGATACTATACTAGTAGCCACTCTATCTGCACTTGCACTCTTCAATACTGGGGCTTCGTATTGCTTGATATCACAGCGGTTCATGAGAACTCATGCGATCCCAGTGAAGCATTTCGTTTCAAGCTAGAACGTCAGTTCAGGGAATGGAGTTTTGAAGGCAACATTGCGATATGATCAGTGCCCGGTTGTAGTTTGCGGCTGAGAATTCACGCAAATTTCAAAGTGCTGGACATACCCAACTTCGACGTTGTGTTGGGAATGGATTAGCTGAGAGTATTCTATGCTACCATTGACTGCCGTCAAAAGAGGGTAGTTTTTGAGATACTAGATCACCCAGTCTTCTATTTCAAAAGTGGATACAGAACCTTGGAGCCAAGCAACTACAAAGCCAAGCCAAAGACAGCAGCAATTTTCTCCCTACATACGGAAGGAGATATGCTCGAAGTAGTTCGAGAGTTCGAGATTTTTCCCCCTGAGGATATACCATGTTTTCTTCCAGATCGAGCTCTTGAATTTAGTGTTGATTTACAACCAGATGAGCGACAAATATCTATGGCTCCATATCGATTAAGTCCGGATGGGTTAAAAGAAATTCGCATTCGGTTAGACGAACTTCTGCAGAAGGGTAACAACGTTGTTTGAGTTATTGTGGATCGACTCACCAAAGTTGGCCCGTTTTATTCCATTCCGAGCCGGACAATCAAAAAAATTCTGGTAAGGAAGTACATAGAGGAGATCATGAGAATTCATGGAGTACCAGTTTGCATCGTCTTCGACGGAGAGAGGAGATCATGAGAATTCATGGAGTACCAGTTGTTGGATATAGTGCCCTCTAAGTCAATTATTGGATCGCAGGTACGTGATTGCAATGATTGAGGGAGGACCTATACCGATATGAAAGTCTTACTCGAGATGATAATATGCTATATGGTTTGTCTTTATCATCGTATACATGCTTTAGTTCACTATTGCATGTTGATAAAGCCCATAGGATTCTTGCTTGACTACCAGCAGTATGATGGCGATCATATACGTGGGAGCTGGGGTCTGTAAGCACATCCTTAAAGTGTCCCTAGTCGTAGGAGTTTCGAGACAGGGCATCGATACTCCAGAGTAGACTAGTGTATACAGTCGAGACCCCGACGAGGGGCGATGGACGGTCTCACAAGCCATTGGTGTCAGTTGGTTCACCTAAGATGTATACATGTGCTCATCTCGTTAAGAGTACACCGGACAGGACTCGCCGGGAACATGCTAGTTGGTATTATATATATCGTCAGATAGCAATCCCCTGGTGACATGTGTACAGGTTAGTTTGTCGACCTGAGATCGTCATTTGTCTCGTGTGAGTTCCTACTGTGCTTTGATTTCTACCCTACCATGCTCAAAGGAGACGTGCAAACAGGTATTTTTTGGGTACAGTCCCGAGCCACATAGAGGCAGTGAGCGGATCGTCGGAGATTCGTCTCTCCCGGTATTGGGGGTTGATGTCGCACAGTGCATGGGTGGCCATCACTAGAAATCCTCGGCCGAGGTAGTGGAGAATTACTGGTTTAGATCAGTAGTTTCTCAAGTGGTGATGGGCTTCATACCGACACGAATTTGTTAGTGTATATGCCCTAGAGGCCATTACTGTATCATACTAGTTTGTATATTACTTAATGGAAGCTTGGGATATTCACAGTTGTATAGACAATCTTGCTCAAAATAGTAGTATGCTACTTGGTTTGTTTCTACTTTAATGTGTACATGTGTTTCTTTTAGTATATCACCTATACACATTAGTGGAGCCCTTAGGATCTTTGCTTGATTACCAGCGTTGTGATGGCAGTCACACTCGTGGGGGATGGGTAATCCACAAGCACATCCTTATGCAGGTCCCTAGTCGTAGGACTATAGAGACAGGGTATCGATACTCCGGAGTAGACTAGCGTATGCGCTTCTCATCCCAGCAGGGGAGACGGTATGTCCCACAGCCGTCAGTACGTCGTACTTGAGATAGTATGCGGGTGCTCGTTAGGTTACGAGTACACTGGACAGGACTCGTCAGGAACTGTTGGTTGGTACTATACCTATCGTCAGTTATCAGTTCCCAGGTGACATGAGTACAGCTTAGTCCGCTGACTTGACACTGTCACTTCGCCTTGAGTGTGTTCCCACTGTATTTTGATTACTACCTTACCACGGCTCAAAGGAGTCGTGCAAACAGGTAGTAGTTGGGTGCAGTCCCGAAGCACTTGGAGGAAGTGACGGTTAGACAGGATTCGTCTCTCCCGGTATTGGGGGTTGATATCGCGCTGTGTCTAGGAAAGCCATTACACAAAGTCCCTGGCCAGGGCAAGCGAGATATACTGGTAGGTTTCCAGTGTTATCTCAGGGTGTTCTGGGCTACACTCCGACACGACTTGTACCGCTATTAGGGGACTGACGTTTACCGCCCCCTAGGCCCGCCATGCGATATTCTCAGACGAACAGACCGGACTGTACGGAGACTGTCACATTCAGGCTCAGTAGGAGTTCAGATTGGTTTCACCTTGGCCGTCTTCTTATCGGCATCTATCTGGGGGCCGTTACGCACAACTAGTGCCGCTTGCGGTCTGTGGTTAAACCCACTGCCAGCGTAGTGTCGAGTCTTTAGAGTCTCACACAGAGAGCTATTCGCCTTTAGGCAAAAGAGTAGAGGTCGTATGGTTTTGCGACAGGGTTCGGTCACATCTGTGCACTTGTGCACGTTTAGTGTCCGGCCAGTTATCACTAGCAGGCTTTGGTTTAAGCCAGATCCTAGTGTACGTTTTAGGATTGGTTTTATCTCGTTTGTATTCGTGTTCCTCGGAACGCGGATGCGGGTGTGTATGCACGGTTGACAGAGACAGAGGCAGAGGATTCTCATTAGGGTTGTTGACTGTTGACTTTTGCTAAACCCTAATGAGAATAAGAAATATGATTAATGATAATATTAATTAAGTATTATTATGCCATGGTTGGGTTGAAAGGTTGACTTTGTTGACTTGTTGACTTAGTTGACCGGTTGACTAGGTTGGACTTGTTGACCATCATCATGACAATGGCTATCATTTCTTGGCATTGACCTTTGCTTGCTTGCTTGTTCACAAATTGCATTTAATGCATGAAATGATATTGCCATTTGATATGATAACAACCATCACATAATACTCAATTATTATTATTTGTTATGATTATTTTGGATTATGAGAGCAAGGGTGAGAAAAGTCTTGCTCATTCTATCATTCTCATTCTCTCTCATCCTCAAGCTCTCCCTCTTCCACTTGCTCTCTCTCTAGCTCAAGGAAACTCCCTCTCATGAGTTGAGAACCCATTCCTTAGAGATAAAATCCAAAACACTTCTCTACTCATCCTAGTATACAAGGTCTAGCAAACCAAGTGTTCTAGTTTCTTCTAGATTGAGGTTGGAGCCAAAGGTAGAAGCTTTCAGGTGGATCCATCTTCAGCACAAGGAGACGACGAGGAGTGAACCATCCGACCACCATAAGGAGTCGAAGAGAAGGAGTTCAAGTTAAGGTATAACCTCCTAACCGAGTAGGTAAAACTCCTAGTTATGTTGTTAGATAGTTGTTTAACAAAGATCCGTATTTTGAGTCCAAATTACCCCCAAAAGAAAAATTGTTTTTCATCATTTCCGCAACCCCAAAGAACCGGGGATGGGTAACGTCGACTTACAGTGGTATCAGAGCCTAGTTAAACACTATCTAACATGTAAGCAAAGTAACTAGAAGTTCGATCGGAGAAAAAATCACAAAACATGCCTGAAATATCAACTTTCTGCCGATTTTGTTTTCTGTTCAAAAATTAATAAATCATGCACTAAAAATCGGCTCAGGGTTTTTAAAACACACCCAAGAAAAATGGTCCAGCGACTCGGTCAAAGCGCCGCGGATCCGCGACCGAGTTGACTCGGCCGTGGGCAATGTTTCCTGCAGTGTGTTCAGTGGGGTGTTTTGGGATTTTTACAATATGATTTTTCTGCCCAGATTTTCCAGAAAGCAAAATTTGTTTTTGGGGTTTAAAAATCCGTATTTTGATCGAACTTCTAAAGACTTTAGCTAAGGGTTTATATCTGTGATGTGATATATGTATTGAACGTCTGCTAATCGCTATATGTCGATTAGTGGGGGTTATACATTTCTATGATCTGTAATGTTGATGGTATGTGTATATGAATTCTTTAGATTGTCGCGGATGAATAGCCGGGGGGTTGTGAGATGAGAGTTTTCTTTTTCTTTCAATTCATGTAATTTGTAATTGATGTAATATTATTTATATGGCCGCACAACCGAGATGGGGTTGTAGCCGTCATTGTATAATTTCCTTTACCGTTTTTGCTCCTAGGATAGACCCAAGGTGGGGTGCATAAACTACCGGGTACCTCGAAGTGCCGAGTGGCTTACTCACGGTGTTGAGGGAGGTTGCTTCGCTTCGGGTACTTGGCGGGTAGTTTGCCGCACCCGTAGGGGTCTAGGGTGGGGTCTTGGCTATTCATCGCGACCGTGTAATCCTCTCTTCGTTACAGGCTCGTACGGAATGCGGATTCCTAGTATATCCAATGTGTTCATCTGTGATCTGGAATGGCTATCATTGCATGTGACGAATGTTTATATCTATATATGATATCTATTTAGGCGTTGCTTAAGTTTTGCATCCGTGCTAGTCCAGCCCCCGCTCTGTCGTTAGTTAAGTAACCTAACGGGTAATGACGGGGCCCCGTGGCGAATGCAGATGGCATAAGCGTACGTCATATTTTCGTTGTTTTCTGCAATGGTAGGATTAAATGATGGGACACATTAAATTAATGCAAGAAAATAAACCAAAGTAGAGTCGTTGGAACACTTTCAAAACCACTCGGTTTCTTTTCAAAAACAACTTTTAAACGCGGAGCTTAAGCCACTCCTTTTAAAAGCTATCTCGTTCCATCGATTATATCAAGTTCACTACGTTCACGGTTTCGCCAAAACCATTCGTAGCCCTCCGTCGTTTCACATGGATAGTCAATAGTATTCAAGCTATGTTTGTTGGCCAAAGTCAAGGCATTAGTGATTGGTAGCTATTGGGTATTCATGTGCAGCATAAATAGATGTGTTGGTTTGGGACAGTCGTACTGCCTTGTTGGCCAAAGTCAAGGGTAGGTACGGGTGGGTTCAAATTAACCTGGAGAATGACGGGTAGAACTTGACATGTGACTTATGATTTGTTGGCCAAAGTCAAGGTCATAAGAGCATGGGGCAAAAATCCACATCGGGAGTTTCTAAAGAAACTGAAACTTGCTAGCGCTGCATATCATTTGGAGTGTGATGATTCTGGTAGGATTCCTTCAGTTTTGTCACACGATGATATTTGGATCCCGATCCTACTGTGAGTATATGCTACTCCTCCGGAACTTTCTCGCTTAACGATCAGTGCTATAAACCAAGTAGGTGTCTAGAAAGGTGTTAGCGGGGCTACGCCCACAGGGAAAAGAGGTTATTTAATTAAGGAACTTCGCGAAAGCGTTGGAAAACCTCCCTCGAAGTACCAACACTGTCCTGGCTGAACGGTTAAGCAAGTATTGTACGGTGAGATTGATCCCGACTAATTCTTCCTTTTTGGTTTGAGGAGGGATTCGAGAGACAGTGGGAGCCATCCTGTTTAGACAAACTAAAAACCACTCTAAACTTGCAAGAGCATCATGCTAAAGTGTTTCTTCTCTCTCCTAATTGCAGCGACCAAACATCATGACTGGACTTAAGTTACTACTAGATAAAAACATACTGACAGGGCTAAACTACAAAGATTGGCTCAGGAATGTCAAAATGGCAATCACTTATGACAAGTTGGGGTATCTCCTTACCACCAAAGCTCCCCCTGTCCTAGGTCCCAAAATCAGCGTCGCGGATAAGGAAATCCGTAAGACCTGGGAAATCGACTGCGCGAAGGCCAAGTGCCTCGTGCTTGCCTCTATGGACAATGAACATCAGAGGAGGCACGAGAATATGGACCTTGAATCCATATTTCTCCATACAAAAGAACTGTATGGAGAGCAATCCCGTATCGCCAGATACGAAGTCTCGAAAAAGCTGTTTTCGGCGAGATTGGCCGTCGGATCATCGGTAGCGGAACACGTGCTTAAGATGATTGGCTTCATTGATGAGCTCGTGGACCTTGGGACCACGTTAGAGAACGAGCTCTACACGGATTTGATTCTCCAGTCCCTTCCTTCCACTTACGCCCAGTTTATCCTGAACTTCAACTTGCAAGAAAAAGAAGTTGAACTTTCAAAACTCCTCAACATGCTGAGGAGTGCAGAGGGCACCCTACAGAAAGGTAGGGAAACATCCACTTTGTTTGTAGGAGGATCTTCCTCTTCTAGGTCCAAGGCGAAAGCCAAGGGAAAGAAGAAGAAAACCCCCACCAAACCAAGGGGCGGTGTTAGTAAAGTGGATACGAAGGGAAAGGCAAAGGCAACAAAGGTAGCGGGAAAGCTTGTGGGGAAGGAAGAGTGCTTTTACTGTCACAAGAGTGGATACTGGAAAAAGGATTGCAGGGCTTGGAAGGCCAGAAACTAGGACCCGAAGCAAGTTGCGGCTTCGGCTTCAGGTGTGTTTGTTATTGAAAACTGTCTATCAATAAACTCTACTTCCTGGGTATTGGATACCGGATCAGGATCTCATATCTGTAATTTGTTTCAGGCACTGAGAAAGCGTAGGGTTTTGAAGGCAGGTGATATGACCCTCAGGGTTGCAAACGGAGCTGGCATGGATGCTGAGTCCGTGGGGGACTATCACCTGGGATTGTCAGATCGACACGTTTTGGTTTTGCGTGATTGTTATTTTGTACCCAATGCAACTTGTAATATCATATCTGTATCTTTATTATCTAAAGAAGGTTATGAATTTGCATTTGTAAGTAATGTTGTAAACATTCACCTTAATCAAGTTTTGATTGGGTTAGGTACATTAAGCAATGGTATATACGTATTAAACCAACCACAGATTTTCAATGTCCAGAATACACACAAAAGAAAGTCTCCGGGAACAAATCAGGCTTTCTTATGGCATTGTAGACTAGGTCACATCAATGAGAGAAGGTTGACGAAATTACATACAGAAGGATATTTGGATCCGTTCGAATATCAATCATATGCAACTTGTCAATCCTGTCTCAAAGGAAAGATGACAAAGACTCCGTTCACTGGACACGGAGTAAGAGCGAGCGAGCTCTTGGGACTCGTACACAGCGACGTGTGCGGTCCAATGTCTACACATGCGCGAAGCGGTTATTCTTACTTCATTACTTTTACGGATTACTTTTCAAGGTACAGATATGTCTTCTTAATGAAACATAAATCCGAAGCCTTTGGAAAATTCCAGGAATATAAGAATGAAGTAGAAAAACAAACCGGCAAAAGTATCAAGACACTGAGTGTTTACCCCAATCAGAGCAAAGCTCTGTTCAAATTCCGAGGCGGGAGATGAAGCAACGCTTCATCTTCCCCCAATCAGAGCAAAGCTCTGCTTTGAAACTTTAAACTTTAAATAATGAAGCAACGCTTCAGATTCTTTGCGCTGGGCGCAACGCGCCACATGTCTGGCGCAGACGCGTCAGCGCAACGCCCAAGACAGTGCATCCAATCAGAGCAAGGCTCTTTAAAAAGCAAAAGCAACGCTCAGTTGCGCAAGCGCTGCGCTGCGTGACACGTGTCTGCGCAGTTGCGCAAACACAACTGCGCAAGCACACCGCTGCACGACACGTGTCTGCGCAGTTGTGCAAACGCTGTTGCGCAAGCACAAGCACAACTGCGTAAGCGCACCACAGCGCGCCACGTGTCTGCGCAGTTGCGCGCCACGTGTCTGCGCAGTTGCGCGACACGTGTCTGCGCAGTTGCGCGAACACTGTTGCGCAAGTGCACTGCAGCGCGACACGTGTCTGCGCAGTTGCGCATGCACAACTGCGCAAGTGCACCGTTGAGCGACACGTGTCTGCGCAGTTGCGCAAGCTCAGTTGCGCAAGCGCTTCACTGCGCGACACGTGTCTGCGCAGTTGCGCAAGCACAGTTGCGCAAGGGACTTACTGCGCGACACGTGTCACGCCCTGGTGAGTTGCGCAACAACAGAATGAAGATTTAAGGAAATTTTTTCTGTTCTTGTTAAAACAAGAAGATTTCTTCTGTAAAACAGGGGCCTTCGGATCAAAGATCCAACGGTGGGGAAAATTCCCCAAATTACTCAGAAAAGATCTTTTTAACAAATTTAACTAATTTTGGAGCACTATAAAAAGGACCCCAGACCCCATTTCAAACAGATAGACAATTGGATTAAAAAAAAAAGAAAGAAGAGAACTCTTGAGAACTCCTTGAGAACACAAAAAAGAAGGTAAAAACCTTTAAAAGAAGAGAGAATTCTCTTAGAAATAGATCATTGATCTAAGAAAAAGATCAATGATCTTCAACAAATAAATAAAAATAATAAAAAAATAGTGCCTTGCACTTGCTATGAACCTTTGGTTCTCTGAAACAAAGAAAAACTTGTTTTTTTTCTTTGATCCAAATCAGGGGATAAAAAGTGCTCTGCACTTCTGTTCTTGAATCTAAAAGATTCTTGGTGCTTTGCACAAATGCAATGCATTACTTGAAGGGCCAGGCCCAAATCAAAATGACCTGACAGGCCAAAATAAATTGCAAGGCAATAAATGGGCAGAGCCCAAATAAATTGATGCTTTGCATCCTTTATACAAGGGCAGAGCCCAAATAAAATTGATGTCTTGCATCATTCCTAAAAGGGCAAAGCCCAAAAACAAATTGATGCTCTGCATCCTTTGTGGGCAAGGCCCAAATAAAAATAAAAAAAGAAATGCAATGCAAAAGCAAATAAAATGTTGAACATTTCAACTGGACTTAGCCCAATTTTGGCCATAAGTCCTTAAATTAAATCGACTGAGCAAAATTGCTCTTCTAAATCAATTTACATTCGGTTCGAGGGTACATCTCCGAACTCCTTTGACATCCGTCGTTGTAATTCCTCAACGACGTCAAAGAGGTGACGGGTCCCAACGACCACACATCGATATGGACTGCGGGGTCCTTAAACTCGTGGACCGAAACGTCCTTAAACTAATATCGGACCGAAACGTCCTTAAACTAATATCGGACCGAGACGTCCCTAAACTAATGTTGGACCATCATGTCCTTAAACTGGCAATGGACCACTATGTCCTTAAACTGGCATTGGACCACCATGTCCCTAAACTGGAAAACGGACCACTATGTCCCTAAACTGGAACAATAGAGCCTCCAAACGCTCTTTTGCCGGATCTAAACGGTCCCGTTTAAGTTGATCTTAGCCCCAAACATGGCTAACGTATCCTTAAACATTCAAATGGATTATAAAACTCCCCATTAACTCTGGTTCGAGGGTTCTCCGAACTCCTCTGATACATGTCGTTGTAATCCTTCAACGACGTCAGAGAGGTGACGAGTCCCGATGGCCATACATTAAGTTAATCACTACGTTAAGTGGATCTTAGTCTAAAACAGGACTAACGTATCCTTAACGAACGTTTAAGTTGATCTTAGCCGCAACGCGACTAATGCATCCTTAAACTAAAAACACCAAACCCAAATCTAAGTAAATACGGATTTGGATTAATCCACGTCCTACGGGCGACGGCATTACTCAGTCTCCGTATACAATCCACGGGCAACCACAAATAAAACAAACACACACGACACGAAGTGAAATTCTGGAGAAGGAGAAAGTTGTTACCGCGACGCGGTAGCGTAATTAACTGTAGGGGCTTGCGCCTGCAGGGAAGAGCGTCCCCACAATCAAAAACCCCTCACCCTGAGGGGGAATCTGACGAAGTCTGCTACATCGGCCGCATCCGTCTAAACCTCTGATACACGGTGCCATAAATCAACTTGGCATCCTCGGAGAGATAGACGGATAAAACCAAATAGCATCTGCCCCGAACCTCAGGCACGGACGCGAAAGTCCAGGCCGCCGTTCGGAGGGGAACAGATTCTGGCACGCCCGGTGGGACCTCTTCCTCTTTCCACTCCACACTTCGTGTGTCGTCTTCGCGAACCAATCGCGGTTTGTTAAATGGTTGTCTTCGGATTTCAAGTTGCTAAGATTTGGTCTTTTACCTGGCGCAGAATTCAAGATCCAATGGCCACCAACTGCACCAACTGCTCGAAATGCCACTGCAACGGACGCTCCACCTCACCGAGAGGTGTAACATATGGGCCCCAAGCGGCCTCTTTCCTCGCTCTGCCGGTTGAACAGGTGACCCAGGCCACCACTGGCCTGTTTTTCGGGACCATGGTCCCACCTACAAGCTTCTCTATGCAGACACCTGCACCGGAATTGAACAAGAAGTCGGTGTTCGACCGGCTCACTGCTACCACGACCCCTGTCAACGGGTCGTCCGCTACCAAACCGACAGCCTCTGTTTTCACCAGGCTGAATCAGAACTCTAAATTGGCTGTCCCAAAGAGGGCAACGGCCGCTGTTTTGGAAGTCGTTAAGGCGGCTTCTCCCGCCAAAGAGTCAGTCTTTTCAAGACTGACGATTCCTGCTCCTACCCCTGCTCGAGGATCCGTCTTCGACAGGTTGAATATCATCCCTCAAAGGACAACCTCAGTCTTTGAGAGGTTAACACCAGCGGCACCCTGTTCAGACATGGGGCAAAAAGAAGTCATCTCTATCTCTGAGCCGATCCCAACGGCTCGTCGTGCTCAACGTCGACATTGGCAACGAGTGAGGAAGGCAGGGGGCAACTCCCCCTCAGGGCTAACCCCACCTGCTCCAGTGGTGGAGGTCAACGCTGCTGTTCCAACTAGGAACAGCTTTGAATTGCTGAGGAAGGTGAGAAAGAACTCTCCAATTGCTACATTGAAAAGATCTCCTCCGCCTATGGAGAAAGCTCCGGAGACAAAGCAGGAACAGCCCCCTCAACGGCTGTCGTCAAAAATTTATAAAGTTTGGCGGAGGGTTCAAGACTCCGTGATTGACCCAGACCACTTTCATCGCCAGAAAAAGGCAAAGGTGGAAAAGGACAAAAACCGCCCCATTAAACAGCAGGGGGCAACAATTGCTAGGATGCCCACTTCAACGGCTCCTTCAACCTCAATGGTCCACAAAAGAAAAAGGCCAGAGAAAGCTCCCGTGACACTGACAAAGTTTAAAAGCGGTGAACCTAAACGCCCCAAGTCAGGGGGCATAACAGTTCATACGGTTTATATGGCTTCTGGAAAAGAAGAAAGCCGCACTTCTATGGGTCACCGACCGCTCACCCGCTCAGTGACCAAGGCTCAGGAGCAGCAACAGAAGCTCCAGGAAATAATGAACTCTATGGCCGCACTTACAGGGCCGAAAGAAACCCCGGAAACATCCTCAGAAGAACGTCAAGAACAAGAAACGGACGCCGAATTCCTTCGGCGCGTACTAGAGAAGAAAGACAAAGAAGCTGCGGAGCAGGCATCCAACATAAAGAAAATGGCCCTCCTGTTTCAGGATATGGTGGGTATGATGATTCAACAAGATCCACCTGCTGAAGATCCCCCGATCATTCTTGAAGACGATAGGGGAGAGACATCAAATCCTCAGCCCGTTCTATCAACGGCTAAAGAGGATACAATCTCTAAAACTGATCTGGACGAATACATAGCCCAGCAAATAAGGGTTCATCATGCGGCCGAGGCAGCCGGCCATGTCGTAAAAATGGGGCGGCCATATCCGGGCTGGTATGACCAAATCAAGTACCCGCCGGGTTACACAATTCCCAAGTTCTATGTCTACAAGGGGACCGGCAATCCCCATCAGCATGTTGCCCAGTTCAGGGCGCTTTGCGGTAACACCGGCGGTGATGACAAGCTCTTGCTCCGCCAGTTCGTTGGAAGTCTATCTGATACGGCGTTCGAGTGGTACTCTGAACTCCCTAATGATTCTATTGAAACCTTCGCGGAAATGGAGCTGCTGTTTACCCAACGTTTTGCAAGTGCCAGTGAACGTACCCCGATGACGGCACTGATTAACGCTAGGGTAAAACCCGGCGAGACATGGGTTCAGTACGCTATACGGTGGCGTAATCTATGGTCGAAGTGTGAACAGCGCATAGAAGAAGCCCCTGCGGTGGGAATGTTTGTTGGAACCCTTGATCCACAAGCAACCATTTCACAGTTTATGATGTTCTTCAAGCCGACTTCCTTCCAGGCTTTGATTGACAAACTAGCGCAGATGGACCAGATGGGCCATAAACCCCCTCTCCCAAAGCCAGACTCCCGAAATGACAAAGGAAAGGGAAAAGCGATCGTTGTCGCTAATGCTCAACAACAACCGAGCGACTCGAAGCCGGTTGCTCGTCCAAACAATACGCGCCCGTACGTACCCCTTGAGGATAGAATGGGACGCTCTTATTCCTTCCCCCGCGATAAAACGAGGAGGCTATTCGAGCTGGCGTTGCGCAACAGACTCATAAATCTGCCAGATCCAAAACGCCCGTTGCAACCAAGTGACGTCAACGAGCCTAATTACTGCCCTTACCATCGAGTGCTAGGACATCCGATCGAAGACTGTTACGTTTTCAAAAATTGGCTTGAAAACCAGTACCGACAGGGCAAGTTCGTGTTATTTGACAAATGGAAGGTGAATCCTCCGCAGCCCCACACCGCTAAGGGGACAAATACGCCGGGGGCAACATGCTCCGTTATTGAAGAAGCTCCTTGGGAGGTTGTATTATCAGCCAAAACGAGGAGAATGCTAAATGATCTTCGGACGTGTCCGGCGATCAAGTGGAAGAGTCCGTTAGAACCACAGGTCGTTGAGGGGATGTTGAAGCCACGTCCAACTTCAAAGGCCAATGATGGGGGTTCAAGGGGTTCAAGCACTAGCGGCCAGTCGTCAAAGTCTTCGAAAAAGAAGAAAAAGTCCAAGGAGCCCGTAGAGCCTAGCGATAAGCGCACGAACTTGCAAAAGCAAATTGACGCGCTGGAAGAATATAACCAAAAGGCGCGGACTCCCGTCACGCTCCAAGAGTTCCTCAATCACGTCTTTCAAGAGGAAGATGAAGGAGAAAGTTCATCAGATGAATCCGAGAAAAATGTGGCGAGCTGTCATATGATCTCCCATTCGATCACGAACGATGAAGAGGTTTCTGGCACTAAAACGCTGGGGGCAGATACCGAATCAAGAACTCCGGAGCTATCAGTCGAAATGATTGAAGCGTTCCTTGACGAAGCTCGACTAAAAAGTAAAGCTGATCGAGAACGCGAAATGGCTATATTTGAAAGGGCCAAACGCCGGCGACTTAATGAAAGAGCTGAGATAATCCCGCTGGAGCGAAATGCCTCCGCCGTTGACAAAAGCCAATTCAAGATGAAGAAAAAGTTTGCTATGGCCATATCAATGGGCATGAAGCTACCACCCTCTGAAGGAAACATCACCGGTGAATCGGAAATGCACCCCTCCTATTGCTTGTACCACCAGAAGGTGTCGCATCCCACTAAAGAGTGTAAAGCTTTCGATAAGTGGTGGCAAGGATATGTTACTCACCGGCAACAATTTAAGTGGGAAAAGCATAAAACTCGTCGAGAGCAAAGAAATACGACCGAAGAGCTTAAAAGAACTACCGGCGATTGTCGCATGGTTAACACTGCCGGGTCACAAGTGCCCACATTCGGGAGCGATTCTGATGAAGAGCTGGAACTCGCCCCTCTCTTTAAAGAATCCACTTCGGGAAAAGAAGAAGAACCAAAGGCTTGCGAGAATATACAGCTACGCAACCGGACGTTACCCGAAAAGAATCTCGGACCCTTAAACAAGAAAGATAAAGGGAAAGAAAAAGTTTCTGAGGATATTACTCTAGATGACAAAGTTGCGGAAGAGCTAACCGCCAAGAATCCGCCGAAAAGAAATAAGGTGGATTACAATGTCTTGGCGCATCTGAGGAAGTTACCCTCACAACTCAGCATTCTTGATGCCCTGTTACTGTCAAAAGAGGCGAGAGATTCTTTGATTAAAGCGCTACAAGATCCGGACCAGTTCCAAGCCTTCCTGGCCGAACAAAAGATGAAGGACGAATTGGAAGAGGTACACACGGCCGACGTTGCTTTTGGCGATGAAGACCTTCTCCTCGGGACGTGTGAACACAATCGTCCCCTTTATGTCTCAGGATATTGCCACGACATAAAGATAGGTAAAATCTTGGTCGATAACGGATCATCTGTTAATCTACTCAATGTGCAGGTGTTAAAGGAAATTTGCATGAGCGTCCAACACCTCGCCTGAGACAAGATCACCATCTCCGGGTTCGATTCCCAATCATCGAAAACCCTTGGATCCGTGATATTGACGTTACGCTTCGGGTTGCTCGTCACAGATATCAAATTCCATGTCATAGATGCCAAGACGTGCTACAACGCTCTGCTCGGTCGACCATGGTTACACGAGTACAATATCATCCCTTCTACACAGCATCAGTGTATGAAATATTGTAGGGATGGTCTCGAGTACACTGTGGCGGGAGAGTTAAATCCGTTTTCCGTGAACGAAGTTCGCAAGTATGAAGATGCCAAGTACTTCTTACCGAGTTTCGAAGATACGGAAAGGTGTCACAAGCCGGAGAACAAAACTAACGCCACCATCCCTGTCTTTGGCAGTGACACCGAGGAGGAGGAGGATATAATTTATTCAGGACCATTCCAACCCATCAGGCCAGGACCATCCGTTCCTTCATTGATCTTCGGCAGTGATTCGGAGGATGAAGTTCATGCTGTATTCCCCGCTCGGCCTTCAATACGGGTTTCCGATGATGAAGAGCGAAGTCTGCAGATAACCATGGTGCCACTTGAACATTACAAAGAACTGGATGCACTCGACGCCAACAGCGTAGAAGAATTGCAGACATTTTATATCCCTCCCGGACGAAAGGGCGAGAAGGTAATCTTATTCTACCGTTCTGAAGAAAACAAGGTAGAAAAAGAAGTTTGGCATGGCGCGGATCCCACGCTCGACAGGCTTCAGCCTATCCGTCTTCCAAGATATTATACCGAAGGTTTGAAGAAACTGCTGAAACGCCAGGGGATATCCTTCACACTGACCGTTAGAAAGGCCAAATTCTATGACAAGGTCTGGAACGTTCCCGGGACTCAACGCAAACTGCCTAACGGGAAGATGGAAACAAAAGGGCTTGGGTACATCTGGTTAAAGAAACGAGAGCTAGTAAACAGCTGTTACGTCACGTATGACTTCGATGAAGAGGCGGACGCTCAATGGGAGGACGCTAACCCTAAGCCAATAAAAGTTCCCGATGAAAAATTGCCCGGTCCATCAGTTGAAGAACAAAGGGACAGGCTTGTAAGGGAAGCTGGTCAAAAAGCCCGAGATGATCACAACCGCGAGACGACCATCTATGAGAAAGCCAAGACGCGACGCCTTCTTCAACAAGCCGTGAAGGATGAAAATGCCGCTCCTTGTCAACCTGCTACAAAAAAGGTTCGACGCGAAATCAAAAACAAGTCGAAAGGTAAAAAAGGCGCTCAAAAACCACAAAGCAGAGCTAAGAAGCCACGCATCCGAGAGTCGAGCGTTATTGACCTAGCCCTCATGAAGAAAATGGGTCGAGCATACTCATTCCCTCGGAACAAAACAAGGAAAATACTTGATCTTGCTCTAAGACATCAAATGCTTACACTGCCAGAGTCTAAACACCCTGAGTAAGCAGGCGAAGTCTCCAACCCAAATTATTGCTCTTACCATCGAATAGCAGGGCATCTGCTTGAAGATTGCTTCACCTTTAAGAATTGGGTTGAGGACCAATATCAGCTTGGCAAATTCGCGTTGTCTGACAATTGGAGGGTAGCGCCGCCACAAAAGCACGAACCCGAAAACACAAGAACAGAACCAACCCCGCATTGGGATTGGCAGAAAATTCGCACTTGTCACGTGATAACGATATTAAAAGAAGAATCCGAGGACATGAACAGCCTTCCCTGGTGCTTCGAAAACAGCAATGATGAGGTGATCTCAGAATTTCCCCCAGCTCCGAAAGAACTGGAGGATGGAATACATACAACTGCAGATAACCTCAAGAAAATTGAGTTGGGGACGGTAAACGATCCGCGACCGACATTTGTCAGCGAGCTGCTGTCTGAAGAGAAGGTGGCTGCTTTAAAGGACGTCCTCGTACAACATAAAGATTGCTTCGCATGGAACTATTCCGAAATGCCGGGACTAGATCCAGAAATTGCTGTGCATAAATTGGCGATATCCCTGGACGTCAAGCCAGTCAAACAGGCGCCGAGAAGAATGCGGCTCGAGCTTGAAATGAGCATCAACGCCGAAGTCAAAAAGCTGATAGACTCCGGCTTTATCCATGAAGTTCAATACCCTGAATGGATCGCTAACATCGTCCCGGTGATGAAGAAAAATGGGATGGTGCGCATATGCGTGGATTTTCGGGATCTTAATAAAGCCTGCCCGAAAGATGATTTCCCAGTGCCAGTCACCGAACTGATGATAGACAACACATCCACTCATGAGGTTTTCTCCTTCATGGATGGCTCATCAGGGTATAATCAGATAAAGATGCATCCCGAAGACCAGAAGCACACCGCCTTCAGGACCCCTCTAGGTATATTCTGTTATAAAGTGATGCCCTTCGGATTAAAGAACGC
Source organism: Agapanthus africanus (assembly GCA_030015575.1). NCBI lineage: Eukaryota > Viridiplantae > Streptophyta > Magnoliopsida > Asparagales > Amaryllidaceae > Agapanthus > Agapanthus africanus. The sequence goes on along the minus strand of JASDDO010000014.1, from coordinate 613,183,433 downwards.
CGGTGCCACTTACCAAAGGGCCATGACGAAGATCTTCGACGACCTTATACACGAAATCGTCGAATGCTATATCGACGATCTCGTGGTTAAAAGCAAATCATACGAGGAACATCTCGAGCATCTGAAGACTGTATTTCAACGCCTTCGACAATACAACTTGAAGATGAACCCTCTTAAGTGTGCATTCGGAGTTTCCTCAGGCAAATTCCTGGGATTCGTTGTTCGACACCGAGGTATTGAAATAGATCCGTCAAAAATCAAAGCGATCATGGAAATGCCTCCACCGAGAACTCTCAAACAGCTGCGGTCTCTCCAAGGGAAGCTCGCATACATACGGCGATTTATAGCCAACCTTTCAGGAAAGTGCCGCCCTTACAGTCACCTGATGAAGAAGGGAACCCCATTCGTCTGGGATCAAAAATGCCAAAGCGCACTAGACGAGATCAAGCAATACCTGCAGAACCCGCCGGTGTTGGCCGCTCCGATCAAGGGAAAACCTCTCATTCTTTATACAACCGCCCTCGAAGGTTCCTTAGGCGCATTATGGGCACAAGAGAACGATCAAGGGAAAGAAAGAGCACTCTACTACTTAAGTCGAGTTCTGCTGGGGGCAGAAAGCAACTACTCTCCCATTGAAAAACACTGCCTGGCGTTGATCTTCGCAATAACAAAGCTTAGGCACTATGCGTTGGCGCACGAAGTCCGTCTTATTTCAAAAGTGGACCCTCTCAAATATCTAATGTCAAAAGCCATATTGACAGGGCGACTCGCTAAATGGGCCCTGCTCTTGATGGAATTTTCGATAACATATCAACCTCTCAGGGCAGTAAAAGGCCAGGCCATCGCCGACTTCCTTGCTGAGCATCCCATACCTGCCGATTCTCCTTTAAATTGCGATTTGCCAGACAGACATGCGTTTGACGCAATCGACAGTGGTGATACCCGTTGGGAGCTTTATTTCGATGGAGTATCTTCCATGAAAAAGCACAAACAAAGTACGCTAATGATCAAATCGGGGGTAGGACTCATCTTTGTGACCCCACAAGGAGGAATAATGCGCTTCGCCTTCTCCTTAACAGAGCCGAGAACGAATAATGAAGCTGAATATGAAGCTTTGATAGCAGGCCTCGAGATCGCCATTGACATGGGAATTGAAAGCCTCCTCATATATGGGGACTCCCAGCTAGTCGTCAGTCAAGTGAACGGCGATTACCAAACATGTAAACCGGAATTGGTAAAATACGGTGAAAAAGTGCAACAACTGCTAACCCAAATCCCCTCCTATACTTTGGAGAGCATACCGCGCGCGGAAAATAGCAAAGCGGACGCACTAGCCAAACTTGCTAAAGAACTGGCTGATGAGAACCTCGATGACGTTAGAATCGTGGTACAAAGCCGTCGAGTGCTAACCCCAGCAGAAGTATCTCCGGAATCATCTGAAGAAAAAGGAGCGAACGAGGAGACGACCCTGCAAATAAAAGATTGGGAAAATACCGAGGACTGGAGAGAAGTCTTCATGGATTACTTCAAGTTCCACCGAATGCCTGAAGAAGCGTCCATAAGACATCAGCTCGTGAAACGAGCTCTGTCTTTCGCCTTCGTCAACGATACTCTATACAAGAGGTCATTCGATTCTCTGTGGCTAAGATGCTTAGGACCTGACGAAGCGAGAAGGGTCGTCCAAGAAGTTCACGACGGACTCTGCGGTTCCCACCAAGCAGGCCCTAAGATGAAGTTGAAGATAAAACGGATGGGCTACTACTGGCCCACGATGATATAGGATTGCCTGGAATACGCAAAGCAATGTCACTCATGCCAAATTCATGGGGACTTCATCCATCAGCATCCCAATCCACTGCATCCAACAGTGGCTAGCTGGCCATTCGAGATGTGGGGAACTGACATAGTCGGCCCCATCGAACCAGCATCATCCAAGGGACATCGTTTCATCTTGGCGACGACTGATTACTTCTCCAAGTGGGCAGAGGCGGTACCATTGAGGGAAGTGAAGACGGAGAACATCCTCCATTTCTTCAAAATGCATGTCATATACTGGTTTGGAACCCCGAGAAGGATCATCTCTGATAATGGGCCAGCCTACCGAAGTCATAAAATTAGCCGCTTCGCACAGCAGCACAATATAGACTAGAGATATTCCTCAGTCTATAATCCGCGGGCTAACGGTCTCGCCGAGGCCTTCAACAAGACCCTTGACGAAAATTATGAAGAAAACGGTGTCCCGAAACAAGAGGGACTGGCATGAGAGGTTGCAAGAGGCTCTTTGGGCGTATCGAACCACGTTCAAGACGGCCATGAACACGACACCCTACGCTTTAGTATTCGGCACGGAAGCGGTACTACCTCTTGAAATAGAATTACCCTCTTTGCGAGTAGCAATTCACTACGAGCTGACGGATGAAGAAAATGCTCACCTCCGGTTTGAGGAGCTTGACGCTCTCGATGAAACCCGGCTCATAGCACAGCAAAATCTGGAAGCTTATAAAGCAAAGATGACGCGCTCATATGAAAGACTGACTCGATCGAGGACATTCCGCCAAGGCGAACTCGTGCTGGTGGTCAAAAGGCCTATGATCCCCAATCGCGCCAAGCGAGGGAAATTCGAGCCAAACTATGAAGGCCCGTACATCATAGATAAAGTTTACCAGGGTGGGGCCTATCTACTCATGGACATGCACGGTGAAAGGCCTTTTAGGCCGATAAATGGTCGCTTCCTAAAGAAATACTATGCTTAATGAGCCACAGCCTAGGTCAATGGTAGATGACGACGACTATGTCCGCTCACTATCTTCCTAAGCTCAAACTCTATTAGCAGTAGCCCGCCTTCTCAAGTGATGGACCGAAATGTCCTTAAACTAATATCAGACCAAAACGTCTTTAAACTACTACCACAGCATCCTTAGGCTGACGATATGAGTAAAAATAAAAAATATATAAAAAAAAAATATATAAAAAAAGCGGTATGTCCATAAGCAAAAAGGGCACGGATGAAAACCCGAAAGGGCTCCGTGAGTAAAAACAGCAGGGCTACCGGCGAGTGTTTGTGAAAACCTGAAAGGGCGCAACCTCGTTAAGAAACACTTATAGGATCCTCTCGACCCTGTAAGGAGAAACCACCCGCGTGAGATCCTTACGACTTACAAGGGAACAACACACTTAGGAATCCCCACGATTCCTAAGGAGAAAATACACTTGCGAGATCCTCACGACTCGCAAGGAGAACTCTCTTATGGGACCCTCACGGCTCGTAAGATTTGAAAGTCTTAAGCTACAGAGACCTAAACCTGTGTTTAAGCAATTCTCACAACTTTCGACATTGCCCTACAAGTAGCTCAATACTAACCCTTGTATACAATCCACGGGCGCGGATAAACATTTCCCTAACCAAGGTCCATCCGTGACTGGGGATATGTTCGCATAACCCTTGTAAATCCCCTCGATTCACAAAGAGAAAACCCTCCTGTAAGATCCTTACGACTTACAGAGGAGCAAAACACTTAGGAACCCTTACGATTCCTAAGGAGAAAATACACCTATAAGATCCTCACGACTTGTAGGGAGAAATAGCTTTGTGAGACCCTTACGGCTCATGAAGTCAAAAGCCTTAGTCGACAGGACCTTAACTCTGGTCGCTAAGCCTCCTTTGTTCGACAACGACAGAGGCAAATGATGATTCGCTCCTGGCAATATCCCAGTTGTAGCGGTGCTGATGCCGAAATCGGTGTCCAATTTCAGGTTTACAGCGAAAAGCCAGTAGGCCGCACATGCATACGAAATAGCCGAAATGATGGGGAGACTTGCAATAAAAAAAAGCAGCAAGTAAAAATATATGCATGAAGAAATAGCCGAAATGATTGGGCAATTCACAATAAAAAGCAGCGAGTAAAAATAAAATAAACAGCCGAAATGATTGGGCACCGCGAAAAATAGCCGAAATGATTGGGCAATCGCGACCTTCGCGATACGAAAGCTGAAAGGATAGAGCATCGCGGAAATACAACAAAAAAAATGATGATGATAAAACTTTGGCCCTACAGTCAAGATCACATCGATTCCTGTATACAATCCAAGGGCGTAAATAAAGTGGGAACCATACTCTTCCAGCAAACTCCTCGACTCACGGATACAAACACTCCTTGACGAGTGCTTCCTGATCCGCGTCGACCTGCAGAGCTACCAGAGCCCCCGTGGGAACCCTCGACTCGTTTCAAACCCCATGGAAACAAATAATCCTTGGCGCTTGGGAAACAAATAATCCCAGCAAACTCCTCGACTCACGGATACAAACACTCCTTGACGAGAGCTTCCTGATCCGCGTCGACCCGCAGAGCTACCAGAGCCCCCGTGGGAACCCTCGACTCGTTTCAAACCCCAAGGAAACAAATAATCCTTGGCGCTTGGGAAACAAATAATCCCAGCAAACTCCTCGACTCACGGATACAAACTCTCCTTGACGAGAGCTTCCTGATCCGCGTCGACCCGCAGAGCTACCAGAGCCCCCGTGGGAACCCCCGACTCGTTTCAAACCCCAAGGAAACAAATAATCCTTGGCGCTTGGGAAACAAATAATCCCAGCAAACTCCTCGACTCACGGATACAAACACTCCTTGACGAGAGCTTCCTGATCCGCGTCGACCCGCAGAGCCACCAGAGCCCCCGTGGGAACCCTCGACTCGTTTCAAACCCCAAGGAAACAAATAATCCTTGGCGCTTGGGAAACAAATAATCCTTGCAAACTCCTCGACTCACGGATACAAACACTCCTTGACGAGAGCTTCCTGATCCGCGTCGACCCGCAGAGCTACCAGAGCCCCCGTGGGAACCCTCGACTCGTTTCAAACCCCAAGGAAACAAATAACCCTTGGTGCTTGGGAAACAAATAATCCCTAGCAAACTCCTCGACTCACGGATACAAACACTCCGTGACGAAAGCTTCCTAACTCATGTCAACTGTTCCGCTACAACTGCAAATAGATCCCCGATTCGTCTCAATTTGTAAGAAGAAGTCTCAGACAGCAAGGATTGAAAAGCTTGCTTTTTGAGCAATGGGGCCCTGCAAGTCAATCCAAACTGGTCTCTTGCATACTATTCACGGGTCTCACTCTCCGAAGTCGAATTTCGACGAGGAGGGAAACAACCACTTACGAATCCTCTCGACTCGTAAGAGGGAAAATTCTCTTATAAGATCCTTATGACTTATAAGAGAAAACCACATTTAGGAATCCTCACGATTCCTAAGGAGAAAATCCACCTATGAGATCCTCTCGATCCGTAGGGAGAAAAGTCTCTATGAGACCCTCACGGCTCATAGAGTTGAAAAGTCTTAGGCAGCAGATTTGAACCTGCGGCCTAAGCCCTCGCTATCTCGTGAAGAAATCAAGAGGCTTACTCTATTACCTGCTAATTGTGATGACGTGCTGAGAAAAAGGAAAAGCAACAGAAAGAGCATCTGATTTACATTTGATCAAGCGTTCAAGGCACATTCATTCATGCATGGGCATAAAAGACTCAGGACAAAAGATATATAATAAAGACAAGCTGGAAAAAAAATTTCATTAATATTGCCCAAAATTCTTACAATCATAAAAAAGCAATGAAAGAAAAATATTATTACAAGGGAATAACCTCAGATCCGGGGCACGGATTGAGGAATTCAAAAGTAAGGCCATCCAGAGTTCTTCTGGCCTTTCTAATTATTCTAATGCGCAGCCTCTCGCGCTCCTCTGTGTCGATATCATCGGCAAGCCCTTCTGGCCTTCGATAAGCAGCAACTATCGTCGTCTGCTGAAAGATTTGATGTAGGATGTCAATGAGACCGTCCCGCCGTTTCTTCGAGATCAGCCCCGTCATGTACACTGAATGCACCTTGTCTTCGGCATCATCCAACGCATTGAGCGGTAGGGCCTCATGAAGACCCGAAAGTGCTCTCTATATTGCTCCCAGCACAACCTTTAAGAGAGCCGAACGACGAGGAAGCAGCCAACCACAACTCGCGTTGAGGCGACCCATGACCTCCGCGCACTGGGCGTCCGTAAACTCCTGGTTTTGTTGACGACCCTGTGCGTGGATATCGTCATAGGTGATGAACTCGTGCAAACTGTATAGATGCACCGCCATTATGCCTAGAGGAAATACCACAGGAAGATTAGTGATAGAAGAAAAATAATATACATAGAGGGTTAAATTCCTAGAGAGCAAAGCTCTGTTCAAGGATTAAAACCCATGAACGAAAGCTTAATGAAACCACAATGGGGATCTCTTTAGATCAAAAGATCTGTGAGAGCAAAGCTCTTTGACTGAGATTAATTTAAATTAATTTGATTTACATTAAATTTACCTAAAGTTTCTAACTTTGAGATTGAGCAAAGCTCTACTGTTTAAGATTAATTAAAATTTATTTAATCTAAGATTCAATTTTACCTAAAGTTTTTTCTAAAAAACTTTGGAAAGAAGAGCAAAGCTCTAGAGTTCTTGAAGGCAAGAGCAAAGCTCTGAAGTTTTTGGAAAATAAAAACCGGAAAGATGATAAACATCTGTGGGGGACCAAAGGTCCTATTTATAGGCATCAAGTGCCTCTTCGACTTCCAAAAGTTATCACGGCGGTTGGAATTCCGCCACCGTTGCGCTCACGTTTGGGGCCACGTAAGCGCAACGGTGGGGGGGCATTTGTTTACCCCAATCAGAGCAAAGCTCTGTTCAAATTCCGAGGCGGGAGATGAAGCAACGCTTCATCTTCCCCCAATCAGAGCAAAACTCTGCTTTGAAACTTTAAACTTTAAATAATGAAGCAACGCTTCAGATTCTTTGCGCTGGGCGCAACGCGCCACATGTCTGGCACAGACGCGTCAGCGCAACGCCCAAGGCAGTGCGTCCAATCAGAGCAAGGCTCTTTAAAAAGCAAAAGCAACGCTCAGTTGCGCAAGCGCTGCGCTGCGTGACACGTGTCTGCGCAGTTGCGCAAGCTCAGTTGCGCAAGCGCTTCACTGCGCGACACGTGTCTGCGCAGTTGCGCAAGCACAGCTGCGCAAGCGCCTTACTGCGCGACACGTGTCACGCGCTGGTGAGTTGCGCAACAACAGAATGAAGATTTAAGGAAATTTTTTCTGTTCTTGTTAAAACAAGAAGATTTCTTCTGTAAAACAGGGGCCTTCGGATCAAAGATCCAACGGTGGGGAAAATTCCCCAAATCACTCAGAAAAGATCTTTTTAACAAATTTAACTAATTTTGGAGCACTATAAAAAGGACCCCAGACCCTATTTCAAACAGATAGACAATTGGATTAAAAAAAAAGAAAGAAGAGAACTCTTGAGAACTCCTTGAGAACACAAAAAAGAAGGTAAAAACCTTTAAAAGAAGAGAGAATTCTCTTAGAAATAGATCATTGATTTAAGAAAAAGATCAATGATCTTCAACAAATAAATAAAAATAATAAAAAAAATAGTGCCTTGCACTTGCTATGAACCTTTGGTTCTCTGAAACAAAGAAAAACTTGTTTTTTTTCTTTGATCCAAATCAGGGGATAAAAAGTGCTCTGCACTTCTGTTCTTGAATCTAAAAGATTCTTGGTGCTTTGCACAAATGCAATGCATTACTTGAAGGGCCAGGCCCAAATCAAAATGACCTGACAGGCCAAAATAAATTGCAAGGCAATAAATGGGCAGAGCCCAAATAAATTGATGCTTTGCATCCTTTATACAAGGGCAGAGCCCAAATAAAATTGATGCCTTGCATCATTCCTAAAAGGGCAAAGCCCAAAAACAAATTGATGCTCTGCATCCTTTGTGGGCAAGGCCCAAATAAAAATAAAAAAAGAAATGCAATGCAAAAGCAAATAAAATGTTGAACATTTCAACTGGGCTTAGCCCAATTTTGGCCATAAGTCCTTAAATTAAATTGACTGAGCAAAATTGATCTTCTAAATCAATTTACATTCGGTTCGAGGGTACATCTCCGAACTCCTTTGACATCCGTCGTTGTAATTCCTCAACGACGTCAAAGAGGTGACGGGTCCCAACGACCACACATCGATATGGACTGCGGGGTCCTTAAACTCGTGGACCGAAACGTCCTTAAACTAATATCGGACCGAAACGTCCTTAAACTAATATCGGACCGAGACGTCCCTAAACTAATATTGGACCATCATGTCCCTAAACTAATGTTGGACCATCATGTCCCTAAACTGGCAATGGACCACTATGTCCTTAAACTGGCATTGGACCACCATGTCCCTAAACTGGAAAACGGACCACTATGTTCCTAAACTGGAACAATAGAGCCTCCAAACGCTCTTTTGCCGGATCTAAACGGTTCCGTTTAAGTTGATCTTAGCCCCAAACATGGCTAACGTATCCTTAAACATTCAAATGGATTATAAAACTCCCCATTAACTCTGGTTCGAGGGTACATCTCCGAACTCCTCTGATACATGTCGTTGTAATCCTTCAACGACGTCAGAGAGGTGACGAGTCCCGATGGCCATACATTAAGTTAATCACTACGTTAAGTGGATCTTAGTCTAAAACAGGACTAACGTATCCTTAACGAACGTTTAAGTTGATCTTAGCCGCAACGCGACTAATGCATCCTTAAACTAAAAACACCAAACCCAAATCTAAGTAAATACGGGTTTGGATTAATCCACGTCCTACGGGCGACGGCATTACTCAGTCTCCGTATACAATCCACGGGCAACCACAAATAAAACAAACACACACGACACGAAGTGAAATTCTGGAGAAGGAGAAAGTTGTTACCGCGACGCGGTAGCGTAATTAACTGTAGGGGTTTGCGCCTGCAGGGAAGAGCGTCCCCACAATCAAAAACCCCTCACCCTGAGGGGGAATCTGACGAAGTCTGCTACATCGGCCGCATCCGTCTAAACCTCTGATACACGGTGCCATAAATCAACTTGGCATCCTCGGAGAGATAGACGGATAAAACCAAATAGCATCTGCCCCGAACCTCAGGCACGGACGCGAAAGTCCAGGCCGCCGTTCGGAGGGGAACACTGAGATCTGATCAAGGTGGTGAATACTTGAGTGCCGCGTTCCTGGATTACCTAAAAGAGAATGGAATTCTCTCTCAGCTTACTCCTCCATACACTCCGCAACATAACAGTGTATCGGAGAGACGGAACCGGACCCTAATGGATATGGTACGTTCCATGATAAGTAACGCTGAGTTACCGCGATCATTCTGGGGATATGCACTAGAATCATTTGCATACCTTTTGAACCGAGTTCCAACTAAGACTGTGCCTACCACACCATATCAGATGTGGTGTGGGAAGAAACCCTATCTTAAGCACATTAAGACAAGGGGATGTCCAGCTTTTGTCAAAAAGCAGCATGCGGACAAACTCGAGGCACGCTCAGTACAGTGCAAGTTCGTGGGATATCCAAAGAACTCCAAGGGATATTTCTTCTATTGCGAAGAGGAACAAAATGTTTTTGTTTCTCATCATGCCCACTTCTTGGAAAATGAGTTTTTGGAAAATCAGATAAGTGGGAGCGCAATAGAACTGGAAGAAATTCCAGAACCACGAGCTATTACTGAAAGCTTAGTAGAACCAGAGGGTTCGAAAGATCAGGACATTCCTGCGCCGATCCGCAGGAGTAGTAGGAAGTCCCATCCACCCGAGAGATACTACGGTTTTCTCATAGACGGGGATAGAGAGAATTGCATCATTGATAGTGATGAGCCGACTAGCTTCCAGCAGGCCATTCAGAGCATTGACTGGGTAAAATGGCTGGATGCAATGCGGACCGAAATGGAGTCCATGTACACCAACAAAGTATGGACGTTGGACGTTGCTCCAAATGGGGTAAAATCCGTAGGATGCAAGTGGATCTTCAAAAGGAAGATTGGTGTAGATGGACAGGTTGAGACCTATAAGGCTAGACTTGTTGCAAAGGGTTTTCGTCAAAGAACTGGTTTGGACTATGACGAAACCTTTTCTCCAGTAGCTATGCTGAAATCCATTCGGATCCTTCTTGCCATTGCTGCCTTCTACGATTATGAGATTTGGCAGATGGACGTAAAGACCGCTTTTCTAAATGGAAATTTAGAGGAGTGTGTCTATATGGACCAGCCAGAGGGTTTCATTCAGAGTGGGAGCAGCGGAAAGGTGTTCAAGTTGCTTAAGTCCATCTATGGACTAAAGCAGGCATCGCGGAGTTGGAACATCTGTTTTGATGAGACGGTCAAAGAATTTGGCTTTATCAAAAATCCAGATGAACCATGCATCTATAGTAGATTTGTAGCAAGAACTGTCGTATTCCTCGTTTTATACGTGGATGACATTCTCTTAATAGGAAATAACATTCCTATGCTACAATCTGTCAAAGGGTTCTTGTCACACAGGTTCTCCATGAAAGACCTGGGTGATGCCTCTTACATTCTGGGGATCCGGAACTATCGTGACAGATCCAAGAGGATATTAGGACTTTCACAGTCCAGGTACATCGACACCATACTGAGAAGATTCAGTATGGAAGATTCCAAGCGCGGTAATCTACCGGCTTGTCACGGGATCACCCTCTCCAAGGAGATGTCTCCCAAGACTGATTTGGAAAGGGATCGCATGTCTATTATACCCTACACTTCTGCGGTAGGCTCTATAATGTATGCGATGTTGTGTACCAGACCAGATGTAGCTTATGCACTGAGTGTGGTAAGCCGGTATCAGTCAAACCCTGGGGAGAAGCACTGGATAGCGGTAAAGAACATTCTCAAGTACCTGAGAAGGACTAAGGAGATGTTCTTGGTGTATGGCGGAAAAGACCTCCAGATCGAGGCCTTTGCTGACTCCAGCTTCCAGAGTGACAAGGATGATTCCAAGTCCATGTCGGGTTATGTCTTTACCCTCAATAGAGGGGCGGTGAGTTGGAAGAGTTCCAAACAGGAAACCGTTGCTGACTCGACGATGGAAGCGGAATATATCGCTGCTGCAGATGCCGCAAAAGAAGCCGTCTGGATAAGGAAGTTCTTGACGGAACTTCAGGTGGTTCCGTCCATTGTTGGTCCAATACCACTGTATTGCGACAACAACGGGGCTATAGATTTAGCGAAGGAACCCAGGTCCCATCATAGGTCCAAACACATCTTGAGGCGGTATCACCTGATCAGGGAAATCGTGGGTCGCCAGGAGATCGAGGTTCGGAGAGTTACTACGGAAGATAACACTGCTGAACCACTCACGAAGGCCTTACCACAGGCTCAGTTCGAGCATCTGATCGAGATGATAGGTCTTCGATACACCAGTACATGGCCTTAGTGCAAGTGGGAGATTGTTAGTGTATATGCCCTAGAGGCCATTACTGTATCATACTAGTTTGTATATTACTTAATGGAAGCTTGGGATATTCACAGTTGTATAGACAATCTTGCTCAAAATAGTAGTATGCTACTTGGTTTGTTTCTACTTTAATGTGTACATGTGTTTCTTTTAGTATATCACCTATACATATTAGTAGAGCCCTTAGGATCTTTGCTTGATTACCAGCGTTGTGATGGCAGTCACACTCGTGGGGGCTGGGTAATCCATAAGCACATCCTTATGCAGGTCCCTAGTCGTAGGACTATAGAGACAGGGTATCGATACTCCGGAGTAGACTAGCGTATGCGCTTCTCATCCCAGCAGGGGAGACGGTATGTCCCACAGCCGTCAGTACGTCGTACTTGAGATAGTATGCGGGTGCTCATTAGGTTACGAGTACACTGGACAGGACTCGTCGGGAACTGTTGGTTGGTACTATACCTATCGTCAGTTATCAGTTCCCAGGTGACATGAGTACAGCTTAGTCCGCTGACTTGACACTGTCACTTCGCCTCGAGTGTGTTCCCACTGTACTTTGATTACTACCCTACCACGGCTCAAAGGAGTCGAGCAAACAGGAAGTAGTTGGGTGCAGTCCCGAAGCACTTGGAGGCAGTGACGGTTAGACAGGATTCGTCTCTCCCGGTATTGGGGGTTGATATCGTGCTGTGTCTAGGAGAGCCATTACACAAAGTCCCTGGCCAGGGCAAGCGAGATATACTGGTAGGTTTCCAGTGTTATCTCAGGGTGTTCTGGGCTACACTCTGACACGACTTGTACCGCTATTATGGGACTGACGTTTACCGCCCCCTAGGCCCGCCATGCGATATTCTCAGACGAACAGACCGGACTGTATGGAGACTGTCACATTCAGGCTCAGTAGGAGTTCAGATGGGTTTCACCTCGTCTGTCTTCTTATCGGCATCTACCTCGGGACCGTTACGCACAGCTAGTGCCGCTTGCGGTCTGTGGTTAAACCCACTGCCAGCGTAGTGTCGAGTCTTTAGAGTACCACACAGAGAGCTATTCGCCTTTAGACAAAAGAGTAGAGGTCGCATGGTTTTGCGACAGGGTTCGGTCACATCCGTGCACTTGTGCACGTTTAGTGTCCGGCCAGTTATCACTAGCGGGCTTTCGTTTAAGCCAGATCCTAGTGTACGTTTTGGGATTGGTTTTATCTCGTTTGTATTTGTGTTCCTCGGAACGCGGATGCGGGTGTGTATGCACGGTTGACAGAGACAGAGGATTCTCATTAGGGTTGTTGACTGTTGACTTTTGCTAAACCCTAATGAGAATAAGAAATATGATTAATGATAATATTAATTAAGTATTATTGTGCCATGGTTGGACTGAAAGGTTGACTTTGTTGACTTGTTGACTTAGTTGACCGGTTGACTAGGTTGGACTTGTTGACCATCATCATGACAATGGCTATCATTTCTTGGCATTGACCTTTGCTTGCTTGTTTGTTCACAAATTGCATTTAATGCATGAAATGATATTGCCATTTGATATGATAACAACCATCATATAATACTCAATTATTATTATTTGTTATGATTATTTTGGATTATGAGAGCAAGGGTGAGAAAAGTCTTGCTCATTCTATCATTCTCATTCTCTCCCATCCTCAAGCTCTCCCTCTTCCTCTTGCTCTCTCTAGCTCAAGGAAACTCCCTCTCATGAGTTGAGAACCATTTCCTTAGAGATAAAACCCAAAACACTTCTCTACTCATCCTAGTATACAAGGTCTAGCAAACCAAGTGTTCTAGTTTCCTCTAGATTGAGGTTGGAGCCAATGGTAGAAGCTTTCAGGTGGATCCATCTTCGGCATAAGGAGACGACGAGGAGAGAACCATCCGACCACCACAAGGAGTCGAAGAGAAGGAGTTCAAGTTAAGGTATAACCCCCTAACCGAGTAGGTAAAACTCCTAGTTGGGTTGTTAGATAGTTGTTTAACAAAGATCCGTATTTTGAGTCCATGTTACCCCCAAAAGAAAAATCGTTTTTCATCATTTCCGCAACCCAAAGAACGGGAGACAGGTAACGTGGACTTACAGAATTATCGCGTTATTAGGGGTCTGACTTTATCCAACCCCCCAGACTCGATATGCGATACTCTTAGACGAACGGACCGGACTGTACGGATATTGTCACTGTCAGGCTCAGTAGGGTTTTTGGATGAGTTCGCTCGTCAGCTTACCTTCCGATCAATACATAGGAAAACGTTACTTACAGCTTGTACCTCTGACATGCCAGTGGTTATACCCAGTGCCAGTGTGTTGATGAGTCATTAGAGTCCCCCACAGACCGTTTCCCAAGTTCGGGCGAAACGTTAGAGGCCGTATAGTTTTATGGCAGGGTTCGGAAAATGCACGTGCGTTTACGCACGTGTCATATTTCGGGCAGATAATACTGGTAGGCTTTGGTTTAAGCCGAATCCGAGTATTATACTGTGTAGATATAATATCTTTGTCTCAGTTGCATTTGTATTCGGTCGTAATACAAATACAGGTATGTTTATACTGTTACGGGGTTATCCTGAAATTTGTTTCAGGATCGCTTTTGGAAGTTGCCAGTTTCCAGTTTTCTATCACCCGTATTTGACATTCGGTTAAATGCGGATTTATCTTTTCGTCACTAGGGTGAGTCATGAGGGTGAGTCGTGGTTCTAGAAGATTCTAGAAGGTGACTAGGCTTCATGAGTCATTAGTGCATTTATTGCTCATTTAATGTTTTGATGACTAGGGTTTAAGGTTCATTGTATGCATTAATGAGATGCAAGGTGTTTACAATGACTCATTCTTATCATTTATTGCTTATGGTCACTCTCCTCCTACCCTCACCCCACCTCCTCATATTGGCCGGCCCATTCATTTGGGAAAGATATGGTTGTGTTTGGAAAAAATGAGATGAAAAAATTTGTTCATGGAAATTTCATAGTTCATTTTCTTATCGCCCGATTCAAAAGGCAACTTCATTAACCGTTCGTCCATAGCTTTGGACGTAACGAGATAAAGTGTTCTACTCATTCTCTACATCAATCTTGGTCATCTCTTTTAGCAAACTTGATGATCGAGTTGCCTCGGTTCAGAGGCGGGAGCCCGTTTAAAGATCCGTCGACGTGATGCCACCTGGACGAGAAGACTAGAGATTCAGGAGATCGGAGCAGCCGCAACAAAGCGTGGGATGATGGTTGAAGACCGAAGGACTCGAATCGTTCGGTATAACATTTCTACCCACTTTGCAGTTTGTTAGTTTAGCTTTAATGGCAGATACGGGTTATAGTATACAATAGCGCCAGTCAAAAAGTTTTTGTTCTGCATTTGGCGTCTGTTAGACGGCCGGGGCGCTACCGTGTACTTACAGTGGTATCAGAGCCTCACCATTAAGCTTCACTAACTTGTGCTAACACGTTTAAGATATCGATCGAACGGATTTTCGAAAACCGCAAAATTCCATGTCTAAAGTTTCTGTTGATTTTAAATCTGGTCTAAAATTAATTTTGACCATACCAGAAATTTAAGCAGGCTTTTTTAAGGAGCCACAAGAAAAACGGCCCACTGCGTCGACCGTACGACCGCGGAAACGCGGTCAAAGCCTTGCTTTGACTGCGGAACCGCGGCCGTCTAAGTGACTTAGTGGACCATGTTTCTTCTGTTGTTTCTACATGATAAATTGTGGTTTCTGGTACTATTCTTTTGGGCCCAGATTTTGTTACTGTACAGCAGATGATTGTAGGGCCCACTTCGGGAAGTTTTGTCGATCAAAATTTTAAACTTGTTAGTCTACAGTACTTATATTATATCTCCGACCGGGAATGTCATTCGAGCGGTAAATTGCGTCTAATTGCTTTGGCTCTTTTAGACAGATTTGCGAATGTGACATTCGCGTTGATGTTCTGTGTTGTACTGTGATGTTGCGGATTTATCGTGGTGGATAGCAGTGTGCAATGGTAGTGCAGTTTGGATTTATTTGTACATTTGATATTGCGGGGCGAGCGTCCAACATGTGGACTGCTGTCACTGCCTGTTTGTATAATATTCTTTTGGTGCACGACCGGGTTGAGGTCGATGTACCCGTTGTACATATTTTTATTTCTGTACTAGGTTTATCCCGCGAAGGAGTGCACGGATAGCCGGGTTCTGGAGGTCAACGGGTCCGTATCTCATGGCTTTGAGAGGCAGATGGGCCTCACTCTAGAATTAGCAGACTATTCGCCGCACTCGTAGGGGGTACAGGTTGACCCAAGGAGGGGTGCTCAAGTTACCGAATTCCGTGAAGTGCCAGGTGGTCCATTCATTTTGCTGTAGGGGACTGCCTCGCTTCAGGTTTTGGCGGGTAACTTGCCGCACCCGTAGGGGTCTAGGTTTCATTGCACAGGCTATCCACACGACCAGGGGAACGTTGGGTTTCAGTAGCGGCTCTGTGAAACCCGGGGATCCCAGATTATCTGTATTGTTCTGTGATGCTTATTACTTTTCTGTAATGTTGCATATTATCACGCCTGGAACGATTATTGTATATTGGTATATATACTATTAGATGTTGTATATGTTTTACACCCGCGCTAGTCCAGTCCCCGCTCTGTCGTTAGTTAAGTAACCTAACGGGTGATGACGGGACCCAGTGACGAATGCGGATGGCATATACGTACATTTTATTTTCGTTCTTTTCTGGTGTGATTGATTGATGGGACTGCATTGATTCTTATCAATGCAAGGATAAAACAAACCTATATTTGATGTTGTTGGAACAAATTTTAAAAGGTGTTATTACAAAGATGTTTCCTTTTGTTTTGCATAGCGGTATTCAGTTGGAATATCCTGCACCTCATTTGACGAGGCAAGGGCCGAGATCCCTTCACCGGGAGTGACCCCTTGGGCAGAAGTTTACGTCAGGGTAATAACTTTACTATAGTCGATTACAAGTTGCTTTGCATCGCGGTATTCAGTTAGAATATCCTGCACCTCATTCCATGAGGAAAGAGCCGAGATCCCTTCACCGGGAGTGACCTCTTTAGCAAAAGGTTTTCGTCACTATATCTTTATAAAAAGCTATCAGGTTCCTTCAACGAGATCAAGTTCATTACGTTAAAGGTTTTTTGCCAAAAACCAGCCGTAGCCCTCCGTCATTTCTTATGGATAGTCAGTAGTATTCAAGCTATGTTTGTTGGCCCTTAGTCAAGGCATAGTGTTTGGTAGCTGCTGCGTATTCATTTGTTGCATAGATAGATGCGTTGGTTTGGGACAGTCGTATTACTTTGTTGGCCCTTAGTCAAGGTCATAAGAGCATGAGGTAAAAATTACATCGGGAGTTTCAAACAAATAGCAAACTTGCCAGGCATGCGCATACCTTCTGGAGTGTGATAACTTGAGTGACTTCCATCAAGTTATCATGCGATGATAGTTGGATCCCGATTCTCACTGATGAGTTGGTTTACTCTTCGGGTGATCCCGACTAATTCTTCTTTCAGGTTTGGAGGAGAATTTGATATTACAGTGGGAGGTTTCCTGATTAGATAAAGTGATAACCATTCTGATCTAGGTTAGAGTGCACGCAGAGTGTTTCTTTTCTCTCTCTCTTTGGCAGCGACCTTTGACCGACCCTAGACTATGACTCAGTGACCAAGTTGACCGAATCTTCTTAAAATACTGGCTTTTGGATTGTCTAAAGTTGCATAAGTCATTGCCGCTCCTTCTTTTACTCTTTGTATTTCTCAGAACACCCCGTATTACTACGGACATCCACTTCCATTAGATAGATCCATCGTATGGTTATATATGAACTCGAAGGTACTACTTCGAGTATAGATCCAGGTTCAGGAGAAATAGAATTGATTTATTCAGTTGTCTTTTATTATCACATTCTCTTAGGTTGCGAGGGCTCCTTAGTTTAGGAGAGTACACCTATTACGCTTATTGGATAGTCTTATTCCAAACCATAGGCTGGTGCCGAAAGGTAGGGAATGAAGAAAACCAATTAGCCTAAGTAGGGTGTACAGAAGGAAATAACTAAAGACAAAATAAAGGGATTAGAAAGAGGGCAAAGTAAATTGCGACTGTTATCATTCACGACCAAACCGCATACTTCATCGCCACTCCTATTTCACATTTTTCCCCCCAGTTCAGGAGAAATAGAGTAAGGTATTATTCAGTTGTCTTTTATTATCACCTTCTCTCAAGTTGCAAGTACTCCTAGGATTAGGAGAGTACACCTATTATGCTTACTGGATAGTCTTCTTCCAAACCATAGGCTGGTGCCGAACGGTAGGGAAGGAAGAAAACCATTTAGCCTAACGATGGTGTACAGAAGGTAACGACTAAAGACAAATAAAGGGATTTGGAGAGAAGGAAAAGAAATATACGGTTAAAGTCATGAATTGGATTATGGAAAAGGCATTACTATGAATACCAGAATACCCCTACGAAACATTTTCATATTTCAATGCATTGTTAAAGGAAAACTGATTTCCCGATTAGATACTTACTCCAGAGTATGTATTTACCAGGAATGATTCTCACATCTGTATGGTTTTACAGATGATGAGTGGGAGTAGGTTATTGGGAATAAGGTGATCATCCTCATTATATCGGAATTCGTTGTAATTGGTGATATTTGAGGAAGTCGCCTAAGTTTACGCCAGACGGCTTATATTTGGTTTTGAATATCCGTTGTTGTGCACCAATTTCAAAATGATATATCTGTACGTTTATTTTTATAAAGTGAGATATAACTTTTTGAGATTATGTCCTTGACATTTGCCTATATTAGATACGACTGGGTAAGGAGCATTGAACAACGGAGTAGTTCTTAACCATAAGTACAGTTTTCAACCTACGACGCACAAGTTTTTGAGTTATTCAACTCAGCAAACTTATACAGAGTATTGTATGTTGTCCAGTGTCCATCAGGACAAAGGGGTAGGTCCTCGTACTATGTTCTGTTTACTTATGACTTTTCTAGTTTTTAGACAAGTGTTTCGTAGAAATACAAGGTCTAAGTTTTGAGAAGTTGTGGGTATAAGAATAAAGTAGAGAACCAAATGTCGCAAATATCGGGATTCTTCAAAGAGATAGAAGATGTAGATTCTTGTGATTGGTATTCAGTTGATAGTAATGGTTTTGAGAAACTTGTTTCTCTTTCAGGTTACTCATAATTGGATATATTCCTAAGTTGAGTAATGTTGATTAGCCTTTCTCCGTTGATTTGATATGCACTGGAGACAGCTGCATGATTAGAATCTGGTTCCAATTAAATAAAGTGCCAAGGTTTCTATATTGGATATAGAATGGTTCATATCTTAACGATATTAAGGTACGGTGAGTTGTCCAGCTTATGCTTAAAACCAGACACTGGATAACTCAAGGCACGTTTCTATAATGGCAGTTTGTGGATTGACCCTGGCTTTGACGAGGGTTGACTTTCTACCATCTAAAAGATCAATAGTGATATTGTTCTTGACTCGCCACATTTTTAGTAAAATGGATTTTTTCAGAAAACAGTAGTGGGAGTATGGTAGAACTGGAAGTGATTCCAGAACCGCAAACGATTACGGAAAATTTAATAGGACCTATATATTCAATCAGGTTTGACATTCCATTAGCCACTCCGCAGATATGGTGGGTAATCTCAGACACATGAGAGGTACTCAGGTAACCTCAAGGACGGCGACAGGGAGGTTCTTGTTTACCCAGACTTGACACACCGTTGTTCCCGACTATGAGACCCGGCAGGAGGATAAGTATAGCATCGTTCTAAACTAGCTTTAGAAGTGTACGTATATATTATTCTGCCATAGGGTTGTCGTAGTCAGTGGGAGCAGCGGAAGCATAGTGGGTAAGTAGCTTATGTCTATTTATAGACTTGAGCAGATATAGCAGAGAAAGATCATCTATTTTTGATGTAACAGTCATGACTTTGACTTCATCAGAATAGGGGATGGATCTGTTAAGAAGGTAGTAGGGTGTGATGTCCTGGTATTTGGATGACATACACAGAGTAGGAAGTAAAATTCCTATACTACGATCGGTTGTACTGTGGTCGTCACACAGTTGTTTCTCCACAAAGGATATGGATATAATATCAGACATTCTGGTTACTAGATTTATGGTATTAGATCTAGAATTGGGTAGTTTCCCAATTTGGGTACTTTGACAGTATTCTAATGGTAATTTAGAATAGATGACTCCTGGCATGGTGGTGTACCTGCAGATGATGGAGTCACCCTCTCTAAAGGTGTCTTACAGACTAAAGGAGAGAGGGATAAGCATGATTGGCAGATCACTTGCTTAGTCAATCGTGAGATGTCAAGTACCACACCAGATGTTGTTTTTGCACTAGATGCTATAAGTTTATATTAATCCAATCCTGAAGAAACATAAGGAAGCAGTTTTAGAACATAAGTGCATGTTCTACGGATTTGATGATGGCAGCCTCCTTCGGGAGACAGTTATCATTCCAGGCTTCAAAGGTGACATGGATGACAGAGTGATTGTTAGAGCTATAGTTTTTCCTCTGACGAGGGACAGTTTTATGGACAGGTGGTCCAAGAGGATACTGTGGGAGGCATAATGCAGGATACTGATTAGGTTCAGTTGACGATACAGTCTAATAAGTTTGGATTTGGAGTTCATTTATGAACTAGGTCTCATCAGATATCCAGACATATTCTAAGACATGTATTACTCGATTCGGGAGATGGCTTTCTCCGCGAACTTGAGATTAAGAGAGACATAGAAAGAAACATCAGGGCGGATCCACTTACTGAAGCCATGAGTATGAGATATCGCAATAATAGCCTTAAGTGCAAGTGGGAGATTGTTGGATATAGTGCCCTCTAAGTCAATTATTGGATCGCAGGTACGTGATTGCAATGATTGAGGGAGGACCTATACCGATATGAAAGTCTTACTCGAGATGATAGTATGCTATCTGGTTTGTCTTTATCATCGTATACATGCTTTAGTTCACTATTGCATGTTGATAGAGCCCATAGGATTCTTGCTTGACTACCAGCAGTATGATGGCGATCATATACGTGGGAGCTGGGGTCTGTAAGCACATCCTTAAAGTGTCCCTAGTCGTAGGAGTTTCGAGACAGGGCATCGATACTCCAGAGTAGACTAGTGTATACAGTCGAGACCCCGACGAGGGGCGATGGCCGGTCTCACAAGCCATTGGTGTCAGTTGGTTCACCTAAGATGTATACAGGTGCTCATCTCGTTATGAGTACACCGGACGGACTCGCCGGGAACATGCTAGTTGGTATTATATATATCGTCAAAATAGCAGTCCCCTGGTGACATGTGTACAGGTTAGTTTGTCGATCTGAGATCGTCATTTGTCTCGTATGAGTTCCCACTGTGCTTTGATTTCTACCTACCACGCTCAAAGGAGACGTGCAAACAGGTATTTTTTGGGTACAGTCTCGAGCCACATGGAGGAAGTGAGCGGATCGTCGGGGATTCGTCTCTCCCGGTATTGGGGGTTGATGTCGCACAGTGCACGGGTGGCCATCACTAGAAATCCTCGGCCGAGGTAGTGGAGAATTACTGATTTGGATCAGTAGTTTCTCAGGTGGTGATGGGCTTCATACCGACACGAATTATCGTGTTATTAGGGGTCTGACTTTATCCACCCCCTAGACTCGATATGCGATACTCTTAGACGAACGGACCGGACTGTACGGATATTGTCACTGTCAAGCTTAGTAGGGTTTCTGGATGAGTTCGCTCGTCAGCTTCCCTTCCGATCAATACACAGGAAAACGTTACGTACAGCTTGTACCTCTGACGTGCTAGTGGTTATACCCAGTGCCAGTGTGTTGATGAGTCATTAGAGTCCCCTACAGACCGTTTCCCAAGTTCGGACGAAACGTTGTAGAGGCCGTATGGTTTTATGGCAGGGTTCGGAAAATGCACGTGCGTTTACGCACGTGTCATATTTCGGTCAGATAATACTGGTAGGCTTTGGTTTAAGCCGGATCCGAGTATTATACTGTGTAGATATAATATCTTTGTCTCAGTTGCATTTGTATTCGGTCGTAATACAAATGCGGGTATGTTTATACTGTTACGGGGTTATCTTGAAATTCGTTTCAGGATCGCTTTTGGAAGTTGCCAGTTTCCAGTTTTCTATCACCCGTATTTGATATTCGGTTAAATGCGGATTTATCTTTTCGTCACTAGGGTGAGTAGTGGTTCTAGAAGATTCTAGAAGGTGACTAGGCTTCATGAGTCATTAGTGCATTTATTGCTCATTTAATGTTTTGATGACTAGGGTTTAAGGTTCATTGTATGCATTAATGAGATGCAAGGTGTTTTCAATGACTCATTCTTATCATTTATTGCTTATGGTCACTCTCCTCCTCCTACCCTCACCCCACCTCCTCATATTGGCCGGCCCATTCATTTGGGAAAGATATGGTTGTGTTTGGAAAAAATGAGATGAAAAAATTTGTTCATGGAAATTTCATAGTTCATTTTCTTATCGCCCGATTCAAAAGGCAACTTCATTAACCGTTCGTCCATAGCTTTGGACGTAACGAGACAAAGTGTTTTACTCATTCTCTACATCAATCTTGGTCATCTCTTTTAGCAAACTTGATGATCGAGTTGCCTCGGTTCAGAGGCGGGAGCCCATTTAAAGATCCGTCGACGTGGTGCCACCTGGACGAGAAGACTGGAGATTCGGGAGATCGAAGCAGCCGCAACAAAGCGTGGGATGATGGTTGAAGACCGAAGGACTCGGATCGTTCGGTATAACATTTCTACCCATTTTGCAGTTTGTTAGTTTAGCTTTAATGGCAGATCCGGGTTATAGTATACGATAGCGCCAGTCAAAAAGTTTTTGTTCCGCATTTGGCGTCTGTTAGACGGTCGGGGCGCTACCGTGTACTTACACCAGTTTGCATCGTCTTCGACGGAGATACCATATTCTGATCCTAGTTTTGGCGGAGTCTTCAAACCATCATGGAATCTGAGTTTAAGCACTGCTTACCATCCTCAGATAGACGGACAGTCTAAGCAGACCATTCAGATCCTGGAAGATATGTTAAGAGCATGTATGTTTGACTTTGGAGGATCGTGGGAAGATCATCTGCGCCTCATGGAGTTTTCATACAATAATAGTTACCTGGTAAGTATTGGGATGGCCCCATTTGTAATATTCTACGGTCGGAAGTGTTGCTCTCCTATGAGTTGGGACGATGTGGAAGATCGAGAACTCCTTGCACCAGAGATGATCGTAGTAACAGTTGATGTAGTTCGCACGATCAGGAAAAAGATACACATAGCCCAGGACAAACAGAAGCATTAGGCAGATGAGAAGCACCAACGCTTAGAGTTCCAACCTGGAGATCATGTTTTCCTCAAGATCTCCGAATAGAGGAGTGATTCATTTAAGTAGACGGGGAAAGCTTAGCCCTAAATACATCGGGTCGTTCGATATATTGGAACGGATAGGAGATGTGGCGTATCGTTTGGGGCTACCACCATCATTAGAAGGAGTGCACAACGTATTCCACATATTTCAGCTATGCCATTATGTGAGTGATCCCAGTCACATACTTGATCACTTAGAGCTCATCGTGCAAACCGATTTGACTTGCGAGCAGCGGCCGGTCGGGATACTAAATTAGAAAGGAAGACATTACGAAACAAGGTAGTTAAACTAGTCCGAGTAATGTGGAGTAGAGATTCACCAGGAGAATCCACCTAGGAACGCAAGAATGACATGCGTACACGATACCCTCATTTATTTGAAGAATAGTTCCTTGTATAAATTTCGAGGCTGAAATTTTTCTAAGAAGGGTAGAATGCAACGATCTCAAAATTCCTATACGTTCGTATTATCATTCATAAATTTGTTTTGGTATTTTCCATATATTTTTGTTTTTTATTAAATATATATTTTAATATTTATCTCCTTATCCTCACCTCTAATTCTTTTTCCTAATATTTTCCTCGGCCCATTAATCTAAATCCATTCATCTCAATTTTTTCTTTTCTTATTTTTCTTTCTCTACCGCCCATGAGCCCAAAAGCTCAGATCCCATTTTATATTTTTCCTAAGAACTATTTTTCCAACACCCAAACTTGCAACCCATAACCTACTACCATGTTCAATTCCTCTCTTTAAAAAAACACTTGTTTTAGTGGATTATAACAACAACTAGGACTCGTTATGTTTTGTATAGTAATTTTTATGGTGCATATTTATTTGCATACATTCAATGTATAAATATTCGTTAGGTTATTCATTTAATTGCATATTCTTTTTCTTCTATTAAAACCCCCATTGTTCATTTCCCTTTTCAATGAAAACTATGAGTGTTTCTCAAAACTTCCCAATTAATTCCATATGAAAGTAATTTACAACACAGTGATATATATGCATACTAATTGTTTATCAAAACATAAAACAAATACAATTTAATATTTTTTCATAAATTCTATAACCAGATGTTTTTTGTGTATCGTAAATATTAGTGCATGTATATGTGCCATAATGAATGATAACTATCTAATCGCAACATCACAAAATGTTGTTCCAATTAATTCCATAACTCCACCCTTTCACTTTCCCGCTAAATTCCTCTTTAATATTCTCTTAATTCTTTTTTATTTATCCTCTCTTAATAATTCTTTTCATTTCTCCATAATTTCCAAGACACGCATATCTGTGTGTGGATTTTCTGCTAAAAATATAATAATAAAAAAATTCACTTCAACGTTTCTCCAAGACAGAATCGACAGAGCTATGTAAGATTAGACGTCGTCGAACCTTCGATCATATCCTCCCCTATAAACGGCGATACGGTTGTTATACCATATCCTACCACGTATAAGACATTTCCCTATCCTTCTCTCTCAATCTCTCACTCCGTCTTCTCTATGTTAAACTCGCCCCCAATAAAAAAATGTGCTCGCTACTAAAATGATACAAACAAGAAAATTTGTCAAAAGTTTATTATTAATATCCAGCGTATTTCTACCCTATCAATATAGGTGTGTAGCACTATGCTATTAAAATATATTTCTAAAGTACAGTAAATATTTAAATGATATCAGTGCATACAGCATTAGTATAAAATTAACATTATTAACTAAGAGCATTATGTTTTATGTGTGTTTACCGCCGAAAACAGAAATGAACTGGGATGGATCGTCTTGCCTGAATTTGGGGACAGATACTATTTGGATTTATCCGTCCACCTCTCCGAGAATACCAAGTTGATTTATGGCACCATATATCGGAGGTTTGGATGGATGCGGCCGTTGTAGCGGACTTCGTCAGATCCCCCTCGTTTTATGAGGGTTTTTTTTATTGTGGTGACGCATTTCCCTGCAGGCGCAAATCCCTGCAGTTAATTACGTTACCGCATTGCGATAACTACTCTCTCCTACTCCGGCAGTTCACTTCGTGTCGTATGTATGTTTTGTTTTGGTTTTGGTTGCCCGTGGATTGTATACGGAGACTAATTTATGTCGCCGCCCATAGGGCGTAGATTACTCCAAATCCATATATTTTTAGATTTGGGCTTGGTTTTATTTAAGGACCGTTAATCTAATTTGAGATTAAGATCAACTTAAATATATATGAGCATTTGGGGCTCACTTTGTTTTTGAATAAGGATACGTTAGTTCAATTTGAGACTCAGATCTTGGCAAGATTTTGAGGATCAATTTTATTTCAGATCCAATAACAAAGCATTTGAGTCCGGCTGCAGGAAAGACTTCAGAGACCTAGCCGATTTGGGGGCTTGGTCTGCTTAATCTTTTATTTTATTTCAAAAGTGCTAGGCACTTATTTGGGCTCTCTTTGTTCAGCCCCTTTCCTTTCATGCCGAAGTGCTAAGCACTTATTTGACCTCTGACGCTTACATATATGACATGTGAAGCATCCAGTCATGGACGCCGTCTAATGAGCGCTGAGCACTCAGCCGTTTTGGCTATTTGCGGAGTGCTATGCAATTTTGTTCAGCGCCCACGTGATGAGCACGTGCGGCGCTGACCTTCTGTTTTAGGCACCCGCGTGTCTTTCACGTGAAGCTTTGGGCGCTGTTAAAAGGGACGCTCACGTGAGAAGCACGTGAGGCGCTAGTCTTTTTCCTTTTATCAATTTTAGAGATTAAATCTCTGTTAATATTTTCAGAGAGGTTAAACCTCTATCAATGGTGCTTTGACCATTAACGCTTACTAAAATCACCATATTAGAGGATTTTAGGTTGAGCTTTTAAAGAACTAAGTTCTCGGTTTAAAGGAACTAAGTTCCTGGAGTACTATTGAGTCAATATTTTTCATGTCCAATCTTGTTCTTCCCTGAATTTTTGATTCTCAAGAACAAAATCTTCCCGGTGAGAATTAAATTCTCAACTTTTGGGAGACTTGTCTTGTGGATCTCAAATCCAGAGAAAGAACTAAATTCTTTGAGAAGGGATAAACCCTTAGATATGTTAGGTAAAAGAGATGTTTTTGATCTCTTCCTTTTTTTTTTCTTTACCTAGGGTTTTTAGGAGGAGAAAAGTCTTCTCCTTTATCGATAATTGAATTCTCTGTTGTTTTCGAAGTTTTCTGTGGTATCTGAATGTCTCTCCCCTCTGTGCGTCATTCTATGTGTCCTCCCTTTTTCTCTCTCCCCCGAGACTTGAAGTCTCAGGTCCTTTATATAGGTACGGCAGATTATTAATTAGTTTGTTGAGAAAATCTCTCATTGAGAGATTCCAATTGATTTAATTGGTCTCAAAATTGAGTTGGAGAATTTTACCCACCATTGTATCTTTGATCCAAGAACTCCTGTTTTTTTACAGAATATGATTTTCGTTTTTAACGAGATTGGGGAAATATTTTTCCCTATACAGAATTTATTCTGTAAGATGGTGATTTTTTTAATCACCATCGGATTTTTAATCTAAGCGTTCTCTGTTTTTCAAAGAGCAATCTTTTTGTTTGGAAAGATTGAGGGAATATATTCCCAAAAATAGAATTTTATTCTATTGTTGGATCATTGATCCAACCGAGAGTATCTTCCATATTTAGAAAGATTTGGAAGATATTTTCTCCTAATAGAATTTGATTCTTTATTTTTTGATAATTTATCAACTCTGTTGGATCCTTTGATTCAACGGCTTTATTTAATAGAGAGTATTATAGAATTTTAATTCTATCTGGACGCCGACGCTCACATATTGTGCACGTGGGCGCCACTTAAGAATTTAATTCTTAATATGGGTATTCCTGTGCTTTGCACACCGGCGTCCGCGTGAGGAGCACGTACGACGCCATTTAAGAGTTTAACTCTTATATAATGAACCCTTCTGTGTTTTGCACATTGGCGCTTGCGTGAGGAGCACGTGAGGCGCCACCATAGGATTTAATCCTATAAGATTGGTTCTGCTGGTGGCACCCTCGTGGAGAGCACGAGAGGCGCTGCCTCATTAAACTTTGGACAGAGCTTTGCTCTTTTATTAGGTTAAATATCGGGGAAACAAATGCTCCCTACCGTTGCTCTCATATGGCTTACGCATGGGTGCAACGGTGTCACCTTTAATATCGTTCGATCTCCTGGGAAGTTGAACCGTCCTTTCATGTCTTATAAATAGGGTCTTTGGCTCTTGAGATGACTGCCTTTTCATCATCTTCCTTCTTCTTTCTTGAAAATTTAATTCTCTTTTCAGAGCTTGGATCTCTGTCCAAAGAAACTCTTAGAATTTAAACTTTGTTTAAGAAAATTGGTAAGGATTATGACCATTTTTCTCTTAAAAGAGACTCTTTTTTCTTGGATTTTTAACCTATTAGAGTTTTGCTCTTCTCTTGAAACGATCTCTTCGAGATCTAAAAACTTTGTTTAGATAGACCATGGGTCTCGAAGATCTTAGGGTTTTACCCTATTACTGACTTTGATTTTTGAAGGTTATTTGGAATATAATTCCATTTCCTGAGCGGATTTCTGGGATTTTATCCCATTATTAGAGGAATTTAATTCCGGGTTGTTCTACGGAGCTTAGCTCTGAGAAAAATTATTCTTTAAGAAGTTCTTTTGGGAATTTTTATTCCTTTTTTTATTTTCTTTTTAGGGTTCTTTTTTGCAGATTTTAAATCTGTTGTAGAACACATTTTCAAGGGAGTTTAACTCCATAGTTCAATAAGATTTCTCATTAAATAAGAATCCTTTTGGATTCTCACAATGAGTGCCTTCCTCGTCCTTGATGGGGGCGTTAGAACCATTGTAATTTCTTTCTAGATCGTAATAATTTTGATATTTCGATTGCTAAACCCCTTACTGATTTTTCTTTGCAGATACTATGGCGTCTCGTCTTTATGATCTTGAAGAGATTATCTCTTATGAAGATATTCGCATCCAAGGCCGCTGTCAAGGTCAGGAATTCACTGACGCCCAATGCGCTGAGGTGATGCATCGTTTTGACGACTACAACGGTCGATTACTCCCCCGCCGTTCTGCTCTTTTGAAAATTATCGTTGGGTCGATTTGGGAAGCAATTCCTGGGCTTGCTGAGACTATGCCGCTCGAGGCACTTGATGACGCTGAAGACAAGGTGCATTCAGTATATATGACGGGCCTGATCTCGAAGAAGCGGAGAGATGATCTTGTCGATATTTTGCATCGCGTTTTCCAACAGAAGACGATAATATCCGCGTACGAGAGGACGGACGACATTAGTGGAGATCCCAATGCTTACATTCGTGAGAAAATGCATAAGAAAATGGCCAAAAAAGCCGAAAGCACTTTACTCAGACCTGTTTCCAAGTTTCTGAATCCGTGTCCGGAATTCAGTGTTTTTCCGTTGTAAACACTTTGATGATGTTTTTTTTATTATCGCCAATGTATAAATTTCTTTGATGTATGAATGACAAAATTCCCTTTTCTCTTCGTGCCAATGCTCATATGTCTTACATGAAGTGTTGTTATACATATATAGAAACTGTTGCTGGCGCTCATGCGTCATGCGCGTGAGGCGCTGCTGAGGATTTAATCCTGAACTAGCGCCGGCGCTCACACGTTATGCACGTGAGACGCCGCTCTAGTCCCGGAAAGAATCGATGTGGGTGCTCACATGTTATGTGTCACGCCCCGCTTCCCAGAGACGCTAAGATAGACACGTGACAGAGCCAACCATGCTACCTGTGGATAGGAAAAATCCCTCCACAGTCACATTACGGCTGTAGAGATATCAAGAGCAGGAAAGTAAATAAACTATCTAGTACATGTCCATGAGCCAGAATAAACGAGTCAAGAAATAATATGCGGAAGGAATAGATCCAATAAACAAAACACCTGGAAAGTAAAACTGGATACTAACTGGATCCTCACTGCTCGGCCTGACGGCGGAAAATACTCCTGATCAGCCTGCGACAAAGGTAGAGGATCTGGGCCATGCAAAACCCAGACGTCAGTGCGTCATAATATCAAGCATTAATAAAAATCAAGGAGTAGCAAGGCATGCAGGTACGAGTATGAACGGTAAAACAGGTATAACAGTATTATAAATAGTGACAGGGAAGGGTAAGGCACAGGTGATGTGCAGTGAGTAATCTAAACTGATCTACTAGGTTAACTACTCTCAAGTCTTTGAAATCAATTTGATGAACCATCGATGTAACTCAATAGTATCCCGTGCATGCCCGGGACCACGGTTAAGATTCTCGGGCTGAATCCGAGACGTGCCGCTAGGCAGTAAAAGGCAGTATGTAACGATGAATGATGTCAGCATCATCATCCCGGGGCTGGCCTAGCCCGTAAGACTGATCAGTAAAGGCATCGAACTGTCGAGTTACAAGTCAGGTTTCATCATTGATTTCCCCATACCCCCAAGTTATGTGTTCAAGTCAGGTATTGATAAATCTGGAGCTAATGCCAACACAGGATCAAGCAGGTACATGTTTGTCTGAATAGACAACAGGAAATGTCCGTAGGGACAACAGGTCAAGATTGTCGGTATCAGTAACAAGATCAGGTAATATGTCAAGCTGTGGTACATCAGGTCATGTCAGGTGGTGTACATGTATCAGGTCAGGTCAAGTAGTGCATAGGTATCAAGTCGTGTTAAGAAGTAATGTATCAAGTCATGACAGGGGAGTGCACAAGTATCACGTGGATGCTCATAATCAAACTGTAATAAGCATGGGTACACAAAAACAAGTATGGGATACCAATATAACAATAAAATGGAATAGTGTGATATGGTATGCAAATAGATATAAATTCAAAGATATGGATGCACAGTTATCGATTAGGGTTACAATTATAGTTCCAATACTAATTAGGATGCACTTTATTAAACATGGAGTGTTAATATCACATTATTATGTATTACTATGATCTATGGATGCAGTTATATATATTCTAAATGAGATGGATGCAAACGGGTATCCGAAAAGTTATAAAACTATAAAATGGTAACGTGGAAAGTACAACTAAGCAATATGTGATATAAATATTGATATGGGTGCAGTATATTGTAATCTAGTATGCAACAAGATAGGTTATTCATGACCTAGATCTAAAATGATATAAACGGATGCAAACAGAACATCGAAACGTTATAAAACTAAACATAGGGTACTAGATTTAAACTACAGGTATAATATTTATTTAAATAGGTATAAAATGGGTTATATAGCATGTAGCAAGATTAACTTGCCTCGGGGATCCACAGATGCACGGCACGCAGCAAGAATGCGAGAAAACGACGGAAAATCTCCATTGGGGCATTTCGTCGAACACTTTGCGCGCACACTCGAACATTGACGGAAATGGAGATCTAGAGGCAGAGAAATGACCATTTCGTTCACGTAAATGCAGGCCAATCATTGGAGCCTCGGTTCTCGTCTCGGAGTCGCGTCGAATGGGCTATCGAATGTCAAGGGTTTGGTGTTGTCAATCGGCCAAGAGGGGGAGATGATCTCAGTTGGTAGAGGGGCTCGACTATGGTCTCAGTCGAGGTTGGGCCCGTCTAAGACTTGGGTCTCGGTTAGGATCAAGTCGCCAGGACGACGAAGCGATGGCAACGATGATGGCTGCTCTGTCGATGGCGATAGTGTGCTCCGGCCTTGTAGTTGGGCTCGGTGAAAGGAGGGAGGAGAAGAGGAGAGGAAGAGGAGATGGAGACGAGGGTGTCGATGAGGTTGGGATGGTCGGCAAGGAGGTCGGAGCTCCGGCGTTGGGACATAAAGATGGCCGCAGTGGGTTGCAGGCACAGGTTCTGTGCAGAGAAGAGCTCGGGGATGAGAACGGGGAGAGAGGAGAAGGAGGAGGCCGTGGTGATGACGAGGGGTCGCCGGCGCGATGACGACGGCGGCAAAGGTGGTGATGGCAGTTGTGAAGATGGGTTCTTGGTTGGGTTTTCATGGGTGTGTAGCGGGAAGGAATGGAGAGTTGAGGACGAGGAGGGAAAGAGAAGTGAGGTGGTGAAGAGGTGGCGGTGAGGTCGACGAGGTCGACAGTGATGGTCGGCGACGAGGGTAGAGATGGTACTGGCGGGGGCAGAGGCGAGGATGGGTGCAGGGAACGCAAGCGAAGGTGGAGGTGGAGGAGAAGAGAGGAGAGGTGTTCAGCGGCGAGAGGCGGCGAAGGCAACGCAGGCGAGGCACGGGCGTGGGCAGTATCTCGTGGCGAAGGAAAAAGAATTGAGGAAGGAAGAAGAAGACGAGGGAGAAGACGTGCATGAAATTATTTGAGAGGAGGAAAGAGAGATCACGAGAGAGAGACACAGAGAGAGAGACAGATCGAGAGGAGAAAGAAATTTGGCACTTATCGGGGAGAGAGAGAATGAGATTTGTGGGTGAGAGAGAGAGGGAGAGAGAGAAAGAGAAAGAGAGAGGGAGAGTGGAGGCCACTCGACAGAGGAGGAGGGAGCTGGTTTAGTTAGGAATAAGATTTTAAATTTTAAAAAGATTTTAGTTTGTTGTATAAATTTTAAGTCGTAGATTATATTTAATTAAAATTGGATTTTCAGGTAAATACAAATCTAGTCCAAAATACGCCCGGGTCGGGTCTAAAAATTCAGATTTAAAATACGAAAAATATATGCGACTTTCAAAATTCAAAACGAATGCTCAGGTAACGAAAATGCATACCCCCAAGAACGGATGCACGTACGTGCACGTAGCCATCCAAACACGTCCGTTTCACTGAACGGGGCGAGAACAAGGTGCGCGGATGCTACCACGGGGTTAGGGGTATCAAGCAGGCCATGTTATGTAATTTTAAAATATTTTCTGTGACTATAAAATGTTATATGGTAAAAGATGCAATACCAGATAAAATGCCAGTATGTACTAAACATGAAAAATGCACATGTCTATGTAACAAGTCAAGGTAATTCATAAATATGAATCAAACTGGTTCAAGCAAGCGGGTCGGGTCGAATGTAATGTAAAAATGTAAAATACCATTCGCACCCAAAACACGATAAATCAATAAAATACCACAGATAAGTAAATACGGGAACTGGTATTGGTATAAATGAACTAGGTGTTACATTATACCCAACTACAAAAAGAATTTCGTTCTCGAAATTCCAATAACAAGAAAGGATAAACAATCAAGAAACTACAAGAATAGATGCGGAAACTTCTGTCGAAACTCGTCTTCTCGTTCCCAAGTCGATTCTCCATGCGAGCGATTTCCCCAAGAAACAAGTACGAGAGGGATAACCTTGTTCTTAAGGACCTTTTCCCTTCGATCAACAATCGACATCGGTCATTCCTCAAAGGTCAAATCCTCTCTTACAGTCAGCTCCGAATGATCTAGCACCTGTGTTTCATCTCGAACATACTTACGGAGTTGAGACACATGAAACACGTCATGAACATTCGCCAAAGATTGCAGTAATGCCAAACGATAAGCCACTTCTCCAACATGCTCCAAAATCTCGAAAGGTCCAACGAATCGAGGACTAAGCTTTTCTCGAATCCCAAAACGAAACACTTCTCTAGTCGGTGATATCTTCCAGAATACCAGATCACCAACAGCGAACTCTAGAGGTCTTCTCGATGTATCAGCCCAACTCTTCTGTCGATCTTGTGCTACCTTCATGTGATTCTGGATAGTATTAACTTTCTCTACTATTTGCACGATCAAATCCGGTCCCAACAATCTTCGTTCTCCAACATCGTCCCAACAAACAGGTGAACGACACTTGCGACCATACAACGCTTCGAATGGAGCCATCTGAATAGTCGCCTGAAAGCTGTTATTATATGAAAACTCCACCAAGTCTAGATGATCCTCTCATGAACCCTTGAAGTCTAATATGCAAGCTCTCAACATGTCTTCAAGAGTTTGGATCGTTCTTTCCGACTGGCCATCTGTTTGAGGATGATAAGCTGTGCTAAACTTCAATCGCGTCCCCAAACTTTCCTGTAAGCTCCTCCAGAAGTGCGATAAGAATCGGGTATCACGATAGGAAATGATGCTCATAGGTACTCCATGCAATCTCACAATCTCTTGCATGTACCGTTCTACTAACGCTTCCATTGACTGACCAACTCGAAATGGTATGAAATGAGCTGCCTTGGTCAATCGATCAACAATCACCCAAACTGCATTGTTGCCTTTTGGATTCCGCGGCAAAGCTGTCATGAAATCCATGGTTATATGTTTCCACTTCCACTGAGGAATCGGAAGTGATTGCAATAAACCAGCAACCCTTTGATGTTCAGCCTTAATTTGCTGACACACCAAGCACTTCGTTACAAAGCGAGCAATCTCCCGTTTCATGCCTTCCCACCAGAAATGCTGTCTTAGATCACGGTATATTTTCGTGCCTCCTGGATGTACGGAATATGCGGAACTGTGCGCTTCTTTCATAACTTCTTCGCGAATATCTCCTTTTGGCACACAAAAACGACTACCATAGCGCAACGAACCATCTTAATGAATCAACAAGTCCGTTCGAAGTCCAGCTTCAACCAGTTCTCGAAACTTTTGCAATCTAGGGTCCTGTAACTGTGCTGCTTTAATATTCTCGATCAACAACGATTGTACTTGCAGCTGCATCAACTGTCCTGAAGAATACGGTAGCACGATCTCCAACTCAAATCTCCGAAAGTCTTCCATATGCTCCTTCTGTGCAGTCAACATCTGAATTGCTGGCAACCGACTAAGCGCATCCGGCACAACATTAACTTTCCCCGGATGGTACTTAAGATCAAGATCGTAGTCAGCCATCAGCTCCAACCATCTACGCTACCTCATATTAAGCTCCTTCTGTGTAAACACATACTTCTGGCTTTTGTGATCGGTGAATACTTCGACCCTTTCGCCCAATAAGTAATGTCTCCAAATCTTTAAAGCGAAAATCACAGCTGCTAGCCCCAAATCATGAGTTGGGTAATTCTTCTCACGGGTTTTCAACTGTCTCGATGCGTAGGCTATAACCTTCCCATGCTGCATCAAAACACATCCCAATCCTTTCCCAGATGCGTCGCTGTGAATCACCAATCCTCCGGAACTGTCTGATACGGTCAAAATAGGAGCGGTTATCAATCTCTGTTTCAACGCCTCAAAAGCTGACGCACACTTATCCGTCCACACAAATGGTACTTCCTTGCGCGTAAGCTTGGTCAAAGGCTCAGCCAAATGAGCAAAATTCTCCACGAACCTTCTGTAATAGCCGGCAAGTCCAAGAAAACTTCTGATCTCTGCTACGTTCTTCGGAATCAACCAATTTTGAACTGCTGTAATCTTCTCAGGGTCAACGGCGATTCCATCTCCGGACGCGACATGCCCCCAAAACTTCACTTCTTCAAGCCAAAACTCGCACTTGCTCATCTTTGCATATAATCTTTCTTGCCTCAATGTCTGCAGTGCGATCTTCAAGTGTTCTGCATGCTCTTCAATACTCTTCGAGTAAACCAGAATATCATCAATGAACACTACTATAAACTGGTCCAAGAATGATGAAAAGATTCGGCTCATCAAGTCCATAAATATCACCGGTGCATTCGTGACTCTGAATGGCATCACTAAATACTCGTAATGTCCATACCGAGTTTGGAACGCCGTCTTGCAAATTTCCTCTGATTTAACTCGGACCTGATGATATCCGGATCGCAAATCCAGCTTCAAGAATACCCTCGCGCCACTAAGCTGCTCGAATAATTCACCAATGCGAGGGATCGGGTACTTGTTCTTAATAGTCACCCGGTTTAATTCTCGATAATCGATGCACATCCTCCTTGTACCATATTTCTTCTTGACTAGAAGAACTGGAGCTCCCTAAGGTGAGTTACTGCTGCGAATCCAACCCTTCTCAAGTAATTCAGCAACCTGCTTCTTTACTTCTTCCAACTTCATTGGTGCCATTGGATAGTACGCCTTAGAAATTGGCGCTGCACCAGGAATAAGATCGATCGTGAACTCTACATCTCGTTTTGGCGGTAAACCCGAGATGTCCTCGAACACGTCCATGAAATCTCGAACTACCGCTGGCGCTTCTTTCTTATCAACTTCTATCGACGAAAGAACATTATTTGTCGGCCTAGCCCTAAACTCGACTGGCCCGACAGAACTGCTTCCTCTAGTAAAGATAAACTTCGGATGTCCGGGAATCTGGAAAATCACTTTCTTTACCCTACAATCAATGCGAGCGTGGAAAGTGCCGAGAAACTCCATTCCCAAGACAACAACAAACAAAGGGATGCACCAGAATTGAATAATTCTAATGCAGGGAAAACATGAACAAGTAGGATACCTGAAACGACTTCACCTGAAGCCAAACACTGAAGAAGATAAGCACGGTAAACAGGATTCAAGCTTGCGATAAAAACATAAACTGGTAAGCAATGAAACTGAGAGAACCAAGGTAATAAAATGACCATGAAATAAGGAAATGAAACCGTAAGTCCACGTTACCTCTCCCGGTACTTACGGGCTTGCGGAAATGATGAAAAACGATTTTTTCTAGGGTGGTAACATGGACTCAAAATACGGATCTTTGTTAAACAACTATCTAACAATCCTAACAAGAGTTTTACCTACTCGGTTAGGGGGTTATACCTTAACTTGAACTCCTTCATCTTCAACTCCTTGCGGTGGTCGGATCGGCCTCACCTCGTCGTCTCTTTGTGCCGAAGATGGATCCACCTGAAAGCTTCTACCTTTGGCTTCACTTCAAACTAGAAGAAACTAGAACACTTGGTTTGCTAAACCTTGTGTACTAGGATGAGTAGAGGAGTGTGTTGGGTTTTATCTCTATGGTTCTTGCTTCTCAACACATGAGACAAGTGAACCATGAACTAGAGAGAGAGCAAGAGGAAGAGGGAGAGCTCAAGCATGAGAGAGAAAGGAAATGAAAGAATGAGCAAGACGTTTGCCATCCAAGCTCTCATAATCCAAAATCATCATAACAAATAATAGTAATTGAGTATTATGTGATGGTTCAAGTCAAAATGGCCATATCATTTCATGCACTCATTTTGCAAAGAGAAACAAGCAAGCAAAAGTCTTTGCCATGAAATGATAGCCATTGTAATGATGAAGGTCAACAAGTCCAACCTAGTCAACCGGTCAACAAGTCAACAAAGTCAACCATCAACAACCATGTCACAATAATACTTAATTAATATTATTGTTAATCATATTTCTTATTCTCATTAGGGTTTAGCAAAAAGTCAACAGTCAACAACCCTAATGAGAATCCTCTGCCTCTGTCTTTCTGTCAACTGTGCATACACACCCACATCCGCGTTCCGAGGAACACAAATACAAACGAGATAAAACCAATCCCAAAACATACACTAGGATCTGGCTTAAACCAAAGCCCGCTAGTGATAATTGCCCGGACACTAAACGTGCACAAGTGCACGGATGTGACCGAACCCTGTCGCAAAACCATGCGACCTCTACTCTTTTGCCTAAAGGCGAATAGCTCTCTGTGTGGGACTCTAAAGACTCGACACTACGCTGGCGGTGGGTTTAACCACAGACCGCAAGCGGCACTAGCTGTGCGTAACGGCCCCCTGGTAGATGCCGACAAGAAGACTGACGAGGTGAAACCCATCTGAACTCCTACTGAGCCTGAATGTGACAATCTCCGTACAGTCCGGTCTGTTCGTCTGAGAATATCGCATGGCGGGCCTAGGGGGCGGTAAACATCAGTCCCCTAATAGCGGTACAAGTCGTGTCGGAGTGTAGCCCAGAACACCCTGAGATAACACTGGAAACCTACCAGTATATCTCGCTTGTCCTGGCCAGGGACTTTGTGTAATGGCTCTCCTAGACACAGCGCGATATCAACCCCCAATACCGGGAGAGACGAATCATGTCTAACCGTCACTGCCTCCAAGTGCTTCGGGACTGCACCCAACTACTACCTGTTTGCACGACTCCTTTGAGCCGTGGTAGGGTAGTAATCTAAGTACAGTGGGAACACACTCGAGGCGAAGTGACAGTGTCAAGTCAGTGGACTAAGTTGTACTCATGTCACCTGGGAACTGATAACTGACGATAGGTATAGTACCAACCAACAGTTCCTGACGAGTCCTGTCCAGTGTACTCGTAACCTAACGAGCACCCGCATACTATCTCAAGTACGACGTACTGACGGCTGTGGGACAGACCGTCTCCCAAGCTGGAATGAGAAGCGCATACGCTAGTCTACTCCGGAGTATCGATGCCCTGTCTCGATAGTCCTGCGACTAGGACCTGCATAAGGATGTTCTTGTGGATTACCCAGCCCCCACGAGTGTGACTGCCATCACAACGCTGGTAATCAAGCAAAGATCTTAAGGGCTCCACTAATGTGTATAGGTGATATACTAAAATAAACACATGTACACATTAAAGTAGAAACAAACGAAGTAGCATACTACTATTTTGAGCAAGATTGTCTATACAAGGTGAATATCCCAAGCTTCCATTAAGTAATATACAAACTAGTATGATACAGTAATGGCCTATAGGGCATATACACTAACAATCTCCCACTTGCATTAAGGCCATGTACTGGCGTATCGAAGACCTACCATCTCGATCAGCCGCTCGAACTGAGTCTGGGGTAAGGCCTTCGTGAATGGATCAGCAGTGTTATCTTCCGTAGCAACTCTCCGAACCTCGATCTCCTGGCGACCCACGATCTCCCTGATCAGGTGATACCGTCTCAAGATGTGTCTGGACTTCTGATGGGACCTGGGTTCCTTCGCTAAAGCTATAGCCCCGTTGTTGTCGCAATACAGAGGTATTGGATCAACAATGGACGGAACCACCTGAAGTTCTGTCAAGAACTTCCTTATCCAGACGGCTTCTTTTGCGGCATCTGCAGCAGCGATATATTCCGCTTCCATCGTCGAGTCAGCAACGGTTTCCTGTTTGGAACTCTTCCAACACACCGCCCCTTCATTGAGGGTAAAGACATAACCCGACATGGACTTGGAATCATCCTTGTCACTCTGGAAGCTGGAGTCAGCAAATGCCTCGATCTGGAGGTCTTTTCCGCCATACACCAAGAACATCTCCTTAGTCCTTCTCAGGTACTTGAGAATGTTCTTTACCGCTATCCAGTGTTTCTCCCCAGGGTTTGACTGATACCGGCTTACCACACTCAGTGCATAAGCTACATCTGGTCTGGTACACAACATCGCATACATTATAGAGCCTACCGCAGAAGCGTAGGGTATAATAGACATGCGATCCCTTTCCAAATCAGTCTTGGGAGACATCTCCTTGGAGAGGGTGATCCCGTGACAAGCCGGTAGATTACCACGCTTGGAATCTTCCATACTGAATCTTCTCAGTATGGTGTCGATGTACCTGGACTGTGAAAGTCTTAATATCCTCTTGGATCTGTCACGATAGATCCGGATCCCCAGAATGTAAGAGGCATCACCCAGGTCTTTCATGGAGAACCTGTGTGACAAGAATCCCTTGACAGATTGTAGCATAGGAATGCCATTTCCTATCAAAAGAATGTCATCCACGTACAATACGAGGAATACGACAGTTCTTGCTACAAATCTACTATAGATGCATGGTTCATCTGGATTTTTGATAAAGCCAAATTCTTTGACTGTCTCATCAAAACAGATATTCCAACTCCGCGATGCCTGCTTTAGTCCAAAGATGGACTTAAGCAACTTGCACACCTTTCCGCTGCTCCCACTCTGAATGAAACCCTCTGGCTGGTCCATATAGACACACTCCTCTAAATTTCCATTCAGAAAAGCGGTCTTTACGTCCATCTGCCAAATCTCATAATCGTGGAAGGCAGCAATGGCAAGAAGGATCCGAATGGATTTCAGCATAGCCACTGGAGAAAAGGTCTCGTCATAATCCAAACCAGGTCTTTGACGAAAACCCTTTGCAACAAGTCTAGCCTTATAGGTCTCAACCTGTCCATCTACACCAATCTTCCTTTTGAAGATCCACTTGCATCCTACGGGTTTTACCCCATCTGGAGCAACGTCCAACGTCCATACTTTGTTGGTGTACATGGACTCCATTTCGGTCCGCATTGCATCCAGCCATTTTACCGAGTCAACGCTCTGAATGGCCTGCTGGAAGCTAGTCGGCTCATCATAATCAATGATGCAATCTTCTCTATCCCCGTCTATGAGAAAACCGTAGTATCTCTCGAGCGGATGAGACTGCCTACTACTCCTGCGGAGCGGCGCAGGAATGTCCTAATCTTTCGAACCCTCTGGTTCTACTAAGCTTTCAGTAATAGCTCGTGGTTCTGGAATTTCTTCCAGTTCTATTGCGCTCCCACTTATCTGATTTTCCAAAAACTCAGTTTCCAAGAAGTGGGCATGACTAGAAACAAAAATCTTTTGTTCCTCTTCGCAATAGAAGAAATATCCTTTGGAGTTCTTTGGATATCCCACAAACTTGCACTGTACTGAGCGTGCCTCGAGTTTGTCCGCATGCTGCTTTTTGACAAAAGCTGGACATCCCCATGTCTTAATGTGCTTAAGATAGGGTTTCTTTCCACACCACATCTGATATGGTGTGGTAGGTGATTGATATGAAAAAGTGTTTTTTGTAGTTTAACCGCAATCAATAACGGTGTCGCACGTAGCTAGACCGAGATGAGTACGGGTCATCCTCTGGGAAACGTAGAACCTTTTACTTTTACTTTAGATGTGTTGAGAAAGAGAGGAGGGATAAAGAATTTTATAGAATGGTTTCTAGATCTACATTAAACAAGAATGTAAAATATAGATCTAGATTATTTTAAAGATGTAGTTAAGATAATAAGAGGGCTTGTAGGGTTCGTTAGGATTTAGTAGTTATGGACGATTAATTAAAAGTTACCCTTTTTATCCATTAATAAGTTTAGAACTAGAACGACGGTGATGCGTGTAGATTAGGGTTTCTGGAGGGAAAAGGAATCCCACTCTTAACCCTTATCTCGACACGGAACTCCGTTCATATCTAGCCTTTACCAAAACAATCATTAATCTAATCTCTAATCGCGGTCGGTACTAACAAAGAATTGTTAGCACGCCCGATTACGATATTAATAATTCTTTTGATAAAGTTCATAAACTTTATAAGACTTAAAAAGGGTTTAGGGATGTTCATCATCCATTAGCCTACCTTAATCCTACGAATCCTAACAAGCGGAGAATTACTCGCGCATGTTGGGAGAAAAAGAGATGGAGAGAAAATGCATAATTAAACTACGAAGAAATAGAATAGGAAAAAGAGCTACCTTTATTAATCAACAATATTCATTACACTTTGATCCCTTAGAAAATGATTACAAATACTATTTGCTTCTCGATCTCTTCCAAGGAGGTAGACGAACAGTTGATGATCAGCCTGGATGCGTGAGCCGTCTTGGACTTCGTGATCTCGTCAGCTTGATAGCTTTTCTAAGAGGCTCTCGGTGCCTTTTTATAGTGCAAACCTAGAATCTTATTGTTGAGAAGTTGGTAAAATTCAGCAGTTGTCAATCTCCCAAAATATTGCCTTCCAACTCATCATTATTGCGGCGGATCCGCGGCCCCAGGGTGGGTTTGGCCGCGGATCCGCGCTCAAGAGATGTGATCAATTGCTTATTTTTCTTGGGCTTTCATCTGGTGACATGTGGCAATCCTAGGCATCTTCAGAATCTGAAAATCTTTTCTCTGTTGCTTCCAGACTTGGTCTCCAAGTTTGCTTCTTAATTTGGCAAGTTTTCTTCAACAAATTGATTTGTTTGTTAAATCCTTCATAACAACTTGGAAATATTCTGCACAACAACTCAAATAAGATTTTAGTAGACTTTGTTCTACTAGGATTAGATCAATAATATTATTTTCATACATTTTCCTACCAAATGATAATTAAAATATATTAACACATGGAAAATAATGTTTTTACACATAAACCCTCATATGTATAATATATTATAATAAAGTCCTTTTTTAATATAAAAATGGTAAGAAAAATGTAATACAAGTGTGCAGTTTTATCAACTGAACAAATACCCCCAAACTTATCTTTGATCGTCCCGAGCAAACTAGTTTATTTAAGAGGAGAAAAAGAAAGGAGAAAACTAAGCACACTTTCGTAGGCAGACACGATTGCACTGAGCACGTGCAACAAGCCGTTAAACCTCTAGGTGTCCCTAGTAGGAGGAGTGTTGTCTCCTGAGGGTTTTCAGCGGATTACACCCATAAAATCCAATAACAAAAGAAAGATGGTGAAATTTACATATAAAGATAAGAACCATAAAAGAAAGGCCTTGAAAAGAAGAGTTTCCAACTATACCAGCTTTTCAGTTGTCATGAGCCCTATCTTAATAGTCATGAAAAAAATGTTAGAAATCACATCATCCCTCAATAAAACATCATCTTTATTCTTCATTCCTACCTTTCATCCAAACATTGATCATATAACCCCACGTGTGTGTAAAGAACATCCCTACACTCGGAGAATTCAATTCAAGCTATCATACTCTTGTCCATCTACCTTAGTACTTTTAACTTGATGAATATTAAAGATTTGCTCACACATTTTCATGCGACCGTTAATACTTCTCGAGATACTAACCGACCGATTACTTATGTGCTTGCAGATTCGGTGATAATATTTTCCTCGTCTT
This sequence comes from Agapanthus africanus, assembly GCA_030015575.1. Taxonomy (NCBI): domain Eukaryota; kingdom Viridiplantae; phylum Streptophyta; class Magnoliopsida; order Asparagales; family Amaryllidaceae; genus Agapanthus; species Agapanthus africanus. The sequence continues at coordinate 613,142,041 of JASDDO010000014.1, read as the reverse complement.
GCACCACCTAAGGCTTAGCAGTGACTCCCAGACCAGTTGGCCTTAGGGCACTAGGTGAAGAGGCACCCTCGCTATATTTTTTTATTGCTGCCTTGGCGATACAAAACCAGTGTTCATTTTTTTCTTTTCACCATTTTTATATTTTCTTCATTTTTTTTTTCATTTCCTTCATACTTTGGCTTTTAGACAAGAGCATTTCAAGGTATCCTCTACTATCCCGAGTTTCAAGACGTGTGTAAGTGCATATAGTAGGGTATCAACATTCAAATATTCGGCTTTCAGAATAGAAACTATTTTTCAGACTTATTTTTATCCTCAGATTAGTGACTTCCATCATCTTACTAACCATTGGGACAACAGCTCATAACTACTTATTACTAGTTCGTTTAAGAAAACTTCTAATTTTCTTGGTTTTCTTAAACTATTCCTATCTTTTGGATGTAATTTTTCACTTTCTACTCTTTTGTTATATTTTTTTTTTAAATTTTTGAATATGTTGTGCTTATGCAAACTATGATGCAAATTGATGTGTAAATAAGCACAAACCTCCCCCAAACCTGTTTACAGCAGTGTCCTCACTGATGTCATCCGTTAAGCTCAAAAAACCTGTAGACTTGGGAGGAAATTATTAATGGGGGCAAGAATATATGAAAGTGAAAATCCTCCCCCAAACTTATTTTAGGCTCACAATTTTGTAAAAATCTTTTTCTTTCAAGAGCCAAAATATACCACCCCTCCCCCAAACTTGAGTTAAACAATTTTAATCTTTTAAAATCACATGAGGGGGTCAAGGTTATTGGTCAATGCCAAGTTTTGCAAAGACCGAAGGTCAATACCAACCATTCAAAAATTTTATCGATGAAGCACCAAGGTTGGTGGAAGAACATGTCACCTTTTGACGTGAAGAAGTGGGGAGGTGACAAGAGGTGTATTGGAAAAGGATTGCGTCTCAATTTGGAGAGACGACACAATGATAGTAATGATGGATTACTCGCATTATCATGATTGTCCAAAAGAGGGGGTGGAGGTCCAATTTCTTCATCTTGGAATTGATTCATCTCAACACCCGTGTCTTGTAAAAATGCGAGTTCATCGGCGAAAATTTCCTCAAAGCTTTCATCGACACCCCGAAAAATAATGTCATCAGAAAAAATGGGGTGATCGTCAGACTCAATATAAGGTTCCTTATTAGATGTTGACCCGGACAACTCGGTGGAAGAGTAAATGGTTGGGTCAAACAACAACATATGAAAAGAGTCTGTATCATGAGGTTGATCAAATTCGCTGCTGTCGACATCCATTAATTCGTAAGAACACACATGAGCATAAGGTTCGGAGGGTTCACTTCCCAACTTGTAAATGTTAAGCTCAATTGACTTCTTTCCAAAGGATAGGGTCATAGAGCCGTTTCTACAATTAATTACTGCGTTGGAAGTGGCCAAAAAGGGTCGACCGAGTATCACCGGGATTTGATTGCGTGGGTTTGCCACAGCTTGTGTATCTATAACGATAAAGTCCACAGGGAATATGAATTCCCCGACTTTGATTAACACATCCTCTAGCTCACCCCTAGGTTGGGTGATAGATCGATCGGCCATCTGAAGAGTGCAATGCGCTGGCTTTAACTCTCCGATCCCTAATTGCTCATACACAGAATACGGAAGCAAGTTAACACTAGCACCTAAATCGAGTAGAGCACGATTGATGTTTTTACCCCCGATAGAAATTGAAATTGTAGGACTTCTGGGGTCCTTTCGTTTCTTGGGTAGTTGTTGTGTAAAAGCTGTGCTCACATTACTCGCAAGGAAAACTTTTTTAGGTATTTGAACTTTTCTCTTCCTAGTGCACAAGTCCTTTAGGATTTTCGCATATGACGGAACTTGTTGAATAGCATCTAGGAGAGGAATGTTTATGTTAACTTGCTTAAAAATTTCCACAATCTTCTCCATTTGTGGACTAGGTCTGTTGCCCCTTAACCTGTTTGGGTAAGGTGCTTGATCAATAAGTTTTGGGTCCAACGTTTGTGGAGAAGACTGTGGGGATGGATTCGATCCCAAAACTAGAGTGGGAATCGACTTAGATAGATTTGGTGAAATGTTTGAGCCTTGGGGAAAACGGAGAATAGGCTCGGACGAGGGTGGGAGACTAGACGAATTAGGGGAAGAAGAAGAAGAAGGGGTATCAAATGTGTCACTATCATCAAATTGCTCACCCACTCGGTTATTCAGCACTCTCCCCGATCTCAACGTAGTAATGGCATTCACATTATAACTTTGTGAGTGGCCAGGATTAGGTATGGGTTGAGATGGGAGTTTCCCTTTCTCTCTCGCACTCATTGCGGCGTTTAACTGTGCGATTTGGTTTTCTATTGATTTGATACTCTCACCATGGGAGGAGGAGTTTTTCGTTAGGGTATCAATAGAAAACCTTATCTCAGCCGAATTTTGCATGGATTGTTTCATGAACATATCCAAAGTTTGTGCAAGTGAGTTGTCAGTACCGGCCACTTGTGGTGTAGAAATGTTGGCCGGATTTTGGAAATTTTGTGACTGAAAGGGCTGTGGTTGTGGTTGCTGTGGAGGAGGTCTTTGATAATTACTTTGTTGGTTTTGATTCCAAGAAAAGTTAGGATGATTCCTCCATCCTTGATTATATGTGGAAGAATAAGGATCGTTTCTAGGTCGCTGCTGAAAAGCAGCATCATTAGCTTGAAACGATGCATTCATAGGACATTCTTCCGTTAAGTGTGAAGGATCCGAACAGCAACCACAGACAGTCTTAGGAAGCGTGACCTGATTTAGGGAGAATGTTGAGAACTTGTTTTCAATGGCATCGAGTTTCTTCTGAATCGCTGCCATTTCGGCTTTTACTGCGATAGAAATATCGAGCTGGTGAATACCTCCCTTAGTTGAAGGTGGTCTTACGCTTTCCCACTGCAACGTGTGTTCAGCAAGGTCTTCCAGATATTTCCATGCTTCACCGTCATCTTTAGACATGAAATTGCATTGACACATTGTTTCAAGCATCTGCTTTGTCGCTGGATTAATGCCCTCATATATAATCCGACATAAATCCCATCTTTGTATTCCGTGATGGGGGCATTGGACAAGCAGATCTTTGAAACGTTCAAAGCACTTCCAAAATGGTTCATTGGGAAGCTGGGTGAACTGGTTAATCTCGCTCCTAACATGTGCAGTCTTATGATTTGGGTAAAACTTCTTAAGAAATGCTACGACGAATTCATCCCAATTAGTGATAGAGTGTGCGGCGGTATTGTAAAGCCATTTTTCTGCCAAGTCGCACAGTGTGAATGGGAGAAGACGTAAGCGCATAGCATCTAAAGTCAATTGTGAAGTACCCATCATTGCGCATACGTTTTCGAATTTGGTGATGAAAACGTACGCGTCTTCCGACTCAAGCCCGTGAAATTTGGGTAGCAGATTGATGTAGTGGGGTTTAATTTCGAAATTATCCCCGTTAGGTGGTGGAAGAGATAGACAAGTAGGAAGAGGACCACGAATAGGATAACATCTCTCTTGGAGAGAGATGCGTGGTGGATTCTGCTCACCTGCGGGCGGTGGCAGCGTGGTGTTATAATTAGATGGAGTGCCGTCCATCACGGTCGATGTGGTGTGTGGTGGGGGAAAAGAAGATGAAGAAGTACCGACTTCGGCGTCGATAGCAGGAACGCGGACAAGACGGGCACTAGGATCCCGTATCCAGCCGAGCATGCACTAAGCGGGTTTAGTGCAAGTGGCAGCGTGTGTGTGATTTAAAAATTGGCTTGTTTTGAAAAAGTGGGACTTAAGACAAATCTCCCTAAGATGCACAAGCAACCCTAGAACTAAGGTTACCTAGGTCAGTCTCTAGACCGCTCCTAGACTTCCAAAGGACAAGCCGCAGGATCAATCCTCTACCGCCTCCGTACTACCCTTGTAGCCAGATAAGTGCCAGATAAGTGGGAAGGAACCACGTCGTGGGCCTAATTAAAAACCACTACCCTTTGTCACACTTGCCTAGGCACTACAAAAGTAATGCGGATAAACAATAGATTACCCACGACCTTCCTCTGTCCTTAATGAGCACGACAGTCCTTAGAGTCTGGTCTAGATATTTTTTAAATTATTGTAGGGTTGATGCAGATGCTCGGTTTGTGATTTGTGGGGCTTAGGAAGGGTGATGAAATCCCCACCTAATCTTGATTTGGTCTTTGCCCCTTAAAGTCCGTATTAAAATATGCGAAACAAAACCAATCACAAAACTTTTGCAAAAAGAATTTTTTTTTTGCGGCGCGATTTTGCAGACAATCCTGCAGAAAATAGATTTTATTGGATTTAGAGGAGAGAGAAGGAGTTAAGAAATATACCAGAGAAGTTCGGAACCCTAGATCTCCTGTTTTCTCAAGTCCGTGACTCCAGATTCCCTCGCAAAATTCACACACAAATCGTTAAATATGCAATTTGCAGTTTTGTTTTAATAATGATATGACTCGTCTAAGAATTCAACACAAATAGTAAGAATAAAAAATTACGCACGTATCCCCGGCAACAGCGCCATTTGATTGATATGAAAAAGTGTTTTTTGTAGTTTAACCGCAATCAATAACGGTGTCGCGCGTAGCTAGACCGAGATGAGTACGGGTCGTCCTCTGGGAAACGTGGAACCTTTTACTTTTACTTTAGATGTGTTGAAAGAGAGGAGGGATAAAGAATTTTATAGAATGGTTTCTAGATCTACGTTAAACAAGAATGTAAAATATAGATCTAGATTATTTTAAAGATGTAGTTAAGATAATAAGAGGGCTTGTAGGGTTCGTTAGGATTTAGTAGTTATGGACGATTAATTAAAAGTTACCCTTTTTATCCATTAATAGATTTAGAACTAGAACGACGGTGATGCGTGTAGATTAGGGTTTCTGGAGGGAAAAGGAATCCCACTCTTAACCCTTATCTCGACACGGAACTCCGTTCATATCTAGCCTTTACCAAAACAATCATTAATCTAATCTCTAATCGCGGTCGGAACTAACAAAGAATTATTAGCACGCCCGATTACGATGTTAATAATTCTTTTGATAAAGTTCATAAACTTTATAAGACTTAAAAAGGGTTTAGGGATGTTCATCATCCATTAGCCTACCTTAATCCTACGAACCCTAACAAGCGGAGAATTACTCGCGCATGTTGGGAGAAAAAGAGATGGAGAGAAAATGCATAATTAAACTACGAAGAAATAGAATAGGAAAAAGAGCTACCTTTATTAATCAACAATATTCATTACACTTTGATCCCTTAGAAAATGATTACAAATACTATTTGCTTCTCGATCTCTTCCAAGGAGGTAGACGAACAGTTGATGATCAGCCTGGATGCGTGAGCCGTCTTGGACTTCGTGATCTCGTCGGCTTGATAGCTTTTCCAAGAGGCTCTCGGTACCTTTTTATAGTGCAAACCCAGAATCTTATTGTTGAGAAGTTGGTAAAATTCAGCAGTTGTCAATCTCCCAAAATATTGCCTTCCAACTCATCATTATTGCGGCGGATCCGCGGCCCCAGGGTGGGTTTGGCCGCGGATCCGTGCTCAAGGGATGTGATCAATTGCTTATTTTTCTTGGGCTTTCATCTGGTGACATGTGGCAATCCTAGGCATCTTCAGAATCTGAAAATCTTTTCTCTGTTGCTTCCAGACTTGGTCTCCAAGTTTGCTTCTTAATTTGGCAAGTTTTCTTCAACAAATTGATTTGTTTGTTAAATCCTTCATAACAACTTGGAAATATTATGCACAACAACTCAAATAAGATTTTAGTAGACTTTTTTCTACTAGGATTAGATCAATAATATTATTTTCATACATTTTCCTACCAAATGATAATTAAAATATATTAACACATGGAAAATAATGTTTTTACACATAAACCCTCATATGTATAATATATTATAATAAAGTCCTTTTTTAATATAAAAATGGTAAGAAAAATGTAATACAAGTGTGCAGTTTTATCAACTGAACAGTAGGCACAGTCTTAGTTGGAACTCGGTTCAAAAGGTATGCAGCTGATTCTAGTGCATATCCCCAGAATGATCGCGGTAACTCAGCGTTACTCATCATGGACCGTACCATATCCAATAGGGTTCGGTTCCGTCTCTCCGATACACCGTTATGTTGCAGAGTGTATGAAGGAGTAAGCTGAGAGAGAATTCCATTCTCTTTTAAGTAATCCAGGAACTCGGCACTTAAGTATTCACCACCTCGACCAGATCTCAGTGTCTTGATACTTTTGCCCGTTTGTTTTTCTACTTCATTCTTATATTCCTGGAATTTTCCAAAGGCTTCGGATTTATGTTTCATTAAGAAGACATATCCGTACCTTGAAAAGTCATCCGTAAAAGTAATGAAGTAAGAATAACCGCTTCGCGCATGTGTAGACATTGGACCGCACACGTCGCTGTGTACGAGTCCCAAGAGCTCGCTCGCTCTTACTCGGTGTCCAGTGAACGGAGTCTTTGTCATCTTTCCTTTGAGACAGGATTGACAAGTGGCATACGATTGATATTCGAACGGATCCAAATATCCTTCAGTATGTAACTTCGTCAACCTTCTCTCATTGATGTGACCCAGTCTACAATGCCATAAGAAAGCCTGGTTTGTTTCCGGAGACTTTCTTTTGTGTGTATTCTGGACATTGAAAATCTGTGGTTGGTTTAATACGTATATACCATTGCTTAATGTACCTGACCCAATCAGAACTTGATTAAGGTGAATGTTCACAACATTGCTTACAAATGCAAATTCATAACCTTCTTTAGATAATAAAGATACAGAAATGATATTACAAGTTGCATTGGATACAAAATAGCAATTACGCAAAACCAAAATGTGTCCATCTGACAACCCCAGGTGATAGTCCCCCACGGACTCAGCATCCATGCCAGCTCCGTTTGCAACTCTGAGGGTCATATCACCTGCCTTCAAAACCCTACGCCTTCTCAGTGCCTGTAATGAATTACAGATATGAGATCCTGATCCGGTATCCAATACCCAGGATGTAGAGTTTATTGATAGACAGTTTTCAATAACATACACACCTGAAGCTGAAGCCGCAACTTGCTTCAGATCCTGGGTTCTGGCCTTCCAAGCCCTGCAATCCTTTTCCAGTGTCCACTCTTGTGACAGTAAAAGCATTCTTCCTTTCCAACAATCTTTCCCGCTACCTTTGTTGCTTTTGTCTTTCCCTTCATATCCACTTTACTAACACCGCCCTTTGGTTTGGCGGGGGCTTTCTTCTTCTTTCCCTTGGCTTTCGCCTTGGACCTAGAAGAGGAAGATCCTCCTACAAACAAAGTGGATGTTTCCCTACCTTTCTGTAGGGTGCCCTCTGCACTCCTCAGCATGTTGAAGAGTTTTGAAATTTCAACTTCTTTTTCTTGCAAGTTGAAGTTCAGGATAAACTGGGCGTAAGTGGAAGGAAGGGATTGGAGAATCAAGTCCGTGTAGAGATCGTTCTCTAACGTGGTCCCTAGGTCCGCGAGCTCCTCAATGAAGCCAATCATCTTAAGCACGTGTTCCGCTACCGATGATCCGACGACCAATCTCGCCGAAAACAGCTTTTTCGAGACTTCGTATCTGGCGATACGAGATTGCTCTCCATACAGTTCTTTTGTATGGAGAAATATGGATTCAAGGTCTATATTCTCGTGCCTCCTCTGATGTTCATTGTCCATAGAGGCAAGCACGAGGCACTTGGCCTTCGCGCAATCGATTTCCCAGGTCTTACGGATTTCCCTATCCGCGACGCTGGTTTTGGGACCTGGGACAGAGGGAGCTTTGGTGGTAAGGATATACCCCAACTTTTCATAAGTGATTGCCATTTTGACATTCCTGAGCCAATCATTGTAGTTTGGCCCTGTCAGTATGTTTTTATCTAGTAGTAACTTAAGTCCAGTCATGACGTTTGGTCGCTGCAATTAGGAGAGAGAGAAGAAACACTTTAGCATGATGCTCTTGCAAGTTTAGAGTGGTTTTTAATTTGTCTAAACAGGATGGCTCCCACTGTCTCTCGAATCCCTCCTCAAACCAAAAAGGAAGAATTAGTCAGGATCAATCTCACCGTACAATACTTGCTTAACCGTTCAGCCAGGCTAGTGTCGGTACTTCGAGGGAGGTTTTCCAACGCTTTCGCGAAGTTCCTTAATTAAATAACCTCTTTTCCCTGGGGGCGTAGCCCCGCTAACACCTTTCTAGACACCTACTTGGTTTATAGCATTGATTGTTAAGTGAAATTTCACGAGGAGTAGCATATACTCACAGTAGGATCGGGATCCAAATATCATCGCGTGACAAAACTGAAGGAATCCTACCAGAATCATCACACTCCAAATGGTATGCAGCGCTAGCAAGTTTCAGTTCTTTTGAAACCCCCGATGTGGATTTTTGCCCCATGCTCTTATGACCTTGACTTTGGCCAACAAATCATAAGTCACATGTCAAGTTCTACCCGTCATTCTCCAGGTTAATTTGAACCCACCCGCGCCTACCCTTGACTTTGGCCAACAAGGCAGTACGACTGCCCCAAACCAACACATCTATCTATGCCGCACATGAATACCCAATAGCTACCAATCACTATGCCTTGACTATGGCCAACAAACATAGCTTGAATACTATTGACTATCCATGTGAAACGACGGAGGGCTACGAATGGTTTTGGCGAAACCGTGAACGTAGTGAACTTGATATAATCGATAGAACGAGATAGCTTTTAAAAGGAGTGGCTTAAGCTCCGCGTTTAAAAGTTGTTTTTGAAAAGAAACCGAGTGGTTTTGAAAGTGTTCCAACGACTCAACTTTGGTTTATTTTCTTGCATTAATTTAATGCGTCCCATCATTTAATCCTACCATTGCAGAAAACAATGAAAATATGACGTACGCTTATGCCATCCGCATTTTCCACGGGGCGCCGTCATTACCCGTTAGGTTACTTAACTAACGACAGAGCGGGGGCTGGACTAGCGCGGATGCAAAACATAAGCAACGCCTAAATAGATATCATATATAGATATACACATTCGTCACATGCAATGATAGCCATTCCAGATCACAGATGAACACATTGGATATACTAGGAATCCGCAATCCGTACGAGCCTGTAACGAAGAGCGGATTACACGGTCGCGATGAATAACCAAGACCCCACCCTAGACCCCTACGGGTGCGGCAAACTACCCGCCAAGTACCCGAAGCGAAGCAACCTCCCTCAACACCGTGAGTAGGCCACTCGGCACTTCGAGATACCCGGTAGTTTGTGCACCCCACCTTGGGTCTATCCTAGGAGCAAAAACAGTAAAAGAAATTATACAATGACGGCTACAACCCCATCCCGGTTGTGCGGCCATATAAATAATATTACATCAATTACAAATTACATGAATTGAAAGAAAAAGAAAACTCTCATCTCACAACCCCCCGGCTATTCATCCGCGACAATCCAATGAATTCATATACACATACCATCAACATTACAGATCACAGATATGTATAACCCCCACTAATCGACGTATAGCGATTAGCAGACGTTCAATATATATATCACATCACAGATATAACCCGTTAGCTTAAGTCTTTAGAAGTTCGATCAAAATACGGATTTTTAGACCCCAAAAACAAATTTTGCTTTCTGAAAAATCTGGGCAGAAAAAACATATTGTAAAAATCCCAAAACACCCCACTGAACAAACTGCAGGAAAAATCGCCCACGGCCGAGGTCAAAGAGCCGCGGAACCGCGGCAGGAGCACGCGCGGGAGCATGCTCCTGCCGCGGTTCCGCGGCTCTTTGACCGAGTCGATGGACCATTTTTCTACAGTGTGTTCTAAAAAGCCTGAGCCGATTTTTAGTGTAAGATTAATTATTTTTTTTGTACAGAAAACAGAATCGGCAGAAACTTGATTTTTCTGGCATGTTTCGCGACTTTTTCTCCGATCGAACTTCTAGTTACTTTGCTAACATGTTAGATAGTGTTTAACCTGGCTCTGATACCACTGTAAGTCCACGTTACCTCTCCCGGTACTTACGGGCTTGCGGAAATGATGAAAAATGATTTTTTCTAGGGTGGTAACATGGACTCAAAATACGGATCTTTGTTAAACAACTATCTAACAATCCTAACAAGGGTTTTACCTACTCGGTTAGGGGGTTATACCTTAACTTGAACTCCTTCGTCTTCAACTCCTTGCGGTGGTCGGATCGTCCTCACCTCGTCGTCTCTTTGTGCCGAAGATGGATCCACCTGAAAGCTTCTACCTTTGGCTTCACTTCAAACTAGAAGAAACTAGAACACTTGGTTTGCTAAACCTTGTGTACTAGGATGAGTAGAGGAGTGTGTTGGGTTTTATCTCTATGGTTCTTGCTTCTCAACACATGAGACAAGTGAACCATGAACTAGAGAGAGAGCAAGAGGAAGAGGGAGAGCTCAAGCATGAGAGAGAAAGGAAATGAAAGAATGAGCAAGACTTTTGCCATCCAAGCTCTCATAATCCAAAATCATCATAACAAATAATAGTAATTGAGTATTATGTGATGGTTCAAGTCAAAATGGCCATATCATTTCATGCACTCATTTTGCAAAGAGAAACAAGCAAGCAAAAGTCTTTGCCATGAAATGATAGCCATTGTAATGATGAAGTCAACAAGTCCAACCTAGTCAACCGGTCAACAAGTCAACAAAGTCAACCATCAACAACCATGTCATAATAATACTTAATTAATATTATTATTAATCATATTTCTTATTCTCATTAGGGTTTAGCAAAAAGTCAACAGTCAACAACCCTAATGAGAATCCTCTGCCTCTGTCTCTCTGTCAACTGTGCATACACACCCGCATCCGCGTTCCGAGGAACACGAATACAAACGAGATAAAACCAATTCCAAAACGTACACTAGGATCTGGCTTAAACCAAAGCCCGCTAGTGATAACTGCCCGGACACTAAACGTGCACAAGTGCACGGATGTGACCGAACCCTGTCGCAAAACCATGCGACCTCTACTCTTTTGCCTAAAGGCGAATAACTCTCTGTGTGGGACTCTAAAGACTCAACACTACGCTGGCAGTGGGTTTAACCACAGACCACAAGCGGCACTAGCTGTGCGTAACGGCCCCCAGGTAGATGCCGACAAGAAGACTGACGAGGTGAAACCCATCTGAACTCCTACTGAGCCTGAATGTGACAGTCTCCGTACAGTCCGGTCTGTTCATCTGAGAATATCGCATGGCGGGCCTAGGGGGAGGTAAACGTCAGTCCCCTAATAGCGGTACAAGTCGTGTCGGAGTGTAGCCCAGAACACCCTGAGATAACACTGGAAACCTACCAGTATATCTCGCTTGCCCTGGCTAGGGACTTTGTGTAATGGCTCTCCTAGACACAGCGCGATATCAACCCCCAATACCGGGAGAGACGAATCCTGTCTAACCGTCACTGCCTCCAAGTGCTTCGGGACTGCACCCAACTACTACCTGTTTGCACGACTCCTTTGAGCCGTGGTAGGGTAGGAATCTAAGTACAGTGGGAACACACTTGAGGCGAAGTGACAGTGCCAAGTCAGCGGACTAAGCTGTACTCATGTCACCTAGGAACTGATAACTGACTATAGGTATAGTACCAACCAACAGTTCCCGACGAGTCCTGTCCAGTGTACTCGTAACCTAACGAGCACCCGCATACTATCTCAAGTACGACGTACTGACGGCTGTGGGACAGACTGTCTCCCAAGCTGGGATGAGAAGCGCATACGCTAGTCTACTCCGGAGTATCGATGCCCTGTCTCGATAGTCCTACGACTAGGGACCTGCATAAGGATGTGCTTGTGGATTACCCAGCCCCCACAAGGTGAATATCCCAAGCTTCCATTAAGTAATATACAAACTAGTATGATACAGTAATGGCCTCTAGGGCATATACACTAACAGAAACAAGACCAGGACTCCAAGTTACTTAAATAGAGTACCGCATTGTAACCATGCTGCAGTTCATAGTTACAATCACATAACTCTACTCAAGTTGCCCAAATCCTAGTATCAGAATCAAGGAACAAGGAGAAACAATAGGGAACCAAAAGATTTCAAGTCGAGATGCAAAGTGGTTTGCATATCGTCAAGGCAAAGGATAAAGAGAAAGATATGATTCAAGAATCATGATAACAATGTGGCAGGACATGTTCCTAATTACGGATTTTCCGATTCGTGTATTGGGTCCAATACCCAACTACAAAAGAATCAAACCCGATTAACCTAGATCCTATGTCTCTGATACCAAATAAACTCTGTCATTCCCCGCTTCCCAGAGTACACCAAGATAGGCACGTGACAGAGCCAACCATGCTACCTGCGGATAGGAAAAATCCCTCCACAGTCACATTACGGCTGTAGAGATATCAAGAACAAGAAAGTAAATAAACTATCTAGTACATGTCCATGAGCCAGAATAAACGAGTCAAGAAATAATATGCGGAAGCAATAGATCCAATAAACAAAACACCTAGAAAGTAAAACTGGATGCTAACTGGATCCTCACTGCTCGGCTTGACGGCGGAAAATACTCCTGATCAGCCTGCGACAAAGGTAGAGGATTTGGGCCATGCAAAACCCAGACGTCAGTGCGTCATAATATCAAGAATTAATAAAAATCAAAGAGTAGCAAGGCATGCAGGTAAGAGTATGAACGGTATAACAGGTATAACAGTAATATAAATAGTGACGGTGAAGGGTAAGGTACAGGTAATGTGTAGTGAGTAATCTAAACTGGTCTACTGGGTTAACTACTCTCAAGTCTTTGAAATCAATTTGATGAATCATCGATGTAACTCAATAGTATCCCGTGCATGCCCGGGACCACGGTCAAGATTCTCGGGCTGAATCCGAGACGTGCCGCTAGGCAGTAAAAGGTAGTATGTAACGATGAATGATGTCAGCAGCAGCATCCCAGGGTTGGCCTAGCCCGTAAGACTGATCAGTAAAGGCATCGAACTGTCGAGTTACAAGTCATGTTTCATCATTTATTTCCCCATACCCCCAAGTTATGTGTTCAAGTCAGGTACTGATAAATCTGGAGCTAATGCCAACACAGGATCAAGCAGGTACAGGTTTGTCTGAATAGACAACAGGAAATGTTCGTAGGGACAACAGGTCAAGATTGTCGGTATCAGTAACAAGATCAGGTAATATGTCAAGCTGTGGTACATCAGGTCATGTCAGGTGGTGTACATGTATCAGGTCAGGTCAAGTAGTTCATAGGTATCAAGTCGTGTCAAGCAGTAGTGTATCAAGTCACGACAGGGGAGTGCACAAGTATCACGTGGGTGCTCATAATCAAACTGTAATAAGCATGGGTACACAAAAACAAGTATGGGATACCAATATAACAATAAAATGGAATAGTGTGATATGGTATGCAAATAGATATAAATTCAAAGATATGGATGCACAGTTATCGATTAGGGTTACAATTATAGTTCCAATACCAATTAGGATGCACTTTATTAAACATAGAGTGTTAATATCACATTATTATGTATTACTATGATCTATGGATGCAGTTATATATATTCTAAATGAGATGGATGCAAACGGGTATCCGAAAAGTTATAAAACTATAAAATGGTAACGTGGAAAGTACAACTAAGCAATATGTGATATAAATATTGATATGGGTGCAGTATATTGTAATCTAGTATGCAACAAGATAGGTTATTCATGACCTAGATCTAAAATGATATAAACGGATGCAAACGGAACATCGAAACGTTATAAAACTAAACATGGGGTACTAGATTTAAACTACAGGTATAATATTTATTTAAATAGGTATAAAATGGGTTATATAGCATGTAGCAAGATTAACTTGCCTCGGGGATCCACAGATGCACGGCACGGAGCAAGAATGCGAGAAAACGACGGAAAATCTCCATTGGGGCATTTCGTCGAACACTTTGCGCGCACACTCGAACATTGACGGAAATGGAGATCTAGAGGCAGAGAAATGACCATTTCGTTCACGTAAATGCACGCCAATCATTGGAGCCTCGGTTCTCGTCTCGGAGTCGTGTCGAATGGGCTGTCGAATGTCAAGGGTTTGGTGTTGTCAATCGGCCAAGAGGGGGAGATGATCTCAGTTGGTAGAGGGGCTCGACTATGGTCTCAGTCGAGGTTGGGCCCGTCTAAGACTTAGGTCTCGGTTAGGATCAAGTCGCCAGGACGACGAACCGATGGCAACGACGATGGCTGCTCTGTCGACGGCGATAGTGTGCTCCGGCCTTGTAGTTGGGCTCGGTGAAAGGAGGGAGGAGAAGAGGAGAGGAAGAGGAGATGGAGACGAGGGTGTCGATGAGGTTGGGATGGTCGGCAAGGTGGTCGGAGCTCCGGCGTTGGGACATAAAGATGGCCGCTGTGGGTTGCAGGCACATGTTCTGTGCAGAGAAGAGTTCGAGGATGAGAACGGGGAGAGAGGAGGAGGAGGAGGCCGTGGTGATGACGAGGGGTCGCCGGCGCGATGACGACGACGGCAAAGATGGTGATGGCAGTTGTGAAGATGGGTTCTTGGTTGGGTTTTCATGGGTGTGTAGCGGGAAGGAATGGAGAGTTGAGGACGAGGTGGGAAAGAGAAAAGAGGTGGTGAAGAGGTGGAGGTGAGGTCGACGAGGTCGACGGTGATGGTCGGCGATGAGGGTAGAGACGAGACGGTACTGGCGAGGGCAGAGGCGAGGATGGGTGCAGGGAACGCAAGCGAAGGTGGAGGTGGAGGAGAAGAGAGGAGAGGTGTTCGGCGGCGAGAGGCGGCGAAGGCAACGCGGGAGAGGCGAGGACATGGGTAGTATCTCGTGGCGAAGGAAAAAGAATTGATGAAAGAAGAAGAAGACGAGGGAGAATACGTGCATGAAATTATTTGAGAGGAGGAGAGAGAGATCACGAGAGAGAGACAGAGAGACAGAGAGAGACAGAACGAGAGGGGAGAGAGAGGGAGAGAGAAAGAGATAGAGAGAGATCGAGATGAGAGAGAGAGAAATGAATAGTGAGGAGAAAGAAATTTAGCACTTAGCGGGGAGAGAGAGAATGAGATTTATGGGTGAGAGAGAGAGAGAGGGAGAGAGAGAAAGAGAAAGAGATAGGGAGAGTGGGGGCCACTGGACAGAGGAAGAGAGAGTTGGAGGGAGCTGGTTTAGTTAGGAATAAGATTTTAAATTTTAAAAAGATTTTTGTTTGTTGTATAAATTTTAAGTCATAGATTATATTTAATTAAAATTGGATTTTCAGGTAAATACAAATCTAGTCCAAAATACTTCCGGGTCGGGTCTAAAAATTCAGATTTAAAATACGAAAAATATATGCGACTTTCAAAATTCAAAACGAATTCTCAGGTAACGAAAATGCATACCCCCAAGAACGGATGCACGTACGTGCGCGTAGCCATCCAAACACGTCCGTTTCACTGAACGGGACGAGAACAAGGTGCACGGATGCTACCACGGGGTTAGGGGTATCAAGCGGGCCATGTTATGTAATTTTAAAATATTTTCTGTGACTATAAAATGTTATATGGTAAAAGATGCAATACCGGATAAAATGCCAGTATGTACTAAACATGAAAAATGCACATGTCTATGTAACAAGTCAAGGTAATTCATAAATATGAATCAAACAGGTTCAAGCAAGCGGGTCGGGTCGAATGTAATGTAAAAATGTAAAATACCATTCGCACCCAAAACACGATAAATCACGAAAAAACCACAGATAAGTAAATACGGGAACTGGTATTGGTATAAATGAACTAGGTTGTTACATTATGCACGTGAGGCGCTGCTAATGAAGTCGTTTCACCTCCTTACTATGATTCCTATGAGTCAACTCTTTCTTTTCCCATGCACTTTTTGCCAGGCCTTGGAAATAGCTCCCCAACATTTTCTATGCCTAGATTTGAATGCTTCTCTTTATAATCTAAAGCTCTGCTTCCCTTTTATTTCATAAGGGGAGAACTGCCTTTTAACAAACCAAGAGTTATGGCTTGCAATCGTCCGCATGCTCGTCGGCAATCGTGGGAGGTACCTATCGAGGGAATTGTCCCTCGTTTTTCTACGCGTTTAGCAGATCCCGTTCTCGCTGATGACCAGTGTGACACGATGATGTACGAGCTTCTGGCTCGTAGGGGTTCTCCTTTTCCTGTCGGCTCTATTTGGCTTCGGACGATCTTCTTGTCTGTACTTGCTGATATCCCTCCTCATCCAGCGGAGATGACTCCGGCAATGCTTGATGCGGAGGAGGACAAGTTCGAGTGCTTCCATGAGGCTTGTTTGATTGCCCAGCCTCTGAGAGATTGTTCGGTTCGGCTAGTAAGCCAGATACGGGCTCAGCGGGCCATCATGTCTTGCTACGCCGACCGATAGGGGACGACTCCTCGTGAAGATCGCCACTTCGACATGGTGGAGAAGGAAGAGAAGGAATTAGAGAATCTTGTGTATTGTTTTGTTAATCCTTTTATCTTTGACCCCATATTTAGCGATCTTTTCTCTGTGTAATAAATATTAATTAAAATAATGTCGACCACTGAACATTTCATCTCCAGCGCATATTCATATGGGCATCATGCCTCTGTATATATATTTTGTATTTTAACCTTAGAAGTTTCCGATGCATGCATCCAGATATAGGTGAACATTGGACTGAAGTGATGCATAACATTTGGCCGGTTTCGAGCTGGCATACACGAATTTTACTAGAATTTTGGTCTAAGAAGATAGCGAGCGGATACAAGTGTCTTCTTAAATCTCGATCCTTAAGAAATGTAGTTCCGAACCCCGAGGCCTATGAATTGCGCCTTTTCCGTTTCTTGATGTCTTGATTTAGCGCCTATTAGTTTACTTACTCGTTTTGGAGCCTGTAGTTTATTCACTCATCTCGGAGTCTCTAGTTTATTCACTCATCTTGGAGTCTCTAGTTTATTCACTCGCTTCAGAGTTTCTAGTTTATGCACTCATTTCGGTGTCTGTAGTTTATTCACTCGTTTCAGAGTCTTTAGTTTATTCACTCATTTTGGAGTCTTTAGTTTATTCACTCGGTTCGGAGTTTCTAGTTTATGTACTCATTTCGGAGTTTATTTGGTTTGCCTCCCTTGGGTTTACAGGAAAACTTGTCCTCACGTTGTATGTAGATAACTCCCATTCTTTACGATGGAGGTTCGTTAGGTTTGTGGTACTAGGGTTTTAGTCCGTGGTACCGTCGTGTTGGCTGATGTATTCCTCAATATGCAGTCTTTAAGCTGTTATTCGAGTAGCCCCGCGACTGTCGTGTCTCTGATCCCTTCGGGGGCTGGACAAGACGTCTTCAAGTAATCTCCTTAGGCTATATTACCGTCGGAAGAGCAAATGTTAGGAATTTGCCATGACTTTTTTTTACTTGAGGTTTGGCTCAGTTTGGAGCCCCGATGAGTCATAACCACTCCGCACTGGTGTGGGATGATCTCTGATAGTCTTTTAGGCTTTATATGAGTTGCCGTCAAGACTTAAAGCTGGGAATATGCCGTTGCTTCATTTTTGTTTTGACGATGCCGTACCGTTTCTTTGCTGAAATAGGGTAAACATCTGTAGGACCCTTATGCTGTATGTATCGCAGTTGAAGTCCAGAGCTCGGAATATGCTATTGCTCCATTTTTGTTTCGACCATTGGGTCTTTTGTTGACGTTGCGTCTACATCCTGCTAGAGTGAGAAGGAACGCCGGGATAGTCTCTAGGTTGTATATGAGCCGTTAAGACTTGAAGCTAGGATTTTGCCGTGACTCCGTTTCTATTTGACCCTTAGGTCTTTGTTGACGTCGTGTCTGCACCCTACCGGTATGAGGAGAACTTCGGGGTGATTTCTAGGTTTTATATGTTGCCATCAAGATCTGGAGCTAGGAATATGCCATCGCTCCACTTTGATTTGACCCTTGGGTCTTTGTTGATGCTGCGCCTACACTGAGAAGGAACGTGGAGCTGGAGCTAGGATTTTTTTTGCCATCACTCCACTTTTGTTTGTTGACGTTGCGTCTGCACCGAGAAGGAACGTCGAGTTGATCTCTAGGTTGTATATGAACCGTCGAGATCTGGCTCTTCCTTTGACTGAGCCTGGTGAGAAAATATGGTTTCCTTTCTTTTATTGTGCTTATGGATCGTATACAAGAACCAATATAGACCTTCTTGCAGGGCAGAGGAAATTATATATATATTTTGTTTCCGCGATGCTCTATCTTTTCAGCTTTTCATATCGTGAAAGTCGCGATTGCCCAACCATTTCGCTTTTTATCCGCGGTGCCCAATCATTTCGGTTATTTTTTATATTTTTTTACTTGCTGCTTTTTATCGCAAGTTGCCCAAACATTTAGGCTGTTTTTATATGCATATTTTTTGCTCGCTGATTTTTATTGCGAGTTGCCCCATCATTTCGGCTATTTCATATACATTTTTTTGCTACTCGCTGCTGTTTTTATTGCGAGCTTGGAATCTGATACCAACCTTGGCATCAGCATCGCTACGACTGGAATATTGCCAGGAGCGAATCATCATTTGCCTTGAAAGGACTTGGAGTTTGATACCTGTTTGGGCATCAGCATCGCTATGACTGGAATGTTGCCAGGAGCGAATCATCATTCCTTTTTCGATTTGAACAAAGATGGCTTAGTAAATGGGGTTAGGATCCTGTCGATTAAGACTTTTTGACTTTATGAGCCGTAAGGGTCTCATAAGGTTATTTCTCTCTACGGGTCGTGAGGATCTCGTAGGAGTATTTTCTCCTTAAGAATCGTGGGGATTTCTAAGTGTGTGTTCTCTTATAAGTCGTAAGGATCTTATAAGAGTATTTTCTCCTTATAAGTCGAGAGGACCTACAAGTGTCGTTCACCACATGGGGACATTTTTCGCCATTGGAAGAACTTGGTAGGGTATATTTATTCGTGTCTGTGGATTGTATACAAGGGTCAATATTGGACCGCCTGTAGGGCAACTTGGGGATATAACGGCTTAAGAACAGGTCCGGATCCCTGTAGCTTAAGGCTTTTGAATCTTATGAGCCGTGAGGGTCTCATAAGGGGAATTCTCCTTACGAGTCGTGAGGATCTCGCAAGTGTAATTTCTCTTAGGAATCATGAAGATTCCTTAGGGCGTTGCTCCTTTGTGAGTCGTAAGGATCTCACGCGGGTATTGTCTCCTCACAAGTCGAGAGGACTTTGCAAGTGCATATGAATTTTCTATTTTACGAGTTTGCGCTCTTTCCGGGTTTTCACAAAATCGCCGGCAGTCCTGCTGTTTTTACTTACGGCGCCCTTTCGGGTTTTCATCCGTGCCCATTTTATTTGTGGACATACCGTTTTTTTCATGCAATCACGCCCTTCCGAGTTTTCACAAACTCGCCGGTATCCCTGCCGTTTTTACTCACGGCGCCCTTTCGGGTTTTCATCCGTGCTCATTTCGCTTATGGATATTCCTTCTTCTTTTTTTGACACTCTCGGAAGTATTTTCATCGCAGGTGACCCATCTGTTTGCCGTTGGGTTTTGAGGATGGCTTCATCGCTGGATTAGCTATGTAGCTAGTGGGACTCGAGTTGCAATCTTTTCTGCTAAGACTTCGATTGCAATATAGATCCTAAAGGAATGTATCGCCGTATTTGGGGTGATGCACTAGTTTAGGGACATTTTGGTTTTATATCTCCATGTTCGAGGCGAAATTTTAGTTTAGGGACATCTCGGTCCTGTATTGCCATATTTGAGGCGATTAATTAGTTTAAGAACTTTTTGTCCTATATTGCCATATTTTAGGCGAAGTTCTAGTTTATGGATATCTCGGTCCGTTATTGCCATGTTGAGGCAAATTTTTAATTTCAGGACATCTTGGTCCATTGTCACCGTGTTTTAGGCGAGTTTCTAGTTTAAGGACATCTCGGTCGTTATCGCCATGTTTGAGGCGAATTTTTAGTTTAAGGACATCTTGGTCCGTTGTTACCAGTTTTTGAGGCGATGTTTTAGTTTAAGGACATCTCGGTCCGTCATTGCCATGTTTGAGGCAACGGGGTTTCTTTGCGTACTTCTCTTAGATTTTTTGACTCAGAAAGATAGCGAGCGGATACAAGCGTCGTCATCTATCATTGACCCAAGTTGTGACTCGTTAGGCGTAGTATTTTTTGAGGAATCGACCGTTTATTGGCCGGAAGGGTCTTTCTCCATGTATATCCATGAGCAGGTAGGCTCCACCTTGATAGACTTTGTCTATAATGTACGGGCCTTCATAGTTCGGCTTGAATTTCCCCCGTTTTGCATGATTGTGGATCATCGGTCTTTTGACGACTAGCACGAGCTCGCCTTGGCGAAACGTTCTCGGCCTGGTCTGTTTTTCATATGACTGTGTCATCCTTGCCTTATAAGTTTCCAGGTTTTGCTGTGATATAAGGCGAGTTTCTTCGAGGGCGTCGAGCTCCTCAAGCGAAGATGAGCATTTTCTTCATCTGTCAGCTCGTATCAAACCGCTGCTCGTAGAGAAGGGGGTTCTATTTCAAGGGGAAGCAATGCTTTCGTGCCGAATACCAACACGTATGGTGTTGTATTCATAGCAGTTTTGAACGTTGTTCGGTACGCCTATAGAGCTTCATGCAAGCCTTTCATGCCAATCTCTTTTGTTCCTGGATACCGTTTTCTTATAATCTTCGTCAAGGTCTTATTGAAAGTTTCAGCTAGACCGTTGGCACGAGGATTATAGACTGAAGAGTATCGCCAATCTATTTTATGCTGTTGTGCGAAGCGGCTGATTTTACGGCTCCTGTAGGCCGGCCCATTATCTGAGATAATTCATCGCGGAATGTCGAACCGGTAGATGACATGGGTTCTGAAGAAATAGAAGATATTCTCCGTCTTTACCTTCCTTAGTGGTACTTCTTTCTGCCCTCTTAGAAAAGTAATCGGTCGTTGCCGGTATGAACCGATGTCCTTTGATGATGCTGGTTCAATGGGGCCGATTATATCGGTTCCCCACATTTCGAACGGCCGGCTAGCTACTGTTGGGTGTAGCGGGTTTGGATGCTGGTGGATGAAGTCCCCGTGAATTTGGCACGAGTGACACTGCTTCGTATATTCGAGGCAGTCCTGAATCATTGTGGGCCAATATAACCCATTCTTTGATCTTCAGCTTTATTTTTGGCCCAGCTTGGTGAGAACCGCAGATTCTGTCATGAATTTCTTGAACGACTTTCTTTGCTTCCTCCGGACCCAGGCATCTTAGCCATAGACAGTCGAACGATCTCTTATATAGATTATATAGAGTATCATTGACAGAGGCGA
Organism: Agapanthus africanus; assembly: GCA_030015575.1. Lineage (NCBI taxonomy): Eukaryota > Viridiplantae > Streptophyta > Magnoliopsida > Asparagales > Amaryllidaceae > Agapanthus > Agapanthus africanus. The sequence goes on along the minus strand of JASDDO010000014.1, from coordinate 613,120,699 downwards.
AAGGCAAAGCTCGTTTTATGAGCTGATGTGTAGACGACGCAATTTTGGGCGTTCGTTAGGATTTGAAGTAGTTTATGAAGACTTCCTTCAATCCTTGACCTTTTCTTCGTTCTCTATTTGAAGGGCTACTTGTTCGTCATTTCTTTTCCTTCGGATGGCTCCGTTAAGTCTCCCGAAGATATTTCTGTTAACGCGAGGATCCTGCATCTTTGCACAATGATTTTTACATCATCGAGGTCTTTGTCGGCCAATTCCTTAGCCAATTTGGCCACCGCATCCACCTTACTATTTTCTGCACGCGGTATACTCTCTAGGATGTAGGAAGGGATTTGTGTCAGCAGTTGATACACTCTTTCGCCGTACTTTATTAGCTGTAGCTTGCACATCTGATAGTCGCCATTTACTTGGCTAACGATCAGCTGGGAGTCTCCATATATGAGGAGGTCTTTGATTCCCATATTGACAGCGATCTCTAGACCTGCTATCAAAGCTTCATACTCAGCTTCGTTATTAGTTCTCGGCTCCGTTAAGGAAAGGACGTAATGAATTATCCCTCCTTGTGGAGTCACGAAGATAAGGTCCATCCGGGCTTTGATTATGGGGGTGTTTTGCTTTCGCCACTTCATGGAAGATGCTCAATCGAAATAGAGTTCCCATCAGGAATCATTTTCTTCCTTCTCTCCTTCGATTGTGCTGAACGCATGTTCATCCAGCAACTTACAATTTAAGGGGGAGTCAGCTGGTATTGGATGCTTTGCGAGAAAGTCGGCAATGACCCGAACTTTTACTGCTTTAAGGGGGCGATACGTTTTCGAGAACTCCATCAAGAGGAGGGCCCATTTGACAAGCCTTCCTGTCAGTATAGCCTTTGACATCAGATATTTCAGAGGATCCACCTTTGATATGAGATGGACCTCATGCGCCAAGGTGTAATGTCTGAGCTTTGTTATTGCCAAGATCAATACCAGGCAATGCTTTTCGATGGGGGAGTAGTTGTTTTTTGCCCCCAGGAGAACTCGACTCAAATAGTACAAAACTCTCTCCTTTCCCTGATCGTTCTCTTATGCTCATAACGCGCCTAGAGAACCCTCAAGGGTCATTGTATATAGGATAAGGGGTTTTCCCTTAACCGGAGCGGTCAATACCGGCGGATTTTGCAGGTATTGCTTGATTTCATCTCATGCATTTTGGCACTTTTGATCTTAAATGAACGGGGTCCCCTTCTTCATCAAATGACTGTAGGGAAGGCATTTTCCGGAGAGGTTGGTTATAAACCGCCGAATATATGCGAGCTTTCCTTGAAGAGATCACAACTGTTTGAGGGTCCTTGGCGTGGGCATTTCCGTAATCGCTTTGATCTTTGAGGGATCGATTTCGATACCCCGGTGCCATATTATGAATCCTAAGAATTTTCCCGAGGAGACTCCAAACACGCATTTTAGAGAATTCATCTTCAGATTATACTTCCGAAAACGTTGGAACACAATGTTTAGATGTTCCCAATGTTCCTCGTAAGACTTGCTTTTCACCACCAGGTCGTCGATGTAGCATTCGACAATCTCATCGAAGATCTTCGTCATGGACCTATGGTAGGTAGCGCCAGCGTTCTTTAAACCGAAAGGCATCACCTTGTAGCAGAATATGCCCAGCGGAGTCCGAAGACGGTATGTTTTTGGTCTTCAGGATACATTTTTATTTGATTGTATCCTGAAGATCCATCCATGAAAGAGAAGACCTCATGGGTAGACGTGTTGTCGATCATCAACTCGGTAACAGGCACTGGGAAATCATCCTTCAGGCAAGCTTTGTTGAGGTCCTGAAAGTCCACGCAGATGCGTACCGTCCTATTTTTCTTCATCACCAGCACGATGTTAGCGATCCAGTCGGGATATTGAACTTCTTGGATGAAGTCGGAGTCGATTAGTTTCTTGACCTCGGCATTTATACTCATCTCAAGTTCGAGCCGCATTCTTCTTGGCGCCTGTTTGACTGGCTTTATGTCCGGCGATATGGCCAGTTTATGTACTGCTACCTTTGGATCTAGACCCAGCATTTCGGAATAGTTCCATGCGAAGCAGTCTTTATACTGCATGAGCACGTCTTTTAACATGGCTAGCTGTTTTGTAGATAGCAGCTCACTGACGAACGTTGGCATCAGATCTTTTTCTGTCCCTAAGTCAATTTTCCTTAGGTTGTCCACCGTAGTGTGTATCCCGTCTTCCAGCTCTTTTGGTGCTGGTGGAAACTCTGAGATCACATCGTCCTTGTCTTCATTTGCGAAGCACTTGAAGGGGTCATTTATAGTCTCGTGCCCTCCCTCCTTTGAGAGTGTTATCACATGGCATGTATGGGTTCGCTTTCATCCTTGATGTTGAGCCGGTCCTATCCTTGCGGTATAGATCCTCTTTGGCTCATGCTTCTGCGGTGGGGTTATCCTCCAGCTGTCGGATAAAGTGAACTTGCTTTGCTAATCCTTGAAGGTGAAGAAGTCTTCAAGGGTATGACCTATTGCTCGGTGGTAGAAGCAATAATCCGGGTGATGGAACTCGTTTATTTGTTCGGGGTGCCGAGACTCCAGAAGCGTCATCATTTGGTGCTTCATGACAAGGTTGAATATTTTCCTCGTCTTGTCTTGGGGGAAGGAGTATTCTCGACCCATCTTCTTTATAAAGGACGGGTTCCAACCGAGTTTTTCTTGATAGCGCGGCTTCTTAGATCTGCCTTGTCATTTATGAACGTTGTTTGCGCTCATTGTCCTGTTTTTTGTCTCTATTTCGGGATTTTTCCTTTTTACGAGGCCATACAACGGGCTGGGGATAAAGGGCATTGTAGTCTTCTTTCTCTACAGGTTGCTGATTGAGGCGCTACGTCCTGGCTCTTTTTTATAGATAGCCATTTCGTGGTTGTGGTTGTCTCGACTCTTTTGACAAGCCTCCTCTATTAGCTTGTCTATTTGTTCTTCGAGCGACGGACTTAACGTTTTTAGAGCGGGATTTCGCTCTGTTTCAACGCCACAACCATTTGGAAGAGCATTTTCCTCTTCTATGGAGCTGTTTATGACGCGGCAGCTATGGAACTACTCTCGTTTCTTGGACCGAACGTATCCGAGCCCGGTTGTCTCCATCTTCTCGTTGGGCATCTTTCGCTGAGCCACAGGAATATCCCAAATATTTTTGTAGAATTGGGCTTGTCAAACAGTTTGTTCGAGGGGTACACCTTGGTGTCTTAACAGCCTTTTCAATCCCTCCGCGTAGTATCTTGGCAGACGGATTGGTTGAAACATGTCGAGCGCAAAATTGGCACCATTCCAGACTTCTTTTTCTACTTTGGTCTCCGTCGATTGGTAAAAGAGGATCTTATTTTCACCTCTTTTCCTGGAAGGGACGTAGAAAGTCTGTAGTTCTTGTACGTTGTATGTATGGAGCGCATCAAGTTCCTTATAATGTCGAGGCGGAGCCATTGTGATTTGCAGACTCTGACCTGCTTCGTTGAGGGTCTGCACTGACGGGCGGATGGAGAACACTGCGTTGGCCCCATCCTCAGAGTCGCTGCCAAAGACCAAAATGAGAGTAGATGGTCCGGGCTTGTTGTCTTGGGGTTGCCCCGAGTAGACTATTTCTTCATTTTCCTCGGTATCGCTCCCAAAGATCGGGTTGGTGGCGACGGACTTCTGTTTATCCTCCGGTTTACGACATCTTTCCGTGTCTTCGAAGTCTGGCAGGAAGTACTTTGCGTCTTCATATTTCCAAACCTCGTTTACGGAGAACGGGTTTAGCTCTCCTGTGACGGTGTATTTCGAGACGTCTTTGAAATACTTCATATACTGATGTTGTGTAGAAGGGATGACGTTGTACTCATGCAGCCAGGGCCTGCCGAGCAAAGCGTTATAGCACGTCTTGGCGTCATGACGTGAAATTTGATGTCTGTGACAAGCAATCGAAGCGTAATGACAGTATTACGGACCCAAGCATCCGTTACGACAGTGAGTCGACCCGGAGATGGTAATTTTGTCTCGGGCCAGGTACTGAACATTCATGCAAATCTTCTTCAGCACTTTCACGTTGAGAAGGTTGACGGAGGATCCGTTGTCGACAGGATTTTTCCTATCTTGATGTCATGACAGTACCCGGTAACATATAATGGGTGATTATGCTCGCACGTCCCGAGGAGGAGATCTTCATTGCTGAATGTAATGTCAGCTGTGTGAACCTCTGCGAGCTCGTCCTTCATCTTCTCTTCTATGAGGAAAGCTTGGAACTGATCGGGCTTTTGTAATGTCTTGATCAGAGAATCTCGTGCCTCTTTGGACAGGAGGAGAGCATCCAATATGCTTAGTTGTGAGGGCATTTCCTTAAATGTGCCAGGACGTTGTAATCCACTTTGTTTTTCCCAGGCGGGTCCCTGGCTGCGAGCTCTTGACAACTCCACCGTTAAGGGAAATTTCTTCAGGATTTTTTCTTTCTCTTTGTCTTTTTTGCTCGAACCCTTTTTTGTAGGTCTAAGGTTATTTTCAGGCAGCGTGCGGCTCCGCAGCTGGAATATTCTCGCAGTTTTTCTCCTCTACTTCTTTTTCGAAGGTGGAGTCTTTGAAGAGAGGGCTATGGGGTATTTCATCCTCAGAACCGCTCCCGATGGTAGGAACTTGGGGTTTTTCCCTTTCCGAACTGGTATCAACCATATGACAGTTGCCAGTCGTTTCTTCATGCGCGTTTGTCGCACTCTTTTGCTGTCAACGAGCTTCGCGCTTCATCCTCTTGAAGTGTTTTTGATGGGAAACATATCCTTACCACCACTTCTTAAAGGTATTGCATTCCTCGGTGGGGTGGGTAACCCTCCGATGATATAGGCAGTAGTTTGGATATGAATCTTCTCCATCAAGGCATATGACCCCGGGAGTGTTTCTTACGAGAGGTGGCAGCTTCATTCCCCATTGACAAGGCTTTGGCGAACCGCTTCTCTGCCTTGATCCATCTCTTATTTGTAGCAGGTGCGCTTCGGTTTGGTTGAGTACTTTACGACTCATCGTTGCCGCAGCTTCTTCATCCTGACGCTGGCACTTAGCCTTTTCGTATATGGCTGTTTCGCATCTCGGTCGGTTTGCCTTTTTCGAAAGGATTCGTTTAACAGCCCTATCGATCGGGTCTCTGGCAATTCCGGGGATTTTAACGCTGATCTTGCCCCCACTCCCTCTACGTTGTTTTTTGACGCTGAGGGAGCTTCTTCGCCATTTAACGACGAATGGGAGACCATGTGGCAACTTTCTACATAGTCTTCGGTTTCTTCTAATGAGCCATTTTCCTCATCGTTGTCACTATCTTTATTCTCAAGAATACGCTTGAGGAACTCTTCGAGGGTGACCGGTGTCCGTGCCTTCTGGTTGTACTCCTCCAACACGTCGATGTACTTTTGTAGGTTTGTGCGCTTGTCGTCATACTCGACAGGCTGCATAAGCTTCTTGGTCTTCTTCTTTTTCTTCGAAGACTTGAAGGCTTGATTTGGGGATTTTTTCCTTTGTCAACAACTTTCGGTACAGGATGCGGTTTCAGCATCCCTTCGATGATTTCGGGTTCATGCGAGCTTTTCCACCTGACTGCAGGACATGCCTGTAGATCTTTCAGCATTCTTATGGTTTTAGCCGAAAGAACGACTTCCCATGGAGCTTCTTCCACGAGCGAACATGATGCCCCCGGTGCATCCACTTTTTTTGGGAGTGTGCTTCTGTGGTGGGTTCACCCTCCAGTTCTCAGATAGCGCGAACTTCCCTTGTTGATACTGTTCCTCGACTCAGTTCTTGAAGACATAGAAATTCTCAATCGGGTGGCTCACCATTCTGTGATAGGAGCAGTAGTTGAGGTTGTTGATGTCGCCCGGTTGAGGTGGACGCCGTGGGTCTGGCAATGTGATGAGTTTGTTACGCATTGCCAACTCAAATAGTCTCCAAATCTTATCGCGGGGAAACGAGTAAGCGCGTCCTAGCCTTTCTTCCAGGGATAGGCTGCGGACGTGCATTATTTTGGCGAACTGCGGTTTTGGGTCGCTAGAGTTGTTGTTGAGTATTGGCGATGAAGGACGCTTTCCCTTTATCCTTGGCATTTTGAGGGTCCTTACTTAAAGAGGAAGGCCCATGGCCCATCTGGTTCATTTGGGCCAGTTTATCTAACAGAGCCTGGAAGGTAGTTGGTTTGAAGAACGTCATGAACTGGGATACAGTCGTTTGCGGATCTAGGGTCTCGATGGAACAAGCCTATGGTGGGGGATTCTTCGATGCGTTGTTTGCACTTTAACCACAGGTTCCGCCACCGGATCGCATATTGGACCCAGGTTTCTCCCAGTTTTACCCTGGCATTGATTAAAGCCGTGATCGGGGTGCACTCGCTTGCGCTGGCGAACCGCTGTTTGAACAGCAGCTCCATCTCTGTGAATGTCTTTACGGAGTCATTTGGGAGCTCTGAGTACCATTCAAAAGCTATCTCCGACAGGCTACCAACGAACTGGCGAAGCAGCAGTTTGTTGTCGCCTCCAGTGTTGCCGCACAGAGCTCTGAACCGCGCGACGTGCTGGTGTGGGTTGCCTCTCCCCTTGTACACATAGAACTTGGGGATCGTATATCCCGGTGGGTACTTGATTTGGTCATACCAGCCTAGATACGGTCGCCCAGTTCTGACAGTTTGGCCGACCGCTTCCTTTGCTTGATGAGCTCGTATTTGTTGAGCGGTGTAATTATCAAGAGCAGCCATGGAGATCATTTCCTCCTTGGCCACTTATAGGGCCGAAAGAGGGTTTGATGTTTCCCCTCTGTCATCCTCGATGATTATCGGCGGATTTTCGGCTTGGGGTTCTGGCTGGACCATCATTCCAACCATGTTCTGGAACAAGAGAGCCATCTGCTTTATGTTGGCATCCTGCTCAGCAGCTTCCTTGTCCTTTCTTTCAAGCTCCTTTCACAGGAACTCTGTATCGGTCTCCTGCTCTTGGTACTGTTCAGCTGTTGGATCCGGACTTTCTTTCTGCCCAGTGAGTGCTATCATTTTGGTCAGCATCTCCTAGAGCTTTTGTTGTTGCTCCTGAGCTTTTGTCAGCGACCGAGTTTGCGGCCAGTGATCAACGGAAGCACGGCTTTTTTCTTTTCCAGAAGCCATGTAAACCATGTATACGATCATGCCCCCAGACTTGGGGCATTTGGGTCCAACGCCTTTAGAATTTGCCGCCGGCGGTGGGATTTTCTCCAGCCTCGTCCTTTTGTGGGAGGTCGAAGTTGAAGGAGCTGTTGTAACAGGCACCCGTGTAGAGGAAGTCCCTCGCTGTATGGTGGAGGGATGGTATTCCTCTTGCCGAGCCTTCAATTTTTTCTATTGACGAGAGTAATCTTTGCTGATCATAAAGTCCTGGACATTCCGCCAGACCCTGTGAATTTGGGAGGAAAGCCGCTGATGGGGATGCTCCGTCTTTTTCTGCACTATGACTTCTGCAGGCGGGGGCGATTTCTTTAGCATCGTCGTTGGAGAGTTCTTGCGTACTCTCCTGAGCAGATCAAAGTTGTTCCCGGTTGGAACTGCATCGTCAATTTCCACCATTGCAGCTGGTGGGGTAAGTCCAGAGGGAGAGTTGCCCCCAGCTTTTCTCACTTGGAGCCAGTGGCGACGTCGAGTGTGTTTTGCAGACGGGGCCGCCTTAGTTTCGGAAACGGCTTCTTCATGCCCCCGGCTTTGCTGAGGGGTTGTTGTTGGTGTCAGCCTGTTGAAGACTGACTTCTTTAGCAGAGCTTGAGGAGGAATAGCCAATCTTTCAAAGACCGACTTTCAGGTAGGGAAAGCACATTTGACGACTTCACCTGCAAGAGGAGTTGGGAGGGCTATCTGTTTCGGGGCAGCCCCTTCAGGTGTCACGAGCCTCTTTGCGGGCCCGTTTGAGTTCTTTCCCAGCCTGTTAAAGACTGAGATGTTGGATATATGTATGCCCTAGAGGCCATTATAAGATATTGTATGTACTGATGTGTGTGTGTGTGTATATATATATATATATATATATATATATATATATATATATATATATATATTCAGAGGACAGTCTTGCTCGACATGATAGTATGCTATCTGGTTTCTCTTTATCATATGTTCACTTGATCATGTTTTTTATTCATTTAATACATGTTGATAAAGCCCTAAGGATACTAGCTTGACTGCAGGGATTATGATGTGGATAATACTAGTGGGACACCTGTAGTTTATAAGCTTATCCTCGAAATGTTCCTAGTCGTAGGTATATCGAGACAGGGCATCGATATTCCAGTGTAGACTAGCGTATACTATTTTTTGTTCCATATGATGGGCGATGGATGATCCCATATCCGTCTGGTGTGGTGACACCAAAGATTGTATACGGGTGCTCAGTGAGACTGGGTACACTGAACGGACTCACCGAGAACTCCTATATAGTATTATATCATACGTCGGATAGCAGTTCTCAGGTGACACTGGTACAGGTTAGTCTGTAGACCCGAGATCGCCATAGAGTCTTGTGTGTCCTCCCACTGTATCTTGATCTCCACCCTACTACGGCTCTGCTGAGTCATACAAACAGGTGGATTTTGGGTACAGTCCCGAGGCATATGGAGGCAATGAGCGATAGGAGGGGTTTCGTCTCTCCCGGTATTGGGGGTTGATGCTGTGCTGTGCACGATTGGCTATAACAGGAAGTCCCTGGCCATGGCTGCTGAGATATCACTGATAAGTGTTATCAGTAGTTTCTCGATCTGTTGTAGACCATATACCGGCATGACTTATTGAGTTATTGGGGTCGACGATTCCATCCCTAGACTCGATATGCAGCATATCTGACAAAGAGACCGGACTGTACGGTAAGTGTTGCCAGTTGGATTGACGGGAGTTTTGACAGGTTCGCTTGTTCTTCTTCTGTTGGCTCAATACCCGGATAGCCGTTACGTTTAGCTGACCGCTTGCGGCTTGTAGGTGTTTGATGTGATTATCACCTACTGCCGGCGTATTGACGAGTCTTAGAGTCCCACATAGGAGTCTCCTGGCTCAGGCGAAACGATGTGGTGTACATATGAGATATGTGCGGGAGCTCGATTAAATACGTGCATATGATGCCGTATTTTAATCGGGTGTTTTATATTGGTCGGGTTGTATGAGATATGACCGGTTTATTAAATCAAGTGTTGATTTAATATTGACTTTTATCTCATTTAAATAAACCTTTTCTTTATGATGGATGCATGCATGTATATGTACATGTTGATGTGCATACACACATACATACATGCATTAGTATCATGGTTGATGATACATCAAAGATGGCAATATAAGAAATACATGGAAAGTAAATATATTTGTATATATTAGAATGAGAAAAAGAAAATTATTATTCATCATTGTTGACTTTTCTTTACTTGACCAAAGTTAAACTATGGTTTCATTTTCCTTTGTTATTTTTCTCATTCTAAAATATCTAGATATTTTTATTAACCGTGGTTTGAGTTTAGATATTTATGCTTGATATTTATCTCTCTCTCATTATCTTTATGATTATCTTTTTCATCCAAAAGAAAAGATAAGTTGTCTTCATCTTCCTCTCTCTAGCTCTCTCTTGAGTTTTTTAAATTGAGTGAGGTTAAAAGAAAGAAAGGGTTTTTATATGAGAACATAACCATATCATCACACTACACTTCTTTAGCCCCTTGGTGTAGTTTGTTTGCTTCATCTTCTTTGTGATCTATTGGAGCAAGGAGCTTTGAGCAAAGGAACTCCGGATGGATCGTCGTGGACGTGGAGGAGGTTCAAGCTAGCTCGTTCAAACCCTAGGAGGTCTACAAAGGTTATAGTCACTCCACTTAGTCATAAATTAACTCTGATATGTGATACTATAAGTTTTACCCTATATTTCTATTTCGATTCCTAGTTAAGTTTGCTTAGCACCTCTTCAAATCAAAGTTGTGGCATGTGCGATGCTTCCAAACCCTATATGAGGTGATAAGGAAACCCTACAGTGGTATCAGAGCCAAGCTAGAGCTTTAGAGTAAACTAGACGACGTTAAAAAGCTCGAACGAACGAAATACGATGCCCGGAGGGTGCTCTCTGGAAATATTTCAAAAACGTGGATTTTTTCATATTAAAAATACTCAGAAAATCGTGCAGGGTATTTTATGGGTCCACAAGAAGTACGAAGCCCTAACTCCACTATTCGTTCTTTAACCTTCATCCCACGCTCCGTTGCGACTGCTCCGATCTCCTGGCTCCTCGTCGAGGTGGCACCACATATACGGATCTTTAAACGGGCTCCCGCCTCTGAACCGAGGCAACTCGGTCATAAAGTTTGCTAAAAGAGATGATCAAGATTGATGTAGAGAATGAGTAGAACACTTTGTCTCACTTCGTCCAAAGCCATGGACGAACGGTTAATGAAGTTGCCATTTGAATCGGGAGATGGAATAAAAGGAGCTATGAAATTTCCATACACAAATCTATCATAATCTTTTCAACCAAGTGAGTGAGTGAGGAGGAGGGGAGGGGCCGGCCATAATATAGGAGGAGGGAGGTGAGGGTAGGAGCAAGTGGTGACCATTAGAAAAGCTTCTCACAAAAATATCAAGAAGAAATATCTTAGCAAGAACAAAACACATTAATGGAAAATGGTGACTCATAAATACACCTCATCAACCATTAATGCAAAACCAATGAGTCACTAATCCTAGTCATCATCCAAGAAGCTTCCTCTCATGACTCATCCTCAAACAAATGATAAATCCGTATTTAACCGAATGTTTAATACGGGTGATAGAAAACTGGAAACTGACAACTTCCAAAAGCGATCCCGAAACGAATTTCAGGATAACCCCGTAACTGTATAAATATACCCGTATTTGTATTACGACCGAATACAAATGCAACTGAGACAAAGATATTATATCTACAAACTATAATACATGGATCCGGCTTAAACCAAAGCCCACCAGTATTATCTGCCCGAAATATGACACGTGCGTAAACGCACGTGCATTTTCCGAACCCTGCCATAATACCATACGGCCTCTACAACGTTTCGCCCGAACTTGGGAAACTATCTGTGGGGGACTCTAATGACTCGTCAGTACCCTGGCAGTGGGTTTAACCACATACCGTCAGCGGCACTAGCTGTGCATAACGGCTGCCTATGCACTGACCTCAAGGGAGGCTGATGAGAGAACTCATCCAGAAACCCTACTGAGCCTAACAGTGACAATGTATATACAGTCCGGTCCGTTCGTCTATGAGTATCGCATATCCGGCCTAGGGGGCTAGTAACGTCAGACCCCCAATAGCGGTATAAGTCGTGTCGGAGACAAGCCCTGAACACCCTGAGAAACTACCGGAGTACCTACCAGTAATTCTCACCTTCCTTGGCCAAGGACTTGGTGTAATGGCTTTCCTAGACACAGCGCGATCTCCACCCCCAATACCGGGAGAGACGAATCCCCTGCCGATCCGCTCACGTGCCTCCATGTGGCTCGGGACTGTACCCAAAAAATACCTGTTTGCACGACTCCTTTAAGCCGTGGTAGGGTAGAAATCAAAGCACAGTGGGAACTCACACGAGACAAATGACGACCTCAGGTCGATGAACTAACCTGTACACATGTCACCAGGGAACTGCTATCTGATGATAGGTATAATACGAACTAGCAGGTTCCCGGCGAGTCCTGTCCGGTGTACTCATAACCCAATGAGCACCTGTATACATCTTAGGTGATCCAACTGACACCAGTGGCTTGTGAGACCGGCCACCGCCCCTCGTCAGGGTCTCGACTGTATACACTAGTCTACTCCGGAGTATCGATGCCCTGTCTCGAAACTCCCACGACTAGGGACCACTATTAAGGATGTGCTTATGGACTACCCAACTCTCACATATATGATCGCCCTCATACTGTTGGTAGTCAAGCAAGATCCTAACGGCTCTATCAACGTGTAACATGTAATCAGTCACCTGAACATGTACATGACTGATAAAGGCAAACCAGATAGCATACTATCATCTCGAGTAAGACTGTCCTACCGGCATAGGTCCTCCTCAATCATTGCAATCACGTGCCTGGGATCCAATAATTGAATTTGAGGGCACTATATCCAACAATCTCCCACTTGCACTTAAGGCTAATTATTGCGATGTCGCATACTCACAGCCCGTGTGATACCGAACACCCAACTCCTCTACTAATCAGTTTCACAAAGCCCATTCGTAAAACTCTTGTGTTCGAGAAATAGCCTCAGTGAGTGGATCCGCCCTGATGTTTCTTTCTATGTCTCTCTTAATCTCAAGTTCGCGGAGAAAGCCATCTCCCGAATCGAGTAATACCTGTCTTAGAATATGTCTGGATATCTGATGGGAACTAGTTCATAAATGAACTCCAAATCCAAACTTCTTAGACTGTATCGTCAACTGAACCTAATCAGTATCCTGCACCATGCCTCCCACAGTATCCTCTTAGACCACCTGTCCATAATACTGTCCCTCATCAGAGGGAAAACTATAACTCTGACAATCACTCTGTCATCAATGTCACCTTTGAAGCCTGGAATGATAATCGTCTCCTGAAGGAGGCTGCCGTCATCAAATCCGTAGAACATGCACTTATGTTCTAAAACTGCTTCCTTATGTTTCTCGAGAATTGGATTAATACAAACTTATTGCATCTAGTACAAAAACAATATCTGGTGTGGTACTTGACATCTCATGATTGACTCAATTGCCTAAGCAAGTGATCTGCCAATCATGCGCATCCCTCTCCCCTTTAGTCTGTAAGACACCTTTAGAGAGGGTAACTCCATCACCTGCAGGTACACCACCATGCCAGGAGTCATCTATTCTAAAAAACATTAGAATATTGTCAAAGTACCCACATTGGGAAACTACCCAAATCTAGATCTAAAACCATAGATCTAGAAACCAGAATGTCGGATATTATATCCATATCCTGTCTGGAGAAACAACTGTGTGACGACCACAGTACAACCGCTCGTAGTATAGGAATTTTACTTCCTACTCCGTGTATGTCATCCAAATACCAGGACATCACACCCTACTACCTTCTTAACAGATCCATCTCCTATTCTGATGAAGTCAAAGCCATGACTGTCAAATCAAAATTAGATGATCTATCTCCGCTATAACTGCTCAAGTCTATAAATAGACATAAGCTACTTGCCTACTATGCTTCCGCTGCTCCCACTGATCACAACAACCCTCTAGCAGAATAATATATACGTGCACTTCTAAAGCTAGTTTAGAACGATGCTATACTTAACCTCCTGCCGGGTCTCATAGTCTGGAACAACAGTAGTGTCAAGTTTGGGTAAGCAAGAACCTCCCTATCACCGTCCTTGAGGCTACCGGAGTACCTCTCGGGTGTCTGAGGTTACCCACCATATCTGCGGAGTGGCTAATGGAATGTCAAACCTGATTGAATCTTTAGGTCCTATTAAATTTTCCGTAATCGTTTGCGGTTCTGGAATCACATCCAGTTCTACCATACTCCCACTACTGTTTTCTGAAAAAATCCATTTTACTAAAACTGTGGCGAGTCAAGAACAATATCACTATTGATCTTCTAGATGGTAGAAAGTCAACCCTCGACATAGCCAGGGCCAACCCACAAACTGCCATTACAAAAATGTGCCCTGAGTTATCCAGAGTATGGTTTTAAGCATAAGCCGGACAACTCCCCGTACCTTAACATCGTTAAGATATGAACCATTCTATATCCAATATAGAAACTTTGGCACTTATTTAATTGGAACCAGATTCTAATCATGCAGCTGTCTCCAGTGCATATCAACTTAATGGAAAAAGGCTAATCAGCATTACTCAACTTAGGAATACATCCAATTATGAGTAACCTGAAAGAGAAACAAGTTTCTCAAAACCATTACTATCATCTGAATACCAATCACAAGTATCTACATCTTCGATCTCTTTGAAGAATCCCGATACTTGCGACACCTGGTTCTCTACTTTATTCTTATACCCACAACTTCTCAAAACTTAGACCTTGTATTTCTGCGAAACACTTGTCTAAAATACTAGAGAAGTCATAAGTAAACAGAACATAGTATGAGGACCAACCCCTTTGTCCTGATGGATACTGGACAACATACAATACTCTGTATAAGTCCGTTGAGTTTGAATAACTCAAAACCTGTGCATCGTAGGTTGAAAACTGTACCTATGGTTAAGAACTACTCCGCTGTTCAATGCTCCTTACCCAATCGCCAACTGATATAGGTAAATGTCATCGACATAATATCAAAAAGTTATATCTCACTTTATAAAAATAAACGTACAGATATATCAATTTGAAATTGGTGCACAACAGCGGATACTCAAAACCAAATACATGCCGTCCGGCAAAAACCCAGGCGACTTCCTCAAATATCACCAATTACAACGAATTGCGATATAATGAGGATGATCACCTAATTCCCAATAACTTCCTCCCACTCATCATCTGTAAAACCATACAGATGTGAGAATGAAACCTGGTAAATACATACCCTGGAGTAAGTATCTAATCGGAAAAACAGTTTTCCATTAAATGCACTGAAACATGAAAATGTTTCGTAGGGGTATCCTGGTATTCATAGTAATGCCTCTTCCATAATCAAATTCATGACTTTAACCGTATATTTCTTTGTCATCTCTCCAAATCTCTTTATTTGTCTTTAGTCGTTACCTTCTGTACACCATCGTTAGGCTAAATGGTTTTCTTCCTTCCCTACCGTTCGGCACCAGCCTATGGTTTGGAAGAAGACTATCCAGTAAGCATAATAGGTGTACCCTCCTGAACCAAGGAGTACTCGTAACCTGAAAGAAGGTGATGATAAAAGACAACTGAATAATACCTTATTCTATTTCTTCCGAACTGGGGAAAAAAGGAAAGGTGAAATAGGAGTGGCGATGAAGTACGCGGTTTGGTCGTGAATGATAACAGTCACAATTTACTTTGCTCTCTTTCTAATCCCTTTATTTTGTCTTTACATATTACCTTCTGTACACCCTACTTAGGCTAATTGGTTTTCTTCATTCCCTACCTTTCGGCACCTGCCTATGGTTTGGAATAAGACTATCCAATAAGCATAATAGGTATACTCTCCTAAACTAAGGAGCCCTCGCAACCTGAGAGAAGGTGATAATAAAAGACAACTGAATAAACCAATTCTATTTCTCCTGAACCTGGATCCATCCTCGAAGAAGTCCCTTCGAGTTCGTATATAACCATACGATGGATCTATCCAATGGAAGTGGATGTCCGTAGTAATACGGGGTGTTCTGAGAAATGCAAAGGGTAAAAGAAGGAGTGGCAATGACTTATGCAACTTAGACAATCCAAACGCCAGTATTTTAAGAAGGTTCGGTCAACTTGGTCACTGAGTCATAGTCTAGGGTCGGTCAAAGGTCGCTGCCAAAGAGAGAGAGAAAAGAAACACTCTGCATGCACTCTAACCTAGATCAGAATGGTTATCACTTTATCTAATCCGGAAACCTCCCACTGTACTGTCAAATTCTCCTCCAAACCTAAAAGAAGAATCAATCGGGATCACCCGAAGAGTAAACCAACTCATCAGTGGGAATCGAGATCCAACTCTCATCGCATGATAACGTGACTGAATCCACTAGCGTTATCACACTCCAGAAGGTATGCGCATGCCTGGCAAGTTTCAGTTTCTTTAGAAACTCCCAATATGATTTTTACCCCCTGTTCATATGACCTTGACGAAAGCCAACAAATCATAAGTCACATGTCAAGTTCTGCCCGTCATTATCTTGTTAATTCGAACCCACCCGTACATACCCTTGACGAAAGCCAACAAGGTAATACGACTGTCCCAAACCAACTCATCTATCTATGCAACAAATGAATACCCCAGCAGCTACCAAACACTATGCCTTGACGAAAGCCAACAAGCATAGCTTGAATACTACTGACCATCCATAAGAAATGACGGAGGGCTACGACTGGTTTTTGGCGAAAAACCTTTAACGTAATGAACTTGATCTCGTTGAAGGAACCTGATAGCTTTTTATAAAAATATAGTGGCGAAAACATTTGCTAAAGAGGTCACTCCCGGTGAAGGGATCTCGGCTCTTTCCTCGTGGAATGAGGTGCAGGATATTCCAACTGAATACCGCGATGCAAAGCAACTTGTAATCGACTATAGTGAAGTTATTACCCTGACGCAAACTTCTGCCCAAAGGGTCACTCCCGGTGAAGGGATATCGGCCCTTGCCCCGTCGAATGAGGTGCAGGATATTGCAACCGAATACCACTATGCATAACAAAAGGAAATATCTTTGTAATAATACTTTTTAAATTTGTTCCAACAACATCCAAATAGGTTTGTTTTCCTTTGCATTGATCAGAATCAACGCAGTCCCATCAATTAATCACACCAGAAAAGAACGAAAATAAAATGTACGTATATGCCATCCGCATTTGTCTCTGGGTCCCGTCATCACCCGTTAGGTTACTTAACTAACGACAGAGCGGGGACTGAACTAGCGCGGGTGTAAAACATATACAACATCTAATAGTATGTATACCAATATACAATAATCGCTCCAGGCATGATAATATGCAACATTACAGAAAAGTAATAAGCATCACAGAACAATACAGATAATCTGGGATCCCCGGGTTTCACAGAGCCGCTACTGAAACCCGACGTTCCCCTGGTCGTGTGGATAGCCTGTGCAATGAAACCTAGACCCCTATGGGTGCGGCAAGTTACCCGCCAAAACCTGAAGCGAGGCAGCCCCCTACAGCATAGTGAATGGACCACCCGGCACTTCACGGAATCCGGTAATTTGAGCACCCCTCCTTTGGTCAACATGTAACCCCTACGAGTGCGGCGAATAGTCTGCCAATTCTAGAGTGAGGCCCCTCTGCCTCTCAAAGCCATGAGATGCGGACCCGTTGCCCTCCAGAACCCGGCTATCCGTGCACTCCGTCACGGGGTAAACCTAGTACAGAAATGAAAAATATGTACAACGGGTACATCGACCTCAGCCCGGTCGTGCCCCAAAAGAATATTATACAACAGGCAGTGACGACAGTCCACATGTTGGACGCTCGCCCCGCAATATCAAATGTACAAATAAATCCAAACTGCACTACCATTGCACACTGCTATCCACCACGACAAATCCGCAACATCACAGCACAACACAGAACATCAACGCGAATGTCACGTTCGCAAACCCGTCTAAAAGAACTATAGCAATCAGACGCGGTTTACCGCTCGAATGGCATTCACGGTCGGAGATATAATGTAAGTACTGTAAACTAACACGTTTAAATTTCGATCGACAAAATTTCCGGAAGTGGGCCCCACGTACATCTGCTGTACAGTAAAAAACGCTGGGCCCAAAAGAACCATTCCAAAAACCACAATTTCCCATGTAGAAGCTACTGTAGAAATTTGGTGCACTGTGGCTACAGTACGGAGGCGGATCCGCCGCCAAAACGTGGTTTTGGCCGCTGATCCGCCGCGCTACAGTAAAATCAGCCCACCAAATTTTCACAGTTTTCTTAGAAAAGCCTGCTCGATTTTCTGAGATGCTCAAAATGATTTTTAGGCCTGTTTTAAAATCGACAGAAACTTTAAACTTGGAAATTGCGATTTTGAAAATTCCGCTCGATCGATGTTTTAAACGCGTTAGAACAAGTTAGTAAAGCTTAATGGCGTGGCTCTGATACCATGTAAGTCTACGGTAGCGCCCCGGCTGTCAATCTGACGCCAAATGCGGAACAAAAACTTTTATAACTGGCGCTATCGCATACTATAACCCGGATTTGCCATTAACGCTAAATTAACAAACTACAAAGAGGGTAGAAAGGTTATACCGAACGATCCGAGTCCTTCGTTCTTTAACCTTCATCCCACGCTCCGTTGCGGCTGCTCCGATCTCCTGGCTCCTCGTCGAGGTGGCACCACATCTACGGATCTTTAAACGGGCTCCCGCCTCTGAACCGAGGCAACTCGGTCATCATGTTTGCTAAAAAAGATGACCAAGATTGATGTAGAGAATGAGTAGAACACTTTGTCTCACTTCGTCCAAAGCCATGGACGAACGGTTAATGAAGTTGCCATTTGAATCGGGAGATGGAATAAAAGGAGCTATGAAATTTCCATACACAAATATATCATAATCTTTTCCACCAAGTGAGTGAGTGAGGAGGAGGGGAGGGGCCGGCCATAATATAGGAGGAGGGAGGTGAGGGTAGGAGCAAGTGGTGACCATTAGAAAAGCTTCTCACAAAAATATCAAGAAGAAATATCTTAGCAAGAACAAAACACATTAATGGAAAATGGTGACTTATAAATACACCTCATCAACCATTAATGCAAAACCAATGAGTCACTAATCCTAGTCATCATCCAAGAAGCTTCCTCTCATGACTCATCCTCAAAGAAAAGATAAATCCGTATTTAACCGAATGTTTAATACGGGTGATAGAAAACTGGAAACTGACAACTTCCAAAAGCGATCCCGAAACGAATTTCAGGATAACCCTGTAACTGTATAAATATATCCGCATTTGTATTATGACCGAATACAAATGCAACTGAGACAAAGATATTATATCTACAAAGTATAATACATGGATCCGGCTTAAACCAAAGCCCACAAGTATTATCTGCCCGAAATATGACACGTGCGTAAACGCACGTGCATTTTCCGAACCCTGCCATAATACCATACGGCCTCTACAACGTTTCGCCCGAACTTGGGAAACTATCTGTGGGGGACTCTAATGACTCGTCAGTACCTTGGCAGTGGGTTTAACCACAAGCCGTCAGCGGCACTAGCTGTGCGTAACGGCTGCCTATGCACTGACCTCAAGAGAGGCTGATGAGCGAACTCATCCAGAAACCCTACTGAGCCTAACAGTGACAATGTATATACAGTCCGGTCCGTTCATCTATGAGTATCGCATATCCGGCCTAGGGGGCTAGTAACGTCAGACCCCCAATAGCGGTATAAGTCGTGTCGGAGACAAGCCCTGAACACCCTGAGAAACTACCGGAGTACCTACCAGTAATTCTCACCTTCCTTGGCCAAGAACTTGGTGTAATGGCTTTCCTAGACACAACGCGATCTCCACCCCCAATACCGGGAGAGACGAATCCCCTGCCGATCCGCTCACGTGCCTCCATGTGGCTCGGGACTGTACCCAAAAAATACCTGTTTGCACGACTCCTTTAAGCCGTGGTAGGGTAGAAATCAAAGCACAGTGGGAACTCACACGAGACAAATGACGACCTCAGGTCGATGAACTAACCTGTACACATGTCACCAGGGAACTGCTATCTGATGATAGGTATAATACGAACTAGCAGGTTCCCGGCGAGTCCTGTCCGGTGTACTCATAACCCAATGAGCACCTGTATACATCTTAGGTGATCCAACTGACACCAGTGGCTTGTGAGACCGGCCACCGCCCCTCGTCGGGGTCTCGACTGTATACACTAGACTACTCCGGAGTATCGATGCCCTGTCTCGAAACTCCCATGACTAAGGACCACTATTAAGGATGTGCTTATGGACTACCCAACTCTCACGTATATGATCGCCCTCATACTGTTGGTAGTCAAGCAAGATCCTAAGGGCTCTATCAATGTGTAACATGTAATCAGTCACCTGAATATGTACACGACTGATAAAGGCAAACCAGATAGCATACTATCATCTTAAGTAAGACTGTCCTACCGGCATAGGTCCTCCTCAATCATTGCACTCACGTGGCTGCGATCCAATAATTGACTTTGAGGGCCCTATATCCAATACGCGGAACCGCGGCAAGAATGGTCATTCTGCGTTGGTTCCGCGGCGCCGTTGGTGCAGGTGGGGCCGTGCCTTCTTGCGCTGGCCCGTATGTACTTGTTGCAGTTTCTGGTAAATTTTAAATCTGCTCAAGTGTTGAGCTTTCTGAGAAGTCTTTGGGTGTTCAATCGTTTGATCGAATGTTTTAACTGTGCCTAGTTTATTAGTATTTGATACAATAATTGGAATCTACAAATTTATTTGTTGCATGTCAATCTAGCATTTCGGTCTCGGGAATAATCGGAAATCTTGTTGAATTATCCGACTTATTTTGAAAAAGATGTTTTCATGGATTAGACCTAAATGCGAGCTTTACATTATTAGGCATGAAATCTTGGATATGTGATATTCCGGGTTTATGTTGTCTAAAGGCAGTTACGATTCCAATTGTTGTAGTTTTTCATTTTATTTCTCTGCGACCGTAAGTGTAGTATGTAGTGTATCGCCGGTTTCGTTGCTATACATCAACGACAATCGGGGTACGCATACTTACTTACGTTGATGATATGTGTTATTATGTGTTGCTGAGATTTGATATGCAGGATTGTCGTGATTGAATAGCCGGTGGTTTTATGTGAGATGAGAGTTTTCTTTTCATTCATGTAAAATTCAATTGTATGTAATATTCTTTTATTTGGGGCACTTCTGGGTTGAGGATGATGTCACCAGTGTTGTATATTATCTACTTTTCTGCATTAGGATAGACCCAAGGAGGGGAGCACAAGTGACCGGGTTCTGGGGTTCAGTAGGAGGCCATCTCGAGGAGTCGAGACCGGGTCTCCTAAACTCCACAATTGGTAGGGTCGATTGCCGCTCTCGTAGGGGTCTAGGGGTGTGGGCTTGGCTATTCATCGCGACCGTGGAATCCGTATTTTTTATTGATGGCTAAATACAAAATACGGACCTCCTAGATATCCTATATTAAATGTGCTTCTGCTGCTTATATTCTTTGATGTGTTCATTTAATATATCTGAGACGAATGGAATATTATATATATGATATATAATTGACGTTGCTTATGTTTTGCACCCGCGCTAGCCCCGTCCTGGTATGCCGTTAGTTAAGTAACCTAACGGTGCATAACGGGACACTGTGGAGAATGCGAGTGGCATAAGCGTACGTTATATTTTCGTTTCTTTCTATGATGGCTTAAGGAATTAAATGATGGGACCACATTAATGAGATTAATGTAAAGAAAAATGAACCTAAAAAGATGTTGTAGAATCGGATTTGAAACACACTCGGCCTTTTATGAAATAGCAAGTTTCAAAAATGCGGAGCTTAAGCCACTCCTTTTAAACCCATTGGATTCTACAACCATATCAAGTTCAAAGCGTTAAAAGTTTTCTTAAAAACTATCCGCAGCCCTCCATCATTTTAGGAAGTAGAGTACTTAGTATTCGTGCTGCGTATTTTGACTTTAGTTAAGGCGCTGTGTACTGTAGCTAAGTGATGTCTTCCTACACTGCATATGATGCAGATTAGTTAGGACATTCATATGATTATGTTGACTTTAGTTAAGGGTCATATGAGTGGGTCTAGTTAATCATGAAATGACGGGAAGAACTTGACTAGTACTTATGATATGTTGACTATAGTTAAGGTCATGAGTGTTAGGGGTAAAAATAATATCGGGAATTTCAAGAGTTAAAATTTGCAATGAGATTGCATACCTTCTATATGATAGTAGGATCCCGATCCCACTGTGAGCAAAAGTTGCTCCCGGAAGAGTTTTGCACTTTACAATTAGCTAACCCATTAGGTGTCTAGAAAGGTGTCAAACGGGGCTAGGCCTCTGGGTAGACGAGGTTTATTTTATTTAGGTCTGTGCGAATGCATGGGGAACCCCCCTCAAGTACCGGCACCGGCCTGGTTAAACGGTTAGCGAAGTTGTAGAATGTAATTAATCCCGGCTAGTTTTCTTTTTAAAGGTTTTAAAGAAAATTTGATAAAAACAGTGGGAGACATCGATTAGACAAGATAATAACCAATCTGATCTTTGCATGTGCTTTCGCTGAGTGTATTCTTTTCTCTCTCTTAACAGCAGATATAAATGTCAGGACTCAAGCTTCTATTAGATAAAAATAAACTGAATGGGACCAATTATAAAGATTGGCTGAGGAATCTCAATATTGTCTTGACTTATGATAAGGTATCATATGTCCTCACGGCTCTAACCCCGCCCATCCTAGGTCCTAAACCTTCAGTTGCGGATAGGGAAATCTGCAAGACATGGGACGCTGACTGTTCCACGGCCAAATTCCTTGTGCTTGCATCGATAGATAACACACATCAGAAGCAGCACGAGAATATGGACGTACAATCCATATTCCTCCATACAAAAGAGTTGTATGGAGAGCAATCTCACGTATTACGATACGAAGCATCCAGAAAGCTGTTTCAGATGCGAATGGCCCCTGGCACAGCAGTAGGAGACCATGTTCTGAAGATGATAGCTCTCATAGATGAGCTTGAGGACCTTGGGTGGACAATGGACAATGAGCAATATACGGATATTATTCTGCAGTCTCTCCCCTCCACCTTTGCTCAATTTATAGTTAACTTCAACATGCACAACATGGAGAAGGAACTACCTGAACTCCTTAATATGTTAAAGAGTGCAGAGAGCACGCTGAAGTCAGTAAAGACTCCCGCTTTGGGTGTTGGGCTATCTTCCTCCTCTCGCCCGAAGGCTAGAGCCAAGGGAAAGATGAAGAAGAAACCCACCAAACCTATGGGCGGAGTCAAAAAGGTTAAGGGGAAAGACAAGTCCAAGGTTGGGGAATCGGGGAAAGGAGAATGTTTCCACTGCAAGAAGACGGGACACTGGAAGCGGAACTGTACTGAGTACCTTGAACTCAAGAAGAAGCATGGTGATGCTTCAGCTTCAGGTGTGTTCGTAATTGAAAACTGTTTTTCTATTAACTCTGCTTCCTGGGTATTAGATACCGGTTCAGGTTCTCATATTTGCAATCCTGTGCAGGCGTTGAAAAATAGCAGAGTTTTGAAGACAGGTGATCATACTCTCCAAGTTGGAAATGGTTCCAATGTAAATGCAGTTTCAGTGGGAGAGTATCACCTAGGGTTTCCATCGGGTTGTATATTGGTTTTGAACCCATGTTATTTTGTGCCAAGTATGCTTTGTAATATTATATCTGTTTCTTTGTTAGATAATGAAGGATATCATTTTGCTGTGCAACACAATATTATGAACATTAGACTTAATCAAGAGTTGATTGGTTGTGGTACACTTAAAAACGGAATATACGTCCTTAATCAACACACAATTTTCAATATTCAACACACAAGTAAAAGAAAATTTTCAGATAAAAATGAAGCTTTTCTTTGGCATTGTAGACTTGGTCATATTAATGAAACAAGACTAAACAAACTTCATAAAGATGGATATTTAAATTCTTTTGAGTATAAATCTTATGCAACTTGCCAGTCTTGTATCAAAGGTAAAATGACCAAAACTCCGTTTACTGGACACGGAGAAAGAGCTACTGAGCTCCTAGGCCTCATACATAGTGATGTATGTGGGCCAATGTCTACACATGCAAGAGGCGGTTTTTCCTACTTCATAACTTTTACTGATGATTTCTCAAGATTTGGTCATGTGTTTTTGATAAAACATAAATCTGAAGCTTTCGAGAAATTCAAGGAGTAGAAACTTGAAGTAGAAAACCAAACAGGAATGAGAATCAAGATACTTCGATCAAATCAAGGTGGAGAGTACTTAAGTACTGAGTTCTTGGACTTCCTAAAAGAGAAAGGGATTCTCTCTCAGCTCACTCCCCCTTACACACCACAGCACAACGGTGTGTCAGAGCGATGGAATCGTACCCTATTGGATATGGTACGATCCATGATGAGTGATTCCGAGTTACCCCTCTCCTTTTGGGGGCATGCATTGGAAACTGCAGTTTTTCTGTTAAACAAAGTTCCAACCAAGACCGTGTCTACCACTCCATATAAGATATGGCATGGGAAGAGTCCATCTCTTAAACGAGTTAAGATTTGGGGTTGTCCGTCTTTTGTCAAAAAGCAGAATCCAGACAAACTAGAGACACGATCGGTCAAATGTATATTTGTGGGATATCCAAATCATTCGTTTGGGTATCTTTTCTACCACAAGGAGGAACAAAAGGTGTTTGTTTCTCAGTATGCCACATTTTTAGAAAATGAGATTTTTCCAAATGATGCTAATGGCAATGTGGTAAATCTAGAAGAGGTTCTAGAAACACAAGTTACAAATGACGACTTGGCTGAACCTGATGTTGTAACAGAATCTAATGAATCTCAGCCACTCTGTAGATCTGGTAGGACTTCTCGCCCACCGGAGAGATACTACGGTTTTCTCATTGATGGTGATAGAGAAGATTGCATCATGGATGATGATGATCCTGCCAGTTTTCATCAAGCTATCACGAGTGGTGACTCTGTGAAATGGCTGGATGCCATGAGATCTGAAATGGAGTCCATGTACACCAACAAAGTATGGACTTTGGAGGATGTACCCTCCGGAATAAAACCTGTAGGCTGCAAATGGATCTTTAAAAGAAATATCGGTGTAGATGGACAGGTGGAGACCTATAAGGCAAGGTTGGTAGCGAAAGGTTTTCGTCAAAGACCAGGTTTGGACTATGACGAGACTTTCTCTCCGGTATCCATGCTTAAAACCATTCGGATCCTACTTGCTATTGCTGCTCACTACGACTATGAAATCTGGCAGATGGACGTTAAAACTGCATTTCTAAATGGTGATTTAGATGAATGCGTTTATATGGATCAGCCAGAGGGCTTCATTGACAGTGGGAGCAGCGGAAAAGCATGTAAGTTGCTTAAATCCATTTATGGATTGAAGCAGGCATCACGGAGTTGGAACATCTGTTTTGATGATGTTATCAAAGAGTTTGATTTCATCAAAAATCCAGATGAACCTTGTGTTTATAAGAAGACTGTAGGGAGATCTGTCGTATTCCTCGTATTGTACGTGGATGACATACTTCTGATAGGAAATGATATTCCTATGGCTACAGTCGGTCAAATCATTCTTATCACAAAGGTTCTCCATGAAGGACCTGGGTGATGCCACGTACATATTGGGCATACGGATCTATAGGGATAGATCTGAACGGTTATTGGGATTGTCCCAAACCAAGTACATCAACACCATCCTAAAGAGGTTTAGTATGGAAGACTCCAAGCGGGGTGCCTTACCCGCTTGCCACGGAGTCACTCTCTCCAAGGACGATTGCCCAAAGTCTAATAAAGAGAGAGCTCGCATGAGCATTATTCCCTATGCTTCGGCCGTATGATCGATAATGTATGCGATGTTGTGTACACACCCTGATGTAGTTTATGCACTTAGTGTAGTAAGCAGGTATCGGTCAAACCCATGGGAGAATCACTGGACT
Source organism: Agapanthus africanus (assembly GCA_030015575.1). NCBI lineage: Eukaryota > Viridiplantae > Streptophyta > Magnoliopsida > Asparagales > Amaryllidaceae > Agapanthus > Agapanthus africanus. Next base: position 613,095,399 of record JASDDO010000014.1, on the reverse strand, counting down.
GCTGTGAAGAACATTCTTAAGTACTTGCGAAGGACTAAAGAATTGTTCTTGGTGTATGGTAACGGGGATCTCCAAATGGAGGCCTTTACCGATTCGAGCTTCCAGAGTGACAAGGATGACAGCATGTCTATCTCAGGGTTTGCATTTACCCTCAATGGAGGGACGGTAAGTTGGATGAGTTCCAAACAGGATACCGTTGCAGATTCAACGATGGAAGCTGAGTACATTGCTGCAAATGATGCTGCCAAGGAAGCCGTCTGGATGAGGAAGTTCATCTCGGAGCTAGGAGTAGTTCCAACCATTATTGATCCAATACCTTTGTATTGTGACAATAATAGGGCTATGGCGTTGGCCAAAGAGCCCAGGTCCCATCAGAAGTCCAGACACATCCTGAGGCGATATCATCTGATCCGGAAGATAGTTGATCGCCACGAGATCGAGATCAAGAGAGTAGATACAAAGGATAACACTGCGGATCCATTCACCAAGGCCCTCCTTCAGCCGCAGCATGAGCGACTTTTTGAGATGTTGGGTATGAGATACGTCAATAATTGGCCTTAGTGCAAGTGGGAAATTGTTGGATATATGTATGCCCTAGAGGCCATTATATGATATTGTATGTACTGATGTGTGTGTGTGTGTGTGTGTGTGTATATATATATATATATATATATATATATATATTCAGAGGACGGTCTTGCTCGACATGATAGTATGCTATCTGGTTTCTCTTTATCATATATTCACTTGATCATGTTTTTTATTCATTTAGTACATGTTGATAAAGCCCTAAGGATACTAGTTTGACTGCAGGGATTATGATGTGGATCATACTAGTGGGACACCTGTAGTTTATAAGCTTATCCTTGAAATGTTCCTAGTCGTAGGTATATCGAGACAGGGCATCGATATTCCAGTGTAGACTAGCGTATACTATTTTTTGTTCCATATGATGGCCGATGGATGATCTCATATCCGTCTGGTGTGGTGACACCAAAGATTGTATACGGGTGCTCAGTGAGACTGGGTACACTGAACGGACTCACCGAGAACTCCTATATGGTATTATATCATACGTCGGATAGCAGTTCTCACGTGACACTGGTACAGGTTAGTCTGTAGACCCGAGATCGCCATAGAGTCTTGTGTGTCCTCCCACTGTATCTTGATCTCCACCCTACTACGGCTCTACTGAGTCGTACAAACAGGTGGATTTTGGGTACAGTCCCGAGGCATATGGAGGAAATGAGCGATAGGAGGGGTTTCGTCTCTCCAGATATTGGGGGTTGATGCTGTGCTGTGCACGATTGGCTATAACAGGAAGTCCCTGGCCAGGGCTGCTGAGATATTACTGATAAGTGTTATCAGCAGTTTCTCGATCTGTTGTAGACCATATACCGGCATGACTTATTGAGTTATTGGGGTCGACGATTCCATCCCTAGACTCGATATGCAGCATATCTGATAAAGAGACCGGACTGTACGGTAAGTGTTGCCAGTTGGATTGACGGGAGTTTTGACAGGTTCGCTTGTTCTTCTTCTGTTCGCTCAATACCCGGATAGCCGTTACGTTTAGCTGACCGCTTGCGGCTTGCAGGTGTTTGATGTGATCATCACCTACTGCCGGCGTATTGACGAGTCTTAGAGTCCCACATAGGAGTTTCCTGGCTCAGGCGAAACGATGTGGTGTACATATGAGATATGTGCGGGAGCTCGATTAATTACGTGTATATGATGCTGTATTTTAATCGGGTGTTTTATATTGGTCGGGTCGTATGAGATATGATCGGTTTATTAAATCAAGTGTTGATTTAATATTGACTTTTATCTCATTTAAATAAACCTTTTCTTTATGATGGATGCATGCATGTATATGTACTGATGATGTGCATACACACATACATACATGCATTAGTATCATGGTTGATGATACATCAAAGATGGCAATATAAGAAATACATGGAAAGTAAATATATTTTTATATATTAGAATGAGAAAAAGAAAATTGATTATTCATCATTGTTGACTTTTCTTTACTTGACCAAAGTTAAACTATGGTTTCATTTTCCTTTGTTATTTTTCTCATTCTAAAATATCTAGATATTTTTATTAACCATGGTTTGAGTTTAGATATTTATGCTTGATATTTATCTCTCTCTCTCTCATTATCTTTATGATTATCTTTTTCATCCAAAAGAAAAGATAAGCCATCTTCATCTTCCTCTCTCTAGCTCTCTCTTGAGTTTTGTAAATTGAGTGAGGTTAAAAGAAAGAAAGGGTTTTTATATGAGAACATAACCATATCATCACACTACACTTCTTTAGCCCCTTGTAGTTTGTTTGCTTCATCTTCTTTGTGATCTATTGGAGCAAGGAGCTTTGAGCAAAGGAACTCTGGGTGGATCGTCGTGGACGTGGCGGAGGTTCAAGCTAGCTCGTTCAAACCCTAGGAGGTCTACAAAGGTTATAGTCACTCCACTTAGTCATAAATTAACTCTAATATGTGATACTATAAGTTTTACCCTATATTTCTAGTTCGATTCCTAGTTAAGTTTGCTTAGCACCTCTTCAAATCAAAGTTGTGGCATGTGTGATGCTTCCAAACCCTATATGAGGTGATAAGGAAACCCTACATGAGATGCCGGATTTGGACGACCCTTTGAGAGGGGCCGTTGTGGTTGACAGTCGATCGAAGACCGACTTCTTGGGAGCTTATTTCTGCAGCGCTGAGGCACCAACACCCGCTGGTGGAAACATGATCCTGAAGAATAGTCCAGAAGTGGCTTGCGTAACCTGCCCCACTGGCATTAAGAAAATGAAGGTCGTGTGGGGCCCGTAAGTCACTCCTCCAGTTGGGGCAGAATGGGAGTTGCTGTTGCAAGTTGTGCAGTTGGAAGCCATCGATTTTTCTTCTTCTTTTGCACAGGAGAAAGACATCAAATCTTAGTACCTCGAATCCAAGGGCAACCATAGTGAACCGCGATTTTGTTCGCGAAACACGACACACGAAGTGTGGAATGGAAAAAGGAAAAGGCCCCACCGGGCGTGCCATAATCTGTTTACCGCAGAAAACAGAGACGAACTGGGATGGATCGTCTTGCCTGAATTTTGGGGCAGATGCTATTTGGATTTATCCGTCCACCTCTCCGAAGATACCAAGTTGATTTATAGCACCATATATCGGAGGTTTGGACGGATGCGGCCGTTGTAGCGGACTTCGTTAGATTCTCTCTCGTTTTATGAGGGGCTTTTGATTGTAAGGATGCTCTTCCATGCAGGCGCAAGCCCCTGCAGTTAATTACGGTACCGCATTACGATAACCACTTTCTCCTGCTCCGGCAGTTCATTTCGTATCGTGTGTATGTTTTGTTTTGGTTTTGGTTACCCGTGGATTGTATACGGAGACTAATTTATGTCGTCGCTCGTAGGGCGTGGATTAATCCAAATCCGTATATTTTTAGATTTGGATTTGGTTTTATTTAAGGACCATTAATCTAGTTTGAAATTAAGATCAACTTAAATATATATGAGCATTTGGGGCTCACTTTGTTTTTGAGTAAGGATACATTAGTCCAATTTGAGACTAAGATCAACTTGGCAAGATTTTGAGGATCATTTTTTATTTCAGATCCAATAACAGAGTATTTGGGCTTGGCTGCAGGAAAGACTTTAGAGACCTGGCCAATTTGGGGGCTTGGTCTGCTTAGTCTTTTATTTTATTTTAAAAGTGCTAGGCACTTATTTGGGCTCTGTTTGTTCAGTCTCTTTCCTTTCATGCTGAAGTGCTAAACACTTATATGACCTATGACGCTCATATATATGACATGTGAAGCATTCAGTCATGAGCGCCGCCCAATGAGCACTGAGCACTCAGCCCTTTTGGCTGTTTGCGGAGTGCTATGCACTTTTGTTCAGCGCCCACGTGATGAGCACGTGCGGCGCTGGCCTTCTGTTTTAGGCGCCGTGCGTCTTTCACGTGAGGCGCTGGGCGCTGTTAAACGGGACGCCCACGTAGGAAGCACGAGAGGCGCTAGTCTTTTTCCTTTTATCAATTTTAGAGATTAAATCTCTGTTAATATTTTCATAGAGGTTAAACCTCTATCAATGGAGCTTTGACCATTAACGCTCGCTAAAATCACTATATTTGAGGATTTTAGGTTGAGCTTTTAAAGAACTAAGTTCTCAGTTTAAAGGAACTAAGTTCCTGGAGTACTATGGACTCCATGTTCTTCATGTCCAATCTTGTTCTTCCCTGAATCTTTGATTCTCAAGAACAAAATCTTCCTAATGAGAATTAAATTCTCAACTTGTGAGAGATTTGTCTTGTGGAGCTCAAATCCAGAAAAAGAACTAAATTCTTTGAGAAGGGATAAACCCTTAGATATGTTAGGCAAAGGAGATGTTTTTGATCTCTTCCTTTTTTTTCTTTACGTAGGGTTTTTAGGAGGAGGAGAGTCTTCTCATTTCTCGAGAATTGAATTCGATGTTGTTTTTGAAGCTTTCTGTGGTCTCTATATATCTCTCCCTCTCTGTGCATCCTTCTATGTGTCCCACCTTTTTTCTCTCTCCCCCGAGACTTGAAGTCTCAGGTCCTTTATATAGGTAAGGCGGATTATTAATTATTTTTTTGAGAAAATCTCTTATTGAGAGATTCCAATTGATTTAATTGGTCTCAAAATTGATTTGGGGGAATTTTACCCACCATTGGATTTTTGATCCAAGAACTTCTGTTTTTTACAGAATAAGATTTTCGTTTTTAACGAGATTGGGGAAATATTTTCCCCTATACAGAATTTATTCTGTAAGATGGTGATTTTTTTAATCACCATCGGATTTTTAATCCAAGAGTTATCTATTTTTGTAACATTTCAGAAAAATAAAATATTATTTTTGGGAATTTTTATAATTAAATAATAAATATGATGAATATTTTATTAATGCGGTATAATTAAATACCGATAAAGTGGAAAATATTTGAAAAATTATAGGAATTACTGAAAAAGCGTGTTTTATAAGATTTGAGCATTTATAAATTGTTATATAATTAATTATATTGTTTTTAATACTAATCGCGATTAAATATCGCTAATCGTGCGTTAAGCTAGTTTTGTGCATGTGACATGCACCAAGTCATTTTTAGTACTTGTTACATTTTATCATGGCTTTCTCTTCATTTTCTTGCATGTTTGTTGTTTTAAATGAGAAGAGTAAATAGAAAAGAAAAGGAAAAGAAAATGATAAAGAATGAGATATGTGCATGAGAGAGAGAGAGAGAGGATGAGGGGTCAACCTTGGTCTTGGTTCATTCTCCCCTTCATTATTTCCTTCATCTCTTTCCCCACATCATCCCCATGGCTGCCCTCTCCTTCACCTCCTCTTCATCCCCACAAAACAACCCCAATCAACACAAAAACCTCATCCCCACTTCATTAAAAACTTGCAGAAGCTCATCATAATCACTTTGGACCAAGAAAGTTTGAATTTTGAAGACTTGGGGCAACTCAAGAATTTCCTTGAGTTGCCAAATGAGGTAATTCTTACACCATTAGTATAATTTTGCATTCCATTAGCTTCTATTGTTAGTTTAGAATCGATATATCGAGATTTAGTAAACTTAGAAATTTCCTAGAAGAAGTTTGTGGGATTCTTGAATTGTGAAGTGTAATTGAGGTTAGTAGAGACCATTTAACCCCTGTAGTGATGATATATAGTGGGCTAAACCAGAGATTAGAACCCCAATTCGCAAACTTAGAAAACCCCGATATCGTATTTTTGTAGACTTTGTGATGGTAAATTGGAATCTGCTACAACTCGGGGACCTGGAAATTTTTTTAGCAAACACAGTGATACATGCAGACATCCTAGAAGCTACCACTGAAACCCAGGACCCAACCCTTTCACCATGGACACAATTTTAATCCCCTGGGCTGCAAATTGCGGCCTGGGTACCTCATTTTTGATTCGTGCTTCATCCATGGCCTTATCTCCAGTAAACTAGACCCTCCATGTATGCAAAATTGGCTAATTTCACATAGGGTAAAATCTGGAGTTGTTTTCTTGAGTTGCTGCATTATTTTGCGACTTCGTTTTAACTTGAGTTTTGGTATTTGATATTTTAATTTCGTCGTGTGGCGTTTGAACGTCAACGGCTAGGGCTATTGGTCGTGTTTTGCATGCAAGGCTATAGGTTTTAACCTATGAGCGAAACGTGTGCCGTTTCTGTTTTCCACCTTAATTTTTAATACGCATTTGCGATTGTGTATTGGTTGTAGGTATCCCACATGGAATTCGAGACGACGAGGAGAGCGTGGCGTCTCCAGCAAGCGAGGATCAATGTGAGTAGATCTATAGCTACGGGGGAAGTCGGGTGGATGGCGTATAACACCCCCGTATGTTTTTGATGGAAACCGATATATAGATTATGGTTAAGAAAACCTAGATTAGAAAACTAAGGATATGGTTTATAAGATAGTTAGAGATGATGTGAAGGATTGAATATGTATATCGAGAGATGAGATGAAAGCTTTAGGGAAATGAAAAGTGAAAGTGAATCACGACTTATAGATATGTAGTTACACTAGAATAAATATGAGTTTTAGAGTAGCATGAAACTAGATTAATAAAGTAGATGTATATATAAAAGATGACTTAATGTGATGAAAAGAATATACGAGGTGATATGATGACTTGATTGATATGTCGGTATACGGATGCGAGTCGATTGAGATGACTGATACCTTTGCTGGTCCCCTGATATGAGATTGTTATGGTTGTGACCCGGGGATATAGGTATATAGATTTATATAATGTTGTGAATCTTGATTGATATGTCGTACGAGACGTTAGATCCGTACCCCTTATTGTCATATAGGATGATAGGATCCCTAATGGTTTAATGCCGCCGTACGATGATTTTCCGTACGTGATGAGTTTGGCTTGATGATTAATCCATACCCTTGACTAGAGGATGCCGGACGATGGATTGTACCATACATGATGTTGTGAGGCTGGATGCCGATTGATAGATTCACTGACTCGGTCATGTTAGATACGTATACTTGTCAGCATTTGCATACGATTTACTTTATGCTACGCTCATGTCACTCTCATTGCATTTCATATACCTGTGCTAGTACACCTACACCATTATCGATGATGCGTATGTTACACTTACACTGATTGGCCGGCTCACACACTTCATTATCGATAATTGCCATGTCACTACACGGTAGGATTGTTGCATCATGATATGACTCCTTGCATAATATACCTGCTATAGTTGCATATGCACCTTTATACGATGTTGCATTAGACTTTGGAGAATTTGGGAACCGCGGGATATATTTTTAATCTGGATTCATTTAAAAGAGCGGTTTTTCCTCGATATGTGCATATTACTGTTCCATGTTGCATGATATACGGATATGCTTACATTTCTGTTATATGTCGCATACATCATACTTTACGCTTTTACGCATTGAGATATGCTGTTTTCATGAGATTTCTGGATTTGAGAACCGTGGCTATTTCAAAAGAAAGCATGTACTGTTTAAAAAACCCGGTTTCTCTTGATATGATATTTCAGTGCGTCCACCATAAGTTTTATCGGATCTGAGACGTGTGATATGTAAAACCCGATTCGAGGAGTTGGATGAGGCCGATTGCGGGTACATGGTGGGCCCGGTATGGTACCCCGAGACGAGAAAGGATTGTTGTGTAGTAGACGGTGAGCCTGGCAGAAGGACTACTACCTACCAGTGATAGTATTTGGGCTCGGCGGATATCCGGAGGATACCGACCGGAGTCGAGAGATGATATGGGCCGATCCGGACTGACGGAGCCCGTGGGCCGATCCAGACTGACGGATCCCGAGATATTAGGATTTACGTGTCGATGCTGGACACGGGTTTCATGATGTTTTCGAGTGTCGATGCTGGACACCCAGGTTCCATGATTTTGATGTGTCGCGAGGGACACACGTTGATTTATATCCTCATACTTCCATGCATATGCTTTTATGATATTTACATGCATGATGTTGTTGTGTCACTGGTTGACACGTGGACGGGATCCACTTGCATACATACATTGATGATATGGTTGGACGAGATCCACATGCATACAGACATTGATTATATTGTTGGATGATATCCGCATGCTGATTGACATTGATATTAGTGTTGGCACATATGCAGATACGGTCACCCTAGATATCATAATATTACCTTTATGATACAGTTGACCTAAGAGTCGTTGTTTATTCGATTTCTACCTGTTGATGTTTTCTACTCACGAGTTGGCAACTCACCCCCGTTGTGCCACAGTTCTTGCAGGTTGACCGCATGGATCCATAGAGGTATCGCTGGCACACAGCTGCATTCGGGTGTTTGCTTTGGTAGGTGGTACATGTTGGATCATACCCCTCTTGTATTTATTATTCATATCGTATCTAGTCAACTCCATCAATCAAAAATTAGTATTTGTATAAGTAATGAGACTTAGTGAGACTTGTGGTTGCGAGACTTAGTGCGAGGGGTTTTCCGCTACTTGTGGTTTTGATGTCTTGCTTATTTCTTTATCTTTTGTGGTGAACTTCGCCGTTGGGCGTCGTATACTTATATTTACTATCTTGCGTGGTTGTGATCCACCGTTTGGCGAAGAGCTAGCACCCGCTTGGGGATGCCTTTATTATTATCTTGTATTGTGGTTTTGGATCAAAATATACAAAGGTGGTGCTGCCCAAATTTTTAAAGGATGAAACATGTTTTCAAACCAGTAAATTTCACTTGCATTATTCATGTTCCCTTTCTATGCATTTAAGAAAAATTTGATTTCATTATACCTTTATTTCAAAACTTCACCTCCTTGATTTTCTTAAAAAGGTTTAGATTTCTGGGTTTCGGCTTACTTGAATTACGTGACGCCTTTAGGCGTGACGTGATTTAAGTGCCGGTCACGAGCTAATATTTCGGGTCGTGATAAAGTTGGTATCAAAGCGCTAGGTTTAACCTTGGTTCGAGTCTATGTTTGACTATGCGGAGTTTAGGGCGGGTATGTATTTCGGAACTTAGGCTTGACCTTACGGAATTTAGACTTGAACGGGGGGTATTAGACTCGAACTTTCGTTTCATAGGCTGACCCTGATTGATGGAGTAGGTAGCTTAGGTGGAGTAGGTAGCTTAGGTAGACTGACGTACCGTACGTATGTTCCGCGGCATATTTACGATACGATACTCCACTTAAGAAACCTTAGGATGTACATATTCTGAGATATGTGATTCTCTTCGTACCCATGATTATACATCCATTTGAGATCCTTAATTCTGTTCGTCTCCATGATCATACTTTCATTGATGTTGTTTCTTCTTATGTTCATGTATCCATTCTGGATCTGTCGTTTCCTTCCATGCCCTTGATCTGTTTTCATCGACACACGATTGAGGTTCCTGTCACCATGGTTTGAGCGCAGATTGAGCTGCTGCTAGTGATGCGGTCATGACGAGCTCATCGTGGGCGAGGACTGACCATTGTGTTTTCTGATGACATGGGAACGTCTCGATGTAGTGTTGTGTTATGACCTCTTGATGAGGCGAGTGATTGGTTTTACACCGGATGATCGGGCCATTGTTAGAGCTGCCAGTTGCGAGAGGACTGTTGATGTACAGCCTACCTCAGAAATTGTGATGTAGTCTACCGTGCAGACAGATGACCCAGCTGTTGCTGAGATTGATAGGATGTCGACTCCAGAGCATACGAGCTGAGATCGCTGGAGCTTCCAGGCAGAGATGCGACAGACGATAGCTAGTCTGTCCCGAGTTAAGAGACGAAGACGATTTGTCAGATTGATGCGCCGACGCAGGCCCAGTTGAGTTGAAGATTTCCAGTGTGGAGCGTCTTACTCAGATCTAGAGTAGACCGATCCAGAGATGACAGTTGATGTATCGTCTTTCCTGGAGGATTGAGGCATTGTTTAGCATACGGACGAAGGGTATTCACATGTTGCCTAGGCAAGGTTAAAAAGTTCGAACGAATGTCAGAAACCCATTTTTCCAAGTTTAAGGTACTTAGAGGAACATGCAAGTGATCCTGTGGACCCTCTATAAGAATGAAACCCTAACTCGACATGATGACCTTGGAACCGCTTTTGAACCTTAGGGTTTGCAGCAGTTTAGCAGTGCCATCAGTGAGGCTTGGGTTTGCCCTTCTACAGTTGGTCCATAGGTGCTGTGGCATGTACTGAATATTATTAGACTGTGCTCAGGTGTTGAGCTTTCGGGAAATTTTGGGACTTGATGACTCGATCGAAAATTTAGCGTCGTCCGGATATCATGTGATAAGAGATTAGCAAGCTGACCAGTTTCGGATAGAGGACCTTACCCAGATGCGTTGTGAGTTGATAGAGAACGGACGAGTATTGAGTATTCCTCCGATGGTTGGGATGAGTTCCCGAGGACGTATTCGGCTAGAGATCTTCTACAGAGCGATGAAGATACCGAGTTCGTGATTTCGAGTCAGTATGAGAGACTTCGGATTGACTGTAGCCGAGAACGTTTGCAGTACGCAGATAATATGACATGACGTCGAAGTGGACGATGATAAAGACGAGTGAAACATGAGGTTCGTGCGAGATGCTGACGAGCTTTTGTTACTCCCTGTCGAGATTAGAGATCTGATGTGTATACAGAGGTGTTGGGATACAGCCAGTTCCCAAGAAGATGCAGTGCTGAGAACACGGATGTCCAGAAAATGAGAAAAGATTATGCAAGAGTACCAGCCTCCGTATAGTTCGGCATATGCGAGATTGGAAGAGACCCTGGGCAGGTTCCTTCCAGGACACTGCCGCGATGAGAATTTCACCGAGGATCAGATGTGTCACGAGTATTCAGAGGGCCAGAGGCCAACGCCGGTGACGTGCTGCTTTACGAGTGGTCGTGATGATTGGCCGAGAGATGACCAGAGAAGTGCCAGAACGGAATCGTTTCTGTTAGCACACCTGACCGGGCCGATGAGCCGATGGATTGCGAAATTGGTAATCCGAAGAGAAAATGAGGACCCAGAGACAGAAGATGCCAGACCGTGAGCAGGAGGTAAGCGGATGTTCTTGCTCTGCCAGTTTTGGGCGCACCGACATTTTTCGACATTATAGGAGTTGTACCTCAATGTCATTTATTGCGATTTGCGTTTGTGATCCGAGTATCACGCTTATATCGCTTGAATTTGAGTTTTATGATATTGTTTTCGTGCACCATGGATGCACCTACTGGGTATTTATATTTGGTGCATAGTTATTGCGCTTGAGATATACTTTATACACCGTTGTATTGGTTTAAGATTTTTGCATATTTATTGCACTTGAGATCGGTTTTGTGCCTTGGTAGCACGTGGTTATGATTTCGTGGATTTCATACGGTTGATTTGATTTTATGCATGTGGTATTCACTCGATTTGATTTTGCACTCGGTATAGCCTATATACGCTTGCAGTGAATTAATATGTGTTTTGTGCACGCGGTTGCACATGTTTGTGATTTCATACACCTTGGTACACCCGGTGTTGCTTTTATACGCATTTGAGTTATTGATGAGTTTTCTTGCATTTATTGCACCGGATTTACTTTGTGCATTTGCATGCATTGGATTTGTATTTCGTGCACTGGATGCACCCGATTTGTGTTTTGTGCATTTGTTACACCAGATTCGTATTTTGTACATTGTTGCACCATCTTGGTATTTTGTGCATTGGTTGCACCGGCTTTATACTCCGTGCCTTGGTTGCACCCGATTTATGTCTTTGAGCATTTGCGTTATCAGATTGTGTTTTTCGTGCGCGTTGGCACTTGCTGTGCGTTTTCGTACATGCTACTGCACTAAATGCTTTTTACGAACCTCACGCGCTTGGATTGGATTTATGTGCATATTCGGCACTCGATATTGGATTTTGTGCACACGGATGCACTCGATTTGAGATTTTCATTCATGCATGTTAGTTGCACTGGATTGAGATTTTCGTGCACTATAGATGCACTAGATGTTGTTGTCGTGCACACCCGTTGCATCGGACAGATGTTTTCGTGCACACCCGTTGCACTTAGTTTTGCTTTTGTGCACGTTCGTAGCACTTGTATTTGGATTTGATTCCCGTGCGCACCAGACGCACGTGATTATTGGATACGCCTTTTGAGGCTGATTTTGCTTTGAGGCACATTGTTTTCATGATGGGTACTATATTATGTAGTAACCGAACAAGACTGACCTGAGGACAGTACCTGAGTATTTTGCATGCATTAAACGTTTAACCGGAGGTTTTCAAAAAGGAGCTATAGTCTTGCTATTTCCTACGTGTCCGTGAGCGACACGGATGTTTACAAGGAAAAGCTTTTGGGATATTTCAAAAAGGCGGAACGTATGTTTAGCAAAACCAATACGAGCATATATTTATTACTTTACAAATAAGCGTCCGTCACTTATGCCGTGAGTTACGCATCACGCGGCGATTCAGAGATGATTTTGCATGTGTTTTATTCAGTTTTTGGAGATTTTTGAAGGATGCGTACTATATACATATTATAGCATTTGACTAGTGTATATTGGATTTCGGTAGTGGATTTCGAGATCTATATCTCCATTGTAACTCCGAAGATATGCGTACGAATCCGATAATTTGCGTGATGCTTGACGGAGTTCAGTTTTTGAGTTTTGTACTCGTTTTCATGTGCACTTGATACACTGTGTTATTCGGTATCTTCTGTGATTTCGGAGCCCCGTTGATTTGAGCTGATTGTTGAAATGTATTAGTGTTTGGGGGTTTAAATTTAAATTCGGAGACCGAATTTCTTTAACGGGGAAGATTGTAACATTTCAGAAAATTAAAATATTATTTTTGGGAATTTTTATAATTAAATAATAAATATGATGAATATTTTATTAATGCGGTATAATTAAATACCGATAAAGTGGAAAATATTTGAAAAATTATAGGAATTACTGAAAAGAGGGTGTTTTATAAGATTTGAGCATTTATAGATTGTTATATAATTAATTATATTATTTTTAATGCTAATCGCGATTAAATATCGCTAATCGTGCGTTAAGCTAGTTTTGTGCATGTGACATGCACCGAGTCATTTTTAGCACTTGTTACATTTTATCATGGTTTTCTCTTCATTTTCTTGCATGGTTGTTGTTTTAAATGAGAAGAGTAAATAGAAAATAAATAGAAAAGAAAATGATAAAGAATGAGGTATGGGCATGAGAGAGAGAGAGAGAGGGTGAGGGGTCAACCTTGGTCTTGGTTCATTCTCCCCTTCATTATTTCCTTCGTCTCTTTCTCCACTTCATCCCCATGGCTGCCCACTCCTTCACCTCCTCTTCATCCCCATAAAACAACCCCAATCAACACAAAAACCTCATCCCCACTTCATTAAAAACTTGCACAAGCTCATCATAATCACTTTGGACCAAGAAAGTTTGAATTTTGAAGACTTTGGACAACTCAAGAATTTCCTTGAGTTTCCAAATGAGGTAATTCTTACACCATTAGTATAGTTTTGCATTCTATTTGCTTCTATTGTTAGTTTAGAATCGATATATCGAGATTTAGTGAACTTAGAAATTTCCTAGAAGAAGTTTGTGGGATTCTTGAATTGTGAAGTGTAATTGAGGTTAGTAGAGACCATTTTGTTGGATATAATGCCCTCAAAGTCAATTATTGGATCGCAGGTACGTGATTGCAATGGTTGAGGGGGACCTATACCGGCAGGATAGTCTTACTCGAGATGATAGTATGCTATCTGGTTTGCCTTTATCAGTCGTGTATAGGTTCAGGTGACTGATCACTATTACACGTTGATAGAGCCCTTAGGATCTTGCTTGACTACCAACAGTATGATGGCAATCATATACGTGAGAGTTGGGTAGTCTATAAGCACATCCTTAATTGTGGTCCCTAGTCGTGGGAGTTTCGAGTCAGGGCATTGATACTCCGGAGTAGACTAGTGTATACAATCGAGACCCCGACGAGGGGCGATGGCCGGTCTCACAAGCCACTGGTGTCAGTTGGATCACCTAAGATGTATACAGGTGCTCATTGGGTTATGAGTACACCGGACAGGACTCGCCGGGAACCTGCTAGTTGGTATTATACCTAGCGTCAGATAGCAGTTCCCTGGTGACATGTGTACAGGTTAGTTCATCGACCTGAGGTCGTCATTTGTCTCGTGTGAGTTCCCACTGTGCTTTGATTTCTACCCTACCACGGCTCAAAGGAGTCGTGCAAACAGGTATTTTTTGGGTACAGTCCCGAGCTACATGGAGGCAAGTGAGCGGATCGGCAGGGGATTCGTCTCTCCCGGTATTGGGGGTGAGATCGCGCTGTGTCTAGGAAAGCCATTACACCAAGTCCTTGGCTAAGGCAGGTGAGAATTACTGGTAAGTATTCCAGTAGTTTCTCAGGGTGTTCAGGGCTTGTCTCCGACACGACTTATACCGCTATTGGGGGTCTGACGTTACCAGCCTCTTAGGCCCGATATGCGATACTCATAGAAGAACGGACCGGACTGTATGTATATTGTCACTGTTAGGCTCAGTAGGGTTCCAGGATGAGTTTGCTCATCGGCTTCCCTTGAGGTCAGTACATGGGCAGCCGTTACGCACTGCTAGTGCCGCTGACGTGCTTGTGGCTAAACCCACTGCCAGAGTACTGATGAGTCATTAGAGTCCCCCACAGATAGTTTCCCAAGTTCGGGTGAAACGTTGTAGAGGCCGTATGGTTTTATGGAAGGGTTCGGAAAATGCACGTGCGTTTACGCACGTGTCATATTTTAGGCAGATAATACTGGTGGGCTTTGGTTTAAGCCGGATCCAAGTATTATACTGTGTAGATATAATATCTTTGTCTCAGTTGCATTTGTAATCGGTCGTAATACAAATGCGAGTATGTTTATATTGTTACGGGGTTATCCTGAAATTCGTTTCGGAATCGCTTTTCGAAGTTGCCAGTTTTCTATCACCCGTCTTAAGCATTCGGTTTAATGCGGATTTATCTTTTCTTGAGGGTGAGTCATGAGAGGAAGCTTCTTGGATGATGACTAGGTTTTGTGAGTCATTCATTTGCATTAATGGTTGATGAGGTGTTATTAGTGAGTCACCTTTTCCATTAATGCTTTTTGTTCATACTTAGGATATTTGTGTGAGATCTTTTGTTATGATAAGCATTACTTATTGTCATCACTTTGCTCCTACACTCACCCCCACCTCTTCATATAGTGGCCGGCCCCTCTTTTGAGAGGATGATGGATTGATTAAAAAGATTATGGAATTTGGTTCATGGAAATTTGATATGCTCATTTCTCATTTCACTCCATTAAAAGGCAACTTCATTAACCGTTCATCCATGATTTTGGATGAAGCGACACAAAGTGTTCTACTCATTCTCTACATCATCTTGGTCATCTCTTTTAGCAGACTTGATGACCGAGTTGCCTCGGTATAGAGGCGGGAGCCCGTATAAAGATCCGTTGACGTGGTGCCACCTGGACGAGGAGACCGGAGATCGAGCGAGATCACAGATGCCGCAAAGGAGCGTGGGATGATGGTTAAAGACCGAAGGACTCGGATCGTTCGGTATAGCCTTTCTACCCACTTTGTAGTTTGTTAGTTTAGCGTTAATGGCAGATCCGGGTTATAGTATGCGATAGCGCCAGTTATAAAAGTTTTTGTTCCGCGTTTGGCGTCAGATTGACGGCCGAGGCGCTACCGTAGACTTACATATTTAACCCCTATAGTGATGATATAGTGGGCTAAACAAGAGATTAGAACCCCAATTCGCAAACTTAGAAAACCTCAATATCGTATTTTTGTAGACTTTGTGATGGTAAATTGGAATCTGCTACAACTCGGGGACCTGGAAATTTTTTTAGCAAACACAGTGATACATGCAGACATCCTAGAAGCTACCACTGAAACCCAGGACCCAACCCTTTTACCATGGCCGCAATTTTAATCCCCTGGGCCGCAAATTGCGGCCTGGGTACCTCATTTTTGATTCGTGCTTCGTCCATGGCCTTATCTCCAGTAAACTAGACCCTCCATGTATGCAAAATTGGCTAATTTCACCTAGGATAAAATCTGGAGTTGTTTTCTTGAGTTGCAGCATTGTTTTGCGACTTCATTTTAACTTGAGTTTTGGTATTTGATATTTTAATTCCGTTGTGTGGCATTTGAACGTCAACGGCTAGGGATATTGGTCGTGTTTTGCAAGCAAGGCTATATGTTTTAACCTATAAGCGAAACGTGTGCCGTTTTGGTTTTCCGCCTTGATTTTTAATACGCATTTGCGATTGTGTATTGGTTGTAGGTACCCCACGTGGAATTCGAGACGATAAGGAGAGCGTGGTGTTATCGACTCCATCAAGCGAGGATCAATGTGAGTATATCTATATCTACGGGGGAAGTCGGGTGGATGGCGTATAGCACCCCCACATGTTTTTGATGGAAACCGATATATAGAATATGGTTAAGAAAACCTAGATTAGAAAACTAAGGATATGGTTTATAAGATAATTAGAGATGATGTGAAGGATTGAATATGTATATCGAGAGATGAGATGAAAGCTTTAGGGATATGAAAAGTGAAGGTGAATCACGACTTATAGATATGTAGTTACACTAGAATAAATATGAGTTTTAGAGTAGCATGAAACTAGATTAATAAAGTAGATGTACATATAAAAGATGACTTAATGTGATGAAAAGAATATACGAGGTGATATGATGACTTGATTGATATGTCGGTATACGGATGCGAGTCGAATGAGATGACTGATACCTTTGCCGGTCCCCAGATATGTGATTGTTATGGTTGTGACCCGGGGATATAGGTATATAGATTTATATAATGTTGTGAATCTTGATTGATATGTCATACGAGACGTTAGGTCCGTACCCCTCATTGTCATATAGGATGATAGGATCCCTAATGGTTTAATGCCGCCGTACGATGATTTTCCGTACGTGATGAGTTTAACTTGATGATTGATCCATACCCTTGACTAGAGGATGCCGGACGATAGATTGTACCGTACGTGATGTTGTGAGGCTGGATGCCGATTGATAGATTCACTGACTCGGTCATGTTAGATACGTATGCCTGTCAGCATTTGCATACGATTTACTTTATGCTACGCTCATGTCACTCTCATTGTATTTCATATACCTGTGCTAGTACACCTACACCATTATCGATGATGCGTATGTTACACTTACACTGATTGGCCGGCTCACACACTTCATCATCGATAATTGCCATGTCACTACACAGTAGGATTGCTGCATCATGATATGACTCCTTGCATAATATACCTGCTATAGTTGCATATGCACCTTTATACGATGTTGTATTGGACTTTGGAGAATTTGGGAACCGCGGGATATATTTTTAAACTGGATTCATTTAAAAGAGTTGTTTTCCCTCGATATGTGCATATTACTATTCCATATTGCATGATATACGGATATGCTTACATTTCTGTTATATGTCGCATACATCATGCTTTACACTTTTACGCATTGAGATATACTATTTTCATGAGATTTCTAGATTTGAGAACCGTGGCTATTTCAAAAGAAAGCATATACTATTTTAAAAACCCGGTATCTCTTAATATGATATTTCAGTGCGTCCACCATGCGTTTTCTCGATTCTGAGACGTGTGACATGTGAAACCCGATTCGAGGAGCTGGATGAGACCGATTGCGGGTACATGGTGGGCCCGGTATGGTACCCCGGGGCGAGAAAGGATTGCTGTGCAGTAGACGGTGAGCCTGGAAGTAGGACTACTACCTACCGGTGATAGTATTTGGGCTCAGCCGATATCCGGAGGATACCGACCGAAGTCGAGAGATGATATGGGCCGATCCGGACCGACGGGGCCCGTGGGCCGATCCGGACTGACGGAGCCTGAGATATGAGGATTTACGTGTCGATGCTGGACACGGGTTTCATGATGTTTTCGAGTGTCGATGCTGGACACCCAAATTCCATGATTTTGATGTGTCGCGAGGGACACACGTTGATTTATATCCTCATATTTCCATGCATATGCTTTTATGATATTTACATGCATGATGTTGTTGTGTCACTGGTTGACACGTGGACGAGATCCACTTGCATACATACATTAATGATATGGTTGGACGAGATCCACATGCATACAGACATTGATTATATTGTTGGATGATATCCACATGCTGATTGACATTGATATTAGTGTTGACACATATGCAGATACGGTCACCCTAGATATCATAGTATTACCTTTATGATACAGTTGACCTAGGAGTCGTTGTTTATTCGATTTCTACCTGTTGATGTTTTCTACTCACGAGTTGGCAACTCACCCCCGTTGTGCCACAGTTCTTGCAGGTTGACCGCATGGATCCGTAGCGACATCGCTGGCACATAGCTGCATTCGGGTGTTTGCTTTGGTAGGTAGTACATGTTGGATCGTACCCCTCTTGTATTTATTATTCATATTGTATCTAGTCAACTCCATCAATCAAAAATTAGTATTTGTATAAGTAATGATACTTAGTGAGACTTGTGGTTGCGAAACTTAGAGCGTGTGGTTTTGATGTCTTGCTTATTTCTTTATCTTTTGTGGTGAATATCGCCGTTGGGCGTCGTATACTTATATTTACTGTCTTGCGTGGTTGTGATCCGCCGTTTGGCGAAGAGCTAGCTCCCGTTTGAGGATGCCTTTATTATTATCTTGTATTGTGGTTTTGGATCAAAATATATAAAGGAGGTGTTGCCCAAATTTTTAAAGGATGAAACATGTTTTCAAACCAGTAAATTTCACTTGCAATATTCATGTTCCCTTTCTATGCATTTAAGAAAAACTTGATTTTATTATACTTTTATTTCAAAACTTCACCTCCTTGATTTTTCTTAAAAAGGTTTAGATTTCTGGATTTCGGCTTACTTGAATTACGTGACGCCTTTAGACATGGCGTGATTTAAGTACCGGTCACGAGCTAATATTTCGGGTCGTGGTAATTTTACAGAGAGCAATTTTTTCGTTTGGAAAGATTGAGGGAATATATTCCCAAAAAATAGAATTTTATTCTATTGTTGGATCAATGATCCAACTGAGAGTATCTTTCTTATTTAGAAAATTTTGGAAGATATTTTCTCCTGATAGAATTTGATTCTTTATTTTTTGATAATTTATCATCTCCGTTGGATTTCTGATCCAACGGCTCTATTTAACAGAGAGTATTGTAGAATTTTAATTCTATCTGGGTGCCGGCGGTTACGTGTTGTGCACATGAGCGCTACTTAAGAATTTAATTCTTAATATGGGTATCAATGTGCTTTGCACATTAGCGCCCGCGTGAGGAGTATGTGCGGCGCCATTTAAGAGTTTAACTCTTATATAATGAACCCTTCTGTGCTTTGCACATTGGCGCTCGCGTGAGGATCACATGAGGCGCCACCATAGGATTTAATCCTATAAGATTGGTTCTGGCGTTGGCATCCGCGTGGAGAGCACGTGAGGCGCTGCTTCATTGAACTTTGGATAGAACTTTGCTTTTTTATTAGGTTAAATATTGGGTAACCAATGTGTTTAATTTGTTTATATTATCATTCTAATTAGTCATTTTATTGTTGTTATAGCACATCAATGTATATTGCATCATAAGCACATTTAATGACAACAATTTCACAATATATATATTCATATTAACATCCATAAGAATAAATTATACTGCAATATATATGTTTCCAATACACATTCATTAATCCCATTTATGTGGTGGTTATTTTTAATGGTATCAGTAGTTGTATGTTACCCAATGCGTAGTAATTATTATAAATAGTGATGTTAGTTTTATTAAAATAAGAAAACGTTGTTAATAATATTATAAGTGCTTTATCATTAGAGTGTCTTCTTTTAAACAATTTTATCGGTTGCAGGTATATTAATTCATGAGTTTGAAATACATGTTAAATGAAAAGAAAATGAACCTTTCTAAAGTAAGTTACAATTAAATACCAAAATATTTTCAAATATTAGATTTTTATAAACTATCATTGACTTTTCCAAATTATATTTTCAATAAAATACCCTTAACTATAGAAAGGTTGGTTTTTACTAAAATACCCTAAAGTTAGGTTTTTCACAAAAACACTCTAACCTTCCAAAAGTAAACTTTTTATCAAAACACTCTCGACATTATAAATAACATTTTATCAAAACATTCTCGAGATTTAATATATAATATTTTACATAAAACCCGTCGAGAATTAATGGTTTATTTTACATAATTTCATGAAGTTTCTAAATGCCATCTTTTCACATAAATACCTCAGAATATCTAAGACTGGCATATGTTAAGTATTTAGGAAGCACATGGGTTTAAGTGGCCTATTCTCACTTGAGTCTCGAGGAGCCAGAGACAATGAGCGCCACTACTTGCCTATCTCGCTATTTTAATAAAGTAAATTCATACTGTCTCAAAATGTTAGGAAAATGGACATCATAGACGACAAGTATCTTGAATTAATTCTGATATCATCACATGCCATGTACCACTTGTTTAGTGCATCCACATGACTTGATTGGATAAACTTATTACATGCTAGACTTGACTTGACCCGAACCATGAATACGACTTGGCTCGACACTTGAACTGGACTTAATTAAGATACGCGGGGATAAGGGGTAGTTTGATAAAGAATGTATGTCGTAGCATGAGAGTTAACTAAAAATCACCTAACTTGAATATCGTGCGCCGTTGTCCCGTGGGTTTAACGGGGCCTTGTACTTCTACGTGCTGTGGGTTCGTGGGTTTGACGGACCATTCTCGTATACACGCATACCTTCATTATCGAAGTACAAACAACTACGTTTGAATAGAATAACCATGTTCATATACATTTTCATGCTTAAAATACATTAACCTACTCATGTCTAATTAGTACTCTTGCATGTCCATTGCTGCATTAGATTCATGTTCTACTTACATGCATATCCTTTACCACTTTCATATTCATATTTTTTGGGACTTACCGAGTGCAAGTTCGCTGACGGGCATTCCACCCATCTCTTTGTTTCCTTGGAATATCCGTCAAATGAATTAGGAACAGAGGAGATCGAGCCAAGTCAGGAAGATTACTCTCTGCTTGCACCGCAAATCGACTACTAGTTCCTTTCAGCAATTTACTTTCCAGTACGCATATTGTTTAAGGCAGCTTGTCATTATACTTTTGTTTTTATGTTATCTTGCATCAATTCAAAACTTTGTGGTATTGTGAATGTAATATATAATGTTGGATTTTTATTTCACTTATTAATTTTTTGTTATGTTATATTGCTTATAAACGTTTAGCGTATTTGTTACGGAAAATGACCTTCTCAAAATAAATACGTCGCGGGCCTTATCACGTCTCTGCTCTCGCTCTTTTGGGAAGCGGGGCGTGATACTAAGTCAACTTCTTCATCATTAGGGATATCATTAATTAAGTTGAGTTTAAAGGAACTATAGGGATCACTTGGCTGCTCACCTAGGTTAAAAATATTAAGATCAATTATCATGTTCCCAAATGATAGTTTCATAGAACCATTGCGACAATTGATCAATGCATTCGAAATGGTTAGAAAGGGCCGACCTAGTATGACAGGAATTTGATTCCTAGGCTTAATGATGGGTTGTGTTTCTAGAACAACAAAATCTACGGAGAATATAAATTTCCCAACTTTGATCAACATATCATCGATCTCATCCATAGGATTCTTGATGGATCGGTCGGTTAATTGCAAAGTGATCTTGGCGGGCTTATGCTCACCTAGCCCTAACTGCTCATATACCGAATAAGGTAAAATATTTACACTAGCACCTAAGTCAAAATTTGCTCTATTTATGACCCTTTCGCCTATAATGCAAGATATAGTAGGACAACCAGGGTCCTTATACTTAATGGGTATAGCATTAGTTAGGACGTCACAAATATTTCCTGATAAAAACACTTTTTTAGGCATCTTAGTTTTTCTCTTCTTTGTACATAAATCTTTGAGATATTTTACATACGAAGGAAATTGGTCAATCATGTCCAAAAGAGAGATGTTGACCTTCACTTGTTTAAATATCTCCATCATCTTCTCTACCTTAACAGCTTGCTTCTTGGATTTTAAACGCTTTAGATATGATGCTCTAGGCTTAAGAGAGGTATCTATAGAAGATGGCTGGGGTGGAGATGTGGGTATAGAAATAGATTCCGGCTGTGTAGATGAATCGGAAGTTTGTTGTTTCTCATTAGCCGGTATCTCAACAATTTTATCATCGGGCATCCTAACTTGATTATCAACTTGTTTATCCGATCACAAAGTGGTTATAACATTTGCTTGCACAGGATTTGCATGTGTATCTTTAGGATTTGTAACAAATTGACTAGGTAGGGTTCTATGTTCACGTCCGCCTAATGCTGCTGTTAACTGACCAATTTGCCTTTCTATATTAAAGATAGGTTGTTTAAATGGTGTTGTTTACTGCTGAAAACAAAGACAAACTGGGATTGAACGTCTTGCCTGAATTTAGGGGCAGAGACTATTTGGATTTATCCATCCACCTCTCCGAAGATACCAAGTTGATTTATGGCACCATATATCGGAGGTTTGGACAGACGCGACCGTTATAGCAGATTTTATCAGATTCCCCCTCATGTATGAGGGGTTTTTGATTGTGTGGATGTTCTTCCCTGCAGATGCAAGCCCCTGCAGTTAACTATCCGCATTGCGATAACCACTTTCTCCTGCTCCAGTGGTTAACTTTGTGTCGTGTTGTGTTTGTTTTATTTTGGGTTGCCTGTGAATTGTATACGGAGACTAATTTATGTCATCGCCCGTAGGGCGCGTATTAGTCCAAATCCATATATTTTAGATTTGGGTTTGGGTTTTGAACTTAGATTATATATTTCTCTAGTTCAAAAATGTTTTGTTTTATTTAAAGACCGTTAATCTAGTTTGAGATTAAGATCAACTTAAATATATGAGCGTTTGGGCTCAGTTTATTTTAACTAAGGATACATTAGTCTTATTTGAGACTAAGATCAACTTAGCATCATTTTAAGGATCATTTTTTTTATTTAAGATCCAACAAAAAAGCATTTGGGCTCAGTTGCAATTGACTCTAGAGAGACTTTTAGCCAATTTGGACTTGGTCTGCTCAGTCTTTTCTTCTTCAAAAGTGCAAAGCACTTATTTGGGTTCTGTTTTTCTAGCCTTTTTTTCTTTATGAAAAAGTGCTAAGCACTTGTTTGGGGCTCTGGCGCTCACATGTGTATCATGTGAAGTATTTAGTCATGGGCGCTGCCCAATAAGTTTAGCCATTTTGACTGAAAATAGAGTGCTAAGCACTTTTTATGGCGTTCACGTGAGAAACACGTGAGGCGCTGTCTCATTTATTTGATTGGGCGTTCACTTGTGTTTCACGTGAGGCGCTGGGCGCCGCCCAATAAGTGCTAAGCACTCAGCCGTTTTTACTAAATATGAAGTGCTAAGCATTTTTGTGTAGCGTCTGCGTGTTTTTCATGTGAGGCGCTGTCTCATTCTATTTTGTTGGGCGCCTACGTGTTTTTCATGTGAGGCGTTGGGCGCTACCCAATCAGTGCTAAGCACTCAGCCGTTTTGGCTGTATATGAAGTGCTAAGCAGTTTTACTCAGCGCTCACATGTCTTTCACATCAGGCGCTGGCTTTCTGTTTTGAGCGCCCACGTGTTTTTCACGTGGGGCGTTAATTCCTTTGTTTTGGGAATCTATTGGGTGCTCGCGTGTTTTTCACGTGAGGCGCTGATTCCTTTTTTGAGATTTAATCCCTGTTGATATTTTTTTAGAGAATTTAAATCTCTGTTAATGGTATTTTGGCCATTAACGATCACCAAGATCACTATTTTGAAGATCTGGGGTCATGTTCTTAAAGAACTAAGTTCTTAATTTGAAGGAACTGAGTTCTTGGAGTATTATGGACTCCATCTTCTTTCTGTTCAACTTTGTTCTTCCCTGAATTTTTGATTCTCAAGAACGAGATCTTCCCGAAGAGAATTAAATTCTCAACTTGTGGGAGATTTGCCTTGTGGATCTCAGATCTAGAGAAAAAACCGAGTTATTTAAGAAGGGTTAAGCCCTTGAACATGTTACGTAAAGGATATGTTTTGATCTCGATTTTTCTTTACCTAGGGTTTTGAGGGGGAAGATCTTTATTATTTATTTAGAATTAAATTCTCTGTTGTTTTGAGAGCTCACTGTATTTTTGCAGAAGGTTATGGCTATATGCGAGTGTTTGAGACTTGAAGTCTCGAGTCCTTTATATAGTGAAGGCAAATTTGTTAATTAGTTTTGAAAAAATCTCTCATTGAGAGATAATTGATTTTATTGGTCTCAAAATTATTTAGGGCAATGATTTTTGTTTCACAGAATATGTTTTCTTGTTTTTAACAAGATTGGGGAAATATTTTCCCATATACAGAATTTTATTCTGTAAAACGGTGATTTTTAATAACCATTGGATTTTTAATCCAAGGGCTCTCTGTTTTCAGAGAGCAGCCTTTTTTGTTTGTAAAGATTGGGGAGATATATTCCCAAAATAGAATTTTATTCTATCATTAGATTTTTTATCCAACCGAGAGTATTTTTCTTACTTGGAAAAATTTGGGAGATATTTTCTCCTAATAGAATTTAATTCTATTATTTGATGATTTATTATCTCCCTTGGATCTTTGATCCAACGACTTTGTTTAACAGAGAGCATCATTGGTTTTAACTTGGGCGACGGCGCTCACATGTTGTGCACGTAGGCATCATATAAGAATTTAATTCTTATATAATAAGCGCTCATGTGTTTTGCACATCGGCGCCCACGTGAGTTTCACGTACGGTGCCATCATAGGATTTAATCGTATAAGGTTGGCGTCGGCGCCCTCATGGGGAGCATGTGAGGACCCAATATAGGATTTAATCTTATCTGAGACGGTACCTACATGCTTTGCATGTGGGTGCACATGTTTAATACGTGAGGTTTTTTCCTTTATTTTTACAAGGGAACAACAAGCTCTGAACCAAAAATTTTGGCAGGAACAGGTGTTATCTCATTTTGAAAAAAGGTAGCCATTTTCTTTTCAACGTTAATAGGATTATTCTCATTCCTACCCCTTTGATAAGTGTCAGGTTGGGTAGGATTGGGTGTAGGACCTTGTCTTTGGTTGTGGAACTGTTGGCCAGTGTTGCCTTGATTCCAAGCTAAGTTAGGGTGGTTCCTCCATCCTTGGTTATAAATTTGAGAATAAGCGTTATTATAGTTATTACGTTGATATGCAGCATTAGCGGCTTCTTTCCATTGAGGACCGCTAAGAAGTGGACATTCTTCCGAAAGGAGGAAAGAGTCTTGGCAGTTAATACAAGGAGAAGGTTGACTAACTTGGTTGACTAGGGCGGTTGCAGTTGTAAGCTTTTCTGTTTGTTTTCTAATGATAGCTAGCTCAGCTTGCATGCCAATGGTTGCTTTCACTGCGTGTATCCTACCCCTAGAATTAGTTGCCCATCTCTCACTAGTGCTCTCCCACTACATGGTCTTATCGGATAGTTCTTCTAGAAAGTATCATGCATCATCCTTCTTCTTTAGCATAATGCCCCCTTGACACATACACTCTATCATAAACTTAGATTCTATACCGTCATATACTATTTGACATAGTTCCCACTTGGTTATACCATGGTGTGGGCATTTTATGAGGAGGTCTTTAAAGCGTTCAAAATATTTCCAAAAGGATTCTTCCAGTTTTTGTGAAAAAGTTCTAATTTCATTACGAAATTTAGCTGTTTTAAAATGCGGGTAGAATTTCTTAAGGAAGGTTTTAGTAATCTCCTCCCATGTCCTAATAGTATTGGCCGACACACTATAAAGCTAATGTTTAGCTTTATCGGTGAGGGCAAACGGAAAAAGTCTAAGTTTAACTGCATCTTGGTTTAACTGCTTCATTTTAAACATATGACATAAGTCCTCAAATTCCCTTATAAAGAAATAGGCGTCTTCCGATTCAAGACCATGGAATTTGGAAAGTGGGTTTTGCAGGATTTTCTAGCACGGCAGCAAGGTTTCGGGAGGCATCATCCATGCCATATTTAAATTTTTGCCATTCTAACTAACCCTAACCCTAGAATAGAAACTAGAAAATGCGACGAATCGAATGCAAACAACTTTGCAACTAAAGTGAACAAGGAATACAACCTTTGTAGACCGGTCCTTCACTTCAATAGCTCCATGTAATAGTCTCTTCGCTGCGATCATGAACTCCCGGACTCTAGAGAGGCTCCCATGAATAAATGAACAAGCTTACATCGAAGTCTTCGAGACCGAAGATGATCTACGTGTTGGAGATAGTGCCCTCAGAGTCAATTATTGGATCACAGGCACGTGATTGCAATGATTGAGGGAGGACCTGTCCCGGTAGGACAGTCTTACTCAAGATGATAGTATGCTATCTGGTTTATCTCTATCATCGAGTACTGCTTTAGGTGACCTTACGAGTCGCTATTACACATTGATAGAGCCCCTAGGATTCTTGCTTGACTACCAGCAGTATGAGGGCGATCATATACGTGGGAGCTGGGGTCTATAAGCACATCCTTAAAAGGTCCCTAGTCGTGGGAGTTTCGAGACAGGGCATCGATACTCCGGAGTAGACTAGTGTATACAGTCGAGACCCCGACGAGGGGCGGTGGCCGGTCTCACAAGCCACTGGTGTCAGTTGGTTCACCTAAGATGTATACAGGTGCTCATTGGGTTATGAGTACACCGGACAGGACTCGCCGGGAACCTACTAGTCGGTATTATACTTGACGTCAGATAGCAGTTTCCTGGTGACATGTGTACAGGTTAGTTCATCGACCTGAGATCGTCATTTGTCTCGTGTGAGTTCTCACTGTGCTTTGATTACTACCCTACCACGGCTCAAAGAAGTCGTGCAAACAGGTTTTAGTTGGGTACAGTCCCGAGCCACATGGAGGCAGTGAGCGGATCTGCAGGGGTTCGTCTCTCCCGGTATTGGGGGTGAGGTCGCGCTGTGTCTAGGAGAGCCAGTACATGAAAAGTCCTTGGCCAAGGCAGGAGATTTGCTGGTAGGTATTCCAGTAGTATCTCAGGGTGTTCTGGGCTACACTCCGACACGACTTGTACCGCTTTTGGGGGTCTGACTTTTACCAACCCCCTAGGCCCGCCATGCGATGCCCATAGACGAACGGACCGGACTGTACGGATATTGTCACTGACAGGCTCAGTAAGGTGTCAGGATGAGTTCGCTCATCGACGTCCCTTTTGGTCAATAGCTGGTAGCCCGTCACGTATGGCTATACCTCTGATGTGCTAGTGGTTAAATCCACAGTCATAGTATTGACGAGTCTTTAGAGTCCACCACACACAGTTACTCAGGTTTCGGGTGAAACGTTGTAGAGGCTATATGGAGATATGGCAGGGTTCGATCAGATACGTGCGGTATTGCACGGATCGTGATCAGACGGTTTTTACTAGCCGGCTTTGGCTTAAGCCGGATCCTAGTATTAGATAGTGTAGTTTTGTCTCTTTGCATTTGTGTTCAGTGGGAATACAAATGCGGGCATGTATATGCAGTAGTGAGGTTTTCTTGTAATTTATTACGGGATCAGTTTTCTGAAGTTGCCAGTTTGCATTCCGTTCCGGCCGGTTTTTCTTTGTTCCTTCGCGGCCGGACTTTCCGATGGAGGGGGTAATTTGCAATTGTGCAAATTACTTTTTGTGGAGGGGTTTTATTGCATTATGTGGCTTCCTCATCATGAGATTCCATATTGGTCTCATCCTTTGATTTATTGTGATGGTTATGAAAGGATTGATATATGTTTTATTGTGATGAGAAATGAGTGTGACCATTTTCTCATTATCATTCATTTTCTTCTCTTGTATCATTGTGGCTTTTCTTTTTCCTCCACCATTAGATGAGGCCGACCATTCTTGAGGGAAAGAGATGAGAGAGGTTTTCATTTTGGGTGAGGAAATTTTCATTATCTCATATTTCCTCTACTTCTCTACTTGGCACAAAAATCTCCAAAGTTCATTCTTTCACTTCCTCTACATCCATGGCAACTTCCATAAGCCCGAAAAAGACAAGTATCTACACTAGTCTACAGCAAACCTTGGACGCGTCGGCTAGCCAACTTCGCGCCCGAGTTGCCTCGGTCTAGAGGTGGGAGCCCGTAAAAGTATCCGGCTACGTGGTGCCCTTTCCGACGAGGAGGTGACGGAAGAAGATTCCGCGGGAGATCGGAGTGGAGACGAAGACCGAAGGACACGGATCGCTTGGTATAACTCTCTACCCGTATTTTAGTTTGCTAGTAGCTAGGTTAATGGCCCGATCCGGGTTAAAAGTGCGCGGTGGTGCCGGTTTGCAAGTTCGCAAAGTTTTTTGTTTCCGCGTTTCCGGCGTCGGATCGACGGCCGGGGCGCCGCCGCGGACTTACACTACGTCGAGGAGACACTAACCCAAGCTACCCCTTCACTAATTATGGAATTAGTGAAGCATACACCCTATACTAAATGGCTAGTAGTAGAGGATGATGAAGTAGAAATTTTTCTCATTTTAGATTTATTTTTCTCACACTAATTCTTCACTTACAAAAACCTAGCGAGCTGTTTCTTTGATGAAGAAGAAGAAGAATGAACTCATGAGAGAGTGAATGGAAACCATGGGTGAGTTAGTATCATATACTAACCTTTGTAGAGAGTTAACAATGGCTAACAATGATGGTTGGGTTTATAAACATCTTAAACAAAACAAAAGTTGTGTACTAAGTCAATGAAACCCTAAGCTTCTACAAGCTTCAAGTCATAACATAATTCCAACCATTTTGAATTACTTAATCAATTATAAACCCTTCATTATAGTTAGTATGGTGTAAGTCATACACACACCCAAGTCACTTGTATCATCAAGCATGACACAAAAACTTGTACACTTATATATATCACATACATACAATGTGAACAAGTCAAGTGAGAAAAGATATCTTAAGTGAACTAATACTAGTTAATGTAAATTAATATATCAAATGTATAATTATACATTAAATTATAAATCAACACTTGATTTAATAATCCGGCTATATCACATATAACCGACTAATATCATGTGTATCAACTTATCGAATCAACACTTGATTCGATAACCGGCTATATCATATGTAATCGATTGATAACACAAAACGCGAGAATAGAATACGGTATCTCATATCGTATTAATCTCGGTCCCGCACATATAACATATGTGTTCTTACTTCGTTTTGCTTGAGCCAGGAAACCTCTGTGTACGACTCTAAAAACTCGTTAATACGCCGACAGTAGGTGATGATCATATCAAACACCCATAAGCCGCAAGCGGTCTGCTAAACGTAACGGCCACCCGGGTATTGAGCGATCAGAAGATCAACAAGCAAGCCTCCTCGTACTCCTGCGAATCCAATCGGTAACACTACCGTACAGTCCGGTCTCTTCGTCTGATATGTCGCATATCATAGCCTGGGGGTAGTATAACGTCAGACCCTAATAGCCTGATAAGTCATGCCGATGCAAGGTCCATAACCGTTCGAGAAACTACTGGTAATACTTACCAGTAAATCTCAGCAACCCTGGCCAGAGATTTCCTGTTATGGCCAATCGAGCATAGCGCAACATCAACTCCCAATACCGGGAGAGACGAAACCCCTCCCATCGCTCATTGCTTCAATGTGACTCGGGACTGTACCTAAAAACCACCTTTTTGCACGATCTCTTGACCGTGGTATGGTGGAAATCAAAGCATAGTGGGAATCAAATAAGACTCTATGACGATCTCGGGTCTACAGACTAACCTGTACCAGTGTCACCAGAGAACTGCTATCCGACGATAGGTATAATACCATCTAGGAGTTCTCGGCGAGTCCGTCCAGTGTACCCAGTCTCCACTGAGCACCCGTATACCTTCTCTGATGTCAAGCACCAATGGATATGGGATCATCCATTGCCCATCACATGGGTCGAGAAGCGCATACGCTAGTCTACTCTGGAGTATCGATGCCTTATCTCGATACTCCTACAACTAGGAACAATCTAAGGATGTACTTACCGACTACCTCTGCCCCCACTAGTATGATCTGCATCATAATCCTGGTAGTCAAGCACTCATCCTAAGGGCTTTATCAACATGTAATAGAGAGACAATAAGTGTACATGTTAAGATAAAGAGCAACCAGATAGCATACTATCAAGTCGAGCAAGAAAGTCCTCCCTATATATGTCCAAGCATCCACTAAAATATACATCGCATGTACAGTAAAGGCCTCTAGGGCATACATATAACTAACAATCTCCCACTTGCACTAAGGCCATTTGTCGTACTATCCCATACCCAACAATTTAGCAGTGGTTGTAGTATCCCATACTCAACCATCCCATAGAAGTCTCTCTATGGGTAAGGCCTTTATGAGTGGATCCGCTGTGTTATCCTTTAGGTCTACTCGCCTAACCTCGATCCCTTGGAGATCAACCATCTCCCTGATCAGGTGATACTTGTCTCAGAATATGTCTGGAACGCTGATGGGAACGGTGTTCCTAGGCTAAAGCCACAACTCTATTGTTGTCACAATAACACTTATTGGACGGTCAATGGTAGGAACCATGTTCATTTCATGAACAAGAGATGTCCAGACAGCCACTTTGGCAGTATCGTTGGTAGCATTGTATTCAGCCTTTATCGTCTAGTATGTCACTGTATCTAGCTTGGAACTCTTCCAACATACCGTCCCATCACTAAGGGTAAAGACAATGCCTGTGACTGACTCTCAGTCAAACTTATCACTCTGGAAACTGGAACCAAGAACTTTCTTTTAGTGCATCTCAAGTACTTAAGAATGTTCTCCACAGCTGTCTAGTGATTCTCCCAAGATCCGATTGATTCCTTATCACTACACCTAGTGAGTCAGCTACATCTGTTCTGGTATATAACATCGCCTACTCTGATAGAGCCTACTGCCGAAGCATAGGGTATCCCTTGCACGCGAGCTCTCTCCAAATCAGTCTCGGATGACTTCTTTTTGGAGAGAGTGATCCATGAGTAAGTGGGTGAACCACCACGCTTAGAATCGTCCATACTAAACCCCTTTAGTATGGTGTTAATATACCTGGATTTGGGACACTCCCAACATCCACTTAGATCTATCTCATAGATCATAATCCACAAAATGTAGTAGGTATCATCCAGATCTTCCTTTGAGAATCCTCGTGATAAGAGGAGCTTGACCGAGTGTAGCATAGGAAACCATTTCCTATCAAGAGTATGCCATCTACATAGAATAAGTATAAGACAATCTTACTCTCTACAACCTTCTTGTGTATACAAGGTTCATCTGCCTTTTTGATGAAGTCAAACTATTTGACTGCCACATCAAAACAGATGTTCCAACTCCACGATGCGCGCATTGATCCTGATGGACTTAAGCGTAGCTTTGAAAGTCTCAACTTTTCCATTTACACCAATAATCTTCTTAAGATCCTTTTGCTCCCGATGGGTTTTACCCCTTCAGGTGCAACATTCAAAGTCATACTTTGTTGGTGTACATGGATTACATCTTTGATCGCATAGCATCCAGCCGTTTCATAGAGTTCCTACTCGTGATGGCCTGCCTGAACCTAGTTGGATCATCATCAACCATGATGCAATCCTCGCTCCCACTGTCACCGAGAAGACCGTAGTATCTCTCAAGTGGATGAGGAACCCTACCAGATTCGCGGAGAGGCTGAGGTTCGTTGGAGACTATTGAATCCTTTGGTTTCGCCAAATCATCAGCTGTTAGTTTGTCTAGCTGGAACGCCTTCCAGTTCTACCTCATGACCACAAATTTCTTCACAAGAAATTCCCTTTCTAAAAAGTTGGCATGCTAAGAAACAAAACACCTTTCGTTCCTCAGTTAGGTAGAAGATACACCCTCGCAAATGTTGGGGATATCCTAACAAACTTATAGAACTTACCTTGCCTCGAGCTTGTCTGGATTTTGCTTTTCAACATAGGACGGACAACCCCATATCTTAACTCGTTTAAGACATGGTCTCTTCCCATTACATATCTCATATGTAGTGGTAGGCACTGATTTGGATGGAACCCCATTCAATATGTATACAACTTCTCAAGTGCATAACCCCAAAAAGGAAACAGGCAACTCAGCAGTACTCATCATAGAGCGCACTATATCTCATAGGGTGCGATACCTCAGTCCCGATACACCGTTGTGCTGTGGTGTATATGAAGGAGTAAGCTAAGAGAGAATCACATTCTCCTTTTAGAAACTCCAGGAACTCCATGCGCAAGTATTCACCTCCTCGATCACATCGTAGGACTTAATACTTTTACCCGCCTGGTTCTCAACTTCAAGCTTATATTTCTTGAATTTCTCAAAAGTTTCAGACTCGTGTTTCAATAGGAACACATTTTCGAATCTTGAGAGATAGTCGATGAATATAATGAAGTAGCAAGAACCAACCTTGGCATTTGTAGACTTGGGACCATATACATCATCATGTATCTGTCCCAAGAGTTCACTAACTCTTTCTCTGTTTCCAGTATACGGAGTATTGGTCATTTTACCTTTGTGACAATACTGGCAAGTATTATAAGATGAAAATTCGAACAGATTCTCATATTCATCCTTATATAACTTAGCTAGTCGTGTTGCATTGATATGACCTAGTCTACAATGCCACAAGAAGGATTCGTTCATTTCTGAACTACTCCTCTTGTGTGTGTACTAGATACTTTGAACTGTGGTTTGATTTAGAATGTATATGCTATTATATAACGTGCCTGATCGAATCAACTCTTGATTTAGGAAAATGTTCACAACATAATCCTCTGATACAGAATTATATCCTTCTTTAACTCATTAAAGAAACTGATGTAATGTTGTATATCAGGTTCAGTATCTAATAACATTCGTTCAGAATCAATGTATTTAATACAAGGTGATATCTGCCAACAGACTTGGCTACAACAATTGCACCATTCTCTAACACTTAGAGACATATCACCCTATCTCAGTTCTCTACCTTTCTTTAGCCTATATAACTCTTACATATGTTGGATCCTTATCCGGTATCTTATACCTAGGATGTGGAGGATACCGAGAAATAGTTCTTGGCAACGAACACACCCGAAGAATATACATCAACATGCTTTTTCTTCGATTGGGTGGCATGGGAATCCGGATATTCCCCTATTTCTTGCTCGGACTATAACAATTATAAGATAGAGCGGAACCAACATTCCCTAGCTCAGTATAATAAGCAGTTTCGGTCAATGAATCCATATTATTATCTTGATTAAGGCGTGACATGGTCACTACCAGGAGAGAGAGAGAGAAGAAAACACTCTGCGTGCTTTCTTGCAAGATTAGATTGGTTATGATTTTATCTAATCAGGATGGCTCCCACTGTTTTAGTCAAATCTTCCTTCAAACCCTAAAAGGTAAGACTAGCCGGGATTAATTACACCCTACAAGTTCGCCAATCTTTCGGCCAGCCCAGTATCGGTACTTTGAGGGAGGTTCCCCGTGCTTTCGCACGGACCTAATTAAAATAAACCTCGTTTCCCGAGGGCGTAACCCCGTTAACACCTTTCTAGACACCTACTTGATCGGCTAATTGTAATGTGTAAAACTCTCCCAGGAGTAACTCTTACTCGCAGTGGGTATCGGGATCCAACTATCTCATAGAAGGTATGCAATCTCATTGCAAATTTCAACACTTGAAATTCCCGATAATGTTTTACCCCTAGCGTCCTATGACCTTGACGAAAGCCAACAAACAATAGTCCACTAGTCAAGTTCAACCCGTACATTTCATGATTGAATTAAATCCACCCGCACGACCCTTGACGAAAGCCAACAAAGTCGTACAACTACCATAATCCAATCGCATCACATGCTTAAGCAGATAAGCACTAATCAACTACCGCACACTACGCCTTGACGAAAGCCAACAAACGTAGCATGAATACTAAATACTACTTATCTGAAATGACGGAGGGCTACGACAGGTTTTTAAGAAAACCCTTTGCGTAATGAACTTGATATCGTTGTAGAATCGAGTGATTTTGAAAAGGGGTGTTTTTTAGGTTTTTACTAGTTTCGCTAAAGAGGTCACTCCCGGTGAAGGGATCTCGACTCTTTCCTTATCAAATAAGGTGCAGGATATTTCACAAATACCACTATGCAAAGCAAAAACCATAAAAGCAATCAAAAGACAAACCGAGTAGGTTGTAGCATCTGCCAGTTTCGCTAAAGAGGTCACTCCCGGTGAAGGGATCTCGGATCTTTCCTTATCAAATAAGGTGCTAGATATTCTACAAGGAATAGCGCTATGCAAAGCAAGAACCGCTACCAGTTTTTTTTAAAACAAGTTTCTGCAACATCTTTAGGTTTCTTTTATTTCATTAATCTCATTAATGAAGTCCCATCATTATATGCTTCCCAAGCATCTCAGAAGAAACGAAAGCAACAATATTAATTATATCTCATATATATAATATAGGCATTCATCTCAGAACATATAAAGTGATCACATCACAAAATATCAGCAGCAGAAGAACATATATGAAATATTGGATATACTAGGAATTCCGTGTTTTAAATAAGCCAATAAAAATGCGGATTCCACGGTCACGATGAATAGACAAACCCACATCTCTAGACCCCTACGAGAGCAGCAAGCAACCCTACCAATTCTAGAGTTAGGAGACCCAGTCTCGACTCCTCGAGATGGTCTCCCACTGGACCCTAGAACCCGGTTATTTATGCTCCCCGCCTTGGGTCTATCCTAATACGGAAAAGTAAATAATATACATCAATGGTGACATCATCCTCAACCCGGAAGTGCCCCAATAAAAGAATATTACATACAAGTTTTTATATGAATGAAAATGAAAAACTCTCATCTCACATAAAAAAACCGGCTATTCAAAACACGATGATCCAATATAACAAATCACAACAACACATAACATCACATGTTATCAACGTAAGTAAATATGCGTATCCCAATTGTCGTTGACGTATAGCAACGAAACCGGCGATACACCACATATTACACTTACGGTCGCAGTAAAGAAAGTGAAAAACTACAACAATTGGAATCCGTAACCACCTTAGATATCATAAACCCAACGTATCACATACTTTGGATTTCATGTCCAACCAAATGAATTCCTTAGACATCACATGCCTAACAGTTATAAACCCCGTATTTTAGTCTCGCTATTGAAAACACTTTCTAATAACTTGTCGGGTAATTCAACAAGATTCCCGATAACTTGATCGAATGCTCGTCTGAAACTTTAGTAGACGGCCGCACTCCCCCGATGCCGTCTACAAAGTGCACTAAGGCGGAATACCGCGGCCGCGAGCACCCGAATGGATGCTTTTGGCGACAGGGTTCTCCTACAGTCACTTGGTCGGGGCTATGGGGCGTGGCTATCTAGTAAGTTTACCCAGCGAGTATCCGCGTACACTACGTAATTGCGACGGACTTTTGATCAACATCAAAATCCCGTGACAACCGATCAAATGAGACTAAACTGCTAGATTTATAAAACTCAAACTAGTTATCACATAACTATATTTGTGGATTCCAAATATTGTATCACAATCACAGATAGCTAGACGATATTAAACTTTTCGATCGAACAAGCAAGGACCCAAAATTTCCCAACAAGCTCAAAACTTGAGCGGAGTTTAAAAAGTACCCAGAACATACCTTAGCTCCTATGAACCAGTCGTAGAAGGGTCAACCAATGCCTTACCTGTGGCACCGCTGAACTACCACAAACCCTAGGGTTTGATGGCGGTTCTGACGATCACAGAATCGAGTTAGGGTTTCGTTCTTCTAGAGGGTCCACAAAATCGCTTGCAAGATTTTCTGAAAATTTTAAACTCGGAAAAAATCCAACTCTTGAAAAAATTCCAGCGGGGAAAAATTGGGTTATTAATATCCATTCGAACTTTTTAACGTCGTCTAAATAACCCGAATACATGTTAGAATTACGATTACGAAACACTCTGAATTGATTTTGAAGAAAGTTAACATCACATGAAAATTTAGCAAAAACAAACAACACCTGAAACACCAAAACCCAGACCCTGGAACACAAAAAAAATTTGAAGCCAGAACATTGACCTAGGGCCGGCCACCTCGGTTTTTGTGGTCATCTGCTTGGCCAAAATCCGAGCAATCCCCTTCAAATTTTCTCTGTGTTCATGATATATCTCATATAACATTCAGCAGTTGTTTAAAAGAAATTTTGAAGACTTTTCAAATTCGACAGAAACCAAGTTTTCGTATCAGGTGTTTTGGAGTAGTTTCGGTTTCGTAATCCTAGCAAACATCGTCTAATTTTCTAGAATGGCTCTGATACCACTGCAGGGTTTTCTAGCATGGCAGCAAGGTTTCGGGAGGCATCATCCATGCCATATTTAAATTTTTGCCGTTCTAGCTAACCCTAACCCTAGAATCGAAACTAGAAAATGCGACGAATCGAACGCAAACAACTTTGCAACTAAAGTGAACAAGGAATACAACCTTTGTAGACCGGTCCTTCACTTTAATAGCTCCGTGTAGTAGTCCCTTCGCTGCGATCATGAACTCCCGGACTCTAGAGAGGCTCCCATGAAGAAATAAACAAGATTGCATCGAAGTCTTCGAGGCCGATGATGATCTACGTCGAGAAGACACTAACCCAAGCTACCCCTTCACTAACTGTGTAATTAGTGAAGCAAACACTCTATACTAAATGTCTAGTAGTAGAGGATGATGAAGTAAGAATTTTTCTCATTTTAGATTTATTTTTCTCACACTAATTCTTCACTTAGAAAAAACCTAGCGAGCTCTTTCTTTGATGAAGAAGAAGAAGAATAAACTCATGAGAGAGTGAATGGCAACCATGGGTGAATTAGTGTCATATACTAATCTTTGTAGAGATTTAACCATGGCTAACAATGATGGTTGGGTTTATAAATATCTTAAGCAAAACAAAAGTTGTGGACTAAGTCAATGAATCCCTAAGCTTCTACAAGCTTCAAGTCATGACATAATTCCAACCATTTTGAATTACTTAATCAATTATAAACCCTTCATTATAGTTAGTATGGTGTAAGTGATACACACACCTATGTCACTTGTATCATCAAGCATGACACAAAAACTTGTACACTTATATATATCACATACATACAATGTGAACAAATCAAGTAAGAAAAGAAATCTTAAGTGAGCTAATACTAGTTAATGTAAATTAATATATCAAATATATAATTATATATATTAAATTATTAAATCAACACATGATTTAATAATCCGGCTATATCACATATAACCGACTAATATCATGTGTATCAACTTATCGAATCAACACTTGATTCGATAACCGGCTATATCATATGTAATCGATTGATAACACAAAATGCGAGAATAGAATACGGTATCTCATATCGTATTAATCTCGGTCCCGCATATATCACATATGTGTTCTTACTTCGTTTTGCTTGAGCCAGGAAACCTCTGTGTACGACTCTAAAAACTCGTCAATACGCCGACAGTAGGTGATGATCATATCAAACACCCACAAGCCGCAAGCGGTCTGCTAAACGTAACGGCCACCCGGGTATTGAGCGATCAGAAGATCAACAAGCAAGCCTTCTCGTACTCCTGCGAATCCAATCGGTAACACTACCGTACAGTCCGGTCTCTTCGTCTGATATGTCGCATATCACAGCCTGGGGGTGGTATAACGTCAGACCCTAATAGCCTGATAAGTCATTCCGATGCAAGGTCCATAACCATTCGAGAAACTACTGGTAACACTTACCAGTAAATCTCAGCAACCCTGGCCAGGGATTTCCTGTTATGACCAATCGAGCATAGCGCAACATCAACTCCCAATACCGGGAGAGACGAAACCCCTCCTATCGCTCATTGCTTCCATGTGACTCGGGACTGTACCCAAAAACCACCTTTTTGCACGATCTCTTGACCGTGGTATGGTGGAAATCAAAGCATAGTGGGAATCACATAAGACTCTATGACGATCTCGGGTCTACAGACTAACATGTACCAGTATCACCAGATAACTTCTATCCGACGATAGGTATAATACCATCTAGGAGTTCTCGGCGAGTCCGTCCAGTGTACCCAGTCTCCACTGAGCATCCGTATACCTTCTCTGATGTCAAACACCAATGGATATGAGATCATCCATTGCCCATCACATGGGTCGAGAAGCGCATACGCTAGTCTACTCTGGAGTATCGATGCCTTATCTCGATACTCCTACGACTAGGAACAATCTAAGGATGTACTTACCGACTACCTCTTCCCCCACTAGTATGATCTGCATCATAATCCTGGTAGTCAAGTACTCACCCTAAGGGCTTTATCAATATGTAATAGAGAGACAATAAGTGTACATGTTAAGATAAAGAGCAACCAGATAGCATACTATCATGTCGAGCAAGAAAGTCCTCCCTATATATGTCCAAGCATCCACTACAATATTCATCGCCTGTACTGTAATGGCCTCTAGGGCACTAAAATATATGTAAATTATTAAATCAAAACTTGATTTAATAATCCGGCTTAATCTTAAGCCGGCTAGTATTATCATCCGCCCGATTAAAGTCCGTGTGGCTAGCACACATACCTAATCGGAACTCTGCACGTATCAATATTCGGCCACTATATCATTTTGCCTAAACTGGGAAAACCCTCTGTGTGGGACTCTAAAGACTCGTCAATACGCTGGTAGTGGGTTTAACCATAAGCGCGTCAGCGGAACTAGCTGTACGTAATGGATAACCAGGTATTGAGCGCATGGAAGGCCGACAAGAAAATTCATCCGTACCCCTACTGAGCCTGTCTGTGACAATTTCCATACAGTCCGGTCTGTTTGTCTAAGAGTATAGCATATTGGGTCTAGGGGTAGATAAAGTCAAACCCCTAATAACGCGATATTTCGTGTCGGTGTGAAGCCCATCACCTATTAAGAAACTACCGATCCAAATCAGTAATTCTCATCCACCTTGGTCAAGGATTTCTGTTGATGGCTACCTGTGCACAGTGCGACATCTGTAGGATTTCTTGACACGACAGCAAGGTTTCGGGAGGCATCGTCCATGCCATTTTCAAAAAAATTCCGTACAAAACAATCCTAACCCTAGAATCTTAACTAGTGATTTAGACGAAACAATGTGTAAACTACTTTACAACTAAGTGAACTAGGACTACAACCTTTGTAGACCGGTCCTTCACTTCAATAGCTCCTTGTAGTAGTCCCTTCGATCCAAGTAGTGATCTTGCGGACTCTTGAACGGCTCCACAAGAAGAAAGCAACGAGCTTGCACGAAGTCTTCGAGGCCGAAGATGATCTACGTCGAGGAGACACCAACCCAAGCTATCTCTTCACTAATGTGGGATTAGTGAAGCTAGCACCCTAAACTAAATTGCTAATCTAGTAGAGAATGAAGAAGTAGGATTTTTGCTCACTTTAGAATTACTTTTCTCACTAATTTTATGCTCCTCTCAAAAACCTAGAGAGCTCTCTCTTGAGCTTAAGGAAGATGAAGCAAATAATGGATGAGAGAGTGAATGACAACCATGGGTGAGAAAATATCTAATATAACTCATGTAGAGACTCAACCATGGGTTTAGATAATGGTTGGGTTAATAAATATCTAGTGTAAGACAAAACTAGTGGACCAAGTCAACGGGTCTCTAAGCTTCTACAAGCTTCATGCCATGTGACAAATTTCCAACTAATAATTGATTTACTCTAAATAAATAAACCCTTCATTATCATTAGTATGGTGTAAGTCTCATACACCCATGTTTCATGTGGCATCAAGCATGACACATAAAGAAAACACAATTAACATATATCACATATATATTAAGTGTGCACATGTGAGAAAAAGAAATGCTTAAGTGAGCTAATATTAGTTAATATAAATTAATATATCAAATATATAATTATACATTAAATCATTAAATCAACACTTGATTTAATAATCCGGCTATATATCATATGACCGACTAATATTGTTTGTATCAACTTATCGAATCAACATTTGATTCGATAACCCGGCTATATATCATATAACCAACCGATACAGTATTGACTTATCGAATCAACATTTGATTCGATAATCCGGCTATATCTCATATAACCGATCGATACCTTATATCGCGAGAATAGAATACGGTATCACATACTCGTATTAATCTCGGTCCCGCACATATCACATATGTGCTCCTACTTCGTTTTTCCTGAGCCGGTGAAACCTCTATGTAGGACTCTAAAGACTCGTCAATACGCCAGCAGTAGGTGATGATCACATCAAGCACCCACAAGCCGTCAGCGGTACTAGCTGGACGTAACGGCTACCCGGGTATTGAGCGATCAGAAGATCAACAAGCAAACCTGCTCCTACTCCTAAAAAGCCTGTCAGTAACACTACCGTACAGTCCGGTCTTTTCGTCTGATATGTCGCATATTTAGTCTAGGGGTGGTAAACGTCAGACCCCAGTAACCGATAAGTCGTGCCAATGTTAGGCTCATAACGGGTCGAGAAACTACTGATAACACTTATCAGTAAATCTCCGTAGCAGCCCTAGCCAGGGACTTATCGTTATGGCCAATCGAGCACTGCACAACATCAACCCCCAATACCGGGAGAGACGAATCCCCTCATATCGCTCATTGCCTCCATGTGATTCGGGACTGTACCCAAAAGCCACCGTTTTGCACGTTCTTTTGAATGTGGTAAGGTGGAAATCAAAGCACAGTGGGAATCACACAAGACTCTATGACGATCTCGGGTCTACAGACTAACCTATACCAGTGTCACCAGAGAACTGCTATCTGACGATAGGTATAATACCAACTAGGAGTTCTCGGTGAGTCCGTTCAGTATACCCAGTCTCCACTGAGCACTCGTATACCATCTTTGATGTCAAACACCAATGGATGTGGGATCATCCATCGCCCATCTTATGGGTCAAGATGCGTATACGCTAGTCTACTCTGGAATATCGATGCCCTGTCTTGATACACTCTCGACTAGGAACAATTATAGGGTGTACTTGTGGAATACTATTGGCCCTACTAGTATGATCTCCATCATAGTCCTGGTAGTCAAGTACACATCCGAAGGGCTTTATCAACATATGAGAGCAAGACATCATCACTTATACAAGTCAACATGTTAAGACAAAGAGAAACCAGATAGCATACTATCATGCCGAGCAAGAAAGTCCTCTCTATATATATTCAAGCATCCGCTATAATATACATCACATGTACAATAATGGCCTCTAGGGCATACATATAACTAACAATCTCCCACTTGCACTAAGGCTAGTTGTTATAGTATCTCATACCCAACATCCCGAAGAGTCTCTCAAATTGTATCTGGGGTATGGCCTTTGTGAGTGGATCCGCTGTGTTGTCCTTCGTGTCAACTCTCCTGACTTCGATCTCCCGGCGATCAACTATCTCCCGGATCAGGTGATACCGCCTCAGAATATGCCTGGATCGCTGATGGGGCATGGGTTCCTTGGCCAAGGCCACTGCTCCATTGTTATCGCAATACAAAGGTATTGGATGCTCAATAGACGGAACCACTCCAAGTTCAGTTATGAACTTCTTCATCCAGACAGCCTCTTTGGCAGCATCATTGGCAGCGATGTATTCAGCCTCCATCGTCGAGTCTGCCACGGTTTCCTGTTTGGAACTCTTCCAACAAACCTCCCCTCCATTGAGGATAAAGACAAATCCCGAGACCGACTTAGAGTCTCCCTTATCACTCTGGAAGCTCGAATCGGTAAAGGACTCCACTTGGAGTTCTCCGTTACCATACACCAAGAACATCTCTTTAGTCCTTCTCAAGTACTTGAGAATGTTCTTCACAGCTGTCCAATGACTCTCTCCTGGATATGCTTGATACCTACTCACTACACTTAGTGAGTATGCTACATTGGGTCTTGTACATAACATCGCGTACATGATAGAGCATACTGCCGAAGCATAGGGTATCCCTTGCATGCGAGCTCTCTCCAAATCAGTCTTAGGAGACATCTCTTTGGAGAGAGTGGGTCCTGTGATCGTGGGTAAATTCCCACGCTTGGATTCTTCCATACTAAATGTAACCCTTCGAAAATCGTTTAGGCAGTTTTTCGGTAATCGGCAAATTTTTCGGCTTTTTCCGTAAAAAGTCAAAATTGATATTTTTCTTTGTAGACCTAATTATACAAAATTTAGATAAGATATTACTATAATTTTGTCACTAAAATGTCATTTATAATTTTCTAGTTAAATAAAAATTTTTTCGTAATTAATTATTTTTTTTATTATTTTAAGCCTTTTTAAATACATTTAATTAGGGATAAATACAAATTTAATTAGGTAAATTTCTTAATTAGGAGTCTTTATAAGCTAAAATAAGGAGTAAAAAAATTTGTGTCATGACTTTCACATTTTTAGTTTTATGGTTTGAAATTAATGAAAAAAATATGAAGTAAAATGGGTTTTTTTGTAAAAAGGTTGATGTGAAATGCATTAATTGAGACTTGAGGGGTTTTCTTGACCTAGAACCATCTACACAAAACCCACAACTCCTCTTCTCACCTGCTGGCCGAGCTCCAAACTGCAGCAAACCCCCATTTTTCTCACTTCATTCTTGCTTCTTTTCTTGCAAAAATTCAATGAAAATCCACAAATTTCATTCTCAATTCAAAGCCTAACCCTAATCCCTTCTCTCTTCAACCCAAATTTTTTCAAAAACATGATGAAAGGAGGCTTCTTGGAGACTTGATCAAGTTAGGGTTTAAGATTGAGAGGTGAAAATCCTAAACTAGTTGCTTACTTGAGGTTTAATTGTGCTAGAATTTCAATTCTAAATATTAGTTTTGTAGTAAATGTTTGATTTGGAAAAATCAAGTGAAGGTTTTGATTTTAGAAATTAGAGTTTGTAGCATAATGCTTGGATTATGTTAGGGATGGTTATCTAGGTGATTGGAGTGGTTAATTGTGTATTGATATGCTTACTAAATCGATAAACTTCGATGTTTGTAACAAATCGGTAAGGAAATCGCTTACTAGATTTTTTGTAGAAATAGAAGGCGATCAATTTGAGTTAGGTTAGCAATATTATTAGCTTCGTATAGGATTATTAGAATGCGCGAACGCGGGGTTCCGTCTAGTCGGGTTGTAGTTTAATCGATTTCCCCGATACGGCGATTTTAGTTAAGGTTTTAGCGATTTTCGTGTATTTTCCGCGTACCGAGTGCACGTTGTGATTAATTCGAGAGCGTCGATCTTTTCATAGTGTGAGTTGCATCATTTCAGAAATCTGTAACCTTATATTTTGTGTTATGCAATTCTAGGATCGGTCGGGGAAACTTCGGATACGGCGCGAAAAGGCAAAGCGGTGGCCGGATCAGATTAGCGGGGATTTCTGGTGAGTAGATATATTCATCTACGGGGGAATCGTCTGGATGGCGCGAGGCGCCCCCTCCCTAGTTAGGATTACTCTACTTTATGCAATAATTATATTGTTAGCTAGATTATCCATTTACGCACATTGCATACCCTTACAGCTAACCCTATACTAGATTGCATGGACATTCATATGACATTCATATATACATATGCGATATCATTTCGTAGGACACGAAC
This sequence comes from Agapanthus africanus, assembly GCA_030015575.1. NCBI lineage: Eukaryota > Viridiplantae > Streptophyta > Magnoliopsida > Asparagales > Amaryllidaceae > Agapanthus > Agapanthus africanus. The sequence continues at coordinate 613,051,575 of JASDDO010000014.1, read as the reverse complement.
ACCTTACCATTGGCATCTATTGCACGCGCACTATTCATGTGACACACACGCCTTTGGTATTTGCCATGCCACGTGCACTATAAAAACCTGTTTAGCTAGTAACGCCATTGCATTCATGCATGATATTTGAGATTGTATCGTACGCATATACCTCGCATTACTATCATATTTACATAGATTTCTAGCCAAACTCTCACATCATATACATTGATATCATAGACACTTATCATACATAACATGTGGACATTATGATTTCTTGAGGATTTCAGTTTGCTGCGATTTCTGGATTTTGGGGGAAAACCGCAAGAATTTAACAAAACCTTATATTTATCTTTTTCAAAACAAAGTTGCGGTTTTCTCGTGATGTATGTGTCGTCCACCATGAGTTATCATGTTTTCTGTTGGATTTCGAGACCCGATTCGAGGAGTGGAGGAACCGTCTCGGGTACATGGTGGGCCCGGTATGGTACCCCGGGGCAAGAAGATCGAGTTGTAGACGATGAGCCTGGCAGAGGAAGACTACCTACCGGTGATGTCTGGCGCGGCGGATATCCGGAGGATACCGACCGTTGTCGTGAGATTTATGATATGGGCCGATCCGGACTGACGGAGCCCGATATTGAGACAGATATGATTCTTTTTTTTGGTGTCGATGCTTGACACAGGTTTTCAGATGATTTCTTGATGATATTTAGCTACTATACAGATGTTCATGTTTTAAAGTTAGGAATTCAATGACCTTAGCATTAAAACCCTTAAAGACTTAACAATGACATTTGCATACCTGTGCATGCATACTAGAGATATTATAGCACATATGGACATACATGTTGTTCCGCATTGCGTGCATTCTTACGATTGCCTTAGTAGATGTTATATTTACTCACGAGCTGGCAACTCACCCCCGTTGTGCCACAGTGTCTTGCAGGTCGGACCCGTCATCTTTGTAGCGGCGGGCTATCTTATCATCAGCTCATTTTGCTCAGACTCGCGACATCGCCCGTAGGTGGGTTGCGAGTATACTTTATTTCTTTTTGCTTTATCATTGTATCTAGTATTCTCCATCTACCACTTGTATTGTATATGCGACCTAGTGATGAGACTGAGAGATTTGTATATTTGTGGTTTCTTTTGGGTCGAGCTCACTTGAGCCGGCGTTGCGTTTTCTGATATTTTGGGTTTCTTCTATGCTCTTTTCTTGGTATTGCTTATATATTGCATGTGGTTGTGATCCGCCTTGGGCGAAGAGCTAGCTCCCGCTTGGGGATGCCATTTTTATGATTTCATATGTATTATCTTGTTGTACCCATTTTGGGGGATAGAAAATACAGGGGAGACTCTGCCGAAATTTTTGGGAATTTTTGATGTTTTTAAAAAGGGATTCTTTGCAACTTAATTGATTTGAAAATAGTTTTCATTAAAGGTTTTCCTTCACTCTCTTTTGATTTTAGGTTAGATTTCTGGGCTTTGGCTGACTTAGGTTACGGTACGCCTTTAGACGTCTCGTAATCTAAGTGCCAGTCACGTTCCGTACTTTCGGGTCGTGACAAAGTTGGTATCAGAGCGTAGGTTTTACCTTTCTGAGTGTAGGACGACCTTGGTAGATGGAGTAGGTGACTTAAGCAGAGTGGCGTAGCGTGGGTATGGTCCGCGGCATACTTACGATACGGTACTCCGCCTAAGTGACCTTAGGACATAATTGCTTGTATTTCCTTTCTTGATTCCGTGCATTCCTTGATTCAATTGCAATGATCTTATCAGTCCTTTTTCTTATTCTAGCTTCAATGCCGCCAAAGACTACGAGAGCTCAGCGGGCTGCCGCTAGGGATGAGATTCGGGCGGGCCCGTCTGAGGCGAGGATCGAGCGGGAGGATACGCCTACCCCTCAGGGTCATACTGATCCGCCTTATCCTGACCGTATTGCCAGATTAGAGGCCGGCATGCAAGAGTTGCGACAGATGATGGGATCTTTAGTTGAGTCCAGCCGGGCACAGAGATCCGAGGACGTTCCTTCCACCGCACAGACCACGATCGTACCTGCTGCACAGATGGTCACTCCTGCTGCTACTACGGAGACTATCCCTGTTTCACTACAGGAGTTCATGAGATTGAGACCTCCGGCTTTTACCAGTACAGATGCGACAGAGGACCCACAGACATTTCTCGATAGGATGGCACGGATAGGCCGTTCGTTGAGGTGTTCTGAGGATAGATTGGTGGAGTTTGCGAGTTTTCGTCTGGAGGGTCTTGCCCAGACATGGTACGACTCAGTAGAGAGAGGCCGAGCTGCAGGTCTGCCTTCTATGACCTGGGATGAGTTTACATCTGCATTTCTTGCCCGTTTTCTTCCGGAGAGTGTCCGAGATGCTCGAGCCCGTAGTTTTGAGTCTTTGCTCAAGACTCCTGGGATGACGGTGTCGGAGTATGATATACAGTTTACCCAGTTGTCTCGATATGCTCCGTACCTAGTCGACACAGAAGAGAAGAGAATAAAGAGGTTCGTGCGAGGGCTTGATACACAGCTATTCCTTGCCATCGGCACCCAGCATTTTGACACATACGCAGCCGCGATGGATGCAGCCTTACTATTGGAGGAGCGTATTGCTGAGACTCCGGTCGTTTCTGGGCCGAAGAGGATCCGTACTGATACGCCAGCTCAGCGGCAGATGGGCAGACATCGTGATAGATTATTTCCGGGAGATGGCGGAGGCAGAGGATTGAGACGAGGTTAGTTATTTGGTTCATATCCACAGACCCAGCAGTCGTCTCCAGGATGTTTTCGGTGCGGGAGTCAGTACCACCGTATCAGAGACTGTACCATGGGGCGTCCGGGCACGGCGACAGTCCCGCATGTGACCTTACCACCCTCACCACCTTCTCAGAGAGCTTTACTTCCTACGCCTGATGATGCTTCACGCCAGCCAGATGCTTCTAGAGGCCGTGGGCGTGGCGGCCCGGTTCAGAGGGGACGAGGCGACAGAGGCAGAGGCAGAGGCCGAGGTAGAGGTAGAGCACAGCCAGCTATTAGTGGTGGACAGGCCCGAGTGTTCGCATTGACTCCTCAGGATGCACAGGCATCCAATGCCGTCGTGACAGGTACTCTGCCAGTATGTTCTTTTGATGCACGGGTATTATTTGATCCAGGCTCCACACATTCCTATGTTTCCACGTATTTTGCACCGAGGTTGGGCCGAGAGTCTTCTCCGTTAGATCAGCCGCTTGTCGTTATTACCCCGGTAGGCGAGTCTTTTGTTGCCCGTTTTGTGTACCGATCTTGTTCCGTTCGTATCGGGGAGAGAGATTCTTCAGTAGATTTGATTCTCCTCGATATGCTCGACTTTGACGTTCTTCTTGGTATGGACTGGCTAGCCACCTGTTATGCATCCGTGGACTGCCGTGAAAAGGCAGTCAGATTCAGTTTTCCTGGTGAGCCGGTTCTTATTATTCAGGGAGATCGTAGCGCTACCCTTCCCAGCTTGATTTCTTCTCTTCGCGCTGGTCAGCTCTTAAGGAAAGGGTGTCAGGGATTCTTAGCTTATGTTTGTGATACTAGCTCCACAGAGATTCCGTTGGACCAGGTCCCTGTTGTGAGAGAGTTCCCTGATGTATTCCCTGACGAGCTGCCTGGTCTGCCACCAGAGCGCGAGATTGAGTTCTGTATTGACTTGATCCCTGGCACGGGGCCTATTTCTATACCTCCCTATCGGATGGCCCCGGCAGAGCTGAGAGAGCTAAAGGATCAGTTACAGGACTTGCTGGATAAAGGGCTTATCCGACCGAGTGTGTCACCTTGGGGTGCTCCCGTCTTGTTTGTTAAGAAGAAGGACGGAAGTATGCGTTTATGCATTGATTATCGTCAGCTGAACCGGGTTACTGTGCGGAACAGGTATCCCTTACCCCGCATTGATGACTTATTTGATCAGCTCCAGGGTGCAGGGTTCTTCTCGAAGGTTGACTTACGGTCAGGTTATCACCAGTTGCGGGTTCGGAAGGAGGATATTCCGAAGACAGCTTTCCGTACTCGATATGGTCATTATGAGTTCTTGGTGATGTCGTTCGGGCTCACCAATGCCCCGGCAGCTTTTATGGATTTGATGAACCGCGTATTCAGGCCGTATCTCGATCAGTTCATCATTGTGTTCATTGACGACATCTTGGTTTATTCTCGGAGCCGGGAGGAGCATGAGCAGCACTTACGTATCACATTGCAGACTTTGAGGGAGCATCAGCTGTTCGCCAAATTCTCCAAGTGCGCATTCTGGCTAGACAGTGTCGACTTCTTGGGTCATGTGGTGACGAGAGATGGTATTTGCGTGGACCCGAAGAAGATCGAGGCAGTTCAGCGTTGGCCTAGACCAGTATCAGTTACAGAGGTTCGCAGCTTTCTAGGTCTGGCCGGCTATTATCGACGTTTCGTCCAGGATTTCTCCCGGATTGCTGCACCGTTGACCGGGTTGACCCGGAAGGGGGTTCCTTTTGATTGGACCCAGGCATGCGAGGATAGCTTCCAGCAGTTGAAGACTCGTCTGACTACTGCTTCAGTGTTAGCATTGCCTTCAGGATCAGGCGGGTTCGTGGTGTATTGTGATGCTTCTAGAGTGGGGCTGGGATGTGTATTGATGCAGCACGACAGAGTTATCGCGTATGCTTCTCGGCAGCTGAGGAAGCACGAACAGAACTACCCCACCCATGATTTAGAGATGGCTGCAGTAGTGTTTGCACTTAAGATCTGGAGACATTACCTATACGGTGAGTCGTGCCAAATATTCACTGATCACAAGAGTTTGAAGTATATCTTCCAGCAGCGAGACCTGAACCTGAGACAGCGCCGTTTGATGGAGTTGGTGAAAGATTATGACTGCGAGATTCTATACCATCCGGGCAAGGCGAATGTGGTGGCAGATGCTTTGAGTAGGAGGCCCGGAGGTAGCCTATCTTGTTTGAGCGCAGTACAGATGCAGTCGACGGCGGATTGGCAGGTGTTATGTGACAGCAGAGTGCAGTTCGAGTTTACTTCTTCAGGGGGACAGCTGGCCCATTTCAGAGCACGTCCACAGTTACTTGACCGTATTCGCGAGGCACAGTCCGGCGATGCCCGTATCTTAGAGATTATTGAGCAGATTCGGCAGGGCAGAGTTTCTGAGTTCGTGATTGATGATCAGGGGATACTTCGATTTGGGACTCGACTGTGTGTGCCAGATTCAGAGGGACTGAGGCGTGATATACTCGAGGAGGCACATAGATCAGTATACAGTGTTCACCCAGGTTCCACCAAGATGTATCGTGACTTGAGAGAGGTTTACTGGTGGGACGGGATGAAGAAGGATATTACAGACTTTGTGTCGAGATGCCTGACTTGTCAGCAAGTCAAGGCCGAGCACCAGAGGCCAGCCGGCGAGTTACAGCCTTTGCCCATCCCTGAGTGGAAGTGGGAGCAGGTTTCCATGGACTTCATTGTGGGTCTACCCAGGACCAGTCGAGGGTACGACTCTATTTGGGTGATTGTTGATCGACTGACGAAAGCGGCTCACTTTCTGCCAGTGAAGACCACTTTTGGATTTTCTCAGTACGCCCAGGTTTATATTGATGAGATAGTGCGACTGCATGGCGTTCCGACTTGCATCGTGTCCGACCGTGGCACCCAGTTTACCAGCCGATTGTGGCAGAAACTACAGGAAGCTTTGGGCCCCCGATTGAGTTTTAGCACAGCCTTCCATCCTCAGACTGACGGTCAGTCGGAGCGTACGATTCAGACTCTTGAGGACATGCTCAGAGCTTGTGTTTTAGATTTCGGTGGTAGCTGGGATCGTCATTTGCCTTTGATCGAGTTTTCCTACAATAATAGCTTCCAGGAGACGATTCAGATAGCACCTTTCGAGGCTTTATATGGGAGGAGATGTCGATCGCCAGTATGTTGGACAGAGCTCAGGGAGAGCAGTATTTTGGGGCCGCAGATCGTGCAGGAGACGACCGAGAAAATACAGCTGATTCGGGACAGGATGAGAGCGGCACAGAGCAGGCAGAAATCTTATGCTGACAAGCGTCGTCGCCGACTCGAGTTCGCTATTGGCGATCATGTTTTCCTGAAGGTCTCTCCGATGAAGGGTGTGATGAGATTTGGGCGGAAAGGGAAACTGAGTCCTAGGTATGTTGGTCCTTTCGAGATCCTAGAGCGTGTTGGTCCGGTCGCTTATCGGTTAGCTCTTCCGCCCAGCTTCCCCGATGTTCACCCCGTATTCCGTGTCTCGATGCTCCGCAAGTACCTTCATGATCCTTCCCAGGCGATTCAGCACCAGACGATCCAGCTAGAGCGTGACCTTTCTTTCACCGAGCAGCCGGTCGTCATTTTGGATCGGCAGGTGAAGAAATTGAGGTCGAAGGTCATACCGTCTGTCAAAGTCCTTTGGCGTGGCCCGAACAGCGAGGAGGTCACCTGGGAGACCGAGGTCGAGATGAGGAAGAGATATCCCCATCTTTTTGAAGGTACGCGTAGTTAAATTCTAAATTCGGGGACCGAATTTCTTTAAGCGGGGAAGATTGTAACCCTTCGAAAATCGTTTAGGCAGTTTTTCGGTAATCGGCAAATTTTTCGGCTTTTTCCGTAAAAAGTCAAAATTGATATTTTTCTTTGTAGACCTAATTATACAAAATTTAGATAAGATATTACTATAATTTTGTCACTAAAATGTCATTTATAATTTTCTAGTTAAATAAATTTGTTTTCGTAATTAATTATTTTTTTTATTATTTTAAGCCTTTTTAAATACATTTAATTAGGGATAAATACAAATTTAATTAGGTAAATTTCTTAATTAGGAGTCTTTATAAGCTAAAATAAGGTGTAAAAAAATTTGTGTCATGACTTTCACATTTTTAGTTTTATGGTTTGAAATTAATGAAAAAAATATGAAGTAAAATGGGTTTTTTTGTAAAAAGGTTGATGTGAAATGCATTAATTGAGACTTGAGGGGTTTTCTTGACCTAGAACCATCTACACAAAACCCACAACTCCTCTTCTCACCTGCTGGCCGAGCTCCAAACTGCAGCAAACCCCCATTTTTCTCACTTCATTCTTGCTTCTTTTCTTGCAAAAATTCAATGAAAATCCACAAATTTCATTCTCAATTCAAAGCCTAACCCTAATCCCTTCTCTCTTCAACCCAAATTTGTTCAAAAACATGATGAAAGGAGGCTTCTTGGAGACTTGATCAAGTTAGGGTTTAAGATTGAGAGGTGAAAATCCTAAACTAGTTGCTTACTTGAGGTTTAATTGTGCTAGAATTTCAATTCTAAATATTAGTTTTGTAGTAAATGTTTGATTTGGAAAAATCAAGTGAAGGTTTTGATTTTAGAAATTAGAGTTTGTAGCATAATGCTTGGATTATGTTAGGGATGGTTATCTAGGTGATTGGAGTGGTTAATTGTGTATTGATATGCTTACTAAATCGATAAACTTCGATGTTTGTAACAAATCGGTAAGGAAATCGCTTACTAGATTTTTTGTAGAAATAGAAGGCGATCAATTTGAGTTAGGTTAGAAATATTATTAGCTTCGTATAGGATTATTAGAATGCGCGAACGCGGGGTTCCGTCTAGTCGGGTTGTAGTTTAATCGATTTCCCCGATACGGCGATTTTAGTTAAGGTTTTAGCGATTTTCGTGTATTTTCCGCGTACCGAGTGCACGTTGTGATTAATTCGAGAGCGTCGATCTTTTCATAGTGTGAGTTGCATCATTTCAGAAATCTGTAACCTTATATTTTGTGTTATGCAATTCTAGGATCGGTCGGGGAAACTTCGGATACGGCGCGAAAAGGCAAAGCGGTGGCCGGATCAGATTAGCGGGGATTTCTGGTGAGTAGATATATTCATCTACGGGGGAATCGTCTGGATGGCGCGAGGCGCCCCCTCCCTAGTTAGGATTACTCTACTTTATGCAATAATTATATTGTTAGCTAGATTATCCATTTACGCACATTGCATACCCTTACAGCTAACCCTATACTAGATTGCATGGACATTCATATGACATTCATATATACATATGCGATATCATTTCGTAGGACACGAACACCTTACCATTGGCATCTATTGCACGCGCACTATTCATGTGACACACACGCCTTTGGTATTTGCCATGCCACGTGCACTATAAAAACCTGTTTAGCTAGTAACGCCATTGCATTCATGCATGATATTTGAGATTGTATCGTACGCATATACCTCGCATTACTATCATATTTACATAGATTTCTAGCCAAACTCTCACATCATATACATTGATATCATAGACACTTATCATACATAACATGTGGACATTATGATTTCTTGAGGATTTCAGTTTGCTGCGATTTCTGGATTTTGGGGGAAAACCGCAAGAATTTAACAAAACCTTATATTTATCTTTTTCAAAACAAAGTTGCGGTTTTCTCGTGATGTATGTGTCGTCCACCATGAGTTATCATGTTTTCTGTTGGATTTCGAGACCCGATTCGAGGAGTGGAGGAACCGTCTCGGGTACATGGTGGGCCCGGTATGGTACCCCGGGGCAAGAAGATCGAGTTGTAGACGATGAGCCTGGCAGGGGAAGACTACCTACCGGTGATGTCTGGCGCGGCGGATATCCGGAGGATACCGACCGTTGTCGTGAGATTTATGATATGGGCCGATCCGGACTGACGGAGCCCGATATTGAGACAGATATGATTCTTTTTTTTGGTGTCGATGCTTGACACAGGTTTTCAGATGATTTCTTGATGATATTTAGCTACTATACAGATGTTCATGTTTTAAAGTTAGGAATTCAATGACCTTAGCATTAAAACCCTTAAAGACTTAACAATGACATTTGCATACCTGTGCATGCATACTAGAGATATTATAGCACATATGGACATACATGTTGTTCCGCATTGCGTGCATTCTTACGATTGCCTTAGTAGATGTTATATTTACTCACGAGCTGGCAACTCACCCCCGTTGTGCCACAGTGTCTTGCAGGTCGGACCCGTCATCTTTGTAGCGGCGGGCTATCTTATCATCAGCTCATTTTGCTCAGACTCGCGACATCGCCCGTAGGTGGGTTGCGAGTATACTTTATTTCTTTTTGCTTTATCATTGTATCTAGTATTCTCCATCTACCACTTGTATTGTATATGTGACCTAGTGATGAGACTGAGAGATTTGTATATTTGTGGTTTCTTTTGGGTCGAGCTCACTTGAGCCGGCGTTGCGTTTTCTGATATTTTGGGTTTCTTCTATGCTCTTTTCTTGGTATTGCTTATATATTGCATGTGGTTGTGATCCGCCTTGGGCGAAGAGCTAGCTCCCGCTTGGGGATGCCATTTTTATGATTTCATATGTATTATCTTGTTGTACCCATTTTGGGGGATAGAAAATACAGGGGAGACTCTGCCGAAATTTTTGGGAATTTTTGATGTTTTTAAAAAGGGATTCTTTGCAACTTAATTGATTTGAAAATAGTTTTCATTAAAGGTTTTCCTTCACTCTCTTTTGATTTTAGGTTAGATTTCTGGGCTTTGGCTGACTTAGGTTACGGTACGCCTTTAGACGTCTCGTAATCTAAGTGCCAGTCACGTTCCGTACTTTCGGGTCGTGACACTAAACCTCTTTAATATGGTGTCAATATACCTGGATTGGGACAATCCAAGTATCCGTTTAGATCTATCTCTATAGATCTTAATTCCCAAGATGTAGGAGGCATCACCTAGATCTTTCATTGAGAATCTTTGTGATAAGAAGAGCTTGACGAGTGCAGCATAGGAACATCATTTCCTATCAAGAGTATGTCATCCACATACAATACGAGGAATACAACCTTACTCTCTGCCACCTTCTTGTATATACAAGGTTTGTCTACATTTTTGATGAAGTCAAACTCTTTGACTACCATATCAAAACAGATGTTCCAACTCCGAGATGCCTGCTTTAACCCGTAGATGGATTTAAGCAGCTTGCACGCCTTCCCGCTGCTCCCACTATTCACGAAGCCCTCTGGCTGAGTCATGTACACGCATTCTTCTAAATCACCATTTAGAAAGGCGGTCTTAACATCCATTTGCCAGATTTCGTAGTCATGGTATGCAGCGATGGCAAGTAGGATCCGGATGGACTTAAGAATAACCACTGGAGAAAAGGTTTCATCATAGTCCACACGTGGTCGTTGACGAAAACCTTTTGCAACAAGTTTAGCTTTGAAAGTCTCAACTTTTCCATCTACACCAAGTTTCATTTTAAAGATCCATTTGCTCTCGATGGATTTTACCCCTTCAGGAGCAACTTCCAAAGTCGATACTTTGTTGGTGTACATTGATTCCATCTCAGATCGCATTGCATCCAGCCATTTCATAAAGTCCCCACTCATGGTGGCCTGCTCGAAGCTAGTTAGGTCATCATCTACCATGATGCAATCCTCGCTCCCACCGTCAATGAGAAACCCGTAATATCTCTCAGGTGGATGAGGAACCCTACTAGATCGGCGGAGAGGCTGAGGTTCATTGGGAACTATCGAATCCTCTGGTTCTACTAAATCTTTAGTTGCAGTTTGTGCTGCTGGAACTTCTTCCAGCTCTACCTCTTCGCCACTAATTTCTTTTACAAGAAATTTCTTTTCTAAAAAGGTGGCATATTAAGAAACAAACACCTTTTGTTCCTCAGCATGGTAGAATATATATCCTTGTGAATTCTTTGGATATCCCACAAACTTGCAAAGAACTGAACGTGCCTCGAGTTTGTCCGGATTTAGCCTTTTGACATATGCCGGACAACTCCATATCTTAACTTGTTTAAAATATGGTCTCTTCCCACTCCATATCTCATATGGTGTGGTAGGTACAGATTTAGATGGAACTTGATTCAATAGGTATGCTGCTGTCTCAAGCGCATAACCCCAAAAGGAAATAGGTAACTCAGCAGTGCTCATCATAGAGCGCACCATATCCAATAGGGCGCGATTCCTCCGTTCCGATACACCGTTGTGCTGTGGTGTATACGGAGGAGTAAGCTGAGAAAGAATCCCATTCCCTTTTAGATAGTCACGGAATTCCATGCTCAAGTATTATCCTCCCCGATCAAATTGAAGGATTTTAATACTTTTACCCATCTGGTTCTCAACTTCATGTTTATATTCTTTGAATTTCTCAAAAGCTTCAGACTTGTGTTTCCAACAGGAACACATGTCCGTATCTTGAGAGATCGTCAGTGAATGTAATGAAGTATGAGGAACCATTCCTGGTATGTGTAGACATGGGACCACATACATCACTATGTAGCAGTCCCAAGAGTTCCGTAACTTTTTCTCCGTGTCCAGTAAACGGAGTTTTGGTCATTTTACCTTTGAGACATGACTGGCAAGTGTCATAAGATGAAAATTCGAACGGTTTCAAATATCGATCTTTATGTAACTTAGGTAGTCATGTCGCATTGATATGACCTAGTCTACAATGCCACAAGTAGGATTCGTTCATTTCTGAACTCTTCCTCTTGTGTGTGTTTTGCACGTTATGAACTGTGGTTTGATTTAGAATGTATATGCCATTATTTAGCGAGCCTGATCTAATCAACTTTTGATCCAGGAAGATGTTCATAACATTATCCTGTATTACAAAATTATATCCTTCTTTACTTAATAAAGAAACTGATATAAGATTGCATATCAGGGTCGGTATGTAATAGCATTCGTTCAGAATCAATATATTACTATTTGGTAATACGAGGTGATATTCGCCAACTGCTTTGGCTGTAACATTTGCACCATTCCCTACTTGTACGGAATGATCAACTATTCCCAATTCTCTACCTTTCTTTAGCCCATGTAACATGTTACATATGTGGGATCTCGATCCAGTATCTAATACCCAGGACGTAGAGTGTACTGAGAAACAGTTCTGAGTGACTAACACACCCGAAGAAGATGCATCAACTTGCTCATTCTTCGTTTGGGTGGCGTGGAAATCCGGATATTTTCCTATTTCCTGCTCGGACTTATAATAATTATAAGTTGGAGCGGAACCAACGTTCCCCTGCTCAGCATACATCTATATTATTATCTTGATTAAGGCCTGACATGGTCGCTACCTGGAGAGAGAGAAAAGAAAACACTTAGCGTATGCTCTTGCAAGATTAGATTGGTTTATTATCTTATCTAATCAGGATGGCTCCCACTATTTTTATCAAATCTTCCTTCAAACCCTAAAAGGTAAGACTGGTCGGGATTAATTACACCTTACAAGTTCGCAAATCTTTCGGCCAGGCCGGTGTTGGTACTTTAAGAGAGGTTCCCCGTGCTTTCGCACGGACCTAATTAAAATAAACCTCGTTTTCCCAGGGGCGTAACCCCGTTAATACCTTTCTAGACACCTACTTGATTGGTTAATTGTGATGTGTAAAACTCTCCCAGGAGTAACTCTTACCCGCAGTGGGTATCGGGATCCAACTATCTCATAGAAGGTATGCAATCTCGTTGCAAATTTCAACACTTGAAATTCCCGATAATATTTTGCCCCTAGCAACTTATGACCTTAACATAGTCAACAAATCATAATGCTAGTAGTCAAGCAAGAATCCTATAGGCTCTATCAATATATAATAGTGATCTGTAATACCACATAATACATATACATGATGATAGATACAAACCAGATAGCATTCAGTCATCCCGAGTAAGACTGTTCTACCCGTATAGGTCCTCCCTGAATCATCATAATCGTCTTCCTGCGATTATAATAATTACCTTGAGGGCACTATATCCAACAATCTCCCACTTGTACTTAAAACTAATTATTGCGGTGTCGCATACTCACAGCCCGTGTGTTACCGATCACCCAGCTTCTCTACTAACCAGTTTCGCTAAGCACGTTTGCAAACTATCGCATTTGAGAAATAGCCTTAGTAAGTGGATCCGCTCCAATATTTCTATTTTTATCTCTCTATATCTTAACTTCGCGGAGAAAGACTATTTCCCGAAATGTGTGTTACCTGTCTTAGAATTTGTCTGGATATCTGGTAGGACCAAGTACATAAATGAACTCCAAATCCAACAAACTTCTTAAACTATATCTTCCACTGAATTTAATCAGTATCCTGCGCCATGCCTTCCTCAGTATCCGCTTGGACCCCCTGTCCAATATACTTCCCCTCATCAGAGGGCAAACTATTAACTCTGACAGCCACTCTGTCATCCAGGTCACCAAGGAAGCCTGAAATGATAACCGCCTTCTGAAGGAGGCTGTCGTTACCATATACCAAGAACATCCTCTTATGTTCGTAACTGCCTCCCAATGTTTTTCTAAGATTGGATTAATATATGCTTATTGCAGCTAGTGCAAAAGCAATATCTGGTGCGGTACTTGACATCTCATGATTGACTCAATTGCCAAAGCAAGTGATATGCAATCATGCAAATCCCTCTCCTCATCAGTCTAGAAGACATTTCTTTAGAGAGGGCGACTCCATCACCTGCGGATACACCACCACGCTAGGAGTCGTCCATTCTAAAACACTTTAGAACAGTGTCAAAGTACCCGAAGGGACACTTTCCAAATCAATATCTAAAACCATAGATCTAGTCATCAGAATCCCTGATATTTTGTCTAGATCCTATATGGAGAAATACCTTGTGACAATCATAGTATAACCGATCATAGTATAGGAATATCACATCCAATAAGGAGTACGTCATCCAAATACCGGGACATCACTCCCTACTATCTTCTTACCAGGTCCATTTTTTGTTCTGATGAAATCAAACTCTATGACTGTTACATCAAAAATAGATGATCTATCTCCGCTATATTTACTTTAGTCTATAAATAGACATAAGCTACTGGCCCACCACGCTTCCGCTTCGTCCACTGACTACAACAACCTTCTGGCAGAGTCATACACGTGCACTTCTAAAGCTAATTTAGAACGACGTTATAGTCATCCACCTGCCAGATTTCATAGTTTAGGACAGCAGTAGTGACAAGCTTGGGTCATCAAAACCTCCCTGTCACCGTCTTTGAGGAGACCGAAGTATCACTCGGGTGGCTGAGGTTACCCATCATATTTGCGGAGTGGCTAATGGATTGTCGTATCCAATTAAATCCTTAGGTTCTGCTAAATTTCCAGTAATCGTTTGTGGTTCTGGAATCACTTCCAGTTCTACTATACTCCTACTAATGTTTTCTGAAAAGAATTCATTTTACTAAAACGGATGGCGAGTCAAGAACAATATAACTATTGATCCTCCGAATGGTAGAATGTTAACCATCGTCAAAGCCCAGGATAACCTACAAACTGCCATTACTGAAACGCGTCTTGAGTTTATCCGGATTCTGGTTTTAAGCATAAGCCAGACTACTCCATATACCTTAACATAGTTAAGATATGAATCCATTCTATATCCAATATAGAAATAAAGGCACTAATTTAATTGGAACCAGATTCAAAATACATGCAGCTGTTTCCAGTGCATATTGACTAAATGGAAGAAGGCCATGAAACATTACTCATCAACGAGCACACCCACGGATGAGTAACCTGAGAGAGAAGCTGTAACACCCTAATTCATTTATACCATATCTACTTGAGTATTTCTTAATCTTGTAGGTATTCTTGATAATTATTTGTTTTGGGTGCGGATAGTGTTTTGGTATCTGTCTTTAGCATCTGACCCGACCTGCATGATTGAAACCCGTCTTGGTTCTAGATTACGTCTTATCCTTGCTAGTACAGAGGATCCGTGCACACATATATGCTCTTTATACCTGTATCATATATTTGTCATCTGCATATATTTTATATAATACAATTATAACCAAACATAATATTTTAAATACCTAGCATGGCCTGCATCATACCCCATACCCTATGGTTGCATCCGTATATCGTGTTCTTGTCCCGTTTGGATCACTACATGCATATTACGTGTATCCGTTCCTAGGGGTATGCATTTTCTTTAACCGGACATCGCATTATGGTTTTGGTTGATACGTATATTATTCGTATTTTTAAACTAGATTTTTAGACACAGCCCGGGTATTTTTTTCTCTCCCTCTATATATATACATTATTAACCTAATTCTTTTTTAAACCACAGCCCCTCTCTCTCTCCTCCTCACCTATCTTCTCTTTTCCCTCCCTCACACGGCGAGAAAACCCACACCCTAACCAACGCCTTCACCTTCGCCGTCGTCGCCACCACGCCGACCCCCTCGTCACCACGTCCTCATCTCCATCACCTCACCCTCTTCTTCCTCTCTCTCATCTCCCGCAAGAACCCTCGTCCCCGACGAACCTACAACCCCACAGCCCACACCCGACGCCTGCACCCATCTCCACCACTGTCGACCCCCTCGCCTTCATCTCATCACCACCCCTCTCCTCTCCTCTTCTCCCTCTAACCCCGACGATCCCTGCAACCCACGACCACCACCAACCCGCTGCAAACCCAAGAAACCCACGATCACCTGAAAACCCCGACCCCGACCTCGTCACCTTCTTCATCCCCTCTCCTCACCCCTCACCGCCGACCTCCTCAACACCCTCGTCATCATCACCCGACTCCACTTCCTCCTCCAACCCCGAGTCCCTGCACACCCGAAACCCCACCCAAGAAACCCACGGCACCCAGACCTCCACCGCTGGAAACGTCGTCGTCGCCACCACCCTCGTCTCACCACCCTCGTCCCAATCTCATCATCACCACCTCCTCTCTCCAACCCCTGATGAGAACCCATTCCTGAGCTCCTGATCAACCTTGCATGCCCTCACCATAACCACACCCATCGCTGACACCCCCATCGCTGGAGACCTTCACCTCATCGTCACCCCTCGCCTCCTCTAACCAAGAGACAATACCAAAGCACCACAACCCCAGACCACTCTTCTTCTTCTTCTTCTCTTTCTTTTCTTGATTCTTGTTGTTCCGGTGATCGCCGGAGTCGCGCACGTCGTCGACGATCCGGTCGACCCAGTCATCGTTCTCGTCCAGCCTGGTCACGTCTTTGAGTAGCCTGGTTCAGTTCTGTATGCACGTGGTTCGCATCGCGACGTTTGCCCGACGTCGAACGTGACGTACGTACCCCGTCGTGAGATCCGATCAGGCAAGTTTATCTTGCTACATGTTATTCTACTACATTTATATCCATATGAATAAAAATATTACATGTAATTTAATTGTGCATCCCATGTTTTAGTTTTATCGTTTTACGATACCCGTACATATCCATACTGACTCTTGCATATCTAATTACATGCCCGAACACCCTGATGTCATTTCACTATTATATTATCATGACATATTATCAAGATTGCATCATACATAAACATGGATATATATATATAGGTTATTACAGATAGACACATATACATCCTGACATCAGCACTATTTACTGTCATCCCGATATCGTGTACAGTTTTACTTTTGGGTATCCTTTTGATACATACACGTTACATGACATGCCCTGATACACTACTTGACTTGATACTTGATCTTGTTACTAATGCCGACAATCCTGACTTGTTGTCCTGACGGACGTAACATGTTGTCTACATAGACAAAACCTGTACCTTCTTAATCCTGTGTTGGCATTAGTTCCGTATTCTCAATACCCGACTTGAACACATAACTTTGGGGGTAAAGGGAAATCAATAATGAAACCAGACTTGTAACTCGACAGTTCGATGCTTATACTGATCAGTCTTTACGAGCTAAGCCAGCCTCGGGATGCTGCTGATGACATCATTCGTCTGTACATATTACATGTTTACTGCCTAGCGGCACGTCTCGGATTCAGCCCGAGAGTCTCGACCGTGGTCCCAGGCACGCACTGGATACTATTGAGTTACATCGACAATTCCATTAAATTGATTTCAAAAACTTTAGAATAGATAATCCAATAGCACAATTTAGATTACTCATCGCACTTCACATACACATACACACCTCACTATTTATATTCATATTCATGCCTGTATATCTGGTTACATCCTGGTTATTACTATTGTTTGATATTATGACGCACTGACGTCTGGGTTTTGCATGGCTCAGTTCCTCTATTTTTATCGCAGCCTGAACATGAGTATTTTAGCTGTCAAGCCGAGCAGTGAGGATTGAGTTTAGTGATGCTTAGTCTAGCTTTTTTTCCTCGCACTTTTATTTCTTGATGTGAGCCCATATTGGGACGTACTTCCAGATGTTGTTATTTATTGGATTCATCGTTTCTGCTTATATATTTTCTTGACTCTTTATTCTAGCAAATGGACATGTATCAGATAGTTTTTATATTTTACTATTCTTAATATCCTATAGACAGTCGTAATGTGATTGTGGAGGGATGATTCCTATCCACAGGTAGTATGGTTGGCTATGTCACGTGTCGTAGTTAGTGCACTCTGGAAAGCGGGGCGTGACAGAAGCAAGTTCTCAAATATATTACTTATGACGGAATACCTAGCATAAATATCTACACCTTCGATCACCTCGAAGAATCATGATACTTGCAACGTATTGTTCTCTACTTTATTCTTATACCTATAACATCTCAAAATTTGGACCTTGTATTTCAATGAAATGCGTGTTTAAAACCAGAGAAGTCATAAGTAAACGGAATATAATACGAGTGTAAGTCGATGTCGCGCACTCCGCGGGTTTGCGGGGAGGCGGAATTTATAAAAAATGATTTTTTAAAGCTTCGCAACACCAACTAAACTGCAGGATCTTAACAGAAACCTTAACTAGCTAAAACTACTAGGAGGTTCTAACTACTAGGTTAGGATTTTATACCTCCTTGTTAACAAGTCCTTCAGATCTTGGTCTTCTCCTCCTCTTCTTTAGCTCCTCGAAGATCGGATCGCGCTTGAAACGTTGGCCTCCTCGTGTCGAAGATGATCCTCCTGAGAGTCCATACTTCAAGCTCCAACCTTTAAACCGAGGTAACTAGGGTACGTAGTTCGCTAAGCTAGGTACCCTAGAAGATGAAGAGTATCTAATGGAGTATTTAATCTTAATAAACTATATGTTTCACAACTCATGTGAGGGCTAAGGTTTTGAGGAAGAAGGAGAGAATAATTGGAGAAAGAAATGAAATGAACAAAATGAGCTAGTGTTGTGCAAGTGTGGAGAATGGCTCATACTCATCAATCATGAAGCATGGATTATTTTCACATAAAAAATAGCAACCATGCTTCAATAGTGTAGCTAAACTAATAAACAAATGTATAAGCCATGCTTCATACCCATGCCACAAATATCTCCAATTCCCACCTTATTAATCTATTTCTAGATAAACCAAATAATGAGGTATCCCCTTCCAGAAGCATTTCTTGTGAAATTACAAGAATGCCCTCACCGTATATACATACCCGTATTCGTATTCCAAAAAATATGAATATAATGAGATAGTAATAATCCAATAATGTAATATTAGGATCCGGCTTAAGCCGAAGCCCACTGGTATTATCCGTCCGAACGACATTCGTGTATCCAGTACACGTATGTGATTGGAACCCTGCCTTAAAACCATACAGCATCTACATCGTTTTGCCCGAAGCAGGGAAACCCTCTATGTGGGACTTTAAATACTTGACAGTACGATGGTAGTGGGTTTAACCACAAGTCCGTCAGCGGTACTAGTTGCACGTAACGGCTACCCAGGTATCTGTCGATAAGAAGGTCGATAAGCAAACTCATATGAACTCCTACTGAGCCTATCTGTGACAATCTCCGTACAGTCCAGTCCGTTCGTCTAAGATACTCGCATATCAGGCCTAGGGAGTGGTAAACGTCAGACCCTTAATAGCGCAATAAGTCGTACCGGAGTAGAGCCCAATAGAGAAACTACTAGAGTACCTACCAGTAAATCTCGCTTGCCCTGGCCAGGGACTTTGTGTAATGGCTTTCCGAACACAACGCGATATCAACCCCCAATACCGGGAGAGACGAATCATATCTAACCGCTACTGTCTCCAAGTGATTCGGGACTGCACCCAACTACTGTTTGCACGACTCTTTTGAGCCGTGGTAGGGTAGTAATCTAAGTACAGTGGGAACACACTTGAGATGAATAGTGATGTCAAGTTAACGAACTAACCTATAATCATGCCATCCGGGAATTGCTACCTGACGATAGGTATAATACCAACCAGCAGTTCCCAATGAGTCCGTCCAGTGTAACTCATAACCCAATGAACACCTATATACTATCTCTGGTACGGCGTACCAATGGCTGTGGGATAGATCATCTCCCCTGCTGGGATGAGAAGCATATACCCTGTCTCGATAATCCTACGACTAGGGACCTGTATAAGGATGTGCTTATAGATTACCCAGCCCCCACTAGTGTGACTGCCATCACAACGCTGGTATCAAGCAAAGATCCTAAGGGCCCTACCAATATGTATAAGCGGTATGCTAAAAGAAACACATGCACATATTGAGGTAGAATCAAACCAAGTAGCATACTACCATTTTGAGCAAGACTGTTACTATAACTGTGAATATCCCAAGCTTCCAATATGTAATATACAATCCAGTATGATACAATAATGGCCTCTAGGGCATATATCACTAACAATGAGTACTAACCCCCTTGTCCTAATGGATATTGGACAACATACAATAGTTTGTATAAGTCCTCTGAGTTTAATAACTCAAACCCTATGTGTCGTAGGTTGAAACCGTGTTATACTTAAGAAGAATTACACCGTTGTTGAATGCACCTTACCTAACCATCAACTGATATAGGTAAATGTCATAAACATAATTTTAAAATGTTATATCTCACTTTATAAAATAAATGTACAGATATATCAGTTAGAAATTGATACATAACAATGGATATTCAAAACCAAATATTTTCCGTTAGGCAAAACCCAGGCAACTTCCTCAAATATCACCAATTACAAAGAATTCTGATATTGAAAATCTTATTACCCAATTCCCAATATTCTACACCCACTCAATATCTGTAACGCCATACAGATGTAAGAATCAAGTCTGGTAAATACATACCATGGAGTCAGAATCTAATTAGGAAAGCAGTTTTCAATTAACACGACATAGTAAATCTAAAATATGAAAATGTTTCGAGGGGTGGTCGGGTATTCCTAGTAATGCATCTTCCACTATCCAGATTCATGACAGTAGTCGCAATTTTCTTGCCCTCACTCCAATCCCTTTATATGTCTTTACATCTTACTTTCTGTACGCCATACTTAGAATGGCTCCCACTGTTTTCTCGAATTCTCCTTCAAACCCTTAAAGGAGAATTAGTCAGGATCATCTAAAAATCACCCGAGGAGTAACACCTTCTCATCAGTGGGAATCGGGACCCAACTATCATTTCGTTATAACTTGATAGAAGCCACTCAAGTCACCACACTCCAGAAGGTATGCGCATGCCTGGCAAGTTTCCCTTATATTTGAAACTCCCGATATGGTTTTTGCCCCTAACGCTTATGACCTTGACATATGCCAACATATTAAAAGTCGTTAGTCAAGTTCAACCCGTCATTGTCTTGGATTAATTTAGACTCACCCGTACAAGTCCTTGACATAGGCAAAAATAACTGTATGACGGTCCTAAATAATCGCATCTCTATGCAGCAAACGAGTATCACTCAGCTACCATACACTATGCCTTGACGTAGGCCAACATACATAGCATGACTATTAAGTGATACTTGTAAGAAATGATGGAGGGCTACGGCTGGTTTTTGGCGGAAAACCTTTAATGTAATGAACTTAATATCATTGAAGGAACCGAGTGGTTTTACAAAATATAGCGGCACAAACTTTTGCCAAAGAGTTCGCTCTCTGTGAAGGGATCTAGGCTCTTTCCTCATCGAATGAGGTGTTGAATATTCATGTCCGAAAACCGCTGTGCAAAGCAAAAGGATACACTTGTAATGTCGGTTTAAAAAACTTGGTTCCAACAACATCATTTAGGTTTGTTTTCCTTGCATTAATCAGAATTAATGCAGTCCCATCAATTAAACATATCATACCAAAAAGAAACGAAAATAGGCACACACATATATGCCATCTGTATTGGCCACAGGGTCCCGGGTCTTCACCATAAGATTACTTAACTTACAGCAGGGTGGGGACAGGACTGGCGCGGAAGAAAAACATATATAACATTTACTAGATAGATATATATATATATATAATATATATTAACATTTATCTCACGCATGATATCAAATAACAGCACAAAAGCATCACAGCAGAAGCAAACACGGTATGGAAATGCGGACAATCTAGGGAAAATACATTTCAATGGAGCCAAATATGAAATGCAATTTTCTCGGTCATGTGGATAGCCCGTAGTATTAGACCCTAGATCCCTAAGAGTGCGGCAATCCACCTGCCAATCCCAGAAGTGAGGCAACTCCACGTGCCCGAACCTCTCCTCTTCCTAACTGTAACACCCGAGCCCAATGCTACTAATTTCAGTTACCGTTCGAACGTAGTGTGGCACTTATTTTATTTATCTTGCTTGATGGTTAATTATTGTAAATTCTACCCGGAAATTAATTTCTGCATATAACAATTTTTGGCATCTAAAATAAAATTAAAAATATTCATCTTGGCCTGCTTGACACCCCTAACCCTGTTGTAGCGTCCGTGCATCGTGTTCTCGTCCCGTTCAGTGAAACGGGCGAGTTTGGACGGCTACGTGCACGTACGTGTGTCCGTTTTGGGGGTATGCTTTTTGATCATAAAACACTTCATTTTAAATTTTGGATCCCGCCTAAAATTCTATTATTTCAATTTCAAATTTTTGGACCCGACCCGGGCGCGATTTGGAAATGTTTTACTTTGCGCCAAAATCCTAGATTTTAATATATTTAAACCATCATATATAATTTAGTTAACCATATAATATTTTTACAATCTTTTATATCCTTCTCAATTTATTCTCTCAGCCAATCGCAACCTCCCCTTTAACCCCGTGGGCCCCACTTTCTCTCTCTCCCTCTTCTCTCTCTCTCGCTCTCTCTCTCTCCACTTTTTCTCTCTTTCTCTCATATATTCTCTCGTACTTCTCTTTATCATTCTTTCTCTTCTTGCTTCATGTCTCGTTTCTCATTTTTTTTAACTGTTCTTTTGTTGCCGGAATTCCGTCGTGCCGGTGACACTTCACGATGTTCCAGCGAGGTACCCCGACCCGTGTGGTTCCTTTGTTCGTCGTTTGGGTTCATTCCGTGAACCGTGCGCCCGTCGCGAGTTTTCCCCGCCGACGGTTAACGTTCCGTTTTCCCGATTCGCGACCCATCGAGGCAAGTTAATCTTGCTACATGCTATATAATTCATTTTATACCTATTTAAATAAATACCATACCTATAGTTTAAATCTAGTACCCCATGTTTAATTTTATAACGTTTCGATGTTCCGTTTGCATCCGTTTATATCATATTAAATCTAGATCATGAAAACTTATCTTGTGACATACTAGATTACATTATACTGCATCCATATCAATTAAAATAGATATCGTCGTAATATTTCTTATTATTATCTTTAATTAGTTTATAATCTTCATTTTATAATGTTATACATTTGAAAATCATATAGTTTACACAGAAACGTCGTTGAAAAATCGGATATGACAAATCTGAAATTTACTGTACACCTTACCTTATAAAATTCATTATAAATCATAGAAAAATCATTAGTATACGTTCTTTAGTTCGTTACGAAGCTAACTCAGAATACTATAACTCTATGAAATATTTACTTGCAAAATAAATTGTTTAAATAACGTAAAATGCAAATGAAAATGTCTCCAAACTGCTGTCCAGGGAAATTCCAGCAGCAAACTTTCAACTTCGAATATTCATAACTTTTTGTAGGGACAACCTGAGATGCTTATACTTATAAAACTGAAAACCTTATTGAATTATCTTTATTTTGGTATAAGACACGTCCCTTTTGGAGAATGTTTGTTATTTTTAAGCTATTTTACAAATTAGGGTGACGCTGAATTTCTGAACAGAACTTTCTTGTGCATGGTTAATCAATACCACTTTTATAGTTATTAATCGCTTTGAATATGCTATCCATATTAATATTATTATATCATATTTATATCACATATTGCTTAGTTGTACATCCCACATTACCATTTTATAGTTTTATAACTTTTCGGATACCCGTTTGCATCCATCGCATTTAAGAAACATATAATTGCATTTATAGATCACATTACTACATAATAATGTGATATTAACACTCCATGTTTAATAAATTGCATTCTAATTAATATTGGAACTATAAATGTAACCCTAATCGATAACTGTGCATCCATATCCTTGAAATTATATCTATTTGCATATCATATTACATGTTCCAGTTTATTGTTCTGATAGTACTCATGCTTGTTTATTTATACACATGCTTATGTTAGTTTGATTATGAGCACCCACATGACATCTTGTGCTTCCTGACATGACCTGTTACACTTCCTACTTGACCCGACATGGTACCGTATACTGCTTGACTTGACATGATGTACCATGACCTGACCCGTTACCTGATCTTGTGCCTAATGCCAACAAACCTGACATGTAGTCCTCATGGACCGTTCCTGTTGTCTATCCAGACAAATCTGCTTTTACCTGTTCCTGTGTTGGCATTAGTTCTTGACTACTGAATACCTGACTTGACATACATAACTTGGGGGTATGGGGAAATCAAAGGTGAAACCTGACTTGTAACTCAACAGTTCGATACCTGTTCTGATCAGTCTTATGGGCTAGGCCAGCCCCGGAGTGATGATGCTGACATCACTCGCCCATCCTGCTACCTGTTACTGCCTAGCGGCACGTCTCGGTTTCAGCCCGAGAGTCCTTGACCGTGGTCCCGGGCATGCACGGGATACTATTGAGTTACATCGATGATTCATCAATTTGATTTCAAAGACTTTAGAACAGAGAACCTGATAGAACAGTTTAGTTTACCCACTGCACACTACCCTGTACTGCTCTGATTTATATTATTGTTACCCTTGCTTGATTCATGTTTATATTCGCATTGCATGTTTACTATGTTATTACTTGATGACTTGACGCGCTGACGTCTGGGTTTTGCATGGCCCAGATTCTTCTACCTTGCTGTAGACTGATTAGGAGTTTTGCCACTGTTAGACGAGCGGTGAGGTTCCTGTCGGTACGTAGTTTCACTCCAGGTGTTTCATTTATTGTATCTTTTGGCTTCCGCATATTGTTATCTCTTGATTCTTTTACTCTGGCTTATGGACATGTACTAGGTAGTTAGTTTACTTTCCTTTTCTTGATATCTCCACAGCCGTAATGTGACTGTGGAAGGATTTTTCCTATCCACAGGTAGCATGGTTGGCTATGTCACGTGCCCACTTTAGCGTACTTTGGGAAGCGGGGCGTGACACTAACGGTCAAAGAAAGCAAAGGTGCTTGCGGAGTTGTATCACATTGGTACAAACTACTGTTTTTTTCTTTAGTAAAGTTGGGATACATACCAAGTTTTGAATATCTTGTACTTACTGGAAAAGTACTCGTCAAGGGCCAAGCGTGAACCTTCACTTCCGCATCTAGCCAGCAAAGGAGCAAGGTCTGGGCAGCTTTCTTTGTCATGCATCAAATTTGACCTACAAGGTAAAGATTTGGGGGATGTAGTTGGTGGGAGTGAGACCTCAATGAAGTGAATGAACAACCCAGCACTTCCAAAATCCGGTGATTTGGGCACCCCCTCCGCGGGTCAATCATATACCCTCTACGAGTGGGGCGAATAGCCTGCCAATTCTAAAGTAAGGCACCCCGGTCTCAACGCCATGAGATGGAGGCCCGATGCCCTATAAAACCCGGCTACTCGAGCACTCCGCCGTGAGGTAATCCTAGTGCATGTAATAAAAAACTGAATATACACCGATGACTATGTCTGCAACCAGGACGCGCCCCAAAGAATAATACAAGCCGCGATGACGGCAGTCCACATGTTAGATGCTCGTCATGTAATATGAATATACATTATATCACAGAGAATAATATCTAATACTACATACACCGGTCTATCCATCACGATAAATCCAACACAACCATAACCACTAAGCAATATTCATCACAGAACATGCAAACTTGCGAGTATCAATTCCGTAACCCTGTCTAATTTATACATATAGAAATTAGACGATATTTTACCAAACGTTATGATATACGCAACCATCATTAAGCCTACAACAATCGAATACCGCACATAAATAGCCAACACTTCAATTTTCCAAAACACCGAAAATCAAGTGTGCTAAAAATCGACAAGAAATTCCATGCTAAAACCCACTCCGGGTGGCCGAAATGAGCTCGGATTGATCCAAAACTTCGCGGAGGGCTCCGACACAAAATTAGCGTCAATTTGGAGGCACCTAAGGGGTACCCGCTCCCTTAGTCCACCCTAAGGTGGCTTGAGGGGTAGGCAGACCCGAAACTGCCTTGTTAGGCAGTTCTCGGGTCCCCACCCCCCCAAGGCCGCCTTAGGGTGGTCTCAGGGTGGTGTTCCCTCCCTAGGTCCTTCCGAGATGTGCCTGGGGTCCCTGCGCACCTCCACGCGGCTTCTCAGTCCAAACCAAGAACCCGCGGGGAGTCAAAACACCAAATTAGCATCAAATTTCTCACTGGTTTTGCGGCAGTTTTTGCGAGGCAAAACCGGCGAGATTCGGAAGTCGTAACTATCTAGTTTTGGGTGTTTGGGTGGCTCTGATACCATTGCTGGGTCAGTCAACGCAGCGAAAACTGGTTGTGGCGCCCATAGGTCTCTCAGCAGTTACTTTTTTACGTAGCCCCCTCGCGACGGACTACAACCCGCCGGACAAATCCGCATGGGGCACTCTGGAGGTAAGAGCCTGCGCTTCGCCACAACTGTCAACACAGTGGGAACCCCCCATGAGTCGGAATCCCTGCCTAGTAGCTCTGATACCATGAAGGGTTAGTCAGCACTGTGGAAACTGGTCGTGGCACCCATAGGTCCCTCAACAACTACTTTGTACATAGTCCACTTGCAACGGACTACAACTCGCCGGACCATATAACCGCATAGGGCACCCTGAGGGTAAGAGCCTGCGCTTCACCACTACTGTCACACAGTGAGAACCAGTCATGGGTCGACATCCCTGCCTAGTAGCTCTGATACCGTTGTTAGTACTTAGTGCCCTCGCCGCTAACCTGCGGCCAATGCGGAATCCAAAAACAAAAATTTTCAAGACACTAAAAACTTATATCCTAGAATCTAAACCAAACACCTAAACTAGCATGAACAAAAAGATAGAAATCACAACCTTTATAGCGTCTTCATTTGCTCCAATTGGGTTGGACTCTAGCATGCTTCCAAGAGCTCCGGATCCCGCTTGCAAGCCGGTCTTCCTTCACCGAAGATGATCCACCTGAGGTAACCAAGTTCAAACTTTAACTTCATCAATGAAGTAACTAAGAATACTAAGTTGCAATTT
This sequence comes from Agapanthus africanus, assembly GCA_030015575.1. NCBI lineage: Eukaryota > Viridiplantae > Streptophyta > Magnoliopsida > Asparagales > Amaryllidaceae > Agapanthus > Agapanthus africanus. The sequence continues at coordinate 613,025,092 of JASDDO010000014.1, read as the reverse complement.
AGGATGCTTAGTGACGTGTGTGGGTGTTCTAGCATTTTTCCTTCTCCTTATCTTCATGATTCTCAACTCATGAGAGAGTTGAAAATAAAGAAGAAGAAGAAGGAGCCAAGGAAGAGAGAGAAACAAGAATGGTGGAATGAATAAAATCCTTAACCAATTCAAGCATGCTTCATTACTTTTGTAAAAAGAATTTTTCCATTTTAAAACTACAACCATGCTTGAATAGTATTTACAAATGAGTTTATAATTCATTTGCCCATACCCTCCGCCATTTCTCTTTTCCACCTCATTTCATATTTTCTTTAAAAGAAAATACTACAAATGAGTTGTCCTTCTTCTAGAACTATTCTTGTATAAATACAAAAATACGTCCCCGCAATACATGTCCGTATTCGTATCAAAATACGAATACCCAAGAGATAAAAAAACACAATGAACATAATACTAGAATATACATATTGAAATATATATATATATGTAAATTATTAAATCAAAACTTGATTTAATAATCCGGCTTAATCTTAAACCGGCTAGTATTATCATCCGCCCGACTAAAGTCCGTGTGGCTAGCACACATACCTAATCATAACCTTACACGTATCAATATACGGCCACTACATCATTTTGCCTGAACTGGGAAAACCTTCTGTGTGGGACTCTAAAGACTCGTCAATACGCTGGCAGTGGGTTTAACCACAAGCAAGTCAGTGGCACTAATTGTACGTAATGGCTATCCAGGTATTGAGCGAAAGGAAAGCCGACGAGAAAACTCATCCGTACCCCTACTGAGCCTGTCTATGACAATCTCCATACAGTCCGGTCTGTTCATCTAAGAGTATCGCATATCAGGTCTAGGGGGTAGATAAAGTCAGACCCCTAATAACGCGATATTTCGTGTCGGTGTGAAGCCCATCACCCATTGAGAAATTACTGATCTAAATTGGTAATTCTCGTCTACGTTGGTCAAGGATTTCTGTTGATGGCCACCCGTGCACAGTGCGACATCTACCCCCAAAACCGAGAGAGACGAACCCCCGACGATTCGCTCACTGCCTCCATATGGATCGGGACTGTACCCAACTAAAACCTGTTTGCATGACTCCTTTGAGCCATGGTAGGGTAGTAATCAAAGCACAGTATGAACTCACACGAGACAAATGACGATCTCAGGTCGATAGACTAACCTGTACTCATGTCACCTGAGAACTGCTATCTGACAATAGGTATAATACCATCTACCATGTTCCCGGCAAGTCCGTCTAGTGTAACTCATAACCCAATGAGCACCTGTATACTATCTTAGATGACTAACTAACACCAATGGTTTGTGAGACCGGCCACTGCCCCTCGTCGGGGTCTCGAAAAGTATACACTAGTCTACTCCGGAGTATCGATGCCCAGTCTCGATACTCCCTCGACTAGGGACATTTAAGGATGTGCTTATAAACCACCCAGCTCCCACGTATAAGATCGTCGTCATAATGTTGTTAGTCAAGCAAGAATCCTATAGGCTCTGTCAATATGTAATAGTGATATGTAATACCATATAATACATATACATAATGATAGATACAAACCAGATAGCATACAGTCATCTCGAGTAAAACTGTTCTACATGTATAGGTCCTCCCTGAATTATCATAATCGACTGCCTGCGATTATAATAATTGCCTTGAGGGTACTATATCCAATGGGGAGGAAGAAGGAGGAGGAGCTCAAGAGAAGGAGAGAGAAAGAGAATGGTGAAAATGGAAGAAATCTCTACCAAAATAATAAGGTTAGCATGGTTTTGATAAATCATTTTTGCAATATTAAAAAACCAACCATACTTGAATAGTGTAGACAAATTAATTAACAATTCATTTGTCTACCCTATTCATCCATGCTTCCCACCATTCTCAAGCCAACTCACCCCTCCACCTCATTTCCAATTTCCATAAATGGAAATAAAAAGGAAATGAAGTGTCCTCCTTCTAAAATGTATCTTTGTATACATACAAAAATGTGTCTCCGCAAATACATGCCCGTATTCGTATAAATATGAATACCCAAGAGATAGGAAAAATACAATGAACATAATACTATGATATACATATTGAAATATATATATATATATATATATATGTAAATTATTAAATCAATAGTTGATTTAATAATCCGACTTAATCTTAAGCCAGCTAGTTCTATCAACCGTCCGATCAATAATCCATGTAGCTAGTACACTCATTTAATCGGAACCCTACATGTATCAAAATATGGCCACTACATCATTTCGCCTGAATCAGGGAAACTCTCTGTATGGGACTCTAAAAACTCAACAGTACGCTCGCAGTGGGTTTAACCATAAGCACGTCGCGGCACTAGCTGTACGTAATGGCTACCAAGATACCTGTCGAAAAGAAAGGCCGGTGAGCAAGCTCATCCGAACCCCTGCTGAGCCTATCTGTGACAATCTCTGTATAGTCCGGTCTTTTCGTCTATGAGTATCACATATCGGGTCTACGGTTTGGTAAACATCATACCCTAATAACCCGAAAATTCATGCCAATGTGGCTCAAGACCAATCCGAGAAACTGCTAATCTAACTATCAGTAAATCTCAACTGCTTTAGCCAAGATCTTATGGTGCTGGCCAACCGAACACAGTGCAATATCGACTCCCTATACTGAGAGAGAAGAATCCCCAACAATCGCTCACTGCCTCCATGTGGTTCGGGATCGTACCCAACTAAAATATATTTGCATGTAACATTTCAGAAAATGAGAAATATAATTTTGGAATTTAAATAATAATATAGTATATTTTATTAAAATAATACCAATTATCGAATTGGGTTATCGTATTTTGGCCTTGATGAAACTAATAAGTATTTTGGGTATGATTAGCTTAATTAACATTAGCATTTTCTTAATTAGGAATATATATTTTACAAGTATGCATGGTTGCTTTTTTTATAGATTGAATTAAAAGAAAATATGTTTTTTTAATACATGAGTGGCATGGGCTTTCATGCCTTAAGCCCCTCCTATGCCTCCACCATCCATTTTTGTTTCCATTTCTCTTCCTCTCACTCCTCTCACCCCATGGCTGCCCTTCCTCTCCTTCACACTCTCACTCTCAACAAACACAAACATAATCTAAGCTCCAAACTCCTCCTAAGCTACTCCAAGCTCAAGCTAGATCAAATGGAAGCCTCCATCACCATCTTCAAGTGACATCCTACAAGCTTGATCTTCTCTTTCATCTCTTCATATAAGTAAAAATCCTTGTTTTATAAAATTTTACATGTGTTTAGAGTTTCAAATATCGGTTAAGTTTTCAAAAACTAGGAGTTTTAGTGTTCAAACAAAATCTGGTATAGTTTGGGATTTCTGCAAAATATTTTGCGTATAGATTTGACCTATTTAGACTACTAGGAGCCTCCAGAAGAAGCACGAGCCCCTAACTCCAATTCTTAGCCGCAAATTGCGGTAAAAATTATTTTTTTAGCGGCCCAATTTTTTATCTAGGTGTCGGGGTTTGGCTGTTGGCTATAGTGCCCTCAAGTCAATTATTAGATCGCAGGCACGCGATTGCGATGATTGAGGGAGGACCTATACGGGTAGAACAGTCTTACTCGAGATGATAGTATGCTATCCAGTTTGTCTTTATCATCATGTACAGCATTAGGCGGCATTACAGATCACTATTACATGTTGATAGAGCTTATAAGATTCTTGCTTGACTACCAGCAGTATGATGGCGATCATATACGTTGGAGATAGGTAGTCTATAAGCACATCCTTAAATGTCCCTAGTCGTGGGAGTTTTGAGACTGGGCATCGATACTCCAAAGTAGACTAGTGTATACTGATCGAGACCCCGACGAGGGGCGGTGGCCGGTCTCACAATCCATTGGTGTCAGTTTGTTCACCTAAGATGTATACAGGTGCTTATTGGGTTATGAGTACACCGGACGGACTCGCCGGGAACATACTAATTGGTATTATACCTATTGTCAGATAGCAGTTCCCAGGTGACATGTGTACAGGTTATTCTGTCGACCTGAGATCGTCATTTGTCTCGTGTGAGTTCCCACTGTGCTTTGATTACTACCCTACCACGGCTCAAAGGAGTCGTGCTAACAGGTTTTAGTTGGGTACAGTCCCGAGCCACATGGAGGCAGTGAGTGGATCGTCGGGGATTCGTCTCTCCCGGTATTTGGGGTTAATGTCGCGCAGTGCACGGGTGGCCATCACCAGAAATACTTGGCTAAGGTAGTCAAGAATTACTGATCTAGGATTAGTAGTTTCTCAGGTGGTGATGGGTTTCATACGGACACGAATTATCGTGTTATTAGGGGTTTGACTTTATACACCCCCTAGACTCGATATGCGATACTCTTAGAAGAACGGACCGGACTGTACGGAGATTGTCACTGTCAGGCTCAGTAGGGGTTTAAGAATGAGTTTGCTCGTCGGCCTCCCTTTCGCTCAATACCTGGGTAGCCGTTACGTACAGCTAGTGCCGCTGACGTGCTTGTGGTTAAACCCACTGCCGGCGTATTGACGAGTCTTTAGAGTCCCACACAGAGGGTTTTCACGGTTCAGGCGATATGGTGTAGATGACGTATGTTGGTACATACAGGTGTCCAATTAAATATGTGTACAGGCTGCACAGACTTTAATCGGACAGTTGATAATACTAGCGGCTTAGGACTAAGCCGGATTATTAAATCAGGTTTTGATTTAATAATTTATATATGTATTCTAGTATTATTGTTCACTATTTATTTTTTCTCTTGGCTATTCGTATTTTTGTGCGAATACGTGTATATGTATTTCGATACGTGCACCGGGTTGCGTTCCGTATTTATACGAATAGCTTCTAGAAGATTGCCACCTCATTATTAGATTTTCATTTTAGAAAATCATTTGGGAAATGAGGTGGAGGGTGAGTTGGCATGAGCATGGGCTTGGCATGTAGAGAGGCATGGCACACATTTGTTTATTGTAAAAATGATGAGATATTTTCATGGTTGAAATTATTGTGGCCACATATTTCTTTACATGCCATACTTGATTTTCTTTACTTGATAATTCGCTTGCTCATTCTCTTCTCTCTTGAGAGACTTAACCATTTCCATTTTTGCTCATGCCATTGTTTTCCTCACCCCACATTCTTCTTCTTGAGTTGCTATTTGGAGCATTTTGATGAGAGAAAAATTATAGTGAGATAATCCTACACCTTCACTCTCTATTGCTAGCAACCTTGGAGCGTCGGTTGCCTTGCTAGGCAAGGTTGAAACTTGCGCCGTTTCCCTCGGGTGGATCATCATAGATGGAGGAAGACCGGTAACCAAATTCGATCCGCGACAACTGGGAGCTTAGGATGATGGTTGAAGACCCGAAGGACTTGGTTCATTCGGTATAACCATTCCTAACTCTTTATATTGCTTGCTAGTATAGGGTTTGGGAAGATCCGGGCAGCGGGTTATGGTAGCACCAGTTTAGAAAAATTTTGTTCCGCATTTTGCCACGGTTTGATGGCTGGGGCGCTGCCGTAACCCAACATTGGCCAGTAGATCTTATACTTGATAAGTATGCCCTTTTTATATGCTAAATTGTCTCAGATTCCTCAAGTCAAAATCCGGAGTTGTTTTACTTAGATTTTGGACGATATTTTAAAGTTTTTGAACATGATAATCCGTATTTTTAAGTCTTGATGCATTCTTTTATGGTAGAACAGAGAGTCCGGGTTTAATTCATGGTAGTTAGCACACCGATGGCTCACGATTGGTCATAGGCTCTAACCTATGGGTGTTGTTCGTTATATCAATGTCGTATTGAATTCTTATATGTGTGTGTGGTTATGTGAATATTAGCTTTGATTGCGGAGACCTCCGTGGTGGCGACGAAGGGCAAGGCGGTTATAAGATACGACTAGCTCGATCGAAAACAATGAGTAGATTATATCTACGAGTGGGGAATCGAGTGGATGGCGTATAGCACCCCCGTGAAACATACCTTTTATTATATCATTGAAATTACTTAGGATTCATGCCTTGTACGTTAGACTTGTTCGATATGTAGTATAATTACGTTAGTATCACTTAGTAGTCGTATTATAGGTATACTTGGTAGAACACTAGCACAAGTACTAATGATTGCCATGTTTCACGATCATAGACTCGTATGTACACTACACATCATTAGTACTGCTATGTCACATAGAACTTTCTATGCTTACGTATTATAGTAATTTCGACGTTATAGTAAGACGATGTATATACGATTCATATTGGATATGCGTACGATACTTGGAGTCCGTGCTAGTTGTCGTGCGTGTACACAACATAAGGTGACCGTACCGGCCGTTGGGTGGGTGTAACACCTTAGAATGCGATTAGTGTTAATTAAGCGATAATGCGGGTTTTTAGTAAAAAGTTAACCAAAATAGTTTTCACATATTTTATAAAATTAATTAATATTTTATTATTATTGTTTTGGCTTGCACACACATGTGCATGTTAACTTGGGGATTATGGAAGTGTTAACCATGCTTAAGTAGTCATGGCACCTTAACCCTCATGCCATTATGTTATATGTTTTTATGTAATTATTTAGTTTTCTGAAACAAAGGGTTTGAATTAGGGTTGACTTGAGAGAGAAAGGGAGAGAGAGAGTTGACAATGGGAATGATGTGGTATGGGGCAAGCATGAAGAGCATTTAATGAGAAGAGAGAAAGGGCATGGCTCATCCTAACCTCACACCCTCATTTTTCTTCACCACTCTCACTCTCTCATTTCCTCATCCCTCACACTCTCTCATTTGTGTTCTTCTTCTCATTTCCCACCCCCAAACTGAAACCCTACCTAGTTCATCACTAAACCAAGCCCAAATCCTCACTAAACCTCACCAAAACCCTTCACAAGCCTAGTTAAGCTACTAAAGATGACTTGGAGCATGGAAAGCTAGGAGTTTTGAGCAAGTGTGGAAAGGTAGTGATCTCTAACTGTTAATTAGGTCTTTAAAATGTTGTGTTGCCTAGTAGTTGTTGTTTAGAACACTAAAGTTATAGTTTATGTGTAATATCATACTTTTAGTGTTATATTGGAGTCTCTGTGATCTGCTATCACCATGATAGGTTACTGTAAAATCTAGCAATGTAGTAGTGTTGTGTTAGAAGCCCTGAGTGTTCACCTGAAACCTGGACCCGGCCCAACCTAGTAAAACCGGCGAGAGGAGGCAAAATTCCGGCGTCGCCGTATTTTTAGGGGATTAGGGAGTTAGAATTTTTAGGTAGCTGTCTGTATGTTATACTGGGTGTTTGGTACTGCTGGATTTTTATATATTGACTGTTGGCAAAATCTGGGACCACTTTGCTAATTTCTAGTATTTCGACAACGCGCGTTACGGTGTCCGATACGGTTTGCGTGCTTTGTGTAGCTTGCTGCACTTAGGTTTGATTTAGGATGTCGCTATACACGTTAGCCACTGAGTGAACACTTGAGAGTTATTGGAGTCGGTACGTCGATCTAAACGTAGTTTGTATGTATTATTGAACGGTTTCTAAATTGCACTTGTTATGTTTTGTGTGATATTAGGAGCGAGTGCGAGGACTTCAGACGCTACAAAGAAGGGAAAGCAGGTGGTTGGATTTACCTAGCTCGAGATCATCGGTGAGTAGATTTAATATCTACAGGGGAATCTCCCGTATGGCGTTAAGCGTCGAGGGCTAGATATGATGTTATAGCCACATGTTATATGCATATGAGTTGATTGTGCATGAGCATCATTGCATACCATTACTTGTTGTACCTTGACTTAGTACTTATTGGACACTGCACCTTTACTGACGGTTCATGTTGCACGAGCACTAAATTGTATGCCACACACACACCATTGGTAATTGCCATGACACGCACAACATATACACATACCTTGCTATAACTACATATACACATTTATATGATGTTGCATTTGACTTTGGAGAATGTGGGAACCGCGTGATATTATTAAAAACTTGATTCATTTAAAAGAGCGGTTTTCCCTTGATATACTTATATTACTGTTCTATGTTGCATACATCATATTTCATGGATTTACGCATTGAGATACGGATTTCATGTGATTTATGGATTTGAGAACCGTAGTTATATTTTAAGAAAGTATGCATTGTTTTGAAAACCCGGTTTCTCTTGATATGATATTTCGATGCTTCCACCATGAGTTTTCTCGGTTCTGAGATTGGTTTTAGAAACCCGATTCGAGGAGATGGATGATCCGTTTGTAGGTTCATGGTGGACCCGGTATGATACCCCGGGGCAAGAAAAGTATGTTGTGCAGTAGACGATGAGCCTGGCAGAGGGACTACTACCTACCGGTGATAGTTTGGACCCGGCGGTTATCCGGAGGATACCGACCGGAGTCGTGAGATGGATATGGGCTGATCCGGACTGACGGAGCCCGTGGGACGATCCGGACTGACGGAGCCCGAGTTATGTGGATTTACGTGTCGATGTTGGACACGGGTTTTCATGATGTATCGAGTGTCGATCTTGGGCACTCAGGTTCCATGAGATTTATGGATATGAGGGCAAATCAGAGTGAAGGCGCCTGAGGTGTTGGGATTTGGGGGGTCGTTGATGGACACCGGGTTTTTCCACAATGATGATTCATTGATGATGATATGTTTTATCCCATACTCAGTTGTTATTTGATATGCATTGTTTCATGTATTTGTAGTACCTGATGGTGTACCTTGATCATGATTGTTGCATATCCATATTGCCATACTTATGCTATTAGATTGCATGTGATAGATTATCGATGTGCGTGCATACTTGCGATTATCTATATGATGTTACTTACTATTCACGAGTTGGAAACTCACCCCCGTTGTGCCATAGTGTTTTGCAGGCTTAACCCTCAAAGTAGTCACGGCAGGGCTCCCTATTGTATCTATTTCAGTGGATACCGCTACGGTTGGCTGTGAGGCCTTTTTGCTGTAGGTGGGTTTGCGGTTATCCGATTATATCCATTGTATATCTCATTATATCTAGTACTCTCCATCTACCACTTTCATGTATTGACTTAGAGACGAGTTTGTGAGGACCTATTGTATATTTTGTGACTCTAGGTGTCGTGCTCGTATGAGCCGACCTTTCTTATGTTGCTTTATCTATTTTATGATGTTTTCATTCTATTGTCTATTTCTTCACTACGGCGTCGTATATATATGCTTGTGGTGGTTGTTTTCCGCCTTTGGGCATGATTTACTCCCGTTCGGGAATGCTTTATTAATATCCTGTGTTGTACTAGTTTCGGGGCTAGTTTTACAAAGGAGGTGCTGCCAAAATTTTTAAGAAAATAAACTTAAGCTTTAAGATTTTTACTTGAGATTTTCAAATGTTTTTAACAATCTTTTATCACTTACTTCTTTTTATGGTTTATATTTCTGGGTTTTCGACTTACTTAAATTGCGTTACGCCTGTTGACGTCACATGGTTTAAGTGCCGGTGACGTGCCTAAATTTGGGTCGTGACGGCGGGTGCGTGAACGAGATGTCCGCACCGGAGCAATGTATGTATGGGACTAGATGTCCATATTATTGATATTCCATTGCTATGTGTGTACGTAGACTTGATGTCCATACCAGTTATACTATATGTTTGGATACGTAGATTAGATATCTGTACTGGTCATTATTATGATATGGGATAATGGAATATTTGATGGTTATCGTACGAGGTGAGATTTCATACGGGATGATATAATGATGATAGATGATGGTGATTAGCCGGATACGGCCCCATTTTTACTTGACTCGTGCAATCTTACTATTTTACCCGTTTGGGTGATTTTACTGATATGTCGGTATTACCCACTTTCTAAAAACAATGATTCGTTTCATTTTTTTTAAAGCGATAATGAGAGGATGTGCTACTTAGATTTTAAAAGGGTATATATATGTGTTTTAAAAACATCGCAGCCTCCTTATTTTCAAATATTTCGTTTTACTTTAAAAATATATAAGTGGGAATATTAGAATGAATTAACTATTTACTGTTCTTTTACGCTACACTTACTTTACATGTCATTCACTCTCGCATTATTTACCTTAATCGTTATGTTACGCTTTATGATTTTTGTTACGCTTTATGATTTCCGCTATGCATCATATATTGTTGATGTTATACCTCAGTGGTATGAGACACTGATATATATATATATGTATGTATGTATGTATGTATGTATGTATGTAACACCCTAGCACAGCAATACTATATCTTATTTGGGGTATTTCAAATTTTGCGACAGATTTCTTTATTATTATTTCTTTTGGGTGCGAATAGTGCATTTGGTAACTGTGATTAGTATCCAACCCGACCCGCATATTTGAAACCCATCATGGTTCAACATTACGTCATATATTTGCTAGTACAGAGAATCCATGCACATCTAGATTCTATACACATATATAATATTTTGTATCCGCGTATCTTTTAATAATACAAATAATAACCAAATAAAATATTTTGATACCTAGCATGGCATATTATCGTACCCCATATCGTATGGTTGCCATCCCATATCTTATTTTACTTTTATTTTTTACGTTTAAATCTCAAGATATCTAATATCAAATATTTAGTAAATTTAGATATATTTTTAGAATTCTTTTAAATCTTAAATTAGGGGTATGAGTTATTTAAAATTTATTCTTGTATTATGGTTGAGAAGTTTACATATGTGAATTGTTTTCCAAAATATATTTTGGATGAGATTTTGGTGGAGATTGGTTGTAATTTGATATTATCTATATACATTAAAACTAATATATATTTGTAACCTAATTTAAACTATACTATATATATTTATATTAAACACAAAACCTCTCTCTTTCTCTCTCTCTCTCCACATAATATATCTCTCCCTCATCAATTTATATATTCTCCTTCTTCGTTCTTCAAGTCCACATCCACTCTCACTGACGCAACTCCAGACGCATCTTAGAACCTTAACCGAGCCATCAAAATGTAAGTCGATATCGCGCATCCCGTGAGTCCGCGGGGAGGCGGAATACACAAAAAACGATTTTTCTATTTCAAAAGAGTGGCTTCGCAATATCGACCAAGACAAACCAGGATCTTAATTAAACCATAATTAGCTACGACTAAATACAAAGAGGTTCTAACTACTCGGTAAGAGATTATACCTCCTTGTTCAAGTCATTCGGGTCTTCTTATCCTCTTCTTAGCTCCTAGATGGCTTGGATCTTCTTTTCCTCCTCTTAGCTCCTAGATGGCTTGGATCTTCTTTTCCTCCTCTTAGCTCCTAGGTGGCTTGAATGAAACTCGGTCGTCGGCCTCTTTTGTGTCGAAGATGATCCATCCGAGAGTCTTTGGTTCAAGCTTCAACCTCAAGTGAGATAACTAAGATGTCTAGTTTGCTAATCTAGACAACTTAGGAGATGTAGAGAGATGATTAGAGTATTTTATCTCAAAAGCTCTAAGATTCACAACATATGTGAGGGTTAGGGCTTGAGGAAGAAGGAGGAGAGAAAATGGAGAGAGAATGAGAGGAACACAAATGAACTCAAGTGTAGAGAGGCTAAAATGAGAATGGCTAAGTCATTTAATCATCAAGCATAGATTATTTTCAATAGAAAATAAGCAACCATGCATAAATAGTGAAGTCAGATGCAATAAACAAATGACTTAGCCATGCTTCAACCATGCCACAAATATCCCCATTTTCCACCTCATTAATCTATTTGCATAAATAGATAAATCTAATATTGAGGTCTCCTTCTAGAAGCATGTCTTGTGAAATTACAAGAATGCCCTCACCGTATATACATACCCGTATTCGTATTCCGAAAAATACGAATACAATGAGATAATAATAATCCAATAATATGATACTAGGATCCAGCTTAAACCAAAGCCCATTAGTATTATCCGTCCGAATATCATCCGTGTAGCTAGTACACGTATATGATCGGAACCCTGCCGTAAAACCATACGGCCTCTACATCGTTTCTTCTGAACCAGGAAAACCCTCTGTGTGGGACTCTAAAGACTCGATAGTACTCTAGTAGTGGGTTAAACCACAAGTCCGTCGGCGGCACTAGCTGTACGTAACGGCTACTCAGGTATCTATCAAAAAGAAGGACGACGAGTGAACTCATCTGAACCCCTACCGAGCCTGTCCATGACAATCTCCATGCAGTCCGGACTGTTCGTCTAAGAGTATCGCATGCAAGGTCTAGAGGGGTGGAAAACGTCAAACCCCTAATAAGCAGACAAGTCGTATCGGTATGGCTCAAGACCATCCGAGAATCTACTGGTCCAACTACCAGTAATTCTCAATCCGTCCTGGTCAGGGACTTATGGTGTTGACCAACCGATCACAGCGCGATATCGACTCCCTATACCGGGAGATACGAATCTCCAACAGTCACTCACTGCCTCCATGTGGCTCAGGACTGTACCTAACTAAAACCTGTTTGCACGACTTAGTAGAGCCGTGGTAGGGTAGTAATCAAAGCACAATGGGAACTCACATGAGACAAATGACGACCTCAGGTCGACAGACTGTCTGCACTCATTTCACCAGAGAACTGCTATCTAACGCTAGGTATAATACCATCTAGTCAGTTCTCGGCGAGTCTGTCCGGTATACTTACCCTCAGTGAGCACCTGTATATAATCTTAGGTGCACCTCACCAATGGCTGCGGGACCAATCAATCGCCCATCTTTAGGGTCTAGATATGTATACACTAGTCTACTCTGGAGTATTGATGCCCAGTCTCGATACTCCTACGACTAAGGACACTTTAAGGATGTGCCAATCGACTACCCAGCTCCCACATGTATGATTGCCATCACAACGCTGGTAGTTTAGCAAAGATCCTACGGGCTTTATCAACATGTATACAAGATATGAAATACTAAGTAAAACACATCACATGTTAAGATAAAGACAAACCAAATGGCGTACTATCATATCGAGCAAGATTGTCCTGTACATACATATCCCCATCATCCTATACAATGAAGGCCTCTAGGGCATACATATCCAACACAAAACTTGGTGTTGATTTGTATAGCGTCGTGTTGCTTCCGTTCATCGCATTTGTTTCGAGATAAGTTTACAACTTGCTACATGCTATGCTTTTTGTAATTTACTTATATATTGTTGTACTATTATTATTATCACCATCATCATCATACAGCTATATTTATATAATTTATACACCGTAGTTATTTATCGTTAATCAGTTTTATAATATACAATATATGCAAGGTTACAACTTGCGACATACTATAATTATATCTATAAATATATATATCGTCTTAATATTTCTTATTATTATCATTAATTAGTTTATAATCTGCATTTTATAACGTTATACAAAATATAGTTTGAAAATATTATAGTTTAAACATGAAACGTCGAAATTTACTGTACACCTTACCTTATAAAATTCATTATAAATCACAGAAAAATTATTAGCACACGTTCTTTAGTTTGTTAAGAAGCTAACTCAGAATACCATAACCTTGTTAAATATTTACTTGCAAAATAAATTGTTTAAATAACGTAAACTGTAAATGAAAATACCTCTGAACTGTTGTCCAGGGAAATTCCAGCAGCAAACTTTCAATTTCGAACGTTCATAACTTTTTTTAGGAATAACCTGAGATAATTTAACTTATAAAAATGAAAACCTTATTGAATTAGTTTTGTTTTGGTATATGACACGTCTCTTTTGGAGGACGTTTGTTATTTTTAAGCTATTTTACAAATCAAGATGACGCTGAAATTTCTAAACGGAACTTTCTTGTGCATGGTTAATCAATACCACTTTTATAGTTATTAATCGAATTGAATATATTATCCCTGTTAATATTATTATATCAATATCTATTTAATAAATAATAGTGCATGTGTTTTAATATTTAACAAATATTACCGATTTACAGTTTTATAGTATCCGTCTATATCTACACTGATAATAGCTTATCTAGTTGCATGCCGAAACGTCACAACATTATCATACTACTATATTAGTTCAATATGTTATCTACATTGCATCATACATGGTAATGGACGTATAATGGTTATTACAGATAGATACATATGCATCCTGGCATTAGTCGTGTTTCAATATTGATTATAGTTTTACATCGGTATCTATTTTGGGTTAATATATATTACATGACATGTTCACGACCCACTACCAGACTTGTTGCTTGGATCTTATTACTAATGCCAACAATCCTGATTGTTGTCCTTACGGACGTGACTTGTTGTCTGCATAGACAAAACATGTACATGCTTGATCATGTGTTGGCATTAGACTTAAATCATCAATACCTGACTTGAACACATAACCTTGGGGGTAAGGGGAAATTAATAATGAAACCTGACTTGCAACTCGATAGTTTGATGCTTATACTGATCAGTCTTTACGGGCCCAGCCAGCCCCGGAATGATGCTGCTGACATCAATCGTCTGTACATGTTACCTGTTTACTGCTTAGCGGCACGTCTCGGATTCAGCCCGAGAGTCTTGACCGTGGTCCCGGGCATGCACGGGATACTATTGAGTTATATCGACAATTCCATTAAATTGATTTCAAAGACTTCTAGAATAGATAACCTAGAGACACAGACTTTAGGATACACATCACATACTTATATCTCACTGTTTTACACATGTGTTATTTATTTACACTCATGTTTAATCATAGTATCGTATCCTGGTTATTACTATTATTTTGATATTTATGACGCACCGACGTCTGGGTTTTGCATGGCCCAGATACTTGACATAGCATGTGTGCATTGAACAGGATCGTCGATCAGTGAGGACCACCTCATTGATATAACTCTTATGCGGGTTAGTTATTCCTTGGATCTTTATTGCTTCCGCTATCTTTTCCAGTTATTGTTCTGGTGGGTATTGGACATGTGATAGATAGATTTAGTAGTTTGTTGTTCTTGATATCTGATTGACAGCCGTAATGTGACTATGGAAGGATCTTTCCTCGCCATAGGTAGCATGATTGGCTCTATCACATGCCGTAGTCTGCGTATTTTGGGAAGCGGGGCATGACAGGGTTTGTTTTGTATCAGAGAATAGGTTTTAGGTTAGCTGGGTTTGGTTTCTTTTGTAGTTGGGTATTGGACCCAATACACTAATCAGGAAACCCAGAATTGAAAGAACATGTCCGGCCACATTATCGTCTTGTCATTCGAATTCTTGAATTTTATCCTTCCCTTAAACTCTTTTATCTCAACGATTTGGAAATGGCTTTGCATCTCGGCTTGGAATCCTTTTGATTACTTATTGTTTCTCCCATCTTATTCTCTCGATTCTGTTAGTAGGATTTGGATGATTTGAATAGAGTTATGTGGTTGTAACTATATACCGCGGTATGGTTATAATGATGTACTCTATTTAGGTAACCTGGAGTCCTATTTCGATTCATTTTCTTGACTTATGGTCGTTGTATTACCTTATTTCCTCTCGGCGTCATTGCGTACAAGTTTATTGAAAGTCTACCTTAGCACCGCCATGAGGTCCTAGCGGCATCAAGCATGCCGGATTTTAAAATTTTAGGTGCTAAGTTAGACTTATGCAAGATCGTTACTAGAATATTAGGGTTAATCTATGATGATATGTAATCTAAGAGAAGTGAAAGATGGTTATACCCTCGTAGATCAAGTCCTTCACTTCATATGCTCCGTGTTGTAGTCCACGCGACTCCACTAGGCTCCGCTTGAGAGTTTGGACGAGCTTCCTCCGAAGACCTTCGTGCCGAAGATGATCCACACAAAGTCCCTCCAGTTCAAGCTGCCTCTACACTAAACTCTTTTAGTGTAGGAAACACGCTACACTTGATCGCTAGTCAAGTGTAGGATGGTGAAGTAGGGGATTTGGTTTGCTCATTAGTATGTGTTCAAGTTTCATGATTCACATCATATATAAGGGTTGAAGCTTGAACAATGGTGAATAGGAAGAAAAAGAAGAGAGCATGAGAGCAACACTTGCAAAAAATGGCTAAGTGTTGAATGAGATGATGAATGGATCATCTAAGACCCTCACTCATTGAAGCATCCAAATATCCACAAATAAAAAATGGTGACATGCTTCAATAGTAGGTCAAGATGAATAAAATAATAGATGTAGCCATGCTTCCCCATTCCTCTTCAATTTCCACCTCATTTCTATTTTCACAAAATAGAATTTCATGCCATGCTTCATTATTATATATATATAAATACATCATATATATTAATATATATTATGAAGAATAATTAGTGAGCTAATAATATTAGTTAAGATATAAGTATATCACATATAATATATATCACATTATTAAATCAACACTTGATTTAATAATCCGGTTATATTACATATAACCGACTAATATCATTTATATGTGTATCACATTATCAAATCAACACTTGATTCAATAATCTGGTTATATCACATACAACCTAACTTGATAACAGATAACTGCCAGATTACAATACGGTATCACATACTCGTATTTAATCAGGCCCACACACATATCACATATGTGTCCCACTTCGTTTTGCTTGAACCAGGGAACTTCTGTGTGCGACTCTAAAGACTCGTCAATACGCCAGCAGTAGGTTATGATCACATCAGTCACCCACAAGCCGTCAGCGGTACTAGCTGGACGTAACAGCTACCCGGGTATTGAGCGATATGAAGATCAACAAGCAGGTTTGTCCGTACTCTCCATGAAGCCTATCGGTAACACTACCGTACGGTCCGGTCTCTTCGTCCGATATGTCGCATATCATGTCTAGGGGTGGTAAACGTCAGACCCCGGTAACGTGATAATTGTTAGATATGTATGCCCTAGAGACCATTATTGTATAGTATTAGTTTGTATATTACATTTTGGAAGCTTGGGATATATACACGGATTGATGACAAACTTGCTCGATATAGTAGTATGCTACTTGGTTTGTATCTATCTTAATATGTGTATGTGTTTCTTTTAACATATCGCTAATACTTATTGATGGAGCCCTTAGGATCTTTGCTTGACTACCAGCGTTGTGATGACGATCACACTAGTGGGGGATGGGTAGTCTATAAGCACATCCTTATACAGCTCCCTAGTCGTAGGATTATCGAGACACGGCATCGATACTCCAGAGTAGATTAGTGTATACGTTTCTCATCCCAGCAGGAGAGATGGTCTGTCCCACGGCCATCAGTACGTTGTACTGGAGATAGTATGCAGGTGCTCATTGGGTTATGAGTTACACTGGATGGGCTCGTAAGGTACTGCTGGTTGGTATTATACCTATCGTCAGGTAGAAGTTCCTAGGTGACATGAGTACAGCTTAGTCCGTTGACTTGGCACTGCTACTTCGCCTCAAGTGTGTTCCTACTGTTCTTAGATTGCTACCCTACCACGGCTGTATTGAGTCATGCAAACAGGTAGTAGTTGGGTGCAGTCCCGAAGCACTTGGAGGCAGTGGCGGTTAGATAGGATTCGTCTCTCCCGGTATTGGGGGTTGATATCGCACTGTGTTTGGAGAACCATTACACAAAGTCCCTGGCCAAGGCAAGTGAGATTTACTGGTAGGTTTTTCAGTAGTTTCTCAGGGTGTTCTGGGCTACACTCCGACACGACTTACACCGCTATTATGAGTCTGACGTTTACCACCCCCTAGGCCCGATATACGATACTCTTAGACGAACAGACCATACTGTATGTAGATTGTCACAGATAGGCTCAGTAGGAGTTTGGATGAGCTTGCTCGTCGACCTTCTTATCGACAGATACCTAGGTATCCATTACGTACAGCTAGTACCGCTGACGTGTTTGTGGTTAAACCCACTGCTAGAGTACTGTCGAGTATTTAGAGTCCCACACAGAGGGTTTCCCAGCTTCGGGCGAAATGAGTAGAGGTCATATGGTTTTACGATAGGGTTCGATCATATACGTGTACTTGTGCGCGTGTGGTGTTCGAGCGGACAATACTAGTGGGCTTTGGTTTAAGCCGGATCCTAGTATTTGATTATTGGATTAGTTTCGTCTCATAGTATTCGTGTTTCTCGGAACACGGATGCGGGTATGTATATACGGATTAGAGGGGGTATAGAAGGAGATACCTCATTAGGGTTTTGACCATTGACTTGGTCAAAACAAATATGAGGTAAAGAAAAGATTTTGTTATTTTTGATAAATGATAATTTTAGTGGCATAGCTACTTATGTTGACCTTTTGACTTGGCTTGACTTGTTGACCTTAGATATTTTGATGAGATATTTTTGACTTAGATATTTTGGTGAGATATTTTCCATGCCATGCTTGATGTCATATATAAGTTAGCCATTCTATTTTTATAATCATTATCACAAATACTTTCTCTTTCCTCAAGCTTGCTCTCTCCTTCTTCCTCTCAAACCCTAAGTGTATCATGTGTTGATAATCAAGGATTGATGAGACTTAGCTGCTCTAAATCACACTATACTCACTCTAGTCTACTTAGATTAGCAAGCTAAGTATTCTAGTTACCTCAACTTGGACGTTTAGCTCAGTTGGAACTCTCGGGTGGATCATCATTGACACAAGGAGGCCGAAATTCAAGCACGATCCATACATCCATCAAGGAGCTTAAGGAGAGGATCGAAGACCCGAAGAACTTGTTTTCGTTAGGTATACTTTCTATCATAGTAGATAGAACCCTAACATGCTAACTAGGTTTATGGTTAAAGATCCGGTTTAGGTTTATTCTAGCGCCAAGTTTTGTATCGTTATAAAAATTTTGTTCTGCATTTGCCCACGGAAGTTGGTCTGGCGCTAGCGTAACCCTTCATGGTATTAGAGACAGCCCATAAACCCTAGACTGGCAAGTTTAAACAATGTTAAAACAACGAAACCGAAACGACTCCATAACATTGAAACCAAACTGCAATTTCTGTCGATTTTTTAAAGGCTTCAAAATTTTTTTTAAACAAGTGCTGAGTGATCCTTAGACTGTGAGATGTACCCAGAACAAAAATGATGCATTTCAACCATGATTTGGCCGGCCACAACCCCTATAAAACCGGCCTCCTCGGTTCAAGTGTAGAGAAATGGGTCGAGTTTTGTTCTAGGTTCTAATCTCAAGGAGTTTGGTTGTCTGGTGTTGCTAGTTTTTTGCCAAAGTTTGATTATCTGTTGTTTTATGTACGGGGCAATTTGGAGTGTTTCGAAGTCGTTATATTTGACATTGTTTAATAGTTTACAGTACATTCACTTTTATCTGTGACCGTGAATGTCATTCGATCGGTAAACCCGTCTATCTGTTATATGTCCTTTTAGACGAGTTTGCGAACGTGACATTCGCGTTGATGTTTTGTGCTTGTGCTGTGATTGTGGTTGGATAGTCGTGGTGGATAGCATGTGATGCAATGTTAGTAGTACAGTTTATATTCATTTGTACATTTGATATTGCAGGGCGAGCGTCCGACATGTGGACAGCCGTCTTTGCCGGGTTGTATATTATTTTGGGGCACGACCGGGTTGAGGTCGATGTCACTATTTGTACATATTATTTTCGTTTTCTGTACTAGAATTACCCCACGGTGGAGTGCACGGATAGCCGGGTTCTAGAAGGTAACAATCCCGCATCTCATGGCGTTGAGACGGAGGGGGCTTCGTTCTAGAATTGGCGGGCTATTCGCCGCACTCGTAGGGGTATAGTTTGACCCACGGAGGGGCGCCCAAGTTACCGGATTCCGTGAAATGCTGGGTAGCCCATTCACTTTGTTGAAGGGGGCTGCCTCACTTCTGGGATTGGCGGGTAACTTGCCGCACTCGTAGGGGTCCAGGTTCTCATTGCACAGGCTATCCACACGACCGGGAACGTCGGGTTTTATTTGCGGCTCAAATGAAATCCGGGGCTCCAAGATTATCTACCATTCTGTATTATTGGCTGAGATTCTGTGATGTTGATTATTATCATGCCTGGGACAAATGTTGTATATACTTATATATATACTAGTAGATGTTGTATATGATTTTGCACCCGTGCTAGTCCAGCCCCCGCTCTGTCGTTAGTTAAGTAACCTAACGGGTGATGACGGGGCCCCATGGCGAATGCGGATGGCATATACATACATTGTATTTTTGTTCTTTTCTAGTGTGATAGGTTAAATTGATGGGACCGCATTAATTTTGATTTATGCAAGAAAATAAACCTAAAAGATGTTGTTGGAACAAATTTCGAAAAACTACAGTTATATTCTTTCGCTTTGCATAGTGGTATTCAGTCATGAATATCCAGCACCTCATTCTACGAGGCAAGAGCCGAGATCCCTTCGCGGGGAGTGATTCTTGAGCTAAAGTCTATACTGTAGATTACTCGGTTTTTTCAAAACCAGAAATTTTCAAAAGGCGGAGCTTAAACCACTCCTTTTCAAAAGCTATCAGGTTCCTTCAACGATATCAAGTTCATTACGTTGACGGGTTTTTCGCCAAAAACTTAGCCGTAGCCCTCCGTCATTTCTTACAAGTATTACTTAGTATTCATGCTGTGTATGTTGACCTCTGTCAAGGCATACTGAATGGTAGCTAAGCAATGCTCGTATGTTACATAGATAGATGCGATTATTTAGGACAGTCGCACGGTCATTTTGACCTCTGTCAAGGGCTTGTGCGGGTGGGTCTAAATCAGTCCAGGACAATGACGGATTGAACTTGACTTGCGACTTATGACATGTTGACCTCTGTCAAGGTCATGAAGCCGCTTGGGGAAAAAACCACATCGGGAGTTTCAAATATACAGGAAACTTGCAGATTTAGCATACCTTATGGAGTGTAGTAACTAGAGTGGATTCCATCTAGGTCATCACACAATGATAGTTGGATCCCGATCCCACTGATGTGTTGGATTACTCTCGGGAGATTATTTCACTTAACAATCAATGATATAAACCAAGTAGGTGTCTAGAACGGTGTTAGCGGGGCTATGCCTCCAGGGAAAAGAGGTTATATAATTAAGGAACTTCGCGAAAGCATTGGAAAACCTCCCTCGAAGTACCAACACTAGCCTGGCTGAAAGGTTAAGCAAGTATTGTGACATGTGATTAAATCCAGACTAGTTCTTCTTTTAGGGTTTGAAGAAGAATTTGAGGAAACATTGGGAGCCATCCTGGTTAGATAAATTAATAACCAATCTAAT
Organism: Agapanthus africanus; assembly: GCA_030015575.1. NCBI lineage: Eukaryota > Viridiplantae > Streptophyta > Magnoliopsida > Asparagales > Amaryllidaceae > Agapanthus > Agapanthus africanus. The sequence goes on along the minus strand of JASDDO010000014.1, from coordinate 613,003,879 downwards.
TTTGCAAGAGCGCACGCTGAGTATTTTCTTTTCTCTCTCTCCAGGTAGCAACAATTTCACGCCCTAATCAAGATAATAAAATGTATCGCTTGAACGATCCAAATTCTTATTCGAGGCTGGGGAACGTCGGTTTGGCTCTAACTTATGATGGCAATCATAAGTATGAGCAGAGGAAAGAGGATAGTCTGGATTTCAAGGAGACCCCAATGAAGAAGAAGCATACTATTGCATCTACTTCAGGTGCTCTTGTAATTGAGAACTGCTTTTCGGTCAGTCCTACCTCCTGGGTACTAGATACCGGATCAGGATCTCATATCTGTAATTTATTGCAGGGACTGAGAAAAAGTAGGATAGTTAGACCTGGTGATATGTCCTCAGGGTATGGAACGGAGCACAAGTTAATGCTGCAGCCGTCGGTGAATATCACCTAGTGTTGCCAAATGGCAATACTATGATTTTGAACAATTGCTACTATGTACCTTCCATGGTTTGCAACATCATATCAGTTTCTTTACTTAATAAAGATGGATATAATTTTGTTCCTGATAGAAACATCATGAACATTTACTTTGATAAGGTACTGGTTGCAGAAGGTACACTGTGTAATGGTATCTATGTTCTAAATCAGAATACAGTTCTCAATGTACAAAACACACGCAAGAGGAAGAGTTCAGATACGAACGAATCCTACTTGTGGCGTTGTAGACTTGGTCATATCGGAGAGAAAAGACTAAGTAAGTTACATAAAGATGGACTCTTGAATACGTTCGAATTTTCATCTTATGAAACTTGCCGGTCTTGTCTCAAAGGAAAGATGACCAAATCTCCGTTCACCGGACACGGAGAAAGAGCAGGAGAGCTATTGGGACTCATACACAGTGATGCATGTAGTCCAATGTCTATACATGCACGGGGAGGGTTCTCGTACTTCATCACATTCACTGACGATCTCTCTAGGTTCGGATATGTGTATCTCATGAAACACAAATCTGAAGCTTTTGAGAAATTCAAAGAATTCAGAAACGAAGTAGAGAACCAGACTGGGAAAAGTATCACGATCCTCCGATCTGATAGAGGAGGGGAGTACTTAAGCATTGAATTCGGGGACTTTCTAAAAGAGAATGGTATTCTCTCTCAGCTTACTCCTCCATATACACCACAGCACAACGGCTTATCGGAGTGCAGGAACCGTACCCTGTTGGACATGGTTCGCTCCATGATGAGTAGTGCTGAGTTATCTCTTTCATTCTAGGGACTTGCGCTTGAAACAACATCGTACTTGTTGAATCAGGTTCCGTCTAAATCTGTGCCTAAAACTCCATATGAAGTATGGAGTGGTAGAAAACTATGTCTTAAACGGGTTAAGATATGGGGTTGTCCGGTATATGTGAAAAACCAGAATCCGGACAAACTTCAGGCACGGTCAGTTTTATGTAAGTTTGTAGGATATCCCAGGCATTCAAATGGATATATGTTCTACCACACCGAGGAACAGAAGGTGTTTGTTGCTCAGCACGCCACCTTTTTGGAGTGGCAATTTCTTGCAAAAGAAATAAGTGGGTGCACGGTAGAACTGGATGAAATATCTGAACTACAAACTCAAACTGAGGATTTAGTAGAACCAGAAAATTCAATAGTCCCAGACGAACCTCAGCCACTCCGCAGATCAGGTAGGATTTCTCATCCGCCCGAGAGATACTACGGTTTTCTCATAGATGGGGATCGAGAGGATTGCATCTTGGAAGAAGATGACCCTATCAGTTTCAAGCAGGCCATTATCAGTAGGGACTCTGATAAGTGGCTGGATGCTATGCGATCCAAAATGAAGTCCATGTACACCAATAAAGTGTGAACTTTGGATATTGCTCCACCTGAGGTAAACCTCGTTGGATGCAAATGGATCTACAAAAAGAAACTCGGTGTAGATGGGCAGGTGGAAACCTATAAAGCTAGACTCATTGCAAAAGGTTTTCGTCAAAGACCAGGTGTGGATTATGACGAAACTTTTTCTCCAGTGGATATGCTCAAATCCATTCGGATCCTACTTGCCATTGCTGCCTTCCATGACTATGAGATATGGCAGATGGACGTAAAAACGGTTTTTCTAAACGGCAGTTTGGAAGAGTGCGTTTATATGGATCAGCCATAAGGTTTTGTAGACAGTGGGAGCAGCGGGAAGGTGTGCAAGTTTCTTAAATCCATTTATGGATTAAAGCAGGCATCGCGGAGCTGGAACATCTGTTTTGATGAAACAGTCAAGGAATTTGACTTCATCAAGAACGAGGATGAGCCTTGTATTTATAAGAAGATTATAGGATGAACTGTCGTATTTCTAGTCTTGTACATGGACGACATTCTTTTGATAGGAAATGACATTCCTATGCTACAATCGGTCAAGCTATTCATGTATCATACTAGTTTATATGCCCTAGAGGCCATTATTGTATCATACTAGTTTGTATATTACTTAATGGAAGCTTGGGATATTCACATGTGTATAACTGTCTTGCTCAAAATGGTAGTATGCTACCTGGTTTGTTTCTACTTCAATATATGCATGTGTTTCTTTTAGCATGTCGCTTATACATATTAGTAGAGCCCTTAGGATCTTTGCTTGATTACCAGCGTTGTGATGGCAGTCACACTAGTGAGGGCTGGGTAGTCTGTAAGCACATCCTTATACAGGTTCCTAGTCGTAGGATTATCGAGACGGGGCATCGATACTCCGGAGTAGACTGGTGTATACGCTTCTCATCCCAGCAGGGGAGATGGTCTATCCCACAGCCATTAGTACGTTGTACTGGAGATAGTATGCAGGTGCTCATTAGGTTATGAGTACACCGGACAAGACTCGTTGGGAACTGCTGGTTGGTAATATACTTATCGTCAGAAAGCAGTTCCCAGATGACATGGGTACAGCTTAGTCCGTCGACTTGACACTGTTGCTTCGCCTCGAGTGTGTTACCACTGTACTTTAATTATTACCCTACCATGCTCAAAGGAGTTGTGCAAACAGGTAATAGTTGGGTGCAGTCCCGAAGCACTTGGAGGCAGTGGCGGTTAGATAGGATTCGTCTCTCCCGGTATTGGGGGTTGATATCGCGCTGTGTTTGGAGAGCCATTACTCAAAGTCCCAGGCCAGGGCAAGTGAGATTTACTGGTAGGTATTCCAGTAGTTTCTCAAGGTATTCTGGGCTACACACCGATACGACTTATACAGCTATTAGCGGTCTGACGTTTACCGCCCCCTAGGCCCGATATGCGATACTCTTAGACGAATAGACCGGACTGTACGGAGATTGTCATAGATAGGCTCAGTTGGAGTTCGGATGAGTTATTCTCATCGACATATACCTGGGGGCCGTTACGTATAGCTAGTGCCGCTTGCGGCCTGTGGTTAAACTCACTGCCAGCGTAGTGTCGAGTCTTTAGAGTCCCACACAGAGGGTTTCCCTGCATCAGACAAAAGATGTAGAAGTCGTATGGTTTTACGACAGGGTTCAGTCACGTGCATGTACTTGTGCGCGCATGATGATACGGACGGACAATACTAGTGGGTTTTGGTTTAAGTCGGATCCTAGTATTGTACTGATGGATTATTTTCGTCTTTTATATCCGCATTTTTCGCAACACGGATACAAATACGTATGTACGAACGAGGGGCATTTTTGTAAATTGTTCAAAGATGCTTCTAGAAGGTGACATGTCATATTGTTATTATTCATTTTGGTTTAAATGAAAAATGCATTATGACATGGAAAAGATGAGGTGGAATATGCATGAAAAAGGACTTAGCTTCTCATGACACATGGTGACATTTTGGCCCATGAGTTATTTTTTGTTACTTGAACCATATATGTGATAATTCATTATTGATTTATCAAGAGAATTATCAATGTGGTTCATTTGAACAAAAAGGTAGAGAGCTAACTCCATTCTTCATTCTTTTTCCTCACAAGTCTTTTTCATTAGCCATCTTCTTCCTCAAAGCCCTAGTGAACTCATGTGTTGAGTGATCTAGGGTAAGCAAAGACAATTCATTCCATCTACACAACTCTACATTCTCTACGACATCATGACTAGCGACCTTGATGCCCTAGTTGCCTCGGTTGAGGTAGGAGTTCGATGCACATCTCCTCGGGTGGATCATCTTGGATTTGAGGAGTTCGACAAGGGAGCGGCGATCCGAATCGATCCATGGAGTCAACAACAAGAAGAAGGACAACGAGGAATGAAGACCCGAAGGACCGGAATCGTGAGGTATAATTTCTGTACTCATCTTTATACTTCATATGATTGTTGCTGGATACGGTTTAGATTACGATCAAGGGTAATAGTCGATGTTATGATGCAAAATTTTCGTTTTTCACCTTTCGCCTTTCTTGCGGGGTGTATAGCATCGACTTACAGATACAACACTGAAAAAACACTCAATATCATGGATATAGCATTTGGGAGCCGACACTGTAAACAAAACAGATAACCGACCGATATCCAAAGAATTCATTTTGCAAATAAAATGTGTGCACAATATTTTGGTCCAACACAATGCAAGCGCACACATGCTCTTTGGCACTAGGACCATGATGGGGCAGCCATGATACATGGAGCAAGTGGGCACATATGGTGATGTGCATTAAATGTGCATTGAATGCTTAAAGTTTTGAATTGATATATGGCATCTTGTTCCCTCCAATTCTCTGCTTGCAAACCATGCTAAAACAGACAAAACTAGCAACACCAGAGTGATATTAGGATGCACACATGTCAACACAACAAGCACGAGACCAAGTGCTCGGATTTTGGCCGAGCACATGCCCTCCAAAACCGGCGAGCTCGGCCTAAAAATGTCCAATGGGCCCCATCTTTTCTCTGTCATTCCCTTGCTGCCACGTAGGCTTGTTTTTATTGTTTGTTTATTCATCTTTTGTGCCTATAAATAGAAGATCAGTGGGCAAGGGATGCTCTCTCTCATATACTCTCTCATATTCTACCATACAATGTATATTTCTTAGTTTCTTTATTTTGGTTTAGCTTGAGGGTGAGTGTGCTTTATATTGGTTTCTTCTTCTTCTTCCCTCTTGAAGCTCTCTTTGGAGAGCTTCATTAAGGAGGTTGAATAAGCTACCATAAATCTTGTATCTCTTCTTCAAGTGTTTATAATATATTGTTGCTTTCTTTTTATACTTATTTTCTTTCATTATGCTTAACTAATCTTTATTTGGTTGTGGTGTGGGTGAGGAAGTGAGATGAAAGGCTTTGCCTTCTCCACCTCTTGATTATGTTTAATATGCTTAACTTATGATTCTAACTTAAATATTGCTAATGTATTGATATGATACGGTATTTTGACACATGGTTACTTGTAACCTCCTCATATACCGTATTCATTCCCTTTCCCCATTTCCAATGTTTAAGTTAAAATCTCTTTAGTGTTAAATTTTCTATACTTGGATATCGTATCTTGTGATTAAGGACTTGACAAATCTCTTAATTTCATATATGATATACCATCACAACTACTTAGCAAACTCAACACCAAAATCATTTGCTCTTACTAACCACTTTGTGTTTTTGTTGTTGCGGTATGCTTGCTAACCTTTGTGTTTAGTGTTGATACCCCAAGCACGGACATGCAAACGGTAAGTGATCAAAAGGACTCGTTTCGTGCTTTGCAGCGAATATCGGAATTTGACGGTTTGTGCTCCGCAACCGTGTTGACAAGGCGTGCTTCATACCGGGATCAAGGTAAGGCCGGACAACTCACAATCAAGGGAGTGTAGAGGTAAACATCATGATTCGAACTTCCGAACCAAGGCCACGGCCAACTTCTTCCTTAACCTACTTGCTTCTTTTCTTGCTTTTCTTGTTTTCGTATTCTTTTATATTTTTGTGAAAACCAACCCAATTCATTAATTTGTTGAACTTTAAATCGCAATACCTAATCACAACTCCCTGCGGATCGACCCGTGCTTGCCGGCTCGCTACAACGCGCCGTGCACTTGCGGTTATAAATAGTAAAACGAGAACTATCTCGCGTGCGCATTCTGTTTCCTTCATTTCATATCCATTTTCGTAACATACGCATTTGCGCGCGCGGGTGAATTCCGAACACACCCTCTCTAAGAAGATGTCTCCCAAGACTGACGAGGAGAGGGTTCGCATGAGCATTATACCTTATGCTTCGGCGGTAGGATCTATAATGTATGCGATACTATATACAAGACCAGATGTAGCTTACGCGCTAAGCGTAGTGAGCCGGTATCAGTCAGACCCAGGTGATAACCACTGGACAGCAGTGAAGAACATTCTCAAGTACCTGAGAAGGACTAAGGAGATGTTCCTGGTTTACGGTAATGGAGACCTCAGGGTCGAGTCCTTTACCAATTCAAACTTCCAGAGTGACAAGGACGACAGCAAGTCTGTCTCAGGTTTTGTATTTACCCTCAACGGAGGGGCGGTGTGTTGGAGGAGTTCCAAACAGAACACCGTCACAGACTCGACGATGGAGGCTGAATACATTGCTGCAAACGATGCCGCAAAAGAGGTGGTCTGGATGAAGAAGTTCATTAGTGAACTTCAGGTAGTTCTGTCCATTGTTGACCCAATACCTTTGTATTGCGATAACAATGGGGCTATAGCTTTATCGAAGGAACCACGGTCCCATCAGAAATCCAGACACATCTTAAGGCGGTATCACCTGATCAGGGAGATCATTGATCGCCAGGAGATCGAGGTGCGGAGAGTGGATACTAAAGAAAACACGGCGGATCCATTCACAAAGTCCCTACCTCAAGCACAGTTCGAGAGACTTTTTGAGCTATTGGGTATGCGGTACGCCAGCGGCTGGCCTTAGTGCAGACGTTGGGTATGTGGTACACCAATTACTGGCCTTTAGTGCAAGTGGGAAATTGTTGGATATGTATTCCCTAGATGCCATTATTGTATAGTGCTAGTTTGTATATTACATTTTGGAAGCTTGGGATATATACACGGATTGACGACAGTCTTGCTCGATATAGTAGTATGCTACTTAGTTTGTATCTATCTTAATATGTGTATATGTTTCTTTTAACATATCGCTAATACATATTGATGGAGCCCTTGGGATCTTTGCTTGACTACCAGCGTTGTGATGGCGATCATACTAGTGGAGGTTGGGTAGTCTATAAGCAATCCTTATACATGTACTTAGTCGTAGGATTATCGAGACAGGGCATCGACACTTCAGAGTAGACTAGTGTATACGCTTCTCATCCCAGCAGGGGAGATGGTCTTTCCCACAGCCATCAGTACGTCGTACTGGAGATAGTATGCAGGTGCTCATTGGGTTGTGAGTTACACTGGACGGACTCGTAGGGTACTGCTTGTTGGTATATACCTATCGTCAGGTAGCAGTTCCCAGGTGACATGAGTACAGCTTAGTCTGTTGAATTGACACTGCTACTTCGCCTCAAGTGTGTTACCACTGTTCTTAGATTGCTACCCTACCACGGCTCTATTGAGTCATGCAAACAGGTAGTAGTTGGGTGCAGTCCTGAAGCACTTGGAGGCAGTAGCGGTTAGATAGGATTCGTCTCTCCCGGTATTGGGGGTTGATATCGCACTGTGTTTGGAGAGCCATTACACAAAGTCCCTGGCCAGGGCAAGTGATATTTACTGGTAGGTTTTCCAGTAGTTTCTCAAGATGTTCTGGGTTACACTCCGACATGACTTATACCGCTATTAGGGGTCTGACGTTTACCACCCCCTAGGCCCGATATGCGATACTCTTAGACGAACAGACCGGACTGTACGTAGATTGTCACAGATAGGCTCAGTAGGAGTTTGGATGAGCTTGCCCGTCGACCTTCTTATCGACAGATACCTAGGTATCCATTACGTACAGCTAGTACCGCAGACGTGCTTGTGGTTAAACCAACTGCCAGAGTACTGTCGAGTCTTTAGAGTCCCACACAGAGGGTTTCCCAGCTTCGGGCAAAACAAGTAGAGGTCATATGGTTTTACGACAGGGTTCGATCACATACGTGTACTTGTGTGTGTGTGGTGTTCGAGCGGACAATACTGGTGGGCTTTGGTTTAAGCCGGATCTTAGTATTTGATTATTAGATTAGTTTTGTCTCATAGTATTCGTGTTTATCGGAACACGGATGCGGGTATATATATACGGATGAGAGGGGGTATAGAAGGAGATACCTCATTAGGGTTTTGACCATTGACTTGGTCAAAATAAATATGAGGTAAAGAAAAGACTTTGTTATTTTTGATAAATGATAATTTTAGTGGCATAGCTACTTATGTTGACCTTTTGACTTGGCTTGACTTGTTAACCTTAGATATTTTGATGAGATATTTTTGACTTAGATATTTTGGTGAGATATTTTCCATGCCATGCTTGAGGTCATATATAAGTTAGCCATTCTATTTTTATAATCATTATCACAAATACTTTCTCTTTTCTCAAGCTTGCTCTCTCCTTCTTCCTCTCAAACCCTAAGTGTATCATGGGTTGATAATCAAGGGTTAATCACACTCTACTCACTCTAGTCTACTTAGATTAGCAAGCTAAGTATTCTAATTAGCTCAACTTGGAGGTTTAGCTCAAGGTTGGAACTCTCGGGTGGATCATCGTTGACATAAGGAGGCTGAAGTTCAAGCACGATCCATACATCCTTCGAGGAGATTAAGGAGAGGATCGAAGACCCGAAGGACTTGTTTTCGTTAGGTATACTTTTATCATAGTAGATAGAACCCTAACATACTAACTAGGTTTATGGTTAAAGATCCGGTTTAGGTTTATTCTAGCGCCAAGTTTTGTATCGTTATACAATTTTTGTTCCGCATTTGGCCACGGAAGTTGGCCGGAGTGCTAGCGTAACTCTTCAATAATTCATGCCGATGTCTGGCCTATAACGGCTCGAGAAACTACTGATAACTCTTATCAATAAATCTCAGCAATAGCCCTGGCCAGGGACTTCCAGTTATAGCCAATAGAGCATAGCGCAACATCAACCCCCAATACCGGGAGAGACGAAACCCCTCATATCGCTCATTGCCTCCATGTGACTCGGGATTGTATCCAAAATCCACCTGTTTGCACAACTCCTCTTGAGCGTGGTAGGGAGGAAATCAAAGCACAGTAGGAGCCACATAAGACTCTATGACGATCTCGAGTCTACAGACTAACTTGTACACTGTTTCCTGATCAGGAAAGCTTCTGTGGAAAGCTTCAAAAGGGGGTCACGTGCTTACACGTGACTAGCGGTCACGTGTTGGCACGTGACACCTAAAAACTTCATTAAGGCAAGTTCAATTCCCTGACTGCGAAGAAGGAAAAGAAAAGCTTCAAGGGGAGTCACGTGCTCCCACGTGATCAGGGTCACAGGGCGACACGTGACGTTTAAATGCAAGCGTCAAAGGCACGTCGGGTAACTGACCAAGTCAAGAAAAAGGCTTCAGAAGAAGTCACGTGCTCCCACGTGACCAGGGTCACGTGTTGGCACGTGACGTTTAAGGCAGCAAACGCATTCTTCAGAACAACCAAAGAAAGAAAGTTCAAACAAGGATCACGTGCTCACACGTGACCAGGGGTCACGTGGTAACACGTGACGGCTGAGCAGCAGAAGAGGGCAGAACGCAGAAAGAAAGAGGATCCTTCATTCCAAAGGGGGTCACGCGCTCACACGTGACCATGGATCACGTGGTCACACGTGACCGGCTTTCAAAGCCCATTTTATCAACAGAATTAAATTCTGAAAGAAATTCAGATCTTGCCAAAGGAACGCAACTATATGCATCCAATCAAATTAAAGATTCAGAGGTCATTTATTTATGGAAAATCTCGGGTTTGGAAAGATTTCCCCCTTAAATCTAACCAAAATAAAAAGGGAGAATCTCTGGATTTGAAATCCAAAGGTGAATAATATTCACCTAATAATCCAAAGGTCCAGAATGAACAATAAATGCAAATCAAATATCTCCATGAAGATTCGTCAAAAACGGATTGATTCGGCTGCTTCTCCTATAAATAGGAGCCAAGAGATACAAAAAGACACACGCGCAGAGAAAGAAAAAAGGAGAAAAGCTTTGATACTTGGAAAAGACTTCGATTTTCTGCGAAAACCCTAGGTAAGAAAGGGAAGGCCTTTTGAAAGAGGGGGAATTTAATTCCCAACAGAGTTTAACTCTGATACATAAAACAGAAGAATACATTTCTTCTCTCTTTGATAGAGGATCTGCAAAGTGCACATCTCCCCTTTAGGTTGAGAATTTAATTCTCAATGGGTCGAGATCCTGCCATGCAGATCCAAAACATAGAGAGGGAACGCAAGCATGAGAATTTAATTCTCGCAGAACTATAGGAATTCAATTCCTTTAAAAAATAAAATTAGGGCTCGACCCTGTATCATGGGAATTTAATTCCTTCAAAACAAAAGAAACAGGGTTGAACCCTAATTAAGAATGTGGTTCTGTGGAAATAACAGGAATTTAATTCCCTTAATTATAATTCTTTAAAATGGGAAGTATAATTCCTTGAAAGCTTTTATTAAGGGTTGAACCCTTTTCAGTTCTCCATATAAACGAGGAATTTAATTCCTACAGAAAATTCAGAGTTCAACTCTACAAGTCTTCAAAAGGAAATAGGAATTTAATTCCTCTGAAATTTAAAGTTTGAGGAATTTAATTCCTGAAAAAAGAAAGGAGTAACAGATCCTCTAAAAAAAACATAGAGGTAGGGTCACGTGCCACCACGTGACCCCCCAAAACCCCTACAGAAAGCCCCTTTGAGGCAGCACCCCACGTGACCCACGTGACCTTGGCAGAAACTCTAATATACAAGCATTTGAATGCCCGTCACGTGATGGCACGTGATGCTTTGAAAGAAATGATAATTTCAGCAAAACAACTGAAGGGAGGGCGCTCTCACGTACTGCCACGTGACCCTTCTTACCTTAGTGTTTAACACTAAAATTAAAACTCTCAAGCCCAGTGTTAAAACACTGTCGGGCCTTAGCATTCAATGCTGATCAAAAAGCCTTATTGGCAGGATTCAACACTGATCCGTTTTAGTGTTTAACACTAATTTGAAGAAGCCTTATTGCTGGTGTTTAACACCAATTATCTCTTAGTGTTGAACACTAATTCAACAGCCTTATTCCCAGTGTTCAACACTGATTGCTCTGAAGTGTTTAACACTAGGCTTTGGCCCAATTGGCCAGAGGGATAGAGGCAAATACTCTCCTTCAATGGACCAACAAAGAGTCAATATTCCAGACCTGACTGGACTTAGCCCAAGCTGGCCATAAGTCCTCAATTTGTGATTAACTGGGCCGGTAGGCTCGTAACATAATTGATCAGTCTTGACCCAAATTGGGCCAAGGACCATTTAATCCACCCCGGTTCTAGGGTACATCTCTTCACTCCTTTGATACTTGGCATTGTAATCCCTCAATGTCTTCAAAGAGGTGACGGGTCCCGAAGACCATTCATGATATGGACTGTGGGGTCCTTAAACCCATGCATAATGCAAAATTCCTGGTTACGTGGAACGTGGATAACGTCACTCTTTGACCCCACGAAAAACGTCCAGAGCGGATCCTGGTCCTCGCAGAGCACGGCAGTGAACCCGTGTGAAGCATCCAGAGCGGAGCCTGGTCCTCGCCTAGCACGGCAGTGAACCCGTGTGAAGCATCCAGAGCACATACCGGACTGTGGAGTCCTTAAACCCATGGACTATGACGTCCTTAACCTTGACCGAGATGTCTTTAAACTACCCACGGACCGCAATGTCCTTAAACTATCCACGGACCGCAATGTCCTTAAACTACCCACGGACCGCAATGTCCTTAAACTACCCACGGACCGCGATGTCCTTAAACTAGAACCATAGAGCCTCCATATGCTCTCTCGTCGGATCTAAACGGTCCTGTTTAAGTCGATCTTAGCCTCAAAAATGGCTAACGCGTCCTTAAACCTTCAAGCAGACTGGACTACGAATCCCCCCCTAATTAACTCTGGCTCAAGGGTACATCTCTGAACTCCTCGGACATCCGTCGTTGAAATCCCTCAACGTCGTCAGAGAGGTGACGGGTCCTGACGGCCACATAGACGATGATTGGAACAATGGAGTTCAAACACTCCTTTGTCGGGTCTAAACGATCCCGTTGAGTTGATCTTAGTCACAAAGTCAGACTAACGTGTCCTTAACAAACGTTTGAGTCGATCTTAGCCTCAAGTATGGCTGACGTATCCTCAGACCAAAACCCCTAAACCCAAATTTAAGATAATGCGGATTTGGACCAGTCCATGCCCTACGGGCGACGACATAACTCAGTCTCCGTAAACGATCCACGGGCAATGAAACATAAAACAAGAACATACGACACGAAGTGACCATCTGGAGAAGGAGAAAGTTGTTACCGCAAAGCGGTAGCGTAATTAACTGCAGGGGCTTGCGCCTGCAAGGAAGAGCGTCCCCACAATCAAAAACCCCTCGAACGAGGGGGAATCTGACGAAGTCTGCTACATCGGACGCATCCGTCTAGACTTCCGATTTATGGCGCCACGGATCGACTTGGCATCTTCGGAGAGGTGGACGGATAGCACCAATTAGCATCTGCCCCGAATTTCAGGCGGGACGGCCCGACGTCTCGGCCGCCATTCGGAGGGGAACAGATTCTGGCACGCCCGGTGGGACCTTTTCCTCTTTCCACTCCACACTTCGTGTGTCGTGATTCGCGAACCAATCGCGGTTCGCTAACAGTTGCCCTTGGGTTTCAAGATACTAAGAATTGGCGCCTTGCCTATTGCAGAAAACAAAGGATCGATGGCCGCCACTTCCGCGAAATCCTCCAACTGCTCAAGCTGCAATTGTGACCAACGCTTTGCCTCGCCGGGAGGTATAGCCTATGGACCCCAAGCTGCTTCGTTGTTCACAATGCCGGCGGACCAGGTGACTCAGGCCACCACCGGATTGTTCTTTGGGACTATACTCCCGCCATCCAGCTTCACGGCGCCAGTGCTGACAAAGGAAGCCCTCAAGAAGTCGGTCTTTGATCGTCTCACCCCTGCCACGGCTCCTCTCACCGAGTCATCCGATGTCAACGCCTCAGTCTTTTCTAGATTGGGCCAGAAATCCTGCAGATTCGTCGCAGAGAAGGCTGCTCCTAAGAAAACGGCCGCTCATGCTTCCGAAATCGCCAAGGCAGCTTCCCCGGCCAAAAGGTCGGTCTTTACCAGATTAACGGCTTCAGCTCCCGCTCCCGTTGCACAAAGGACATCGGTCTTTGACAGGCTAACACCAACAACGACCCCCCACCCACACAGGGGGCAAGATGAAACCGTTCTTATATCTGACTCTACGCCGTCTGCTCGATGCGCTCGACGTCGTCATTGGCGCCGAATAAGGAAGGCTGGGGGCAACTCCCCCTCTGGATTGACTCCACCAGCCCCGGTGGTAGAAGTTAATGCTGCTGTTCCAACTAGGAACAGCTTCGAAATGTTGAATAAGGTGCGAAGGAATTCCCCTACCGCAGCGCTGAAGAGGTCTCCTCCCCCATCGGAAAAGGTTGTGGAAATAGAATCAGAACAGCCCCGATCTCCTCAACGGCTGTCTTCCAAAATCTATAAGGTTTGGCGGCAGGCCCGGGACTCAATCATCGATCCAAACCTCTCCCGCCAGCATAAGAAGCTGAAGATCCAACCGAAAGCTGGTCACCAGGCGAAAACCCAAAAGGCTGTTTGGACGCCCACCTCGACGGCCCCCTCAACCTCCATGGCTCATAAAAGGAGGGAGCCAGGGAAGATCCCTCAACATGCAACGACGGCTAAAAGCAACAAGCCCGGACACCCTAAGTCTGGGGGCATGATGGTCCACACCGTATGCATGGCCTCTGGAAAGGAGGAGAGCCGCACTTCTACAGGCCACCGACCGCTAACCCGATCCGTAACGAGATCCCAGGAGCAGCAACAAAAGCTCCAAGAAATGATGAATGCTATGGCCGCGCTCACCGGGCCAAAGGAAAACCCAGAAGCACCCTCAGACGCACGCCGGGAGGAAGAAACCGACGCTGAATTCCTTCGCCGGACACTGGAGAAAAGGGACAGAGAGGCTGCTGAACAAGCGGCCAACATACAACGGATGGGCCTTCTCTTTCAAGATGTGATAGGAATGATGATCCAACAGGACTCACCCGCCGAAGATCCTCCGATTGTTCTTGAAGACGACCGAGGAGAGACGTCCAATCCACCACCAGCCTTCTCAACGGCCAAGGAGGAGACGATCTCTAAGGCTGACTTGACTGACTACATAGCCCAGCAAATCCGAGTTCATCATGCGACTGAGGCAGCTGGTCAAGTCGTGAAAACAGGGCGACCGTATCCAGGCTGGTACGATCAAATCAAATATCCGCAAGGCTATACGATACCGAAATTCCATGTGTATAAGGGGACCGGCAATCCTCATCAACACGTCGCCCAGTTCCGAGCCCTCTGCGGTAACACCGGCGGTGACGATAAACTGTTACTCCGTCAGTTCGTCGGCAGCCTATCAGAAACAGCGTTTGAATGGTATTCGGAACTCCCGAACGATTCCATCAAAACGTTCGCTGAAATGGAGTTGTTGTTCACTCAGCGGTTCGCAAGTGCCAGCGAGCGCACTCCAATTACTGCTTTGATTAACGCCAGGGTAAAGCCAGGCGAAACCTGGGTCCAGTACGCTATACGATGGCGAAATTTGTGGTCGAGATGCGAGCAACGCATTGAGGAAGCACCCGCAGTGGGTATGTTCGTGGGAACCCTAGACCCCCACGCAACTATCTGTAAGTGCACGGCGGCGCCCCGGCCGTCAATCCGACGCCGGAATGCGGAAACGGTGAATAACTTAAATTTTGCGGACTTTGCAAACCGGCACCACCGCGCACATAACCCCGGATCGTAACCATTAAACTAGTCTAGCTAACTAACAAGATAGTGTTAGAGATATACCGACTGATCCGAGTCCTCCGGTCTTCATCTCCACTCCGATCTCCTCGCGGGATCTCCGGTCGTCGCCTCTTCGCCGGAAGGGCACCACGTCGCCTGCATCTTTTACGGGCTCCCGCCTCTATACCGAGGCAACTCGGGCGCGAAGCTGGCGAATCGACGCGTCCAAGATTTGCTGTAGGAAGTAGTGTAGATGATACTTGTCTCATTTGGGGTTTGTAGTTGCCTTGATGGAGGAATAAGGTTATGGAAAAATGGTGCTTTCATTTTTCCAAAAACTAGATGAATGAGATGATGAAATGTGTGCTACCAAAGAATGGAAATTTCTCTCATCTCCTCACAAATGAGTGGCCGGCCATCCTCCTCTTGAAATGGTGGAGGAAATCAACATATATCATATGAGGGAGGTGAGTGTAGGAGAATGGAAGAGGTGACCACATCCAAGGGACAAAGAAACATACACCATGCTTCTCTTTTTCAAACCATACCTTCATCAAATCACAAGTCAAAGCAAGTCATGGTGCAAAGAAAAGAAAGCTATCATAATCAATCTTTTACAAGAAACCCCCTCCACAAAAGTTATTTGCACAATTGCAAATAACCCCCTCCATCGGAAAAGTCCGGCCGGGAAAGAACAAAGGAAAACCGGCCGGAACGGAATGCAAACTGGCAACTCCAGAAAACTGGTCCCGTAATAAATTACAGGAAAACCCCACACTGTGCATACACACCCGCATTTGTATTCCGTCCGGATACAAATGCAATGAGACAAAATCTACACTGTACTAAACTAGGACCGGCTTAAACCAAAGCCGGCTAGTAATATCCGTTCGATCCTGATCCGTGCAATACCGCACGTATCTGATCGAACCCTGCCATATATCTATACGGCTACTAGTACAAACCGTCCGATCCTGATCCGTGCAATACCGCACGTATCTGATCGGACCCTGCCATATCTCCATACGGCCTCTACAGCGTTTCGCCCGAAAGCTTGAGTAACTGAAAGTGTGGTGGACTCTAAAGACTCGTCAATACTATGGCTGTGGATTTAACCACTAGCACGTCAGAGGTATAAGCCAATACGTGACGGGCCACCAGCTATTGACCAAAAGGGACGTCGATGAGGAAGCTCACCCCGACACCCAACTGAGCCTGTCAGTGACAATATCCGTGCAGTCCGGTCCGTTCGTCTATGAGCATCGCATGGCGGGCCTAGGGGGTTGGTAAAAGTCAGACCCCCAAAAGCGGTACAAGTCGTGTCGGAGTGTAGCCCAGAACACCCTGAGATACTACTGGAATACCTACCAGTAAATCTCCTGCCTTGGCCAAGGTCTTTGTGTAATGGCTCTCCTAGACACAGCGCGACCTCACCCCCAATACCGGGAGAGACGAACCCCTGAAGATCCGCTCACTGCCTCCATGTGGCTCGGGACTGTACCCAACTAAAACCTGTTTGCACGACTCCTTTGAGCCGTGGTAGGGTAGTAATCAAAGTACAGTGGGAACTCACACAAGACAAATGACGATCCCCAGGTCGATGAACTAACCTGCACACATGTCACCAGGGAACTGCCATCTGACGTCTGGTATATGACCAACTAGCATGTTCCCGGCGAGTCCTGTCCGGTGTACTCATAACCCAATGAGCACCTGTATACATCTTAGGTGAACCAACTGACACCAGTGGCTTGTGAGACCGGCCACCGCCCCTCGTCGGGGTCTCGACTGTATACACTAGTCTACTAATGGAGTATCGATGCCCAGTCTCGAAACTCCCACGACTAGGGACCTTTTAAGGATGTGCTTATAGACTACCAGCTCCCACTTATATGATCGCCCTCATACTGCCGGTAGTCAAGCAAGAATCCTAGGGGCTCTATCAACGTGCAATAGTGACGTGTCATGTCACCTAAAGCAGTACACGATGATAAAGGTAAACCAGATAGCAAACTATCATCACGAGTAAGACTGTCCTACCGGGATAGGTCCTCCCTCAATCATTACAATCACGTGCCTGTGATCCAATAATCGACTCTGAGGGCACTATCTCCAACAATCTCCCACTTGCACTCAAGGCTAATTATTGCGATGTCGCATACTCACAGCCCGTGTGATACCGAACACCCAACTCCTCTACTAGTCAGTCTCACAAATCCCGTTTGTGAAACTATTGCGGTCGAGGAATAGCCTCAGTGAGTGGATCCGCCTAGAAGTTTCTTTCTATGTCTCTCTATATCTCAAGTTCGCGGAGAAAACCATCTCCCGAAATGAGCAATACCTGCCTTAGAATGTCTGGATGTCTGATGGGACGTAGCTCATAAATGAACTCCAAATCCAAACTTCTTAGACTGTATCGTCAACTGAACTTAATCAGTATCCTGCGCCATGCCACCCTCAGTATTGCCTTGGACCACCTGTCCAAAATACTGCCCCTCGTCAGAAGGAAAAACTATAACTCTGACAACCTCCTTGTCGTCTATGTCACCTTGGAAGCCTGGAATGATAACTGTCTCCTGGATAAGGCTGTCGTTATCATATCCCTAGAACATTCACTTATGTTCTAAAACTGCTTCCGACCGTTTCTCCAGGATTGGATTAAAGTCGACTTATTGCATCTAGTGCAAGAACAACATCTGGTGTGGTGCTTGACATCTCATGATTGACTCAATTGCCTGAGCAAGTGATCTGCCAATCATGAATATCCCTCTCCCCTTTAGTCTGTAAGACACCTTTAGAGAGGGTGACTCCATTACCTGCAGGTACACTACCGTGCCAGGAGTCGTCCATCCTAAATACTCTTAGAATGCTGTCAAGTACCCTGATTGGGAAACCACCCAAATCCAGATCTAAAACCATAGATCTAGTAACCAGTATGTCTGATATAATGTCCAAGTCCTTTGTGGAGAAACCACTGTGTGCCGACCAAAATACAACCGATCGTAGTAAAGGAATATCACTTCCTACTACCTTCTCAACAGATCCATCCCCTATTCTGATGACGTCAAACCTATGACTGTCACATCAGAAACAGATGATCTATCTCTGCTACATCTGCTTTAGTCTATAAATAGACATAAGCCTGATGTCCACCAATGCTTCCGCTGCTCCCACTGACTACGACAACCCTCTGGCAGAGTCATACAGACGTGCACTTCTAAAGCAAGTTTAGAACGACGCTATACTCATCCTCCTGCCGGGTCTCGCAGCCTGGAACAACAACAATGGCAAGTGTGGGTATACAAGAACTTCCCTGTCACCGTCCTTGAGGCTACCGAAGTACCTCTCGGGTGCCTGAAGTTACCCACCTTATCTGCGGAGTGGCCAATGGAATGTCAAATCAGATTGAATCTTTAGGTTCCTTATCAAATCTTCAGTAATCGTTTGCGGTTCTGGAATCACTTCCAGTTCTACCATACTCCCACTGCTGTTTTTGAAAAAATCCATTTTTGTTAAAACTGTGGCGAGTCAAGATGGTAGAAAATCAATCCTCGTCATAGCCTGGGTCAACCCACAAACAGCCATTACAGAAACGTGCCTTGAGTTATCCAGAGTCTGGTTTTAATCATAAGCCGGACAACTCCCCGTACCTTAACAACGTTAAGATATGAACTGTTCTACATCCAATATAGAACCAGAGGCACCGATTTAATTGAACCAGATTCAAATCATGCAGCTATCTCCAGTGCATGTCAACTAAATGGAAGGAGGCCGATCAGCGTTACTCAACTTAGGAATGCTTCCAATTATGAGTAACCTGAAAGAGAAGCAATTTCTCTTTATCATTACTATCAACTGAATACCATACACAAGTATCTACATCTTCGATCACTTTGAAGAATCCCGATACTTGCAACACCTGGTTCTCTACTTTATTCTTATACCTATAACTCCTCAAAACTTAGACCCTGTGTTTCTACGAAACACATGTCTAAGAACTAGAGAAGTCAAAAGTAAACTGAATATAGTATGAGGACCAACCCCTCTGTCCTAATGGACACTGGACAACATACAATACTCTGTATAAGTCCGCTGAGTCTAACAACTCTTTCACTGTGTGTCGTAGGTTGAAAACTGTACTTATGGTTAAGAAGAATTACACCGCTGTTTAATGCTCCTTACCTAACCATCCACTGATATAGGTAAATGTCATCGACATAATATCAAAAGGTATATCTCACTCTATGAAAATAGACGTACAGATATATCAATTTGAAATTGGTGCACAACAGCGGATATTCAAAACCAAATATTTGCCGACCGGCAAACAACCCAGGTGGCATCCTCAAATATCACCAATTACAACGAATCCCGATATAATGAGGATGATCACCCAATTCCCAATAACTTACTCCCACTCATCATCTGTAAAACCATACAGATATGAGAATCATACCTGGTAAATACATACCCTGGAGTAAGTGTCTAATCGGGAAATCAGTTTTCTTTTAACATTACACAGTGAGACTGAAACATTGAAATGTTTCGATAGGGTATTCTGGTATTCCTAGTAATGCCTCTTCCAGATTCACGACTGTAACCGTATAGTTCTTTGCCACCTCTCCAAATCCCTTCATATGTCTTTAGTCATTACCTTCTGCACACCCCTTTAGGCCAATTGGTTTTCTTCCCTCCCTACCGTTCGGCACCAGCCTATGGTTTGGAAGAAGACTATCCAAAAAGCATAAAGGGTGTACTGTCCTAATCCTAGGAGCACTCGCATCGCGAGAGAAGGTGAAGATAAAAGACACCTGAATGTACTTTATTCCTATTTCTCCTGAACCAGGATCCATCCCCGAACTGGAACAAGTTCCTTTCGAGTTCGTATATAACCATACGATGGATTATCCAATAAAATGGGATCTTCGTAGTGATACGGAGTGTCCTGGAGAAATACAAAAGTGATTTAGGATTGGCGAAGGAATACATGGTTTGGTCGTGAATATCTGTTGCAATTTACTTTGCCCTCTTACTAATCCCTTGCTTTGTCTGAACTTAATACCTTCTGTACACCGCTTAGGCTAACTGGTTTTCTTCATTCCCTACCGGTCGGCACCAGCCTATGGTTTGGAAGAAGACTATCCAATTTGCAGAATAGGTGTACTACTCCTAAACCAAGGAGTACTCGCAGCCTGAGAGAGGGTGAAAAGAAAAGACATCTGAATAATCCTATCCGTTTTCTCCAGAACCGGAAACCATCCTCGAATTCCTTCGAGTTCGTATCTAACCATACGATGGTTTTGTCCAATGGAAGTGGACGTTCGTAGTAATACGGGGTGTCCTGGAGAAAAGGGTAAAAGTAGGAGTGGCAATGAGGTCTGCAATTCTGACAATCCAAAAGCCAGTGTTAAGAAGGTTCGGTCAACTTGGTCACTGAGTCAAAGTCTTAGGGTCGGGTCAATGGTCGCTGCCAAAGAGAGAGAGAAAAGAAACACTCAGCGTGCACTCTATCCTAGATCAGAATGGTTACCAATTTATCCAATCTGGAAACCTCCCACTGTACCTCAAATTCTCCTCCAAACCTGAAAGAAGAATTAGTCGGGAACACCCGAGGAGTAAACCAACTCATCAGTGGGAATCGGGATCCAACTCTCATCGCACGATAACGTGACGGAATCCGCTCACGGTATCACACTCCAGAAGGTATGCGCATATCTGGCAAGTTTCAGTTCTTTTGAAACCCCCGATGTGATTTCTGCCCCATGCTCTTATGACCTTGGCGAAGGTCAACAAATCATAAGTCACATGTCAAGTTCTACCCGTCATTATCCAGGTTAATTTGAATCCACCCGTACAAGCCCTTGACGAAGGTCAACAAGGCTATACGACTGTCCCAAACCAACGCATCTATCTATGCAGCAGAAAAGCAACAAGCAGCTACCATACACTATGCCTTGACGAAGGTCAACAAACATAGCATGAATACTACTTGCTACCCGTCTGAAATGACGGAGGGCTACGAATGGTTTCTGGCGAAAACCTTTAACGTAAAGAACTTGATATCGTCGAAGGAACGGATAGCTTTTTAAAATATAGTGACGAAAACCGTTGCTAAAGAGGTCACTCCCGGTGAAGGGATCTCGGCTCTTTCCCCGTAGAATGGGGTGCAGGATATTCCAACTGAATACCACGGTGCAAAGCAAAAGTAATCGGCTATAGTGAAGTTAATGCCCTGACGCAAACTTCTGTCCAAGGGGTCACTCCCGGTGAAGGGATCTCGGCCCTTGCCTCGTCGACTGAGGAGCAGGATATTCCAAATGAATACCACGATGCAAAACAAAAGTGAACGTCCTTGCAATAACAGCTTTTTGAAAAGTGTTCCAACAACATCAGATTAGGTTTGTTTAACTTGCATTGATCCAAATCAATGCAGTCCCATCAATTGATCACACCACAAAGAACGAAAATATACTGACGTACGTATATACCGCATTCGCCACTGGGTCCCGTCATCACTCGTTAGGTTAGCTTACTAACGACAGAGCGGGGACTGGACTAGCGCGGATGAAAAACATATACAACATCTACTAATATATATACCAATATATTATATTTCGCTCAAGGCGTGAAAAGAAATGCAACAACACAGAAATGTACAGCATCACAGAACAATACAGATATCTGGGATCCCCGGGTTTCACAGAGCCACTACTGAAACCCGACGTTCCCCTGGTCGTGTGGATAGCCTGCGCAATGAAATCCTAGACCCCTACGGGCGCGGCAAGTCACCCGCCAAAACCTGAAGCGAGGCAGCCCCCTTCAGCACCGTGAATGGACCACCCAGCACTTCACGGAATCCGGCAACTTGGGCACCCCTCCTGGGTCAACCTGTACCCCCTACGAGTGCGGCGAATAGCCCGCCAATCCTAGAGTGAAGCCCCCTCCGTCTCAATGCCATGAGATGCGGGCTTGTTGCCCTCCAGAACCCGGCTATCCGTGCACCCCACCGCGGGGTAATCCTAGTACAGAATGTAAAATATACATACACCGGGTACATCGACCGCAACCAGGTCGTGCCCCAAAAGAATAATACAATCAGGCAGTGACGGCAGTCCACATGTCGGACGCTCGCCCCGCAATATCAAATGTACATAATACCACAATACAGTACTAGCATTGCATCCAGGCTATCCCCCATGACCGATCCGCAACATCACAGCAAATACATAGAACATCAACGTGAAAGTCACGTTCGCAAATCCGTCTAACCGAGCTATAGCAGTTAGACCGGATTTACCGATCGAGTGACATTCACGGTCGCAGATATAATGTAAATACTGTGAAAAATGTGTTTAAAATTTTCCGATTGATTAAACATTAACAAGTGGGCCCCTAAACAAAACTGTAGCAACCACAGAAAACCTGGGCCCAATTTTAATATTCCAGAAACCACATTTTCAACTCAGGAACATACTGTAAAAAGTTTGGGAGGTGAACAGTTACAACCGCCGCGGAAACGCGGCCCAAGCAGGGGTTTGGCCGCGCTTCCGCGGCGAAATAGTGAGATCATGTTGCAGAATTTTTACAGTATGCTTCTATTTCCCTGCACATCACTCTGAGACAACCAGAAAAATTTTTGGACTCAAAAAAAATTCGACAGAAACTGATGTGGTTGAAATACGTGTTTTCGGGATTTTGTTCGATCGGAAACGATAAACACATTACACAAAAGCTAGACGAAGTTAATGGCGAGGCTCTGATACCACTGTAAGTGCACGGCGGCGCCCCGGCCGTCAATCCGACGCCGGAATGCGGAAACGGTGAATAACTTAAATTTTGCGGACTTTGCAAACCGGCACCACCGCGCACATAACCCCGGATCGTAACCATTAAACTAGTCTAGCTAACTAACAAGATAGTGTTAGAGATATACCGACTGATCCGAGTCCTCCGGTCTTCATCTCCACTCCGATCTCCTCGCGGGATCTCCGGTCGTCGCCTCTTCGCCGGAAGGGCACCACGTCGCCTGCATCTTTTACGGGCTCCCGCCTCTATACCGAGGCAACTCGGGCGCGAAGCTGGCGAATCGACGCGTCCAAGATTTGCTGTAGGAAGTAGTGTAGATGATACTTGTCTCATTTGGGGTTTGTAGTTGCCTTGATGGAGGAATAAGGTTATGGAAAAATGGTGCTTTCATTTTTCCAAAAACTAGATGAATGAGATGATGAAATGTGTGCTACCAAAGAATGGAAATTTCTCTCATCTCCTCACAAATGAGTGGCCGGCCATCCTCCTCTTGAAATGGTGGAGGAAATCAACATATATCATATGAGGGAGGTGAGTGTAGGAGAATGGAAGAGGTGACCACATCCAAGGGACAAAGAAACATACACCATGCTTCTCTTTTTCAAACCATACCTTCATCAAATCACAAGTCAAAGCAAGTCATGGTGCAAAGAAAAGAAAGCTATCATAATCAATCTTTTACAAGAAACCCCCTCCACAAAAGTTATTTGCACAATTGCAAATAACCCCCTCCATCGGAAAAGTCCGGCCGGGAAAGAACAAAGGAAAACCGGCCGGAACGGAATGCAAACTGGCAACTCCAGAAAACTGGTCCCGTAATAAATTACAGGAAAACCCCACACTGTGCATACACACCCGCATTTGTATTCCGTCCGGATACAAATGCAATGAGACAAAATCTACACTGTACTAAACTAGGACCGGCTTAAACCAAAGCCGGCTAGTAATATCCGTTCGATCCTGATCCGTGCAATACCGCACGTATCTGATCGAACCCTGCCATATATCTATACGGCTACTAGTACAAACCGTCCGATCCTGATCCGTGCAATACCGCACGTATCTGATCGGACCCTGCCATATCTCCATACGGCCTCTACAGCGTTTCGCCCGAAAGCTTGAGTAACTGAAAGTGTGGTGGACTCTAAAGACTCGTCAATACTATGGCTGTGGATTTAACCACTAGCACGTCAGAGGTATAAGCCAATACGTGACGGGCCACCAGCTATTGACCAAAAGGGACGTCGATGAGGAAGCTCACCCCGACACCCAACTGAGCCTGTCAGTGACAATATCCGTGCAGTCCGGTCCGTTCGTCTATGAGCATCGCATGGCGGGCCTAGGGGGTTGGTAAAAGTCAGACCCCCAAAAGCGGTACAAGTCGTGTCGGAGTGTAGCCCAGAACACCCTGAGATACTACTGGAATACCTACCAGTAAATCTCCTGCCTTGGCCAAGGTCTTTGTGTAATGGCTCTCCTAGACACAGCGCGACCTCACCCCCAATACCGGGAGAGACGAACCCCTGAAGATCCGCTCACTGCCTCCATGTGGCTCGGGACTGTACCCAACTAAAACCTGTTTGCACGACTCCTTTGAGCCGTGGTAGGGTAGTAATCAAAGTACAGTGGGAACTCACACAAGACAAATGACGATCCCCAGGTCGATGAACTAACCTGCACACATGTCACCAGGGAACTGCCATCTGACGTCTGGTATATGACCAACTAGCATGTTCCCGGCGAGTCCTGTCCGGTGTACTCATAACCCAATGAGCACCTGTATACATCTTAGGTGAACCAACTGACACCAGTGGCTTGTGAGACCGGCCACCGCCCCTCGTCGGGGTCTCGACTGTATACACTAGTCTACTAATGGAGTATCGATGCCCAGTCTCGAAACTCCCACGACTAGGGACCTTTTAAGGATGTGCTTATAGACTACCAGCTCCCACTTATATGATCGCCCTCATACTGCCGGTAGTCAAGCAAGAATCCTAGGGGCTCTATCAACGTGCAATAGTGACGTGTCATGTCACCTAAAGCAGTACACGATGATAAAGGTAAACCATATAGCAAACTATCATCACGAGTAAGACTGTCCTACCGGGATAGGTCCTCCCTCAATCATTACAATCACGTGCCTGTGATCCAATAATCGACTCTGAGGGCACTATCTCCAACACTATCTCCCAGTTTATGATGTTCTTTAAGCCAACCACATTCCAGGCTTTAATCGACAAGTTGGCTCAGATGGACCAGATGGGTCATAGGCCACCTCCCCCGAAGTCGGAACCTCGGAATGATAAGGGTAAAGGAAGGGCCACCTTTGTCGCAAATGCCCAACAGCAACCTGACGCCCCGAAATCGGCAGATCAACTGGAAGAAAGACGCCGGTATTATAATGAAAAGATGAAGCGTCCCTACTCGTTCCCACGAGACAAGACGAGACGGTTATTTGAGCTGGCAATACGCAACAGACTTATTAACCTCCCGAATCCAAGGCGACCGCCGCAACCCACCGAGGTGAATAACCCCAACTATTGCCCTTACCATCAGACGGTAAGCCATCCGATTGAAGATTGCTTCGTCTTCAAAGGATGGATCGAAGATCAATACCTCCAGGGGAAGTTTGTACTGTCCGAAAAGTGGAAGGTGAACCCGCCACAACCACATACTCCTAAAAAGGCAGACACACCGGGGGCAACCTGCTCCTTTATCGAAGAAGTTCCATGGGAAGTCGCGCTATCAACGAAGACCAAAAGGATGCTAAGAGACCTTCATGCGTGTCCTGCAATCGAATGGAAGGACCCTCTTGAACCTCGAATTATCGAAGGAGCAGTGAAGCCCCGCGCAACTACGAAGACTGCTGATAAGGGCCCAAATACCCACGCCCAACCGTCAAAAGCTTCGAAGAAGAAGAAAAAGAAATCCAAGAAGCCCGCGAAGCTTGGAGACGAGCAAACAAACTTGCAGAAACAAATCGACGCGCTAGAAGAATATAATCAGAAGGAGCGAACTCCTGTCACACTGCAAGAGTTCCTCAGCCACATCTTTCAAGAGGACGATGATGGAGAAAACTCGTCGGACGAATCCGAGGGATATACGGCAAGTTGCAACATGATCTCCCACTCGTTTATCGATGATGAGAAAACTCCTATCACTAAGAAGCCGAAGGCAGAGCCCGAACCAGAGCGTGCGAGGCTGACAACTGATATGATCAATGCCTTCCTAGACGAAATTCGTCTAAAAAGTAAAGCGGATCAGGAGCGCGAGATGGCAACATCAGGAGGAACCAAATGCGGGCGACCAAACGAAAGAGTTGAGCTACCCCTGCCAGAGCGAAAGGCATCCGAAATGGACAAGAAGATATTCAAGACAAGGAAAAGGTTCGCCAAAGCCATGTTAATGGGAATGAGGCTACCCCCCTCGGAAGAGGACACGCACGATGGGGCGGAGAAACACCTCGATTACTGCGCATATCATCGGAAAGTCTCACACCCCACAGAGGAGTGCGACGCCTTTAAGATATGGTGGCAAGGATATGTTGCTCGCCGGCAACACTTCAAACGCATGAAACGAAAGAGCCGTCGGGAGCAAAGAAGCGCCGTTGACGGGCCCAACAGAATTACTGGCAACTGTTATATGGCTCATGCCGAGGGGTCGCAAGTCCTCACCTTTGGGAGCGACTCTGACGAAGAAGTGACTCTGGGCCCTCTCTTTGAAGAATCCGCACTAAGGAAAGATGAGGAATCCGAAGCCTGCGGAAACACTCAGCTGCGCAATCGCACACTCCCGGAAAAGAATCTCGGACCTACGAACAGAAAAGATAAGGGAAAGGAAAAGGTCACGCGACCAACATTTGTCAGCGAGCTACTCTCTGAGGAGAGGGTGGCCGCGTTAAAGAACGTGCTTCTACGGCATAAAGATTGCTTCGCGTGGAACTACTCTGAGATGCCAGGATTAGATCCGGAGGTCGCTGTGCACAGATTAGCAATATCCCCAGACATCAGGCCAGTCAAGCAGGCACCAAGAAGGATGCGGCTCGAGCTTGAGATGAGCATCAACGCCGAAGTCAAGAAACTGATCGATTCTGGATTCATTCAAGAAGTCCAATATCCCGATTGGATCGCCAATATCGTCCCGGTGATGAAGAAGAATGGGACGGTGCGTATATGCGTGGATTTCAGGGATCTCAACAAAGCCTGTCCAAAAGATGATTTCCCAGTGCCGGTAACCGAGCTAATGATAGATAACACGTCCACTCACGAGATCTTCTCCTTTATGGACGGTTCCTCAGGATACAATCAGATAAAAATGCATCCCGAAGACCAGAAGCACACCGCTTTCCGGACCCCTTTGGGTGTATTTTGCTACAGGGTTATGCCCTTCGGTCTAAAGAACGCCGGCGCTACCTATCAAAGGGCCATGACAAAGATCTTCGATGACCTCATACATGACATCGTCGAGTGCTATATCGACGACCTCGTAGTAAAGAGCATGTCATATGAAGATCACTTAAAGCACCTAGAGACTGTATTTCAACGCCTTCGGCAATATAATTTGAAGATGAATCCCCTCAAATGCGCGTTTGGAGTCTCCTCGGGAAAATTCTTGGGATTCGTCATCCGACACCGAGGTATTGAGATAGATCCGTCAAAGATTAAAGCGATCATGGAAATGCCCCCGCCAAAAACCCTCAAACAGTTGCGGTCTCTCCAAGGGAAGCTCGCATACATCCGGCGATTTATCGCAAATCTTTCAGGCAAATGCCGCCCCTACAGTCACCTGATGAAGAAGGGAACCCCATTCGTCTGGGATCAAAAATGCCAAGGCGCACTAGACGAGATCAAGCAGTACCTACAGAACCCGCCGGTATTAGCTGCGCCGGTCAAAGGAAAACCCCTCATTCTTTATACAACCGCCCTCGAAGGTTCCTTGGGCGCACTATGGGCGCAAGAGAACGATCAGGGGAAAGAGAGAGCACTCTACTACTTAAGTCGAGTTCTACTGGGGGCAGAAAGCAATTACTCTCCCATTGAAAAACATTGCTTGGCGTTAATCTTCGCGATAACAAAGCTCAGGCACTATGCGTTGGCACACGAAGTCTGCCTCATCTCGAAGGTGGACCCTCTTAAATATTTGATGTCAAAGGCTATATTAACGGGTCGACTCGCTAAATGGGCCCTACTCTTGATGGAGTTCTCGATAACATATCAACCTCTCAAGGCAGTGAAAGGCCAGGCCATTGCCGATTTCCTCGCTGAGCACCCGATACCGGCCGATTCTCCTTTGAATTGTGACTTGCCGGACGAGCATGCATTTGATGCGATTAGCGGTGGAAGCACCCGATGGGAACTCTATTTCGATGGAGCGTCCTCTATAAAGAAACAAAAGCAAGGTATCCCAATGATCAAGTCAGGGATAGGCCTCATCTTTGCGACTCCACAAGGAGGGATAATGCGCTTCGCCTTCTCCTTAACAGAGCCGAGGACAAACAATGAAGCTGAATACGAGGCCCTGATAGCAGGTCTCGAGCTTGCCATTGACATGGGAATTGAAGACCTCCTCATATACGGGGATTCTCAGCTGGTCATTAGCCAAGTTAATGGTGACTACCAAACGTACAAACCGGAGTTGGTGAGATACGGCGAAAGGGTGCAACAACTGTTGGCCCAAATTCCCTCCTATACTTTGGAGAACATACCGCGCGCGGAAAACAGCAAAGCAGACGCGTTGGCCAAACTCGCTAAAGAACTGGCTGACGAGAACCTCGATGACGTCAGAATCGTGGTACAAAGCCGTCGAGTGCTCGCCCCGGCAGAAATATCTCCGGAATCATGCAAAGAAAAGGGAGCGACTGAGCAGATGACCTTACAAATAAAGGACCATGAGAAGGCTGAAGACTGGAGGGAAGTCTTCATAGACTACTTTAAGTCCCGCCGAATGCCCGAAGAAGCGTCTTCAAGACATCAGCTCATGAAACGAGCTCTATCTTTCGCTTTTGTCAACAATACCCTGTACAAGAGATCGCTCGATTCTCTATGGCTGAGATGCTTAGGACCTGACGAAGCAGAAAAAGTCGTTCAGGAAGTTCATGACGGACTTTGCGGTTCTCACCAAGCAGGCCCAAAGATGAAGTTAAAGATTAAACGAATGGGCTACTACTGGCCCACAATGATCCAGGACTGCCTCGAGTATGCGAAGCAATGCCACCCGTGCCAGATTCATGGAGATTTCATCCATCAACATCCAAATCCGCTACACCCAACGGTGGCCAGCTGGCCATTCGAGATGTGGGGGACTGACATAGTCGGCCCCATTGAACCAGCATCATCTCGGGGACACCGTTTTATCCTGGCGACGACTGATTACTTCTCCAAATGGGCAGAAGCAGTACCACTAAGGGAAGTGAAGACGGAGAATATCCTCCATTTCTTCAAAACGCACGTCATCTATCGGTTTGGAACCCCACGGCGGATTATCTCCGATAACGGGCCAGCCTACAGGAGCCATAAGATTAGCCGCTTCGCGCAGCAGCACAATATAGACTGGAGGTATTCTTCAGTTTACAACCCGCGAGCCAACGGTCTGGCCGAGGCCTTCAATAAGACCTTGACGAAGATCATAAAAAAGACCGTCTCCCGGAATAAGAGAGACTGGCACGAGAGGCTGCAAGAAGCCCTTTGGGCTTATCGAACTACATTCAGGACGGCCACAAATACAACGCCATACGCGTTGGTATTTGGGACGGAAGCAGTACTCCCCCTCGAGATAGAGTTACCCTCTCTACGAGTGGCAGTCCACCACGAACTGACCGACGAGGAAAATGCCCACCTTCGACTTGAGGAGCTTGATGCCCTCGACGAAACCCGACTTATAGCGCAACAACATCTAGAAGCCTACAAAGCAAAGATGACGCGCTCGTACGAAAGATTGACCAGGCCAAGGGCGTTCCGCCAAGGCGAACTCGTGCTGGTAGTCAGAAGACCTATGATCCCCAATCGTGCCAAGCGGGGAAAATTCGAGCCAAACTATGAAGGCCCATACATCATAGACCAGGTTTACCAGGGTGGAGCCTATCTACTGGTGGACATGCACGGTGAGAGGCCTTTCAGACCAATAAATGGCCGCTTCTTGAAGAGATACTATGCTTAGTGAGCCACAGCCTGGGTCAACGATAGATGACGACGACTATGTCCGCTCGCTATCTTCCTAGGCTCAGACTTTACAAGCAGTAGCTGGCCTTCCCATAACGACGGACCGAAACGTCCTTAAACTAGCGAGGGACCGAAACGTCCTTAAACTAACAAGAGACCGAAACGTCTTTAAACTATGAACGGACCGAAACGTCCTTAAACTATCAAGAGACCGAAACGTCTTTAAACTAACGGTAGACCGAAATGTCCTTAAACTAACGACGGACCGAAACGTCCTTAAACTAACGACGGACCGAAACGTCCCTAAATTACTGCCGCAGCATTCTTAGGCTGGCGAGACAGATAGATAAAAAAAAAAAAAAAAAAAAAAAACGGTACGTCCATAAAGCAAAATGGGCACGGATGAAAACCCGAAAGGGCTCCGTGAGTAAAAACAGCAGGGCTACCGGCGAGTGTTTGTGAAAACCCGAAAGGGCGCAGCCTCGTTAAAAGACACTTACAGGGTCCTCTCGACCTTGTAAGGAGAAACCACCTGCGTGAGATCCTTACGACTTATAAAGGAGCAACACACTTAGGGATCCTCACGATTCCTAAGGAGAAAACGCACTTGCGAGATCCTTACGACTCGTAAGGAGAATTCTCTTATGGGACCCTCACGGCTCATGAGATTTGAAAGTCTTAAGTTACAGAAAACCTAAACCTGTTCTTAAGCAAATCCCCCACAACCTTCGGTACTGCCCTACAAGCGGCTCGGACTGACCCTTGTATACAATCCACGGGCGCGAATAGACATTTCCCTAACAAAGTCCCACCCGCGACTGGGGATATATCTACATGGTGAACAACCCTTGCAAGTCCTCTCGACTTATAAGGGGAAAATCCTCTTTGTAAGATCCTTACGACTTACAAGAGAACATGCACTTAAGAATCCCCACGATTCTTAAGGAGAAAACACACCTGCAGGATCCTCACGACTTGTAGGGAGAAACGCCTTTGTGAGACCCTTACGGCTCATGAGGTCAAAAGCCTTGGTCGACAGGACCCTTAACCCTGTTTGCTAAGCCACCTTTGTTCAAACGTCGACAGAGGCAAATGATGATCCGCTCCTGGCAACATTCCAGTTGTAGCGGTGCTGATGCCGAAACCCGTATCCAAGAAATCCGAGCTTGCCGCAAGAAGCTAGCAAGCCACACATGCATGACAAAATGGCCGAAATGATGGGACAACTTGCAAAATCTCAGCGGTTCACAGATAACTTAGTGTTCATCACCGTGGCACTCGTCTCGATACAGCAGACGCGATACCAGCAAATGAAGCGAAGGCCAAATTCCTAGCTTTCATTGTCTCGACGACACAACATCAAGCGAAACGGAACAGTGGCAACCCCAAGTTCCATGGCTCAGCGACACATATCGCCAAGAGTCAACCCCCATCCCGTGAAATGCGGATACAATCAGCAAACTTCCTGGTTACGTGGAAAGCGGATAACGTCACTCTTTGACCCCGTGGAAAACGTCCAGAGCGGATCCTGGTCCTCGCAGAGCATGGCAGTGAACCCGTGCGAAGCATCCAGAGCGGAGCCTAGTCCTCGCCTAACACGGCAGTGAACCCGTGTGAAGCATCTAGTGCAAACTTCCTGGTCACGTGGAAAGCGGATAACGTCACTCTTTGACCCCGTGGAAAACGTCCAGAGCGGATCCTGGTCCTCGCAGAGCATGGCAGTGAACCCATGTGAAGCATCCAGAGCGGAGCCTAGTCCTCGCCTAACGCGGCAGTGAACCCGTGTGAAGCATCTAGTGCAAACTTCCTGGTTACGTGGAAAGCGGATAACGTCACTCTTTGACCCCGTGGAAAACGTCCAGAGCGGATCCTGGTCCTCGCAGAGCATGGCAGTGAACCCGTGCGAAGCATCCAGAGCGGAGCCTAGTCCTCGCCTAACACGGCAGTGAACCCGTGTGAAGCATCTAGTGCAAACTTCCTGGTTACGTGGAAAGCGGATAACGTCACTCTTTGACCCCGTGGAAAACGTCCAGAGCGGATCCTGGTCCTCGCAGAGCATGGCAGTGAACCCGTGCGAAGCATCCAGAGCGGAGCCTAGTCCTCAACGCGGCAGTGAACCCGTGTGAAGCATCTAGTGCAAACTTCCTGGTTACGTGGAAAGCGGATAACGTCACTTTTTGACCCCGTGGAAAACGTCCAGAGCGGATCCTGGTCCTCGCAGAGCATGGCAGTGAACCCGTGCGAAGCATCCAGAGCGGAGCCTAGTCCTCGCCTAACACGGCAGTGAACCCGTGTGAAGCATCTAGTGCAAAATTCCTGGTTATGTGGAACGTGGATAACGTCACCCTTTGACCCCACGGAAAACGCCCAGAGCGGAGCCTGGTCCTCGCCAAGCACGGCAGTGAACCCGTGTGAAGCATCCAGAGCAAACACCGGACTGTGGAGTCCTTAAAATCCACGGACTATGACGTCCTTAACCTCGACCGCGATGTCTTAAAACTAACAACCAACCACCCCTATTCCTCACAGATTTTTGCCTCGGTTTAAGGGTACATCTCTTCACTCCTTTGATGCCCGGCGTTGTAATTCCTCAACGTCTTCAAAGAGGTGACGGGTCCCTGTAACCAAACATCGGACTGTGGAGTCCTTAAATCCACGGACTATGAGGTCCTTAACCTTGACCGTGATGTCTTAAAACTAACATCGGACTGTGGAGTCCTTAAATCCACGGACTATGAGGTCCTTAACCTTGACCGCGACGTCTTTAAACTACAATATCTGGAGAAACCCCTGACTCCATAGAGCACGGGCGAGGGTAACCGCATCCGGCACTCGCAAATCCTCACGGCTGGGGAGAGAAAAACTCTTTATGAGACCCTCGTGGCTCGTAAAATGCAGAAGTCTCAGAAAGCATATCTTAAACCTGAACCCTGAGTCATCCCTGTCCTGCAAGGAGATCGAAATAGAATATCCGCAGAATGCATTCAATGAAAAGAGGACACATCATTGAGAGGAAAATTGTATCTTTTATTCATAAACCAAAATGGATACAAAATACAATTCATAAAAAAAGGAAGATACCCTTATTCATGAGTATGTACAAAAAATAGAAGAAAAGATACAAGTCCTTAAGCCGGCGGACGGTGCAGTAACTTCACCAGCTCGTCATTCTGTTGTTGAGCCACAGCTTCATGACGCAGGATCTCCAGAAGACGAGCCTCCGCCTGAGCTTGCTGGGCCTGATATAAAGCAAGCCGGGCTTCAAGCTCTTTTTCAGTGGCCTTGTGAGCCTCAACCCTCTCGCGAGTAAACATGACGGCTTTATCAAGAGCTACCACCTCCTTGATGGACTCCTGAAGTACTCGCCAAAGGTCATACGCTTTGTTGGCTTTCGCTGTGAGGCTAGTCTGAAGCTCGCTCAACGCCTTGGAGGCTAGCTCCCTCTCTGAAAACTTGCGGCCAAGTCTCTTCTCGCACGACGTCATGTTGGCCGCATGTCGTGCTATCAGACCTCGTAACTCCGCCTTTGCAGCCACAGCCTCTGAGGAAAGGCGAGAACACTCGAGAGCGTACAAACAAGCCTCCACCCTCCGACAGAACTCCACCCAGACCCGCACCACCTCCTCACTGTGGTAGGTGGCGAGAAAAGGAAGGGAGCCGTTAGCTTCAGCGGCGAACGCTTCAGCCGTGGTTGCACTACCAGCACGAAGCTCCTCAATGAAGGAAGATAAGGAGACCAGGCTCAATTGGGCCAAGCGCTCTGACACCCGCAAAGCGTAGGGGCCGGACGGCATCACAATGCGCGATTCCAAAGCCATGGAGACTGGCAAGGCTGTTCAGATTTGGCAGATATTAGTAAAACTTTTAAAACAAGATGAACAGGACTTTGATGAGACGTCACTCACCGACAGTCATGCACGAGGGAGTTGAAGGTTCCCCTGGCCCTTCGACGACCTCGACCTCATCATCGGCTTCTAAAACTATAAAGACATTAACGTCATTTCACAAAATAGTGACAATGCTATGATAAAAAATGGCAAAAGACACTAACCCTGTCCGGAGGAAAGGACAATACGCTGAGGGGGAATCGCCTGCGGGGCTGCCATCTCCAATAGACGCTGAAATGATTGGCGAGGCGATAGATCCGCGATCGTGGCTGCCAAACCGCGTAATTCTGGAAAAGATAAAAGATTTTAGACCATGAAAGGGTTACTAAATTAAAACGCAGAAGAATACCTTCGACACTCCTCCCATTCTGAGCCAGGGGGATAGCAGCCTCGACGGTCTCCGCCATAGCCTCAGGCTCCAACAAAGGGAGAGTAGTCCCGACTACTTCACTTCCAGCCTTTGGGCCACCTTCAGCAAGAGTCATTAGGGTGGCGGCCTCCATAAGAGCATTCCCCGAAGGGGCAAGCACTCCTTGATCAGGAGTCGCCGCTGGAGGTTCTATCACGAGAGGAGCAGCCTCATCAGCCCCCTCCACACCTAGCAAGGCCTCGTTGAGAATTTCGGCGGGCTTTAGCTTTAAGGGGCCAGTAGGAAGCTCCCCCAGCGTTGAAGATTCTGCACGGTTCAAATGAAAATAATGATACATACCCATGAGCATAAATAATCAGAAAGACTACAAAAGAAGCACAGCGTACCTATACGCAAAGAAGCCTTTGACATGGCTTCTTCAAGCCGCTTTTCCTTCTCAAGGAGATAAGCTCGCCGAGGTTTAAGGGTAGACTCATGACCACCGGTCCATAGAGAAAGTGCATCAGCTGCATCCTCTGAAGCGACCTGCTTCAAAGCCCTTTCCCCCCATTCCTCCAAAGGGCCGATAAATCGCCGCCGAATCCACGAAGGGTCCTCGTAAAAAATTACAGCGGGATAAGACTTCTTCGGAACCTTGGCATCATGGGACGGGTCTTGCGAACGCCGTAAGGCCTCAGCCAGTTGTGCGGCCTCCTCGTCAGCCGAACTCGGAAAGAGGAGTACAGTATCAGACGCGGGCAAGGCCAAGGGTTCGTCGTCAAGGATAGGCTCAGATTCCATCACAGAGTCGAGCGGAGTAGTAGCCACTTTCTTCTGTCGCTTAGACCCAGAGCCGGTCGCTGAAGATGGCCGCTTCCTCCCTCGCGAAGCCTTAGGGCGACGCTGGCCCACATCGCCTTCGATGCCTTCGTCCCTGGAAGACGTCGGCGTCGTCGACGCTGCGGGAGGCGGCGCCGCCACCGGCAGAGGTACTGCCACTGGAGCCCGTCTACCTCGCGATCGAGAACCCAAGGGCATACCAGCGGTCGGAGTGAGGTCTACCCCTGACTCCCCCGGAATGAGGGCAGCGCCAATTTCCCTCAGAGGAAAGCGGACTGGAACCCTCGGTCGCAACTCAACTCGCGAGACCTGAGGAGGAGCGTCATGACCAAGAAGAACCCTTCTTTCTTCAGCAATAATCGGGGTGACCCGATGAAGATACCAACCTGTGAATGCACCCACACATCGAGGGATGTACTCGGCTTCAGGGACCATGAAATGAGAGCCGGTGTTCAGCCTCATGAAATGATGAGCTGCGTCGCGAACAGCGTCGAGCGAAGGAACTGGAGCAATCATAAAAGCCTCAAAAGGAACGCCCTGGTCATATCCGAGCTGCCGAGCAAATCGATGAGGATTATACCGCATAAAAAGGGCTGCACTATCCTGGCGAAACACCAAGTAGCCCGGTCTAATTGAATACAAGTAGATGGCCTCTCGGGGCTTCAGAGAAGGTGCGTTGTCCTTTGACTGGTCCCAAAGTTGCTGAACAGGACCCGAAGAAGAAGACAGAACCCGATCATTAAAAGCTAACCCGCCGGCGGTAGCGTGAGGGGAAATCAGCACCCTAATAGCCCCAGATTGAGTTGGATCGACAGCGGAAGCACCTACCAGTCGCATAAGTCGCGGGAAGGTATAGGCGTCGTAAAAAGCGGGCCTTTGATGCATGGCAAAAGACCCCAGCACATGCATTTCGATCCACGACGTGAAGTAATGAAGCGAAAAGTTCACTACGTCTACGCCAGGCATAGAAGTATTAGCCGCAGTACCCAATCCATTATAGAGGTGCGCCAGGGCTGGGATGCCAATGGCCAACCGCGTCCCCTCCGCGATACGATGCGCCGGGTAGATGACCGAAGCCCTCATGAAGCGGCGATGCATAGGGATGACGAACCAACTGAGCCAGACACTAATAAACCCCACAAAGAACGTCTCCTCGTCCATACCAGGTGCCGCAATGGACTCAAAAGACATTGGCGATATAATAGGGATGTAATACTGAGGTAGATCTGATTCGTTGGCCGGCAACCTTTTCAGACCAAACCCAAAAGGGTCCCCAATGTTGGCAAACTTTGGGGCTGTCTTCGGTAAGGCGTCCTCACGAATGAAACAAGCAATGAAGCTCTTGAAAGTAACGCCTTGCTCCTCAGACTCGGTGAATAATCGATCAAAAATGCCTAGGGCCCTAATTAGACTAGGGCGCTTGTGTCGAACAGCATTCTCAGCAGATAAGCCGTCAACTGGGGCGGGCTCAGGTTCAAAAATGTACTCGTCAGGGGGCAGCAACTCCTCGTACATGTTACCCCTTATCGGCAATCCCGAAATTTCATAAAACTCGGCTAAAGAAATCGAAACCTCGCGATCTCCCAGAAGAAAGGTATTAGTGGGAAGATTCCACTGGTTCAGAAACGCCTTAACCCACCAAGCATGCGGGGACTTGTAATGGAATAGCGACGCGTATACGGCCTGATAAAGCCCGACTTTCTGCAATCGCGCCCGATGGGCAGAAAGGATGTAGCGAGCCCAAAGAAGGTAGCCCGTAGGATGCCTGGGGGTGAGCCCTATCTTATAAATCTGCCCCCACGGGTGGGCCTCACCCTGGCAAATGCGCCGTCCCAAGATGTCTATAGCCGGGATCGGATGGTTCGGAATGCCGGTCGTCGAAGGCTCCAGTCTCCCCGTTGGAGTCCAATTGGGCATTTCCACGGCGAAAGCTGTCCTTGGAGGATCCATCGGTAAAAATGGGAAAGTAGGCTCCGTTGGCACCGCGCAAAGAAAACTCCTGCGACCTTGAATAATCTGACTGTACCAAGGTCCCCATTGAAGAAGGTTGGCGCAGTTCGGGTCATGGGCTCTAATCATCGCCATCGCCTCTTCATCAGACGGTGACTGAGGAAAGGCCGCCTCCGAGCGAGAGAAAGGAAAGCGTGGAGCAGAAGTCATCGCACCTAAAAACCAATAAAGGAAGACCGTTAGAAGAAAAGTCGGCAACGTACATTCATGCATGAACATGAAGACTAAGTAAAGAAAGCAAAAACAAAGCTTCCTGGGACCATTGGCTACAAAACACATGGGCCCCACAGAATCCAGATGACGGCACATCAATAAGAAGGCCAAAACGCAACAATAAGACAAAGGGAATGTCCGCATTTAATAAAAGGTGGTAACCATGCATATTCCCCTCAACAAGATCTGGCTAGGGCGCTACAGCGAACCCAACAAAATCAAGGGAATTAAGTTCCCACAGAAGGCATCATTACAAAATCCCCATCGCATTAATTGCAGAAGAACCGCCTCGAGCCAAGAGACCCCAGAGATTCTCTGTGTGAAGAAATCGAGTTCTTCGCTGGAATTTAATTCCTTACTAAGGAAAGGGAATTAAATTCCCAGAAACATTTTGAATGGAATTAAATTCCATGAGTTTGAACCGCCATCATCGTCTCCCTAAGGGATCATCTGAACCCTAAGTGATCTACTGCGGGAAGTCAAGTGGTCTCATATTTTGGTTAAATTACTTGGAGAAAAATGGGTTCTTCGGGAAACCCTCGATCTGGATTTTAAATCCAGAGAGTTTTGTCAAAACAAAGGTGCTTCGATTACCATTACCTGAGGAAAAAGGGTCCTCTTCGAACAGAGTTAAACTCTGGAAAATCTTAAAACAGAGAACTAAGCTCTGGAAGAAGAGAATTAAATTCTCAAAGAAAAGTTCTCAGAGGAAGAAGACGAGCAGAGTGAAGGCTCCTATGAAGAGACAGCGGTATTTATAGAAAACAGTGGAAACGCTTCATCTCCCAAATCCCTAAATGAATCCAACGGTCGCAAGAGATGAAAGCGTTGCACTCACGTGCAGACACGTGAGAACAACGCTGTGGGGGCATTTGTTTCCTGATCAGGAAAGCTTCTGTGGAAAGCTTCAAAAGGGGGTCACGTGCTTACACGTGACTAGCGGTCACGTGTTGGCACGTGACACCTAAAAACTTCATTAAGGCAAGTTCAATTCCCTGACTGCGAAGAAGGAAAAGAAAAGCTTCAAGGGGAGTCATGTGCTCCCACGTGATCAGGGTCACAGGGTGACACGTGACGTTTAAATGCAAGCGTCAAAGGCACGTCGGGTAACTGACCAAGTCAAGAAAAAGGCTTCAGAAGAAGTCACGTGCTCCCACGTGACCAGGGTCACGTGTTGGCACGTGACGTTTAAGGCAGCAAACGCATTCTTCAGAACAACCAAAGAAAGAAAGTTCAAATAAGGATCACGTGCTCACACGTGACCAGGGGTCACGTGGTAACACGTGACGGCTGAGCAGCAGAAGAGGGCAGAACGCAGAAAGAAAGAGGATCCTTCATTCCAAAGGGGGTCACGCGCTCACACGTGACCATGGATCACGTGGTCACACGTGACCGGCTTTCAAAGCCCATTTTATCAACAGAATTAAATTCTGAAAGAAATTCAGATCTTGCCAAAGGAACGCAACTATATGCATCCAATCAAATTAAAGATTCAGAGGTCATTTATTTATGGAAAATCTCGGGTTTGGAAAGATTTCCCCCTTAAATCTAACCAAAATAAAAAGGGAGAATCTCTGGATTTGAAATCCAAAGGTGAATAATATTCACCTAATAATCCAAAGGTCCAGAATGAACAATAAATGCAAATCAAATATCTCCATGAAGATTCGTCAAAAACGGATTGATTCGGCTGCTTCTCCTATAAATAGGAGCCAAGAGATACAAAAAGACACACGCGCAGAGAAAGAAAAAAGGAGAAAAGCTTTGATACTTGGAAAAGACTTCGATTTTCTGCGAAAACCCTAGGTAAGAAAGGGAAGGCCTTTTGAAAGAGGGGGAATTTAATTCCCAACAGAGTTTAACTCTGATACATAAAACAGAAGAATACATTTCTTCTCTCTTTGATAGAGGATCTGCAAAGTGCACATCTCCCCTTTAGGTTGAGAATTTAATTCTCAATGGGTCGAGATCCTGCCATGCAGATCCAAAACATAGAGAGGGAACGCAAGCATGAGAATTTAATTCTCGCAGAACTATAGGAATTCAATTCCTTTAAAAAATAAAATTAGGGCTCGACCCTGTATCATGGGAATTTAATTCCTTCAAAACAAAAGAAACAGGGTTGAACCCTAATTAAGAATGTGGTTCTGTGGAAATAACAGGAATTTAATTCCCTTAATTATAATTCTTTAAAATGGGAAGTATAATTCCTTGAAAGCTTTTATTAAGGGTTGAACCCTTTTCAGTTCTCCATATAAACGAGGAATTTAATTCCTACAGAAAATTCAGAGTTCAACTCTACAAGTCTTCAAAAGGAAATAGGAATTTAATTCCTCTGAAATTTAAAGTTTGAGGAATTTAATTCCTGAAAAAAGAAAGGAGTAACAGATCCTCTAAAAAAAACATAGAGGTAGGGTCACGTGCCACCACGTGACCCCCCAAAACCCCTACAGAAAGCCCCTTTGAGGCAGCACCCCACGTGACCCACGTGACCTTGGCAGAAACTCTAATATACAAGCATTTGAATGCCCGTCACGTGATGGCACGTGATGCTTTGAAAGAAATGATAATTTCAGCAAAACAACTGAAGGGAGGGCGCTCTCACGTACTGCCACGTGACCCTTCTTACCTTAGTGTTTAACACTAAAATTAAAACTCTCAAGCCCAGTGTTAAAACACTGTCGGGCCTTAGCATTCAATGCTGATCAAAAAGCCTTATTGGCAGGATTCAACACTGATCCGTTTTAGTGTTTAACACTAATTTGAAGAAGCCTTATTGCTGGTGTTTAACACCAATTATCTCTTAGTGTTGAACACTAATTCAACAGCCTTATTCCCAGTGTTCAACACTGATTGCTCTGAAGTGTTTAACACTAGGCTTTGGCCCAATTGGCCAGAGGGATAGAGGCAAATACTCTCCTTCAATGGACCAACAAAGAGTCAATATTCCAGACCTGACTGGACTTAGCCCAAGCTGGCCATAAGTCCTCAATTTGTGATTAACTGGGCCGGTAGGCTCGTAACATAATTGATCAGTCTTGACCCAAATTGGGCCAAGGACCATTTAATCCACCCCGGTTCTAGGGTACATCTCTTCACTCCTTTGATACTTGGCATTGTAATCCCTCAATGTCTTCAAAGAGGTGACGGGTCCCGAAGACCATTCATGATATGGACTGTGGGGTCCTTAAACCCATGCATAATGCAAAATTCCTGGTTACGTGGAACGTGGATAACGTCACTCTTTGACCCCACGAAAAACGTCCAGAGCGGATCCTGGTCCTCGCAGAGCACGGCAGTGAACCCGTGTGAAGCATCCAGAGCGGAGCCTGGTCCTCGCCTAGCACGGCAGTGAACCCGTGTGAAGCATCCAGAG
This sequence comes from Agapanthus africanus, assembly GCA_030015575.1. NCBI lineage: Eukaryota > Viridiplantae > Streptophyta > Magnoliopsida > Asparagales > Amaryllidaceae > Agapanthus > Agapanthus africanus. The sequence goes on along the minus strand of JASDDO010000014.1, from coordinate 612,963,319 downwards.
CACATACCGGACTGTGGAGTCCTTAAACCCATGGACTATGACGTCCTTAACCTTGACCGAGATGTCTTTAAACTACCCACGGACCGCAATGTCCTTAAACTATCCACGGACCGCAATGTCCTTAAACTACCCACGGACCGCAATGTCCTTAAACTACCCACGGACCGCGATGTCCTTAAACTAGAACCATAGAGCCTCCATATGCTCTCTCGTCGGATCTAAACGGTCCTGTTTAAGTCGATCTTAGCCTCAAAAATGGCTAACGCGTCCTTAAACCTTCAAGCAGACTGGACTACGAATCCCCCCCTAATTAACTCTGGCTCAAGGGTACATCTCTGAACTCCTCTGACATCCGTCGTTGAAATCCCTCAACGTCGTCAGAGAGGTGACGGGTCCTGACGGCCACATAGACGATGATTGGAACAATGGAGTTCAAACACTCCTTTGTCGGGTCTAAACGATCCCGTTGAGTTGATCTTAGTCACAAAGTCAGACTAACGTGTCCTTAACAAACGTTTGAGTCGATCTTAGCCTCAAGTATGGCTGACGTATCCTCAGACCAAAACCCCCAAACCCAAATTTAAGATAATGCGGATTTGGACCAGTCCATGCCCTACGGGCGACGACATAACTCAGTCTCCGTAAACGATCCACGGGCAATGAAACATAAAACAAGAACACACGACACGAAGTGACCATCTGGAGAAGGAGAAAGTTGTTACCGCAAAGCGGTAGCGTAATTAACTGCAGGGGCTTGCGCCTGCAGGGAAGAGCGTCCCCACAATCAAAAACCCCTCGAACGAGGGGGAATCTGACGAAGTCTGCTACATCGGACGCATCCGTCTAGACTTCCGATTTATGGCGCCACGGATCGACTTGGCATCTTCGGAGAGGTGGACGGATAGCACCAATTAGCATCTGCCCCGAATTTCAGGCGGGACGGCCCGACGTCTCGGCCGCCATTCGGAGGGGAACATACACGTGTCACCAGAGGACTGCTATCTGATGATAGGTATAATACCAACTAGGAGTCCTCAGCGAGTCCATTCGGTGTACCCATTCTGTAATGAGCACCTGTGTACAATATTTGATGTCACACACCAATGGTTGTGGGATCAACCATCGCCCTCTAAAGGACAAGAAACGTACACACTAGTCTACTCTGGAATATCGATGCCCTGTCTCGACATCCTCTCGACTAGGAATAGTTAATGGATTTACTTTTGGACCATCCTGGCCCCTCTAGTATGATCTCATCATAATCCTGGTAGTCAAGTACATATCCTAAGGGCTTTATCAACATGTAAAAGACAAACAGTATAAAAATACCAGTCTACATGTTAAAATAAATGTAACCAGATAGCATACTATCATGTCGAGCAAGAAAGCCCTATATATATATGTCCAAGAATCCACTATATCAACAATAATGGTCTCTAGGGCATACATATTCCTAACATTTATGTCTTATCGTGAGCTTGAATCCAGCAACCATGATATATTTTTCCTCTTGTCCCGTAAGAACCAATACGTTTGCGTTTCGAAGAATAAAGAGAAACAATGAGAAGTTTTTGATAATTGCAGTAGTTCGAGATTAACCCCAGCAGGAGCTGGTACAGACCGCTTCATAGACGATCAGATATAAGATATTTGATTGAAGAAGTTTTGACAGACCCGCCTCAAATTATCAGAGTAGCGCAGCGGAAGAGTGGTGGACTAATAACCAACAAGTCTTAGAACAAACTTGCAAATTCATGATGAAGGGAACCGTTTACTGAAGGGTGAAGTTCGTAAACAAGTTGTAGATGAAGCGCTGATAGCAGTTCGGGATTTCATGGATGTGTTCAAGGACATCTCGAGTTTACTGTTGAAACGAGATGTGGAGTTTGCGATTGATCTTATTCTTATAGCAGCGCCAATTTTGAAGGCTTATTATCCGATGGCACCGGTGGAACTGGAAGAGGTAAAGAGATAAGTTTTCGAATTACTAAAGAAAGGTTGGATTCACAGCAATGGTTCACCGTGGGAAGCTCCAGTTCTTCTAGTCAAAAAGAAAGATGGCACGCGAAGGATGTGCATCGACTATCGAAAGTTAAATCGGGTGACTATTAAGAACAAGTACCCAATCTCTCGCATAGGCGAATTATTCGATCAACTCAGTGGTGCGAGAGAAGTCTCGAAGTTGGATTTATGATCAGGGTATCATCAAGTTTGGGTGAAAGAAGAAGACATTTGCAAGACAGCGTTCCGAACTTGATATGGGCATTACGAGTATTTAGTGATGCCATTGGGAGTTACTAACGCACCAGCAATATTTATGGACTTAATGAACCGAATCTTTTCACCATATCTGGATCATTTTGTAGTGGTGTTTATTGACGATATTTTTGTTTATTCGAGGAGCAAGGAAGAGCATGAAGAACACTTGAGGATCGCACTGCAAACGTTGAGACAAGAAAAGTTATATGCTAAGATGAGCAAGTGCGAGTTTTGGCTCGAAGAAGTGAAGTTCTTGGGTCATGTTGTATCCGGAGATGGAATTGTCGTTGACCTGAAAAGATTGCAGCTGTTCATGATTGGCCACTTCCAAAGAACGTAGGGGAGATCGGAAGTTTTCTTGGGCTCGCCGGATACTATAGAAGGGTCATGGAGAACTTCGCTCGAATAGCAGAACTATTGACCAAGCTAACACAAAAGGAGGTACCGTTCGCATGGATCGAGAAGTGTGCGTCAGCTTTTGAAGCATTGAAGCAAAGATTGACCACCGCTCCTATTCTGACCATGTCAGACAGTTCCGGAGGGTTGGTTATTCACAGCGACACATCTGGAAAAGGCTTGGGATGTGTTCTAATGCAGCATGGGAAGGTCATAGCTTATGCGTCGAGATAATTAAAGACTCATGAAAAGAACTACCCAACTCATGATCTGGAGTGAGCAGCAGTGATTTTTGCTCTGAAGATTTGGAGACGCTATTTATTGGGCAAAAGGGTAGAAGTATTACCAATCACAAGAGCTTAAAGTATGTGTTCACACAGAAAGATCTCAACATAAGGCAGCGTAGATGATTAGAGCTGATGGCTGACTACGATCTTGATCTAAAATACCATCCGGGGAAAGTTAATGTAGTGCCGAATGCTCTAAGTCGGTTGCCAGCTATACGGATGTTGACTGAACAGAATGAGTTTATAGCTGATTTTCAGAGATTCGAGTTGGAGATTGTACTACCGCATTCTTCGGGACAGTTGATGCTATTGCAAGTACTATCGTCCTTGATCGATAACGTTAAAGCAGCGTAGTCGCACGATCTAAGGCTGCAGAAGTTTCGAGAACAAGTGGAAGCAGGACTTCGAACGGATCTGTTGATTCATGAAGATGGTTCATTACGATATGGGTGCCGTTTATGTATGCCTAAAGGAGATGTTTGTGAAGAAGTCATGAAAGAGGCTCATAGTTCCGTGTATTCCATACATCCGGGAGGCACGAAAATGTACCGAGATCTATGACAACATTTTTGGTGGGAAGGCATGAAAAGGGAGATTGCTCGCTACGTATCGAAGTGCTTGGTGTGTCAGCAAGTCAAGGCTGAACATCAAAGGGTAGTTGATTTATTGCAACCACTTCCGATTCCTCAATGGAAGTAGGAATATATAACCATGGATTTCGTGACAGCCTTACCACGAAGTCCAAGGGGCAATAATGAAGTTTAGGTTATTGTCGATCGATTGACCAAGGCAGCTCACTTTATACCATTTCGAGTTGGTCAGTCGACAGAAGCTTTGGCAGAGCGGTACATGCAGAAGATTGTGAGATTGCATAGAGTACCCGTGAGCATCGTTTCCGATCATGATACTCGATTTCTATCACACTTTTGGAGGAGTCTACAGGAAAGTTTGGGAACTCGCTAGAAATTTAGCATGGCCTATCATCCTCAGACAGATGGCCAGTCAGAAAGAACGATCCAAACTCTTGAAGATATGTTGAGAGCATGCATGTTAGATTTCAAGGGTTCATGGGAGGATCATTTGCACTTAGTGGAGTTTTCTTATAATAACAGTTTTCAGGTGACTATATAGATGACTCCATTCGAAACATTGTACGGTCATAAGTGTCGCTCGCCCGTCTGTTGGGACAATGTTGGAGAAAAAAGATTGTTAGGACCGGATCTTATTGTACAAACAGTGGAGAAATTCAACGTGATCCAAAATCATATGAAGGCGGCACAAGATCGACAGAAAAGTTGGGCCGATACAGGACGAAGACCTCTGGAGTTCGGAGTTGGTGATCTTGTATTCTTGAAGATATCACTGACCAGAGGAGTGATCCGTTTTGGTAGTCGAGGCAAGCTTAGTGCTCGATTCATGGGGCCTTTTGATATTATCGAGCGTGTTGGAGAGCTAGTTTATCGATTGGCTTTACCACCATCCTTGGCGATTGTTCACGACGTGTTTCATGTATCTCAACTCCGCAAGTATGTTCAAGATGAAACGCACGTCCTAGATCACTCGGAACTGACAGTAAGGGAGGACTTAACGTATGAAAAATGACCAATGGCGATAGTGGATCGACGAGAAAAAGTCCTCAAGAACAAAGTTATCCCACTAGTACTCGTTTCGTGGGGAAATCGTTCGCATAGAGAATTTACTTGGGAACGTGAATACGAGATTCGACAAAAGTTTTCTCATCTCTTTCCTTAGATCCGTATCTTCTTATCTTTTCCTGTTTCGTGAATTTCGATGACGAAATTCTTTTGTAGTTGGGTATAATGTAACACCCTAGCACTGTTATACTATATCTTATTTGGGGTATTTCAAATTTTGCAACAGATTTCTTTATTATTATTGCTTTTGGGTGGGAATAGTGCATTTGGTAACTGTGATTAGTATCTAACCCGACCCGCATGTTTGAAACCCATCATGGTTCAAGATTACGTCATATATTTGCTAGTAAAGAGGATCCATATACATCTAAATTCTATACACATATATAATATTTTTTTTATCCGTATATTTTTTAATAACACAAATAATAACCAAATAAAATATTTTGATACCTAGCATGGCATGTTATCGTACCCCATATCATATGGTTGCCATCCCATATATTATTTTGCTTTTATCTTTTACGTTTAAATCTTAAGATATCTAATATCAAATATTTACTAAATCTAGATATATTTTTAGAATTCTTTTAAATCTTAAATTAGGGGTATGAGTTATTTAAAATATATTCTTGCATTATGGTTGAGAAGTTTACATATGTGAATTATTTTTCAAAATATATTTTTGATGAGATTTTGGTGGAGATTGGTTGTAGTTTGATATTATCTATATATATTTATAACCTAATTTAAACTATATTATATATATTTATATCAAACACAAAACCTCTCTCTTTCTCTTTCTCTCCACATAACATATCTCACCCTCATCAATTTATATATTCTCCTTCTTCGTTCTTCAAGCCCAAACCCATTCTCGCCGACGCAACTCCAGCCGTATCCTAGAACCTTAACCGAGCCATCAAAACTTGGTGTTGATTTATATAGTATCGTGTTGCTTCCGTTCATCGCATTTGTTTCGAGGCAAGTTTACAACTTGCTACATGCCATGCTTTATGTAATTTACTTATGTATTGTCGTACTATTATTATTATTATCATCATCAGCTATATCTATATATTTTATACACCGTAGTTATTTAACGTTAATCAGTTTTATAATATACAATATATGCAAGTTTACAACTTACGACATGCTATAATTATATATATATATATATATATATATATATATATATATATCGTCATAATATTTCTTATTATTATTATCATTAATTAGTTTATAATCTGAATTTTATAACGTTATACAAAATATAGTTTTAAAATATTATAGTTTACACATGAAACGTCGCCGCAAAACGGATACGACAAATCTGAAATTTACTGTACATCTTACCTTATAAAATTCATTATAAATCATAAAAAAATCATTAGCACACGTTCTTTAGTTCGTTACGAAGATAACATGGAATACTATAACTCTGTGAAATATTTACTTGCAAAATAAATTTTTTAAATAACATAAACTATAAATGAAAGTATCTCTGAACTGCTGTCCACGAAAATTTCAGCACCAAATTTTCAATTTCGAATGTTCATAACTTTTTATAGGAACAACCTGAGATATTTTAACTTATAAAAATAAAAATCTTATTGAATTAGTTTTGTTTTGGTATATGGCACGTACCTTTTGGAGGACGTTTGTTATTTTTAAGCTGTTTTACAAATCATGGTGACACCGAATTTCTGAACGGAACTTTCTTGTGCATGGTTAATCAATACCACTTTTATAGTTATTAATCGGATTGAATATATTATCCCTGTTAATATTATTATATCAATATCTATTTAATAAGTAATAGTGCATGTGTTTTAATATTCATCAAATATTACCGATTTATAGTTTTATAGTATTTGTCTGTATTCGTACTGATAATAGCTTATCTAGTTGCATGCCGGAACATTACAACATTATCATACTACTATATTAGTTCAATATGTTATCTACATTGCATCATACATGGTAATGGACGTATAATGGTTATTACAGATAGATACATATGCATCCTGGCATTAGTCGTGTTTCGATATTGATTATAGTTTTACATTGGTATCTATTTTGGGTTAATATATATTACATTACATGTTAACGACCCACTACCAGACTTGTTACTTGGATCTTATTACTAATACCAACAATCCTGATTGTTGTCCTGACGGACGCGACTTGTTGTCTGCATAGACAAAACCTGTACCTGCTTGATCCTGTGTTGGCATTAGACTTACATCATCAATACCTGACTTGAACACATAACCTTGGGGGTAAGGGGAAATCAATAATGAAACCTGACTTGGAACTCAACAGTTTGATGCCTATACTGATCGGTCTTTACGGGCTCGGCCAGCCCCGGAATGATGCTGCTGACATCATTCGTCTGTACATGTTACATGTTTACTGCTTAGCGGAACGTCTCGGATTCAGCACGAGAGTCTTAACCGTGGTCCCGGGAACGCGCGGGATATTATTGAGTTATATCGACGATTCTATTAAATTGATTTCAAAGACTTCTAGAATAGATAACCTAGAGACACAGACTATAGGATACACATCACATACCTATATCTCACTGTTTTACACCTGTGTTATTTATTTACCCTCATGTTTAATCATAACATCCTATCCTGGTTTTTACTATTATTTTGATATTTATGACGTACTGACGTCTGGGTTTTGTATGGCCCAGATACTTGACATAGCATGTGAGTATTCAACAGGATCGCCGATCAGTGAGGACCACCTCATTGATATAGCTCTTATGCGGGTTAGTTATTCCTTGGATCTTTATTGCTTCCGCTATCTTTTCCAGTTGTTGTTCTTGTAGCTATTGGACATGTGATAGATAGATTTAGTAGTTTACTGTTCTTGATATCTGATTGACAGCCGTAATGTGACTATGGAAGGATCTTTCCTCGCCATAGGTAGCATGGTTGGCTCTGTCACGTGTCGTAGTCTGCGCATTTTGGGAAGCGAGGCATGACAATATATGATATATCGCTACGCTTATATTACTGGCTTATGCTATAATATGTTACTCGTCTATGCTATTCCTAGTTTACACAGACTGAAAGGGTATGAGTTTGACGATATTATATTGCTGTGGATATGATGTGATATGATATCAATCCTATGAGATTGAATATATATATAAAGGAGTAAAAGAAGATAAAGATGATTCGGACACGGTGTATAGCCGGGGATCCATGAGATATATGTGTGTGTGTGTGATCAATCCATGAGGGATTGAGACAGGGAAAGACATGATATCGCTCGGTGATATATGTGTGCTCAATCCATGAGTGATTGAGGGTAATTGACACATAATGTCTCTACAGATATTATATATGTGAGGGATCGATATAGATGCCCTGCACTGATATGGATATTATATATATGTGAGTGATCGATATAGATGCCCTGCACTGAGATAGATATTATGTGTGTGTGAGGGATCGATATAGATGCCCTGCACTGATGAGATATATTATGGTATATATAGTAGCTGGACATGACTGGTCCACGAGACAGTACTTGAATATTATTTTCATATATTGATGTATTCTAAAGTAGTTTTCAAAGGATCTATAGTCTTACTATTTTCCACGTGTCTAGGATCGATACAGTGTTTTACAAAAGAAAACCCATTTCTAAATAAATCATTTTCAAAAGACGGGATGTGTATTTTAAACGAGATGCATACCTTTCTTCACAAAACAATGCCCGCTACATGTGTCGCTATATATATCACACGGCTATTTTGAAAGGATTTCATAATACATACATCTTCCGGCTATTCTTATATGATTGCATATGGATAGGTGTTATATATATGTATTATAGCCTTGATTGTGTTATGGTTGGTCGTGTACTATAGATATTGTATTACGACTACGGTGATCATGATTTGAAACCGTTGTCTGTATATGAGCAGTGAGTTATCGATGATTGATGATTGTTAGCGTTTCATTTCACAGTATTGTATTTACTTCCTGAACTCACATGCTTTCGAATGCATGTGGTTATGTTGCGCTCATACCGGGCCAGATACTGATTATCTGATGTTGACATGATAACCACACACAGATTCATATTTTACATGTTAGGATAACGATACACGAATTGTACATGAGGGCACTTTATCTTATATTCCATTGCTCGAACTCTAGTTTCGATGCATACTTATTTGCCCTCCTTAATGTACACATTTATCATGCTTATCCATGCGATTTCTAGCTTGTTATATAATTCTACTCACGAGTTGGCAACTTACCCCCGTTGTGTCATAGTTCTTTGTAGGTTTGACCGCTTGGATCCGTAGCATCTGATTTGGCACGTTCGCTATATTTTGGACGTGGTTGCGCATATTTGAGTTGGTGGGTTTCTTTTTGTATCGGCTTTTGCCTTGTACCTATTTGTATCTAGATGTACTCCATTAATGACCAAGTCTAGTTTCGTCGAGACCTTAGAGTTGTATATTTTATTGTTGTCGGACTTATGTGGAGTCGACTTGATATATATTAGGTTGTTTACTTTCCGCTCTATTGATCCTTCACCGGTTGGCGTCGTATATTACTGCATGGTTGTGATTCAACCATTGAGCGTTGATTTAGCTCCCGTATGTGGGATGTTGCTATATTTATTATCATTGTACCTATTTTATCCAAAATTTACAAAGGAGGCGCTGTCCGTTTTTAAACAATCTTTCGAAACAAGCTTCATATTTTATAAAAACTTTTCTAAAACTTCACCTCTACCTATTACTATCCATTTCCTTATATATATAGTTTAGATTCCTGGTTTTGGCTTACTTGGGTTACGATGGGGCGCACTTGACTTCATGTAATTCTTGTGCCGGTCATGTGCCCTTTTCGGGTCATGACACGACTCGATAGAGCCATGGTTGGATAATAATCTACGTACAGTAGGAACTCACACGAGACCAATGACTATTTTAAATCTAAAGACTAACATGTACTCATGTCACCTGAGAACTGCTATCTGACGATACGTATAGTACCATCTAGAAGTTTTCGGCGAGTTCTTCCAGTGTACTCACCCCAAGTAAGCACCTGTATACGATCTTAGGTGCCAAAGACCAATAGCTGCGGGGCCAACCATCGCCCATCGTCGGGATCTAGAAATGTATACACCAGTTTACTCCGGAATATCGATGCCCGGTCTCGATACTTCCACGACTAGGGACATTTAAAGATGTGCTCATGGACTACCCAGCCCCCACATATATGATCGTCATCATAACGTTGGTAGTCAAGCAATAATCCTATGGGGTTTATCAACGTGTATTAGCGATACGTAATAACAAGTAAAACATATACAAGATAAAGACAAACCAAATAGCATACTATCATATCGAGCAAGATTGTCATGTACATACATATGTCCAAGCAACCACTATTTATATACAATAATGACCTCTAGGGCATACACATTCAACAATCTCCCACTTGCACTAAGGTCATATATTGACGTATCGAGTACCCAATGTCTGCTCTAGGGCCAGTTGTTAGTGTATCGCATTCCCAAAATCTCAAATAGTCTCTCGAACTGTGCTTGAGGAAAGGCCTTGGTGAGTGGATCCGTCGTGTTCTCTTTTGTGTTTACTCTCCGAACCTCAATCTTCCGGTGATCTACGATCTCCCTAATCAGGTGATACTACCTCAAGATGTGTCTGGATCTCTAATGGGACCGTGGTTCCTTTGCTAAAACTATAGCCCCATTGTTATCGCAATACAAAGGTATTGGATCAACAATGGACGGAACCACGTCAAGTTCAGTAATGAACTTCTTCGTCCAGACTGATTCTTTTGTAGTATCGCTGGCAGCAATGTATTCAGCCTCCATCGTCAAGTCTGCGACGGTGTCTTGTTTAAAGCTCTTCCAACAGACTGCCTCTCCGTTGAGGGTAAACACAAAACCCGAGACAGACTTGCTGCCATACTTGTCACTTTTGTCACGCCCCGCTTCCCAGAGTACGCAAGATTGGGCACGTGACATAGCCAACCATGCTACCTGTGGGTAGGAAATATCCATCCACGGTCACATTACGGTTGTAGAGATATCAAGAACAAAATAATAAACTAATCTAATACATGTCCAAATCCATAACAACAAGAATCAATAAACAATAAGTGCGGAAGCAAATGATCCAATACAATAAATAAACAGTACGTCCCATAATGCGGGCTCACATCTGGAAATGAAATGAAATAAATAAACTAAACCCTAAGGAACTCACAGTTCAGCCTGCTGGCTGAAGTACTCCTGCTCGGTCGTCGACAGTGGTAAGGAATCTGGGCCATGCAAAACCCAGACGTCAGCGCGTCATGTCAACCATATAGCATAATATAAACATGGTAATAAGCAATGCAGGTATGAACATGAATAAAGCAGTACTAAGAAATAACAGTGCAGGGTAATGTGCGGTGGTAACTAAACTGTCCTATCAGGTTTCTACTCTATAGTCTTTGAAATCAATTGATGAATCGTCGATGTAACTCAATAGTATCCCGTGCGTGCCCGGGACCACGGTCAAGGTTCTCGGGGCTGAATCCGAGACGTGCAGCTAAGCAGTAATAGGTAGCTGGATGGATGAGTGATGTCAGCATCATCATTCTGGGGCAGGCCAAGCCCGTAAGACTGATCAGAACCGGTATCGAACTGTTGAGTTACAAGTCGGTTTCACCTTTGATTTCCCCATACCTCCAAGCTATGTATGTCAGGTCAGGTATTCAATAGTCAAGGATTAATGCCGACACAGGATCAGGTAACAGGTCAGGTTTGTCTGGATAGACAACAGGAGTGGTCCATGAGGACCCCAAGTCAATTTTGTCGGCATTAGGCATGAGGTCATGTAACAAGTCAGGTCGTAGTACAGTAGGTTGAGTCAGTATGTACAGGGTGTCATGTCTGGTGTATCAGTATGTAAATATATGTCAGGTGTGGCAGGGTCGAGTCAATATGCAATGTAACCGAGTATATGCTCTCAACAGGTGTACGATCAAATAAGTAACAGCAGCAAGAAAGTAATTAACAATAACGGTTCACTTAATCACAATGTTACAAGAATATAATGCAGCTGTACTAGGCTAGCAGGTTCGAGCACCCTTGGGTGCAATAATCACAAAGTGAAACGATATCAACAGCATAACGTAATGAAGCTACATGAATTAAACTAAAGCATAATAATTGTATCATGGGTGATTTAACAAATGAAGCAAGGATGATCTACTTAGTTTAGTTAGTTAAAGTGTGGATTGATAGCAGACCGATTAATTTCAAGAAACTACTATAATGATTCCATGTTAAGGATAACTGCAACTATCAATTCTAAGTTATAATATAATATCGATATTACCATCATTAAGTTGTTGGGTTATATAATATGATATTCAACTGCATAGCAAGGCTAGACCCTGTAAATTTTAAGTTATAATAAATAGTGTGATGATTAAGTTTATAGCAAGACTTGATCTTGTGTACTAGCATGTTAAAGCAAGTATTCGGATACTTGCCTCGACGGTTTCGCAAACCGGAAAGCACGGATGCAGTGTCGGCAGAAAACACGAGTCGGGTGCACGGGCTACGGGTCGAGTCCTAACTGCGAACAGCGGGACCACGCGGACCAGAATACTTCGCTGGAGCGTCGGGTCTAAACGACGACACGGCCGGAATTCGACGAAAAGTCAAACGGCAACACGTTAGCAAAATACGATACACGCTTACAAGGACTAGCGAGAGGGGGTTAAACATTAATGGAAGGATAGAGATGCTTACAGGGAAACACCAGAGACAACCACGACGGGCTCGACGGCGATGGGACGCCGGCGAGGCAGCGACGGCGAACGGCGAAGGCTGGAAAGCTTTTTGGTTCGCTGGAAAGGGGGTGGTGCGGTGCGTAGAGGGGTGCTGGCCCGCTCTGGTGATCGAGGGGAGACGGAGGTGGCTCTGGTGACGACGGCGAGGATCGTCGGCACGTTTTCCGGCGACCCGGGGGTTGGTGCTAGGGTCGGGCTCGGGTTCTGGTGGTCCGGCGAGGGGAGGAGGAAGACGACGACGAGGTCGGGACGAGGGTGAAGAGAGGGAGTCCCTGGCGTCGTCGGCGATGGGAGGCGGCGGCGACGGCGAGACCCGTGTGCAGGTGGTGGCGTCGGGGTTGGGTCGCGGGCTCTGAAGGAGGGAGGAGAGGGGGTAGGGAGGGTGCGGCTAGGTTGAGGAGGCGAGGACGGCGACGGCGAGGTCGTGGGGAGGTCGGTGGCGCAAGCACGACGAGGCTAGGGTTAGGGTTCGAGGTTCTCGTGGGGTTTTCTTTCTCGCGATGGGGAGAGAAGAAGGAGGCTGCGTAAATATAAAGGAAGAGAGAGAGAGAGATTGTGGAGAAAGATTTTAGAGAGAGAGAGAGAGAAAGAGAATAGAGAGAGATAGAGAGAGACGGAGAGAGAGAGAGGGAAAGGGGGGCCCACGAGGGAATTAAATCCCTCGTGATTGGCTGGGGAAGGGGTACGGTGGTTAAAAAAATATTTTAAAAGATTTAAAAAAAAATGTTAAACGATGAAATAGTAACAGAATATATATACTTCATAGTTTAAATATATTTAATCAAACGGGCATTTTTGGCGCTAGATGAAACATTTCCAAATCGCGCCCGGGTTGCGCCCAAATGTTTCAAATTCAAATTATAGGATTTTAAGCGGGTTCCAAATTTTGAAAAGAGGTGTTTAATGATTAAAATGCATGCCCCCAAGTCGGACACTTGCACGCGCGCGTAGCCGTCCAAACTTGCCCGTTTCGCCGAACGGGATGAAATCTCGACACGCGGACGCTACCACGCTACTAGTGGCGACGAGTAGGCCAACATGGATATTTTTAATTTCATTTTAGGTGTTAAAATTTGTTATGTGCCAAAATGACTTAACCGGTTAAAATTTAGCAATGAGCACCAAACAATCAAAATAAGTGAAATGAGCAATGTATAACACTCAACTAGAACCAGAACAGTATTATTGGGTTCGGGTGTTACATCATACCCAACTACAAAAAGAATTTCGTCCTCGAAATTCCAAGAATACAAGATAGCTAACTACGGGAAAAGGTAAGGAAATTTCTGTCGGATCTCGTCTTCTCGCTCCCAAGTGGATTCTCCATGCAATCGATTACCCCAAGAAACTAGCACAAGAGGGATAACCTTGTTCTTAAGAACCTTTTCTCTTCGATCCTTGATTTCAACTAGTCGCTCCTCAAAAGTTAGGTCCTCCCGTACGGTCAACTCCGAATGATCCAAGACGTGAGTCTCATCTCGGACATACCTCCGTAGTTGAGACACATGAAACACATCGTGTACTCCTGCCAATGACTGGGGTAACGCCAAACGGTACGCTACCTCTCCAACACGCTCCAATATCTCGAAGGGTCCAACGAATCGAGGGCTAAGCTTTCCCCGACTCCCAAAGCGGATCACCCTTCTAGTCGGTGATATCTTCAGGAATACCAAATCATCCACGGCGAACTCTAGAGGTCTTCTTGACGTGTCAACCCAACTTTTCTGTCTGTCTTGAGCTGCCTTCATATGCTTCCTGATTGTATTCACCTTCTCGACTGTCTGTACCACCAAATCTGGTCCTAGTAACCTTCGCTCACCAACATCATCCCAACAAACCGGTGAACGGCATTTACGACCATACAACGCTTCAAACGGAGCCATCTGAATAGTCGCTTGGAAGCCATTGTTGTACGAAAACTCCACCAGGTGTAGATGATCCTCCCAAGAACCTTTGAAGTCCAACATGCAAGCCCTCAACATATCTTCAAGGGTCTGGATCGTTCTCTCCGATTGTCCATCAGTTTGAGGATGATAAGCTGTGCTAAACTTCAATCGAGTCCCCAAACTTTCTTGTAAACTCCTCCAGAAGTGCGACAAGAACCGAGTGTCCCGATCGGACACGATGCTCACCGGTACTCCATGCAATCTTACAATCTCCTGCATGTACCGCTCTGCCAAAGTCTCTGTCGATTGACCAACCCGAAAAGGAATAAAGTGAGCTGCCTTGGTCAACCGATCGACAATCACCCATACTGCATTGTTGCCCTTTGGACTCCGCGGTAGAGCCGTCACGAAATCCATGGTTATATGTTCCCACTTCCATTGAGGAATCGGAAGTGGTTGCAACAAACCAGCAACCCCTTTGGTGTTTAGCCTTGACTTGCTGACACACCAAGCACTTAGCCACGAAGCGAGCAATCTCCCGTTTCATACCTTCCCACCAGAAGTACTGTCGAATATCTCGGTACATCTTTGTCCCTCCTGGATGTACAGAGTAAGCTGAACTGTGTGCCTCCTTCATGAGCTCTTCACGCACATCTCCTTTTGGCACACACACACGGCTACCATATCTCAACGAACCGTCTTCATGGATCAGTAAATCGGTTCGTAGTCCGGCTTCAACCTGCTCTCGAAAATTTTGCAGCCTAGGATCCTGTGATTGTGCCACTTTAATCTTCTCAACTAAGGACGATTGTACTTGCAATTTCATCAACTGCCCTGTAGCATGTGGTAACACAACCTCCAAGTCAAATCTTCGAAAATCCGCAATGATCTCCCTTTGTGCAGTTAATACCTGAATTGCTGGTAACCGACTTAGCGCATCTGGCACGACGTTAACTTTTCCCGGATGGTACTTAAGATCAAGGTCGTAGTCGGCCATCAGCTCCAACCATCTGCGTTGCCTCATGTTCAACTCCTTCTGAGTGAACACATACTTCAAACTCTTGTGATCTGTAAAGACTTCGACTCTCTCGCCCAAAAGGTAATGTCTCCAAATTTTCAAGGCGAAGATCACGGCCGCGAGCTCCAAGTCATGAGTCGGATAATTCTTCTCATGAGTCTTCAATTGTCTCGATGCGTAAGCGACGACTTTCCCGTTCTGCATCAAAACACATCCCAATCCCTTTCCGGATGCGTCGCTAAAAAAATCACCAGTCCTCCTGAATTATCGGGTACGGTCAGGATCGGGGCGGTTATCAACTTCTGCTTCAACGTCTCGAAGGCCAATGCACAACCATCCGTCCAAACAAAAGGTACTTCCTTGCGCGTAAGCTTGGTTAACGGCTCAGCTACACGAGCGAAGTTCTCCACAAATCTTCTGTAGTATCCGGCGAGTCCAAGAAAACTCCTTATCTCCGCAACATTCCTTGGAGTTGGCCAATCTCGAACTGCTGCAATCTTCTCGGGATCAACGGCGATTCCATCTCCCGACCCAACATGTCCCAGAAACTTCACTTCTTCCAGCCAGAACTCGCACTTACTCATCTTCGCGAATAATTTCTCCTGTCTCAGCGTCTGCAGTGCGATCCTTAAATGCTCAGCATGCTCCTCCGGAACCTTCGAGCATACCAGCATATCGTCAAATACATCCACAAAGTCGCGAACAACTGCCGGCTCTTCATTACTATCCACTACCATAGCCGCAAGAACATTGTTCGTCGGCCTAGCCCTAAACTCGACTGGCCCGACAGAACTGCTTCCTCCAGTGAAAGTAAACTCAGGGTGTCCGGGAATCTGGAAAATTACCTTCCTTGCCCTACAGTCAATGTGTGCGTGGAAAGTGCCAAGAAAATCCATTCCCAAGACTACTTCATAACTGCCCGTATCTATCACCAAGAAATCTGCAAAGAGCTCTCGTCCGCAAACAACAACTGTACAATCTCTACACTCCTTACTAGCTATGATTTTCCCATTCCCAGTGTGTATGTCCCAAAACTAGGCAGGGTCGTGCAGGTAATCGAGTGTGTAGTTATAAAGTTGGATGACATAAAACAGTGGGATGCTCCGGAATCAAACAATGCCAATGCGGGAAAACCATAAACGAGTAAATTACCTGAAACCACTTCTCCTGATGCCTTAGCTTCCTCAGCTGTCAGCGTGAACGCTCGAGCCTGATTTGGTCCTTGAGTAAGCTGTTCCTGCCCTTGGAACGGTCTCTGTGGAGGCTTCTGTATATCATCTTTCGTGCGAAGCTTCGACGGACAAGCACTAACGGCGTGATCTGCCGCTCCACATCTAAAACAGAGTCCCAGCCTCTTACGACACTCCTTTCGCACATGTCCGGGTACATGGCAGTAGTCACAAATCACGATCCCTTTCCGATCACCCACAATTGTTTTCTTCATTGGTGCTACGCTGCGCCTGTTCACCGGAATACTTCTACGTACAGACGTTTGGTTCAGTGCAGATGCCGGTTCCAGCTCGGTCTGTCCCTTTAGATTCTCCAGCAATCCCCTTATCACTCTACGCCTGGCGGCTATGACCGCACGTCTTTGGTCCATCTTCAAATTCTTACCGGCCATATTCCTGGAAATCAAAGTACCCCACATTAGCATGATGATAGATTCTGAGTATAGATCAAGGCTAGAACTCCAAGATACTTAAATAGAGTACTGCATTGTAGCTATGCCGCGGTATCATAGCCGCAATTACTTAACTCCACCCAAGTCGCCTAAGTCCTAGAGATAACAAGAAGTTAGGTTTTTGAGTTGACAAATGCAAAGTAAGTTTGCATGTCGACATGATCCGGAAGAATGATTCAAGGATGGTAAAACGGTCAAGGTGGCAGGACATGTTTCCTAAACACGGGTATTCTGATTCGTGTATTGGGTACAATACCCAACTACAAAAGAATCAACCCGACTATCCTATGGCTCTGATACCAAAAGAACCATGTCACCCCCGCTTCCCAGAGTACGCAAGATTGGGCACGTGACATAGCCAACCATGCTACCTGTGGGTAGGAAATATCCATCCACAGTCACATTACGGTTGTAGAGATATCAAGAACAAAATAATAACCTAATCTAATACATGTCCAAATCCATAACAACAAGAATCAATAAACAATAAGTGCGGAAGCAAATGATCCAATACAATAAATAAACAGTATGTCCCATAATGCGGGCTCACATCTGGAAATGAAATGAAATAAATAAACTAAACCCTAAGGAACTCACAGTTCAGCCTGCTGGCTGAAGTACTCCTGCTCGGTCGTCGACAGTGGTAAGGAATCTGGGCCATGCAAAACCCAGACGTCAGCGTGTCATGTCAACCATATAGCATAATATAAACATGGTAATAAGCAATGCAGGTATGAACATGAATAAAGCAGTACTAAGAAATAACAGTGCAGGGTAATGTGCGGTGGTAACTAAACTGTCCTATCAGGTTTCTACTCTATAGTCTTTGAAATCAATTGATGAATCGTCGATGTAACTCAATAGTATCCCGTGCGTGCCCGGGACCACGGTCAAGGTTCTCGGGGCTGAATCCGAGACGTGCCGCTAAGCAGTAATAGGTAGCTGGATGGATGAGTGATGTCAGCATCATCACTCCGGGGCAGGCCAAGCCCGTAAGACTGATCAGAACCGGTATCAAACTGTTGAGTTACAAGTCGGTTTCACCTTTGATTTCCCCATACCCCCAAGCTATGTATGTCAGGTCAGGTATTCAATAGTCAAGGATTAATGCCGACACAGGATCAGGTAACAGGTCAGGTTTGTCTGGATAGACAACAGGAGTGGTCCATGAGGACCCCAAGTCAATTTTGTCGGCATTAGGCATGAGGTCATGTAACAAGTCAGGTCGTAGTACAGTAGGTTGAGTCAGTATGTACATGGTGTCATGTCTGGTGTATCAGTATGTAAATATATGTCAGGTGTGGCAGGGTCGAGTCAATATGCAATGTAACCGAGTATATGCTCTCAACAGGTGTACGATCAAATAAGTAACAGCAGCAAGAAAGTAATTAACAATAACGGTTCACTTAATCACAATGTTACAAGAATATAATGCAGCTGTACTAGGCTAGCAGGTTCGAGCACCCTTGGGTGCAATAATCACAAAGTGAAACGATATCAACAGCATAACGTAATGAAGCTACATGAATTAAACTAAAGCATAATAATTGTATCATGGGTGATTTAACAAATGAAGCAAGGATGATCTACTTAGTTTAGTTAGTTAAAGTGTGGATTGATAGCAGACCGATTAATTTCAAGAAACTACTATAATGATTCCATGTTAAGGATAACTGCAACTGTCAATTCTAAGTTATAATATAATATCGATATTACCATCATTAAGTTGTTGGGTTATATAATATGATATTCAACTGCATAGCAAGGCTAGACCCTGTAAATTTTAAGTTATAATAAATAGTGTGATGATTAAGTTTATAGCAAGACTTGATCTTGTGTACTAGCATGTTAAAGCAAGTATTCGGATACTTGCCTCGACGGTTTCGCAAACCGGAAAGCACGGATGCAGTGTCGGCAGAAAACACGAGTCGGGTGCACGGGCTACGGGTCGAGTCCTAACTGCGAACAGCGGGACCACGCGGACCAGAATACTTCGCTGGAGCGTCGGGTCTAAACGACGACACGGCCGGAATTCGGCGAAAAGTCAAACGGCAACACGTTAGCAAAATACGATACACGCATACAAGGACTAGCGAGAGGGGGTTAAACATTAATGGAAGGATAGAGATGCTTACAGGGAAACACCAGAGACAACCACGACGGGCTCGACGGCGATGGGACGCCGGCGAGGCAGCGACGGCGAACGGCGAAGGCTGGAAAGCTTTTTGGTTCACTGGAAAGGGGGTGGTGCGGTGCGTAGAGGGGTGCTGGCCCGCTCTGGTGATCGAGGGGAGACGGAGGTGGCTCTGGTGACGACGGCGAGGATCGTCGGCACGTTTTCCGGCGACCCGGGGGTTGGTGCTAGGGTCGGGCTCGGGTTCTGGTGGTCCGACGAGGGGAGGAGGAAGACGACGACGAAGTCGGGACGAGGGTGAAGAGAGGGAGTCCCTGGCGTCGTCGGCGATGGGAGGCGGCGGCGACGGCGAGACCCGTGTGCAGGTGGTGGCGTCGGGGTTGGGTCGCGGGCTCTGAAGGAGGGAGGAGAGGAGGTAGGGAGGGTGCGGCTAGGTTGAGGAGGCGAGGACGGCGACGGCGAGGTCGCGGGGAGGTCGGCGGCGCAAGCACGACGAGGCTAGGGTTAGGGTTCGAGATTCTCGTGGGGTTTTCTTTCTCGCGATGGGGAGAGAAGAAGGAGGCTGCGTAAATATAAAGGAAGAGAGAGAGAGATTGTGGAGAAAGATTTTAGAGAGAGAGAGAGAAAGAGAATAGAGAGAGATAGAGAGAGACGGAGAGAGAGAGAGGGAAAGGGGGGCCCATGAGGGAATTAAATCCCTCGTGATTGGCTGGGGAAGGGGTACGGTGGTTAAAAAAATATTTTAAAAGATTTAAAAAAAAATGTTAAACGATGAAATAGTAACAGAATATATATACTTCATAGTTTAAATATATTTAATCAAACGGGCATTTTTGGCGCTAGATGAAACATTTCCAAATTGCGCCCGGGTTGCGCCCAAATGTTTCAAATTCAAATTATAGGATTTTAAGCGGGTTCCAAATTTTGAAAAGAGGTGTTTAATGATTAAAATGCATGCCCCCAAGTCGGACACTTGCACGCGCGCGTAGCCGTCCAAACTTGCCCGTTTCGCCGAACGGGATGAAATCTCGACACGCGGACGCTACCACGCGACTAGTGGCGACGAGTAGGCCAACATGGATATTTTTAATTTCATTTTAGGTGTTAAAATTTGTTATGTGCCAAAATGACTTAACCGGTTAAAATTTAGCAATGAGCACCAAACAATCAAAATAAGTGAAATGAGCAATGTATAACACTCAACTAGAACCAGAACAGTATTATTGGGCTCGGGTGTTACAACTTTGGAAGCTCGAATTGGTAAAAAATTCCACCTGGAGGTCCCTATTACCGTACACCAACAACAATTCCTTAGTCCTTCTCAGGTAATTAAGATGTTCTTCACTGCTGTCCAGTAGTTCTTTCTTGGGTTTGACGGATACCGGCTCACCACACTAAGCACGTAAGCTACATCTAGTCTGGTACATAGCATTGCATACATTATAGATCCTACCGCCGAAGCGTAGGGTATAATGCTCATGTGAGCCCTCTCCTCATCAGTTTTGGGTGACATCTCTTTGGAGAGGGTGATTTCATGCAAAGCCGGTATATTATCGATCTTGGAATCTTCCATACTAAATATCTTTAGTATGGCATTTATATTCCTGGATTGTGAAAATCCCAACAATCTCTTAGATCTTTATTCCCAGAATGTAGGCGGCATCACCCAGGTTTTTCATAAAGAACCTTTGTGACAAGAACAGCTTGACCGATTGTAGCATAGGAATGTCATTTCCTTTCAAGAGAATGTCATCTATGTACAAGAATAGGAATACGACAGTTCTCCCTACAATCTTCTTATATATACTAGGCCCATCCTCATTTTTGATGAAGTCAAATTCCTTGATTGTTTCATCAAAACAGATGTTCTAGCTCCGCGATACCTTCTTTAATTCATAAATGGATTTAAGTAACTTGCACACCTTCCCGTCGCTCCCACTGTCTACGAATCCCTCCGGCTGATCCATATAAACGCGCTCTTTTAAACTTCCATTTAGAAAAGTCGTTTTTACGTCCATCTACCAGATATCATAGTCATGGAAAGCAGTAATGACAAGTAGGATCCAAATGGATTTTGGTATAGGCACTCGAGAAAAGGTTTTATCATAGTCCACACCTGTTCTTTGACGAAAACCTTTTGCAACAAGTCTAGCCATATAGGTCTCCACTTGTCCATCTACACCAAACTTCTTTTTGAAAATCCATTTGCATCCAATGGGTTATACCCTCACGAGGAACAACATCCAAGGTCCAAACTTTGTTGGTGAACATGGACTCCATTTCGGATTGCATATCATACAGCCATTTATCAGAGTCCCTATTGATAATGGCTTACTTGAAACTAGTAAGATCATCTACTTCCAAGATGCAATCCTCTCAATCTCCGTTAATGAGAAAACCGTAGTATCTCTTGGGCGGATAAGAAATAGCTACTAGATCTGCGGAGTGGCTGAGATTCGTCCGGGATTGTTGAATCCTGTTGTTCTACCAAATCCTTAGTTACAGTTTGTGGTTCTGATATTTCATCCAGTTCTACCGTGCTCCTATTAATTTCTTTTGCAAGAAATTCTTTCTCTAAAAAGACAGCATGGCGAGCAACAAACACCTTCTGTTTCTCGGTGTGGTAGAACAGGTATCCTTGCAAATGTTTAGAATATCTCACGAACTTACACAAAACTAACTGTGCCTCGAGCTTGTCCGGGTTTGCTTCTTTACACAAGCAGGACATCCCCATATCTTAATAAAATTAAGGTATGGTATCTTCCTCTCCCACATTTCATGTGGAGTGGTAGGCACAGATTTGGTAGGAGTGCATATCTCCAAAATGGAAGAGGCAACTCAGTATTACTCATCATTGAGCGAGCCATATCCAATAGGGTACGATTCCTCCGCTCTGATACTCCATTGTGTTATGGTGTATAGGAGGAGTAAGTTGAGAGAGAATATCATTCTCTTTTAGAAAGTTACGGAATTCCGTAATTAAGTACTCCCCTGCTCGATCAGATCGAACGATCTTGATACTTTTCCTGTCTGGTTCTTTACTTCGCTTTTATATTCTTTGAATTTCTCAAAAGCTTCAAATTTGTGTTTCATGAGAAACACATCCGAATCTAAAGAGATCATCAATGAATGTAATGAAGTACGAGAACCCATCCCTTGCATGCGTAGACATTGGACCACATACATCACTGTGTATGAGTCCCAAGAGTTTGTAGCTCTTTCTCCGTATCCGGTGAATGGAGATTTGGTCATCTTTCATTTGAGACAAGACTGACAAGTTTCATAGGATGAAAATTCGAACGATTTCAGATATCCATCCTTATGCAATTTACTTAGTCTTTTCCCACCGATATGACCAAGTCTACAATACCACAAGTAGGTTTTGTTCGTATCTGAACTCTTTCTCTTGTGTGTGTTTTGTACATTAAGATCTGTGTTTTGATTAAGAACATAGATACCCTTACACGGTGTACCTTCTGCAATCAATACATGATTAAGATAAATGTTCATGATATTTCTATTTAGAATAAAATTATATTCATATTTATCAAGTAAAGAAACTAATATTATGTTGTAAAGCATGGAAAGTACATAGTAGCAATTGTTTAAAATTATAGTATTGCCGCTTAGCAATACTAGGTGATATTCATCGACGGCAACAACATCAACTTGTGCTCCGTTTTCTACTCTGAGGGACATATCACCAAGTCCAACGATCCTACTTTTTCTCAGTCCTTATAATAAATTACAAATATGAAATCCTGATCCGGTATCTAGTACCCATGAGATAGAACTGACCGAAAAATAGTTCTCAATAATAATAACACCTGAAAGAGACGCAATAGTATGCTTCTTTTTCACCGGGGTCATCAAGGAATTCATGTAGTCTTCTTTCTCTTGCTCAAGCTTGTGACATTTATCACATGTCAGAGTCGAACCGACATTCCCCAGCCCCGAATAAGAATCTGGGTCAGTCAAGTCATATATTTTACTATCTAGTTTAAGACGTGACATGGTTGCTACCTGAAGAGAGAGAAAAGAAACACTCAGCGTGCGCTCTTGTAAGATTAGATTGGTTTTTAATTTATCTAATCAGTATGGCTCCTACCGTTTTCTCGAATTCTCCTTCAAACCTTAGAAAGAGAACTGGTCGGGATCATTTACACTTACAAGTTCGCTAACTGTTCAGTCAGGTGGGTGTTGGTACTCCGAGAGAGGTTTCCCGTGCTCTCACACGGACCTAATTAAAATAAACCTCATTTCCGCAGAGGCGTAGCCCCGTTAACACCTTTCTAGACACCTAATAGGTTAGCTAATTGTGAAGTGAAAAATATCTCCCAAGAGTAATCCTACTCATCGGTGGGATTGGGATCCAACTATTATCGTGTGATAACCTAGATGAAAGCCACTCTAGTCACCACATTCCAGATAGTATGCCAGCAAGTTTCCTGTATATTTGAAACTCCCGATTTGGTTTTTACCCCTAACGACCTATAATCTTGGCGCTTGCCAACAAATCATAGGCTGCTAGCCAAGTTCAACCCGTCATTGTTCTAGATTAACTTGAACCACCCGCACAAACTCTTGACGCTTGCCAACAAAGCTGTACGACCGTCTCGGTTAATTGTATATCCACGCAAAAAATAAATATCACTCAGCTCCCATTCACTATGTCTTGACGCTTGCCAACATACATAGCACGAATATTAGGTGCTACCCATCTGAAATGACGGAGGGTTATAGCTGGTTTTTGGCGAAAAACCTTTAACGTAATGAACTTGATATCGTTGAAGGAAGCTAGTGATTTTGAAATGAGTGGTTCAAACTCAATTTTGAAAACTTTTGGTTTTGTAAAAAATCGAGTAGTTTTGAAAAGAACCGTGGTTTTGAAATTTGATTCCGAGAACATCTTTTAGGTTTATTTTTTTCTTGCATTAATCAAAATTAATGTGGTCCCATCAATTAAAACCTATCACGCCAGAAAAGAATGAAAATAGAATGTACGTATATACCATCCGCATTCACCACGGGCCCAATCATGCACCGTTAGGTTACTTAACTAACGACAGAGCGGGGCAAGCGCGAATATAAAACATATACAACATTTATTTATCTATATATAAATATATAGTCATCTCAGGCATAATATAAGCAACATCACAGATAAGCGATAAGCAATATGAAATTACGGATAATTTAGGAGCCCCGGGTTTCATTTAATCACAAATGAAACTCGACGTTCCCCGATAGTGTGGATAGCCCATGCAATGTAGAACTAAGACCCCTACGATGCGGCAAGTTACCCGCCAATTCTAGAAGTGAGGCAACCCGCACTCTAGAACATGAGTGGTCACCCGGCACTTCACGGAATCCGGTAACTTGAGCACTCCATCGTGGTCATCCTAAAACCCCTACAAGTGCGGTGAATAACCTGCCAATTCTAGAGCTAGGCGGCTTAAACTCGCCACTGCGAGACGACCATCTATCGCACTCTAGAACTTGGTTATTCGACCATTTCTCCACGGGTTTATCCTAGTACAGAAATGAAATAATATACAACGATGATATCGACCTCAACTCGGCCGTGTCCCAATAAAAGAATATACAAATAGACAGATACGACAGTCCACATGTCGGACGCTCGTCCCGCGATAATGAATAAACAAATGAATACAACTGTACAACCAACATCATATGAGGGGCTATCTATCATGACAATCCGTATAAACTATCATAGAGATAAACATCACAGCAGCGGAAGTAAGTATGTGCAACCCCGTATAAATGACATATAGCAATTAGACGGTGTTTAAAACACATACACAACAACATAAACAAAAACGATGCGTAGGTTTTGATCGAAAACGTTTCCGTAAAGCCTGTAGAAAAAATTTTCAGAGAACCAAATCTGGGGGGAAATGAGATATGCTAAAAATCACAAAACCCAATACCCAAGATACTGGACGAAAACGAGGCGGAGCAGAGATGCTCTGGCCGGCCCAGCATGCTCTGTTCCATCTCATTTTCGTTACGCATCATTTTTTGCTTGAATAAAACCATCTACAATATGCTAAAAAATATTTAGGGTCCGTTTGAAATTCGATAGAAACTTGGGTGCGGGGTTTTTGAAATTACGGAAATTTTCAGTTTTGAAACACATGCATCGTCTAAACTCTAGTTTTGGTGTTTTGGTAGATCTGATACCATGTTAAAGTTCCTAGCGCCCTAGCCGCTAACCGCGGCCGTTGCGGAACGAAAAACTTTAACTTTTAAAATCTTGGCGCTAGCAACTACGACCTAGAATCTATCCAAACACTAAAACATGTAAACTAAGAGGATTCTAACTACTCTGTTAGAATGTTATACCTTAAGATCTGTATCCTTCAGTCTTCTACTCCTCTTCTTTAGCTTCTTGGGTCTTCGTGATCAAGCTTGACCGCCGATCTTCTTTAGTCAAAGATGATCCACCCGAGAGATATGGTTCAAGGCTCTAGTTTTACATAAATGAAACAATTAAATATCCTAACTTACTACACTAAGATACTTAGAGATGTAGTGAGTTGTTCTGTTATTTTTCTATCTTTTTTCCACCTTTGATTCTCAACACATGAGAGTGTAGGGAGGAAAAAGGAGGAGCTCAAGAGAAGGAGAGAGAAAGAGAATGGTGAAAATGGAAAAAATCTCTACCAAAATAATAAGGCTAGCATGGTTTTGATAAAATCATTTTTGCAATATTAAAAAACCAACCATATTTGAATAGTGTAAACAAATGAATTAACAATTCATTTGTCTACCCTATTCATCCATGCCTCCCACCATTCTCAAGCCACCTCACCCCTCCACTTCATTTCCAATTTCCATAAATGGAAATACAAAGGAAATGAGGTTTCCTCCTTCTAGAATGTATCTTTGTATACATAATAAAATACGTTTCCACAAATACATGCTCGTATTCGTATAAATACGAATACCCAAGAGATAGGAAAAATACAATGAACATAATACTAGGATATACATATCGATATATATATATATATATATATATATATATGTAAATTATTAAATCAATACTTGATTTAATGATCCGGCTTAATCCTAAGCCGGCTAGTACTATCAACCGTCCGATCAACAATCCATGTAGCTAATACACTCATTTGATTGAAACCCTGCATGTATCAAAATACGGCTATTATATCATTTCGCCTGAACCAGGAAAACCCTATGTATAGGACTCTAAAGACTCGACAGTACGCTAGCAGTAGGTTTAACCATAAGTACGTCAGCGGCACTAGCTGTATGTAACGACTATCCAGGTACCTATCGAAAAGGAAGGCCGACGAGCAAGCTTATCTGAACCCCGACTGAGCCTATCTGTGACAATCTCTGTACAGTCCGGTCTTTTTGTCTGAGAGTATTGCATACCGGGTCTAGGGGTGGTAAACGTCAGACCGTAATAACCCAAAAATTCGTGCTAATGTGGCTCAGGACCAATCCGAGAAACTACTGATCTAACTATCAGTAATCTCAACTGTCTTGGCTAAGGTGTTATGGTTTTGTCCAACCGAATACACTGCGATATCGACTCCTTATACCGGGAGGGACGAATCCCCAACAATTGCTCACTGCTACTATACCTGAATAAAACCTGTTTGCACGACTCAGTAGAGTCATGTTAGGGTAGTAATATAGGTATAATGGGAACTCACATGAGACAAATGACGATCTCGGGTCTAAAGACTAACATGTACTCATGTTACCTGAAAACTGCTATTTGACGATAGATATAGTACCATCTAAAAGTTCTCGGCGAGTCCGTCCAGTGTACTCATCCCCAGTAAGCATCTGTATACAATCTTAGGTGCCAAAGACCAATGGTTATGGGACCAACCATCGCCCCTCGTCGGAGTCTAGAAACTTATATACCAGTCTACTCCGGAATATCGATGCCCAGTCTCGATACTCCCACGACTATGGACATTTAAAGATGTGTTTATGGACTATCCAGCCCCCACATGTATGATCGTCGTTATAACGCTGATAGTCAAGCAATAATCTTATGGACTTTATCAACATATATTAGCGATATATGATAAAAAGTAAAACATATACACATGTTAAGATAAAGACAAATCAAATAGTATACTATCATATCGAGCAAGATTGTCATGTACATACATATGTCCAAGCTTCCACTATATAGATACAATAATGCCCTTTAGGGCATACATATCCAACAGGTTGTTGCCTCTTAGAATCTTTTTAAATATACAAAAATAAGATCAAACAAAATCTAAAACAATAAAAACTAATTTTTTTTATGCGGCGCAAAGAGTCCTGCATAAACTGTTTGTTGGAAAAATCAAGATTAAGGAAGAACGAGAACTTACCTAAAGTCTAGATCTAAGATATGTTTATGGATGAGCAACATCGAGGATTCTAGACCAACGACGGTTGAAGCACGTGTTGCTGCAAATAGGTAGGTGAAATTGTTGGGGATTTACCTCATTTTCATTGTAAGATTGACACTTCATAAAAATGAAACAAACTTTATTAAAATATACGAGAAGTTAAACAAACAACGAGAAGAAAATTTCAAAAGCCAAAAAGGAAATTCGGCCGATTTCGATATTTATGGGGTTTTGGCAGAAATTTTGAAGCCCTGGTTTTGTCGCCAAATTTCCTCCTGCTCGTCACGATCTCTGGTCTCTGAAAGTTCGTCTCGTTTCCTCCCTGCAACGACGCCAAAATCTTGATAGGATTTTTATAGTTTTCCAAATTAAACCGCAGGTATACAGCTTTATCGCTACTGATACTTGAGGATCGTTCTCACGAAGAGATATTTTAATTTAAATTTAAAAACAAGTTAAAGAAAAGATTTGATTTTAAATAAAATAAAATTGCAATAATTTAAAAGCGCGAAATTTAAAAGTAAGGAAATTTAAAAAGATTGTTTTACTTATAAAAGGTATATCTAGGGTTTTGATTTGCTTTTCGAATGTGGTGGTTTAAATGATATTTTTAGTTCTTTTTCTAGTTTTAATTAATTATCTATCAACAACATAAAAGTATAAGATAAATTAATTATGATTTAATCTTATCCTATCAATTATGTTATCTCATTTAGATTTAATTAAAACCCTAATTCTAGTTTCTTAACCTAACTTAGGGTTAACCATCTATATGTATGTGTAGGCCATAAATCTATAAATAACATGTTGTAGGTTTTATTCTAAATTAGATTAATTACTAGATTAGAATATTAAAAATCTATACTTTATTCTTATCGTCCCTAATTAAGTTTCTAGACGCCGTCTATTATGAACTTAATTAGTTTTTAGGTATTCTAATCTATCCATAATTTTTATTAAAGACGTCAACTTTTTAATCATAAAAATTACTTTTTTAGATCAGTACAAGAGAAATATAAACATCTAAGAACATTCATACTAAAGTAAAGAACATATAAAGATAAGAAAAACATCCACAACTTTAGATGCAAACCAAAAAAAACATAGACTACTAAATTAGCCAGGCGTATTGAAAATAAAAGAACTAAGCTTTATTAATGACATAAAAAAAACTTACAAATCGCCGATATCTCTCTAGATAACCCTAGTTCGAAAGTAACAAGAAAGATGATATAACTTAATCTATACAGGAGTTTATAGTCTTTGGGTAAAAACGAAAAAGGTATACAGAACAAATCGTAGCTCAAAATCCGGGTTTGTTCCGCCTCTGCATTTCGGCAAAATTCAATATAGGCCAAATCGGCCGAACTTTTAGGGCTTGGCAGTTTCTTACTTTCTCCATAAAATTTGTCTTGATCTCTAGATCTTCAAAGTTTGTTCCAAAACAGCTAATTTGTTATCGAATTTTGATTTAACTCCGATTTGATTTCCATTGCATGCACGTATCCTATTTTTAGTACAATTTTCCGTCCTTTTGCATTTAAACCCTGTAACCTGTATTTATTGACAAAAATACCCAAAGTAGTATAAAATATGAAATATAAAATGATAAATGTGATATAAAAATGTGCAATAAATTGCACTAATTAGATGACTAGATGATGAAATAATTTTTTTTTTGTTGGTATTTTAGACATGCCCCCAAAATTCTATGCTATTTTGATATATCCCCGTTATTCTTGGATATTTCCAATGCCCCCTGAAATTCCTTGAAAATTTTCATATAACCCCAGCCGGTTAACTTGTTAATTTTGAAATGCTTGTATTTTTCTAATATTCTAATTTATTCAATACTACTTTACCCCTAAAGCTGTCTCTTTCTCGAATTCCTTCTTCTTCATCGACTCTAATCAATATTCTTGGCTTCTTCCATATTTTGAACTTTTCTCCCCAAGCTATTTCTCCTCCGTTCTCAAATACTCTCGTTAAAACCCTAAACGAAAGCCTAAAATCAACAAAACCTAAATAAATAAACTATAAATCAACAAAACAATAGACAAAAGAACCCCAAATCAACAACACTCTAGTCAAAAGAATCCAAATGAACAACCCCTAAAGAAAAACCCCAAATCAACAAAATCTAAAGAGCCCCAAATCAGTAAGGTCCTAACCCAAAACACCAAATCAACAAAAGCCGAAGAACTTCTCTCTCTACCCCTATCTCTTAAAAGCTTAGTCTTACTGACAAAATCTAATCTGATCAAAATCATATTATAAGAAAAATAAAAACAAATTGAACTTGTAGAAAATTCATAACTGGATATTTGCTTCTATTTTTTTGACATATCATCAATGCAAAATCCTATTAGAGCCCAAAAATTTCATAGTCAGTAGAGATAGGAGGAGAAAGAAGATGGTGTGAAAGGGCAATTACGTATTTTCATCTCTCACCATTAATATTAATTGCTTCTTAACGGAATTAGGGGGTATATAAGGAATTTCAGGGGGCATATCGAATATCCAAAAATAATTGCGGGTATATCAAAATAGCAAAGAATTTTCAGGTATATCGTAAGAAACCCTTTGTTTTTTCTCCTTTATTTTGAGCGATGCTGTAACAGTGCAGATTTTTTTTTGGATCCGACCCGAATCCGAAACTTCTCAAACCTTAAACCTCTCACTATGATATAATCTTACCAACTCTTGTCTCTCTCTCATTCGCTGTGGGCTGCGCATCCAAAACGCCGGTGAGAAATTACTCCTCACTCATCTCCTCTTCTTTTTATCAACTCTAAATCTAGGGTTTGTAATCATTTTTCTTTTTACTGCTCAGCTTGAGATCTGTGCATCATCGAGAGATCATCATCAGTGCATGGAGCTAGGGTTAGGGTGCTTCAATCGATCTTATTTGTTTGGATTATGATGATTTTATGCTTATTTACGAGAACCCATCTGAAATCTGACAAGAGTAAATAAGTTATCCATAAAAAAGGGAACTTTTATGAATGTGGGTGGGTTGCCAACCCCGAATTTATGTTTTTAGAGAATATAATAGATCGATCAACAATACCGAGTTGGATGCTGATAAATTTGGATATAAAAATAGGCGGAACGAAACATTGAGTTGAATCATTAAGCTGGCAAGTTTGGTTTCGACATTAGGATGGAATATGAAATTTAGCATTGAATCTTGATTTTCAAGGTCTGGTTTCAACCTAGAGTTACCCGAGATGATTGAGTGGAAACCCAAAGTTGAATCCATGTTCTCCTGCCAAGTTCGTAATCGGCAAATATTTAATCAGGATTCCGGACTTGGCTTGTCTTAATTTAGCTCAATGTCTCTGAGTTTGTTGTGAGCATTGGTGAAGATTGCTTGCAGACTTCACAAATTTAAATGGAAGTTGCATTTGTTATCCTTTGAGTTTATCTTGAATACGGACTTGGCAAGGCTGGATCAAGAAGAAAAGTTATTCCTATGTGTGTTAGGTGTACATTTTCATCAGGAGACCTGGCATAGCATAAACTAGACTCAGTTTTATAATTTTGTTATTAGGTTGATTATAAAACAATTTAGCCTTTAGTTAGACGACCATTCATGGATGTATACTGGGTATTGGCAAATGAAATTTCTGAAAATTATAAGGACCTGATGATATATTAACTAAAGGCTGTACTCGGACCCTTGTGTTACCTTATGTGTAATAAGCATTCTACCATCAGGAAGGCGAAAAATGAAAGCGAATGCCCATCATCGGCAGGTTACTCATCATTTTTCATTTTATTTAAGGTTTTTTTACTAAATGGTCCCTAAAAACTTAGGTGATTCCTGAACCCCCATACTTGATAATTACTATTTACTCCAAAACCTTAAGTTGTTACTTTTTACCCCCTGCCCCCCCTCCGCCAAGATTTTCATCCAAAGATAACGTCGCTGTTAGTAATTTTTTAATACCTCCTCAATTACCCTCGACTTCAATCGAGAATCGATCTTTTTATTCTATTTCAAAGCTCTCTTCTCAATTACAAGCAACTTCTCTCCCTTCGATTTAGGTTTTTTGCTTATCTTTAGCTTGCAAATCTGACCATATTCACATTCCACCAATGCACGAGAAGAGAAGGTTGTGGAAAAAAATCCAGTATCCATGGCGAATTGAGTTTTGATAGAGCAAATCCCTAGCTGTAATTTTGACTTGGGGCCGAACTTGGGGATTTTAGATGTAGGAGAAGGGTTTGGGGGTTTAAAACCCTAGCCTCGACATCTCTCCGTTAGATGCCGACAGAATGAAAGAAAGTTAATATTTTTAGCAAGTCGTGGGACCTTTTAGTAATTATTTAGAGTTTTGGGAGAGTAAATAATAATTATCAAGTATTGAGTTTTTTTAGTAATCAGTCAAATTTTGAGGGACTGTTTAGTAAAAACCCTTTATTAAAATAGTATTGAGTTCTTGCTACTAATAATTAAGTTAAATTTGGTTTGAAAAGTTTGGTCTTTTGTACAGTTAGGCATACATTGATTATTTGACAATATTGAGTAAACTGGAGTTTATTGTGATCTTTCTGTAAATAGCAATTTGTCCTGAACTCTAATGGAACATAATTAATTTATCCTGTAGTTTTTGTTTCCTGCAACTGATAAAAGATGTGTATGGAGCTGCAGAGTAAAATGTAAGATGTAGGAAATTTGGTTCAAACCTGCGGGCTTCTAGAGTATTTATAGCGTACATTCATTACCTGATTTACTTTATAATCACTGGATGAATTAGAATAATTAATAAATGGCATTTGCCCATGTCCATATTGCAATTTTTGATGTAGATAATCTGTCATCGATTTATCATAGTGCAATAACCTAATTCAATGCATTCTATTACTCTCAGCCTCTGACAGAGACACTAGTTTTGGTTTTAATTTTCTAGTTTTCTGAGTTAGTAATTTCAACTGATTTAAAAGATTTTTTTAAATATAATTTTTG
Organism: Agapanthus africanus; assembly: GCA_030015575.1. Lineage (NCBI taxonomy): Eukaryota > Viridiplantae > Streptophyta > Magnoliopsida > Asparagales > Amaryllidaceae > Agapanthus > Agapanthus africanus. The sequence goes on along the minus strand of JASDDO010000014.1, from coordinate 612,930,770 downwards.
AATAAATAGTTCATAAATCTATATCTGCCCCCTTTAGAACATTTTTCTTTACTTGTTGATGGTAGACCTTGAAACAAGGTTCGAGGTTTCGGCCGAAACCACTGATGCGTGGTGGTTTCGTATCGGTTTCGGTGGAAACCGATACGAAACCAATCGAGACCGAAATGAAACCAACCATACAATATCGTTTCGGCTAAAACCTTTAAAAACTTATTTTTTATACCATTTTTATTGTCATTGTGATCATTGTAGGCCTTCTTGTTAGAAAACCACAAAAAAGTGAACTCAAACCCTATATTAATACTTATCTAAATACACTTTTCAATATATTTTGTATCATGGCTGAATTTTTAAATACTAAGATTGTTGTCTTGTAATATAGAAGCATAAATTTAAGTATTTAATATATCTACACTTATGTATGTTGTATTACCGTCGAAACCGAAACCCGAACCGAGATTAACGAAACTAGCCGAAACCCAACGAAACTAATAAAATTAACGAAACTAGCCGATACAAAATAAAGGTGGTTGTAGGCAAACACCTTTATCATGAGTTTCAGGTTCACTGTCTTTTGTCATCCTAAATGACTTGGGACAATGTGCATGTCAGGTATTGCACGATGTATTAGATAATACGACTATTATCCGTACCAACGTATTTTGCTAACATTGTATTCAGCTAGTATATATCACACTGAGATATCATTGGCATATATGGGTTTCAAAGATAAATATTTCTCTACTTTATTTTCCGTGATAATAATATTTATGTTTCCTTTGTGCATGGATTGAGGAATTTTGCCAAATGATGCTGGGACATTGCGCAAGGGCTTTGAGCACTAACTAGTGCAATGAGATATTGTTATGATAATCCCTTCTGATGGCAGTTTGCTATTGTTTGAGACTAAATTTCATAACACTAAGCTATGACGCATTTTGAACTTTGAAATATTCATATCCTAATAGTCCCATCAACAACCTTAATGATAATGCAATTCTTCTTGCTTTCTTCTTCATGTTTTGCTTACAAAAAAAAACAAATGATGTTGGGATATTGCGCAAGGGCTTTGAGCACGGCATATTGTTGTGCAATGCAATAAAAACGAACCAGAATCATCCCTTCTGATGGCATTTCAATTTTTTTTTGGTTTTTTTGTCATCACCGTCTATGAGATATGAGTCTATGACTACATGCGGAATGACTTATAGCTATTTTTGTTTGAAAGAGAGAATCTAATTGCAAATCCCTTGATAAGTAAGTACTCCTGCTTCTGAGCTTTGTGATTTTTTTCATTTGATACAGGAGAGAGCTAAAATATTGTGCCAGTAAATATGGTACAGAATAATGTCATTTGGTCATCCTTGGCAATAGCAATTTCTATTTTTACTTGCTAATTATAGTTTTATATAAATATTTTCTCTTTAATTTACCTACCAGCACTCTACTTCCGTTAATATCAGGCAACTTTGTTCAGCATAATACCTTTGCCACACTGTCGAATAGCCATATAATTAACTGTTTCACAAATCTGAATATATGAGTGATCATTTTGCAATAGGTAATATTTCATCTAATGTGTCTGCTTATTCTGTTTGCTCTTAACGAGTTTCTTGCTTTGTTCTAAGAAAATTTGTTCTTCCTACGAAATCTGTACATTTAAGCTAAAAGTACTGTTTGTTTTTCTGATCTGGAAAGGTTTTAAGTTAAAAAGTGCTGGTTAATAGGTAACTTGGTCGGTGCAAAGACTCCGGAACTTTTTACCCTTTTAGCTATTAGATGTGACTGTTTGGATGAAGCAAATGAAAGTTGGGATATTACCATGCCTGAAATCCAGAGTGATTTGTCTTGTTTGAATTTAGGATTAACCGGTTTGGTTCAAGAATATCTTAGTTAAAAATTAGCCGTTTCACCAATTGATTTGTCTGTGTTGGATGAATGAGGAATGGAAAGGAAAGGGAAAGAGGAAAGTGTTGTTTCTTCATAGATTTGTTTTATGAAGGTTGCTATAAATCCAGTCCAATTCAGAGAAAAGTTGGTAATAATTATATTTCAATGCTCTTATGACCAGGGGCGGAGCCGGGTTTTTTTTGTTTGTGGGGGGGGGGGGGGCTGGGGCCAGGCTCCCCCAAGCCTCCGGCGAACATATATATAAGAATACTTTTCTACAAATATTAATACAACTTGTACAAAGAGTAGTTATAATCCATTGGTAAAGGCATTGAGTTGTGGCTCAAGAGGTCCTAGGTTTGCATTTTAATTACTTTTTCATTTTTAAGGCCGCATTTTAGGTACTTTAACTAAAAAAACTATTGTCCATTGAAGACTTTGAAAGTTTTAGCAATTAGTATGAAGTGTATGTTTAATAGGATATATTTGGCTTTGATATATGTATTATTTTTATTTCAACTATAAATATTATATTAGAGAAACAAAAACAATATAAAAAATTATTTACATAACAATATACTAAGAATAATATATTAATTCAAGTTAATTTATGATGTAAACATCCACTAAATCACATATTTTTGAAGTATTATTTATTTTGAAAATTGCAGATAAAGTGTAACTTCTTTCTATATGAAGCCTTATAGTTGAATCAATACTGTAAAAGCAGAAAAAGATAAGTGCACTAATTTAAAATGGTTTTTAAAATTGGTAATATTTTTCAATAAATGAGCATGTTTTTATGTTAAAGAAAATGTTTTATCTGGCCCCTCAAAACCAAATTTTTTGGCTCCGCTCCTGATGATGACGTTGCATGACTCCAGCCATCCTCAACAAGGTGCCACTCTAATAGGGCTCTTATTAGGTGCTTCCCTTCTTTCCATTCCAATTCTAAGAGGAATCATCATGATCAGGTTAAAAAGTGAGTAGAAAAAGTTTATTTGAGGCTTTACGAAAATCACCTTACCTTAATAACAACCTATTTGAAGAAAGACATTAAACTGGATGGACGGAGATCAAACGGAACATAAAGCTGTAAAGCAGGCTCTAGTATGACCCTCATCCTCTCTAATCTAAGAAAGGGATGGGAGCAGTTTTTGCATGACAAGGCAAACCAATTGCTTATTGACTTGATTTCTGAATGACCTTAACTTACCTGCCGTGGAAATTGAAATCCCAATATATACCGTCACTCTAACGAAGATCAGTTGGGAGGAATTGTCATCATCGAGAGAGGTAATAACTAATAAGAGACTTGAGGGTTATCTAGGTGGGATGTGCATATTCAAAGGCTCAACTGATTAATTAAGATCTAATTCAAGGGTCAGATTTCAAAAATAAAGCTACAGAAGGGATTGCATGGTTTTGCTCGAATTCTTGACAATCTATTATCACTTATCAGTGACTTGCCATTAAAAGGCACATCACTTTATCTTCATCGCTTCTTAATTCTTTAAGTAATAGCTTGGTTTTTGGATAGGCGTTAGTTTGTTCTTCGAGGGAATTGGAATGGAAGATAAGATGACACCTGACAATAGCTTTTCCAGTTTGTTTCAAGGGAAATGAGTGGACAAGAAACGGGCTTTAACATCATGTCTTATCCTCGTGATGAAGCTTAAGTCCTTAACCTTTGTTTTTCCTTGAAATGGTGACATTTTAACAATGACGAGAAATTTTTTTATAATTGTAGGACTACACCTGCGAGAAATCGACACTCTCCTTTTTCTTTGCTTTTCATCTTAATCCTAAACAGACGACTGAATTGATGGAAAGGTCAACTTCGCAATATGATTTTCGTTGAAATGAACGAGAGAATCACAATTCATAAAAGATGAACCCTCTTAATTTTTGACATGGTAATAAATCCAATCTCTCATTCTATCTATTCTTGATTAATACAATATCATGGTTTCGGAATCTCTATTTATTAGGTTTCCATCGAAAACATATATAGCTTTAAGGAAATCATGCTCAACGCGCATAGCATTATGAAACTAAACTTGAACCATTTCAGAGCCATGTTTTTGCATCGATGTCAGAGCCTGGATTGTCAAGTTAGGGTGCCGTGCTGGCCCTTTCAACTAGGTCATCCTTGGGATTGGCCTGAAGTGGATAAATCATATCTAATCTGGTTCTTAACACATGGGGTCTAAATCGGGATAGTGCTAAATCATCAAATCCGAAATTGGACAGTTGTTTCTTGAGCTTGTTTCCACCTGATATCTCACTCTTAAAGATTGCTCAGCCTAATTTGGTTTGATCGATTTGATTAGGATCTAATTTTGGGAGGAGAAAAGATAAGACTACTACTAGAATTTACTTAAAACTTAGGCCCTTATATCTTGTACTTCTAAATTGGTTTGGCATCCAATGTTTGCATTCTTATATTTCTAAATGTAAACCATTTGACAGTACAAAGTTCTGGTTTATTTTCTCACATTCCCCAACGTTCCATAGGCTGTAAAATAACTAAACTTGCATTTTAATATTTGGCAAATGTATTCTTATCCTGTTTGCTCATGTGTATTACTTTAGATTAAACCAGTACTTTGTTGTCTATTTATGTTGATTTTTTACTTATGCTTATCCCCAAGGTTTAAATATAAAACATATAATACCATACGTATTGGCCGGAACATGTCTGTCCAACAACACCCGTAGAATATAGGTCTTGGCCAAAAAGTAACATCAATCAAAACCTTTGTGACATTACACTCGCAAACAAGAAAGATCCTTTCTATTACACCGATCGCATCTCAAAGCTGTGACATCTCACTCACGAACAAGTGCTCTACTACTGCAATTTAGATGATCTTGCTCCTCTGGCTGGGATGGTGTGGAATAGAGTTTAACCGCCTTATAAATAATATCTGCGCTATGTTAATAAGTACAGCAAGCGACGAAAATTGGACAACATTTTGATGTAGCAGTAACCACTTTTTGCAACTAAGCCAAACGGATCCCCTTGTTTCGATATTTGTTGTAGTTGAACTAGTAATGTTTCATAGAAAATTGTTTTTGAATACAAAGTAAATCAACCATTATCTGACATATAAATTAAATTATCTGTTAAGTGAACATAAGTTGATATCTTTTTGACTACGTACTCAACCGGTTCTTAGCAATCTTCATCCTCACATGATGCTTTTCCTTATATTATTCAGAATACTTGGCAGCTTACAATTATGTTTTGTCTCTAAATCTCGTTTGTTTGTTTATATTTGTCATTTTTTTAGCAGGAATGGTAGGATATGCAAAAACATGCAATGAGATTAGGTCAATAATTAGGCCTGTTAAATGCTTTTGCTTCCCCACCCACCCCCAACCACCGTCTCTCTTTTATTGATGAAAAAAGCGAGAGGAGTTTATTTTTCTCATCATGCCCATTAATAATATATCAAGAATATGTTGTTTTTTTGGGGGGGAGGGGGGAGGGGGTGATGTTGCTCTCCTATTAGGGTTTTGGTAACTCTTCCTCAAAGTAATTCTGGAGTGAGCATGATCTAGCTGTGATTGATGGGATGGAATGGTGATCTCCTTGGTATATTTTCCCACTGCATGTCTCTTTCGGCATGCATACATTAAAATTACTTGAATTTAAACACCGTCTTTACTCAGATTTCACTGCAGTGTAAGTTGTAAAAGCATATGGTTGTACGCCTATACCAAACTGGCTTTTTTCGGGGTAAGAAATTCTTGCTGTTTAATTTGGAAATTTGCTAAGCATCTGTATCTGTTGAATTACTTGATCATTCATTTCTTTTTCTTTCTTTAGATTGAGTGCAGGTGAGACTTGAGAGCGCCGAGAACTGCTAATACTATTTGATGGACATACATATCTTCATTCGCAGAATAAATTTCCTGATTGATCTGCAATTATTTTCAATCTATCCCTTATTTTTTGTACCTTCTTTTGTCTATCATCATTGCTTGTATTTGGATTTTGACGCAGTCAGTACTTGACTGATTGTGAACTATAAGAATATAGAAGCCAGTTCTCTAAACTAGCCGCACATTCTTGGAATGTTTGTTCAGCCAAAGGAAACATCAATCTCAGCAGAGTATGATATGTATTATTTTGATTGTGATGCTGTTGGAGAGGAAAGACGGGCGTTATCATTTTCTCCTTGTTCATTAGTCCTTCTTTGGCTAGCAGTAATCTTACAAAGAATGGAAATGGTTGTTACTCACTTGTTGTTTTCACTTGCAATTTTTCTGTTATTGTTTAAACATTAACACATGTTGAAGCCAGAACAATTTGGGATCTAAATTGTGGCTGTCCATAGAGAATTTTTGTATTCAATGGTGTCATATCTTATTAATTTTTGTGGAGTCTTTCTCCTGAAACAGTGAGAAAAATAAAATTATGGTACTCTTGTACAAATTGTGTGTTGGTTTTTCCCATCATTTTCATCTTTTATACTCTATTGCTTCCAAATATTATTAGGGGCCTTTTTTTGGAAGTTTGTAAAATATATTCAGATGAAATCATGGTTTTTGATGAAGAATGTTTGCATGCTGTGTGGTGCCATCTTATTAATATTTGGGGAAGTCTTTCTCTTGAAATTGAGATAAAATGTAAAATAATGGTACTTTTGGTTTATGTTGGTTGTCTAGCCATCTTATTAATGTTTATTTCGCATAAATATTTTTAGATGCTTTCATAGTTACAGCTATTAGTTTGGACATATGAAGATTTATATTTTAGAAAATTTTAGAATCATTTCTCAAATCAGGAGAACAGAGGGAGGAATGAAAAGAAAAGAAAAGGCTTTCTATCATCTATAACTAGGGTTTCGATTTTCTTAACATCTCTTGCATTTAGCATTCAAATTTAGGGTTTCGAGTAGATTGCGCAACTAGCATACAAGATGCCAAATCTAGCATCACCTGACATCACAGCAATCAATCTTGGATATTTTCTTGTTGGATTTGGGGGAGCATTCAACTTCATGGTGACTTGGTGAGCTCTCACTTCTAGTGTTCGTCTTCTTCATTTGCTCTTGTGAAGTACAGATTTTGAGCCGGCAATATTCTCATATGGCATCTATTTATACCCTTTTGTTCATCACTATCACTTCACGTTCCTCAATTTTTTCAAACATCAATTAAGATGGTAGCATCAACTTCTACTTTTTTCCTTGATGATTTTGAAATGGGATATTTTTGTTAACTTTTTGCTCAAATGCGTATGTGAATTTTGTTTTTGTTTTGTAGGAGGAGAAGAAAGGAGAGATTGTGGAAGGGAAGGTGCATTGGAAGGGGAGGCCGGCACAAAAGGGAGTCCATGGGGGGTTTTCCTCATCATTGTTGGTATTGGGTAATCATTTATTCCTTTTTTTAATATGTAATTCGAGTCGAACATTATTTTCACCCATATCTAGGTGAATTCAGAGGAACCTTGTAATTTTGTATAGCGAAATATCATCTATTCCTTTTCTTCTAGACTTTTCTACCATGTCTAAGTGAATTTAGTTGGTCGGTCGTATAAGATTGTTTCAATCGTGTCTCGTTGTCTCTAGTTTACTAGACAGGAATTCGGCACTGCATTTAGAGAGGGTTGACGTCAGGTCGATAGTTGGCCGTCGAAACCAAAACATCCGTTGAGCCTTTGCTTCCGTAGCTGGCTTATTTTACAGAAAAGGTTTTGATGATTTTTATCTTCATTATTATCATTATTGTTATTAAGTTTATGTTGGGATTTGATGAGTTTTATTGGGCTGGAGTTGGCCAGCCCCATGAGGGTGAAACAGGGGGTTAGGGCCTTGGGCTTAAGTGTGTGTGTGTGGGGGGGGGGGGGGCGGGGGGGGGGGGGGGGCTCCCACTCCGCCAGGGATGGTCATGCAATCACAGCCATGGGGCTGCGGTCAACCCCATTTAGACATAAAGAAAGATATCTGTCAACCCTTAACACAACTTCAGCGTTTAGGGACAATGTCATTGGCCATGGTAATGGACTTTAAATCTAATCAATGGGACCAAGTTGAGATTTGCATGTCCATAGTGCAAATTTTCAGGTTGCAAGGACAAGGTGGATAAATCCCACGCTATCACCAGCCAGGGAGAAATTTTCTCTCAGTATAACAAACTTTATCTATGGTTAGCAGTTTGGCTAGTTTTTTTTTTCTGTTCACATATTAATCAAGGAAGGTGTTGAAGACAAGGATATAGATAGAGAAAAAAAATCTAATAAACTTAGATGGTGCTCTTTATCATACTTAAAGACAGAATGAATGAAGTGTCAAACATGTCGTTGATGTTCATCATGGGACTTTTTTGATTTAGAAACCCCACTTTGGTATTTGGATCTTCTTGTCATATCTATGAGCATATGATGTTCATATCAGTTTATGATGTTTAGGTGATTGAACCATGTGGATATTGGAGAAAACATCAGTATTTTCTTATGTGCGTGCGTGCGTGCGTGCGTCATCATCATCATCATCATCATCATAGCCGTTGCCATCCAATGGGGCCGGCTATTAAGCAAAGCTCTAGTAAAGATTCGACAAAGTTTTTCGACCGGCTGTCTACGTACACGTCTACCATTTCCAAATAAGCGCCAAATTCATGTTTCAGAAACCTATGACAGGAGAGGGGCTTGTCATAGTCTTAGATGATCAATTGACATCATCCAAAATTTCATAGATTATGAAGAGATCTAAAAGAAAAGGAAAAGAAGATATATTTGCTATATGGAATTATGTTCAACTCTAAGGCACAAATATAACCACGAGTGAAATGGAATATATTCCATATTCTTATGTGCGAGTATGATAACCCTAAATAATCTTAGTTAGAAGGGAGGAAGGACTGTATACTGTTTCAAGATTAGATTTTAAAATAACCGATCATCCCAAAACCTTCCATTTCGTGGGATGGAGAGTCCGCTATGTCTACTAGTGAAATAGAATTTGATTGCATTGAACCAAACTTTTTTCTTTTGGGTGGGTGGGGGGGGGGGGTTATCTCTCCGGTCCTTTTTCCCCATATTTGTTAATTGTCACCAACTTTATCCATGTATTTACTTCACTGAATGAGTAGGCTACAAATTTCCACCTAGTTTTTGCTTTATCAACCTGGAATTAAGATCAAGGCCATTCATTTCATTTGTTGGAAGGATTATTTGGATTCGATGCTTTTGCAAATTTTGCATTAACAATCACTCTGACATCATACTTCAATGGTGTTATGCACTTTGACATGGCCAGTGCAACAACTGTGGTGACAAACTTATTTGGTACCAGTTATATTGTATCGGTGATCATTTCGTACTTGGCGGACACTGTTGCGGGCAGATACAAAGTTGTTCTAGTATCTTCTGGCATAGAATTCTTGGTATACTTATTTCTTCATTCTGCTCTTGTTATTTTCCACATTATTGCAGTAATCTTTTTGTTATTTATTATTACATGAAACATAACTTAAACAATTTTGAAGCCTATCTGCCTTTCTAAATTAAGATTCATTCATGACCATATACAATATGCTTACCATCTGCACAACAACTTTGAAGTCATGGTGAGGGTTGGTAAGTATATTTTTATATTCTAACATGCCTTCACAAGTTGAGTATCCTTATTATAGGCAGAAAACCCATGTTTTTTTGAGAAAAAATGGTGGATAATTAGCCACCCCATTGCGTTAAAAAGATTTTAATGTCTACACCAAACGCCATTAAGGTCATAAATCCACATCCAAACACCAAACTAAACATCTAAGGCATGCAAGCCCCCAAAAAGTACAAGTGCCTCGCATTCGAGTAGCACAAAACCCCAAAAAAAATCACCCCCTCCCTTTACCCTTGTACTCAAATCACGGCTAGCCCTATGTCTCGACTCCCTCGTCTATCTCTTTCCCAGAGTCCGGTTCTTCTTCCTCCTCCCTCTCCAGAATCTTAGGTACCATCTTCCTTATCATTAGTTTTGAGTTATCTGTTAGTATATATGACCAGTTGAGAAGCATCGTACGGATTTGAAAGACAACATTGTTTATGCCATTAAGTTTCCCCCTAAAATTTCTCTCTTTTCTTTCTCTCCATATACCCCAAGTGATCCCCATAATTATAATGTCCCAGTTCTTCCTCATCGCCCCCCAAACTCTTTCTCCAGTATCCCCAAACGTCATTGATCGATGTTGGTAGGAGAAGAATATTATTCTTTGTGCAAAAGTTAGACCATACGTCTTTAGCAAAGGTACAATTGAAGAATATATGATCTCCCGTTTCTTCAGAAGAGTTACAAAGCGTGCAAACGGATGTACCTTGCCTCTTCCGTTTAATCATGTTATCTCTTGTCAAAACTACCTTCTTTGCAACCAACCAGCTGAAGACTTTCACCTTGCTCGGAACCCTAACCTTCCAAATCGCTCGAATGTTGCCTCCTCCCGTTTCCCCTAACCATTGATCACTTTGTATAGCGATCTGACCGAGAACATTTCACTGGTATTCTATCTCCATTTGGGTATGTCTTTTTTGAGGTTATTTGGTCGCCAGTCTTGCAAGAATAGCATGAGTTCCCTCACCTCTTGCCTTTCTTTAGCAGCCAAAGTTCTAAAAGTAGGGCGTCAATCCCATCCGTTCTAGACATCCGCCACCTTCACATACCTATCTCTCGCCAGGCCGTAAAGTTTTGGGAATTTGAATCCTAACGACACCTCACCACACCAGACATCTTTCCAGAAATTAATTTTTTCTCCGTTTCCAATCGTGAAAGTGATCCCTGACAGGAACACCTTTTTGCTCTTCTACACTCCCTTTCAGAAAGCAGAGCAAGTTGTGGTATTCTTAAGCTTACCCTTAAAGAGGTCGTTTCTGAGGCAGTTATCCTTGTCGAAACTCTTCCATCTGCACGCTTTATCATCATATAAGTTCCACCACCATTTTGCAAGCAGAGCCCGGTTCATATCCCTCAAGTTTAAAACCCCCAAACCTCCTAACTCCTTAGGTTTGCAAACCTCCGACCAACGGACCAATGAGTAGCTTGTGTCTTTGTTGCCCCCTCTCTATAGGAACTTTTTTCTTATTTTATCCATACACTTCTCAATGTTTATCGGCAACTCATGCACATCCAAATAATACAATGGTGTAGGGTGTTTTTCGTCACCCCATTGAGATGGGAATACGCGCGCTTATCAGGCGTACTACAGATTCTTCCGGCCCAGAGTAGGCTGGGGTTTATTGATTGTGGGGATCCGAATCTCCGGCAGCCGCGGACTAAGCTGCCGTTAATTACCCCTCGTCTTTGGAGCGAGGGAACCTCCAATTGGCGGGTCAAGCAAGTCATGCGAATTCAATATGCAGTGTTGTGTTTTGAAGGGGTTTTGGATATATCGGAGGCCCCGCGGAGTTTTTACGGGGGCCCCGCTTAGATAAGTTCATAGGAACGTGATCCGAGGTGGGACTATTCAGCGAAATGACTGCGCCAGACGGAAACGGGAAACCCAGTCCAAGGATATGAAGATCCTATCCAGTTTTGCCACACAAGGTTTAGCCTGTCGATTCGACCAAGTGAACAATCTGGCGTCGTTGATTAAGTCAACCATGTGCAGCTCATTAATCAAACCATTGAAAATTCTGTTATCCTTCTCGTCACCCTTACCACTCTTTCTCTCATCCATGTACCTGATTACGTTAAAATCCCCTCTAGAACCCAAGGGTGTTGCCATCTGGTGGCCACAAATCTAAGCTCGTCAAAAAAACCCGAACTAAGTTCTCTTTTGTTTGGTCCATACACAACGGTCACAGCTTCCTACAAACCCCCATGTACAGATTTTACAACTACCGAGACTGAATGCGCCAATCCACTCATCCACAATCGCACAGACATTCTGGTTAACTCCTACCAGTATGCCTCCCGAAGCTCCATCCGAGTTCTTATATCTCCAAACCACATATTTAACTACCCCTTACCAAATCAAGTACTGGTTCTGTAAGTTTTGTCTTGGACAGACACACGACGCCCGATTTATAATCCCCTAACACCTCCATGATCATCCTTCGTTTGTCGGGCAACCCCATACTCCTAACATTTCAGAAAGTGTAATTCATTGGACAACAAACAAGGATCTCCCCCCTCATCTAAAACGACAGACTCTAATAAGTTAAGAAGGTCGTTGCTAACCTCCACTATACTATCGTTATTAAGATTAGCAAAAACATCAACCGTACCCAAACCTAGATACCCATCTAGTAAATCTGACAATAATAAAAGAGTGTTTTTGTACAGTGGTATTTTATAAATTCGCTTTTAAAATGCGCAACCGGTGGGCTTTAAACATGGGTTTGCTCGGTGAGGGCTGCAGGAAATACTTTTGTATCCTAACCATTGTTTTAATTCTCATCCAATCCCAATCCGAGGTGGCCGATTCCAATCCCAAAATCTGATTACCGATACCGAGATCCATACCAAATTTTAAACCTTGGTACTATGTTTACTAATTGGTTAGTGGGTTGCAATATTAAGTTTATTAATGGGTTAGTGGGCTTATTAATGAGTTATTGCTTTACCTGGCATCATTATCATTTATCACTGAAAGATACCCAAAAGTTTACATATATGCTTAACATGTATTAAAAAAATCAATTTAGACATCAATTTTTACGGAAAAGTTTGTCAAATTATTTATAGCTGTTAATTTTTACTTGAAAAGTATTACAATCTGATTTTTTTAATCAAACGACAAAAATATCCTATATTTCATCTGAACGGTCGATATCGCCGAGATCCTCAATTTCTGATCCAAAATATGACCTTCCACTATCAATACCGCTACTGAGATATTAAACCCCTCTTCATACACACTTGTTAATTATCATAAATTTTAATCGCTTCCTTTTTGTACCTTTTCATTAGGGACTTGTCTTGGTAACTGTTCAAGCTCACTACCCAAGTCTTAAGCCCCCAGAATGCAACGTATTTGACCCCACTGCTCTCTGCAAGAAAGTTGATGGTGGGAATTCAGCACTTCTTTACTTCTCCTTATATTTGATCGCAATTGGTATGGCTGGAGTAAAGGCCGGGGTGCCATCGCATGGTGCTGACCAATTTGATGAAAATGACCCTAAAGAAATGCTGAGCATGTCCAGTTTTTTCAATTGGTTTTTACTAGCCGTTGTTGGAGGATCATTTAGTGTGACCTTTGTGGTATGGGTTCAAGATAAAGCAGGATGGGATTGGGGGTTTGGGGTCTCGGCAATTGGTATGTTCTTGGGCCTGGCCGTCTTTGTTGCTGGAATTCCTAGATATCGTATACATGTAATCAGAGGTATCAGCCCCGTTACTGAAATCATTCAGGTACTAGTGAATAAATGAAAGTCTTTCTGTCCTGCTATGATATAATGGTTGTGTTTTCTTTATTTATCTTTGACCTGGGGAAGATTTTCGCTTTTCTATACCGATCATATTTTTGCATGTGTGATGCACTTAGACATTTGATAAACACCATAAAAATTTTGAGAAGGTTTGTTTAAAGATTTTTAGATGAATTTGTAGGGAGTTTTTAAGACTTTGGTTGAGATGTTAAAGATTTAAGAAGACTTGAACAATTAGAATGGAATTTTGAAGTGCTATTACTGCTTAAAATTACAAGGATGTTTCCTGCCACGTGCCATGCGGGGAATTAAATTGGAATTTCAATTTGAGACCTCCTTTGAATTAAAAATAGTAGAGATTAGTGGGTAAAAATAGAAGAATGCCAAGAACAAAAGAAGAAGAAATGTGGATTGGGGCTTTCCTGAATGCCATTGGAAGTTCTGTTGAACATTTTTCCATCTTGCACTCTTACCAACATTCCAAGTTCCTCTTGTATCTTCTCTTTCTCAATCTTGCCTCTGCACATCTATAATTTTGGGAAGTGCTCTGAATTTGTTGTGGAATATTCTTACTTAAATAGTGATTTATTTTACGAAATAAACTCTCTTATCAGCAAGTATTGACATATACTGCCGTCGTAGTTGCATCTATTCAATTAACTATGTTTCTCTCCATAAACTTTAGTTTTATATTTTTATTTCTTCATTGAAGTCGGTCTTCGCCTATCCCTGGCCATTTTTGTTTATGATAGAACAGTGTGGAAATTCATACTCATTTGAAAGCCCATGAAGCCTAAGGTCCCGTTGAGCAGGGATTCACTCTACGTAAATTCCCATTATCTGAAGTTCTGGGAATTTGATGCAAGTTTAGAATATTGACAAGGACACTGGCACAATTGGCACATGAGATACTAACACGTCAAATTCTGAAATAGCCCAACAAATCTCATTGCTGTGGTTATTAGAGATCGTGAGATCTTTGTTGATACCGGGACCAATCATTTCAAATCAGAGAAACCAATTGATTTTGGATTATATTTTGAATGATGTAGACACCTATGGTTTGATGATGTTGTCACTAATTCGAAAATCACTGTGTGCATGCACGTGTGCCATGTGTGTGCAATCATGGATTTCATATTATATCTATGTGCAACTTACTGTAAACAAAATTGTGGTATTAACCATTTCGTTCGTCCCAGATTTTTGTTGCAGCCTTCCGAAACTGAAAGCTTCAGCTTCCTGATAACCCGAAGGAACTGTACGAGATCCCCCAGGATAAGGAGTCAGCTGTGGATGATGAATTCATACCACACAGAGATATGTACAGGTTCGATCTACCAACAAAACGTACCTGTTTAATAAACTTAACGTTCTTATATCCTTTAACAAGCTTATTAACACTAAATTATCACATGGTACAAAATTCTTTTAGGAAAAACATCATATCCGTAAAAATGGTTCCCTATAATTTACTTTTTCAGGAAAAAAAAAATATCCCTCAACCATCAGCATTACTTAAGAGTTATGGGACAGTGGCGGGGCCTTTAACATGGTGTCATAGCAACCCAGGTTCAAATTCCACCAGCCGCTTATTTAAAGGGGATTAACAACTACAAGTCTTTATCCCAAAATTTTGGGGATATTTAACAGTGTAAATAAAAAAGAAAAATAACTTCGCTATGCAAAAGCCCATGATTCGACTCGGAAAAGGGCACTCAAACTGCAGGGGCGATTTAGAATATAAAATTATCTTACTCAACTCTCATCATAAATTTGGGGTTTTGGTAAGGGACTTTGATATCTTTCATGATCTATTTTCTAATTTCTTAATTGTTATCCATAGATTTCTAGACAAAGCAGCAATCCAAACAGAACCATTAACTCCTCACGAAAACCCAAGCCCATGGAAGCTATGCAGGATGACACAAGTAGAAACAGCAAAAACCATCCTCGGAATGATACCTTTCTTCGCTAGCGCCATCATCATGAACACTTTCCTAGCCCAAATCCAAACCTTCAGTATCCAACAAGGAGTCACAATGGACACCCATGTCACCAACTCCTTCAAAATCCCACCCGCTTCCTTATAAATCATCCCTTTAGTCTTTCTAGTCATTATCATCCCAACTTACGATCGGCTCATCATTCCTTTCCTACGAAGATTCACGGGTCATCACACAGGCATCACACCCCTCCGATGAGTTGGTGTTGGCTTGGTTCTCTCATGCATATCGATGTCAACAGCCGCCATAGTCGAAGTCAAAAGAAAAAATGTCGTAAAACGAAATGATATGCTCAATGCGATCCCAGTGTTGCAACCTTTTCCTATAAGCGCG
Source organism: Agapanthus africanus (assembly GCA_030015575.1). Lineage (NCBI taxonomy): Eukaryota > Viridiplantae > Streptophyta > Magnoliopsida > Asparagales > Amaryllidaceae > Agapanthus > Agapanthus africanus. The sequence continues at coordinate 612,915,170 of JASDDO010000014.1, read as the reverse complement.
TTCTGGCTTTGTTTTCAGTTCTTTATTTTTGGTATCGCCGACTTGTTCACTTACGTTGGGTTGCTGGAGTTTTTTTTACTCGGAAGCACCCAAGGCTTTGAAATCGGTCGCAACTTCGTTTTTGTGGTTATCTTTTGGGCTTGGGTATTTTCTGAGCTCAATATTGGTGAATTTGGTGAACGCGGCTACGAAGGGAAATACAAAGAGTGGAGGTTGGCTTGCTGGGAACAATCTCAACAGGAATCATTTGAATCTCTTCTATTGGTTGCTTGCTGCTCTAAGTTTTATCAACTTTCTAAACTACTTGTTTTGGGCTAGGAGGTACAAATACAAGATTCAAATCCCTGTTCCTCCGTAATTACTGCCGGGGTTTATCATTGTTGAGTCATTTTACCTTGCTTTTATTAAATTTTCTCTGTTAAACTGTAAACAGCAAGTTTACAGGGTCATGCTTTGTCTAAGTCCTTACCAAAATCTATGCTATGTAATATGTGAGATTGTTAAGCGAAATTAAGCTTGACTGCAAACTCATGTATCTACAGAGAAACGAATGATTTTGGCCTTTGCCTTCGTCAAATTTATTTAACATTGAACCAGGAAAAACTTCGAGTTTGTTCTCATTGGGTCATATTTAGTCTAAGTACTGCTTACCAAAATCTATGCTTTGTAATGTGAAAGATTATTAAGTAAATTAAGGTTGATTGTTAATTGATGTATTTTCAGAGAAATGCTTGTTTTTCCCTCCTTGCCTCTGTTAAACGAATATTAGTTGCCATCGGGTCATATTCGTCTAATTCTTGCTTACCTTGCAAAATATCCATACAGAACTAATTCGTTTCTTTAACCTTGTCTTTTGTCAATAGTTATTCATTAACTGGAAACCTTGCGTTCGCATTCGGTCATACTTGGTTTAAGTCCTGCTTACAAAAAATCAATGTGTTGGTGAAAGATTAGTAAGTGAAATTAAGCTTGAGTGCGGATCAACATGTTTACAGTGAATGTTTTATTTTCTACCTTGCCTTTTGCCATTTTTTCTCTGTTAAAGTAAAAACCTCAAGCTTGTTCTCATTGGGTCATACCTGGTCTCTGCCCTGGTTACAAAGAATCTATGCTTTCAAATGTGAGTGATAAGCAAGTAAATTAAGCTTGATTGCCAATTAATGTACAGCTGAATTATTATTACCTCAAGCTTGTTCTCATTGGTCATACTTTGGTCTTAGTACTTCTTACCAAGAATTTATGTTTTGTAATATTAAAGGTTACTAAGTGAAAATAAGCATGCTTGCAAATCATTGTATCTACAGAAAGCATTGTTTGTTTACCTTTTCCTCATTAAATTTTCTCTGTTAAACTGGAAACTTATATCTTGTTCTCATTGGGTCACACTTGGTCCAAGTCTTTCATACCAAGAATCTTATGCCTTGTAATGTGAAACATGATTAAGTTAAATTAATCTTGATTGAAAATTAATGTATCATCATCATCATCTAAGCCTTTTCCTATTATATGGGATCAGCTATGAAGCAAAGCTCCAGTAGCAGTAAAGATTTGACAAAATTTTACGATCGGCTATTGCTCTCCAAGTGCGTGCCAATTGCAAATTTCTGGTTAAAAAAAAACTTTGACAAGAGAGGTTGGTCATAGTCATAGATGACTAATTGACATTCTTCAAATTCTTATAAACTATTGGAAAAGTCTATAAGAAGGAGAAAGATGATATATTTGCTATATGGAATAATGTATATACGGATAAATAATTTTTCTTTTGGCCTGTCATTTGCTGAATTTTCTTTGTTCTGATTTGTCGTACCGGGTCTAAGTGATATGGTTGTATTTAGTGACTGGATTCCTCCAACTTGTTTCCTTTTTCCTCGAGGAAAAAGGATATGAGGTGGCAACCCCGCTTTAATAGAAGGCCCCTGCCTCAAATATACATATCCCCAAATTTTTCATCGATCCAAACATGTCATCTTGATCTACATATCATGAAACCCCCTATGTACAAAAAAATCTCGAGATTTAAAGACCTCTAACGTGTTTATCAAACGGATAGAAAAATTAATGGCTTATCGTTATAGAAAAAATATGATCGCTTGATCGCGTTAGAGGTCTTTAAATTTAGAGTTTTTTTTTGTACATTTAGGTACATTTAGGTGGCAGCGAAAAATACACGTTCCAATATTTTTTTCCGACGATGGGCATCCATCATCATCATCTTTATCATCTAAGATGTGGAGACACCAAATATCATGTGCTTCTAACACTTTTTCAGCGGTGAAATAGCAATGTAAACAGTTATATTTTCGGTAAACCGCTAATTTTGCACCCACTAAATCAACGGAGCAAAAGTTGTAGAATCAAATTTTTTTTGGTGTATCCACATCTTTAATGATAAAGATGAAGATAATGAATGCCGATCATCAAGAAAAATCGTGAAGGATGAATTTTTTCCACGCCATAGGAGAAAATACCCTACTATGGCACCTTTCCTCCATTATTCTCATATACATACATACGTACGTATATGAGAACAATGGAGGAAAGAGGTTCTTGGAGGCTTTTTTGTTAGGTGGCGCAAAAAAATATACCCTCCATTTTTTTCGACGATCGGCATTCGTCATCATCTTTATCATCTATGATGTGGATACACCAAATTTCATGTGATTCTTACATGTTTCACCGTTGATTTAGTGGGTGCAAATTTAACCGTTTACCGATTATAGAACTTTTTACGTTGCTAAATCAACGGTTAAAAGGTGTTAGAATCACATGAAATTTGGTGTATCCACGTCTTAAATTATAAAGATGATGATGGGTGCCGATCATCGAATAAAATGAAGGGTTTAGTTTTTTTACGCCACCTAACGAAAAAACCACCTAAGATCCCTTCAAGAGAGAGTACTACTTTCTTTGTTCCCTCTTATTTATTCGGAACATGTTTTATTCTGGTCATAGCTATTGCTTGCTTAGACAGTTGTATGAGCAGATACAAAGGCGCACTGATACCTGCATGCATAGAATTTCTAGATCCGGAGTGACTGCTATTAGAGCCATAATAGCATCCATGCTATTAGATTCAACAGTTCAGATTCATTCAAAATCGCAATCAGCGGTCGAGATTTATGTAAAACAAAGGGGCCTTTGGTATTGGTGTATCCTACGTGCTTTGAACGTAGGATGTGTGGCCAAGATGACTTTATAGCATGGGTGCTATTATCTCATAATAACAACCACTCTTTTTCCGAATTTCTGGTGCTGATCATACTTTGCTTTTCAAAGAAGTGTTTTTTAATTGAAGGCTAAATTGTACTAACCTACCCCTAACTATTTCTGTTTTTACACCAACTAACTTGAACGTTTTTTAATCAGAGTAAGCTCCCTTAAAGTGGTACATATTAAGGGTATTTTAGTGATAAAACTCCCTTAAAACAAAAGCGTACACAGGAGTTCATTGTAATGATAACTCTTAGGTAGATTAGTAAAAAGCAACAATAGTCAAGGGTAATTTAGTGTCATTTAGCCTTTATTGAAAGACGGCGATTAATTTTTTTTGAACGATAACATATTTATATTATATCTCAGTGACTTGGGTTTCTAGGCTTACAAGCTAACAATCCGACACTGAAGCCACCAGTGTACATTATATTTGATCCCAGTTCGCATTGCGAAAAAGTTGGAGGAGGCAATTTGGTGCTTCTCTGTATTGGATTATATTGTGTAGCTTTTGGCATGGCCGGTGTAAAAGCAAGCGTACCACCACATGGAGCGGATTAGTTTGATGAGAACTATCCTGAGGAAGCACCAAAAATATCAAAGTTTTTTCAACTGGGTTTTGCTTTGTTCTTGCATTGGTGGAGTTTTTGGTATGACATTTGTGGTTTGGGCTCAAACCAAAATCTGATGGGATTTTCTTGTGGGCATTCTCATCTTTGCTGTTGGAACGTATCGGATTTCGGTCATTGGTGAAACTAATCCTAACTGAGATTATTCAGGTATTTTTCTTTGCAAACAGTATTGTGTTTGTTTTCTGTTTAATAAAATAAGACTATCGTATTGAATAGTTGCACTTATGTTCAAAATGGGCATAACTCCGGATACATGTTAGGGCACAAAAAGGGCGGAAGGAACACAAAATAAGCCATTTTATATTAAAATAATTGTCATTTCTTTGCGATTTTTCCCTCCATGGCAGTAATATAGTCACTTGATTAACTGCGGGTATACATGGCTTCCTTTCAGAATAACTTCCCGAAAACCCTGACGGCCTCTATGAGATCAACCATGATAAGTAGTCAGCGGCAGAACCAGAATTTCTACCCCACTGAAATATATTCAGGTTAGAGCTATAAATTAAACAACACGTATTATGTTTAATTTCTAATACAAGATAAAAACCTTACAGATTTTTGGACAAAGCAGCAATTCAACCAACAGTATCACCAAATCAAAGCACATGGAAACCATGCAATGTGACCCAGGTTGAGGCAGCAAAATCAATCCTTGCAATGCTAACAATTTTCGTGAGTTTGATGACTTCGATCACAATGACCATATGCCTAGCTCAACTCCAAACTTTTAGCATCCATCACAACAATGGACACTGGACTCGCCCACGATTTCCAAATTCCACCCGCGACAATTTCAGTAATCCCACTTTTATGATCATCATCACCCCAATCTACATTGGGTAACCGTTCCATTACTTAGAAAATACACGGGTCTAGCTCATCTTTAAAGAACAGGCATTGGTCTCGTCCTTTCATGTGTTTCAATGGCTACAGCAGCGATGATAGAAGAGAAATGCAAAAACAGCAGAAAGCAACCGAATGCTTTATGTGATACCGATGCTGCAGCCATTGCCTATGAGCATATTTTGGCTTTCATTTCAACACTTAATATTTGGGATTGCAGATATATTTACTTTCAACACTTAATATTTGGGATTGCAGATATATTTACTTTCGTCGGGCTGCTCAGAGTTTTTCTATAGCAAGGTACCGAAAAGATTGAAATCTACTGAAACTTCATAGCAAGGTACCGAAAAGATTGAAATCTACTGAAACTTCTTTCCTTTGGCTTTCATTTTCACTCGGGTTTTCCTTCAGCGGTATATCGGCGTATTTGGCTATGGAAAAGGATCTCAAGCAGTGGAGGTTGGCTTGCAGGGACCAATATCAATCGGAAATAATTTCTACTGGTTGCTGGCTATACTTAGCTTCATCAACTTCTCGAGCCATTTGTTTCGAGGGCTCAGCGTTACAAGTATAAGCCACAAACACAAGTTGTATCCAATGAGCAAGTTTAAGTTGCTGAAACAAGTTGCCTCCAGTGATCAAGTGATGTAAGAGGGAGCTTTCTTTAGATAATATAAGAGTGCAATTGTTTTGAATTAAAATTCTTATAGAAGGATCTACAGTCTCATACACACGATGCAGCTAACACAAACATGAAGAGAAACCCTCAACTTCTACTTAGTACACACACACATACATACATAAACGATATAATACTTGTACTTTGCTACTACTCTTCAAGCACACAGCTATTTATACATAATACACTAAACTTCTGTCCTAACTCCTCAAGGAAAAGGAGCATGAGCCTTCATCTCAGTCCCCACAACATCAACAGCAAACCCCTTACCATGCTGCTTCCAATAATCCGCGTTCGGATTTATCCACTGGTCCGGCTCCTCGATCTCCAGCCTCGACTCCTTCAGCTCCTCGCTCGATATCTTATACTTGTCATCTCGGCTCTTCAGCAAGCTCGGATGAACCATTCCTGCATTGACCCCTTGCGGGGACATCATGAGCGCCGGAGCACCTAACGGGAGCCGATCTCCACGGTCGACTTGCCACGTGCACCAGAACTTGCCGTACGTCTTGGCCAGGGTTTTGAGCTCGGGTTTTTGGATCATTTCAGGGACTCTGGGGCTCAACCAGAGGCCGGATTTGATCTCGTAAGCGTGGGAGTGCCATAGCTTCTGCTCTTCTTGTGGGAGACCCTCGAAGATATGATCGGATATGATGTACTCAACACCTACATATAAGAACATAGATATCAAGCCTTTGGTGATTTATATTTAAACGTTTCGACGCCATTTTACAAAAAATGTAACAGAATTAAAGAAATCTATTGAGCGTTGTGTTATATTAGCTTGATTTTACGTTCACTGGTTTATTTTTTCCTTTGGATGCACTCTATCGGGAATCCGGGGGCTAACTTCAGTTTTGGAAATGGAAGTTATACTGCATGAGGTGCTTATTCCCAATTGTTTGGTATTTTCTTTATATAAAGTTGGCACTTTCCAAACTTTGAAGTGAATTAAGGAGGAAGGCACACATATAATGAAGATTTAAATTTAATAGGAAAGACAAGGATCAACAACGCTTCTTATGCTCATGAATATGGGGAGTTACTCTCCTCACATAAAAAATTGCAAAATTGCCAGCATGTCATGTCATTATACATTGAGAATAATGGAGTACAAAGTCCAGGTCAAACATGTCAATTTCTTTCTTTCTTTTGAATTTGGGCACCTTCCATAATAAATCTTCATTAAATAGATTTTATGATGGTGATAACATAACTATTCAGTTATAACCAATGAAAAATAGCCACATGGATTAATTAATAAAAGTCATTTTAATATAATTTATTTTTTCTTTGGAGTTCCAATTATATTTCTATCTTTTTCTCTTCAACAAACCCAAATCGGTAAGCTCCACAAATCCTCCTCTTGAAATTACAATTAAATTTTTATATGGCCATTCTTTCTATGTTTTTCTTCAAAAGTTAAAATCAGAATAGCCAACAAAAAGCTGGATTGCAAAATAGGTTTTCAATGTTTAAATTTTGAAACTTGCTGTATTTATCCGGATGTATCTATTTTTTATTTTAATTTTTATTTTAACTTGCCCGCATACAACACATCCATGCGCACACAAGACAAGACGGACACACCACAAATTTAACGTGAAAACGTTAAATTATGGACATTGGCATTGCCATACCAACTTAGCTGTTGGTAGTTGGCGTATCTATGAAAATCGATTTCCATAGGGAAGCTTCAATGTATTAATTTCTAGAAGCATAAATTAATGGCAAAAACAGAAAAAGCTATACCGATGAGATGAGCGTCAGGCTGGTCGGAATCATAGACGGCGCACTGGACGAAATCCTGATTGAGCCTGGCGGCGTAGTGGTGCGTCTCGATCTGACGGCGCAGGTCGTGGCCGTAGAGCGCGAACGTGCACGCGTGCTGCTTCATCTGACGGACCGGCTTCAGCGCCTGCAGCATCTGCGCGCCTTTGTCGACGACGTGGGACCCCACCGTCGTCGGCTTCCCCGGCGGCGTCGGTCCCTCTCTGCCTCCTGCCGCCGTCGTCGGGGCCGGACCCTTGTCGCTTGATGCCATTTCTCTGATATATATGTTTCTGATCTCTTAGTTTAGCTTTAATTTGGAGAACTTGTTTTTTTTGGGAAGATGTAATGTAATAATGTAATGTAATGGGGGCCGGGTTCGGGGATTTAATTGAAGGAGAATTGGAGGAGATGGCGATGGAGATGGCGATGGCGATGGACACGTGTAGGGGTTGGGGGTGAGGAGGTGATGACACGTGGGATTGTGCATGCGAGAGAGGCGGTGAGGTGGCTTCTGTGGCTGCTGAGGGATGATACTAGGCGGTGATTTTGGGATTAATTATTGTTATTTTTTTGGATTCCATCTTCGTAGAGAAAAAATGCTTACCCTATTAGCTATGGTCAATTGGTGGATTAAATTATCTCCGGACTTTGGCTGTACAGGGGGTAGAAAATGGACAAGGTGAGGAAGCGTTTCGAAAGGTGATGGAGGTCAGAATCTTTCTCAGATGATGTCCTCCGTCGATTTTGTTACTAACGGGTCTGAACGGTTGAGATTTGGTATGAGGGTTGAGGATGAATCTCAATGGATGGCTGTTGACGCCTAGCTACTTGCAAGGAAAGTTCCGGGGTGGGAAACCATCGTAGGACCCTCTGACGATCAAGTAAGTACCGAGAAATAGCAATAGGGTAGCGGCGTATTGGATTGAGTTCGTCTTACCTGAGTCGTTTTGGTAGAAGGGTTTATATAGCGGTCGCATAAAGTAAGCCGATGTAAGATTCTCGCCGTCCGTTACGCCCTTGCGTCACGTTCGCGTTGATGGCGGGGTACGCCCATTAATGGTGAGATACGCTAGTGTGGGATGCAGGACGTAGAGCGGCGGGGATCTCGTCGTGGCGAGATACACGGAGCCGTTACGGGGACGTTCGGACTCCGTGCTCCCGGCCAGATAAGGAAGCTGAGGAAGCTCAGCTCAGTCACAGCTCGGCAGCGAATGAGGAGGCTGAGAAAAATCAGCTATGTAATAGCTCGGAGACGAGCGAGGAGGTTGAAGGAGCTTGGCTGTAGGGTAGCTCGGAGGCGAGCTGATGGCTGGTTGCTAGACGAATAAGGAACGTACTCCGGAGAGGTCTTCTAAATGGTCAGGTGCAACCTCGGAGGCGAGGCGCCGAGAAACGTTTCCGATGTGTCATATTTATCCCAGCTCTGCCGCTCCCAGGTATCTAGTGGGTTTGCGCAGATTGCATGTCACCTGCCACGTGTTGTGATCTGGGAAATTCCTACTTACGAGGATCATCACTAGCCCCCCACTCTCATTCTGACCAATTTGTTGGTTGGGCCGAGAGTGGCTATCATCCCGGTCTTCAATAATTCAGCTCGACACCAAGGATTCTTTGTAATGGGTTGTATGAGGATGATGCGACATTTGGCGGCTACGCCTCTCGGGTTCCTGGATCCACATGGCGACTCATGAAGCACCTTGATTCCCGCGCGTATTTTTGGTGACGTCAGCGGATCGACAAAATGATTACGTTTTAAAGAGGACGCCGCTTCGCTCGCTCGGTCTGTTGGCCTTCATGCTACGTGTCCGCCGCGGGTGGTGGGACGCGAGGGGTTATCAGTTGAATCCGAGAGAGGGGGAGGTGTCCAATGGTCGATCACCACGTGGAGTCCTTGTGGTTGTTGGGTGCAATGCTTCATTTCGGCGGGAATAGATTTGGGTCGTTGGATGGTTTTTTGTTGAGTGTATAAATAGGGGAGGCCATCCCTTGGCAGACATTTTGCCCTAATCGTTTCCTGTCATCTGAAAATTGCTCGACGCATCTTTGCTTAGATCGGACCTTTAGCTAAAAACCCTTCTTCGGCCAATCCTTTCTTGAATCAGGTTAGATGTCTTCTTCCGAAATATCCATTGATGTAGTTGGGGTTGAGTCGGGCGATGAGGTTTCAGCTTCTGAAGCTGAGTCCAGTGGGTCTTCTTCTTCCTCGGCTTCAAATAGCCGAGAAAGTTCTTCTTCCTTTTCCTCTTCGTCTTCTGCGTCGGGCTTGCACCCTAGGGGGCGACACCCTTGCACTTCGTCGTCGGGGGCGAAAAGGGCCACCAAGGTGCGCATCGAAAATCTCGCAATGCGCCATCGATGTTGAATCGTTTGGGCGAGCTTTTCGATATCCGGGCTCGTTTCCATATTCCCCCAGACTATTTGCTTCATCTGGCCAGGGAGGGTGAGCGGACAGACCAGGTGCAGGGTAATGAGATTGCCATGTAACTGGAGGCATTCCGGGCAGGGATGCGTCTGCCCTTTATGCCCGAAATTTGCGCCATACTCCATTACTTCCTTCTCGCTCTGGGCCAGCTAGCGTCGAACTCATGAAGAATCCTCCTCGAGTTTCTGGTCTGGTTGAAGATTGATCGGATCCCTTTCGACTTAAGTCTTCTCCTCTCCTTTCTTTGTTATAAAAATCACCCCGATACCAGTAAGGACAAGCCGAGCTGGGTGTACCTTTCTTTCAAAAAACATAAGTGTAGGACGACCGGGTTTGGGGTAGTGGTCGTCCCTTCTTCCATCCATGAATGGAAGGAGAAGTGTGTTTTCGTCGGGCCTCCGGAGGGTGAGGATTGGCCCGTGCTCACCAAGTGGCATAGGGCTAATTGCCCTAGGGTTAAACAGTTGAGTGCCCCAGAGGCGAGGGGGGTGTCGCAGTGGGAACCGATCCAGCGGGCCGATGTCTTGCTTTTTGACCAGGTTTTGAGCTGGGAGGGAATCAGTCTCGCACGCTTTGGGTGTAAGTTAGAGTTTCGCCGATCAATTTAGACTTAGCATAATTCTAGCATAATTTCGCTGTTTTAGTTGCCGACCCCCCTCTTTTTCTTATGTATATTCCGCAGAGCCGATGGATCGCTCGAAGACCATGGCTGCCATGGTCGCCAAGGCGCAGGGGAGGAAGGGCGGTGGCATTAGCTTATACCGATCCGCACCGAGCATGGTTTCCCGGCAAGCCCCTTCCACCAAGGTCCTCATAGCCGCTCCCTGAAAGTATGTTTTAGCACCTCTACTAGGGTTCTATGAGCATCAAGTATGCAATTTTTAAAATTTGGAGGGATAGATTGTAGGGTTACTTGGCATAACCACAAGGTTTCACAAGGCATCTAACATGTCAATTTCATAAATTTCTAGTGTGCCAAACAACCTAACCTAGAATCTAACTAGAGTTTTAGGAGCAAAACTAGAATGCCAACAACTTTACATAGAAAGTGAATGAGGAATACAACCTTTGTAGACCGGTCCTTCACTTCTAAAGCTCCGTGTAGTAGTCCCTTCGCTGCGAGTGAAGATCTCCCGAACTCTAGTATGGCTTCCCTTGGAGAAATGAATAAGCTTGCTCGAAGTCTTCGAGGCCAAATATGATCTACGTCGAGGAGACTCAAACCCAAGCTACCTCTTCACTTGGTGATGAACTTTGTGAAGAGAACACCCTAAACTAAATGACAAGTAGTAGATGATGATGAAATAGGAAGTGAGCTCACTTTAAATTTTATTTTCTCACAATATTTTCTCACCATTTTTGAAAGCTAGAAAGCTTTCATGTGGAAGAAGAAGATGAAATGATCAAGATGAGAATAAGAAAACTAAATGAGGTGAGAATAGCAACCATGGGTGAGTTAGTGTCATATAATAACCATTGTAGAGACATAACCATGGTTTAAGCTAATGGTTTGGTTAATAAATATCTTTAGTAAAACAAAACAAGTGGACTTGGTCAATGGTAATCTTTAAGCTTCATGAAACTTCATGCCATGACAAAATGCCACCAATATTGAATTACAAAATAAATAAAAACCCTAACCATTATCTTAAGTATGGTGTAAGTCATACACACACCCAAGTTTGCATGTATCATCAAGCATGATACAATCACGTACACAAACATATATCACATATACATTATGTGCACATCAAGTGAGAAAATAATCTTAAGTGAGCCAATACTAGTTAATGTAAAGTAATATATCAAATATATAATTATACATTAAATCACTAAATCAACACTTGATTTAATGATCCGGTCATATCACATATAACTGACTAATATTATGTGTATCAATTTATCGAATCAACACTTATTCGATAACCCGGCTATATCGCATATAACCGACCGATGACACAAATCGCGAGAATAGAATACGGTATCACATACTCGTATTATTCTCGGTACCGCATATATCACATATGTGCTCCTACTCTGTTTCGCCTGAGCCAGGAAACCTCTGTGTAGGACTCTAAAGACTCGTCAATACGCCGGCAGTAGGTGATGATCATATCAAACACCCACAAGCTGCAAGAGGCGTGCTGAGCGTAACGGCCACCCGGGTATTGAGCGATCAGAAGATCAACAAGCAAGCCTGCTCATACTCCTGCGAATCCAATCAGTAACACTACCGCACAGTCCGGTCTGTTCGTCTGATATGTCGCATATCTCGCCTAGGGGCGGTAAACGTCAGACCCCAGTAGCTTGATAAGTCATGCCGATGTAAGGTCCATAACGGGCGTGAAACTACTGATAACACTTACCAGTAAATCACATCTACCTTGGCCAGGGATTTCAGTTATGGCCAATCGAGCACAGCGCAATATCAACCCCTAATACCGGGAGAGACGAATCCCTTCCTATCGCTCATTGCCTCCATGTAACTCGGGACTGTACCCAAAAACCACCTGTTTTCACGACTCAGTAGAGCCGTGGTAGGGTGGAAATCAAAGCACAGTGGGAGACACACAAGACTCTATGACGATCTCGGGTCGACAGACTAACCTGTACCGGTGTCACCAGAGAACTGCTATCTGACGTGAAATATAATACCATCTAGGAGTTCTCGGCTAGTCCGTTTAGTATACCCAGTCTCCACTGAGCACCCGTATACCATTTCTGATGTCAAACACCAATGGATATGAGATCATCCATCGCCCATCACATGGGTCGAGAAGATATACGCTAGTCTACTATGGAATATCGATGTCCCGTCTTGATATTCCACGAGTAGGAACATTGAAGGATGAACTCATGGACTACCCAGGCCCCACTAGTATGATCTGCATCATAATCCTGGAAGTCGAGTACACATCCTAAGGGCTTTATCAACATGTAACAGAGAGACAATCAGTGTACATGTTAAGATAAAGAATAACCGGATAGCATACTATCATATCGAGCAAGGAAGTCCTCCCTATATATGTCCAAGCATCCACTACAATGCACATCGCATGTACAGTAATGGCCTCTAAGGCATACATATAACTAACATAAATATACTAAACAAGAATCGAACTAGAGAATTAGGGTTTCAAAGTTAAGAAAACAAGTTTTAAACTAAGTGAAGAGAGTCTATAGCCTTTGCAGTCTAGTCCTTCACTTCTAAAGCTCCAAGTAGTAGTCCCTAAAACTCTTCTTTAACTCCACTTGAAGGAGGGAACGAGCTTACTTGTAATCTTCGTCGTCGAAGATGATCCGCCATGAAGCAAATCACACTCAAGCTCACACTTCACTAATCAAGGTATTAGTGAAGTTAACGACCTAAACTAATTTGCTAGAGTAGTGTGGGTTGATGAAGTAGAAATTTTGCTCACAAAAAAATCTTTCTTTCTTTTTCTTTTTCTTTTTCTCGACTCTAGAAAATAACTAGAGAGGAGATGAAGAAGATGAACTTGGAAGTGACAGAGTGAACTATGAGCCAAAACATGAGATCGAGAAAATATGATGAATATGTGTAAATAAAACAAAGAAAAGAGATGAGTCATGGCTTCTCAATACTTCTACAAGCACCTAAAGAAACCATGACTTATTCATCTTTTCTTTAATTCATATATATTGATCATTATCTTCTCATCTTTATCTCTTGAGTGATTCTCATACATCCATGTTCAATGTATCATCAACCATGATACAATACACGTGCACACACACACACATATAAAGAGAAGAAGATCTTAAGTGAGCTTATATATATATATATATATATATCAAATTATTAAATCAACACTTGATTCAATAATCCGGTTATATCATATATAACCCAGATAATATCATATATATATATATATATCAAATCATTAAATCAATACTTGATTCAATAATCCGGTTATATCACATATAACCGGCTAATATTTAATATTAGTTAATATATATATATATATATATATATATCAAATTATTAAATCAACACTTAATTCAATAATCCGATTATATCATATATAATCCGGCTAATATCAAATATATAAACATATATATAAATCAAATCATTGAATCAACACTTGATTCAATAACCGGTTATATCATATATAACCCGTCTGACATCAAAAATGCTGTATTAGAATACGGTATCATATAATCGTATTTAATCAAGCTCTCGCACATATCTCGATACGTGACCTACTTAGTTTTACTTGAGCTAGGAAACCTCTATGTGGGACTCTATAGACTCGTCAATATGCCAGTAGTAGGTAATGATCACATCAGATACCTACAAGCCATCAGTGATACTAGCTGGACGTAACGGCTAGGTATTGAACGAATAGATGATCAACAAGAAAACTTGTCCAAACTCTCGTAGAGCCTATAAGCAACACTTACCATACAGTCCGGTCTCTTCGTCTGATATGTCACATATCGAGTCTGGGGGGTAGAATCGTCAAACCCCAATAATTCGATAAGTCATGTCGATGTATGGCCTATAACCTTTCGAGAAACTACTGATAACACTTATCAGTAAATCTCATCAGTCCTGGCCAGGGGCTTGCTGTTATAGCCAATCGAGTATAGCGCAACATCAACTCCCAATACTGGGAGAGACGAAACCCCTCCTATTGTTCACTGCCTTCATATGACTCAGGACTGTACCCTAAAACCACATGTTTGCACGACTCATTTGAGCCGTGATAGGGAGGAAATCAAAGCACAGTGGAAACCACACAAGACACTATGATGATTTTGGGTCTACAGACTAATCTGTATAAGTGTCACCAGAGAACTGCTATCTGACGATAGGTATGGTACCATCTAGGAGTTCTCGACGAGTCATGTTCGGTGTACTCATTCTCCAATGAGAACCTGTGTAAAATCTTTGATGTCAAACACCAATGGTTGTAGAATCAACCATCGCCCCATACAGGGTCAAGAAACGTACATACTAGTCTACTCTAGAATATCGATACCCTGTCTCGATACTCCCTCGACTAGGACCTGTTAAGGATGTGCTTGTGAACTACACAAGTCCCACTAGTATGATCTGCATCATAGTATCGGTAGTCAAGCCAACATCCTAAGGGCTTTATTAACATGTATTAATGAGATAGTAAACTAAAACAAGTGCACATGTTAAGATAAAGAGCAACCAGATAGCATGCTATCATGTCGAGCAAGAAAGTCCTCTATATATATGTCCAAGTATCTACTATAATATACAATAATGATCTCTAGGGCATACATATTCTTAACAATTTCCTACTTGCACCAAGGCCAGTTATTGCAGTATCGCATACTCAACATCCCAAAATGTCTATCGAACTATGTCTGGGGGAAGGCCTTCGTGAGTGGATCTGTCGTATTGTCCTTCGTGTCCACTCTCCTAATCTTGATCCCGCGGCAATTAACTATCTCCCGGATCAGGTGATACCACCTCAGAATATGTCTAGGTCGCTGATAGGACCGGGGTTACTTGGCCAAAGCCACAGCTCCATTATTATCATAATAAAAAGGTATTGGATCTTTAATGGATAGAACCACACCAAATTCAATAATGAACTTCTTCATCCAGACAGCCTCTTTGGCAGCATCGTTGGTAGCGATGCATTCAATCTTCACCGTCGAGTCCGCAGCGGTATCTTGCTTGGAACTCTTCCAACATACCGCCCCTCCATTGAGGGTGAAAACAAAGCTCGAGACAGACTTGTTGTCATCCTTACCACTCTGGAAGCTCGAATCGGTAAAGGACTCCACTTGGAGTTCTCCGTTACCATACACCAAGAACATCTCTTTAGTCCTTCTCAAGTACTTAAGAATGTTCTTTACAGCTATCCAGTGCTTCTCCCCTGGGTTTGATTGATATATACTTACCACACTAACACTAAGTATGTAAGCTACATCCGGTCTGGTGCATAACACCGCGTACATGATAGACCCAACTACAGAAACATAGGAGATCACGTTCATGCGAGCTCTTTCCAAATCAGTCTTGGGAGACATCTCTTTGGAGAGAGTGATTTCTGAACAAGCGGGTAAATTACTACGCTTAAAATCTTCTATGCTAAATCTCTTTAGTATAGTGTTTATGTACCTGAATTGGGACAACCCCAACATCCTTTTAGATCTATCTCCATAGATCTTTATCCTCAGGATGTAGGAGGCATCACCCAGATCTTTCATGCAGAACTTTTGTTATAGGAAGAGTTTGACCGAGTGTAGCATAGGAACATCATTTCCTATCAAGAGTATGTCATCCACGTACAATACGAGGAATAAGAACTTACTCTCTACTACTTTTTTTTATATATACATGGTGTTGGATATGTATGCCCTAGATGCCTGTATTGTATAGGATGTTAGGGATATGTATGTACAGGACAATCTTGCTTAGTTGTATATAGTATATTATTTGAGTTATTTTTGTATTAATACGTGTATTTCTTTCTCTTGTTGCTTAATATTGCTTACACATATTGATAAAGACTCGATATAGTAGTATATTATTATGGTTTGACTTTATCTTAACATGTGCATATGTTATACTCGATATAACATATGGCGGTTACATGTTGATAAAGCCCGTAGGATTTTGCTTGATGGAGATCATACTTGTGGGAGCTGGGTAGTCCATAAGCACATCCTTAAAGGTCCCAAGTCGTGAGAGTATCGAGACTGGGTATCGATACTCCAGAGTAGACTTGTGTATACGTTTCTAGACCCCGACGACGGGCGGTGGTTGGTCCCACAGCCATTGGTGTGATCACCTAAGATTGTATACAGGTGTTCACTGGGATTGAGTACACTGGACGGACTCGCCGAGAACCTCTAGATGGTATTATACCTATCGTCAGATAGCGGTTCTCAGGTGACATGAGTACAGTTAGTATTTGGACCTGAGATCATTATTTGTCTCGTGTGAGTTCCCACTGTACTTTGACTACTACCCTACTACGGCTCTACTGAGTTGTGCAAATAGGTTTTGGTTGGGTACAGTCCCAAGCCACATGGAGGCAGTGAGTGATTGTCAGGGATTTGTCTCTCCCGGTATTGGGAGTCGATATCGCACAGTGTCTGGTTGGCCAGAACCATAGGATCTTGGCCAAGGCAGTTAAGATTTACTGATGGTTAGATCAGTAGTTTCTCGGATTGGTCTTGAGCCAAATCGACACGACTTATCAGGTTATTAAGGGTCTGACGTTTACCACCCCCTAGACCTGGTATGCGATACTCTTAGACAAAGAGATCAGACTGTATGTAGATTGTCACGGATAGGCTCAGTGGGGGTTCAGATGAGTTTGCTCGTCGGCCTTCATTTCGACAGTTACCTGGGTAGCCGTTACGTACAACTAGTACCGCTGACGTGCTTGTGGTTAAATCCACTGCCGGTGTACTGTCGAGTCTTTAGAGTCCTACACAGAGGGTTTCTCTGGTTCAGGCGAAACGATGTAGTGTCCGTATGTTTATACGTGCAGGGTTTCGATCGAATGATAATACTAACCGGATTAGGATTAAGCCGAATTATTAAATCAGGTATTGATTTGATAATTTACATATACACATTTCGATGTGTATATTCTAGTGTCATCTAGGTTTTCGGTCGAGCAGGATTCCGATCGAACGATAATTCTAGCCGACTTAGAATTAAGCCGGATTATTAAATCAGGTGTTGAATTAATAATTTACGTGTATATATTTTGATATGTATATTCTAGTTTTTATCCAGATTTTCTATCAGACGGTTGATAATACCGGCGGGCTTGGGATTAAGCCGGTTCATTAAATCGGATATTGATTTAATACTAGTATTATTTCAGTGGTGTTATTCTATCTCTTGGGTATTCGTATTTTGGTACGAATACGGGTATGTATATACGGTAGAAAGTATTTTGTATTTATACAAAATACCTTCTAGAAGATGGCACTTCATCTTGTATTTTTTCTATTTTGTTGAAAATATAAAATGAGGTGTCAAGGGGAGGCATGGTATGAAGCATGGCTTGGCTATTTATTGCTAATACTATTAAAGTATGGTGGGATATTTTAAAGAGGAAATTACTTATCCATTCTCTTGAGATAGCCATCATTCTTCTCATGACAAAAAGAAGAGGGTTATTCTTCACTTGCTCTCTTACTCTATTTCTCTTGAGCTCATCTTCATCTTTAAACCCTACCATTCTCATGTGTTGAAAGACAAGGGTTTTGAGGTAGAAAATTACCACTAAACGTCACCGCATTAACTAAGTAAGCTAGATTAGAAAACTAGTTTGTCTAGTTTACTTCTTTTAGAGGTAGGAGTTTGAATAAAGGACCTTCAGATGGATCATCTAGGATCGAGGAGGCTAGCCATCAAGTTTGATCAAGATCACCTTAGGAGCTTAAGAAGAGGAGTAAAGACCTGAAAGACTCGAGTCTCTAGGTATAATTCCTTATCGCAGTAGCTAGATCTCTCTAGCTAGCTAGTTTCGGTGTATGGTTAGATTCTAGGATGTGTTTTCTAGCGCCGGATTTTTAAAAGTCAAAGTTTTTCATTCCGCAACGGCCGCGGTAGACGACCATGGCGTTAGGAAACCCAACACATGGTTTATCTACGTTTTTAATGAAGTCAAACTCTTTGACCGCTATATCAAAATAGATGTTCCAGCTCTGTGACGCCTGCTTTAATCCGTAAATTGATTTAAGCAGCTTGCACACCTTTCCACTGCTCCCACTTGTTTACCGCCGAAAATGGGGAAGACAAACGTCTTGCCTAAATTTGGGGGCAGATGCTATTTGGTTTTATCCGTCCACCTCTCCGAAGATGCCAAATTGATTTATGGCACCGTGAATCGGAGGTCTGGACGGATGCGGCCATTGTAGCAGACTTCATCAGATTCCCCCTCGTTGTGAGGGATTTTTGATTATGGGGACTCTCTTCCCTGCAGGCGCAAGCCCCTGCAGCTAATTACGTTACCGCGTAGAGATAACCACTTTCTCCTGTTCCAGATGGTCACTTCGTGTCGTGTGTGTTTGTTTTATTTTTGGTTGCCCGTGAATTGTATACGGAGACTAATTTGTGTTGTCGCTCGTAGGGCGTGGATTAGTCCAAATCCGTATTCTCTTAGATTTGGGTTTGGTTTGATTTAAGGATCGTCAACCTTGTTTGAGATTAAGATCAACTTAAATATTTGTTAAGGATACGTTAATCCGATATTGGACTAAGATCTACTTAACGGGGGTTCGGGACTATTTTTGATCCAACGAAAGAGCATTTGGGCTCTATCGTTTTAATTTCAAGATGTTGCGGTTCACAGCTAGTTTAAGGACATTACGGTCCATTGTAGTTTAGGGACATTGCGGTCCACAACTAGTTTAAGGACATTACGGTCCGTTGTAGTTTAGGGACATTGCGCTCCACAGCTAGTTTAAGAACATTACGGTCCGTATTGGAATGTGCCCGTCCATTTGAGAGCACACTAAAGAGTTGGTTATCGGGACCCACCACATCTTTGACGACGCTGAAGAATTACAACGACATTTATCAGAGGCGTGATGAGATGTACCCTTGAACCAATGTCCGTTAGAAGATCAATAACCGTGTTTGGGACTAAGACCAATTTGGAAAAATGGTGAGCACATGGGCTCGGTTGATCTGAATTAGGGACTTTTGGTCAACTTGGACTCAGCCTACTCAGTCTTTGAATAAAGTGTTAAACATTTGTTTGGGCTCAGTCCCTTTTCTGTGCAAACAGTGCTAAGCATTGATATGGGCTCTGACGCTCACCCTTTACTTTATCCTCTCTTTTTTTGTTTTTTATGGAGTGTTAAACACTCTTTATGCGCTCGCATGCGGAACATGTGGGCGCTTGGCGCTGAGCGCCAACCACTGAGTGCTAGGCACTCCTTATTGAGCGGCGCCCACGTAAGGGACACGTGAGACGCTTGGCACTAAGCGCTAACCATTGAGTGCTAAGCACTCTTTATTGAGCAGTGCCCACGTGAGGGACACGTGAGGCGCTTGGCGCTGAGCGCCAACCATTGAGTGCTAAGCACTCTTTATTGAGCAGCGCCCACGTGAGGGACACGTGAGGCGCTTGGCGTTTTTTTTGTGCATTTTTCTGAAGACGTTCAATTCTCCGTTCTCCCTTGGATCTTCGATCCCCAAGAATGAATTCGTCCCTATGAGAATTAAATTCTCATTTGTGGAAGACTCGTCTCATGGATCTCGGATCCAGGGGAAAGAACTATGTTCTTTATGAGGGTTAAACCCCTAGATATACAGATGAGATACTCTTATCTCTATTGCTTTTATTTATCTCGAAGAAAGTTCTTCTTCTTTCTTCTCTCTTAAAACTTTCTCTTCATTTTTTTGCCTGCTCTTCTTTTTGAACTTGAAGTTTTTTTTAGGGGGGGGGGGGTTTCCTCTGTACAAGACTTGAAGTTTTGGGTCCTTTATATGGTAGAGGTAAGTTTGTTGATTAGTTAAGGAAATCTCTCGTTGAGAGATTTTTTAATTGATTTGGGGATTTTATCCACCGTTGGATCTTTAATCCAAGGACTTCTATTTTACAGAAGATATTTTTCTTGTTTTTAACAAGATTGGGAAAATATTTTCCATACAGAGCTTATTCTGTATCTTGGTGATTTCTAATTACCATTGGATCTTTTAATCCAACGGTGCTCTGTTTTACAGAGCGTAATCTTTCTTGTTTAGAAAGACTGGGGAAATATTTTCCCATACAGAGCTTATTCTGTAGCTTGGTGATTTTTAATCACCATTGGATTTTTAATCCAACGGTGCTCTATTTTACAGAGAGTAATCTTTCTCGTTTAGAAAGATTTGAGGAATATTTCCTCAGCAGAATTTAATTCTGTATTTTGATGATTTATCATCTCCGTTGGATCTTTGATCCAACGGCATAGAACTTTTAGTTCTGGCGCCGGCGCTCTCATGCAGGGCACATGAGGCGCTGCTTCAGAGTTTTTAACTCTTGGCGCTAGCGTTCTCGTGCAAGGCAAGTGAAGCGCTGCCTTTGATTTTTAACTCTGGCCGCTGGCGCCCTCGTGCAAGGCACGTGAGGCGCTGCCTCTTTTTAAATTTTGAACAGAGCCTTGCTCTTCTATTATTGGGGGAAATAAATGCCCCCATCATTGCGCTCACGTGGCTCACACGTGGGTGCAGCGGTGGCAGCTCTTCCGCCGTTGGATCTTCTTGGAAGTTGGATCGGTTTCCTCTGCCTATAAGTAGGGCCTTTGGCCTTTGAGATGACTGCTATTCATCTTCTTCTCTTCTTTGTTCTTCTGAGAATTTAATTCTCTTTTTTAGAGCTTAGATCTCTGCCCAAGAAAATTCTTTTAGAGTTAGAACTTTGTCCAAAAATTTGGTAAGGATTATGCTCGAACCCATTAAACAGAGCTTTGCTCTTCTTAGATCACAGATCATAAAGATGTTTTTTAGGGTTTCTTAACCCGTTAAATGAAAACAGAGTTTTGCTCTTCTTAGATCTTTTTTAGGGTTTCTTAACCCGTTAATGAAGAACTCTTAGAGTTTCTAGGATTTGTACTTCAAATCTTTAAAGATCTTGGGGTTTTACCTTGTACCATTGCTTTTACAGAGCAAAGCTCTTTAGAATTTTTTTGGGAATTTTTATTCCCCTCTTAATTACATTTGACAGATATGATTTCTGTCTGCAGAGCACTGCTCTCGAGGGAGTTCAACTCCTTGGCCCAATGAGTTTCTCATTAAATAAGAATCTTTTTTAGGATTTCCTCCTTAATGAGTGACTGTCTCATCAATGATGAGCTGTCACTTTGATTTTGTGGGTCTCCCTTGGTCCCTTTCTCCTGCATTGCAGTGTGGTACAATAAGATTATCCAGGGTCGGCGCAGTTTTTCTTGTGCAGTACCCTTAGAGCCCATTTCAGCAATTCACTACGCCGACTCGCCTCAAGTGAATTACGTTGTAGAGGAGGTTAACTAGATCTCGGAGGGTCGTCTCCAGCCTTCTATGGCTTCAATACCCGTACACCCTCCGATAGCTTTGGATATCTTGGGGCGACGCATATGACAAGGCGAGTCGCGCCCTTGGGGACAAGTATATATGATTAGTTTGACTCCTCGCCATTCGGCCGGATACCTGCAGTGGGCTCGATACATCCTGTCGGCCAAGAAGTCGCTGTTGCTGAAGCTCGGGTTGTATCCTACAATTTATGCGTCGTTTTTTCAATATCCCGCGCCGCATGTATGGTGGGTCAAAGCTTTCCTGGAGCAATGGAACATCCCGACTCACACCTTTCTTCTATCGGATCGGAAAGTTTCAATTTCCTTGGAGGAGTTCGCGGAGATCTCCGGCTTACCCATCAGAGGGGAACATTACGAGGAGATATTACCCCCTGACGAGTACATCTTCGCCACAAAATCGGTAGTGATGGGCCTTACCACGGAGAATGCTGTTCAACATCAATTCCCGAACCTAATCAAGGTGTTAAACATTTATGAGAGTCTATTTCTAGAGTCTGGAGGGCATGGAAATAGCTTCACAGACTTTATCACTCGCTTTCTTCGCCCAGAAGTCTTGTCGAAACAAGCCACGAAATTCGCTAAGCTTGACGACCCGTTCGGTTTTGGTTTGGATAACCAGCCAACGGCGGAAGCAGATTTAAGAAGCTTCTTCATTCCAGACACCCCGGTCGTCCCTTTTGCAGAGATCGCTGCTTCAGACGTCGATGAAGAGATGTTTTTCCTAGGGTTTATTGGATTGTGGTTGAACTGGTTCGTGCTTCCGATGCGCCCTCGCTATATGAGGCCGTCGGTCTTTTACCCAGCCCACCGCATGGTTGCAGGGATGCGTGTGGCTATTGGGATTGCGGGGATGGCTCATCTATACCACGGCCTGAGCTTAGCAGCGGATACTACTCAACCTGGGGTAAAACCTGTACATCTTCCGTTGCACTACTTTATGTCCTGGGTCGAGATGCACGTGCTTGGTGCTTTCGGAGTCCACAAACGGCCCCGCTTCTACGACAGTTATAACTTTCCCCGGGTCATGTTTCTAGTTGATGCTTCCGCATTAAATCCGTCGCAGCGAGAGGCTCTACGTCTGGTCCTTCGCCTGCGTATGGTCGGGGATAATATGACTTTTGTCGACAGAGTCTTAACTATCGGTAAGGAATCTACCAAGGCAGTGCAACCGCTGTGTGATACTTTCAAAGAATGGCTCCTACGTTGAAGGCTCGGGAGATCCTGCGCTTATATTCGATCAGGCTAGGCTTTCTAGTGTTCAGGAAAGGCGTCTTGGCATTGTTCATGAGGTATAACCCGCACCGTTTTGCTCAACAGTCAGGTTATGATCAGGGTGTTCTGCTCGAGGCTTTCTTAGCCGAGCCGGTTGCTATGGAGGAGGGTATCGCAGCGTGCTGCACCACTTTATGCGGTTAAACACGGGGTCTAGCTTTCTCATCAGCGAGCCAAGCTACGTGCCGAAAGCTTCGAATGCCTACGTGGAGTGGTATCAGCATGCGACAGGTGCTGTTATCAGGGAAGAGAGGCGGCTATTACTTGATCATGAGGATGCTTCCCCAGCTGGTAATCCAGCAGTTCCTTTGAAGCGACAGACCGCCGTTCGTCCCTCCTTAAGAGAAGTTGCTGCAGTTGTGGTCCCGCGCGCCTTCCCTGAGAAGCCTCCACCCCGTGCTCCTATAGAAACGATAGCTGCAGCGTCCCCGAAATCCGGCGTTGGTGCAGAAGTTGGGACCCGTCGCCCGAAAATGCCCGTCAAGCGCAAGCTCTTGTTATCGGCCGCCGGCGTCCGCTCACAGAAAAAGAAGAAGTCGCTATTCTCCGCCGATGTCATATTTGGCCAGGAGCCGCATGCTCCCTATAGTGAGGGTTTGTGCGAGTACGGGACCAATGAGGGTTTATTCATCGCGCTCGCGGATGATACTGATCTCCAAGCTGCCCTTATGGCTTCCGAGCGACTAGCTCGCGAAGAAGCGGCACTGATTACTATCGCGAAATCAGGTATACTTTCAGTTATGTTCTTCCACGGTTATGTCTTTTCTCTTTGTCATGTTTGTAGTGACGCTTTCTTTTTTCACAGATATTTCTGCCGAAGAGGCTCTCACGGCTTCCCTCCGGACGTTCGAGGAGGGAGAGAGGCTCCGTGCTTCTTTGGGCTTTGGTAAAATTCAGTTCATTATGCCTTTATTCTTTTTTATTCGTGCTCTGACCCTCTCTTTCACCTTGTTGCAGGGGCTACCTCGACTCAGGTCATTCCGAATGCAGCGCCAATCCCGAGCGGCGATGCAGCGAAACCCTTGAAACCAGCTACCATGACCATGGCCCTCCCAGGGTTACCGCAGGAGGCTTCGCTAAAACAGCCGATGATGGATGTCATATCGGCTCCGGAGGCAGAGCTTGGATCGGATGACGACGTTCCCCTGTCGGAAGTCTTGAGGAGGTCATTTCTCATGGCCCAGACCGAAAGGAAGCGCAGGAAGCGTGCATCGAAGGAGCGCGACGCCGTCTTGGTCATAGGTGCAGGCTTAAGTAACACTCCATCTGTTGATATTCCTTTGGCGGATGTTCCAGCTGCCTTGTCTACTACCCATAGACAGGTTGCACGCGCGACTCGTGAAGAAATTGGAAAGTTACTTCGAGGTACTGTAATGCTCAGTCTTTTTATTAGAACTCGATCTTCAAATTCTGATATACTCATTTCCTGTAGGGCCAAGTCCTGACGGTGGGACGGCAGGCAAAACGCTGGCGGCTACAGAGCCTGAAATGGCTACTCTTTCCCGGGAATCTGGGACCGCCCAGACCGCTGCTCTCTCCCCCTGTGGCTCCTTGGTATCGGCGGGCGTCGCAAGTATCACGACGTCCCTCGTTGAGTCAGGGGATGAAGCAACGGGCGCGGAGTCTACTCCTATGAGAGTGAGCAAAGAAGCCGTTACACCCGGTGATGCCTCCGTCATGGTTTCGGTCCATGATTTATCAGGTAATCACTGGGTCGCTATTTTCACGTTTTTCAATCTTGTTCTGCCCTTCTAATGATATTTGTCTTGAGTATAGGTGTGGTTAACCCTGAGGCTGTGCTATCTGAAGAAGTGTTGCCGGTCGCCGCTCTGACGGTTGCTGTCCCCTCGCTTTCTTTTGTGCCCTCTCAAATATTGAAAGGTATGGGTTTGCGATTTACCTGTTTTACTGCTGGTACCATCCTCCGTGTATTGACAGTATATTGTCGCAACTCTGCAGGAGTCCTTTTCGACCATCTATACCAGGTGTTGAACCTGCATTTCTCCTTCCAGTCGGAAGTCGTTCCGCCTCCTGGTATTGGTTAGTATATTCTTCAACTGACATCTCTTCCTTCCTTTTACGAATAGAAGTACTGTTGCTAAGTTTTCTTCATGTTGATCATAGCGTCACGGGTCAGAGGAGGAGACGAGAGAATAGCAGTGCCTCCGGTACTCCCCATTCTGCCGCCTTTCA
The DNA here is from genome assembly GCA_030015575.1 of Agapanthus africanus. Classification (NCBI taxonomy): domain Eukaryota; kingdom Viridiplantae; phylum Streptophyta; class Magnoliopsida; order Asparagales; family Amaryllidaceae; genus Agapanthus; species Agapanthus africanus. The sequence continues at coordinate 612,890,107 of JASDDO010000014.1, read as the reverse complement.
CAGCCAGTATAAAAGACTTCACTGCTGATGTGTTTTCTTTATTCCCTGAGTCACCTTTTGACCCTAATTCATTTTGTAGCAATTGCGCCAGCTCCAGCTCCTTTCGAGTCTCGCATTCCAATGCCCGCAGGGCTCTTTGCTAAACGCATGTCTTCCAGGGGTGCCGTAAATAGCCGGCAAACGTTGAGCGAATTCATCGAGGATCTGAATGCCGAGGCCTTCACTTTTGCTATGGATTTTTCCATGGAAGTCAATCCAATGCTGGCGACACTCGTGAATTTCCATGATGAAGCTATCGTCGGCTCTTGGGTTGATCACCGCAGAAAGATCGAGGCTTGCCTGCACGAGATTGAGCTCCAGCGTCCAGCTCCTGAAGTATTAACTTCGGACTCTTAGCGGGCTGCTTGGATCGAGTATAATGTTCCTTTCATTCGTCATTTTGAACAAGATGCGACCCTGAGACGAAAGAAACATGAGGTGGCTTCCAGCGAATCCATCCAACTGCGCGCCCAGATTGAAGCGAATGTTGCACAGCTAAAAGCTGTTTTTGACAATCTCCAAAGATGTATTTCGGATGGGTTAACGCTGAGGCGGACGCTTGACTTCGCCGAGCGGGTCATGCAATACTGTGAAGCTGCCATGATAGAAGCTGATAGGAAGCTTTTGTCTTGTTTACGGCAACGGGCTCAAGTGGAAGCGAAGTTGGCCGCGGCGGCTGATCACGAGAAAGGATTGAGAGGAGTGCAAGAGCGGCTTGCTGATTTGTTGAAGATGCCTCCTTCTCAATAACCGTCTTTGTATCCCTTTTTTTTGTAATCTTGTGATTTATGAATAACATGTATTCATTTTGATTCCTTTGTGAAATGTATCTTGTATTCACTTGCATTCATGAATAAAAGACATATTTTATTTCATACTGGCATGTCCCTTTAGCAAATGCGTCTTGTAGATAGTCTATCTTGATCTCCTTGCAGGACAGCGATGGCTTAGAGGACAGGTTCAGATCTGCCGCCTAAGACTTTTTAACTTTATGAGCCGTGAGGGTCTCATAAAGACTTTTCTCCCTACGAGTCGAGAGGATCCCGTAGGTGTATTTTCTCCTTAGGTGTTGTGAGGACTCCTAAGTGTGTGTTTTCTCTTGAGAGTCGTAAGGATATCACAAGAGAATTTTCCCCCCTTGCAAGTCGAGAGGACTCGTAAGTGATTGTTTCCCTCCTTGTCGATATTCGACTTTGGAGAGTGTGGCCCGTGGATAGTATGCAATAGTCCATCTTGGACCGACTTGCAGGGCCCCAGTGCTTAGGAAATAGGTCCTTATCCTTACTGCCTAAGGCTTTTCCCTACGAGTCGAGACGAATCGAGAAGTTCTCATAAGGACACTAATTTCCTCACGAGTCGAGACGAATCGAGAAGTACTCGCAAGGGTGTCCTAATGTCACAATTAACTCCTGCTAATATAAGTCCGTTAGGGTCTGTGGTACTAGGGTTTTTTACCCATCACACCGTCGCGTTGGCCGATATATTCCCCGATATGCAATCTTGCTGTTCGGGTAGCCCCGCAACTGTCGTGTCTCTGATCCCTTCGGGGGCTGGAAAAGATGTCTTCAAGTAATCTTCCAGGTAATATTACAGTCGAAAGAGCAAGCATTAGGGATATTCCATGTCGTTTTTTACTTGAGGTTAGGCTCAGTTTGGGATCCCCGATGAGTCATGACCACTCCGTGCTGGAGCAGAATGATCTCCGATGGTCTTTCAGGTCTCATTTGAGTTACCGTCAAGACCCTGAAGCTAGGGATCTTCCTTTGCTTCGTTGGTTGACATTGTGTCTGCAATATTGCGATGAATGTCGAGGTTGTCTTTGGGTTGTCTTTGAACCGTCGAGATTTGGAACTAGGAGACTTTGCCATGGCTCTGTTTGTTGATGTCGCGTCTGTATCCAGCTGGAGGGAGGAAGAACGCTGTTGTTGATCTCCAGGCTGTGGATGCTGCCGTCGAGACTTGGAACTAGGGACTCTGCCATGGCTCCGAGGTAGTCTCTAGGTTGTCTGTGAACTGTTGAGATTTGGAACCAGGGGACTCTGCCGTGGCTCTGAGGTAATCTCTAGGCTGTCTGTGAACCGTCGAGATTTGGAACTAGGAGACTTTGCCGTGGCTCCATTTTGCTGACGTTGTATCTGCTTCTGGTTGGAATGAGAAGGAATGATTTCTAGGCTGTAGATGTAGCCATCGAGATCTGGCTTCCCCTTGACGAAGCCTGGTGGGACAATATAGTTCCCTTTTCGTTTGTGCCCATGGATTGTATACAGGGGTCGATGTGATCTCACATACAGGGCAGAAGTTTCATTTTTATTTTATTTCTTTCCATGATGCTTTATCATTTCAGCTTTTTATATCGCGAAAGTCGCGATCGCCCAATCATTTCGGCTGTTTTTCTTTTCCTTTACCTGCTGCTTTTTATTGCGAGTTGCCCAATCATTTCGGCTATTTTTATATGCATATATTTTACTCGTTGATTTTTGTTGCGAGTTGCCCTATCATTTCGGCTATTTCATATGCATTTTTGGCTCGCTGATTTTTTGCTGCGAGTATGGAACTTAAGATCTGACACCAATTTTGGCATCAGCATCGCTGCGACTGGAATATTTCCAGGAGCGAATCATCATTTGCCGTGAAAGGGCTCAGGATTTGATACCAATCTTAGGCATCATCATCGCTACCACTGGAATGTTGCCAGGGGCGAATCATCATTTGCCTTTGTCGATTCGAACAAAGGCGGCTTAGCAAACAGGGTTAGGATCCTGTCGACTAAGGCTTTTGACTTCATGAGCCGTAAGGGTCTCATAAAGGTGTTCCTCCCTACGAGTCGTGAGGATCTCGTAGGTGTGTTTTCTCCTTAAGAGTCATGAGGATTCCTAACCGTGTGTTCTCTTATAAGTCGTAAGGATCTTACAAGAGTGTTTTCTCCTTATAAGTCGAGAGGACTTACAAGTGTCGTTCATCACATGATGACATTTCACTCCATTGGTGGAATTGGTGGGGGAAACGTCTATTTGAGTCCGTGGATTGTATACAAGGGCCGATATCGGACCGCCTGCAGGGCAAACCGGGGGATGTGATGGCTTAAGAACAGGTTCAGATCCCTGTAACTTAAGGCTTTCGAATCCTATGAGCCGTGAGGGTCTCATAAGGGGGATTCTCCTTACGAGTCATGAGGATCCCGTAAGTGTAATTTCTCCTTAGGAATCATGGGGATCCCTAAGTGCGTTGCTCCCTTGTGAGTCGTAAGGATTTCTCATAGGTATTTTCTCCTTACAAGGTCAAGAGGACCTTGCAAGTGTGCATGAATTTTTTTTACGAGTCTATGCCCTTTCGGGTTTTTCACGAACTCACCGGCAGTCCTGCTGTTTTTACCCACAGAGCCCTTTCAGGTTTTCATCTGCGCCCATTTCTCTTGTGGACGTACCGTTTTTTTATTTATGATGAAACTTTCGAGAATAGTTTCGGCATATGTGACCCATCTGTTTGCCGGTGGGATTTGAGTTGCAGTCCTCACTGCTGGGACTTGTGGACTTGCATTCCACTATCGCCGTGTTTGAGGCGACGTTGTTAGTTTAGGGACATCTCAGTCCATTGTTAGTTTAAAGACATCTTGGTCCATTGTTAGTTTAAGGACATCTCGGTCCATATCTAGTTTAAGGACATCTCGGTTCGTAGCACTTTGAGGCGAGGTTTCGCTGGATATTACTTATGGAGTTTGGACTCAGGAAGATAGCGAGCGGACACGAGCGTCTTCATCCGTCATTAACCTAAGCCATAACTTGTCAAGCGTAGTATTTCTTAAGGAACCAGCCGTTTATTAGCCGGAAAGGTCTTTCGCCATGCATATCCATGAGCAAGTTGGCCCCACCTTGGTATACTTTATCTATGATGTACGGGCCCTCATTGTTCGGCTCGAATTTCCCTCGTTTATCATGGTTGGGGATTATAGGTCTTTTTACGACTAGCACGAGTTCGCCTTGGAGGAATGTTCTCGGCCTAGTCAGTCTTTCGTATGAGCACGTCATCCTTGCTTTGTAAGCTTCTAGGTTTTGTTGCGCCATGAGACGAGTTTCATCGAGGGCATCGAGCTCTTTAAGCCGAAGATGGGCATTTCTTCATCCGTCAGTTCGTACCGAACCGCCACTCGTAGAGAGGGTAGCTCTATCTCCAAGGGAAGTACCGCTTCCGTGCCGAATACTAACACAAACGGCGTTGTATTCATGGCCGTCTTGAATGTGGTCCGATAAGCCCAGAGAGCTTCATGCAATCTCTCGTGCCGGTCCTTTTTATTTCTGGACACCGTTTTCTTTATGATCTTTGTCAAGGTCTTGTTGAAAGCCTCGGCTAGACCATTAGCTCGGGGATTATAGACCGAAGAATATCTCTAATATATATTATGTTGTTGTGCGAAGCGACTGATTTTATGGCTTCTGTAGGCTGGCCCGTTATCAGAGATAATCCGTCGCGGAGTGCCGAACTGGTAGATGACTTGTGTCTTGAAGAAATGGAGGATGTTCTCCGTCTTCACCTCTCTTAATGGTATTGCTTCTGCCCACTTAGAGAAGTAATCGGTTGTAGCTAGTATGAACAGATGTCCCTTGGATGATGCTGGTTCGATGGGCCCGATTATATCGGTCCCCCACATTTCAAATGGCTACCTAGCCAGCGTTGGGTGTAGCGGATTTGGGTACTGGTGGATGAAGTCCCCGTGAATTTGGCACGAGTGACACTGCTTCGCATATTCGAGGCAGTCCTGAATCATCGTGGGCCAGTAGTAACCTATTCGTTTGATCTTCAGCTTCATCTTTGGCCCAGCTTGATGGGAACCGCAGAGTCCGTCATGAGTTTCTTGAACGACCCTTTTTGCTTCTTCTGGTCCCAGACACCTTAGCCACAGGCAATCGAACGATCTCTTATATAGAGTATCATTGACGAAGGCGAAAGACAGAGCTTGCTTCCTGAGCCGATGTCTTGATAACACGTCTTCGGGCATTCGATGGGATTTGAAGTAGTCTATGAAGACTTCTCTCCAATCCTTCGCCTTTTCTTCATCCTCCAATTGGAAGGCCTCTTGTTCAGTTGCTTCCTCTCCTTTAGACATCTTCGAAGATATTTCTGCTGGTGCGAGAATCCAGCGGTTTTGCACAATGATCCTTACGTCATTGGGTTTTTCGTCGATCGGTTCTTTTGCGAGCTTGGCTAACGCATCTGCCTTGCTATTTTCTGCACGCGGTATTCTTTCCAGGGTGTAAGAGGGGATTTCGTCAGCAATTGCTGCACTCTCTCGCCGTATCTGATCAGTTCCGGTTTGCATGTCTGTAATCGCCATTTACTTGGCTAACGACTAGTTGGGAGTCTCCATATATGAGGAGGCTTTCGATGCCCATGGAGACAACAATCTCAAGACCTGCTATCAAAGCTTCATACTCAGCCTCATTGTTTGTTCTTGGCTCTGTTAAAGAAAGGGCAAACCGCATTATCCCTCCTCATGGAGTCATAAAGATAAGGTCCACCCCGGCTTTAATTATGGGGGTGCTTTGCTTCCGCCTCTTGATATGAGATGGACCTCATGTGCTAATGCATAATGTCGAAGCATCGTTACCGTGAAGATCGGTGCCAAGCAATGCTTTTCAATTGGGGGGTAGTTGTTTTCTGCCCTCGGGAGAACTTGACTCAAATAGTAGAGAGCTCTCTCCTTTCCCTGATCGTTCTCCTTTGCCCATAGCACGCCTAACGAACCTTCAAGGACTGTTGTGTACAGGATGAAAGGCTTTCCCTTGACCGGAGCGGTCAGTATCGGTGGGTTCTGTAGATATTTCTTGATTTCATCCAGTGCGCTTTGGCATTTACGATCCCACACAAACGGAGTCCCCTTCTTCATTAAATGGCTGTAGGGGTGGCATTTGCCGGAGATGTTAGCTATGAACCGTCGGATATACGCGAGCTTTCCTTGGAGAGACCGCAGTTGCTTGAGAGTTCTTGGCCAAGGCATTTCCATAATTTCCTTGATCATTGATGGGTCTATTTCGATACCTCGATGTCGTACGATGAATTCAGGAATTTGCCCGAGGAGACTCCAAACGCACATTTCAAAAGGCCCATCTTCAGATTATATTTCCGAAGATGCTGAAACACTATCTTTAAATGCTCCCAGTGCTCCTCATATGATTTGCTTTTCACCATGAGGTCATCGATATAACATTCGACAATCTCGTGTACGAGGTCATCAAAGATCTTTGTCATGGCCCTCTGGTAAGTGGCGCCAGCGTTCTTCAGACCGAAGGGCATCACTTTGTAGCAAAATATGCCCAGCGGAGTCCGAAAAGCAGTGTGCTTTTGGGTCTTCAAGATGCATCTTGATTTGGTTGTACCCTGAGGATCCGTCCATGAAGGAGAAGACTTCATGGGTGGAAGTGTTATCGATCATCAGCTCGGTAATAGGCACTGGGAAGTCATTTTTCGGACAAGCTTTGTTGAGATCCTGAAAATCTACGCAGATGCGTACTGTCATATTTTTCTTCATTACCAGCACGATATTGGCAATCCAGTCAGGGTATTGAACTTCTTAGATGAAACCGGAATCGATTATCTTCTTGACTTCGACATTGATACTCATCTCAAGCTCGAACCGCATTCTTCTTGGCGCCTGTTTGACTGGCTTGACGTCCGGCAATATCGCCAGTTTATGCACAGCTATCTCTGGATCTAATCCCGGCATTTCGGAATAGTTCCATGAGAAGCCGTCTTTATACTGCATAAGCACGTCTTTTAACGTAGCCACCTGTTTCTCAGACAGCAGCTCACTGACGAACGTTGGCCTTGGCTCGTTTGCCGTCCCCAAGTCGATTTTTCTCAGGTTGTCTGTGTTGGGGTCGAAAATTGCACCCCGGTTGACCAAGTCAAAGTCAAAGTCAACCCCAAGTAAGCGGGCCCAAGCCCTGGTCAAGTGTGCCAATGCCCAAGTCGAGCCCGAACATGAAGCGGCCGGCCTCCCCCCATGCTAAAATAAAAATTTTGTAATAAATAATTTTGGTGTATTTCCTTTTTTTATTTTATGAATATATGTAAGAAAAATGGGCATAAAGCCAAATTTTTGTAAAGCCCATGGCTTATGTGCAAAAAGAAATAGCACATGAGGCATGGGATGGGAAAAATGCCATTTTTGTAAAGCCTGAGGGGCTATATGTAAAGTGTATAGCCTATAAAGGCAAAGATAATGAAAATATCTCACCAACTTTTTCTCTCTCTAAAAAAAATCAAGATTTGTGCTCCTTCTCCTTCCTCAAGGTTCTAAAACCTTCTTCTTTCTTTTGAATTAAATCAAGAGTTTTACACTTCCTTTTCCAAAACTAAATAGTTTTTCACCACAAAACCCACAAAGGGGAGCTTGGATCTTTCATCAGATCTTAAAAAGGAGAGATTTTTAAAATCTTACCCCTCTTGTTCTCCAAGAGCCGGCCAACAGAAGAGGAGGAAGGAGACCCATCTCCAAAGATCCCATTTGGGAAGGATCCAAGGCTTAAGAGAGAAGAACCTCTGAAGATTTTTAGGGAGATCAACTCTAAGACCCAAATCCTCAAAGGAGTTTAACTCCTAATCCAGATCTTTTGGAGTTTAACTCCACTCAAAATCCTATTTTGGAGTTTAACTCCTATTTCGGGGAGGGGGGGAGGGGGGAGGGTAAAACCCCTTCTTTTCACGAGCGCCCACGTGCCGGGCATGTGAGGCGCTTGCGCCCAAAGCGCCAACGCCAGCGCCCGAGTGCCGAAAGTGCTAGCGCCAACGTGCCGCACACGTGAGGCGCTGGCGCCTTCTCCCACGCATCCTTTTGATGCCCCTTTCCCTTTTTATATACATATGTACACACACACACACACTCCACGACACTATCCTTGTTAGAAAAAAATTTCTAACGGGGCACTGCCCGGCACCCCGCAAGGGGGTTGCTAGCCCCTTGCCCCCCTGTAAAAACTCTGCGGGGCCCCGATATATCCAAAACCCTTCCAAAACATACGCGCACTGCACATTGAGTTCGCATGACCTGTTTGACTCGTCAATCAGAGGTTCTCTCGCTCCAAAGGCGAGGGGTAATTAACTGCAGCTTAGTCCACGGCTGCCGGAGATTTGGATCCCCACAATCAATAAACCCTAGCCTATTCTAGGCAGGGGGAATCTGTAGTACGCTCGACAAGTGCGCGCGTATTCCCATCTTAATGGGGTGACGGAAAACACCCTACGGATTCTGGCACGCCCGGTGGGACCTTTCTCTCCTCCCATATCTCGGGTCAAGTGTTCATGCGAATTCATTTAACATATATACCGATATTTGTACTGAAATAATATTTTTTTTCGTGCAACAATCAACTTTCAACGATGATGTCTTCTAAGATGAATTCAGCTTCCGACGCAACCCCGGTCCCGTACGTGGTCAAGATCAATGCTCGTGTGGTTCTCCCCACAAGCCTCAGTCGACAGAAGGAGGAACTGCCCCGCCAGTTTGGTTCCGTCATCATCTACCCTGCCGGAAGCGCTCATCTGGCAGAAATCCCGGCAAAACAGGTGGCCAAGCCGGTCTCAAAGGACAAGAGGCCAAATGTTGTGATCGCTAAGGCACCACAACCGAAACTTAAAACGATGTCTGAACGACTCTCTGGTGCTCCAGCTGGGGGCAAGACTTCCGGTACAAAGCGCAATATCAAACGTCGCGAACGAGCCCAGGCGACGACTCCAACAAATGCAGAATCGGGTGAATCTCCGAAGCCCTCCATCGCCCGGTCTACGGCGGCTTCCCGAAGAGCCGGAGCCTGCCAAGCGCTCAAATCAGAGAAGTTAAGGCAGAAGCAGCTCAGCTATAGAGCCAACAAAAGGGCTAGGACTCCGGCCAAGTGGAATCTTGTGAGGTTCCAAGAGCAGGGTCGCCCCGCGACGACGGCTTGAGTCGGTCGTAAGAATCAGCAATTGCTTCGAACCTCTAAAGTGGGTTCAGAAAAATTCCATTACCGCCAGAATCAAGTAGACAACGGTCCGAACAATGCTACAAAGAGACGTGTCCTGACCCCAACAGAAAAAGTATGACACTGTCTCTTCAAGAGTCTATCAGGCGCTCTGTGCCGCGCGTAAACAGCGGGGCAAAACCAAAAAGGAAGCGTCAGCACCATTCAAGAATCCGGCCAGGCCAGCCGCCTTCAGTCGACTGCCCATTACCGAAACAGGAGGGTCAAGACAATGATCTGTGAAATCAGCTGCCGATAATAAAAATACGGCTGGATATGTTATCCATACTGTCTATATGGCGGGCGGGCGCCCCAGCGACAACCTTCGCAGTAAAAGCAAAGATGGGGACACCACATCCCAAGCCCAATCTGGCTTGAATGTGGTTGTCGCTTCCCAAGAATAGCCACCTCTGCTGGATGATAAAAACCCTCTCGATGAGGATGATAGGCAGAAAGACCCCTCAGTCCATGTAGAGTCAAGCTCGGACAGCCAGGAAGAGCCGACTTTCCGCCCTAGGACCGCGGAGCAAGAGCTGCTTCAAGAGCTTCGAAAACAGCTCAGGAGCAAAGATAGAGAGATGGCCAAGCTCTATTCGAAAATTGACGATTTAACGAACGTTGTGATGCAGCTTACGGCTAAAATTGCTCGAGCGCTTCCCAATCAAGCACAAGTCGCTACTCATGAGCCGGATGATGACAATACGAAGCGACCGATGCCTATCCGCTTCTGGGGTCGCCTTGGCCCCAGATAGCACTATCCCACTAACACAAGGCCGGATAATGGATTTGGTCACCAGCAAGGTTAAAACATTGGTGGCCGAAGCTGAAGCTCAGAAAGAAATTGGCAGTAGTGGGCGGCCATATCCCGCACAGTACAATCTGATTGAGTTCCCGAGTAGCTACGTCATTCCTAAGTTTGGAAGATTTGACGGGACGGGAAATGCAAATCAGCACGTCGCCTACTTTAAAGCATTGTGCGGAAATACAGGGGGCAATGATGCGCTCTTTCTTTGTCAGTTTGTTAACATCCTGACCGGTGTCTCTTTTGACTGGTACACGAGTATACCAGACGGGTCCGTCATTACCTTTGCCCAAATGGAGTTTCTGTTTCGGCAAAGGTTCATGAGTGTCAGTGATAAAATCTCCATTGCTGACCTTGTGAGGACCCAGCCGGCTAAGAATGAAAGCAACATCAACTTTATCGCCTGATAGCGTAATCTCACGGTCAAGTGCGAACCACCACTGGAGCAGGACCAGTCCGTTAGCCTTCTCATTGGGAACCTCAGCAATTGGATGGTCCCATTCTTGTGTACAGCAGGCCTCAAGACGTTTCAGGAGCTAACCAAGAAAGTCCAGATGCTGAAACACTCGAAGCAAGAGTCCACCTCAGACTCTCCAAGAGACAAGACTTGGAAAAGTAAGAGGGACGACAACCATAGAAGCGGGAATTCCAGCAATACTAATGTCTTCAATGCGTCCGACAATGAAGACAAGCGAAAGGTAGGCGATTCCAAAACCAACCGGTCTCGAAAGCCATTGTTGGGAGGAGAAAGGCCTTCCCTAGAGAAGAAAAAGAACAAGGTTTACTCTTTCATAAGGGACAAGGTCCGCAAGATATTTAAAGATGCCTTGAACAACGGTCTACAATTGCCAGAGTCGAAAAGACCTCAAGAAGCAAAAATGTCCGACAATCTCCTGTATTGCCCGTAAAACCGAGTAGTGAGCCATGCGATCAAGGATTGCTATATTTTCAAAGACTGGGTCGAGAAGCAGTACAAGGCTGGAGAGATCGAGCTGTCCAAGAGTGTGTTGGTGAACAATCAAGTTGCAACCACTAACTTTATACAGACAGAAGCTGAAGTTTTCTGGAAGCAGACAGCTGAACCCGCTGCCCTAAGAAATGAAGCTAACTCACCACAGCCTCCATGGAGTACGCACATATCTAATAATAAGAAGAAGATACTAAAGTTACTTCGGAAAGAGCCCAGAACAGAATGGGAAGGGCAGAAAAAGCCCGCCATTCCAGCTGCCAATTCGGCCAAATCAGGCTCAATATCCAAAAAGCTCAAGAAGAAGAAAAGTGTAGCTCGACGCGAAAAGGAGTCTGCAGCGAGATCGACCATTCAAAAATATATCGATTCCTTCGATGACTATGAACAGAAGGAAAGAACTCTGATTCAATTGAAAGAGTTCCTCCCTGTAGAAGCGGCTGAAATTCTGGAGGAGTTAGAAGAAGACTCCAATGAAGGGATCTCTATAGTGACCTGCTACGCCATCTATCTTGGCAGCGACTCTGAGGAGGAGCTCTGTTTTCCCGAAGAGGATGAGGAGCTCGCCACAAAGGCCAACCAAATCCAGCTTAGAAGCGGCAGGGCTCTACCGCCAAATCAGGGAAACGCCCCAAAAGGAAAGGAAAAACAGGTGGCTAACGAGGAAGATGGCAGAGAACCGGCTAATGAAAACTCAAGTCCTTCCTCAGTGGACTACAATGTCTTGGCTCATCTCCGAAAGCTCACGTCTCTCTTGAGCATCTACGATGCCTTGGTCCTATCTAAAGAGCTTAGAGATGTTCTCATTCACACTCTACAGAACCCCGAGCGGGATCAGGCTCGCTTTGCAAAAATCAATATGAAAGAAGCCTAGTACGCTCTGTATGCCACCACAGTCACGTTTAAGGACGAAGATTGCTACTAGGAACAGCTGAGCATAATCGGCCGCTTTATGTGACAGGGTACAGCAACGGAGACCGGATTAATCGCATATTGATTGATCCAGGGTCCTCAGTGAACATCATGAACTTGCGAACTCTGAAGAGTTTGTCAATTGACGTCCGACACCTGTCAAGGGAAAGTATTGTCATTCAAGGTTTCAACCAAAATTGCCAGCAAGTTCTGAGATCCATAGCTCTTCCAAATAAATTTGGGGATCTGCAGACCGAAGCTAAGATATACGTGATCGACGCTGACATGTCTTATAAAATTCTCTTGGGGCGGCCGTGGCTCCACGATTACAGCATCATTCCATCAACTCTCCATCAATGCATGAAGTATACTAAAAATGGCGAAGAAAGACGCATTGACGGAGACATCTAGCCCTTCAGTGTGCATGAAGTCCGATATGAGGATTCTCGGTACTTTATGAACCACCAAATGCTAAGCCACAACCGACTGAGGACAGAGCGGCCCTAAGACTCAAAAGAAAATCTGAGCTAGCTGTCACTTTCAAAAGCAAAAACACCCAAGTGTGCTCGCGTTTCGGTAGTGCCACTGATGAGTCCAACGCAGGAAGTCCGTCCTTCCGTAAAACTCATCCTCGTTTCGGTAGCGATATGGACGAATCTGATACTTAAGGCCCATCTAGCAGCAAATGCTGCCCTCATCTTGGCAGCGACACTGAAAAGCCGGAGGAAGAGGACCTGCCTTGCAACAGCTGTGTAGATTGGACCCCTATGCAACAAGCGAAACTACGAGAGACCTTCGAAATTGCAGAAGGGTCCCTGGCCATCATAAGGGTGCCGAAACGGATGTGCAAAGAAATCGATGCATTGTCAGTCTCTACCGTGGAACAGCTGAAAAATTTCTACGTTCCCGGGAGGAAAAGTGGACAGAAGGGCATCCTGTTTTATGGGTCAAACCCCGTTGTGCACCCGGACGATTTGTCTATCGCGTGCCTTCCCTATGAGAGAGGCATAAGAGCCATACTCAATCCCAGATACTATGCACCCGAGATGCGGGAATATTTCAAAAGGTACGGATGCCGGTTATATCAAACGGATTCCGAAGCAAAGTTTTATGAAGGGCTATGGCATCCGCCCTAGGTCCGAGCACTCATCGATGGACAAATTCTAGATAGACGGGGCATAGGTTTCATCCAGCCCGATTCCAAGGCATGCTACATGATCCATGTGGGTGAAGCCAGCGAAAGGTCAAATGATGATGACGAGCTAGCCAAGCCAGAAGAAGCTCCTCAAGAGCTCGAAGATGGCGGATAAGCAACCTTTGATGAGCTAACCGAGATTGACTTAGGAACGCCCGATAATCCAAGACCGACCTACATCAGCTCACTCTTGTCAGAGGAAATGAAAGAGCAGATAATCGCCCTACTGCTTGAGTTCGTCGACTGCTTCGCGTGGACGTACAAAGAGATGCCTGGCCTTTCCCCTGAAGTGGCCATGCATAAGCTGGCTATATCTCCTGATGCTAACCCAGTCAAACAAGCTCCTCGAAGAATGAGAAGGGAACTGGAAGAAAAGGTCATCGAGGAAACCAAGAAACTCATCGATGCCGGCTTCATCAGGGAAGAGAAATATGTGAACTGGATCGCATGCATAGTCCCAGTGAAGAAGAAAAATGTGATGGCAGCCACACTAGTGGGGGCTGGGTAGTCTACAAGCACATCCTTTTTCAGGTCCCTAGTCGTAGGATTATCGAGACAGGGCATCGATACTCCGGAGTAGACTAGTGTGTACGCTTCTCATCCCAGTTGGGGAGATGGTCTGTTCCACAGCCATCAGTACGTCGTACTGGAGATAGTATTCAGGTGCTCGTTGGGTTACGGGTACACCGGACAGGATTCGCAGGGAACTGTTGGTTGTTATTATACCCGTCGTCAGTTAACAGTTCCCAGGTGACATGAGTACCGCATAGTCCGCAGACTTGACACTGCTGCTTCGCCTCGAGTGTGTTCCCACTGTTCTTAGATTGCTACCCTACCACGGCTCAAAGGAGTCGTGCAAACAGGTAGCAGTTGGGTGCAGTCCCGAAGCACTTGGAGGCAGTGGCGGTTAGACAGGATTCATCTCTCCCGGTATTGGGAGTTGATATCGCGCTGTGTCTGGAGAGCCATTACGCAAAGTCCCTGGCCAGGGCAAGCGAGATTTACTGGTAGGTTTTCCAGTAGCTTCTCAAGGTGTAATGGGATTCACTCCGACACGACTTATACCGCTTTTAGGGGACTGATGCTTGCCGCCCCCTAGGCCCAATATGCGATAGTCTTAGACAAACAGACTGTACTGTACGGAGATTGTCACATCAGGCTCAGTAGGAGTTCAGATGGGTTTCCTCATCGTCCTTCTTATCGATATCTACCTGGAGACCGTTACGTACAGCTAGTGCCGCTTGCGGTCTGTGGTTAAACCCACTGCCAGAGTAGTAGTCGAGTATTTAGAGTCCCACGCAGAGAGTTTCCCTGCTTCGGGCGAAATGATATAGAGGTCGTATGGTTTTACGACAGGGTTCGGACACATACGTGTTTTTACGCACGTACGATGTTTGGACAGTTTATACTAGCGGGCTTTAGTTTAAGCCAGATTCTAGTATTGGATTATTGGATTTATACAGTCTTAGTATTTCCGTGTTTTCACGGATAGGAGGGGCGTTCTCGTAATTACTCGAGAAGCTTCTAGAAGGTTGATGAGGTGGAGAGCTTAGGTGTTATATGCATTAAATAGTTTTGTGACTCATGGAGATGATTCATCAAGAGAGTTAATGAAGCATTAATGCTTTTAATGACTCACTAGATGATTCATTATGCATTAAATGAAGCATGAAGATATTTGTGCAAAGATATTTTTTTTGCAAGATATATTATGCTTCATATATATACACAAATGAGTTAATTTCCATTTCATAATTATTCTCACCTTCTCTCTCCTCAAGCTCTCTCTCTTCAACCCTAACCCTAACCTCTCATGTGTTGAGATCCAAGGGTTAGCAAGACTAATAGATCCCTAATTCTCTTCTATATCCTCTAGGTTGCTTTGATTAGCACTCATGGCCACTTAGTTACCTTAAGTGTGAGGTTAAAGCTTGGAGAAGTAGCTCTCGGGTGGATCTTCTATCACATCGAGGAGGCCGTCGAGGAAGTGAACAAAGAGAACAAGAAGGACTTGATTCGTTAGGTATAATCATCTTTCATAGTAGCTAATCACTTCTATGTTGTTGTTAGTTAGGGTTTGGCAAAGATCCATAAAATTAGTCGATATTAGTTTAAACAAAATAATTATTTTACCTATTCCGCCTCCCCGCATCATGTCGGGTGTCTAACGTCGACTTACAGAACCTTCCCTCTCCTACCCTAACAATTACTCACTCATTAGAGGGATAACAATAAAATTCATTATAAGGAAAAAAATCAGATAAATTTCTATTACAGGATTAACAATAAAAAAATTGCAGGTACGATAAAAAGAATGCGAGATAAATAAAAATCTTACTTTATTGATGTCCTCTCAAAAATGCATTACAATTGAATTTAAATTTAGATCTAGAAATTAAAAAGAGGAATAAAAAATAAAGAGAGGCATCCTCCAAAAGAGGCACACCAAAAAGAGGCACACTTAATTTGGCTCTGAGCTCTCCTATTTATAAATAGGAAAATCCTAGGTTTACATTCTGATCCATACACGAAATTACAAAAATACCCTAAGAGAGCCGAGTCAAAGCATCGACACTGCACCGATACGTGCAGTGCACGGCCGTGGAACCACGGTAGAAGTGCCTGTTTGGCCGCGGTTCCACGGCCATTTGGTGGGTTCATGGGCCCATTTCTTCAGGGTTTCTTCATGTTACTTTTATCTTCTATTTTCTTCACTTGGTTTCTCATAATCTCTTCAATCTCCTTCCAGATTTCCAACAGTGTACAATGATGTGGACTTCTGCCTTGAGCTCCGTGTTGAAATCTTGGATCTTGTGTTGCCCTTTTGCTTTGTGCATTAAAGTGTCTAAATGATTTTCCATTTATTCCTTGAACTGGTAGGCAACATCATACGGATTCATCTGTTGTTGGTCGTAGTCTCACATTTGTAGCGACTTTTCATGAATTTCACTGTAACGAGCTGAGAACCTGTAACCTATAACTATTTAGCAGACATGGATCAAAAGTACCTACTTATATGTAATGTGATTGAGAATGGACGATACAAAAATGCAAAAATCTGATATGAACAAATACCCCCAAAACTTATCTTTTGCTCGTCCCGAGCAAAGCCAATTTTTATTCTCAAAAATTCCTAACCTCACTTTCGTAGGGAACGCGATTGCACTGAGCTCGTGCAACAAGCCGTTAAACCTCTAGGTGTCCCTAGTAGGAGGAGTGTTGTCTCCTGAGGGTTTTCAGCGGATACTACCCACAAAATCCGATCAATTTGGCCATTGACTCTAATTCTTCAATTCGGTATTCTGGCAAGAAATTCTATTATCTTCAATTTAGAAATCATCAACCCGTATTTTTCAGGCTTTCTTTTCATTTAACTTAAGAACATATACGTTTTGCAAGTTTATAAAGCTTTCAACATCTCCTAAGTTTTCCTTCTAAGGTGCAATCTTAACTCAGAAATTTTTATCATCTCTACTGAAGATATAAGCCCTATTTTTTATTCCTATCTTTCCTCCAAACTCCAATTATATACCCCTACGTGTGTGTAATTATCACCCATACACTTGGAAATTCAATTCAAACTATCATACTCTTGTCCATCTTCCAAAATACTTTTAGTTGGTGAATTTAGATGAAATTGCTCACACATCCTTCATGCGACCGTTAATACTTCTTGAGCTACTAAACAACCGATTACAAAATGTGCTTGTGCATTTAGGCGTAATTTCTCATCTTGCAATACCTAAGGCTTAGCAATGACTCCCAAACCAGTTGGTCTAAGGCACTAGGTGATAAAGCACCCTTGCTATATTTTTTATTTATGTTGCCTTAAGTAATTACAAAACCAATGTTCATTTTTTATCTTTTTATTCACCTCTTATACTTTTATTTTCTTTTCCTTCATATTATGGATTTTAGACAAGAGCATTTCAAGGTATGCTCTACTATCCCAAGTTTCAAGATGTGTGTGAGTGCGTAAAGTAGGGTATATACTTTCAGAATTTGGACTTAAGTTTTAGAATTATTTTTCAGACTTATACTTCAAATAGAGTTTTCAATACTCTTCTCTTATTTCGATTTAGCCCAAGAACTGAACTCAAAATTTGCCTATTTCTAAATAAACTACAAGAACGTATATTTTCTACAGTTAAACTTTAAGAAAGGTTATTTTTAAGGTTTTTAATTTACTAATTTTAGGATCCAGTTTTTCCTAACTAGTCAACCGTCATGTTGAACTTAAGTCAAATATGGCCAAAATGAAAATTTTCAATTTTTTCATTTTTTTTATGGGTTTTAAAATAAGTATACAAATGCAAAAATATACATATGAATGCGAAGGAAGAAAGCTTACCGAGCACACCCCCAAACTTAAACTTGATAGTGCCCTCACTGTCAGGCTACACCAAGAGGGTCAAAATTGCCGGTACTCCCCTGTTTGTTTATTTATTTTTATTTTTATTTTATTTTATTTTTTTAACAGAAAAAGAAAACAATATATATACACACAAAAAGATCCCCTCCAAACTTAAGTGAAACAGTGTTTCCACTGTTGCCATTTTTTTAAATCTCATAAACCTGTAAACTTGGGAGGATTTATTAACGGGAACATGAAATATGATTGTGAAAATCTCCCCCAAACTTATTTTTGGCTCACCACTTTGTGTTAAAAATTATTTTCAAGGGCCAAATTATACCCTCCCAAACTTAATTTAAACAATGTTAAGCTTTTAAAGAAGGGGGGTCAAAGTTACTGGTCAATGCCAAGTTTTGCAAAGACCAAAAGTCAACACTAACCATTTGAAGAATTTATCAGTGAAACACACCGGTTGGTGGAAGAACATGTTATATGAAGCCAGGAAGAAGTGTGGAAGAGATAAGTGGTGTAAAAGAAAAGGTTTACGTCTCGATTTCTAGAGACGAAACAATAATGGTGAACGAAAACGAGAATGTGGATGATTAGGAATGGGAAGAATGGTCACATTCTCGTATGTGATAAGAAAAAATGGTGGTGGTTCGACTTCTTCAGGTGGAGGTTGATTAATCACAAAATCCGTGTCGTTTAGGAATGGGAGTTCGTCGGCGAAAATATCTTCGAAACTTTAATCGATGGTCCGATTGAACGTTTCAATGTCAATAAGTGTCGCGCCAGAATTCAACACGCTTGATTTTTCAAAAATTATGGAGGCAGGAGACTCGTAAAGCTCATCTACCTTATTCTCAAAAGAGTCTAAATCAAGTTGTTTTTCTAGAATTATCGAACTCAAAATATCGGATTCTGATTCATTAACACTCGCTATCATTAAAGGAAGATTAGAAGAAGAACCAGAGAAAGTGGGAGAAAGAAGTGGAATACGAACTTGAGGGTGGGAATGGTGTGTATAAATTAGCACAATTTGTAATGACCGATGTGTCAAAAGCGATTGTGCTAATCTATCAACCCACTGAGAAATGAGGTCAAATCCCTCAAAATTCATGAGAAAACATGGGTACGTCGAACTTGGTAAACCAGACATTGAAAATGAAAGTGTAACGGTTTCTTGCAAGATCAGAGCGAGGATGGAGGGAAGTGATCGAGGAAGGGTATCGGTTAAAGATTCAGGAGGGTGTGCGCAGTCAATGAAAGGGATAGAATGAATTGGAAAATCCGACTCCTCAAGTAAAACTGCTTCATCCTCAATAATTTCCTCAATACTCTCCTCAAAATTTAGCTTATCCATGCAATTCTCATCAAAATCAAGACGCATATGAAGTTCGGGAGAAACATTTAATGACCTGGGATGATGAATTGGAGAGAGAAACTCATCCAAATCTGTGGTTTCATCATCCAAAATATTCCCAGCATCAATATCCTCGATCAAGTGAAAATTAAATTTCTCAGACACCTCATTAAAGGCATGGATATCAATCAATTCAGGTTCTAAGATGGAGGTGTAGAGGTCAAAATGATTGGTGATGGTTTTACTTGAAAGGGACCCTTCACAATCAGGTAAATCAAACACTACAAAGTCGCACAACTCATTAAGCGTTCTATCTTCAACTGGTGAATCATTTGGGACACTTGATAGACATTCAAAACCGGAGTTGTGGGATTCAATTGGGGACAGGTAGGTTTGACTTGGAGGGGTGTACAGCTCACTTTTTCCACTCAAATTCTCAACCTGTCCTACCGCCTCATCATAAATTGGGTAATGTCGAGCTAATTGGAAACTAGCTACCGGGTCACTAGGTTGTATGAGGGCGGCCATGGACGCATTCAAATCCATCATCTGTTTGCATGACGCTACCCTAAAATCTTCCAACGCCTGTTCCAAACTAGACATGGGTTGTGAAGGAGTTTCAGTAAAATATTCAAAGTTGTTTGGATACTGGAAACTCCCAAATGGCTGTGTAAAAGCAATGTCGAGAGAAGGTGCGAAAGTCGGGTAGGACTGGTAGGAATTGAATGGTTGGACATGTGTAGGATCAACATTTGGATAAGAAGATGAATAGAATTGTTGATCCAAAGAATTCGCAGTGGTGAAAGGAGTGAAAGATCGATTACGAGATTGTTCAATATGTTCAGCAATAGACATATGTTTTGGGGTTACAACTGGACTCTCAAAAGGGGTATCAATATGAGAAGGGGTGAATGTTTGAAATGGTTGATACGAAGTGGATTGCTGAATCCAATTGTTTGTCCTAAACGCGTCTATTCGATCTTTCAAAGAGATTTTTGGCATGGAAGGGTCATTCGAAATTCGACCAAAACAAGAACCGTAGGAAATAATGTCTGGTTATGGGTACCAAAGTTCGGCAAGAGTTTTGCGAGGTGGGGTACCCATGATGTGATGAGAGAAAGGAGAAGAAAAAGAATGTGATTTTTAAAAAAAAATTATATTTTAAAAAAAATTGTTTGTTTTTGGAGTTTTGAAATTTTTGAAAGTGTTTTTTTTAATTTTTTAGAAAGAGTTTTTGCAAGAATGTGTACGGACTTACGGCACAATTTCAAACATTCACAGTTAAAACATGCACAATCATACCTAGAGCTATGGTCCTCAAAGCTCACTAGACTGCTCCTAACTATTCCAAAATGACAAGTTATGAGATATCCCTCAAAACGTCTCTTCACTGCCAATTGTGGCCAGGTAAGTACAAATGAAGAAAGGAGGGTTCCACTCACGAATCACCGTGAGATGGGACTTTTAAAATTACCTTTCTCACTTGTCTAGCTTAGGCACCACAAAGTCAAGTTTAGATAAACGATTGAATGCCCACAACCTTTCTCTGTCCTATTGAGCACGACAGTCCTTAGTTGGTTGAGTCTATATATTTTTTAATTAAGCTCAAGGGTGATGTGTATACTTTTAGTGATTTTTGGGGTCTTAGGAAGGGTGATGAAGTCCCCACCCAATCTGAGTTGGTGTTATAGCCCCTTAAATTCCGTATTAATTCTGCAAAGCAGGAACAACCAAAAAATCTAAAACACTTTCAAAATTTTTTTATTTTGCAGCGCAAAGAATCCTGCACAAAAACAATTTATTGGATAGGACAAAAAGAATCTGTGCAAAGAAACCTGCAGGAAAAATATTTCAGTGGAGTTCAGAGGAGAGGAAAGGAGAAAAGAGATACTTACAGAGAAAATTGGGTGCTGACGTCACCAGTTGACCGCGGTTCCGCGGTCAAACCCTTGCTTCTGCCGTGTTTCCGCGGCGGATCAGAGAGTTTGGATCTTCTCACTTTGTCTCTGTGCTGAGTTGGTTTTCCTCTACCTGTTCAGATCTCCTATTTCTGGATTTATTCATTGAGTTTGCTCCAGATCTGAAACAGAGTTTTCTCCAAGGCTGCACACTTGCAAAAAAACCTTTCAAAAATAACAAGATGATTTTTATTTTATTTTTTTTGTTTTAAAATTTTTCAATTTTTATAATTTTTTAAATTTTTTTTTATTAACCCGAAATTACACAAAGAAAGAGACTACCGTCTCCCCGGCAACGGCGCCATTTGATTGTCAGAGATTTTCTGTGTTTAAATTTACCGCAATCAAGACAGTGTCGTTTGGTAACTAGCCGGTTGAGTACGAGTCGATCCACAGGGAGATGGAATCTTCTTCTTTATGTTCTAACGAGTTAAGTTCTAACTTTGGTAGGGTTTTGTTTTAAGATTTAAGAATGAGAATAAGTTGGTAAAAAGCTTGCTAGGCTTAGGATTAGGTTAGTTTGAAATAGGGATATTCTCACTTCTTTCAATTCCTTAGTTGTGAATAAAGATGTTAGGGTAATCGGCAACAACGGGGATTAGCACGACTGGGAAGAAACTTAGTTTCTTCCTTTTGGTCCTTGTCCGTCCGTTCTTGGCACTTAGCCCTAACCTCCGGTTAATTCAACCACAACCGATCTAACTGGGGAATCACCGCTATCATGTAGGATAGGACGCCGTAGTGAGCAGATTATGGTTGAATTAAAGGGAGTCCATATTTAAAATTATTTGGGCAAAGAAAGGAGTGAGGGAGATTTCCTTCTCTCAAACCTTCCTTCTCCTACCCTAACAAGCGAGGAATTACTCACTCATTAGAGAGATAATAATAAAATTCATTATAAGGAAAAAAGCAGATAAATTTCTATTACAGGATTAACAATAAAAAATTGCAGGTACAATAAAAAGAATGCGAGATAAATAAAAAGCTTACTTTATTGATGTCCTCTCAAAAACGCATTACAATCGAATTTAAATTTAGATCTAGAAATTAAAAAGAGGAATAAAAAATAAAGAGAGGTATCCTCCAAAAGAGGCACACCAAAAAGAGGCACACTTAATTTGGCTTTGAGTTCTCCTATTTATAGATAGGAAAACCCTAGCTTTACATTCCGATCCATACACGAAATTACAAAAATACCCTAAGAGAGCCGAGTCAAAGCACCGACACTGCCACCGACACGTGCACTGCACGGTCGCGGAACCATGGCAGAAGTGCCTGTTTGGCCGCGGTTCCGCGGCCATTTGGTTGGTTCATGGGCTCATTTCTTCAGGGTTTCTTCATGTTGCTTTTATCTTCTATTTTTTTCACTTGGTTTCTCATAATCTCTTCAATCTCCTTCCAGATTTCCAACAGTGCAGAATGATGTGGACTTTTGCCTTGAGCTCCGTATTGAAGTCTTAGATCTTGTGTTGCTCTTTTGCTTTGTGCATTAAAGTGTCTAAATGATTTTCCATTTGTTCCTTGAACTGGTAAGCAGCATCATACGGATTCATCTGTTGTTGGTCGTAGTCTCACATTTGTAGCGACTTTTCATGAATTTCACTATAATGAGCTGAGAACCTATAACCTGCAACTATTTAGCAGACATGGATCAAAAGTACCTACTTATATGCAATATGATTAAGAATGGGCGATATAAAAATGCAAAAATCTGATATGAACAGCACCCACACCCTGAAACACAGCTATCTCTTTCTTCTCTTCTTTCCTTTTCTTATTCTTTTCTTCTCTTTTCTTTTCTTGATCTAGATTTTCCCGGTCATCACCGGAGCTGTGCCGTCGCTGACGATCAGGCCGACCCAGAGGACGTCCCCATCCAGTGTGGTCACCTTCTTGCTTTGCCTAGTCCTGTCCCGTGTGCGTGTGTACATTGCGACGTTTACCCGACGTCGGACGCTGCGTATACACCCTGTCGTGAGATCCAATAGAGCCAAGTTTATCTTGCTACATGCTATGATACATATGTTGCATCCATATGAATAGAAATATTACATGTTTATTTTATTGTGCATCCATATTACAATTTTACAGTTTTTCGATACCCGTATGCATCCATAACGTTATTTATATATCTAGTCGCATGCAAGTTTATCTTGCTACATGCTATGATACATATGTTGCATCCATATGAATAAAAATATCACATGTTGATTGCATTGTACATCCATATTATGTTTTAGTGTTTTCGGATACCCGTTTGTATCCGTATCATTTATTATACATCTAGTTGCATGCTAGATCATATTATTTCATATTACTGTTATATTAGCACCCCATGCTTGATAATGTGCATCCTATGTAGTCATGGAGTTGTAGATATAATCCCTGATAGATATTTGTGCATCTGTGTTTTACTGTGCATCCGTACTTTTATCGTGCATCCGTACTTGCTACAGTTTTATTATGAGCATCCGTTTGATACATGTGCACTACCTGACATGATTTGATATACCACTGCTTGACTTGATACCTGATCCTATTCCTAATGCCGAAAATCCTGACTTGTGTCCCGATGGACATATCATGTTGTCTATTCAGACAAAACCTGTACCTGCTTGATCCTGTGTTGGCATTAGCTCCAGATTTATCAATACCTGACTTGAACACATAACCTTGGGGGTAAGGGGAAATTAATAATGAAACCTGACTTGTAACTCAACAGTTCGACGCTTATACTGATCAGTTTTGGGGGCTAGGCTAGTCCTGGAATGATGCTGCTGACATCATTCGTCTGTACATATTTCCTGTTTTATGCTTAGCGGCATGTCTCGAATTCAGCCCCGAGAGTCTGGACCGTGGTCCCGGGTATGCACATGATACTATTGAGTTACATCGACGATTCATTAAATTGATTTCAAAGACTTGAGAGTAACTAACCCGGTAGTATAAATTATTCACCGCCCGTGACATACACTGATACACTTCACTGTTCCATATTCATGTTACTGTTATACACTCATTACTGTTCATACGCATGCCTGCATATCTCGTGTATCCTGTTCATTTTTTATTGTTTGATATTATGACGCACTGACGTCTGGGTTTTGCATGGCCCGGATCTTTTATCTCTTTCACAGACCGACCAGGAGTACTTCAGTCGACAGGCCGAACATTGAGGAGCAGTTTGGTATTTCGTTTAGTTTAGTTTAGTTTAGTTTTCTTTCAGCATTTCCTTTTCCTGATGTGAGCCCGTATTTGGGACGTACTTTCCGGATGTTTTGCTTGTTGGATTTATTCCGCATATATTATTTCTTGACTCGTTTATTCTGGCATATGGACATGTACTGGATAGTTTATTTTTTATTTCTACTGTGCTTGATAACTTATAGACAGCCGTAATGTGACTGTGGAGAGATATTTCCTAGCTACAGGTAGCATGGTTGGCTCTGTCACGTACCAATCTTAGCGCACTCTGGGAAGCGGGGCGTGACAAATAGACCCCTAAGTCTTTAAACTGGGAATAGATGACCTCTAAGTCGTTAAACTGGGAACATATGACCCCTAAAGTCGTTAAACTGGGAATGAGGGAAATCTCCTCATAGCAAATGATGATTCACTCCTGGTACCATATTCTAGTGAAGCGATGCTGATGCTAAACCAAAACCAAAATCCCCAAACCCTGTCATGGCAGATGATGATTCGCTCCTGGTACCATATTCTAGTATAGCGATACTGATGTCAACCCAAATCATATCAAGTCAGCAAGACAACCAACAACCTCCTTGGCAGAATCATGCTCCACCTCGGAAACAAGTCAAATCCTGACACCGTAGAAAGCGGGGCAAGTCAAATCAGAACATTCGACCGTCCAAGTCGCTAAAAGGGCAGCACCGACTGTCCAAGTCGCAAAAAGGGCAGTATCGACCGTCTACATCGCTAAAAGGGCAGCATCGACCGTCCAAGTCGCAAAAAGGGCAGAACCGACCATCCAAGTCGCAAAAAGGGCAGAACCGACCGTCCACGTCGCAAAAAGGGCAGCACCGACCGTCCAAGTCGCAAAAAGGGCAGGACCAACTGTCCAAGTCGCAAAAAGGGCAGAACCGACCGTCCACATCGCTAAAATGGCAGCACCGACCGTCCACGTCGCAAAAAGAGCAGCACCGACCGTTCAAGTCGCAAAAAGGGCAGCACCGACCGTCCACGTCGCTAAAAGGGCAGTATCGACCGTCCAAGTTGCAAAAAGGGCATAACCAACCGTCCAAGTCGGAAAAAGGGCAGCACCGACCGTCCACGTCGCAAAAAGGGCAACACTGACCGGCCAAGTTACAAAAAGGGCAGAACCGACCGTCCAAGTCGCAAAAAGGGCAGAACCGACCGTCCAAGTCGCTAAAAGGGCAGCAACGACCTCCTCGTCGGAATTATGCTCCGTTTTGGAATCAAGTCAACCAGACACTCCATCTCGGAGACACGTCAAGCATTGACCGTCCATGTTGCAAAAAGGGCAGTGCCAGCTTCCCAAAAAGCGGGAACCAAATCAAGTCGCCTCCATGTGAAAGAAGATCCATCAATTTCATGCACACGACCCACATATGCGGTGTGCATTTATTGATCGGGGCCACTTTGTTGGGGTCGAAAATTGCACCCTGGTTGACCAAGTCAAAGTCAAAGTCAACCCCAAGTAAGCGGGTCCAAGCCTAGGTCAAGTGGGCCAATGCCCGAGTCGAGCCCGAACATGAAGCGGCAGGCCTCCCCCCATGCCAAAATAAAAAATTTGTAATAAACAATTTTGGTGTATTTCCTTTTTTTTATTTTATGAATAAATGTAAGAAAATGGGCATAAAGCCAAATTTTTGTAAAGCCCATATCTTATGTGCAAAAAGAAATAGCACATGAGGCATGAGATGGACAAAATGCTATTTTTGTAAAGCCTAAGGAGCTATATGTAAAGTGTATAGCCTATAAAGGCAAAGATAATGAAAATATCTCAATAACTTTTTCTCTCTCTAAAAAAAATCAAGATCTGTGCTCTTTCTCCTTCCTCAAGATTCTAAAACCTTCTTCTTTCTTTCGAATTAAATCAAGAGTTTTACTCTTCCTTTTCCAAAACTAAATAGTTTTTCACCACAAAACCCATAAAGGGGAGCTTGGATCTTCCATCAGAACTTAAAAAGGAGAGATTTTTAAAATCTCACCCCTCTTATTCTCCAAGATCCGGCCAACAGAAGAGGAGGAAGGAGACCCATCTCCAAAGATCCCATTTGGAAAGGATCCAAGGCTTAAGAGAGAAGAACCTCTGAAGATTTTTAGGGAGTTCAACTCCAAGACCCAAATCCTTAAAATAGTTTAACTCCTAATCCAGATTTTTTGGAGTTTAATTCCACTCAAAATTCTCTTTTGGAGTTTAACTCCTATTTCGGGGGGTAAAAACCCCTTCTTTTCGCTAGCGCCCAAGCGCCCACGTGCCGGGCACGTGAGGCGCTAGCGCCCAAAGCGCCAGCGCCGAGTGCCCACGTGCCGGGCACGTGAGGCGCCAGCGCCCAAAACTCCAGTGCCCGAGAGCCCACGTGCTGGGCATGTGAGGCGCTAGCGCCAGCGCTCGAGCGCCCACATGCCGGGAAAGTGAGGCGCTAGCACCCAAAGTGCTAGCGCCAGCGCCCGAGCGCCCACGTGCCGGGTACGTGAGGCTCTAGCGCCCAAAGCGCGAGCGCCAGTGTGCCGCGCACGTGAGGCGCTGGCGCCTTCTCCCACGCATCCTTTTGATGCCCCTTTCCCTTTTTATATACATATGTATACACACACACACACATACTCCACGACACTGTCCTTGTTAGAAAAAAATTTCTAACGGGGCACTGCCCGGCATCCCGCAAGGACGCCGCTAGCCCTCTTAACCCCCAACCCGCTATCCGGGTAGCGGGACCCTCGTAAAAACTCTGCGGGGCCCCCGATATATCCAAAACCCTTCCAAAACATACGTGCACTGCACATTGAGTTCGCATGACCTGTTTGACCCGTCAATCGAAGGTTCTCTCGCTCCAAAGGCGAGGGGTAATTAACGGCAGCTTAGTCCGCGGCTGCCGGAGATTTGGATCCCCACAATCAATAAACCCCAGCCTACCCTAGGCAGAGAGAATCTGTAGTACGCTCAATAAGCGCGCGCGTATTCCCATCTCAATAGGGTGACGAAAAACACCCTACAGTCTGTTGTGGTGTGTATTCCATCTTCCAGCTCTTTTGGCGCCGGTGGAAATTCTGAGATCATCTCGTCCTCATCTTCGTTAGCGAAGCATTGGGAGAGGTCGTCCATATTCTCGTGCTCTCCCTCCTTTAAGAATGTTATCATATGGCAGGTACGAGCCCGTTTCCAAGACCGATGTTGCTCTGGTTCCATTCTTGCCTTATAGATTGCTTTTGGCTCATACTTTTGTGGCGGGGTTAGCCTCAACTGTCAGATAGAGAAAACTTGGCTTGCTGATACTATTCTTCAACCCAGTTTTTGAAGGTGAAGCAGTCTTCAAGAGGATGTCCTATTGCTCGGTGATAGGAGCAATCAGCCGGGTGATGGACCTCGTCTATTTGATCGAGGCGCTGAGATTCCGGGAGCACCAACATTTGATGTTTCATGACAAGGTCGAAGATTTTCCTTGTCTTGTCTTGGGGGAAAGAGTATTCCCGACCCATCTTTTTCATAAGAGACGGGTTCCAGCTGACTTTTTCTCGCTCGCGCGGCTTCTTGGATCCGCTTCGCTGTTTTTGAGCGTCATTCCCGTTCTTCACCTTGCTGTTGTTCCTACTTCGGGCTTTTTTCTTGCCACGAGAGTGCACAGCGGGCTGACAGTGAAAGGCATCATCATCCTCCGTAGCCTGCTGAATGAGATGTTGCGTCCTGGCTTTCTCGTAAATGGCCATTTCGCGGCTGTGGTCATCCCGAACCTTTTGACCCGCTTCCCTTATTAGCTTGTTAATCTGCTCTTCGAATGACAGACTTAATATTCGTACGGCGGGATTTCGCTGTTTCAATAACAGCGCTATCTGGAAAGACATCCTCTTTTCCATCGGAATCATTTATAACATAGCAGCCATGGAATCGCTCCTTTTTATTAGACCGAACGTATCAAAGGTCGGTCATCTCCATTCTCCCGTTGGGCATCTTCCGCTGAGTCCTGGGAATGTCCCAAATCTTGTTATAGAACTGGGCTTGTCGAGCAGTCTGTTTGAAGGGTACGCCTTGGCGCCTTAATAGCCTTTTCAGTCCCTCTGCTAGTATCTGGGTAGACGGATTGGTTGAAGTCTGTTGAGCGCAGGTTCGGTACCGTGCCATACTTCTTTCTCCACTTTGGTCTCCGTGGATTGATAAAAAAGGATCGCCTTCTCACCCCTTTGCTTAGGAGGGACGTAGAAGGTCTGCAGCTCTTGCATGCTGTACGTATCAAGTGTGTCAAGTTCTTTATAATGTCGCTGCGGAACCATGGTAATTTGTAAACTCTGGTCATCTCCAGCAAAGGTCTGCACTGACGGGCAGATGGAGAACACTGTGTTGGCCTCGTCCTCAGAGTCACTGCCAAAGACCAGAATAGGAGCAGATGGTCCTGGCCTATTGCCTTGGGGTTGTCCCAAGTAGACCATCTTTTCATCCTCTTCGGTATCGCTCCCAAATATCGGGATAGTGGCGATGGCTTTTTGTTTATTCTCCGGTTTACAACATCTTTCCATATCTTCGAAGTCTGGTAAGAAGTACTTGGCGTCTTCATATTTGCGGACTTCATTTACGGAGAATGGGTTCAGCTCCCCTGTAACTGTGTACTCGAGGCCGTCCTTGAAGTACTTCATACACTGATGTTGTGTAGAAGGGATGATGTTGTACTCATGTAACCAAGGCCTGCCGAGCAAAGCGTTGTAGCAAGTCTTGGCATCAATGACATGGAACTTGATGTCAGTGACGAGCAGCTCGAAGCGTAATGTCAGTATTAAAAACCCTAGCATTTGTGATGATTAGGAGTCAAAAACGGAGATGGTAACTTTATCCCGAGCCAAGTGCTGAACGTTCATGCAAATTTCCTTCAGTACTCTTACATTGAGGAGGTTGACAGAAGACCCGTTGTCGACCAGAATCTTTCCTATCTTGATATCGTGACAATACCGGGTTACATACAACGGACGGTTGTGCTCGCACGTTCCGAGGAGAAGATCTTCATCGCTGAAGGTGATGTCAGCCGTGTGGACTTCTTCCAGCTCGTCCTTCATTTTTTCTTCTGCAAGGAAGGCTTGAAACTGGTCGGGCTCTTGTAACGCCTTGATCAAGGAATCTCGTGCCTCTTTAGACAGGAGAAGGGTATCCAAAATGCTTAATTGTGAGTGTATCTTTCTCATATGTGCCAGGAAATTGTAATCCATCTTGTTCTTCTTGAGCGGGTCCTTGGCTGTGAGCTCTTCGACAACTCTATCATCGAGAGCAATCTCCTCAGGGACTTTTTCCTTCCCTTTGTCTCTTTCGCCCAAACCTTTGTTTGAAGGTCTGAGATTCTTTTCAGGCAACGTACGGTTACGCAGCTGAATGTTCTCACAGTTCTTCATCTCCTCTTCTTTTCCAGAGGTGGATTCTTTGAAGAAAGGGCCGAGGTCTATTTCCTCGTCATAATCGCTCCCGAAGGTAAGAACTTGAGGTTTTGCTCTTGTCTGGGTGGCATCAACCATATGACAGTTACCGGCTATTCCTTTATGCTCATCTGTCGTGCTTCTCTGCTCCCGATGGGCTTTGCGCTTTATTCGCTTGAATTGTTGTCGATGGGAAACGTATCCCTGCCACCACTTCTTGAAGGCATTACACTCTTCGGTAGGGTGCGTGATCTTCCGACAGTATAAGCAGTAGTTCGGATGTACATCCGATTTGTCGGGGCATGTACTCCCAGAAGTATTTTCTTTGAAAGGTGGCAGCTTCATTCCCATTGATAGAGCTTTGGTGAACTGCTTCCTTATCTTGATTATGCTCTTGCTGGTGGCAAGGGCACTTTGATCCGGTTGAGGTACTTTATGGCTTCCCATCACCGGAGCTTTTACGGTTTGACACTGACGCTTGGCCTTTTTGTAAATGGCCGCCTCACGTTCTCGATCATCTTTGCTCTTTTGAAGAGCTTCGTTCAGCAGCTTGTTGATGAGGTCATCCGACGGTTTCATAGGTTTTGGTTCTGGATCTGCCCCCAATTTCTCTATGTCAGGAGCTTCTTTACCGTTTATCGATGAGTGAGATATCATGTGGCAGCTCGCCACATAATCCTCGGGTTCTTCTGAAGAGTCGTCTTCTTCATCAATGTCACCATTTCCATTCTTAAGAACATGCTCAAAGAATTCTTGCTATGTGACTAGGGTCCGCGTTCTTTGGTTGTATTCCTCCAATGCGTCGATATACTTTTGCAGACCCGTACGGTTTCCGTCAAGCTGCACGGGCTTCTTGGCCTTTTTCTTTTTCTTTGAAGACTTCAGAGGCTTGGCCTGGAGGTTTTGCCCATCGCTGCCAACTTTCAGCGTTGGGCGCAGTTTCAGCATTCCGTCAATAATTTCTAGCTCCAGCAGGCTTTTCCACCTAATCGCCAGACATACTCGAAAATCCTTCAGCATTCTTTTAGTTTTAGCTGAAAGGGCCTCTTGCCATGGAGCTTCTTCTACAAACGAGCAGGATTCCCCCGGCATATCCGCCATTTTAGGAACGTGCTGCTGTGGTGGGTTTATCTTCCAGTTTTTGGACAACGCGAACTTGCCCTGCTGGTAGTGGTCTTCAACCCAGTTTTTAAAGACATAGCAATCTTCGATTAGACGGCCCATTATTCGGTGGTAGGGGCAGTAATTAGGATTGTTGACATCGCCAGGCTGCAGTGGGCGTCTTGGGTCCGGCAGAGTGATGAGCTTATTGCGCACCGCTAGTTCGAATGGTCTCCTCGTCTTATCCCGGGGGAACGAGTAAGGACATCTCAACTTTTCTCCAAGGGATCTTGGTTTATTGTTTTAGTGAGCAACTGGTTTTAGGTCACCCGGTTGTTGTTGAGCGTTGGCGACGAAGGTCGCTTTCCCTTTCCCCTTTTCATTCCGGAGATCCGTTCTTGAAGAGGACGGCCTATGGCCCATTTGATCCATTTGGGCCATCTTGTCAATCAAGTCCTGGAAGGTGGTCGACCTGAAGAACATCATAAATTGGGATATAGTTTCCTGAGGGTCGAGGGTCCCCACGAACATGCCCACGACAGGAGCTTCCTCTATGCGCTGTTCACACTTCGACTATAGGTTCCTCCACCGAATTGCGTACTGAACCCAGGTTTCTCCCGGCTTCACCCTGGCGTTGATTAATGCAGTGATTGGCGTGCGCTTGCGAACCGCTGTGTGAATAGTAGTTCCATCTCCGTAAATGTCTTGACCGAGTCATTTGGGAGCTCGGAGTACCATTCAAATGCCGTCTCCGACAAGCTGCCAATAAACTGGCGAAGCAACAGTTTGTCATCGCCCCCAGTATTACTGCACAAAGCTCTGAATTGAGCAACGTGCTGATGCGGATTGCCCATCCCCTTATACACATGGAATTTGGGGATCGTATATCCTGGCGGTACTTAATTTGGTCGTACCAGCTTAGATAAGATTGCCCAGTTCTGACGACTTGTCCTGCCGCTTCGTTCGCTTGATGAGCTCGTATTTGTTGAGCTATATAGTCATCAAGGGTAGCTTTGGAGATCGTCTCTCCCTGACTGCTGATAAAGCCGGAGGAGGGTTTGATGTCTCCCCTCTGTCGTCTTCAATGATTATTGGAGGGTCTTCGGCCGGAGGATCCGGTTGGATCATCATCCCCACCATGTCTTGGAAGAGAAGCGCCATTTGTTTTATATTAGCCGCTTGTTCCATGGCCTCTTTGTCTTTCTTTTCAAGAATCCTCCGTAGAAATTCGGTGCCGGTCTCTTGCTCGTGGCGTTGCTCCGACGATGCTTCCGGGCTTTCTTTCTGCCCGGTGAGTGCGGCCATTCTTGTCAACATTTCCTGGAGCTTTTGTTATTGCTCCTGAGCTTTCGTCACAGACCGTGTGAGTGGTCGATAAATCATGGAAGCACGACTATCCTCTTTTCCAGATGCCATGTAGACGGTATGCACAACCATGCCCCCAGACTTGGGGCATTTGGGTCCACTGCCTTTGAAATTTGCCATGGGCAGGGGGATCTTCTCCGACCTTCTCCTCTTATAGGAGGTCGAAGTTGAGGGTGTCATTGCAGCAAGCACCCACACAGACGATACCTTTCGTGGTATGGCACAGGGATGGTCCTCCTCTTGCCTAGCTTTCTTCTTCTTCAACTGGCGAGAGTAATCTTTGTCAATTACAGAGTCTTGGACTTTCCGCCAAACTCTGTGGATCTTGGAGGACAATCACTGAGAAGGCTGTTCCGGCTTCACATGTGTTGTGTTTTTGACCGGCGGAGGAGACTTCTTCAAGATGGCGGTTGGAGAGTTCTTGCGCACCTTCCTGAGCAGCTCGAAACTGTTCCTAGTTAGAACAACAACATCAATTTCCACCATTGGAGCTGGTAGGGTAGGTCCAGAGGGGGAACTGCTCCCAGCATTCCTTATTCAGCGCCAGTGGCGACGTCGAGCATATCATGCAGATGGTAATGGTTCAGTTACGGGAGTGGCTTCTTCATGCCCCTTGCTTTGATGAGAGGCTGCTTTTGATGCCAACCTGTCGAAGACTGACGTCCGTTGAGAGGGAACGTCTAACCTGTCGAAGACTGACTTTCGAATAGGGGAAGCACTTGTAACGACCTCACCCGTAGCAGGAGTTGGAACGGCTAGTCTTGTGAAGACCGATCCTTTAAAAGGAGAAGTCCCTTTGACGACTTCGTCTTCAAGAGTTGGAATGGCTATCCGCTTCGGGATAACCCCTTCAGGTATCGCGGGCTTCTTCATGGACTCACTTGAGCTTTGGCTCAGCCTGTCGAAGACTGAGGCGACGGACTTGGACGATCAGTTGAGAGGGGCCGTAGTAGTTGCAAGCCGATCGAAGACCGACTTCTTTGGAGCCTCCTATGATGATATTGAAGCATTGAAGCTCATTGGCGGGAGCATGGTTCCGAAGAACAGTCCAGTGGTGTCCTGAGTCACCTGTTCCACTGGCATTACGAAGATAAAGGCCGCTTGGAGCCCATAAGTCACTCCTCCGGCAGGGACTGGGTGGTAGTTGCTGTTGCAATTGGTGCAGTTGGAAGCCATCGATGTCATCTTCTCTTCTGCATGGAGCATGACACCAAATCTTAGTACCTTGAATCCAGGGGCTACCATATTAAAACACGATTCGTTTGCGAACACGACACACGAAGTGTGGAGTGGAAAGAGAAAAAGGTCCCACCGGGCGTGCTAGGATCTGTTTACCGCCGAAAACGGGGAAGACAAACGTCTTGCTTGAATTTGGGGGCAGATACTATTTGGTTTATCTGTCCACCTCTCCGAAGATGCCAAGTTGATTTATGGCACCGTGTATCGGAGGTCTGGACGGATGCGGCCGTTGTAACAGACTTCGTCAGATTCCCCCTCGTTGTGAGGGGTTTTTGATTATGGGGACGCTCTTCCCTGCAGGCGCAAGCCCCTGCAGTTAATTACGTTACCGCGTAGCGATAACCACTTTCTCCTGCTCCAGAAGGTCACTTCATGTCATGTGTGTTTATTTCTTTTTGGTTGCCCGTGAATTGTATACGAAGACTAATTTGTGTTGTCGCCCGTAGGGCGTGTATTAGTCTAAATCCGTATTCTCTTAGATTTGGGTTTGGATTGATTTAAGGATTGTTAATCATGTATGAGATTAAGATCAACTTAAATATTTGTTAAGGATACGTTAATCCGATATTGGACTAAGATCTACTTAACGGGGGTTCGGGACCCATTTTTGATCCAACGAAAGAGCATTTGGGCTCTATCGTTTTAATTTCAGGACGTTGCAGTCCACAGCTAGTTTAAGGACATTACGGTCCATTGTAGTTTAGGGACATTGCGGTCCACAGCCAGTTTAAGGACATTACGTTCCGTTGTAGTTTAGGGACATTGCGGTCTACAGCTAGTTTAAGGACATTACGGTCCGTATTGGGATGTGCCCGTCCATTTGAGAGTACACTAAAGAGTTTTTGGTTATCAGGACCCACCACCTCTCTGACAACGCTGAAGAATTACAACGATATTTATCAAAGGTATGAGGAGATGTACCCTTGAACCAATGTCCGTTAGAAGATCAATAGTCGTGTTTGGGACTAAGACTAATTTGGAAAAATAATGAGCACATGGGCTCGGTTGATCTGAATTAGGGAATTTTGGTCAACTTAGACTCAGCCTACTCAGTCTTTGAATAAAGTGTTAAACACTTGTTTGGGCTCAGTCCCTTTTCTGTGCAAACAGTGCTGAGTATCGATATGGGCTCTGATGCTCACCCTTTATTTTATCCTTTCTTTTTATTTGTTTTTTATGGAGTGTTAAACACTCTTTATGGCACCCGCATGCGGAACACGTGGGGCACTTTGCGCTGAACGCCAACCACTGAGTGCTACGCACTCCTTATTGAGCGGCGCCTATATAAGGGACATGTGAGATGAGTGCTAAGCCCTCTTTATTGAGCAGCGTCCACATGAGGGACACGTGAGGCGCTTAGCGCTAAGAGCCAACCATTGAGTGCTAAGCACCCTTTATTGAGCAGTGCCCACGTGAGGGACACGTGAGGCGCTTGGCGTTTTTTTTGTGCATTTTTCTGAAGACGTTCAATTCTCCGTTCTTCCCTGGATCTTCGATCCCCAAGAACGAATTCGTCCCTACGAGAATTAAATTCTCATTTTTGGAAGACTCGTCCCATGGATCTCGGATCCAGGGGAAAGAACTATGTTCTTTATAAGGGTTAAACTCCTAGATATGCAAATGAGATACTCATATCTTTATTGTTTTTATTTACCTCGAAGAAAGTTCTTCTTCTTTCTTCTCTCTTAAAACTTTCTCCTCCATTTTTTTGCATGTTCTTCTTTTTGAACTTGAAGTTTTTTTTTTGGGGGGGGGGGTTCCTCTGTACAAGACTTGAAGTCTTGGGTCCTTTATATAGTAGAGGTAAGTTTGTTGATTAGTTAAGGAAATCTCTCGTTGAGAGATTTTTTAATTGATTTGGGGATTTTATCCACCATTGGATCTTTGATCCAAGGACTTCTGTTTTACAGAAGATATTTTTCTTGTTTTTAACAAGATTGGAAAAATATTTTCCATACAGAGCTTATTCTATATCTTGGTGATTTTTAATTACTATTGGATCTTTAATCTAACGGTTCTCTGTTTTACAGAGCATAATCTTTCTTGTTTAGAAAGACTGGGGAAATATTTTCCCATACAGAGCTTATTCTGTAGCTTGGTGATTTTTAATCACCATTGGATTTTTAATCCAACAGTACTCTGTTTTATAGAGAGTAATCTTTCTCGTTTAGAAAGATTTGAGGAATATTTTCTCAGCAGAATTTAATTCTTTATTTTGATGATTTATCATCTTCGTTGGATCTTTGATCCAACTATAGATAACTTTTAGTTCTGGCGCCGACGCCCTCGTACAGGGCACGTGAGGCGATGCCTCTGAATTTTTAACTCTTGGCGCTGGCGCCCTCTTGCAAGGCACGTGAGGCGCTGCCTCTTTTCAAATTTTGAACTGAGCCTTGCTCTTCTATTATTGGGGGAAACACCACTGTCTACAAAGTCCTCTGGCTGTGTCATATACCCGCTCTCTTCTAAATCACCATTTAGAAAAGTGGTCTTGATGTCCATCTGCCATATTTTCATAGTCATGGTATGCAGCAATAGCAAGTAGGATCCTGATGGACTTAAGCATAGCCACTTGAGAAAATGTCTCATCACAGTCGACACCTGGTCGTTGACGAAAACCTTTTGCTACAAGTCTAGCATTGAAGATCTCAACCTTTCTATCTACACCAATTATCTTCTTGAAGATCCACTAGATCTGCGGAGTGGCTGAGGTTCGTCTGGGACTATTAATCCTCCGGTTCTACCAAATCTTCAGTTGTAGTTTGTGTATCTGGAACTTCTTCTAGCTCTACCTCATTACCACTAATTTCTTTTACAAGAAATTCCTTTTCTAAAAAGGTGGCGTGTTGAGCAACAAACACCTTTTGTTCCTCAATATGGTAGAATAGATATCCATGTGAATTCTTTGGATATCCCACAGACTTTCAAAGAACTGGTCGTGCTTCGAGTTTGTCCAGATTCTGTTTTTTAACATAGACCGGACAACCCCGTATCTTAACTCGTTTAAGATATGGTCTCTTTTCACTCAATATCTCATATGGTGTTTTGGGCACAAATTTTGATGGAACTTGATTCAATAGGTATGCAGCTATCTCAAGTGCATAACTCCAAAAGGAAATAGGTAACTCAGCAGTACTCATCATAGAGCACACCATATCTAATAGGGTGTGATTCCTTCGCTCCGATACACCGTTATGCTGTGCTGTATACGGAGGAGTAAGCTGAGAGAGAATCCCATTCCCTTTTAGATAATCTCGGAATTTTGTGTTTAAGTATTCACCTCCTCGATCAGATCGAAGGATTTTAACACTTTTACCCGTCTGGTTCTTTATTTCGCTTTTATATTCCTTGAATTTCTCAAAAACTTCAGATTTGTGTTTCAACAGGAACACATGTCCGAATCTTGAGAGATCATCGTTGAATGTAATGAAGTACGAGAAACCATTTCTGGCATGTATAGACATAGGACCATATACATCACTATGTATCAGTCCCAAGAGTTTAGTAGCTCTTACTTCGTGTCCTGTAAATGGAGTTTTGGTCATCTTTCCTTTGAGACAGGACTAACAAGTTTCATAAGATGTAAATTCGAACGATTCCAAATATGCATCCTTATGTAACTTAGCTAGTCTGGTCGCATTGATATGACCAAGTCTGCAGTGCCACAAGAAGGCTTTGTTCATTTCTGAACTTTTCCTATTGTGTGTGTTCTGTA
Source organism: Agapanthus africanus (assembly GCA_030015575.1). Classification (NCBI taxonomy): domain Eukaryota; kingdom Viridiplantae; phylum Streptophyta; class Magnoliopsida; order Asparagales; family Amaryllidaceae; genus Agapanthus; species Agapanthus africanus. Next base: position 612,853,509 of record JASDDO010000014.1, on the reverse strand, counting down.
TATTTAGAACTGTATTTTAATTTAGAACGTATAAACCATTACATAACGTACCAAACCCAATCAACACATGATTTAGGAAAATGTTTATAACATTTTTCTCTAATGCAAAGTAATATCCTTCTTTATCTAATAAGGATATGGATATTATATTGCACATCATAGATGGTACAAAATAACAGTCGTTCAAAATCAATGTATTACCATTTGGTAATACTAGGTGATATTCGCCGACAGCTTCGGCAGCAACAATTGCTCCATTCCCTACTCTGAGAGACATATCACCCTTTCCCAGTTCTTTACTTCTCTTTAACCCTTGTAAGAGATTACAAATGTGGGATCTTAATTCGGTATCCAATACCCCGGACATATAGCAGACTGAGAAACAGTTCTCAATAATTAACACACCCGAAGAAGATGCATCGAAATGCTCTTTCTTCATTCGAGTTGTAAGGAAATCCTTGTATTCCCCTATCTCTTTCCAGATTTATGACAGCCGTCATAAGATAGAGCGGAACCAACGTTTTCTAGCCCAGCATAATAAGCGAATTCGGTCAATACATCCATATTATTATCTTAATTAAGGCGTGACATGGTCGCTACCTGGCTGACATGGTCCCAGTCCTGAATTGGTTTTGGTGTTATCGGTAACTGCTGTACATGGACGGCAGGATTTGTGTCTTTTTCAAGACAATTACCGTGTTGATAACACAGTTTTTAGTTTGTCTATCTTGAATAGTAAAGCACCCACTTTCTCCGGCTCCCCAAGGCTCAAGAGAATTGGTCCCGCTTAAACTTATATTTACTAGGGTCCTTATTGTAATTTACTATAACTTGAGGGGTTTTTATGTAAAAATAGTTTTGATATATTTTTAAAATACACCTCAAGTATTTAATTATCATTTTTAGGGTTTTCATAGATGTATCTTTTATAAAAGTGAAATTTTCTAGTGAGTAGAACCTAATTTTCATTGTATATGGTATTTTAATGAAAAATTGGAATTTGTATTGTATTGTAATGGTAGTTCTATGTAATTGTGATTCCCTTGATTTAGAAAAACATAGAATATTTGTATAATATGTTTAAAATATACCCTTTCATAATATTCATATATATATATATATATAAATTTTATTTATTTTGTAGAAATCTCATTTCTTAAAAATAGCATTAAAAATTCCATCGAGATCGAACGCTCCTTGCGGAGGTCTGCATCTCGCTTATTAGGCCCGAGGACGTGCGATAACCTGCACCATCTCGATCTGGGTTTCCCAAAATGGGTTGTAGAGACGTATTTGCAAGGAATTAATTAACACTTTTTTTTTAAAGAAAACGGTTTTGTATGTTTAGGGTATTTATTCGTAAAGACGTATTATCCCATAATCTAGTATTCTAAAGTTCATCGTGCTATGTCTAATATGTGTGTTGTGATGAGGTAGGTCCTTACCTCGTGAGTTATTTAAAGGTAATACGGTTAAAAGTGGATAACAACATCATTTGTAAACATGATGGTGGTTTACTGTAAAAGTGATATAAAAGTTGCAACATGAACTATTTTGAGATGAAATTTGTTCTGATATATTTATTTATATTTGTTAAACATTATATGAGAGTATGGTATTTTATTGTTTAAGAAAAGTGGAATTTTTAAAGAGAAACGAATTGGAAGTCGGATTAACTCCGCTTCCGACGGGTTTTGAAAAATGAAAGTTTTAGCCTAGAGATTGAGAAAGGGAGAGGGGACTTACAGGCTATTAAGATAGAGGAGAGAACGGGGAAGCTTAGGAAAACGTCGGGGCGTCGTTTTCGTCGCCGGAATCTTCTCGAAACGTCGTCGGAATCTTACCCTTTGCTAACTCCACTTGCATAACTTGGGACTTGGAAATTTTATAGAGTTTTGGCAGGGAATTTCTGAGTGAGGAGATGTAAAAACAAATAGTACAGGGGTTAAGGGGGAAGGCCAAGGGGTGTGGAGTAAAGTTTTAGGGAGCATCCCCTGCAGGGGGCCCGGCGGTGCCGGCCGTAGGGCATAAGTCGCCGGCCCAAATCCGGCGGTAGAAGGTGGGATTTGTGCCACGTGTCCCCTTCGTCTCATATACCCTAATGCACGTGTTTATTTATTATGTAACTTTTCATTTTACGTATAGTGCACGTGTAAATCCTTGGGCTTCTAAAAGATTAAAAGAAAAAACAATAAAAAGATAATGTGGCTGGGGGGATTCGATCACAGGGCTACGTCACAGCAGTGCAAGGGTTTACCAATGAGCTACAAGTGTTTTCTTGCTGTTCAAAAGTAAATCAAATACTTATAGTGTACACAGGATTGCAAATACTCCATTTGTACATTAGCCTTTAAATAAATTTCTGTACATTAAAATTAGAGTTGTTACATTCTACCCTCCTTACAAAAAATTTCATTCTCGAAATTTACAATTATTTTAAGGACTAGTTTACAAACAAATAAGGGTATCTTGCACGCATGTAATCCTCACGTTCCCATGTAGATTCTCCTGGTGAATTTTTTCTCCACATCACTCGGACCAAGTTTACTTCCTTGTTCCGATGTGACTTCACCTTTCTATCAAGAATTTTAACAGGTTGTTGCTCACAAGATAAATCTGGCTGTACAGTGAACTCGGAGCGATCAAGAATATGGCTGGGGTCACTCACATACCTTTTGAGTTGGGATATGTAGAATACATTATGCGCTCCTTCCAATGAAGATGGAAGTGCCAAGCGATAAGTCACTTCTCCGACTCGTTCGTGTAGATTAAACAGTCCAATATACCTCGGACTGAGCTTACCTTGTCTTCCAAAATGAATCACTCCATGGTTTGGAGAAATCTTCAGAAATACATGTTCTCCCGGTTGGAACTCCAAGTGACGGCGCTTCGCATCAGCCCAGTGCTTCTGTCGATCTTGGGCTATGCACATTCTTTCCCTGATAGTACGAACCACATCGACTGTTGCTACTATCATCTCAGGTCCAAGGAGTTCTCAATCTCCGATGCCGTCCCAACTTAATGGTGATCAACACTTTCTTCCATATAAAGTTATAAATGGATCCATTCCTATACTTTCTTGGTAGCTGTTGTTGTATGAAAACTCCACAAGATGTAGGTGATCTTCCCATAATCCTACGAAGTCTAGCATACACGCTCTTAGCATATCTTCTAAGATCTGAATCATTCGCTCAGACTGACCATCTGTTTGTGGATGATAAGTTGCACTGAAGTTCAGACTTGTTCCCAAACTAGCTTGCAGACTTTGCCAAAATTGCGATCGAAATCTGGTGTCACGATCGGAGACAATGCAAACCGGTACTCCATGTAATCTCACGATTTCCTGCATAAGTTCATGGGTATCAGAGTTTGTACACATTGAAGAGTTTAAATCTTAGTTAGATTCTTACCTCCATGTACTTCTTGCTAGTGTCTCAGTAGATTGTTCAATGTTCAGTTGATAAAACTGCACATTTGTATTACATTTTTCCGACCATTTTCATATTAAAAAAAGGACTTTATTATAATATATTATACATATGAGGGTTTATGTGTAAAAACACTATTTTCCATGTGTTAATATATTTTAATTAGTATTTGGTAGGAAAATGTATGCAAATAAATCTATTGACCGAATCCTAGTAGAACTAAGTCTACTAAATATTATTTGAGATTATTGTGCAGAATTTATCAAGGAAATCAAGTTGTTGAAGAAGACTTGCCTAATTAAGAAGCAAAACTTGGAGACCAAGTCAGGAAGCAACCGAGAGAAGATTTCTGAATTCTGAAGGTGCCTAGAATTGCCACATGTCACAATTACAGAGCCCAAGAAAAATGATAAGCGGAGGAGATTATATGGCCGCGGATCCGCGGCCATAACCACCCTTGGGCCGCGGATCCGTCGCAATTATATGGAGTTGGAAGCCGAGGATTTTTGGGGTGAATCTATGCTAAATTTTACCTAATTTTGAAACAAAAGATTCCGGCTTTGCATTATAAAAAGGCACCGAGAGCCTCTTGAAAAATTTATCAAGCCGACGCGATCACGAAGCCCCAGATGCTCATGCATCCAGGCTGATCATCAACGGTTCATCTACCTCCTTGGAAGAGATCGAGAAGCAACTAGTTTTGTAATCATTTTCTAAGGATTCAAGTGTAATGAATTTTGTTGATTAATAAAAGTAGTTTTCTTTTTCTTATTCTATTTCTTCGTAGTTTAATGATGCAATTTCTTTCCATCTCTTTTTCTTCCAACATGTGTGAGTAATTCTCCGCTTGTTAGGGTTCGTAGGATTAGGGTAGGCTAATGGACGATGAACATCCCTAAACCCTTTTTAAGTCCTATAAAGTTTATGAACTTTATCAAAAGAATCATTAACATCCTAATCGGGCGCGCTAACAATTCTTTGCTAGTTCCGACCGTGATTAGAGATTAGATTAATGATTGTTTTGGTAAAGGCTAGATTTGAACGGAGTTCCGTGTCGAGATAAGGGTTAAGAATGGGTTTTATTTTCCCTCCAGAAACCCTAATCTACACGCATCACCGTCGTTCTAGTTTTAAATCTATTAATGGATAAAAAGGGTAACTTTTAATTAATCGTCCATAACTACTAAATCCTAACGAACCCTACAAGCCTCTTATTATATTATCTACTTCCCTAAAATAATCTAGATCTATAAATTTGCTCTCTTGCTTAAAGTAGATCTAGAAACTTTTCACAAAAATTCTTTATTCCTCCTCTCTTTCTCAACACATCTAAAGTAAGATTAAAAGGTTCAACGTTTCTCTGAGGACGACCCGTACTCACCTCGGTCTAGCTACGCGCGACACCGTTCTGATTGCGGTTAACTACAAACACACTCTTTCGTAACAATCAAATGGCACCGTTGCCGGGGATACGTGCGTAATTTTTTATTTTTACTATTTGTGTTAAATTCTTAGACGAGTCATATCATTATTAAAACAAAACTGCAAATTGCATATTTAACGATTTGTGCGTGAATTTTTGCAAAGAGATCTGGAGTCACAGAATTGAGGAGAACAGGAAACAGAGACATTTTTAGAGATCCAGAGGAGCAAAGGAAACCACAGAAAAATTTTCATCAACTGTTCTCTCTACCACGCGGCGGAACCGCGGCATAAAGGCACTTTTTGTGGTGGAATCGCGGCAGGATAGAAAAGTTAGGGCCACAGAATTCTCTGGTATCTTTCTTAACTCCTTCTCTCTCTCCTCAAATCCAATAAAATCTATTTTCTGCCGGATTCTTTGCAAAAACTGCGCCGCTCAAAAATCTTTTTGCAAAAGTTTTGTGATTGGTTTTGTTTTGCATATTTTAATACGGACTTTAAGGGGCAAAGACCAAATCAAGATTAGGTGGGGATTTCATCACCCTTCCTAAGCCCTACAAATCACAAACCGAGCATCTAGATCAACCCTTCATTAATTTAAAAAATATCTAGACCAGACTCTAAGGACTGTCGCGCTCAATAAGGACAGAGGAAGGTCGTGGGTAATCTATTGTTTATCCGCATTACTTTTGTAGTGCCTAGGCAAGTGTGTCAAAGGCTAGTGGTTTTTAATTAGGCCCACTACAGTGGTTCCTTCCCACTTACCTGGCACTTACCTGGCTACAAGGGTAGTACGGAGGCGGTAGAGGATTGATCCTGCGGCTTGTCCTTTGGAAGTCTAGGAGCGGTCTAGAGACTAGACCTAGGTGACCTTAGTTCTAGGGTTGCTTATGCATCTTAGGGTGATTTGTCTTGAGTCCCACTTTTTCAAAAAAAAACCAATTTTAAATCACACACACGCTGCCACTTGCACTAAACCCGCTTAGTGCATGCTCGGCTGGACACGGGATCATAGTGCCCGTCTTGTCCGCGTTCCTACTATCGACGCCGAAGTCGGTACTTCTTCATCTTCTTTTCCCCCACCACACACCATATCGACCGAGATGGACGGCACTCCATCAAATTATAATACCACGCTGCCACCGCCCGAAGGTGCGCAGAAGCCACCGCGCATCTCTCTCCAAGAGAGATGTTATCCTATCCGTGGTCCCCTTCCTACTTGTCTATCTCTTCCACCACCTAACGGGGATAATTTCGAGATTAAACCCCACTACATCAATCTGCTGCCCAAATTTCACGGGCTTGAGTCGGAAGACGCGTACGTTTTCATCACCAAATTGGAGAATGTATGCGCAATGAAGGGAACTTCACAATTGACTTTAGATGCTATGCGCTTACGTCTTCTCCCATTCACACTGTGCGACTTGGCAGAAAAATGGCTTTACAATACTGCCGCACACTCTATCACTAATTAGGATGAATTTGTCATAGCATTTCTTAAGAATTTTTACCCAAACCATAAGACTGCCCATATTAGGAGCGAGATCAACCAGTTCCCCCAGCTTTCCAATGAACCATTTTGGAAGTGCTTTGAACGTTTCAAAGATCTGCTTGTCCAATGCCCCCATCACGGAATACAAAGTTGGGATTTATGTCGGATTATATATGAGGGCATTAATCCAGCGACAAAGCAGATGCTTGAAACAATGTGTCAATGCAATTTCATGTCTAAAGATGACGGTGAAGCGTGGAAATATCTGGAAGACCTTGCTGAACACACGTTGCAGTGGGAAAGCGTAAGACCACCTTCAACTAAGGGTGGTATTCACCAGCTCGATATTTCTATCGCAGTGAAATCCGAAATGGCAGCGATACAGAAGAAACTCGACGCTATTAAGAACAAATTCTCATCATTCTCCCTAAATCAGGTCACGCTTCCTAAGACCGTCTGTGGTTGCTGTTCGGATCCTTCATACTTAACGGAAGAATGTCCTATGAATGCTTCGTTTCAAGCTAATGCTGCTTTTCAGCAGCGACCTAGAAACGACCCTTATTCTTCCACATACAATCAAGGATGGAGGAATCATCCTAACTTTGCTTGGAATCAAAACCAACAAAGCAATTATCAAAGACCTCCCCCACAGCAACCACAACCACAGAATCAGCCCCCCTTTCAGTCACAGAATTTTCAAAATCCGGCCAACATTTCTACACCACAAGTGGCCGGTACTGACAACTCACTTGCACAAACTTTGGATATGTTCATGAAACAATCCATGCAAATTTCGGCTGAGATGAGGTCTTCTATTGATACCATAACGAAAAACCCCGCCTCCCAAGGTGAGAGTATTAAATCATTAGAAAACCAAATCGCACAGTTAAACGCCGCAATGAGTACGAGAGAGAAAGGGAAACTCCCATCTCAACCCCTACCGAATCCTGGCCATAATGTGAATGCCGTTACTACATTGAGATCGGGGAGAGAGCTAAATAACCGTGTGGGTGAGCAGTTTGATGTTAGTGACACATTTGATACCCCATCTTCTTCTTCTTCTTCCCCTAATTCGTCTAGTCTTCCACCTTCATCCGAGCCTATTCTCCGTTTTCCCCAAGGCTCGAACATTTCGCCAAATCTATCTAAGTCGATGCCCACTCCAATTTTAGGATCGAATTCGTCGCCACAGTCTTCTCCACAAACGTTGGACCCAAAACTTATTGATCGAGCTCCATTTCCAAACCGATTAAGGGCCAACAGACCTAACCCGCAAATGGAGAAGATTATGGAAATGTTTAAGCAAGTTAGCGTGAATATTCCTCTCCTAGATTCTATTCAACAAGTCCCATCTTATGCAAGAATCCTTAAAGACTTGTGCACTAGGAAGAGAAAAACTCAAGTGCCTAAAAAGGTTTTCATGACGAGTAATGTTAGCACCGCTTTTACCCAATAAATACCAAAGAAACGTAAGGACCCCGGCTGTCCTACAATCTCTATTTCTATTGGGGGTAAAAATATTAATCGTGCTTTACTCGATCTAGGCGCCAGCGTTAACTTGCTTCCTTATTCAGTATACGAGCAGTTAGGAATTGGAGAGTTAAAACCCGCCCATTGTACTCTCCAGATGGCAGACCGATCTTTCACCAAACCTCGGGGCGAACTAGAGGATGTGTTAATTAAAGTCGGGGAATTCATATTTCCCGTGGACTTTATTGTTTTAGATACACAACCTGTGGCAAACCCACGCAATCAAATTCCGGTGATACTTGGTTGACCCTTCCTAGCAACTTCTAACGCTGTGATTAATTGTCGTAACGGTTCTATGAACTTATCCTTCGGGAAAATGACAATTGAGCTTAATATTTACAAGCTAGGAAGTCGGCCATCAGAACCTTCTGCTCATTTGCTGGATGTTTGTTCCATCCACGAGATAGCTTCCGAAAGCTGCATGGATGAGGAACTTTGCTTTGATGTTCTCGACAACACTAATGAGACATCGTTTGTGTTGGGGTAAAAATTTACATCCCGGTTGACCGAGTCAAAGTCAAGGTCAACCCCAAAGCTAGGTGGGCCCAAGCCCAGGTCAAGCGGGCCCATGCCCAAGTCGAGCCCGCGGCCAACCTCCCCATGCCAACAACAAAATCATGTAATAAATAATTTTTATGTAATTGTTTATGCATGAATGTAAACAAAATGGGCATAAAGCCAATATTTTGTAAGCCCATGGCTTATGTGCAAAAATGAAATGGCACATGAGCCATGAGATGGCTAAAATGCCATTTTTGTAAAGCCCAAAGGGCTATATGTAAATATGTAAGCCTATGAAAGGCAACATGATGAATAAAAAAAAGGACAACTTTTCATTCTCTCCACAAAAATTTTAGATCTGAGATCTTTTGTGCCTCCTGCTCCTTCTCCAAGGTTCTAAACCTTCTCATTTCTTTTGAATTAAACCAAGAGTTTTACTCTTTCTTTTCAAAAACTAAGAAGTCTTCCACCACAAAACCCACAAAGGGGAACTTGGATCTACCATTAGATCTCAGAAAGGAGAGATTTTTAGATCTCACATCTCTTGATCATCAAGATCCAGCCAACAGAGGAGGAAGAAGAAGAACCCCTTCCATTAACCCCAAAAACACACTCAGGAGTCCAACTCCTTTCTGATTTCTCTTTCGAGAAATTTTTTTAGGCTAAAAGCCTCTTTTTCTCGCCGGCGCTCAAGCGCGAAGCGCCCGCGTGTCGACACGTGGCGCGCTTGCGCTCCAGCGCTCAGCGCAAAGCGCCCATGTGCCGACACGTGGAGCGCTTGCGCTCAAGCGCATGCGCTAGAGCGCAAGTCGCCCCCGTGCCGACACGTGGCGCGCTTGCGCTCCAGCACAAGCGCTCGAGCGCAAGCGTTCGAGCGCAAGCGTTCGAGCGCAAGTCGCCTCCGTGTCGACACGTGGCGCGCTTGCGCTCGAGCGCAAGTCGCCCCCGTGGTGACACGTGGCGCACTTGCGCTCAAGCGCCCAGCGCTCAAGCACAGAGCGCCCACGTGCCGACACGTGGCACTCTAGCGTCTGAGCGCACAGCACCTAGGCGCACAGCGCCCAAGGTGCTGCCCCACGCATCCTTTGGATGTCTTTTCCCCCTTATTTTTATGTACATACATATATATATATACATATGTATACATATTTACACAGACACATACTCCGCGACACTGTCCCTGTTAGAAAAAAATTTCTAACGGGGCGCTGCCCCGCACCCCGCAAGGGGGCTGCTAGCCCCCTTGACCCCCAGTCCGCTATCCGGGTAGCGGGACCCCCGTAAAAAACTCTGCGTGGCTCCCGATATATCCAAACCCCCCTTTCAAAACACAACACATGTACACTGCACATTGAGTTCGCATGACCATTTTAACCCGTTAATCGGAGGTTCCCTCACCCCAAAGGCGAGGGGTAATTAACGGCAGCTTAGTCCGCGGCTGCCGGAGATTTAAATCCCCACAATCAATAAACCCCGGCCTACCCTAGGCAGGGGGAATCTGTAGTATACGCCTGACAAGCGCGCGCGTATTCCCATCTCAATGGGGTGACGAAAAACACCCTACAGTTTGATCTTGCACCACTTCACAGTGAGGATATGTTCAATGAGTCCGACCTTGAGATTGAACCCGTTGACTCGTTGCAAAAGTCAGCAGCACTTTCCGAGTCAATATCTTATGCAAGTTTTGAACCTCTTAAGGAGTCCGAATATCATTCCGTTAGCCCTCCTTCTATTGTCTCTCCGCCAATTCTTGATCTCAAACCGCTACCTTCTCATCTCAAATATGCATATTTAGGAGAGAATGAGACTTTGCCAGTGATTATATCCGCTTCTCTAGCCTTAGAGCAAGAGAACGCACTTTTGGCAGTATTGAGATCGAATCGGCAAGCATTTGGTTGGGCAATGGCCGACACCAAAGGGATTAGTCTCTTAATTGTTGAACATCACATACATTTGATGGATGAAGCCAAACCAACCCGAGACCCACAAAGACGGTTAAATCCCGTTATGAAGGAGACGGTAAAGAAAGAAATCGTCAAGTGCCTTGATAGTGGAATAATTTACCCCATATCTGATAGCCAATGGGTAAGTCCAATTCATGTGGTCCCTAAAAAGTCTGGCATCACGGTCATCACTAATGAGGCTAATGAGTTAATCCAAACACGCACCCAAACTGGGTGGCGCGTGTGTATTGATTACAGGAAACTCAATGTCGCGACGAGGAAAGATCACTTCCCTCTACCTTTCATTCACCAGATGTTGGAACGATTAGCGGGACACGATTACTACTGTTTCTTGGACAGATACTCTGGCTACAACCAGGTCCCCATCGTCGAAAAGGATCAAGATAAAACCACTTTTACTTGTTCTTTCGGAACTTTTGCTTATAGACGCATGCCCTTTGGGTTATGCAACGCTCCCGCTACATTTCAGCGGTGCATGATGGGGATATTTTCAGATATAGCATAAAATTTTCTAGAAATTTTTATGAACGATTTCTCCATTTTTAGGGACTCCTTTGAGGACTGCCTTCGTAATCTTGACGCTGTTCTTACCCGCTGTAAGGATAAAAACTTGACTTTGAATTGGGAAAAATGCCATTTTATGGTCCAAGAAGGTATTGTACTCGGACATATAATTTCACGAAAAGGCATTGAGGTTGACAGAGCTAAAATATATGTCATTCATAACCTCCCTCGTCCCAACCGCGTCAAAGATATACGATCCTTCCTTGGCCATGCAGGATTTTATAGGAGATTTATTAAGGACTTTAGAAAAATTGCTAGACCCTTAACCCTTCTATTGGCCAAGGACACTACATTTCACTTCGATTCGGATTGTGAGGCTGCTTTTGAATCGCTTAAAGAATCATTCACTATAGCCCCCGTTCTATCATCTCCGGATTGGAACCACCCGTTCGAGCTTATGTGTGACGCATCAGATTTTGCTATTGGTGCTGTCTTGGGACAGCATATTGATAAGATGCCACATGTAATTTACTATGCAAGTAGGACCTTGAATGATGCACAAATAAATTACACAACTACCGAGAAAGAACTCTTGGCAGTTGTATTTGCATTAAAGAAATTCGGGCCCTACTTGATTGGCTCGCCTATTATGGTTTACACAGATCACTCCGCCCTACGACATCTTTTGACGAAGAAGGATGCAAAGGCCAGGCTAATACGTTGGATCCTATTGTTACAAGAATTTGATCTTGTTATCAAAGACAAGAGTGGATGTGAAAACGTTGTAGCCGACCATCTTTCACGCATCACTTCTTCGCCAACTGTGACCGTGCCGATAAATGACTCATTTCCTGACGAACAGCTCTTGAATGTATCCTACGAACCTTGGTTCGTGGATATCGTGAACTATCTTGCTACGGGACTTATTCCTAGTGATTGGTCGAAACATGACAAACTTCGATTTCTATCCCAAGTAAAATATTTTTACTAGAATGAACCTTATCTATTCAAGTATTGTTCCGATCAAATCATTCGCAGGTGTGTCCCTAATGATGAATTCAAGAGCGTGTTATCATTTTGTCATGATCAGGCATGCGGCGGTCACTTTGGACCTCGAAAAATGGCGGAGAAAGTTTTGCAATGTGGCTTTTATTGGCCAACATTATTTAAAGATGCATTTGAACGTTGCAAAACTTGTCCGCGATGTCAGCATTTGGGTCGGATTTCACGAAGGAACGAGATGCCGTTCCAACCTATATTGGTTGTGGAAATATTTGATATTTGGGGTATTGATTTTATGGGCTCTTTTCCCAACTCCTTTGGGAATCTATATATCTTGTTAGCGGTTGATTATGTCTCGAAATGGGTGGAAGCTATACTGTGTCGCACTAATGACAACAAAGTTGTCATTAAGTTCCTTAAAGAAATTATCTTTTCGCGATTCGGACACCCTCGCGCTATCATTAGCGACAAAGGGACACATTTCTGCAATAGGTCTTTCGAGGCCTTGATGCGGAAATATTCAATCACTCACAAGCTTTCTACGCCCTATCATCCCCAAACAAGCGGGCAGGCTGAGATCTCAAATAGGCAGATCAAACAGATATTGGAGAAGACGGTTTCTAAGAACCGTAAAAATTGGTCAACCAAATTGACAGATGCTCTTTGGGCATTCCGCACCGCTTATAAAACCGATCTTGGTATGTCTCCATACCGCCTTGTGTTTGGGAAGGCATGCCACCTTCCTGTCGAGATCGAACATAAAGCAATGTGGGCTATTAAAGAGCTTAATTTTGATCTTGATCATGCAGGCAGCTATCGGAAGCTGCAGTTAAATGAGCTAAGCGAACTCCGCGATGAAGCTTACGATAATGCGGTGATAGTAAAGAACAGGACTAAAGTGTTCCACGATAAAAATATTTCTAGAAAAACCTTCACATCGGGGCAACAAGTCCTTCTTTACGATTCCCGTCTCCATCTTCATCCGGGTAAGCTTAAATCTCATTGGAAAGGACCTTTTGTGGTGCGGTATGTACACCCGCACGGGGCAGTTGAAGTCGAAAATTTGAAAAACGGTTCGATTTTTAAAGTGAATGGGTATAGATTAAAACCGTATTTTTCTGCTGACCCCACGGAGGAGCTCCTGTTTTTACAGGAGCCGCTTTATCAAAACTAAAACTCCTCCGCCTCACCTCCATGTTTTTATAACATTTTCACATTTTAAGAATGGAGGTGAGTAAAAAAATGATTTGATTGAATATCTGTGCGTGTCAATGAATAAGTTTGGGGGAAATTTTTATTTAACTATTATTTTACCCCTTGTATCTCTCCCTTAGTATACAGGTCCTTGTTCTCAAAAGGCTACATCAGTGAGGACACTGCTAAAAACAGGTTTGGGGGGGGGGTTGTATTCACTGAATTATCTTTGACACTGGGCATTAAAAAAGAATTTTATAACAAAAGAGTAGAAAGTGAAAAATTATATATGAAAGATAGGAATAGTTTAAGAAAACCAAGAAAATTAGAAGTTTTCTTAAACGAACTAGTAATAAGTAGTTATGAGCTGTTGTCCCAAGGATTAGTAAGATGAAGGAAGTCACTAATCTGAGGATAAAAATAAGTCTGAAAAATAGTTTCTATTCTGGAAGCCAAACATTTGAATGTTGATACCCTACTATATTCACTTACACACGTCTTGAAACTCGGGATAGTAGAGGATACCTTGAAATGCTCTTGTCTAAAAGCCAAAGTATGAAGGAAATAAAAAAAATGAAGAAAATATAAAGATGGTGAAAAGAAAAATGAACACCGGTTTTGTATCGCCAAGGCAGCAATAAAAAAATATAGCGAGGGTGCCTCTTCACCTAGTGCCCTAAGGCCAACTGGTCTGGGAGTCACTGCTAAGCCTTAGGTGGTGCAAGACGAGAAAAATATTATCATCTAATCAGCAAGCACATGAGTAATCGGTCGGTTAGTACCTCAAGAAGTATTAACGGTCGCATGAAAAGGTGTAAGCAAACCTAAGTATTTATCAAATTAAAAAGCACTAAGGTAGATGGACAAGAGTATGATAGCTTGAATTGAATTCTCTGAGTGTAGGGATGTCCATTACACATACGTAGGGGTATATGATCAATGTTTGGATGAAAGGTAGGAATGAAGAATAAAGACGATGTTTTATTGAGGGATGATGTGATTTATAACATTTTTTTTCATGACCATTAAGATAGGGCTCATGACAACTGAAAAGCTAGTATAGTTGGAAACTCTTATTTTCAAAGTCTTTCTTTTATGGTTCTTATCTTTATATGTAAATTTCACCATCTCTTTTTTGTTACGGGATTTTGTGGGTGCAATCCGCTAAAAACCCTCAGGAGACAACACTCCTCCTACTAGGGACACCTAGAGGTTTAACGGCTTGTTGCACGTGCTCAGTGCAATCGTGTCTGCCTACGAAAGTGTGCTTAGTTTTCTCCTCTTTCTTCTTCTCCTTCTCTTGAATAAACTAGTTTGCTTGGGACGATCAAAGATAAGTTTGGGGGTATTTGTTCAATTGATAAAACTGCACATTTGTATTACATTTTTCCTACCATTTTCATATTAAAAAAGGGACTTTATTATAATATATTATACATATGAGGGTTTATGTGTAAAAACACTATTTTCCATGTTTTAATATATTTTAATTAGTATTTGGTAGGAAAATGTATGCAAATAAATCCATTGACCGAATCCTAGTAGAACTAAGTCTACTAAATATTATTTGAGATTATTGTGCAGAATTTTCCAAGTTGTTGTGCAGAATTTATCAAGGAAATCAAGTTGTTGAAGAAGACTTGCCTAATTAAGAATCAAAACTTGGAGACCAAGTCAGGAAGCAACCGAGAGAAGATTTCTGAATTCTGAAGGTGCCTAGAATTGCCACAAGTCACAATTACAGAGCCCAAGAAAAATGATAAGCGGAGGAGATTATATGGCCGCGGATCCGCGGCCATAACCACCCTTGGGCCGCGGATCCGCCGCAATTATATGGAGTTGGAAGCCGAGGATTTTTGGGGTGAATCTATGCTAAATTTTACCTAATTTTGAAACAAAAGATTCTGGCTTTGCATTATAAAAAGGCACCGAGAGCCTCTTGAAAAATTTATCAAGCCGACGCGATCACGAAGCCTCAGACGCTCACGCATCCAGGCTGATCATCAACGGTTCATCTACCTCCTTGGAATAGATCGAGAAGCAACTAGTTTTGTAATCATTTTCTAAGGATTCAAGTGTAATGAATTTTGTTGATTAATAAAGGCAGTTTTCTTTTTCTTATTCTATTTCTTCGTAGTTTAATGATGCAATTTCTTTCCATCTCTTTTTCTCCCAACATGCGCGAGTAATTCTCCGCTTGTTAGGGTTCGTAGGATTAGGGTAGGCTAATGGACGATGAACATCCCTAAACCCTTTTTAAGTCCTATAAAGTTTATGAACTTTATCAAAAGAATCATTAACATCCTAATCGGGCGCGCTAACAATTCTTTGCTAGTTCCGACCGCGATTAGAGATTAGATTAATGATTGTTTTGGTAAAGGCTAGATTTGAATGGAGTTCCGTGTCGAGATAAGGGTTAAGAATGGGATTCCTTTTCCCTCCAGAAACCCTAATCTACACGCATCACCATCGTTCTAGTTTTAAATCTATTAATGGATAAAAAGGATAACTTTTAATTAATCGTCTATAACTACTAAATCCTAACGAATCCTACAAGCCTCTTATTATATTATCTACTTCCCTAAAATAATCTAGATCTATAAATTTGCTCTCTTGCTTAAAGTAGATCTAGAAACTTTTCACAAAAATTCTTTATTCCTCCTCTCTTTCTCAACACATCTAAAATAAGATTAAAAGGTTCAACGTTTCCCTGAGGACGACCCGTACTCACCTCGGTCTAGCTATGCGCGACACCATTCTGATTACGGTTAACTACAAACACACTCTTTCATAACAATCAGTCAACTCGAAATGGGATGAAGTGAGCCGACTTGGTGAGTCGATCCACAATAACCCATACTGCATCGTTACCTTTCGTGCTGTGAGGAAGTGCAGTCACGAAATCCATTGTGATGTGTTGCCACTTCCATTCTGGGATAGGTGACGGTTGAAGTAAACCAGCATTCCTGTGATGTTCAGGTTTTACTTGCTGACACGTCAAGTATTAAGCGACGCTTCTGGCTACTTCACGCTTCATTCCATGCCACCAGTAATTTTGACACCGATCTTTGTACATCTTTGTACCTCCAGGGTATATTGAATAAGGAGAGCTGTGAGCTTCTTTCATCAACTCTTCTCGTACAGAACCTTTTGGTACACACAATCTACTGCCGTATCTCAAAGATCTGTCTTCATGGATGATGAAGTCTGTTCGAAGTCCACCTTCAACTTGTTCTCTGATCTTTTGCAACTTAGGATCACTTGCTTGAGCTTCTTTGATCTGATTGACAATGGTAGATTGAACTTGTAAGTTCATCAAACTTGAAACGTTACCTGGCATGACCACTTCAATCTCCATTTGATGCAAGTCTTGTTGAAGCTTCCATTGTACGGTGAGATTCAATGCTAATGATTGGCGACTAAGTGCATCAAGTACTGCATTCACCTTTCCTGAATGATATTGTAAGTTGATGTCGAAGTCTTCCATAAGTTCTAACCATCTTCTCTACCGCATATTTAACTCTTTCTGAGTAAACACATATTTCAGACTCTTGTGATCTGTGTATATGTCCACTCGTTCACCAAGAAGATAATGGCACCAAATCTTGAGAGCAAAGATTACGGCTGCCAACTCCAAATCATGCGTCGGATAATTGCGCTCATGAATCTTCAGTTGTCTTGAAGCATAAACTACAACTTTATCGTGCTGATGTAGAACACATCGTAATCCCTTACCGGATGCATCACAATGAACTTCAAAACCTCCAGATTGGGCCGGTATGACAAGAATAGGCGCTGATGTCAATCTTGACTTGAGTTCTACGAAAGCTTGTTTGCATGCTTCTGGCCACATGAATTCTTCATCTTTCCGTGTGAGCTTGGTCATGGGTGTTGCAATCTTCGAAAATCCTTCAATGAACCTTCTATAATATCCTGCTAAACCCAAGAAACTTCGAGTGTCCTTCACTGACTTCGGTATCGGCCATTCGCTTACTGCTGATACTTTAGCTGGATCTACAGAGATTCCATCGCCTGATACAATATGTCCGAGAAAACCGACTTGATCTAGCCAAAACTCGCACTTGATATACTTGGCATAGAGTTGATGTTGTTGTAAAGTTTCTAAGACAATTCGTAGGTGTTCGGCATGTTCTTTCCAGCTCTTAGCATACACCAGGATGTCGTCGATGAAGATGACAACAAACCTGTCTAGGTACTCTCGGAAACTTGATTCATTAGGTTCATAAATATAGCCGGTGCGTTGGTCACTCCAAATGGCATCACAAGAAATTCGTAATTTCCATAGCGAGTTCTGAATGTCGTTTTATGGATATCAGATTCTTTGACCTTCATCTGATGATAACCTGAACGAAGATCTAACTTGGAGAAAATGCAAGATCCACTTAGTTGATCGAACAGATCGTCGATGCGCGGGAGTGGATACTTGTTCTTTATAGTTACATCGTTCAGAGCTCTATAATCAATGCACATTCGATATGAACCTTCCTTCTTCTTCATAAGTAGAACTGGTGATCCCCAACTTGAAGTGCTGGGACGAATCCATCCTTTCGTCAATAATTCATCGAACTGAGTACGGACTTTCTTCAAACCTTCAGGACTTAATCGATACGGTGCTTTGATCACCGGTTGTGCTACAGGTACTAAATCAATGCTGAATTCAAGAGCTCGGTCGGGAGGAAAACCTGATATGTCTTCAGGAAATATATCGTCGAACTCTCGAACTACCTCAGGCTTCGATCCTTCTTCCGCTTGAAGTGTTGCAATCACTGCCTTCTTTGGGTTTTCTTTGTATGTGCTTGGCTCCGGGGTACGGTCTCCACTTTTGAAATAAAAGACCGGATGGTCCGGAATCTCGAACACTACCCTCCTTTGACGACAGTCGATGGTAGCATAAAAAGTTCCAAGCCAATCCATACCCAAAACGACATCGAAATTCGGTGTGTCCAACACCTTGAAGTCAGCAGAGAATTCTCTGCTGCAGACGACCACTGGACACAGTGTGTATTCCATTATTGCCTTTAGAACTCCATTCTCTGAACTGACATTCCAGCTGGATATGAGGGGTTTGACTGGAATCGCATGAGTTCGGACGAACCGTTGTGACATAAAGCAATGAGATGCTCCAGTATCGAAGAGTGCTGGTGCAGGAAGTGGGGCTACTAAGATTGTACCAGTGATACCTTGGCCGGTGGCTTCAGCTTCTTCCACAGTCATTGTGAAGGCATGTCGCCTCAGTACATTCCTCCTTGCTGGAGGAGCATTCTTCTGTCCATTCCTTGGTCTTTGAAGTACGTTCTGTTGAGCTTGATGGAACTGACGAGGAGAAGGTGCAGTCGGTCCATGAGGAGGTGGAGCAGGGAGAGCGAGTCATGGAGCAGGTGCTTGGATGGCTGGGCACTTCTGATAAGTAATTGTTGGTCTGGGTGCAGCATTTGGGTTATGTCTACGAGGACACGACCCAATGTCATGAGTGGCTGAGCCGCAAACTAAGCAAAGGCGATTTGTATGCCGGCAGTCTTTCGCCAGGTGTCCATCTCTCCTGCAGTAGATACAAAAGGCTGGGTTAGGCCGGTTGTTTGGTACTCCCGGTCTCCTGGGCATAAATTGTGGCCTCGAAGTGGCTCCTCCTGCCATCTGAGTAGTAGGGCGCTTCATCCCAGCAGAGTGGGGTCTGCCCTTCATCTTCACCACTGCCTCATATCGGCGGGCAGCTTTCAGGGCTAGTTCGTGGGTAGGGAAAACCCCTGTAGCTAAGGCAGCTTGGATTTCCGGATCTAACCCTTGCTGAAATCTTATGGATCTGATCTTAGCAGTTGGTATTAAATGTGCCGCGAACCTGTTAAGGTCTTATGTTAGCTGTGTAGTATGTGATATTTGAAAATTGAATATTGAGACATATCTTATCTACTGAGCATGGTAAACTCGGCGTCATATTCATCCATAGTTTTGGTCCATATAGAACCCTGTTGTAGATGGATGAACTGCTGCTCCATGTCAAATCGTTCAATCTCTGGGAAGTATTTCGCATCGAAAATGTCACGAAAAGTCCTCCATTCGATATGTTGGTCAAGACGGCTTTCTTCCGCCTTCCACCAACTCTGGCATTGTCGGTGATTGCAGCTTTGCAACTCAAACCCAAGAGATCTCTGGCACTTATGCTACTGCCATGTCATCCTCAATACTTTGAGCCCATTCCTCAGCTTCCAGAGGGCTCTTTTTTCCCGAAAATTTTTTTGGGTGCAATGCCCGGAATTGCTTCACTCCGGGCACTTCCGCTTCTGGACGGTTCATCAAGATAGCAGTCTGCTGCTGCTGTCCTTCCAGGAGGCCGCGGATTGCCTCAAGCAGTACCGTCTGCTCATTGATCGAAGCAGCGACGGTAGGTGTAAGCGGTAGAGATGGTGGTGTATTATTGAAGTTGGTGCTGGTGTTGTTTGGAGAATCCATAATCTTGAAATAAAAATAGGGTTAGGATAGATTCAAAATATATGAAATTGTAAGATTCAAGAAATATGAAATGTAAAGAATGTTTTTAGTTGCTGATTCTTGTGTTATAGTGCTTAGGTCTTCATGCAGAACAGACCTGCATGTCCATGCAGAACTGACCTGCATGGGCCGCCAACAAAACCCGTCATGTCCCGCTTCTCGGTGTATGGGCAAAGGACGCGACTGGGCCCGCTACGTATTTACTCAGAAGTAAACACGCTACGCATATCTAAGCAATATAAAGTAAATGTATACAAGAAAAATGACAATAGATGTAATTGAACAGCAACTTTTATTTATTAACAATTCTTTACAAGTACAACTGGAAATGTAAATACATGAATAGAAAGCAATGCCTAAACAATGGCATGAACTGAAATGAAAAGTATGTACAAGTATCTAAAGCTCGGGGTCAAATTCTAACTGCTCCAATTCTTCGGTACCGGGCTCGATCTCCAGTGAGTGTGATCCACCTGACAACATTCCAAAGAAAGAAGAAAGGAATGTCGTCGGCAAACAATCGCTCGGTAAGTCCTAAAGATGAGTAGAGATAGAATAGATAGAAATAGTATAACTAGTAATGTTTGATTAAAATGTTAACGCAGTTGTTTGTAGCTTGGTACAGAATATGCCAGTATATACGAGCGGAGTCCTACTATCCGGAAACTAAGGTATACGGAGCATAAGGAACCGTTCAGCCACGATACAATGGAAATGGATATTCAGGTTAGGTATATTATGGTTACAGTCTCGTGCCACTTCTAACACATTCCGTACCAATCTATCCTTTAAAACCCCGTAATGTCTTTTGTATTGATTGTATTGTTTGTTTTATAGATGGATGACTTTCCGAAACAATGATATCAGTAAACGGAATGGATATAAATGTATAGTCATGTAAACAGAGTATATCCATGGTTCGGTTCAGTCATGTTCATATTGTTATAGATTGAATTCTGGTATTCATGGATTCATGTTGTATTGGAGTTATACTTGAATCATATTCAAGAATAAATTGATTCCAAATTTGACTGAGACTCAATCTGAGTCCGACCTTTTAAACAGAATTGAAGTCCTGAATTGGTTTTGGTGTTATCGGTAACTGCTGTACATGGACGGCAGGATTTGTGTCTTTTTCCAAGACAATTACCGTGTTGATAACACCGTTTTTAGTTTGTCTATCTTGAATAGACAAGCACCCACTTTTTCCGGCTCCCCGAGCTCAAGAGAATTGGTCCCGCTTAAACTTATATTTACTAGAGTCCTTATTGTAATTTAGTATAACTTGAGGGGGTTTTATGAAAAAATAGTTTTGATATATTTTCAAAATACAGCTCAAGTATTTAATTATCGTCTTTAGGGTTTTCATAGATGTATCTTTTATAAAAGTGAAATTTTCTAGTGAGTAGAACATAGTTTTCATTGTATATGGTATTTTAATGAAAAATTAGAATTTGTATTGTATTGTAATGGTAGTTCCATGTAATTGTGATTCCCTTGATTTAGAAAAACATGAAATATTTGTATAATAGGTTTAAAATAGATCTTTTGATAATATATATATATATATATAATAAAAATAAATTTTATTTATTTTGTAGAAATCACATTTTCTTAAAAATAGCATTAAAAATTCCATCGAGATCGAATACTCCTTGCAGAGGTCTGCATCTTGCTCTACTAGACCAGAAAACGTGCGATAACTCATACCATCCCGATCGGAGTTCCCAAAAATGGGTTGTAGAGGCGTATTTGCAAAGAATTATTTAACACTCTTTTTAAAGAAAACGGTTTTGTAAGTTTAGGGTATTTATTCGTAAAGACGTATTATCCCATAATCTAGTATTCCAAAGTTCATCGTGCTATGTCCAATATGTGTTTTGTGATGAGATAGGTCCTTACCTCGTGAGTTATCTAAAGGTAATACGGTTAAAAGTGGATAACAATATCGTTTGTAAACATGATGGTATTTTACTGTAAAAGTGATATAAAATTTGCAACATGAACTATTTTGAGATGAAACTTGTTTTAATATATTTATTTATGTTTGTTAAACATGATATGAGAGTATGGTATTTTATCGTTTAAGAAAAGTGGAATTTTTAAAGAAAAACGAATCGGAAGTCGGATTAACTCTTCCGGCGGGTTTTGAAAAATGAAAGTTTTAGCTTAGAGATTGAAAAGGGAAGAGGGGACTTACAAGCTATTAAGATAGAAAGTAGAAGGAGGAAACTTAGGAAAGCATCGGGGCGTCGTTTTGGTCGCTGGAATCTCTTTGAAACGTCGTCGGAATCTTGCCCTTTGCTAACTCCACTTGCACAACTTGGGATTTGGAAATTTTATAGAGTTTTGGCATGGAATTTCTGAGTGAGGAGATGTAAAATGGAATGTGATATTTATAGGGAAAATTAGGGTTTTATGGTAATGAAGAATGAATTAAAAATGCATTAAAATTTTGGTTTAATGCCACTTTTTAATTCACTGTTTCTTTTTAATAAAAACAAACATTACAGGGGTTAAGGGGGAAGGCCAAGGGTGTGGAGTAAAGTTTTAGGGAGCATCCCCTACGGGGGCCCCGACGGTGCCGTCCGTAGGGCATAAGTCGTCGGCCCAAATCCGGCGGTGGAGGGTGGGATGTGTGCCATGTGTTCCCATCGTCTCATATACCCCAGTGCACGTGTTTGTTTATTCTGTAACTCTTCAGTTTACGTGTAGTGCACGTGTAAACCTTTGGGCTTCTAAAAGATTAAAAGAAAAATTAATAAAAAGTTAATGTGGCTAGGGGGATTCGATCACAGGGGCTACGTCACATCAGTGCAAGGCTTTACCAATGAGCTACAAGTGTTTTCTTGCTGTTCAAAAGCAAATCAAATACTTATAGTGTACAGAGAATTGCAAATACTCCATTTGTATATTAGCTTTTAAATAAATTTATGTACATTAAAATTGGAGTTGTTACACCTTTCTTAGACACCTACTGGATTAGCTAATTGTAAAGTGAAGAACTCTCCTAGGACTAACACTTACTCGTAGTGGGTATCAGGATCCAACTATCACACAGAAGTTATGTAATCTCATTGCAAATTTCAACACTTTGAAATTCCCGATAATTGTTTTTACCCCATGCGGTTTATGACCTTGACAATGTTAATAAACCATAAACCGCAAGTCAAGTTCAACCCGTTATTTCGTGACTGATTTAGACCCACCCGCACGACCTTTGACGAGGTCAACAAAGTTGTATGACTGCCCTAACTAATCACATCATCATGCAGCAGAAAAGCACTAATCGGCTACCGAACACTACGACTCGACAAGGTCGACAAACGTAGTACGAATACTAAATAGTATCTATCTAAAATGATGGAGGGCTACGACTGGTTTTGAAGAAAACGTTTAACGTAATGAACTTGATATCGTTGTAGAATCTAGTGATTTGAAAATGAGTAGTTTAAGCCCCGCTTTAAAAATCGAGTAGTTTTTAAAACAAATCGAGTGGGTTGTAGCATTTACTAGTTTTTGCTAAAGAGGTCATTCTCGGTGAAGGGATCTAGGCTCTTTCCTCATCGAATGAGGTGCTAGATATTCATAATGGAATACCGCTATGCAAAGCAAGAACTAGAGCTACATTTTTGAAAATTTTGATTCTACAACATATTTTAGCTTTATTTTCTTTTCATTAATTTTATTAATGACGTCCTATCAATTATGTTTCCTAAACATTACAGAAGAAACGAAAATAAAACACACATATATGCCATTCGCATTCGCCACAGGGACTCGGGTCTTCACCGTAAGGTTACTTAGCTTACGGCAGGGCGGGGTCAGGACTAGCACGGATGCAAAACATATATAGTGTCTACTAATATATTATATATATATAAGTAGCATTCATCTCACGCAGTTATATGATCACTTCACAGAACAACAGAAGTAGATATATGAAATATAGAATATATTATAAAGTCTGTGTTTTAGACTAATCTAGTAACGAAAAACACGGATTTCACGGTCGTGATGAATAGCTAAGCTCACACCCTTAGACCCCTATGAGAGCGGAAAGCAATCCTGCCAATTCTAGAGTTAGACGACCGATCTCGACTCCTCGAGATGGCCTCCGACTGGACTCTAGAACCCGGTTACTTATGCTTTCCGCCTTAGTTCTATCCTAAGGAGGTAAAATAAATAATATACATCGAATGGAGACAACAAGCTCAACCCAGAAGTGTTCTAATAAAAGAATATTATATACAAATCTTTACATAAATGAAAATTGAAAAACTCTCATCTCACAAAAAAAACCCGTCTATATAATCACGATGATCCATTATAACATATCGATAGCAACACAATAACATTGCATGTCATCAACGTAAGTAAATATGCGTATCCCTAATGTCATTGTCGTATAGCAATGAGATCGGGAATACTGCCACATATTACACTTACGGTCGCAAAAAAGAAATGAAAACCACAATAATTAGAATCCGCATCTATAGACATCATAAACCCGGATTATCACATATTCCGAATTTCATGCCTAACCATATAACCTTACATTTAAGTCTCCAATTGGAAACACTTTTCAAAGATTAAGCCGGGCAATTCAAAAGGATTCCCGATTGATGATTCGAAGGCTCGGCAGGAACTTTAGTGGATAGCCGCACCCCCGAGGCCGTCAACGAACGTGGTCATGAGCACCTGAGTAGATGCTCTTGACCATGGGGTTCTTCTATAGTCACTTGATCGGGGAAAAGGGGCGTGGATGTCTACTAGTGTCTCCCGGCGAGTATTCGTGTACGATACGAGATTACAACGAAGTTTCGATCCAAATCCAAATTCCGTGGTAATCCATCATTTGAGACTAAAATGCGAGATTTACAAATCGATAACTAGTTTTTGCAAAACTAATCAATGTGGATTCCAAAAAATTGTATCTCGTAACCAAAGCAATATAGACGATGTTAATATTTCGATCAATATTTCAAAAAACAACAATTCACAGAGACCTTAACCACTTGAGCCTCATTAAAAATATCCAGAAAATCAAAATTGTAAAAATGAAGATCGATATTTCAAAAAACAACAATTCACAGAGACCTTAACCACTTGAGCCTCATTAAAAATATCCAGAAAATCAAAAATGTTAAAATGAAGTAGCATAAGAAAAACGAGCTCTTAACTCCACAATTGCGCGGCGGAACCGCAGCCAATACATGGTATAGGCGACAGTTCCACGGCCAAGTGGTGGAGTCACGTGCTCGTATTTCTTGAGCCTTCATAAAATAACCTGCACGATTTTCTAAGCATTTTTAATCTGGAAAAAAATGAAGTTTGAAAAATTGGACAGAAACTACCAAAATTTCGTGTTTAAAATGTCGATCGAACACTTTAACTTCGTATAATCTATTCCTAAGCCTCTACCTTGGCTCTGATACCATGAAAGTATGTCTTAACACCTCTATTAGGGTTCTATGAGTATCAAGTATGCAATTTTTAAAATCTAGAGGGCTAAGTATACTAAACAAGAATCGAACTAGAGAATTAGGGTTTCAAAGTTAAACAGACAAGTTCTAAACTAAGTGAAGAGAGTCTACAACCTTTATAGTATAATCCTTCACTTCTAAAGCTCCAAGCAGTAGTCCCTAGAACTCTTCTTTAACTCTACTTGAAGGATGGAACGAGTTTGCTTGTAGTCTTCGTCGTCGAAAATGATCCACCTTGAGGCAACTCACACTTAAGCTCACACTTCACTAATTAAGGTATCGGTGAAGTTACTAACCTAAACTAATTTGTTAGAGTAGTGTAGGTTGATGAAGTGGGAATTTTGCTCACAAAAAATCTTGCTTTCTTTTTCTTTTTTTCAACCCTAGAAAATAACTAGAGAGGAGATGAAGAAGATGAACTTGGAAATGAGAGAGTGAACCATAAGCCAAAAGATGAGATCGAGAAAAATATGATGAATATGTGTGAATAAAACAAAGAAAAGAGGCGAGTCATGGTTTCTCAATACTTCTACAAGCACCTAAAGAGACCATGACTCATTCATCTTTTTTTTAATTCATATATATTGATCATTATCTTCTTATCTCTACCTCTTGTGTGATTCCCATACATCCATGTTCAATGTATCATCAACCATGATACAATATATATATATATATATATATATATATATATATATATATATATATATATATATATATATATATATATAAAGAGAAGAAAATCTTAAGTGGGCTTAATATTAGCTTATACACACACACACACATATATATTTGATATTAGCCGGGTTATATATATATATATATATGTATGTATGCATGTATGTATATGTATATGTATATGTATATCAAATCATTAAATCAACATTTGATTCAATAATCCGGTTATATCACATATAACCGACTAATATTTAATATTAGTTAATATATATATATAATTATTAAATAAACACTTGATTCAATAATCCGGTTATATCATATATAACCCGGCTAATATCAAATATATAAATATATATATATATATGAGGTTAATGGAGGAAAGGTGCCATAGGAGGGAATTTCCTCCTATGGCGTCGGAAAAATGCACTTTCCATGATTTTTTTCGACGATCGGCATATATCACCTCCATCTTTATCATCTAAAATATGGATACACCAAATTTCATGTGATTATACCAATTTTTTACCGTTGATTTAGTTGGTGCAAAATTAATGGTTTACCGACAATAAAACTTTTTACATTGCTAATTCAACAGTGAAAAAGTGGTGGAATCACATGAAATTTGGTTTATGTACATCTTAGATGATAACGACGATGATGATGGATGCCGATCGTCGGATGGCGGAGGTTGTATTTTTTCGACGCCATAGGAGGAAATCCCCTCCTATGGCCTCTTTCCTCCATTATTCTCTCTATATATATCAAATCATTGAATCAACACTTGATTCAATAATCCGGTTATATCATATATAACCCGGCTGACATAAAAAATGCTGGATTAGAATATGGTATCATATACTCGTATTTAATCAAGCTCCAGCACATATCTCGATACGTGCCCTACTTCGTTTCACTTAAGCTAGAAAACCTCTATGCGGGACTCTAAAGACTCGTCAATACGCCAGCGGTAGGTAATGATCACATCAGATACCTACAAGCCATCAGCGGTACTAGATGGACGTAACAGCTACCCAGGTATTGAACGAATATAAAATCAACAAGCAAACTTGTCCAAACTCTCGTAGAGCCTATAAGCAACACTTATCGTATTGTCCGGTCTCTTCGTCTGATATGTCGCATATCGAGTCTGGGGGTGGAATCGTCAGACCCCAATAACTCGATAAGTCATGCCGATGTGTGGCCTATAACCTTTCGAAAAACTACTGATAACACTTATCAGTAAATCTCATCAGCCTTGATCAGGAACTTGCTGTTATAGCCAATCGATCATAGCACAACATCAACTCCCAATACTGGGAGAGACGAAACCCCTCTTATCGCTCACTGCCTCCATATGACTCAGGAATGTACCCAAAAACCACCTGTTTGCATGACTCATTTGAGCCGTGGTAGAGAGGAAATCAAAGTACGGAGGGAACCACACAAGACACTATGACGATCTCGGGTCTACAGACTAACCTGTACAAGTGTCACCAGAGAACTGTTATCTGACGATAGGTATGGTATTGTTTCCCCCAATTAGAGAAAAGCTCTATTTGAATTTCAAAAATTCAAAATTAGAAGCAACGCTTCAAATTTCTTGCGCTGTGCGCAGCGCACCATGTGTCAAAAGCTGATACGTCAGCGCAGCGCCCAAGGCAGCACGCCCAATCAGAGCAAGGCTCTATTTAAAATAAAAATTAAAGGAAGCAACGCTTCAGTTGTGCAAGCGCTGCGCTGCGCGACACGTGTCAGCACAGTTGCGCAAGCGCTGCGCTGCGCGACACGTGTCAGCGCAGGTGCGCAAGCGCTGCGCAACACGTGTCAGCGCAAACGCAGTTGCGCTGCACGACACGTGTCAGCGCAGTTGCGCTGCGCTCTGCGCTGCGTGACACGTGTCACGCGCTGGGGCGTTTGCGCTAAACAGAATTAAAATTCTAGTAAGATCCTTCTTTTCTTGTTAAAACAAGAAGATTGTCTTCTGTAAAACAGAAGCCCTTGGATCAAAG
This sequence comes from Agapanthus africanus, assembly GCA_030015575.1. Lineage (NCBI taxonomy): Eukaryota > Viridiplantae > Streptophyta > Magnoliopsida > Asparagales > Amaryllidaceae > Agapanthus > Agapanthus africanus. Next base: position 612,825,792 of record JASDDO010000014.1, on the reverse strand, counting down.
ATCCAGCGGTGGGGAAAATTCCCCAAATCACTCAGAGAATGATCTCTTTAACAAACTTAACAAATCTATGGGCACTATATAAAGACCCCTAGACCTCAACTCAAAACATCATCAACATTGTGAGAGATCAAGAACTTCAAAACAGAGAGAATTCTGAAGAAAATTCAAGAAAAAGGTAAAAAAAAACTTTATAAAATAGAAGAATTTCTTCTGAATAGATCATTGATCTAAGAACAAGATCAATGATCTTCAATAAAAAATAAATAAATAAGAACAGTGCCTTGCACTTTTTTATGAACCATTGGTTCAGGAATTTCAGAAAAATTCTTTTCTTGAATCCAAAATTGGATCAAGTTATTGAAACAGTGCCTTGCACTTGCAAAACTGCACTGTTGCGCTCCTGGGTTGGCGCAAGCCACCAGAGAGCACCACGTGTCAGCACCAGAATTACTTGTGCTATACGCTTTTAAGATAGAGCATTGTTTTCTGAAATTGGCGCAACTCACCAGAGCGCGCCACGTGTCAGCAGCGCAAGCGCAGCGCACTGCGCTTGCGTGACACGTGTCACCACCACAAGCGCTTATGCTCAATGATTGGCGCAAAGCGCCTGACAAATACACTGCATTGTTTACTGAAGGGCCAGGCCCAAATCAAAAAGGCCTAGCAGGCCAAAATAAAATGCAATGCATTAAAAGGGCAGAGCTCAAACAAAATAGATGCTCTGCATCATTTATAAAAGGGCAGAGCCCAAACAAAATAAAAATGCAATGCATTAAAAGGGCAGAGCCCAAACAAGAAAGATGCACTGCATCATTTATAAAAAGGGCAGAGCCCAAACAAAATAGATGCTCTGCATCATTTACAAAAGGGCAGAGCTCAAACAAAACAAAAAATGCAGTGCATTATTAAAAAGGGGCAAAGCCCTAGCACAGGCCTAATAGACCAAAGACAAATAAAAATGTTGAACATTTTTCAACTGGACTTAGCCCAATCATGGCCATAAGTCCTCAAATTAAATTGACTGAGCACGGATGCTCTCCTAAATCAATTTACATCCGGTTCGAGGGTACATCTCTGAACTCCTCTAATTCCTATCGTTGTAATCCTTCAACGACGTCAGGGAGGTGACGGATCCCGACAACCACACATCAACACGGACTGTGGGGTCCTTAAACTCATGGACTTATGCGTCCTTAAACAAAACACGAACTGTGGGGTCTTTAAACCCACGGACTTATGCGTCCTTAAACCAAGATACGGACTGTGGGGTCCTTAAACCCACGGACTTATGCGTCCTTAAACCAATGGACCGCAATGTCCTTAAACTACCAATGGACCGCAATGTCTTTAAACTACCAATGGATCGAAACGTCCTTAAACTACCTATGGACCACTACGTCCCTAAACTGGAACAATAGAGCCCCCAAATGCTCTTCTGTCGGATCCAAACAATCCTGTTAAGTTGATCTAAGTCTCAAATCAGACTAATGTATCCTTAATGAACGCTTAAGTTGATCTTAGCCTCAATATGGCTAACGTATCCTTAAACTAAAACACCAAACCCAAATATAAGTAAATACGGATTTGGACTAATCCACGTCCTATGGGCGACGGCATAACTTAGTCTCCGTATACAATCCACGGGCATCCACAATCAAAACAAACACACACGACACGAAGCGAAATTCTGGAGAAGGAGAAAGTGGCTACCGCGATGCGGTAGCGTAATTAACTGCAGGGGCTTGCGCCTGCAGGGAAGAGCATCCCCACAATCAAAAACCCCTCAAACGAGGGGGAATCTAACGAAGTCTGCTATATCGGCCGCATCCGTCTAAACCTCCGATACACGGTGCCATAAATCAACTTGGCATCTTCAGAGAGGTAGATAGGTAAAACCAAGTAGCATCTGCCCCGAATCTCAAGCAAGACGTCCTCACGTCATCGCCGCCATTCGGAGGGGAACAGATTCTGGCACGCCCGGTGGGACCTCTTCCTCTTTCCACTCCACACTTCGTGTGTCGTCTTCGCGAACGAATCGCGGTTTGTTAATGGTTGCCTTTGGATTTCAAGTTACTAAGATTTGGTCTTTTTCCTGGCGCAGAAATCAAGCATCAATGGCCTTAAATTGCTCGAAGTGCCAATGCAACCGACGCTCCACCTCACCTGGAGGCATAGCATATGGGCCTCAAGCGGCCTCCGTCCTTACTATGCCTGTGGAGCATGTGACTCAGGCTACTACTGGCCTGTTCTTCGGGACCATGCTCCTGCCAGCAAGCTTCACCATCCCTGTGCCCGTACCGGAAGCTTCAAAGAAGCCGGTCTCTGATCGACTTGCTACTCCCACGGCCCCTCTCAACGGGTCGTCCAACTCCTCGGTCTTCTCCAGACTGAGCCTGAACTCCAAAGGGCCCGCCAAAAAACCCATGATACCTGAGAAGGCCATCCCAAAGAAGACGGATGCTCCCGAAGTCGCCAAGGCGGCTTCTCCTGTCAAAGAGTCAGTCTTTGTAAGGCTGACTATTCCTACTCCTGCCCCTGCTCGAGGATCTGTCTTTGACAGATTGAATACCGCTACTCAAAGGACGACCTCAGTCTTTAAGAGGCTGGCACCAGCAGCGCCTCATTCGGACAGGGGGCAAGAAGAAGCTGTCTCTGTCGCTGAACCAATACCGACAACTCGTCACACCCGACGACGCCACTGGCGCCGGATAAGGAAGACTGGGGGAAACTCCCCCTCTGGGATAACTCCGCCAGCTCCAACGGTGGAAGTTAATGTTGTTGTTCCAACTGGGAACAGCTTTGAGCTGCTGAACAGGGTACGCAGAAATTCGCCAACTGCGGTGCTCAAAAGATCTCCTCCACCGGTAGAGACCGCCGTGGAAGCAGAAAAGCCGGAGCAGTCTCCTCAATCGTTGTCCTCCAGGATCTACAAGACATGGCGACGAGTCCGAGAATCGGTGATTGATCCAAATTTCTCTCACCAGCACAAGAAGTCGAAAGGTCGGCAGGAAGAAAATCCCTCTGTCAAGCATCGAAAGACGACGACCACTTGGGTGCCCAAAGCAACGACCCCTTCAACTTCGACGGCCTACAAGCGAAGAAGGCCGGAGAAAGTCCCCACGCCTGCGGTGAATATCAAAGGTGGTGAACCCAAACGCCCTAAGTCCGGGGGCATTGTAGTTCATACCGTCTACATGGCGTCTGGTAAAGAGGACAACCGTGCATCTACAGGTCATCGACCGCTTACACGGTCAGTGACCAAAGCTCAAGAGCAACAGCAAAAGCTCCAGGAGATGATGAACGCGATGGCCGCACTCACTGGGCCAAAAGAAAGCCCTGAAGCGTCCTCGGATGAACGCCAAGAGCAAGAAACTGACGCTGAATTCCTTCGTCGGATATTGGAGAAGAAGGATAAAGAGGCTGTTGAACAAGCAGCCAACATAAAGCGTATGGCCCTCCTATTCCAAGACATGGTGGGGATGATGATCCAACAAGATCCTGCAGCTGAAGATCCCCCGATCGTCCTTGAAGACGATAGAGGAGAAACGTCATATTCTCCACCGGCTCTGTCAACAGCCGAGGAGGAGATAATCTCCAAAGCTGACTTGGACGAGTATATAGCCCAACAAATACGGGTTCATCATGCGACTGAAGCAGCCGGTCAAGTCGTAAAAACAGGACGACCATATCCGAGCTGGTACGATCAGATAAAGTACCTGCCGGGCTATACAATACCCCAAGTTCCATGTCTATAAGGGGACGTGCAATCCTCACCAGCATGTTGCCCACTTCAGGGCGCTCTGCGGCAACACTGGGGATGATGATAAGTTATTGCTTCGCCGGTTCATTGGCACCTTGTCAGATACAGCGTTCGAGTGGTACTCTGAGCTCCCAAACGACTCTATTAAGAAATTCGTGAAGATTGAGCTATTGTTTACCCAGCATTTTGCAAGCGCCAGTGAACGCACCCCGATGACGGCATTGATTAATGCCAGGGTGAAGCCAGGCGAGACATGGGTCCAATATGCTATACGGTGGCGGAACTTATGGTCAAAATGCGAGCAACGCATTGAAGAAGTTCCTGCAGTGGGTATGTTTGTGGGAACCCTTGATCCGCAAGCAACCATCTCGAAATTTATGATGTTCTTCAAGCCGACCACCTTCCAGGTCCTAATCAACAAGCTAGCGCAAATGGATCAGATGGACCATAGACCTCCTCTTCCAAAGCCGGACTCCTGAAATGAAAAGGGGAAGGGGAAAGCGATCGCTGTCGCTAATGCTCAACAACAGCCGAGCAACTCGAAGCCGGTTGTTCGTCAAAATAATATGCGTCCACACGTACCCCTTGAAGAGAGGCTAGGATGTCCTTACTCGTTTCCCTGAGATAAAACGAGAAGATTATTCGAGCTGGCGTTGTGCAACCGACTCATAAATCTGCCGGATCCAAAACGTCCATCGCAACCAAATGATGTCAATGAGCCCAACTACTGTCCCTATCACCGAGTACTGGGTCTTCCGATCGAAGATTGCTACGTCTTCAAAAATTGGCTTGAAGACCAGTACCAACAGGGCAAGTTCGCGTTATCCGACAGATGGAAGGTGAATCCGCCGCAACCTCACACCTCTAAAAGGATGAATATGCCGGGGGCAACGTGCTCTCTCATCGAAGAAGCCCCATGGGAGGTTGTGCTGTCAGCCAAGACAAAGAGAATGCTGAACGATCTTCAAACATGCCCAGCGATCAAGTGGAAGAACCCGTTGGAACCTCAGATCATTGAAGGGATGTTGAAGCCGCGTCCAACTCCAAAGACCGATGGTAGTGGCCCAAGCACTCACAACCAGCCGTCAAAATCTTCAAAAAAGAAGAAAAAGAAATCCAAGAAGCCTGTGAAGCCTGGCGACAAGTGCACAGACTTACAAAAACAAATTGACACGCTGGAGGAATACAACCAGAAAGCACGGACTCCCATCACACTCCAAGAGTTCTTCAACCACGTCTTTCAAGAGGAAGATGAGGGAGAAAGTTCGTCAGATGAATCTGAAGAATACATAGCGAGCTGTCATGTGATTTCTCATTCGTTTACGGACGATGAGGAGACTCCTTGCACTGAAAAGCTGGGGGAAGATCCTGAACCAGAAATTCTGGGGCCATCAGATGAAGTAATTGACGCATTCCTCAATGAAGCTCTGTTGAAAAGTAAAGCTGATCGGAAACGCGAGACGGCTATATTTGAAAGGGCCAAGCGCCAGCGACTTAACGAAAAAGCTGAGACACTTCCGCTGGAGCAAAATACATCCACTACGGATAAAAGCAAATTCAAGATGAGGAAAAGGTTTGCTAAGGCCATATCAATGGGCATGAAGCTACCATCCTCTGAAGGAAGCATTACTGGTGAAGTGGAAATGCACCCCTCCTACTGCTTGTATCATCGGAAGATTTCGCACCCCACCGAAGAGTGCAAAGATTTCGATAGATGGTGGCAAGGATATGTTGCTCACCGACAACATTTTAAGCGGGAGAAGCGCCAAACTCGTCGGGAGCGGAAAAATACGACCGAAGGGATTAACAGAACTACCGGCAATTGTCGCATGGTTAACGCCGGGGGATCACAAGTGCTTACATTCGGGAGCGATTCTGATGAGGAGCCGGCTCTTAGCCCTCTCTTTAAAGAGTCCACCTCGGGAAAAGAAGAAGAGAAGAAGGTCTGTGAAAATATCCGGCTGCGTAATCGTACGCTACCCGAAAAGAATCTCGGACCCTCAAATAAAAAAGATAAGGGAAAAAAGAAGGTCCCTGAGGAGATCGCCCTAGATGACCAAGTTGTGGAGGAGCTAACTGCCAAGGACCCGCCGAAGAGAAATAAGGTGGATTACAACGTCTTAGCACATCTGAGGAAGCTACCCTCGCAGCTCAGCATTCTTGACGCCCTTTTACTATCAAAAGAGGCGAGAGATTCGTTAATCAAGGTACTACAGGAGCCGGAGCAATTCCAAGCTTTCCTGGCCGAAGAAAAGATGAAGGATGAATTGGAGGAAGTGCACACGGCCGATGTCACTTTTGGCGATGAAGACCTTCTCCTTGGGACGCGCGAACACAATCGCCCCTTCTATGTCTCAGGATACTGCCACGATATAAAGATAGGCAAAATCCTGGTCGACAATGGATCCTCCGTTAATCTCCTCAATGTGCGGGTGTTAAAAGAAATCTGCATGAGCGTCCAGCACCTTGCTCGGGACAAGATCACCATCTCCGGGTTTGACTCCTAATCATCAAGAACTCTTGGGTCTGTGATACTGACGCTACGCTTTGGGCTACTCATCACGGATATTAAGTTCCACGTCATAGACGCCAAGACATGCTACAATGCTCTGCTCGGCCGACCATGGTTACACGAGTACAACATCATCCCTTCTACACAATATCAGTGTATGAAATATTTTAAGGATGGTCTCGAGTATACCGTGACGGGAGAACTGAACCCGTTCTCTGTGAACGAGGTCCGCAAATATAAAGATGCCAAATACTTCTTACTGGATTTCGAAGACACGGAGAGGTGTCACAAGCCAGAGAACAAAGCTAACACCACCATTCTTGTCTTCAGGAGTGATACTGAAGAAGAGGAAGAGATGATTTATTCGGGTCCACCCCAATACAACAAACCGGGACCATCCGCTCCTACGTTGATCTTTGGTAGCGACTCGGAAGATGAGGTCCATGCTGTATTCTCTGCTCGACCTTCAATACAAACGTCCGCTGACGAAGAGCAAAGTCTGCAAGTCACCATGGTTCCACCTAAACACCATAAAGAACTGGATGCACTTGATATCTACAGTGTAGAGGAGTTGCGGACGTTCTACGTCCCTCCCAGGCGAAGAGGTGAAAAAGCAATTCTATTCTACCGCTCTGAGGAAACCAAAGTGGAGAAAGAAATCTGGCACGGCGCGGATCCTACGCTTGACAGGCTTCAGCCCATCCATCTTCCCAGATATTATACAGAAGGCTTTAAAAGGCTATTGAAGCGTCAGGGGATATTCTTCAAACAGACCGCTCGAAAAGCCAAGTTCTATGACAAGGTCTGGAACGTTCCCGGGACTCAGCACAAGTTGCCTAATGGGAGAATGGAAACAATCGGGCTTGGATACATTCGGTCCAAGAAACGAGAGCTACTGCACGGTTGCTACGTCGTGCATGACTTCGATGAAGAAGCGGATGCTCAATAGGAAGATGCTAATCCTGAACCAGTAAAAGTTCCTGATGCAAAAGTGCTCAGTCCGTCGTTCGAAGAACAAATGGAAAAGCTTATAAGGGAAGCTGGTCAAAAAGTCCGAGATGACCATAACAGCGAAATGGAAGTCTACGAGAAAGCCAAAATGCAACGCCTCCTCCAACAGGCTGTGAAAGATGAAAATGCCGCTCCCTGTCAACCCGTTATAAAAAAGGCTCGACGCAGAGGCAGAAACAAGTCGAAACGCGAAAAAGACGCTTAACAGCAATGAAGCGGGACTAAGAGGCCACGCAAGCGGTAATCGAGCGGTTCCGATCTATCCCTCATAAGGAAAATGGGTCGAGCGTACTCTTTACCTCGGGACAAGACAAAGAAAATACTTGACCTCGCTCTAAAACATCAGATGCTTACACTGCCGGAGTCTAAACACCCCGAACAAGCAAGCGAAGTCTCTCACCCGGACTATTTCCCTTATCACCGAGTGATAGGGCACCCTCTTGAGGACTGCTTCACCTTCAAGAATTGGGTTGAAGATCAGTATCAGCTTGGCAAGTTCGCTCTGTCTGACAACTGGAGGGTAACGCCGCCACAGAAGCACGAACCCAAAACCATGAGAGCAGAACCAGTTCCACATTGGGCTTGGAATCGAATTCGTACCTGTCATATGATAATGATATCAAAAGAAGAGCCCGAGAACATGGATGAGCTTCCCTGGTGCTTCGAAAACAGCAGCGATGAGGTGATCTCAGAATTTCCGCCAGCACCGAAAGACCTGGAGGATGGAATACATACCACTGTGGATAACCTCAAGAAAATTGAGTTGGGGACGGCGAATGACCCGCGACCGACATTCATTAGTGAGCTGCTGTCTGAAGAGAGGGTGGCTTCATTAAAGGACCTGCTTATGTAGCATAGAGATTGCTTCGCATGGAACTATTCCGAAATGCTGGGACTAGATCCAGAAATTGCTGTGCACAAATTGGCAATATCCCCGGACGTCAAGCCAGTCAAACAGGCACCAAGAAGAATGCGGCTCAAGCTTGAGATGAGTATCAATGCTGAGGTCAAGAAGCAGATCGACTCTGGCTTCATCCAGGAAGTCCAGTATCCCGAGTGGATCGCCAACATCGTCCCGGTGATGAAGAAAAATGGGACAGTGCGCATATGCGTGGACTTCCGGGATCTAAATAAAGCCTGCCCAAAAGACGATTTCCCAGTGCCAGTCACCGAACTGATGATAGACAATACGTCCACTCACGAGGTTTTCTCCTTCATGGACGGCTCATCAGGGTATAATCAGATAAAGATGCATCCCGAAGACCAGAAGCACACCGCCTTCAGGACCCCTTTGGGTATATTCTGCTACAAGGTGATGCCCTTCGGTCTAAAGAACGCCGGTGCCACCTATCAGAGGGCTATGATGAAGATCTTCGATGACCTTATACACGAAATCGTCGAATGCTATATCGACGATCTCGTGGTTTAAAGCAAATCATACGAGGAACATCTCGAGCATCTGAAGACCGTATTTCAACGCCTTCGATAATACAACTTGAAGATGAACCCTCTCAAGTGTGCATTCGGAGTTTCCTCGGGAAAATTCCTGGGATTCATTGTCTGACACCGAGGTATTGAGATAGATCCGTCAAAGATCAAGGCGATCATGGAAATGCCTCCGCCAAGGACTCTCAAACAGCTGCGGTCTCTCCAAGGGAAGCTCGCGTATATACGGTGATTTATAGCCAACCTTTCAGGCAAGTGCCGTCCTTACAGCCACCTGATGAAGAAGGTAACCCCGTTCGTCTGGGACCGAAAATGCCAAAGAGCGCTACACGAGATCAAGCAATACCTGCAGAACCCGCCAGTGTTGGCTGCTCCGGTTAAGGGAAAGCCCCTAATTCTTTATACAACCGCCCTCGAAGGTTCCTTAGGTGCATTATAGGCACAAGAGAACGATCAAGAGAAGGAGAGAGCTCTCTATTACTTAAGTCGAGTTCTACTGGGGGCAGAAAGCAATTACTCTCCCATTCAAAAACACTGCCTGGCGCTGATCTTTGCGATAACAAAGCTCAGACGCTATGCGTTGGCACATGAAGTCCATCTCATTTCGAAGGTGGACCCCCTTAAATATTTAATGTCAAAGGCCATATTGACGGGGCGACTCGCTAAATTGGCCCTGCTCTTGATGGAGTTCTCGATAATGTATCAACCTCTCAAGGCAGTGAAAGGCCAGGCCATTGCCGACTTCCTCGCTGAGCATCCGATACCCGCCGATTCTCCTCTGAATTGCGATCTTCCATACGAACATAAGTTTGATGCGATCGACGGTGGTGATACCCGATGGGAGCTTTATTTCGATGGAGCATCTTCCATGAAGAAGCGCAAACAAAGTACCCCTATGATCAAATCGGGGGTAGGACTCATCTTTGTAACTCTACAAGGAGGAATAATGCGCTTTGCTTTCTCCCTAACAGAGCCAAGGACAAACAATGAAGCCGAATACGAAGCTTTGATAGCAGGCCTCGAGATCGCCATCGACATGGGAATTGAAAACCTCCTCATATATGGAGATTCTCAACTGGTCGTTAGTCAAGTAAACGGCGACTACCAAACGTGCAAACCAGAATTGGTGAAGTACGGCGAAAAGGTGCAATAATTGTTGACCCAAATTCCCTCTTACACTTTGGAAAACATACCGCGCGCGAAAAATAGCAAAGCGGATGCATTAGCCAAGCTCGCTAAAGAACTGGCTGATGAGAACCTCGATGACGTAAGAATCGTGGTACAAAGTCGTCGGGTGTTCGCCCCAACGGAAATATCTCCGGAATCATCCGAAGAAAAGGGAGCGACTGAGCAGACGACCCTGCAAATAAAAGACCGAGAAAAGGCTGAGGATTGGAGAGAAGTCTTTATAGACTACTTCGAATACCGTCGAACGCCCGAAGATGCGTCCTTAAGACATCAGCTTATGAAACGAGCTCTGTCTTTCGCCTTCGTCAATGATACTCTGTACAAGAGGTCGTTTGATTCTCTGTGGTTGAGATGTCTGGGACCTGAAGAAGCGAAAAGAGTCGTTCAAGAAGTTCACGACAGACTCTGCGGTTCTCACCAAGCAGGCCCAAAGATGAAGTTGAAGATCAAACGGGTGGGCTACTACTGGCCCACGATGATTCAAGACTGCCTTGAGTATGCGAAGCAGTGCCACTCATGCTAAATTCATGGGGACTTCATCCACCAACATCCAAATCCACTCCATCCAACGGTGGCTAGCTGACCATTCGAAATGTAGGGAACTGACATAGTCGGCCCCATCGAACCAGTATCGTCCAGGGGACATCGTTTCATCCTGGCGACGACTGACTACTTCTCCAAATGGGCAGAAGCAGTACCGTTGAGAGAAGTGAAGATGGAGAATATCCTCCATTTCTTCAAGACGCACGTCTTATATTGATTTGGAACTCCGCGACGGATCATCTCCGATAACGGGCCAGCTTACAGAAGCCACAAGATCAGTCGCTTCGCGCGACAACACAATATAGACTGGAGATATTCCTCGGTTTTTAATCCGCGAGCTAACGGTCTAGCTGAGGCCTTCAACAAGACCTTAACAAAGATCATGAAGAAAACGGTGTCCCGAAATAAGAAGGACTGGCACGAGAGACTGCAAGAAGCTCTCTGGGCGTATCGAACTACGTTCAAGATAGCCACGAACACAACGCCATATGTGTTGGTATTCGGTACGGAAGCAGTACTCCTCCTCGAGATAGAGTTACCCTTTCTGTGAGTGGCAATCTACTACGAGCTGTCGGATGAAGAAAATGCTCACCTTCGGCTTGAGGAGCTTGATGCCCTTGATGAAACCCGGCTCATAGCGCAACAAAATCTGGAGGACAATAAAGCAAAGATGATGCGCTCATGTGAAAGATTGACCCGGCCGAGGACATTCCGCCAAGGCGAACTCGTGCTAGTGGTCAAGAGGCCTATGATCCCCAATCGCGCCAAGCGGGGAAAATTCAAGCCAAACTATGAAGGCCCGTACATCATAGACAAGGTCTACCAGGGTGGAGCATATCTACTGATGGATATGCATGGTGAAAGGCCTTTAAGGCCAATAAATGGTCGATTCCTAAAGAAATACTACGCTTAGCGAGTTACTGCCTAGGTCAATGATAGATGACGACAACTATGTCCGCTCGCTGTCTCCCTAAGCTCAAACTTTATAAGCAGTAGCCAGCCTTCTCCTGGACGGACCGAAACGTCCTTAAACTAATGACGGACCGAAACGTCCTTAAACTAACGACGGACCGAAACGTCCTTAAACTAACGATGGACCGAAACGTCCTTAAACTACTACCGCAGCATCCTTAGGCCGAAAAGATGAATAAAAAATATATATATATATATATATATATAAAATATATATAATTAACGGTATGTCCATAAGCAAAATGGGTACGGATGAAAACCCGAAAGGGCTCCGTGAGTAAAACCAGCGGGGCTACCGGCGAGTGTTCGTGAAAACCCGAAAGGGCGCGCCCTCGTAAAAAAAGAATAAAAAGAATAAGAAAAGAAAAAAAAGGTATGTCCATAAGCAAAATGGGCATGGATGAAAACCCGAAAGGGCTCCGTGAGTAAAAACAGCAGGACTACCGGCGAGTGTTTGTGAAAACCCGAAAGGGCGCAACCTCGTTAAAGGACACTTACAGGGTCATCTCGACCTTGTAAGGAGAAACCACCCGCATGAGATCCTTACAACTCATAAGGGAGCAACACACTTAGGGATCCCCACGATTCCTAATGAGAAAATACACTTGCAAGATCCTCACGACTCGTAAGGAGAACTCTCTTATGGGACCCTCACGGCTCATAAGATTTGAAAGTCTTAAGTTACAGAGACCTAAACCAGTGCTTAAGCAACCCCCACAACCTTCGATATTGCCCTACAAGTGTCTCAATACTTACCCTTGTATACAATCCACAGGCGCAAATAAACATTTCCCTAATCAAGTCCCATCCATGACTGGGGATATGTACGCATGATGAATAACCCTTATAAGTCCTCTCGACTTACAAGGAGAAAACCCTCTTGTAGGATCCTTACGACTTACAGAGGAACATGCACTTAGGAATCCTCATGATTCCTAAAGGGAAAATACACCTACAAGATCCTCACGACTTGTAGGGAGAAATACCTTTGTGAGACCCTTACGGCTCATGAAGTTAAAAGCCTTAGTCGACAGGACCTTAACCATGTTCGCTAAGCCACATTTGTTTGACATCGACAAAGGAAAATGATGATTCTCTCCTGGAAATATCCTGTAAGTCGATGTACAACACCCCACGACTTGCGGGGAGGCGGAAAAATGAAAAACGATCTTGTTCTTTGCAATAACATCGACTAACCGCAAGAATCGTTGCTAAACGATAACAAACAAAAGCATAGGAGTTCTAAACTACTATGTGAAGTAATTATACCTAAAGAACCGTGTCCTTCGTCTTTTCGTTCTCCACATCCTCTCCGGCCTTCTCTATGTAGTAGATGATCCACCCGAGAGCTTTACTTCAAGTTTCACATCTAACTTGAGGTAACTAGGTTTCTTAAAGTGCTAATCTAAGTAACCAAGGTGATATAAAGAAGGGTTATGGATTAAGTAGTCTATTCTAATCCTTGGTCTCAACTCATGAGAGGGGAGGATTAGGGTTTGAAGAGAGAAAGCTTGAGGAGAGAGAAAGTGAGCAAGAGAATGAAATGAGATAATGATCTATCATAATATATATGAAGTATTATTATTTATCCATAAAAGAAAATAAAGGATTTAACAACCATGCTTCATAAATACAAATGGGTGATTCATCTCCATGAGTCATTAAGCATTTATGATGCATTAATGACATGGATGAATCACAAAAATGAGTCACTAATCTCATTTAATGCATATGCCACCTTAACCCCTAAGTCACCAACCTTCTAGAAGCTTCTCGCGAAAATATGAGAACGCCCCTCCTATCCATGAAAACACGGAAAAACTTTAGACTGTATAAATCCAATAACCGGATATTAGAAACTGGCTTAAACCAAAGCCGGCTAGTAAAAACTGTCCAGATGTCGTACATGCGTAAACACACGTATGCGTCCGAACCCTTGTCGTAAAACCATACGACCTCTATATCGTTTCACCTGGAGTAGGGAAACTCTCTGTGTGGGACTCTAAAGACTCGACTACTACGCTGGCAGTGGGTTTAACAACAGACCGCAAGCGGCACTAGCTATACGTAACGGTCCCCAGGTAGATGTCGATAAGAAAGCCGATGAGGAAACCCATCCGAACTCCTACTGAGTCTGATGTGACAATCTCCGTACAGTCTGGTCTGTTCGTCTAAGACTATCGCATATCGGGCCTAGGGGGCGGCAAGCGTCAGTCCCCTAATAGCGGTATAAGTCGTGTCAGAGCGTAGCCCATTACACCCTGAGAAAACAACTGGAACCTACCAGTAAATCTCACTTGCCCTGGCCAGGGACTTTGCGTAATGGCTCTCTGACACAGCGCGATATCAACTCCCAATACCGGGAGAGACGAATCCTGTCTAAGCGCCACTGCCTCCAAGTGCTCGGGACTGCACCCAACTGCTACCTGTTTGCAATATCCTAAGAGCTCTATCAATACGTATACTCACATATTAAGATAGAAAAACCAAGTAGCATACTACCATGTTTAGCAAGACTGTTATATACATGTGAATATCCCAAGCTTCCATTAAGTAATATACAAACTAGTATGATATAATAATGGCCCCTAGGGCATATACACTAACAATAGCCCACTTGCACTAGGGCCATGTACTGGCATATCGAAGACCGATGATCTCGAGTAGCCTCTCGAATTGAATCTGAGGTAGGGCCTTTGTGAATGGATCAGCAATGTTCTCTTCAGCAGCAACTCTCCGAACCTTGATCTCCCGACGATCAATGATCTCCCTGATCAGGTGATACCGCCTTAAGATGTGTCTGGACTTCTGATGGGACCTTGGTTCATTCGCTAAAGCTATAGCTCCGTTGTTGTCGCAATACAGAGGTATTGGATCAACAATGGTAGGAACCACATGAAGTTCTGTTAGGAACTTCTTCATCCAGACCGCTTCTTTTGCGGCATCGCAAGCAGCAATATACTCCACTTCCATCGTCGAGTCAGCAACGGTGTCCTGCTTAGAACTCTTCCAGCACACCGCCCCTCCATTGAGGGTAAAGACATAACCCGACATGGACTTGGAATCGTCCTTATCACTCTGGAAGCCGGAATCAGCAAAGGCCTCCATCTTGAGGTCTTTTCCGCCGTAAACCAAGAAAATCTCCTAAGTCCTCCTCAGGTACTTGAGAATGTTCTTTACTGCTATCCAGTGCTTCTCCCCTGGGTCTGACTGATACCGGCTTACCACGCTCAGTGCGTAAACTACATCTGGTCTGGTGCACAACATCGCATACATTATAGAGCCTACCGCAGAAGCGTAGGGTATAATAGACATGCGTTCCCTTTCCAAATCAGTCTTGGGAGACATCTCTTTGGATAGGGTGATTCCATGACAAGCCGATAGATTACCTGTTAGTGTATATGCCCTAGAGGCCATTACTGTATCATACTCGTTTGTATATTACTTAATGGAAGCTTGGGATATTCACCTTGTATAAACAATCTTGCTCAATATAGTAGTATGCTACTTGGTTTGTTTCTACTTCAATGTGTACTTGTGTTTATTTTAGTATATCACTTATACGCATTAGTGGAGCCCTTAGGATCTTTGCTTGATTACCAGCGTTGTGATGGCAGTCACACTAGTGGGGGCTGGGTAATCTATAAGCACATCCTTATACAGGTCCCTAGTCGCAGGACTATCGAGACAGGGCATCGATACTCCGGAGTAGACTAGCGTATGCGCTTCTCATCCCAGTGTGGGAGATGGTCTGTCCCACAGCCATCAGTACGTCGTACTGGAGATAGTATACGGGTGCTCGTTGGGTTACGAGTACACTGGACAGGACTCGTCGGGAACTGACAGGTTGGTATTATACCTATCGTCGGTTATCAGTTCCCAGGTGACATGAGTACAGCTTAGTCCGCTGACTTGACACTGGCACTTCGCCTCGAGTGTGTTCCCACTGCACTTTGATCACTACCCTACCACGGCTCAAAGGAGTCGTGCAAACAGGTGGTGGTTGGGTGCAGTCCCGAAGCACTTGGAGGCAGTGACGGTTAGACAGGATTCGTCTCTCCCGGTATTGGGGGTTGACATCGCGCTGTGTCTAGGAGAGCCATTACACGAGTAGTCCCTGGCCAAGGCAAGCGAGATATACTGGTAGGCTTCCAGTGTTATCTCAGGGTGTTTTGGGCTTCACTCCGACACGACTTGTACCGCTATTAGGGGACTGACGTTTTACCGCCCCCTAGGCCCGACATGCGATGTATCATACGAACAGACCGGACTGTACGGAGACTGTCACATTCAGACTCAGTAGGAGTACAGATGGGGTTTCACCTCGTCAGCCTTCTTGTCGGCATCTACCTGGGGACCGTTACGCACAGCTAGTGCCGCTTGCGGTCTGTGGTTAAACCCACTGCCAGCGTAGTGTCGAGTCTTTAGAGTCCCACACAGAGGGTATTCGCCTCTGGGCAAAACAGAGTAGAGGTCGCATGGTTTTGCGACAGGGTTCGTTCTCATCCGCGCACTTGTGCACGTTTGGAGTCCGGACGGATATTGCCAGCGGGCTCTGGTTTGAGCCGGATACTGGTATATGTTTTGGGGTTACTTTTATCTCTCAGTATTCATGTTCATCGGAACAAGAATGCAGGTGTGTATGCACAATTGTTTGAGGCGGAAGAAGAGGTTTTTCATTAGGGTTTCGGAACGGGTGCGCATGCACAGTTGACAGTCGTCTTTTTTCCAAACCCTAATGAATTTGTGAGATATCTATTAATAATAGTAATTAAATGGAATTATGTTATGGTTGGTTTTGTTGACTTGTTGACCATGGTTGACTTGTTGACCATGGTTGAATGTTTGACCATCATCATTATTTTGCAAGGATGCTCCTTGATTCTTGCCAACATTCATTTAATGAAGTATGATAGTGGTCATTCCAAAACAACCATCAACTATTCTCATTTGAATTATTATTACTAATTAGATAATTCTTTTTCTTTTGATATGGTTGCAAAAGGAAAAAGAGAGCTCATTCTTTGATAACCATTCTCTCTCCTCACTTCATCTTCTTCTTCCTCAAGCTCAAGGTGATTCCTTCTCATGTGTTGAGAATCCCTCACCTTGAAAAAGAAAGCACCCCATAGATACTCTCTACTCTCTCTAGGGTTCAAGGTTTAGCAAGCCGGAGATCCTAGTTCACTCAAAGATCGAGGAAGAGCCCAAAGGTTGAACCCTCAGGTGGATCCATCTTCGACGGAAGAAGGCTACGAGGCAAGAACCATCAACCTCTACAAAAGTTTGAAGAAGAAGGAGTTCAAGTTTAGGTATAACCATCTTTCCGAGTAGCTAACTCTCTTTAGCTTGTATGCTAGTTTTAGTTTAGGAAAAGATCCCGACTTTGTTTAGTCCATGTTGCCCCTTGCGCTAAAAATTTGATTTTTATACCGTTTCCGCCTCCCCGTAAGAACCGGGGGTCGCAACGTGGACTTACATTACCGCGCTTAGAATCTTCCATACTGAATCTTTTCTGTATAGTGTAGATATACCTGGACTGCGAAAGTCCCAACATCCGCTTGGATCTATCAAGATAGATCTGGATCCCCAGAATGTAAGAGGCATCGCCCAGGTCTTTCATGGAGAACCTGTGTGACAAGAATCCTTTGACAGATTGTAGCATAGGAATGTCATTTCCTATCAAAAGAATGTCATCCACGTACAAGACGAGGAATACGACAGTCCGTGCTACAACTTTACTATATATGCATGGTTCATCTGGATTTTTGATAAAGTCATATTCTTTGACTGTTTCATCAAAACAGATGTTCCAACTCCGCGATGCCTGCTTTAGTCCATAAATGGACTTAAGCAGCTTGCATACTTTCCCGCTGCTCCCACTCTAATTGAAACCCTCTGGCTGATCCATATAGACGCACTCTTCTAAATTTCCATTCAGAAAAGCCGTCTTTATGTCCATCTGCCAGATTTCATAATCATGGAAGGCAGCAATAGCAAGAAGGACCCGAATGGATTTGAGCATTGCCACAGGAGAAAAAGTTTCGTCATAGTCCAAACCAGGTCTTTGACGAAAACCCTTTGCAACAAGTCTAGCCTTATAGGTTTCCACTTGTCCATCTACACTAATCTTTTTCTTGAAGATCCATTTGCATCCTATGGGTTTTACCCTATCTGGAGCAAAGTCCAAAGTCCATACTTTGTTGGTGTACATGGACTGCATTTCGGTCCGCATTGCATCTAGCCATCGTACCGAGTCACCGCTCTGGATGGCCTGCTGGAAGCTAGTAGGTTCATCATCATCTATGATGCAATCCTCTCTATCCCCATCTATGAGAAAACCGTAGTATCTCTCAAGCGGATGAGACGGCCTACTACTCCTGCGGAGGGGTGCGGGAATGTCCTGTTCTTCTTGAACTACTTGTTCTACCAAACTTTCAGTAGTAGTTTGTGGTTATGGAATTTCTTACAGTTCTATTTCGCTCCCACTTGTTTCCTTTTCTAAAAACTGATATTCTAGAAAATGGGCATTACGAGAAACAAAAACCTTTTGTTCCTCTGCGTAATAGAATAGATATCCCTTGGAGTTCTTTGGATATCCCACAAACTTACACTTTACTGATCGTGCCTCGAGCTTGTCCACATGCTGCTTTTTAACAAAAGCTGGACATCCCCATATCTTCAAATACTGAAGATAGGTTTTCTTCCCACTCCACATCTGATATGGCGTAGTAGGCACAATCTTGGTAGGAACCATATTCAAAAGATATCCTGCTGATTCTAGCGCATAACCCCAGAAAGATCGCGGTAACTCAGTATTACTCATCATGGAACGTACCATATCCAATAGGGTTCGATTCCGTCTCTCCGATACACCGTTATGCTGTGGAGTGTATGGAGGAGTAAGCTGAGAAAGAATTCCTTTCTCTTTTAGGTAACCTAGGAACTCGGCACTTAAGTATTCACCACCTCGATCAGATCTTAGTGTCTTGATACTTTTTCCGGTTTGGTTTTGTACTTCATTCTTATACTCTTGGAATTTGTCAAAAGCCTCGGATTTATGTTTCATCAGATAAATGAATCCGTACCTTGAGTAATCATCCATAAAAGTAATGAAATAGGAAAAACCACTTCTTGCATGTGTAGACATTGGACCACATACATCATTGTGTATGAGTCCTAAGAGCTCGCTCGCTCTTACTCCATGTCTAGTAAATGGAGTCTTTGTCATCTTTCCTTTGAGACAAGATTGATAAGTGGCATAAGTTTGATATTCGAACGAGTCCAAATATCCTTCTCTATGTAACTTAGTCAACCTTCTCTCATTGATGTGACCCAGTCTACAATGCCATAAGAAAGCTTTATTTAAATCTGGAGACTTTCTTTTTAGTGTGTTCTGGACATTGAAAATTTAGAGTTGGTTTAAGACATATATACCGTTATCCAGTGTACCGGACCCAATCAAATTATGATTAAGGTGGATGTTAACAACATCACTTACAAACGTGAAATCATAACCTTTATTTGATAACAAGGAAACAGATATGATATTACACGTTAAGCTGGGTACACAAAAACAGTTATGTAAAACCAAAATGTGTCCACTCGTCAATCCCAGGTGATAATCCCCTACGGACACAGCTCCCACGCTAGCTCCGTTAGCAACCATCAGGGTCATATCACCATCCTTCAGCACTCTACGGTTTCTCAGTGCCTACAATGAATTGCATATATGAGATCCTGATCCGGTATCCAATACCCAGGAAGTAGAGTTGATTGACAGACAATTCTCAATTACAAACACACCTGAAGTCGAAGCCACAGCTTGCTTCGGTTCCTGGTTCTTGGCGTTCCACGCCTTGCAATCTTTCTTCCAGTGCCCTTTCCTATGACAATGGAAACACTCATCCTGGGCCACTACTAGTACCGCAAACTTTTTCTTTCCCTTTGCTCCCACCTTACTAACACTTCCTCTAGGTTTGGTGGCGGCCTTCTTTTTCCTTCCTTTGGCCCTAGCCTTGGACCCGGAAGAAGAAGTACCGCTAACAAACATAGCGGGTGTTTCCCTTGCCTTCTGCAAGGTGCCCTATGCACTCCTCAACATGTTAAGGAGTTCCGGAAGTTCAACTTTTTTTCTTTGAATGTTGAAGTTCAGAATAAACTGGGCGTAGGTGGAAGGAAGGGACTGGAGAATAAGGTCTGTATAGAGCTCATTATCCAAAGTCGTCCCAAGGTCTGCGAGCTCTTCTATATAGCCAATCATCTTTAGGACATGTTCTCCTACCGATGATCCGACGGCCAACCTCGCTCGAAACAAGTTCTTAGAGGTCTCGTATCTTGCTATACGAGATTGCTCTCCATAAAGTTCTTTTGTATGGAGAAATATGGCATCAAGATCCATATCCTCGTGCCTCCTCTAATGTTCATTGTTCATCGAGGCAAGCATGATGCACTTGGCCTTCGCGCAATCATACTCCCAGGTTTTGCGGATTTTCTTATCCTCATTACTGGATTTGGGACCTGGCACTGCAGGTGCCTTAGCGGTGAGGACGAACCCCAATTTGTCATAGGTCAAAGCCATTTTGACATTCCGCAGCCAATCTTTATAGTTTGGCCATGTCAGTATATTTTTCTCTAAAAGTAACTTAAGTCTAGTCATTTTCAGGGTCGCTGCAAGTAGGAGAGAGAGAAGAAACACTTTAGCTTGATGCTCTTGCAAGTTTAGAGTGGTTTTTAATTTATCTAAACTGGATGGCTCCCACTGTTTCTCGAATCCTTCCTCAAACCATAAAAGAAGAATTAGCCAGGACTATTCTCACTGTACAATACTTGCTTAACCGTTCAGCCAGGCTGGTATCGGTACTTCGAGGGAGGTTTTCCAACGCTTTCGCGAAGTTCCTTAATTAAATAACCTCTTTTCTCTGGGGGCGTAACCTCTTTTCTCTGGGGGCGTAACACTTCAGACTTTTATGATCTGTGTAGATGTTCACTCGTTCACCAAGTAAGTAGTGGCGCCAAATTTTGAGAGCAAAAATAACGGCTGCCAACTCTAGATCATGCGTCGGATAATTGCGCTCATGAGTCTTCAGTTGTCTTGAAGCATAAGCCACAACCTTACCGTGCTGAGGTAGAACACATCCTAGTCCCTTACCGGATGCATCACAATGCACCTCGAATCCTCCAGATTGATCCGGTATGACGAGAATAGGTGCAGATGTCAGTCTTGACTTGAGTTCTACGAAAACTTGCTCGCATGCTTCTGACCACACAAATTCTTCATCTTTACTTGTGAGCTTGGTCAGGGGTGTTGCTATCTTCGAAAAGCCTTCAATGAATCTTCTGTAATACCCAGCTAAGCCCAAGAAACTCCGAATATCCTTCACTGATTTTGGTGTAGGCCATTCGCTGACTGCTGAAACCTTTGTTGGATCTACAGAAATCCCTTCTCCTGATACGATGTGTCCAAGAAAACCAACTTGTTTTAGCCAAAACTCGCACTTGTTGTACTTGGCATAAAGCTTATGTTGTCGAAGTGTTTCCAGGACAATTCGTAAGTGCTCCGCATGCTCTTTCCGATTCTTAGAATATACCAGGATGTCGTCGATAAAGATGACAACGAACCTGTCTAAATACTCCCGGAAAACTTGGTTCATAAGGTTCATGAAGATTGCTGGTGCATTGGTCACTCCAAATGGCATTACTAGAAATTCGTAATGTCCATAACGAGTTCTGAAAGCTGTTTTGTGAATATCAGCCTCCTTGACCTTCACTTGATGATATCCTGAACGAAGATCTAGTTTAGAGAAGACACAAGATCCACTTAGCTGATCGAATAAATCGTCGATGCGCGGGAGTGGATACTTGTTCATTATAGTAACTTCGTTCAAGGCCCTATAGTCGATGCACATTCTGTATGAACCTTCCTTCTTCTTCACCAACAGTACAGGTGCTCCCCAACTTGAAGTGCTGGGACGAATCCATCCTTTCGCCAGTAATTCGTCCAACTGTGTTCGAACTTCCTTCAATCCTTCCGGACTTAGTCTATACGGTGCTTTGATCACTGGTTGTGCTCCTGGTACTAAGTCAATACTGAATTCAAGAGCTCGATCGGGAGGCAAACCTGATATATCGTCAGGGAAAACATCGTCGAACTCTCGAACTACTTCCGGTCTTGATTCTTCCTCTGCACGAGCTGCTGCAACTACTGCTTCCCTTGGTTTCGCTTTGTAAGTACTTGGCTCCAATGTACGATCTCCACTCTTGAAATAGAAGACCGGATGATTTGGAATCTCAAATACTACCCTCCTTTGACGACAGTCGATGGTACCATAAAAGGTTCCAAGCCAGTCCATTCCTAGAACCACATCGAAGTTTGGTATGTCCAGTACTTTGAAGTCAGCGTAAAACTCTCGACTGCAGACGACGACTGGACACATGCTGTATCCCATAGTTGCCTTTAGAACATCATTTCCAGAACTGACGTTCCAGCTGGATACAAGCGGTGAGACTGGAATCGCATGGGTTCGGACAAACCGTTGCGACATAAAGCAGTGGGATGCTCCAGTATCAAACAGTGCAAGTGCAGGTAGTGAAGCTACTAGGATTGTACCTAAGGTATATGGGATAGGTTCAGGTATAGGGAAAGTGTGTAGGTAAACAAAACTAAAAGATGAGTTTGAAAAGAAAGTTTACCGGTAATGACTTGGCCCGTGGCCTCAGCTTCTTCCACAGACATCATGAAAACCTGGCGCTTCGGCACATTCCTCCTGGCCTGAGGAGCATTCCTCTGAACGTTCCTTTGAGCTTGATGGAACTGTCGAGGAGGTGGTGCGGCTTGTGGTCCCCTAGGTGGTGCAGGCAGTGCAAGTCTTGGAGCAGGTGCCGGAAGAGCTGGTCGCTGCTGATAAGTATTTGCTGGCCTGGGTGCAGCAACTGAGTTCTGCCTTTGGGGAAAAGATCCAATATCATGAGTGGCTGAACCGCAGATTAAGCAGAGGCGGTTGGCTCGACGGCAGTCCTTCATCATATGTCCAGTTCTCTTGCAGTAAGTGCAAAAGGCTGGGCTAGGACGATGAGTTGGTACTCCGGGTCACCTCGGCACGAAGGATGGTCTGGACGTGGCTCCACCTGCCATCTGGTTGGCAGGGCGTTTGACTCCTGCAGACTGAGGTCTGCCCCTCTCTTTTATCACTGCCTCATAACTGCGGGCAGCTTCTAGGGCTTCCTCATGAGTCAAAAACATTCCTGTGGCTAGAGCAGCCTTAATCTCTGTGTCCAAACCTTGCTGAAAACGACGGGCTCTGATATCGTCCGTCGGTATCAGGTGTGCCGCGAATCTGTTTAAAGATTGTGTTAGCTGTGTAATATGTGATATTTTAAAAATTGAACTATTGCGACATATCTTACCGGCTCAACATAGTGAACTCAGCATCGTATTCATCTACCGATTTCTCCCACATTGATCCTTGCTGTAGATGAATAAACTGCTGCTCCATAGCGAACCTGGCAGTCACAGGGAAATATTTCGCGTCAAACTTCTCGCGAAATGTCTTCTATTCAATCGGCTGCGCTAGACGGGTTTCTTCCGCCTTCCACCAATTTCGAGCATTATCCGTGAGCTGTAGCTTCGCTACACGGACCCAAGCGTTATCTGGCACTTGAGCTGCTGCCAGATCGTCTTCGATGCTTTGTGCCCATTCTTCTGCTTCGAGAGGGCTTCCTTTACCAGAGAACTGCTTTGGGTGCAAAGCCCGGAATTGCTTTACTCCCGGTGCATCGTTATCAGGACGGCTCAGAAGTTGTTGCTGTCCCTCGAGAAGACTACGGATCGCATCAAATAACATCGTCTGCTCAGTGGGTGGTGCGGGAACAGCTGGTGTGAGAGGTAGTGCTGGTGGGGTGTTGTTGACGTTGGTGCTGGTGTTGTTCGGGGAATTCATAATCCTAAAGAAAAATTTGGATTAGGACAGAATCAAATACATGAAATGATAAGATTCAAAGAATAGAGATTTGCAAGTTTCAAAGAACATGAATTGTAAAGAATGTTTTAGTTGCTGGTTCTTGTGTTATATTGCTTAGGTTGTTCACGCAGACCAGAACTGCATGACAGGGATTCATACAGCTCTGACCTGCATGGGCCACCAACAAAACCTGTCATGACCCGCTTCCCAGTGTACGGCGAAGTGGACATGACGAGGCCCGCTACGTATATACTCAGAAGTATATACGCTAAGCGTAACTAAGCAATATAAAGTAAATCACAAGAGACGAATAATATGGAAATAACAGCAACTTTTATTAATAACATTCTTTTTACAATGCAGGAAAAGAAAATACAACTGGAATGAAAAAGCAATGCCTAAACAGTGGCATAACAGGAAATGAAATAAACTGGAAAGAACAAGGTACAATTATCTAGAGCTCTGGGTCTGCCTGGAACTGCTCCAAATCTTCACTGGTGGGCTCGATCTCAGCTTGGTCCAACGCACCTGACGACATTCAAAGAAGAAAGAGATAGAATGTCGTCAGCGAACAGGTCGCTCGGTAAGTCCCAAAAGAATAATAAGAATGAGAATGATAGAGTAACAGTATTTTCTAAAGTATTATAATGTTGAATATTATGGAACATTGTGTACCGCTGTGGTTTGTAGCTTGGTACAGAAAGATGCCAGTGTATACGAGGGGGATCTCTATATGCTAAAGATCAGGGCAAAAGAAAAGTACAAGGAACCGTTATGCCACGGTACAACAGCAACAGGATTCAGGTTAGGTGTCTTAATCTGACCACCTCGTGCCTTCTTTAACATCTTCCGTACCAATCTACCCCTTAAACCCCGTAATGTTTTAACAGTATTGTAGTATTGGAATATGTAAGTTGGTTGACTGACCAAAACCATGATATCAGTAGACATGTTGCAACTGTATAATCAGGTAAATGGAATATCAGGATAATGGATGAATATCCATGGTTTGATTCAGTCAAAAAGGAATATATTGTTAACTGGGTTCATGGATTCATGTATTCAAATTGTATTGGAATATAAAAGCATATAGATTGACTTGAATCATATTCGAGTCAAGAATAGTCAGACTCTAACCCGAGTCAGACTAAAAGAAAAGAATTTGAAGTTCAATATTAGCTAGGGGCCTTATTGTAATTTGTGAAACTTGAGGGGGTTTTATGTAAAAATACTTTTGTATAGTTTTCAAAATACACCTCAAGTATTTAATATTCGTCTTTAATTGTTATAATGAATGTGAATTTTATTTGTGTTATTCTAGTGAATATATCCTAATAAAAGTATTATTTGTTTTATCTGAAGTTCATGGTATTTTAGTGTAACTTTTAATCTTGTAATTTTTAGAAAAATGTGGAAACTTTATATTAGGATAAAATAGGTGTTAAAATGATAATTATATATATATATATATATTAACACATGAATAATTTTTAAATGAGTATTTTATCTTTAAAAATCTCATTTTCCTTAAATATCGTATTTTAAACCTTTCGAGACCGAATGCTCCTTGCGGAGGTCTGAATCTCGCACTACTAGCCTGCGGGTGCACGATGAATCGTACTTTCCCTAACAGGTTCCCCAAAAGTGGGTTGTAGCGGCGCTTTGCTTAGGTTTATAAATACTTTTCATTTGGGAAAACGGTTTTATAAATATGGGGTATTTATTTGCAAAAAGTATAGTTTTCCGTATTTTTAGTTATTAGGGTTTCCTAAACCAACTAGCCGATTACTAAGGTCTAAACGATGAGTCATTAGAAGCCTCAAATCGCCTCTTCACCGTCAATTGCGGCCAGGTAAGTACAAGTGAGGAGGGAGGGATCCGCTCACGAATCGTGAAACGGGCCTTTTAAAGTTACCCAAGCTCACTTGCCTAGCCTAGACACCACAAGACAGTTTAGATAAACGATCGATGTCCAAGAACAATCGTGTTTTCATTTTATTAAAAGATTTTATCTAGAAAAGTTTACAACTTAAAGATTAGGGTATTTTAGTGAAAAGTCCTGTAATTTCGTATTCTGTATTTTGGTATTTATCAATTAGGGTTATATTGAGTGTGTGTAGGGGTAGGTCATTACCCCGTGACTTATATTAAGTTTTGGTGAAGTTTAAAGGTAAAACATGCTATGTTAAACTTAAAGGTATTATAGCGCAAGAATACGGTATTCGGAAACGTTATCATTTTATGTGTGAAATTTCATTCAAAGTGGGTTCTACAAGTTTAGTGATCAAGATAAACCTATTTAGGAGTGAGGGAATTAATTAAACTAAGAAAAATGAACTTCATGGTATTGTTATGAAAAGAATACGGTTTTGCAAAGAAGTTATCATTTCATATGAAAAGGTTTGATTAAATTGGTTTATGGGTGATTAATAGTCAACAAGCATATGGGTAGATAATATGTATTAGGTGACAAGTGGAAATTTAGAGAAAAACCGAATCGGAAATCGGTTTATCCGATTTCCGTTGGGTTCCAAAAAGTCGTATTTTTACATTACCGAAAAGAGAGATAGAAGAAGGTGGGACTTACGGTTTGGACAAGCTAAGGAAGCTAAGGGATGTGGTGATTGTCGATTCGTCGAAAACGTCGCGAAGGTTCTGATCCGGTCGCCGGAATCCGTCGTCGATTTCGGCAGCGCTTTACTTCTCGCTCTTCGTACCGAGTTCTTGAGAATTTTAGAGAGTGGACTTAGAGTTGTGAGGGGAAAAGGTAGAGGATAGGGGTCTTTATATAGGGCTAGGCTAGGGTTAGGGTTTGGATTAAAAAATATTTTAAAAATATATAAAAAAACATTAAAAATTCATTAAAAATCATTAAACCTAGGAGTAAAAGGGATTTAGTGGCCAAATCAAAACCGATCCAGGTATAATAAGTGTGCAAGAGGGTTGACCAAGTCAAGAGCCAACTTTTCTCAGTTGGTGACTCGACCGTCCGGCCAAGTCCGGCCGGCGGCGCCGGACCGAGTCGGCCGAGTCGCTGGCCGGCGGCGCCGAGTCGGGCCGAGTCAAGGGTCTAATGGCCGGGGGGTTTCCTGAGGAACAACTTGGTATTTTTACTTTTTATTGTCCAGTACATATTTTGGGAGTTATGGCCTTTTTACCTTTGACTTCCAAAAAAAATAAAACAAAATAAATACAAAAATAATGTGGGGCATGGGATTTGAACTCCGGTGGCTTGGTTCAGCAATACAAGGTATTACCAATGAGCTACAAGCTCCTTCTTGTAATTATTGTAAGGAATTAGATACTTAAATTGTTTCCAGCAACATTAATACTCCAAGTATACACTCTATCTAAAGCAATTTTTTTGGTATACAAAATTGGAGTTGTTACAAATTTCGATCGAGCAAACATATCAGATTCTACTCCCAAAACTTCTCTGTGCACCTGAGACTTGAGCAGAAAATAAACATTCCAGAAAATCCAAAAATATCACAGAAGAATAACTGGATGAAACTGGGTTGAATCGGCCCCAACTCGGCCGCGGATCCGCGGCGGATCGGTGGGATTGGCCGCGGTTCCACGGCTGTATGGCCGATTCAGAAACCCATTTTTCTCCAGTGATCTTATATTTCTCTGCTTGTAATTCTGCAGCTCCCTGAAAAATTTTTAGAGCCTGTTTAAAATTCGACAGAAACTTGTGATATCGATGTCTTTTTCGGTTCGTTTTGCGTTCGAAATTCATACTACTTTTTTAATAAGTTAATTATTGTTTAGCGAGGCTCTGATACCACTGTAAGTCGATGTACAACACCCCACGACTTGCGGGGAGGCGGAAAAATGAAAAATGATCTTGTTCTTTGCAATAACATCGACTAACCGCAAGAATCGTTGCTAAACGATAACTAACAAAAGCATAGGAGTTCTAAACTACTATGTGAAGTGATTATACCTAAAGAACCGTGTCCTTCGTCTTTTCGTTCTCCACGTCCTCTCCGGCCTTCTCTATGTAGTAGACGATCCACCCGAGAGCTTTACTTCAAGCTTCACATCTAACTTGAGGTAACTAGGTTTCTTAAAGTGCTAATCTAAGTAACCTAGGTGATATAGAGAAGGGTTATGGATTAAGTAGTCTATTCTAATCCTTGGTCTCAACACATGAGAGGGGAGGATTAGGGTTTGAAGAGAGAGAGCTTGGGGAGAGAGAAAGTGAGCAAGAGAATGAAATAAGATAATGATCTATCATAATATATATGAAGCGTTATTATTTATCCATAAAAGAAAATAAAGGATTTAACAACCATGCTTCATAAATACAAATGGGTGATTCATCTCCATGAGTTATTAAGCATTTATGATGCATTAATGACATGGATGAATCACACAGATGAGTCACCAATCTCATTTAATGCATATGCCACCTTAACCCCCAAGTCACCAACCTTCTAGAAGCTTCTCGCAAAATTACGAGAACGCCCTTCCTATCCGTGAAAACACGGAAAAACTTTAGACTGTATAAATCCAATAACCGGATACTAGAAACTGGCTTAAACCAAAGCCGACTAGTAAAACTGTCCGGATGTCGTACGTGCGTAAACACACGTATGCGTCCGAACCCTTGACGTAAAACCATACGACCTCTATATCGTTTCGCCTGGAGTAGGGAAACTCTCTGTGTAGGACTCTAAATACTCGACTACTATGCTGGCAGTGGGTTTAACCACATACCACAAGCGACACTAGCTGTACGTAACGGTCCCCAGGTAGATGTCGATAAGAAGACTGATGAGGAAACCCATCCGAACTCCTACTGAGTCTGATGTGACAATCTCCGTACAGTCCGGTCTGTTCGTCTAAGACTATCGCATATCGGTCCTAGGGGGCGGCAAGCGTCAGTCCCCTAATAGCGGTATAAGTCGTGTTGGAGCGTAGACCATTACACCCTGAGAAAACAAATGGAACCTACCAGTAAATCTCGCTTGCCCTGGCCAGGGACTTTGCATAATGGCTCTCTGACACAGCGCGATATCAACTCCCAATACCGGGAGAGACGAATCCTGTCTAACCGCCACTGCCTCCAAGTGCTCGGGACTGCACCCAACTGCTACCTGTTTGCATGACTCCTTTAAGCCGTGGTAGGGTAGCAATCTAAGAACAGTGGGACACACTCGAGGCGAAGTAGCAGTGTCAAGTCTGCGGACTATGCTGTACTCATGTTACCTGGGAACTGTTAACTGACGACGGGTATAATACCAACCAACAGTTCCCCGTGAGTCCTGTCCGATGTACCCGTAACGTAACGAGCACCTGTATACTGTCTTCAGTACGACGTACTGACGGCTGTGGGACAAACCATCTCCCCAACTGGGATGAGAAGCGTACACACTAGTCTACTCCGGAGTATCGATGCCCTGTCTCGATAATCCTACGACTAGGGACCTGAATAAGGATGTGCTTGTAGACTACCCAGGCCCCACTAGTGTGACTGCCATCACAACGCTGGTAGTCAAGCAATATCCTAAGAGCTCTATCAATACGTATACTCACATATTAAGATAGAAAAACCAAGTAGCATACTACCATGTTTAGCAAGACTGTTATATACTTGTGAATATCCCAAGCTTCCATTAAGTAATATACAAACTAGTATGATACAATAATGGCCCCTAGGGCATATACACTAACATATCCCAGTTGTAGCGGTGCTGATGCCGAAATCGCTGTCTAATTTCAGGTTTACGGTGAAAAGCCAGCAAGCCGCACATGCATATGAAATAGCCGAAATGATGGGGCAATTTGCAATAAAAAGCAGCAAGTAAAAACGTATGCATATAAAAACAGCCGAAATGATTGGGCAACTCGCAATAAAATGCAGTGAGTAAAAATAAAATAAATAGCCGAAATGATTGGGCACCGCGAAAAAATAGCCGAAATGATTGGGCAATCGCGAGCTTCGCGATATAAAAGCTGAAATGATAGAGCATCGCGGAAATAAAACAATAAAAATGATTGAAAATTTTGCCCTACAGTTGAGATCACATCGATCCCTGTATACAATCTAAGGGCACAAACAAAGAGGGAACCACACATTCCAAACAGGCTCCGCCAGAAAGCAAAGCCAAATCTCGACGGTTCACCAACAGCCTAGAGACAATCGCGACATTCGTCTCAATACAGCACACGCAGTGCCAGCAAACGAAGCGAAGATCAAATTCCTAGCTTCACAGTTTTGACGGTAACTTATATAAAACCCGAAAGACCACCACAGATCAGTTCAACTTCCAGGGAAACAAGTGTCCTTGGCAAATACCTCAACTCAGGGAAACTAGCGTCCTTGATGAGAGCCTCCTGATTCGCGTCGGCTCACAGAGAAACCAGTATCTCCGTGAGAAATTCTTGATTCGTTTCAACCCCGAAGAAACCAGTGTCTTCAGCAAAATCCTTTGACTCAGGGAAACCAGTGTCCTTGACGAAGAAAATCCTGATTTGCGTCGACCCGCAGAGAAACTAGCATCTCCACGAGAAATTCTCGATTCGTTTCAACCCCAGAGAAACAAGTGTCCTTGGCAAACTCCTCAACTTAGGGAAACTAGCGTCCTTGATGAGAACCTCCTGATTCGCATCGGCCCGCAGAGAAACCAGTGTCTCCGCGAGAAATTCCCGATTCGTTTCAACCCCGAAGAAACTAGTGTCTTCGGCCAAATCCTTCGACTCAAGAAAACCAGTGTCCTTGACGAGAAAATCCTGATTCGCGTCGACCCGCAGAGAAACTAGCGTCTCCGTGAGAAATTCTCGATTCGTTTCAACCCCAGGAAAACAAGTGTCCTTGGCAAACTCCTCAACTCAGGGAAACTAGCGTCCTTAATGAGAGCCTCCTGATTCGCATCGGCCTGCAAACCAGCGTCTCCGCGAGAAATTCTCGATTCATTTCATCCCCGAAGAAACCAGTGTCTTCGGCAAAATCCTTCGACTCAGGGAAACCAGTGTCCTTGACGAAGAAAATCCTGATTCGCGTCGACCCGCAGAGAAACTAGCGTCTCTGCGAGAAATTCTCGATTCGTTTCAACCCCAGGGAAACAAGTGTCCTTGGCAAACTCCTCAACTCAGGGAAAATAGCGTCCTTGATGAGAGCCTCCTGATTCGCATCGGCCCGCAGAGAAACCAGCGTCTCTGCGAGAAATTCTCGATTCGTTTCAACCCCGAAGAAACCAGTGTCTTCGGCCAAATCCTTCGACTCAGGGAAACCAGTGTCCTTGACGAAGAAAATCCTGATTCGCGTCGACCCGCAGAGAAACTAGCGTCTCCGCGAGAAATTCTCGATTCGTTTCAACCCCAGGGAAACAAGTGTCCTTGGCAAACTCCTCAACTCAGGAAAACTAGCGTCCTTGATGAGAGCCTCCTGATTCACATCGGCCCGCAGAGAAACCAGTGTCTCCGCGAGAAATTCCCGATTCGTTTCAACCCCGAAGAAACTAGTGTCTTCGGCCAAATCCTTCGACTCAGGGAAACCAGTGTCCTTGA
Source organism: Agapanthus africanus (assembly GCA_030015575.1). NCBI lineage: Eukaryota > Viridiplantae > Streptophyta > Magnoliopsida > Asparagales > Amaryllidaceae > Agapanthus > Agapanthus africanus. The sequence continues at coordinate 612,794,882 of JASDDO010000014.1, read as the reverse complement.
CGAGAAAATCCTGATTCGTGTCGACCCGCAGAGAAACTAGCGTCTCCGCAAGAAATTCTCGATTCGTTTCAACCCCAGGGAAACAAGTGTCCTTGGCAAACTCCTCAACTCAGGGAAACTAGCGTCCTTGATGAGAGCCTCCTGATTCGCATCGGCCTGCAGAGAAACCAGCATCTCCGTGAGAAATTCTCGATTCGTTTCAACCCCGAAGAAACCAGTGTCTTCGGCAAAATCCTTCGACTCAGGGAAACCAGTGTCCTTGATGAAGAAAATCCTGATTCATGTCGACCCGCAGAGAAACTAGCGTCTCCGCGAGAAATTCTCGATTCGTTCAACCCTAGGGAAATAAGTGTCCTTGGCAAACTCCTCAACTCAGGGAAACTAGCGTCCTTGATGAGAGCCTCCTGATTCGCATTGGCCCGCAGAGAAACCAGCGTCTCCGCGAGAAATTCTCGATTCGTTTCAACCCCGAAGAAACCGGTGTCTTCGGCAAAATCCTTCGACTCAGGGAAACCAGTGTCCTTGATGAAGAAAATCGTGATTCGCGTCGATCCGCAGAGAAACTGGCGTCTCCGCGAGAAATTCTCGATTCGTTTCAACCCCAGGGAAACAAGTGTCCTTGGCAAACTCCTCAACTCAGGGAAACTAGCGTCCTTGATGAGAGCCTCCTGATTCGCATCGGCCCGCAGAGAAACCAGTGTCTCCGCAAGAAATTCCCGATTCGTTTCAACCCCGAAGAAACTAGTGTCTTCGGCCAAATCCTTCGACTCAGGGAAACCAGTGTCCTTGACGAGAAAATCCTGATTCACGTCGACCCGCAGAGAAACTAGCGTCTCCGCGAGAAATTCTCGATTCGTTTCAACCCCAGGGAAACAAGTGTCCCTGGCAAACTCCTCAACTCAGGGAAACTAGCGTCCTTGATGAGAGCCTCCTGATTCACGTCGGCCCGCAGAGAAACCAGTGTCTCCGCGAGAAATTCCCGACTCGTCTCAACTTGCAAGATAAAGCCTCAGGCAACAGGGATTAAAAAACTTGTTTCCTGAGCACTGGGACCCTGCAAGTCGGTCTAAAACGGTCTCTTGCATACTATTCATGGGTCTCACTCTCCAAAGTCGAATCTCGACAAGGAGGAAAACAACCGCTTACGGGTCCTCTCGACTCGTAAGAGGGAAAATTCTCTTATAGGATCCTTACGACTTATAAGAGAAAACGCACTTAGGAATCCTCATGATTCCTAAGGAGAAAATACACCTACGAGATCCTCTCGATCCGTAGGGAGAAAAGTCTCTATGAGACCCTCACGGCTCACAGAGTTGAAAAGTCTTAGGCGGCAGATCTGAACCTGCGGCCTAAGCCATCGCTATTTCTTAAAAAAAAACTAAGATATTTACTTTATTATCTGTCAACCGTGTTTATTAAGACAGCACGCTGATAATAAGAGAAAGAGAGAAAACAAAAGAGCATACAAGACATTGCAAAGAAAAAGTGTGTATCTTTATTTATTAATTCAATCAAGTACAGAGTGAATCGTACAAAAGAATAAAGAATGGATACATATTATTTGAAAAAGAAAAATTTTACACGTGTATTGATACAAAGGAAGCTACCGGGAAGGAAGCGTCTTAAATAGCCCTATCAGTTGTTCGCACACTTCCTTCCACGCCTTTTCCTGATCGGCCACCACCGCCAGTTCTACCTCCACATGAGCCCGTTGCTGCAAGAGGGATGCAAGCTGCTCCCCAACGGCCTGCTGAGCTGCTTCGCGGCCTTGGGCATTACGCTCGGCAGCGTCAAGTTTCTGTTTCAAGTTCAGCCCATTTGAGATGCGTTCCAGGAGACCCTCGAAGATAGCCTTCACCTGGGCAGCGTTCGCCTCAACTTCAGCACGTAGGCGAGCAGTCTCACTTGAAGACTCTTGACATTCCTTCAGCCTTAAAGCCGATTCTTGTTCCAAGTGGTGGACACAAGAAGCGCTTTGCTCAATCCACGCTGCTCTTTGATGGCTTGCGGCTAAGGTCTCGGGAGCAAGGCGCATGAACTCCAGTTGATGCAGGCGAGCCTCGATCTCCCTGCAGTAATTAACCCAAGACGCGACGATGCCCTCGTTATGGAAGTTTACGAGTATCACCAGCATTGGGTTAACCGCCGTAGAAAAATCTGCGGCAGACGTAGGAGTCTCGACGTCGAGTTCCTCAATGTAGTCGCTCAACATGCGCAGACTATTCACGGCGCCCTTCGAGGATGGACGTCTCAGGAAAGGGCCTGCCGGCATTGTGACACGAGACTCGAAAGGCGCCGAGATCGGAACGATAGCTGGAAAAACAAGATACGATTAGATGACTGTCATGCCCCGCTTCCCAAAATACGGAATACGAGGGGTAGACAAGGCCGGCCATGCTCCTACGGTCAAGGAAATGTCCCACCGTAGTCACACTTCGGCTTCTAGTTTATCATGGTAAACAGTAAATTATGCGCAGGTAATGAGAAATGCAGTAACTGGAATAAAACAGTAAAATGAACTGACCTGATGGGAAACAAAAGATATAACTCTGAATAGCAAGTCAAGAAGTCTGTGATGCACGTCTAGTTCTGGTCCAGGCTAAATCTACTCCTCACACTGAGCATGCATACTCAGGTCGTCAGAGCGACACAATAGCAATATAATATATATAAAATCAAGTGACAGTTCTAACAGTGGTAATAGATATGAATAACAGTAAATCAATGATAGCATGAATATGAATGTGCAGTAATCAATGCAGCGGAGCAGTAAAGCAGTAGAACGATATGTCACGTATGTCAACACAGTATATAAGGTATATAAATGCCCGTATCCCTATCAGTCTCTAAGTCTCACTGTACAGGTCACTAAGCCTATCGTCAGTCCAAGTGTGAGAATCAACCACTCGCGAGTGTCCTCCACCCAAGGGTAGAACCCAAGGTCAAGGGACCACGGGCCCAACATGTAACATGTATATCACGGTGAATATCACATACCCTGTAAATCTCCATATATCTCCCTAAATATATAAGCCGGCATGGGACTCCCGAGATTCTGTTGAACTCACACTTAAACTGCCCCACACCCCATGGTCTACATCAAACGCTAACCACGACCCTAAATACTAATCGATCCGTGACAAGTCTGCGCGAGAACTGGATGTAGGACCTCCATCAAGCACGTCTCAACTAATACATAAGATAAATGGCAGTGTCAGATGCCTTATCTGTGACACCCGTGCAAGCGCTTCCATAAGTGTCCCATACCACTTATAGTCACACGTACACGCATCCCACAGACGTCGACAATGCAATAGAATAATAGGGTTACTGATTGTGTACAAGTACGAATCACTTTCACTTAATCACGGATACACGAACACTGACGTACTTGCCACAATCATCACTAAAATCTAACACTGGGTAAATGCACGATATCACTAAGTTATCACTGCAATGATATGAGTATGATATGATACGTAAACAGTATATGAAGCACGATTAAGGTGTCATAAAGTAGTATTCTATCACTTGCACGATTTATCATGAAACGTACGTATATAGTTTAGCGAAACAATAAACAGGTAATAATTAGTATGTTCAGTTGTCCATCCATCAAATTTAGTTTCAAGCCAATCGGGTTTCAGGATCAATAGTTATAACCATTTCATTTTAAGCGCTCGCGGCTGGAAATCCGGTTTCAGAATCAGAAATCTGTTTCGCAACGCATTTTAATCCCAGTTGGGATCAGATTTTAGCGGCGTTAAAGTTGGATGAAATCTAGGGTTTTCAGTAAGGTTTTCAACTCAATAGAAGGATCTTCGATCGCGTCTGTACGTCAGGAGATATACATTGTTTGCTATTAATATGTCAATTCTGATTCTGTTGGGACTGTTATGCGTCCCGATCTTTTAAATTACAGAATAAATAACAAATGGTAACGAAACAGAATGAAATCAATTGTGTTGTCTAACTAACAGATTTATCTATAATAAACAGCGGATTTCCGCAACCTACGAGTTAAGGAAATCTTATGGTACCCAATACGGAACTGCAACCAACAATTGGAGTCGCTCTGGACTGCAGTCCAGAGACGCATTCCAGTCCAAATATCGTCATAGTTTAAGTACATGAATATTTGGAAACTAGAATAGGGTTAAAGTTCGTCGAGTTAGCTTCGATTTGAGCCCTCGAACACACCATTATAGTATGTATATGATTTATGGTGAATTTAACAATTTTCAGGTACAATAAAATTACAGTTTTACGATTAAACTTGGGGGTAGTCGTTTTGGTCATTAGCAGTCATATTATCAAACGAAATTTGCACAAGATATTCATCACACCAAGGGCTAACAAGAACAATCTAGTTCCATCAAATTAGACAAGTAATTTCATTGGGATCACACATCGAACGGTTGCATCGTGTAATTTATCGAGGATGTTTAGTATAAAATTTATAAGATTATAGTTTGTAACAAATACTAATTAGCATGTAGCAAGTATAAAACTTGCCTGGACACGGTGAACTGATGGCGCGGCAGCTAAAGCAGTAGTGACACGTCCCGGGCACGGGGTAGCAACCACGCGACGATCCCGGCTAGACTTGGGCTTGGCTCGAGCTTGGGAATGTGCTGTTGCGGGCTCAGGCAATGTCGTGTGGTGGTAGTAGGTTGATAGAGAATGGAAAGACGGTGAGATTTGGAGAGAGAGAGAGAGAGTGCTATAGAGAGAGAGAAAGAGAAATGAGAGAGAGAGAGTAGGCTGAGAAAGAGAGAGAGAGAGAGTAGACTGAGGGGGAGAGAGAGCTGAGAGTTAGAAAGAGAGGGACAGAGGGAGGGAGAGAGCTGAGAGTTAGAGAGAGAGGGACACAGAGAGAGAGAGCTGAGAGTTAGAGAGAGAGGGACAGAGAGAGAACTGAGAGAGAGAGTTTGGGGAGTGAGGGTGAAGGCTCGGGTGAGCGAGGGGAGTGAGGAAGGGATCAAGAGAGTCGAGGATGGTGGCGACGGTGACGATGATGATGACGGTGAGGTCGACGAGAAGCAGTGGGCCGCCGTTGAGAGGTTGCAGGGGTGGGGCTATGGTGATCGCGGTGTCGAGCGGAGGCGGATGAAGAAAGGAGGTGGTCGGCTCGGGTGTCGACGAGATGCGATGGGTTCTGGTGAGGGGGTGCAGGTGAGGGTGCTCGGGGATGATGGTGGCGGCCGTCGACGTAGGAATCGAATGAGGGAAAACGGGGTGCAGGGTCAGTTGATGGGTGCAGGGGAGATCGGTCGGTGGGAGAGAGGAGGAAAGAAAGAGAGGGAGACGGGAGTTTGAATTGAGGAGGGTTGAGGAAGAAGGAGGAGGCTAGAGATGGGTGCCGGCAGAGGTGGTCGGTGATGTGGTTCGGGAGTGTAGCGAGAAGAGGAGGAAGAAGGAGAAAGTGATGGGAGTGAAGAAAGGTGACGTTGAGGGAGCGAGTCGCAGGGAAACGTGCGCGTCATGGGGAGTAATGCGCGCTCGAACGGGGGCGACGGCGGAGCGAGCGGATCGCGCGCGCGAATGAAGGAAAGAGCCGTTGGGAGAGAAGATGAATAGAGGCGGGTCGGGTCGAGGTTGAAGCGGGCGCGGGTGAGGTGATGAGCGGGCCTGGCCAAGAGTGAAAACCAAAGGAAATTCATGTAAAAAGAACGGGCCGAGCCAATAAAAGAAATGAGGATGTGGGCTCGGGTTGCAAGGCTGAGGAATGAAGGGAAAAATTTGGTGGAAAGAAAAGAGGGCCGGGGTTTGGGTTAGGGATTGGGCTCTGGAGAAAATGAACGGGCTGAAGAAAAATAAAAGGAAAAAAATCAATTTAGGGAAAAGAAAAGGAGTTGGGCTGAAGGGGATGGAAGAAACAATATCTAAAGCTTGGGCTGGGATTTTGTAAGGGAAAAATATAGGATTAGGGAAAATAGGTTCGGGTTGTAATAAAAGAAATATGCGGTTTAGAAGAAATAAACTTATAATTAAAACGAATACAATTATAACTGAGAATACATAGAATTCTAAAGTAATAAAATACGGACTTTGGTATAAAAGGGGCCGGGTGTTACAATGACAGTTCAAGAAATACAAAAAAAAGGGTCATCAATACAATAGTTTGCTATACCAGCTGCAGCAGGTGGCAAGGCCGGAAGGGCCGGTGGCGCGGCCGATCTTTCATCCCCTCCTTAGATTTGTAGAACTGCAATCAGGAAAAGGGAAAGTTAGAAATAATTCCATTACTTAAAAAGAAAGATATCAGTTGGAAACTATACTCACCAGCATCACTAGAGGAAGAAGCGAGTTCAGATAGGAATGAGAAGTGTAGGAGCAACACCTGATAGAGATAGTCAAAAAGCACTCCTGAAAAGACACAACAGTACGACTTTAGTACATAAATTATGCGTCTGAAAGATAAAACTAATAAGTTGCAAACCCATACCTTCCAACATCTTTGATGGTACAAGGGAGGGCTGAGAGGTGACCACCGCCAAGGCAGTAGTTGACGGCGCTCCCTCGTGCAATGGAGCATCGGCACTGGCCGCACCTGCCTTAAAAACAAGGACAAAGCTGTCAGGAAAGATTGCAAGATAAAGAAAAAAGGACAGTAATCTGAAATTTACCTGATGAGCCTCCAGCCGAGACGGAGGCGTCTCCCTCCTCCATCGACATAAGTCCACCACCCATGGCCTCATCCCCAGACTCTACGGGGGTCGTCGTCGTGCTCGCGAGGCCAAGAGACGGCTGAGGGCCGTAGGCGGGGAGAGCAATGATCTGAGCATTGCCAGACTCTTGAGAAAGAGCGGTTGGCTCGTCCTCAGGAATCATGTCCACCTCACCCGCTGCTCCCTCGGGCTCAGCAGTCGCGGCCGCCTCGTCCACCGTTGCCACGGGGTCATCAGTCTCAGGCGCTCCGTCTGCTGCTGCTTCGGGCTCGGCATCGGCCACCTTCTCAGGCATAGTGGACGTGACCATTTCGTCAGCCACTAGCTCGGGCCCGGCAATCCCGGTTGTGTCGTCCGCCATCGGCTCGGGTTCGAGCAATACCTCTTCCTCTGGCCCCTCAGGTTCGACGGTCTCCGCCTCCCCCTCGGTTGGACTTGGCCCTGCAGGACAGAATATATAAGAACCGACAGATTTATAATTCTTACAACAAAATTTTGAAAGAAATATTGCCTGAGGTAGACTTATCGTTAGCCTCCCTATTGGCGTGCACTGCCTGTCTGTGAGCTGTAGACAAGGCGACCGGGGGCTCTTCTGAGGGAGTATCAGCACGAGGGACGGTGCTTGGGCCCGCTCCAATGGCCAAAGCAGCCCTGCGTGCCTTCGCTTCGCGCCTCAACCGCTTCCTCTCCTCCCGGGCCGTCACGATGGACCTCTTCGACGCTTCCTTCATCAAGGTGTCGTCGTTCTCGTTTAGAGTTGCCTCCAGAGCCTTCAAGGCATCTCTCATCGTCTCTTCGAGTCGGGTCTCTCGCGGTAGCCCCGAAGAGGCCGAAACATTAGCGGCTGGCCCGGGAAGGGTCTCCGCATCACCTGGTGGGACCGGCATTGTGGTTCCTGTGATTAAAAAAGGGGATTAGATCGGCCATAACAAAAAGGAGAATAAAGACTTGATGAATCGAAATGTACCAAGGCCTAAGGACGCTCTGAGTCGTTCCTCCTCTTGGAAAGTTTTGAGGGAAGTAGCAATGGCTTCTTCAATGGTGATGCATGTTTGAAGAAAAGAAGAAAAAAAACGTTATTCAAAGGCAATAATAAAGATATGATGCAACAAAAAAATGCGACTAGTAATTACCCGATCGCGCAAGCTTAGCTAGCCACGCGTCGTGCCTCGCCAATCGCTCTGAAGCTGCGATGACGGCTGCCAAGTCCGTGTCATCCGGCAGCATAATTAATCCCATGTTGGTCCCGTACTCACCCAGGCCCTTGCTATAGGGAGCGTGGGGTTCCTGACCGAACGCAACGTCATCTGAGAAGAGCGACTTCTTTTTCCTCTTCTGCCCACCAGCCCTGGGTGCACCCGGGATCGACTTGCGCTTTGCGGGCACCTTGGGGCAGCCGGTCCCGAAGTCCACGCCCACACCAGACTCCGGCGAAGCCACAACTACTGTCTCTACTGGAGCACGGGGCGCTGGTGGTGCATCCGCAGTATCGGGAAGTGGAAATCCACGTGGAGGACTCTGCGCACGTGGTGATCCGGCTCTGGCATCTTTCAGCGGAGGAACTACCGGGGTCCTTGGCACTAGAGGAGCTTTGCGGTCGCAACCGGGAGGCACACCCTTACGGTCGACCAGCAATCGCTTTTCTTCCTTTATAACGGCACCCGTCGAATGATTGTACCATTCTATATATACATTGAGGAGTCGTGGGGCGCAAGCCGGCTCGCTGATAAAAAATGAGAACCCATGTTTAGACGCATGAAGTGATGCAACGTGTTCTCCATCCCTTATTCAGTAGCAGCAGGTTCCAGTAGGAAAGCCTTCAATGGTACCCCTTGATTGTAGCTCAGTTGTTGGGCGAAACGATGCGGGTTGTATCTCATAAAAATTGCCGCACCATTCTGCCTAAACACCAGGAAGCCAGGTCTGATAGAATATGGATGGAGGGTCTCCCGGGCCGTCAAAACTGAGGCCCCATCTTTGAAAGTGTCTTGCAATGGCCGCATTGTGGTGGTAGATGCCTTTCCAATAGTCAGCACTTTGTCAATGAAAGACACCCCGTCTCCAACGGTGTGGGGATGAAGGGGCAAACCCCTGGCATTCCGTGGCGATGGAGTCACAATTGAGGCGCCAATCAGTCGTATGATTCGAGGGAAGCTGCACCTGTCATAGAACGAGGGCCTTTTGTGCATACCGAAGACGCCCAATGTATGTAGCTCGAGCCATGATACGAAGTAGTGCATCGGGAAGATCACGTGCAGTACCCAAGGCTCATTAGCATCCGCCGCTTGACTGAAGCCGTGATACAGGTGTGCCAAGCCAGCGATCCCAACAACCACTTTTACCCCAATGGTCATCCGGTGAGCTGGGTAAAAGACAGAGGGCCGCATGTGGCGAGAATGCATCGGGAGCGCAAACCAACTCAGCCATAGCTTAAGAAATCCTAAGAAGAAGGCCTTCTCGTCCATCCCGGGGGCTGCAACTTCCGCAAAAGACATAGTTGGGGAGTTAGGAAGGAAAAAACCCTTTTAGTCTATTTCCTTTGCCGGCAGGTTATCCAAACCTAGATCGAAAGGGTCATCAAGTGTGGCAAACTTAGCAGCTTCTGCCGAAAGGACGTTTGGGTGAAGGAATCGAGCGATGAAATCCTCGAAGCTAACTCCGCGGCTCCCACGTTCGATAAAAAGGGCCTTATAGATATTCAACACTTTGATCAAACTTAGAAATTGATGTTGAACAGCATTCTCCGGAGTGAGGCCCCTTACTGCCGGCTTAGCACCGAAGACATACTCATCTGTAGGAAGCAACTCCTCATAGTGCTCCCCTATAACCGGTAAGCCAGAGACCTCTGTGAATTCCTCCAAAGAAATCGACACTTCCCGGTCCATTGCGAGAAAAGTGTGAGTAGGAATGTTCCACTGCTCCAAAAAGGCCTTAAATCACCAGGTGGGAAGCGTGGGATATTGGAAAAGGGAAACGTAGACTGCAGTGTACAACCCTAGCCTTATCAACTGCGACTTCTTCACCGACAGAATGTAGCGAGCCCATGGCAGATAGCCGATCGGATGGCGGGGGATCAGACCTATGTTATATGATTGCCGCCAAGGTCGCGCCTCGCCTTGACAAATACGGCGTCCCAGGATATCCAAAACCATAGGACACTGAACCGGAATTGCATCTATAGCAGTATGAAGAAAGCCCTTTGAAGTCCAATCGACCATCTCCACGGCATACTGCACCGGGGGTGGGCTGGCATAGTGGATTGCCGTAATAGGCTCTGACGGTACTGCGCACGAAAAGCTCCGTCGACCCATGATAATTTGGTTGTACCGCAACCCCCAAAAGTGAAGATTCTTAAATTTCGGGTCGTGGTCTCTGATCATAGCTAGGACTTCACGGTCCACGGGCGCTTCGGGGAATCCTTCCTCCGAAGAACAAACGGGAATGACGTATCGAAAGACATGTTCACTGCAAGGGGACAAAATTAGCCGTTAGTGCTGTAATTCCAACGCTTGGTGTTTTAAAAAAAAATATAATAAAAAAATTATTAATTAATTAATTAAATTAAAAAATTAATTTAAATTAAATTAAAATTAATTACACCAAATTGCAGTGCAGTGGGTAGGGGACCAAAGGGAGACCCACAAAATCTGGATGACAATGCATCAGTTAATAAGACAACCCCATCATTGGATGAGACTGTCAGTTAATCCCCAAGAGAATATTCTCATTAATAATAAAAATCCCTAGAGACAAGAAGAAAATCTCCTCTTTTAGAGCAAAACTCTGTTACAGAGTGACACTTGTCAAACTCAGGTCTCAGGGGAATAAAATTCTTTAAAAGAGCCTAACTCTATGATAATGATGAGAAAATCTATTAAAAATTTTTTTTCTTTAAACTCCTAAAATTAAATTTTTTTTTGGATCCTAAAGATCCATGAAAACTCTTAGGAGTTCTTCATTTTTTTATTAAAGAGATCTACTTTTGGTCCATAAGCAAAACTCTGTTCATGGGTTAAAAAAACCCTGAAACAAGATCTCTTCAAATCTATGGATTCTTGAGAGCAAAGCTCTGTTGGTGAAAAACCCCAAAGGGGTTTTCTTTAGATCAAAGATCTATGAGAGCAAAACTCTGTTGATTAAAATTAATTTAATTTATTTAAGTTAAATTTTACCTAAAAATGTTCTAAGGAAGAAACAAGAGCAAGGCTCTGAAGTTCTTAAGCAAGAGCAAAGCTCTGAAAATCAAGTTCTTGGAAAATGACACAAATTTTCTAAGGACCAAGGGTCCTATTTATAGGCGTCTGCGCCCTTTCACCTCACCGGTTGATCCAATGGCTAGGATCTTGCCATCGCTGCACTCACGTGCGCGCCACGTGAGCGCAACGGTGGGGGGCATTTGTTTCCCCCAATCAGAGCAAATCTCTGTTTGAATTTCAAAAATTCAAAATTAGAAGCAACGCTTCAAATTCCTTGCGCTGCGCGCGGCGCGCCACGTGTCAAAAGTTGATACGTCAGCGCAGCGCCCAAGGCGGCGCGCCCAATCAGAGCAAGGCTCTATTTAAAACAAAAATTAAAGGATGCAACGCTTCAGTTGCGCAAGCGCTGCGCTGTGCGACACGTGTCAGCGCAGTTGCACAAGTGCTGTGCGCTGCGCGACACGTGTCAGCGCAGTTGCGCTGCGCTCTGCGCTGCGTGACACGTGTCACGCGCTGGGGCGTTTGCGCCAAACAGAATTAAAATTCTAGTAAGATCCTTCTGTTCTTGTTAAAACAAGAAAATTGTCTTCTGTAAAACAGAAGCCCTTGGATCAAAGATCCAACGGTGGGGAAAATTCCCCAAATCACTCAGAGAATGATCTTTTTAACAAACTTAACAAATCTATGGGTACTATATAAAGACCCCTAGATCTCAACTCAAAACATCATCAACATTGTGAGAGATCAAGAACTTCAAAACAGAGAGAATTCTGAAGAAAATTCAAGAAAAAGGTAAAAAAACCTTTATAAAATAGAAGAATTTCTTCTGAATAGATCATTGATCTAAGAACAAGATCAATGATCTTCAATAAAAAATAAATAAATAAGAACAGTGCCTTGCACTTTTTTATGAACCATTGGTTCTGGAATTTCAGAAAAATTCTTTTCTTGAATCCAAAATTGAATCAAGTTATTGAAACAGTGCCTTGCACTCGCAAAACTGCACTGTTGCGCTCCTAGGTTGGCGCAAGCCACCAGAGAGCGCCACGTGTTAGCACCAGAACCACTTGCGCTATACGCTTTTAAAATAGAGCATTGCTCTCTGAAATTGGCGCAACTCACCAGAGCGCGCCACGTGTCAGCAGCGCAAGCGCAGCGCACTGCGCTTGCGTGACACGTGTCACCACCACAAGCGCTTACGCTCAATGATTGGCACAAAGCGCCTGAAAAATGCACTGCATTGTTTACTGAAGGGCCAGGCCCAAATCAAAAAGGCCTAGCAGGCCAAAATAAAATGCAATGCATTAAAAGGGCAGAGCCCAAACAAAATAGATGTTCTGCATCATTTATAAAAGGGAAGAGCCCAAACAAAATAAAAATGCAATGCATTAAAAGGGCAGAGCCCAAACAAGATAGATGCTCTACATCATTTATAAAAAGTGCAGAGCCCAAACAAAATAGATGCTCTGCATCATTTACAAAAGGGCAGAGCCCAAACAAAACAAAAAATGCAGTGCATTATTAAAAAGGGGCAAAGCCCTAGCACAGGCTTAATAGGCCAAAGACAAATAAAAATGTTGAACATTTTTCAACTGGACTTAGCCCAATCATGGCCGTAAGTCCTCAAATTAAATTGACTGAGCACGGCTGCTCTCCTAAATCAATTTACATCCGGTTCGAGGGTACATCTCCGAACTCCTCTGATTCTTATCGTTGTAATCCTTCAACGACGTTAGGAAGGTGACGGGTCCCGACAATCACACATCAACACGGACTGTGGGGTCCTTAAACTCATGGACTTATGCGTCCTTAAACCAAAACACGGACTGTGGGGTCCTTAAACCCACGGACTTATGCGTCCTTAAACCAAGATACGGACTGTGGGGTCCTTAAACCCACGGACTTATGTGTCCTTAAACCAATGGACCGCAATGTCCTTAAACTACCAATGGACCGCAACGTCCTTAAACTACCTATGGACCGCAACGTCCTTAAACTGGAACAATAGAGCCCCCAAATGCTCTTTTATCGGATCCAAACGATCCCGTTAAGTTGATCTTAATCTCAAATCAGACTAACGTATCCTTAACGAACGTTTAAGTTGATCTTAGCCTCAATATGGCTAACGTATCCTTAAACTAAAACACCAAACCCAAATCTAAGTAAATACGGATTTGGACTAATCCACGTCCTACGGGCAACGGCATAACTTAGTCTCTGTATACAATCCACGGGCATCCACAAACAAAACAAACACACACGACACGAAGCGAAATTCTGGAGAAGGAGAAAGTGGCTACCGTGATGCGGTAGCGTAATTAACTGCAAGGGCTTGCGCCTGCAGGGAAGAGCGTACCCACAATCAAAAACCCCTCAAACGAGGGGGAATCTGACGAAGTCTGCTATATCGGCCGCATCCGTCTAAACCTCCGATACACGGTGCCATAAATCAACTTGGCATCTTCGGAGAGGTAGACGGGTAAAACCAAGTAGCATCTGCCCCGAATCTCAGGCAAGACGTCCTCACGTCGTCGCCGCCATTCGGAGGGGAACATGTATCATCTAGGAGTTCTCGGAGAGTCATGTTCGGTGTACTCATTCTCCAATGAGAACCTGTGTACAATCTTTGATGTCAAACACCAATGGCTGTGGGATCAACCATCGTCCCATACAAGGTCAAGAAACGTACACACTAGTCTACTCTGGAATATCGATGCCCTGTCTTGATACTCTCTTGAGTAGGAACTGTTAAGGATGTGCGTGTGGACTACATAAGCCCTACTAGTTTGATCTGCATCATAGTCCTAGTAGTCAAGCCAACATCCTAACGGCTTTATCAACATGTATCAATGGGATAGTAAACTAAAACAAGTGCACATATTAAGATAAAGAACAACCAGATAGCATACTATCATACTGAGCAAGAAAGTCTTCTTTATATATGTCCAATCATCCACTATAATATACAATAATGGCCTCGAGGGCATATATATTCCTAACACTCCCATCTCGGAAGAACGCCGTGGAGGAAGGCAGAAACATGCCCGGGATCCGGCACCCCGAGCCATAACAGTGGTACCGCCTTCTGCCGAGTCTCCGCTCAAGAAGAAGAAGAGAGTGGTTTTCCAGCCACCCCCGGCCGGGATACAGGTGCAGTAGGGTGACATCTGCATCGAGATGCCTTTGGGGCTCTCTGTGACCAACAGTTTACTTGCGGACATGACAGGGGACAAGATTGAAAGTCTACCTTAACACCACCATGAGGTTCTAGAGGTATCAAGCATGCCACATTTTAATTTTTATTAGGTGCTAAGTTAGACTAACAAGATCATTACTGGATTATTAGGGTTTTCCTTTGTGATGTGATTAAATAAAAGAGAAGAAAATAGCATACAACCTTTGTAGTTCGAGTCCTTCTCTTCAATAGCTCCGGGTTGTGGTCCACACGACTCTACTAGGCTCCTCTTCGAGTTGAACGAACCTCCTTCGTGATCTTCACGCCAAAGACGATCCACCTGAAACCCACTAGCTCAAGCTAATCCTTCACTAATCTCATTAGTGAAGGCAACACTCCACATCAAATTGCTAATCTAATGTGAGATGGTGAAGTGGGGGTTTATTTTGCTCACTTGTTTGTGTTCAAGCTTCATGATTCACATCTCATGTGAGGGTTGAAGTTTGAACCATGAAATTTGAGGAAGAAGATGAAGCTAGAGAGCAACCATGGGAGCAACTCAAGAAAAATGGCTAAGTGTTGAGAATGAGACTAGAATGAATGGCAACTATTGACCCTCACTCATTCAAGCATGGAATTTTGCAATATAAAATTGGAACCATGCTTGAATAGTGAGTCAAGATGAATAAACTATGAATAAAGCCCATGCTTGCAACTATGCTCTCATTTTCCACCTCTTTTTTATTTTTCTCAAAAATAGAAATCATGCCATGCTTCATTATTATATATATATATGTATATTATATATATTAATATATATATAATGAAGAATAATTAGTGAACTAATGATATTAGTTAAGATATAATTATATCACATATAATATATATCACATTATTAAATCAACACTTGATTTAATAATCCGGTTATATCGCATATGGCCGACTAATATCATTCATATGTATATCACATTATCAAATCAACACTTGATTCGACAATCTGGTTATATCACATATAACCGAACCGATAACAGATTAATGCCGGATTACAATACGGTATCACATACTCATATTTAATTAGGCCCACACATATTTCAACATATGTGCCCTACTTGGTTTCGCTTGAACCAGGAAACTTCTTTGTGGGACTCTAAAGACTCGTTAATACGCCAGCAGTAGGTGATGATCACATCAGTCACCTACAAGCCGTCGGCGGTACTAGTTGGACGTAACGGCTACCCGGGTATTGAGCGATATGATGATCAACAAGCAAGCTCGTCCATGCTCTCCATGAAGCCTATTAGTAACACTACCGTACAGTCCGGTCTCTTCGTCTAATATGTCGCATATCATGTCTAGGAGTGGTAAACGTCAGTCCCCAGTAACGTGATAAGTCATGTCGATGTCTGGCCTATAACGGTTCGAGAAACTACTGATAACTCTTATCAGTAAATCTCAGCAGCAGCCCTGGCCAGGGACTTCCAGTTATAGCCAATCGAGCATAGCGCAACATCAACCCCTAATACCGGGAGTGGTGAAACCCCTCTTATCGCTCATTACCTCCATGTGACTCGGGATTGTACCCAAAATCCACCTGTTTGCACGACTCCTTTGAGCCGTGGTAGGGAGGAAATCAAAGCACAGTGGGAGCTACACAAGACTCTATGACGATCTCGGATCTACAGACTAACCTGTACCAGTGTCACCAGAGGACTGCTATCTGACAATAGGTATACTACTATATAGGAGTCCTCGGTGAGTCCTGTTCAGTGTACCCGGTCTCCACTGAGCACCCATATACCATCTTTGATATCAAACACCAATGGATGTGGGATCATCCATCGCCCATCATATGGGTCAGGAAGCGTATACGCTAGTCTACTCTGGAATATCGATGCCCTATCTCGATATACCCTCGACTAGGAACAATTAAAGGATGAACTTGTGGACTACCCTGGCCCTACTAATATGATCTCCATCATAGTCCTGGGAGTCAAGTACACATCCTAAGGGCTTTATCAACATGTGGGAGCAAGACAGTATCACAATACAAGTCTACATGTTAAGACAAAGAGCAACCAGATAGCATACTATCATGTCGAGCAAGAAAGTCCTTTCTATATATGTCCAAGCATCCACTATAATATACATCATATGTACAATAATGGCCTTTAGGGCATACATATAACTAACAAAGATTCCCCAAGGCACCCTGAAGGCCCATGTGGCGGCGATATCTTAGGAGGCCGTTCAAGTTGGTAACTTTTCTAAAATTTCTCCAAGTGTTTTTACCTCTGCTTAGCTCCTGAAACGGTTCGTGTTTTCCGCAGGTCCTCTAGCATTGCATCCTTCTTTCCGCCATGGAGACCAAGGAGGTGGCTCCGGCAATGAAGAAGGCCGGCGAATCTTTCTCATGTGAGGAAGAGCTCCTGTAATGACTCTGAAATCACTGTACAGAATTTTCTTGTTATTGTACAGAAAAGAGTATTATATCCTATGTAAGAGTTATAAGTTAAATTTGTTTAATAAAATAAAGAAGTAACTTGTAGCTCACTGGTAAAGCCCCTGACTGCTGTGACGTAGCCTGTGTGTTCGATTCCCATCAGACACAATTATTTTTTCAGATTTTTCTTTTTAATTTTTTGAAGCCAAAGAGTTGCACGTGTAATACATGGGGAATGAAAAGTTTCAGAAAAATTAAACAAGCACAATGAGGTGTACACACTCAAAAACCCACGTGGCACGAATCTCGAGGCAATTGCCTCAAATTCGACCGGCTAAAATGCCCTATAGGCCGGCGCCGACAGCTGAGATGATCCCAAATGGCTCCATGCTTTTCACACACACCCCTTCGACTTCCCTTAACTCTTCTGCACTGTTTGATTTCTCTGCAATCAAACAGAGACCCTTCATTTCACCATTTAACATCTTTTTAATGCTTTTTAATCCAAAATTTTAATTCCTAAACCCTAATTATTCACTATAAATACCACCCCATGCTTTAGCTCTTCACCATTCTAAAATTCTAGCAAAAATTCTCTCAAAAGGTTCCTAAGTGCAAGTGGAGTCAAGTGGAGTTAGCAGCCAAGCTTGTTTCGTCGAATATCAAAACCATTTCCAGAGCTCCCGAGATGCCACGAAACCCCCTCCCTTCTTCCTTATCCTTTTTTTTATATTTTCAAACAATAAGTCCCTCCCAACTCTCTTTCTTTTTATTGAAATTCATCTTCTAATCATATATCGGTAAAGTGGAGTTATTCCCGATACCTTTCTTTTTAAAACCTAGAACTCCCTTTTCCTTTATATCTTGGTCAATCTAATTTTACCACACTACTTGTAGCTTTAATTACAAATGTTTAGATTCAAGTTTAACTAAAATTCTCATGTGAAACGAACATAAATGAACTTTTTTATTAAAATACCTTGAACTTTATCCTAACCTCTTTTCGATATTGTTAAAACAATACCTTTAGGAAAACTTCACGAGGTAACGACCTACCCCACACGAGCACTTTGGTTTCATAGCACGATGTCTACATATACATATAGTTGGTTCAAAGAATAACTTTTATAATAAAATACCACATCTTTTAAAAAAAACCGGATTTCTTTTAAAGCGGTATTTTGTAATCCTTAGCAAATACGCCTTTACAACCCTCGTTAGGGAACCCGCTAATTGATGGTGCAGATTATCGCGCATCCTTGGGATAGTAAAGAGAGATGCAGAACTTCTCACGGAGTATTCGATCTCGAAATGAAATAAAATACGGTTTTTAAGAAATGCGACTTTTCTAAATAAAACTATTTTTTTAAAATTATATAAAAATTATAAATCCGTATTTTCAATATATTATGAAAATATATTTTCTAAAATGAAAGATGAAAACTTTTAATAAAATATAATCAAGTTACCAAAAATGGCTAGTTTTTAATAAAATACCATAAATTTTTAAAAGCTAAGTCTTTTATCATTAAAATACCCAATAATTAAAATACATGCTCATGAAAAGCCTAAATATTATAAATCACCATCAAGATTTATTTTTAAACTATATTAAAATATTTTTCATAAAACCCCTTCGAGATATGTAAAATAATATTTTAAGGACTCTAATTTAATATAGGTTTAAGCAGAATCAATTCTCTTGAGCCCCAGGGAGCCGGAGAAAGTGAGTTCTTGCCTATTTAGTTTAGACAACTTAACGGAGTTATCAATGACAATTGTCTTGGAAAAAGACACAAATCCTGTCGTCCATGTGCAGCAGTTGTCGAGTAATCCCGAACCTAAGAATTCAAGAGTTAAATTAGTTCACAAGTGTCTGACTCAACATGAATCCAAACTCAAACCTGAATCCAAAATCAAACATGAACTTGAATACTTGATCATGAACCTGAATACTTGAATTCAAATATCAAATTCAAACTTGTATACTTGACTCGACTTGACCGAACTATGGTTATAACTTGACATGAACTCGACATGACTACTTGAACACATGATTACATCCTGAACATGAACATGAACCTGAACATTTTAGATCCATGGTTTCGACCAAGACCTATATTCTTAATCTATACAATACAATATGCTGGGATAAATGGGTAGATTGGTACAGTACGTATATCGTGGCACGAGAGTTCATTTAAAAGATACCCACATGAATTCACGTACCGTTGTCCCGTGGGTTATGGCAGGGCCTTGAACTACATGTTACCATAGTCCACAGGGTAAGATGGACTCCTCTCGTATACATGAATACCTTTCTTATCAAACTACAAATAACCACGTTAGAATAAATAACATATACCTATAGATGATCATATACAATTTTACCCATCCTTTATTCTTTTAGTTCCTATTCACATGATATACTATTCTTTTTTGTTTCCTTTGGGACTTACCGAGCGCTAGTTCGCTGACGACATTCCTCTCTGTTTTTCTTTTCTTGGAATGTTGGTCAGGAGGACCGGACTCTGAGGAGATAGAGCCAAGCCAGGAGGACTTGGACCAGCTTACAGCTCAGCCTGACCACTAGTTCTTCCCGCACTTACTTTCTGTATGCCATTGTTTAGGCATTTCTTTGTTTATTGTATCTTTTATTTCAGACAATTGTATGTATAGTTGAATGTAAATAAAGTTGTTGTTTCATTTTATTACTCTTGTCATTATTGTTCATTGTTATATTGCTTAATTACACTTAACGTATTTATTTCATAATAAATACGTTGCAGGCTTTCCACGTCACAGTATCCGTCTACTGGAAAGCGGGATGCAAAACGTGTTCCACATATCCCAGCTACGACGATATGTGAGCGACCCTGGCCATATATTTGATCACTCAGAACTCACAGTACAAACCGACTTAACCTATAAGCAACAACCGGTTGAGATCCTAGACTGAAAGGTGAAGACATTACGGAACAAGGAAGTAAACTTGGTCCGAGTGATGTGGAGAAAGAATTCGCTAGGAGAATCAACTTGGGAAAGTGAAGAGAATATGCGTGCACGACACCCTTAACTTTTTGAAAATTAGTCTCTGTATAATTGTAAATTTCGAGGACGAAATTTTTATAAGGAGGGTAGAATGCAACGACTTTGAAATCATAGTAAAGAAGTTTCTTGTTATTGTACAGAAAAGAGTATTACAGCCTGTGTAAGAGTTATAAGTTAAATTTGTTTAATAAAAGCAAGAAGTAACTTGTAGCTCACTAGTAAATCCCATGCACTGCCGTGACGTAGCCTGTGTGTTCGATT
This sequence comes from Agapanthus africanus, assembly GCA_030015575.1. Lineage (NCBI taxonomy): Eukaryota > Viridiplantae > Streptophyta > Magnoliopsida > Asparagales > Amaryllidaceae > Agapanthus > Agapanthus africanus. The sequence continues at coordinate 612,775,088 of JASDDO010000014.1, read as the reverse complement.
CCCATCAGACACAATTATTTTTTCAGATTTTTCTTTTTAATTTTTTGAAGCCCAAGAGTTGCACGTGCAATACAGGGGAAATGAAAAGTTTCAGAAAAATCTAACAGGCGTAATGAGGTGTACACACCCAAAAACCCACATGGCATGAATCTCGAGGCAATTGCCTCAAATCCGACCGGCCAAAATGCCCTATAGGCCGGCGTCGATGGCTGAGATGAGCCGAAATGGCTACATGTTTTGCACACACACCCCTTTGACTCTCCTTAACTCCTCTGTACTGTTTGATTTTCCTGCAATCAAACAGAGACCCATTATTTCACCATTAAACGTCTTTTTAATCCAAAATTTTAATTCCCAAACCCTAATTCTTCACTATAAATACCACCCCTTGTTTTAGCTCTTCACCATTATGAAATTCTAGCAAAAATTCTCTCAAAAAGTTCCTAAGTGCAAGTAGAGTCAAGTGGAGTTAGCGACCAAGCTTGTTCCGTCGAAGATCGAACCCATTTCCGGAGCTCTCACGATGCCACGAAGCCCCCTCCCTTCTTCCTTATCCTTTTCTTGATATTTCCAAATAGTAAGTCCATCCCAACTCTCTTTCTTTTCATTGAAATTCATCTCCTAATTATATATTGGTAAAGTGGAGTTATTCCCGATACTTTTCTTTTTAAAATCTAGAACTCCTTTTTCCTTTATATCTTAGTCAATCTAATTTTACCACACTACTTGTAACTTTAATTACAAATGTTTAGATTCAAGTTTAACCAAAATCCTCATGTGAAACGAACATAAACGAACTTTTTCATTAAAATACCTTGAACTTTATTATTACCTCTTTTCGATATTGTTAAAACAATACTTTTAGGAAAACTTCAAGGGGTAATGAACTATCCCACACGCACACTTTGGTTTCATAGCACGATGTCTACATAAACATACAGTTGGTTCAAAGAATAACTTTTACAATAAAATACCACATTTTTTAAAAAATCGGGTTTCTTTTAAAGCGGTATTTTATAATCCTTGGAAAATACGTCTCTACAACCCTCGTTAGAGGACCCGCTAATAGATGGTGTAGATTATCGCATATCCTTGGGATAGTAGAGCGAGATGCAGAACCCCTCACAGAGAATTCGATCTCGAAAGGAAATAAAATACGGTTTTTAAGAAATGCGACTTTTCTAAATAAAACTATTTTTTAAAATTATATAAAAATTATAAATCCGTATTTTCAATATATTATGAAAATATATTTTCTAAAATGAAAGATAAAAACTTTTAATAAAATATCATCAAGTTACCAAAAATGGCTAGTTTTCAATAAAATACCATAAAATTTTAAAAGCTAAGTCTTTTATCATTAAAATACCCAATAATTAAAATACATGCTCATGAAAACCCTAAATATTATAAATCACTCTCGAGATTTATTTTTAAACTATATTAAAATATTTTTCATAAAACCCTCTCGAGATATGCAAAACAATATTTTAAGGACTCTAGTTTAATATAGGTTTAAGCAGGATGATTCTCTTGAGCCCCAGGGAGCCGGAGAAAGTGAGTGCTTGCCTATTTAGGTTAGACAACTTAACGGAGTTATCTATGGCAATTGTCTTGGAAAAAGACATAAATCCTGCCGTCCATCTGCAGCAGTTGACGATTACTCCCGAACCTAAGAATTCAAGAGTTAAATCCGTTCACAAGTGTCTGACTCAACATGAATCAAAACTCAAACACGAATTTAAATACTTGATCATGAACCTGAATACTTGAATTCAAACATCAAATTCAAACTTATATACTTGACTCGACTTGATCGAACCATGGTTATAACTTGACATGACTACTTGAACACATGATTACATCTTGAATATGAACCTGAACATTTTATATCCATGGTATCGGCCAAGACCTGTAACAACTCAAATTTTACTGTACGAAAATTTTTAAGTTAACGTACAGAATAGAATTGTAAGCCTGAGCACAAGCTATAAATTTAAGTCGTTTGAGAACAGCAAGAAAACACTTATAGCTCATTGGTAAAGCCTTGCACTGCTGTGACATAACCCCTGTGTTCGAATCCTATCAGCCACATATAATTTTACTGATTTTTATTTTAAATTTTATGGAAGCCCAAAAGTTTACACGTGCAATACACGTAAAAATGATAAGTCAGATAAAATAAACATGTGCACAATGTTATATGTACAGACTAAGACACTTGGCAAAGATCCAGAGTCCCGCCTCACCCCTAGGCCGGCGAGATCGGCTCATGGCCCAGCGCCATCGGTCCCCCCATACCCAATGACCCCCGTGTCTTGCACACTAAATCTCTTGGCCTACCCCATTACCCCCATGCCGTTTGATTTCTCTGTAAATTAACAGAGAACTTAAAATCACCCATTAATCCAAATTTTAATGCATTTAAATTCTTTCTTCAATTCCCAAAACCCTAATTCCATCCTATAAATACAACACCATACCCTTGCCCTCTTCATTCTGAAATCCATTGCCAAAATCCTCAAAATTTTATAAGTCAAAGAAGAGTACAAGTGGAGTTAACCCAAGTTAACTTTCCGGTGAGGATTCAAAGCGATTTCGGTGACCCCGCAACTCCACGAATCCACCAATCTCTTTCTCAACCTCCCCTCTCTTCTTTCAACTTGTAAGTCCCCTCTCTTCTCCTCTTCTCCTAATTTAAAAAGTTCTCTTTTTCAAAACTCGTCGGAAATGGAGTTATTCCGACATCCGTTTCTAAACTCGTTAAAATCACAATCTTTCTTAATAACTAATCATCCACATCATTATATCTTGCTTAGTAATCTTGAAACAAACATTGAGAACAAGTTTCATCTTAAAATATCATGTTATATAACTTTTATCTGCATTTTTCGTTTAAATACCACAAACTTTATATATGACATCTTTTAAGTTTTTAGCTTAGCGTACCTTTAGAAAACCTCACGAAGTAATGACCTATCTCTCACATACACACATCTTGACATAGCACGATTCGTTTGAAAACAATATCTTATAGCTAATACGATTTTTCAAATAAATACCTTGAGCTATTAAAAACCGTATTTCTTTAAATTGTGTGATTACATTCCTTACGATTATGCCTCTACAACACATTTTGGGGAACCCGATCGGGATGGTGCGGGTTATTGCATATTCTCGGGACTAGTAGAGCGAGATGCAGACCTCCTCACGGAGTATACGATCTCGATGGAATTTTTAAGAAAAACGTGATTTTCTATTTAATAAATAAATTTTATTTTTAATAATTGTATATAAATATTATATTACCATCTATTTTAAATATATAATAAATTCCATATTTTTTCTAAACAAAAAAGAATTACAAGTTCATGAAAATACCATCAAGAATCCATTCAAGTCAAGTTTACACTAAAATATCTTGAATTATTCAAGCTAGGTATTTATTCACCAGAATACCTCACTTTTAAAAAAATTACATCCATGAAAACCCTAAATATGATGAATAAATATTTGAGGTTTAGTTTGAAAGTATACTAAAAATATTTTTCATAAAACCCCCTCAAGTTATATTAATTTACATTAAGGACCCTAGTAAATATAGGTTTAAGCGGGACCAATTCTCTTGAGCCTCAGGGAGTCGGAGAAAGTGGGTGCTTGCCTATTTAAGATAGAAAACTAAAACGAGGTTATCAATGGTAATTGTCTTGGAAAAAAATACAAATCCTACCGTCCATGTGCAGCAGTTATCGATAACTCCTAAACCTAATCAGTATTCAAATCTGTTTAAGTGTCTGACTCAATCTGAGTCTCAGTCTAATCTAAATACAATCCAAACATGAATCCAACTATAACTCCAATTCAACATGAATCCAATGTATCAAACATGAACACTTGAACATGAATACCGAACAATACGAACATGCAACATGACTTGACTTGACCGATCCATGGCTATATCTTGAACTTGACTACATGACTATCCGTTTACATCCGAACCGTTTACATGAACAATTTATACCATGGTTTCGGCAAGTCTTATACTATAACTCAATACAATGAATACAATATGCATTATGGGGTTTAACGGGGTAGATTGGTACGGAATGTATTAGAAGTAGAATGAGACGGTCACTATAAAACACCTAACCTGACTATCCGTGTCGTTGTCCCATGGGTTTAACGGGGCCTTTTACTCCATATGCCTTAGTCCACGGAGCAAGTTGGACTCCTCTCATATACACTGATGCATTCTGTACCAAACTACAAACAATTACGTTAGTATATCAAAAACAAATATATTACCAGACCTATTCATTTTACTTGATCTATCTCTCTATTTGGGACTTACCGAGCGATTGTTCGCTGACGACATTCCTATTTCTTTTTCTTTGGAATGTTGTCGGGAGGACCCGACTCTCAGGAGATAGAGCCCAGCCAAGAATATTTAGAGTAGTTTGCTGAGGAACCAGAGTTCTAGATTCTACTTGTACTTATTTTACTTTCAGTTCATATGCTATTATTTAGGCATCGCTTTCTGGCATTGCATTTACATTTCAGTTGTATGTAAAGAATGTTTATCAATAAAAGTTGTTGTTTCATTATATCTCTTGTCTTTCTTGTGCTTTACTATTATATTGCTTATTTACGTTTAGCGTGTTTACTTCTGAGTAAATACGTTGCGGGCCTCGCCACGTCCTCTTCCCAGTACACCGAGAAGTTGGGCGTGACAAGACCTATATTCTTAATTTATACAATACAATATGCGGGGATAAAGGGGTAGATTGGTACGGAACGTATGTCGTGACACGAGAGGTCACTTAAAAGACACCCACATGAATTCACGTGTCGTTGTCCCGTGGGTTATGACGGGGCCTTGTACTACATGTTACCATAGTCCACGGGGTAAGATGGACTCCTCTCGTATACATGAATACCTTTCTTATCAAACGACAAATAACCACGTTAGAATAAATAACATATACCTGTAGATAATCATATACAATTTTACCCGTCCTTTGTTCTTTTAGTTGCTATTCACATGATATACTATTCTTTTTTGTTTCCTTTGGGATTTACCGAGCGCTAGTTCACTGACGACATTCCTATCTGTTTTTCTTTCCTTGGAATGTTCGTGAGGAAGACCGGATTCTGAGGAGATAGAGCTGAGCCAGAAGGACTTGTATCAGCTTACAGCTCAGCCTAACTACTAGTTCTTCCCGCACTTATTTTCTGTATGCCATTATTTAGGCATTGCTTTGTTTATTATATCTTTTATTTCAGACAGTTGTATGTAAAGTTGAATGTAAATAAAGTTAATGTTTCATTTTATTACTCTTGTCATTCATGTTCATTGTTATATTGCTTAATTACGCTTAACGTATTTATTTCATAATAAATACGTTGCAGGCTTGCCATGTCACTGTTTCCGTCTACTGGGAAGTGGGGCGTGATAGCTCCTCACCCAGCTGAAACAGGTGGAGGATAAGACGACCTCCCTAGACTCGAGGTTGGTCGCGAAAGGGCTGACGGTCTCCAAGTTGAAGGCGTTTCATCGACTCCGGACCAAATCCAACCAGGCTATTCAGGCCAAGATGGAAGAGATCAACGGGTTCTATGACGCCATGAAGAGGTAGAGGGACTCGTTCAAAAAGGATGCTCGGACGGCCCATGAGGCGGTGAAGCATGCTGAGGGCGAGGTGGAGAAAGCCGTTGAGGAGTACAAAGCTTTCGACCAATTTTACATCAACCTTACCAAATCTGCGGCCGTCGGGTGGCACAACGCTCTCAACGCCGTCAAGAAGCTATGCCTGGGTTCGACGACCAGGAGCTTCATGTAAGGTATCCCCTTGCCAAGGATGTGCCCCAGGAAGGTAGCGCCGAGCCAGCAGGAGGAGGCGAGGTGGTGGGCAGAAGCGCTGAGCCGGAAGCCGCGACCGAAGCTCCTGGCGGAAGCACCGAACATGGGGAAGTAGCGGCCGAGAAGGCAGCTTGAGCAACGCCCCTTTTGTTATTAAATTTTTGTAAGCCTTCGGGTATCTTATAAGGCTGAGGAGCCCATAATACCTTGTACGTAACTCGGAATATCAATAAAGTATTTTTAGCTCGCCTATACAATGTTTTTACTTTTGCAAGTGTAGATAGTCCGGTGTCCCGCTATCATCTAGTATATATAGAGTCGAGTGATAAGCGAGCGCAACATACGAATGAATGAATGAACGCCAAGTAAAAGTAGATCGGCGTCCCTCCTCACCCTGGAGTCGAGGTGGCGAGCGAGCGCGACATATGAACAAAAAAACACCGAGTATAAATAGGTTGACGTCCCTCCTCACCTCGGAGTTGAGGTGATGAGTGAGCACGATATACAATTGAACGAACGCCAAGTATAAGTAGATCGGCGTCCCTGCTCACCCCAGAGTCGAGGTAGTGAGCAAGTGCGACATACACATGAACGAACACCGAGTATAAGTAGGTCAGCGTCCCTGGACTCGACCTTGGATGAGCCGAGCAGGAAACTACTCGGCCGCCTCACGATGAGGGCTTTGGATCCGCAGCATAGCCGGGCAGGAAGCTGCCCTCACAGATGAGCTGAGCAGGAAACTACTCGGACGCCTCGTGATGAGGGCTTTGGATCCGCAGCGTAGCTGGACAGGAAGCTGCCCGCCACGAATGAGCCGAGCAGGAAACTACTCGGCCGCCTCATGATGAGGGCTTTAGATCCGCAGCGTAGCTGGGCAGGAAGCTACCCCAGCAGATGAGCCGAGCAGGAAACTACTCAACCGCCTCATGATAAGGGCTTTGGATCCGCAGCGCAGCCGGGCAGGAAGCTGCCCCGGCGGATGAACCGAGCAGGAAACTAGTTGGTCGCCTCATGATGAGGGCTTTGGATCCGCAGCGCAGCCGGGCAGGAAGCTGCCCCGGCGAATGAGCCGAGCAGGAAACTACTCGGCCGCCTCATGATGAGGGCTTTGGATCCACAACGTAGCCGGGCAGAAAACTGCCCTGGAGGATGAGCCAAGCAGGAACTACCCGGCTGCCTCGTGATGAGGGCTTTGGATCTGCAGCGTAGCCAGGCAGGAAGCTGCCCCTCGTGGATGAGCCGAGTAGAAAACTACTCGGCCATTTCGTGATGAAGTCTTTGGATTCGCAGCGTAGCCGGGTAGAAAGCTGCCCCCCACGGATGAGACAAACAGGAAACTACCCGGCCGCCTCGTGATGGAGGTCTTCCATATCTTGGCCTCCTTAATTCGTGGGATTCCCTGGAGATGTCGTTCAATCTTCTTTGATCCGCATGGAAGGGAGCGGGCCAGTAACCGGACGCCACATGGCCGCGCCTTATCGGGAAGATACGATACTCCGTGATTTGCGTGGTGGCGTGGGAAGATCTCAGTCGTTGGAAGGTTTTTGTTGATGCTAAAAATAGTGAAGGCATGGCCCCCTCCAGGCATCCATGTTGATTTCCTTCTAGCCGTTTCGCCCTTTCCTGATGATAAGCCGCACATACACCATCCAAGACATTGTATCTCAAGACGACGTGTATTTCTATGGACTCGATCGTTCTGAGGGACGTATGAGGCCGTGATAAGTCGTCTGGAGGGTCACCGTGGGCGTCTACTACCCTGTCGATCCCCTCTCCTGCAGGTGCTTATCTATGCGATATGGAGGTCTTCCCCGGGTCTTTATAAGGCTCTGTCCCCGCAGGCAATGGAGGAGGCGTCCAACACGATGCACACTGCCCATGAGCGGGGTCTGATCTCGTAGAGCAGGCGAGATCGCTAAACGGATATTCTGCTCGAATGTTTCCAACAGAGATTGGTTATGGCGTCGTGTTCGACGGCGGGAGCCCCCGATGAATCCATATCTTCTAGGATCTATAGATACCGACAGAAGGAGCGGGCAGAGGTCGCTTGGGCTCAGCTGGAGGAACTCTCCTCCGAGTATCTCCGTCAATATTTTTTAACTCATTTCCCCTTTGTTGTAAAGTTTAGGGGTTATATGCATTTTCCTTTGCTTTGTAAGGCTGTGGAGCCGAGAATACCTCCGAATAAATTCTTAATAAATTTTCTTTGGCTTAAAGACCTTTCTTTGCCCGTGATTACAGAATATTGAACCTCTTTGTTTGTTTTCGAAGCGTAGGTGGACCGGTGCTTTTTCCCCACCCCTTACCTCAGAGCTAAGGTAGGGAGGGCAGAGCTAGACTTAAGTCGGCCCTTCTTTGAGCCTGCCTGGGTGCTTGTCCTGGGACACCTTTGCTGCTTCAGAGCCGGGTTGGAGAAAGCCCGTGACCGTATGCTATAGGGTCCATATTTTGTCAGGCGGGAAAGGGCCTGTTTTGAGTGAGTGCGGCAGATAGGGGATTATCCGCCGGCCTTAGAGCGGAGCAGGAATCTACTCGCATGAGAGCTTAGTTTAGAAATTTTAGCCGACACAAAAGGGAATTTTATTACTCGAAAGGGTACAAGTTCATCTGTACAATTTAAGCTTTTCGGTATTATATAGCCGAGGAAAATCATGCCCCGGGAATTCTGGAGACGGTAGGCTCCGCCGGGCAATGTCTCTGTCACGAGGAATGGCCTGTCCCACTTCGGGGAGAACTTATATAGCTTCTCTTGGTCCATGAATTCATTTCGTCGTAGGACTAAGTCTCCGGTCTTGAAGGCTCGATGTTTAACCCGGGCGTTGTAGTAGCGGGTAGTCTGCTGCTGATATGCGGCCATCCTGATTTGCGTCTGATTAGTCTAAAATATTGCACATTTTAATGAACATTTTCCCTACTTTTGTTAAGTGCTAAAATGTGTTAATTGTAAATAGAGAACATATGTAGGTTTATTTGTAAAAGATTATTATCATATGTTTTTACATTTATAATTAATATAATAAGGGAAAATATATGCATATAATATTTAAATGAAATATTACGAATTAAAACATGCATATCATATCAAATATTTCTAATCAATATTTTTAAGATTTAATATCATATAAATGGTTAGAATAATATCTTAAAACTACCAAATGCTACTAATATTTTGATTTGAGATATTGTACAGATATTAGCTCAGGTCTGGAATCCAAGTAAGAGATTCAAGTCAAATCGGGATATCACCGAATCTGCCAAATTTAGAAGTAAATCGAGAGATCTAGCAACGGTAGAGACTCAGAGTATTATTTTCAGAATCTAGACATCAAAAGGATCTCTAAATATCAACACAAAATACCAAAAAAATATACAAACCTAGTTCCACCAAGTTGCGGCTGAACCGCGGCCAAAGGAGCCAATATGCGGCGGAACCGCGGCTAAATCAAAGCCGTCGGATGTGAAATTTTGTAGATTTGATTCTAACTGTATATCATCACATATGGAATCTAGGGTTTCTGGTTTCAAATACTATATAAAGGATCGAGAGTTGTACATTCAAAATCATCACCGAAAAGATCAAGAGATCCATGTATCCGAGTGATCATCATCTATTCATTTACCTCCAGTAAGAGAGAGATCTAGAGCAAACTAGGGTTCTTGTAATCAACTTTCTAAGGAGAATTGTAAATTCAAAAGTTGATTAATAAAGGTAGTTTTTAGTTTTAATTCTCTTTGCATTTATTTTCCGCATTTATTTTCCGTATTTATTTTTTGCGTTTTCATTATGCTTTCATTCACCTTCATCCTCTCTTCTAAGTTAACCATGAGCGAGTAATTCCTAGCTTGCTAGGGTTTGTAGGATATGGTAGGATAATAGATGAGAAAACCTTTTAATTTCTTTTATACTTTTTAAAGTTTATAAACTTTAGCAAAATAAATGTTAACCTCTTTATCGGGCGCGCTATCAATTTATTGATAGTCACGACCACGATTTGAGATTTGTTGAACACTTGTTTTGATAAGGGCTAGACATGAATAGAGATCAATGAAAGACAAGGGTTAGTAGTGGGGAAACCCTAGTTTCCTCCAAAACCCCTAATCTACATTCATCACTATCGCTCTGGTTTTAAACTATTAAAAAATAAAAGGTGTCATTTTTAATATTCATCCATTAACTACTCAGTCTTATGAACCCTACAAACCTTTTTATTATAAATTTTATATCCATTTTAAAATATAATGACAAACAATCACCCATCCTTCATCAACTCGTCTAAAACAATAAAAGAGTTCACGTTTTCCTGCGGACGACCCGTACTCATCACGGCTAGCTACTAGCGACACCGTCTTGATTGTGGTTACTTTACAAAACACTACTTTCTCGCACGATCAATCAAATGGCGCCGTTGCCGGGGAGACGGTCATAATTTTTTTCTTGTTATTCGGGTTGATTTCTTATTAAAACCAGCAAACATAAAATAAAAGAGAACCAAAACTGCATCTTATGTGTCCAATGATTATTGTGCGAGTTTTGCAAGGGAATCTGGAGTAACTGGAGTAAGGAAACAGAGATTCAGAGACTTTCAACATGGACCAGAGGAGCATAGGGGTGCTCGGAAGAAAAAATAGCAGAAGATCCTCCAAGGTGGCGGCGGAACCGCGGCACTTTGGTGCTATTGGCGGTGGAACTGCGGTTTATTGGTGTAATTGGGCCCCCAAAATTCTCAGGTACTCCCCTATTATCTTTCTCTCTCCTATAAAACTCCAATAATCTAATTTTACCTGCAGGATTCTTTGCAAACAGCGCCGCTCAAAAATCTTTTTGCGTGTTTTGATTTCGGCTTATTTTTGCATATTTAAACCAGACTTTAAGGGGCAATAAACCCAAACTCATATTAGGTGGGGATTTCATCACCCTTCCTAGGCCCAATAAATAAAAAACGAGCATACTCTTACCCTACATTAATTAAAAAATATCTAGACCAAGCCTCTAAGGACTGTCACGCTCAATTAGGACAGAGGAGGGTCATGAGTAATCTATTGCTTATCCGCATTTCTCTTGTGATGTCTAGGAAAGTGTGACTAAGGAAAGTGGTTACTTAATTAGGCCCACTATTTTGGTAATTCGTATAGCGGATACCTCCCACTTACCTGGCACTTACCAGGCCACAAGATTGATAAGGAGGTAATAGAGGATTGATCCTGCGACTTGTCCTTTGGAAGTCTGGGAGCGGTCTATTGACTTGACCTAAATGACCCTAGCTCTAGGGATTGATTGTGCATTTTGTGATTTGTTGAATCAAGCTTCACGTCCGACATTTTTTCAAAAAAAAACCTTCTTAAAATCGTTCTCACACATGCTGGCACGTGCACTAAACCCGCTTAGTACATGATCGGCTGGACACGGGATTCTAGTGCCCGTCTTGTCCTCGTTTTTTCTATAGACTCCGAAGTCAGTACTTTTTCATCTTCTATTTCTCCTCCACCTACCACATCTCCCGAGATGGACGGATCTCCATCGGATTTTAACACCACCATCCTGCCACCACCCGTGTAGAAACCACCATACATCTCTCTCCAAGAAAGATGCTATCCCGTACGTGGACCCCTTCCTACTTATCTGTCTCTTCCACCGGCCAATAGGGATAATTTCGAAATTAAACCCTACTTCATTAACCTGTTGCCTAAATTTCACGGGCTTGAAGCAGAAGAAGCATACGCTTTTATAACCAAATTCGAAAACGTATGTGCAGTGATGAGCATAACCCAACTGTCAAGGAATGCTATGCGATTACGTCTTCTCCCTTTTACCTTGTGTGATCTAGCAGAAAAATGGATGTTCTCCGCCGAAAGACAAGACCGGGACGTTGGGACGTCCGGCCTGAATTTCGAGGGCAGTGCTATTTGGTGCTATCCGTCCACCTCTCCGAAGATGCCAAGTTGATTTATGACACCATGTATCGAAGGTTTAAACGGATGTGGCCGAAGTAGCAGACTCGTCAGATTCCCCCTCGTTGAGGGGTTTTTGATTGTGGGGACGCTCTTCCCTGCAGGCGCAAGCCCCTGCAGTTAATTACGCTACCGCACCGCGGTAACCACTTTCTCCTTCTTCAGATGGTCACTTCGTGTCGTGTGTGTTTGTTTTGTTTTTGGTTGCCCGTGGATTGTATACGGAGACAAATTTATGTTGTTGCCCGTAGGGCGTGGATTAGTCCAAATCCGTATTTTCTTATATTTGGGTTTGGGTTGGGTTTAAGGATTGTTAATCTCATTTGAGAATAAGATCAACTTAAACGTTTGTTAAGGATGCGTTAGTCTAATTTTAGATTAAGATCTACTTAACAGGATCATTTAGATCCCACAAAAGAGCATTTGGGCTCTTTTGTTTTAGTTTAGGGACTTTGGGGCCCAAAGGTTTAAGGACATCATAGTCTATGAGTTTAAGAACCCCACAGTCCGTAGTTTAAAGACGTCATAGTCTGTAAAGTTTAAGGGCATCATAGTCCATGAGTTTAAGGACGTTATAGTCCATGAGTTTAAGGACCCCACAGTCCGTAAAGTTTAAGGATATCATAGTCCATGAGTTTAAGGACCCCACAGTCCATGAAATGTCTAGTTGTCGGGACCCGTCACCTCTCTGAAGACGTTGAAGGATTACAACGATAAATATCAGAGGAGTGAAGAGATGTACACTTGAACCAATATTGGTTGGGGGATCTGTAGTCCAATTTGGGACTAAGATCAAAGATTTATGAGCACATGGGCTCAATTAATCTGAGGTAGGGTTCTATGGCCACTTTGGGCTCGGCCCATTTGGTTAAAATGTTAAACATTTAACAATGCTGAGCATTGGTTTGTGCTTTGAAAATCTCTTTGTCTTTTATTGAATGATGAGTATTCATTATGGCTATGGGCTTTATTTATAGAACAGTTTATGTTCTTTTAGCGCACACGTGAGGAGCACGTGGCGCGCTTGGCGCTTTGTGCCAGTCAATGAGTGCAGTGCGTTTATTGTGAAGAAGCGCACACGTGAGGAGCAGGTGGCACGCTTAGCGTTGAGCGCCAGTCCAAAGAGCGCAAAGCGCTTATATTTAAGTAGCACACACATGGGGAGCACATGGCGCGCTTGGCGGTGAGCGCCAGTTCAAAGAGCACAATAGCGCACACGTGAGGCGCACGTGGTGCGCTTGGCGTTGAGCGCCAGTTCAAAGAGCACAGTAGCGCACATGTGAGGAGCACGTGGCGCGCTTGGCGTTGAGCGCCAGTTCAAGGAGCGCAGAGCGCTTCTGTTTAAGTTTGGAGCTCTAAGGCTCTGCAGCGCTGTGTGCTAGATTTGGAGCGCTGAGACACTCTTCTTTAATTGGAGCGCTCAAGCTCTTTTTAGGCATCTTTGCGCCCTGAGAATTAAATTCTCTCTATAAGAGATTTTGTCTCATGGATCTAAGAACAAAGTTCTTATTTTTATAGGAAATGTTTCAATCTCTTGTGTTTTTGGTGAAAAGCTCTGCCTTTATGGATCTATGATCCTAAGAGAATTGAATTATTTCCCCCCCCTACTTTTATAATGAGATATTATGATCTCTGAAAGACAATTTGTCTTATAGATCTATGATCTGAAGAAGATTAAGTTCTTCCTCTTATTTTTTATGATGAGATACTTTGATCTCTTTTTGTGAAAGACCTTGGTTTTATAGATCTATGATCTTAGAAAAAGAAGTAAATTCTTCTTTTTATATGAGATGCTTTCATCTCTCTATTCTTTTTTTCTACCTTGAAGTAAGTTTTCTTCTTCTGAGAGCTTGCTCTATGTCTTTGAATTTCTCAAAGTTTATGGGGGGGGTTCTTCTATTTTTCTTTGTATATCAGACTTAAAGTCTTAGGGCCTTTATATAGTGAAGGCTGATTTATTGAATCGGTTGAAGAGGTCTTTTCTCTAATTGATTTGAGAATATTTCTCCCATTGGATCTTTGATCCAAGAGCTTCTGATTTACAGAAGGCAATCTTCTTGTTTTTAACAAGATTGGGAAATCTTTTCCCATACAGAATTTATTCTGTATTTTGGTCATTTTTTAATCACCATTGGATCATTGATCCAATGGTGCTCTGATTTTCATAGCACAATCTTTCCTGTTTGGAAAGATTCTGAGGAATGTTTCCTCAACAAAATTTTATTCTGGTCAATTGATGATTTTTAATCATGTTCGTCGGATCTTTGATTCAAGGGCCGAGAACATTTTGTTCTATCGCTAGCGCTCACGTGCTTTGCACGTGGTGTGATGCTTAGAGTGCAGCGCACTTAGCGCTAGCGCCCACGTGCTTTGCACGTGGTGCGCTGCTTAGAGTGCGACGCTCTTAGCGCTAGCGCTCACGTGCTTTGCACGTGGTGCGCTGCTTAGAGTGCAGCGCTGCTAGCGCTGTGCTGCTTAGAGTGTAGCGCTCACGTGCTTTGCACGTGGTGCGCTGCTTAGAGTGCAGCGCTCACGTGCTTTGTACGTGGTGCGCTGCTTAGAGTGCAGCGCTGCTAGCGCTACGCTGCTTAGAATGCAGAGCGCTGCAGCAAAGTCTTTGACTCTTAGCGCTAGCGCTATTATGAAGCGTTGCTTCATTTCAAATTTCAAAATTTGAACAGAGTTTTGCACTGATTAGGGGAACAATGGATTTATAACACTGTCGCATATTCTATCGCTAAATGGGATGAATTCGTTATAGCATTCCTTAAGAAATTTTATCCTCGTTACATGACTGCTCATATTCGAAGCGAGATTAACCAGTTTTCCCAACTTCCCAACAAACCCTTTTGGAAATGCTTTGAACGGTTTAAAAATCTTCTTGTCCAATGCCCTCATCACGGAATCGATAGATGACAACTTTGCCGAATTATATATGAGGGTGTTAATCCAGCAACAAAATAAATGCTAGAAACTATTTGTCAATATCATTTCATGTCAAAAGACGATAGCGAAGCATGGCAATTTCTGAAAGATCTCGCTGAACAAACCTTAAAATGGGAGAGCACTACACCAATATCTTCTTCATCTAGGGCAGGTATCCATCAGCTCGACGTTTCCATCGCAGTGAAAACCGAAATAGCCGCGATACAAAAGAAACTCGATGCTATAAAAAATAAATTCTTTTCAGTCTCCCTAAAATAAGTTACGCTTCGCAAAACCGTGTGTGGTTGCTGTTTTGACCCATCCCCTTTAACGGAAGAGCGTCCTTTGAATCCTCCGTCTCAAGGTCATAAACAAACCAATGCTGCTTTTCAGCAACAACCTAGAAATGACCCTTATTCATCCACATATTATCAGGGATGGAGGAATCATCCTAATTTTTCTTGAAACCAGAAACAATCTCAAAATCAAAATCAGTTCCCAAGCAAAAATAACTATCAAAGGCCTCCCCCACAGCAACAACAGCCACCACACCAAATTCGGCAACCCTTTCAACTGCAAATTTTTCAAAATCCGGCCAATAATTTTGCTCCTTTTAATAATATTTCGACGGCCGATACCAATAAAATCTCTGCACTCGAACGAAACTTAGAAATGTTCATTAAACAATCCACGCAAACGACGGGTAATTTAACGTCTTCATCCAAACGTTAGTGCAACACACTGCTTCCCACGGTGAAAGCATAAAATCGATAGAAGCACAAATTGTACAGTTAAATGCCGCGATGACTGAGAGAGAGAAAGGGAAACTTCCATCTCAAACTCTACCAAATCCCGGCCACTCACAAAGCGCAAATCTCATCCTTCAAAATCATAATGTGAGTGTTGTAATTACGTCAAGATCGGGAAGTGTGCTGAATAACAAAGTTGGTGAACAAGTTGAAGTTGATGACATTGATGAAACCATGGCTACTACTTCTATTCCTACTTCGTCTAATTCAACATCTTCTTCCGAGCATATTCTCTGTTTTCCACAAGGCTCGAACCCTCACCCCACTTTCATGAAGGAAGTACCATCTACGACCATCCCAAATCCAATTTTGGGATCTATTTCATCCCCACAAACTTCTCCTCAAATGTTGGACCCAGCCCTTATTGATAAAGCTCCTTTTCCAAACAGGTTAAGAGACAACATACCAAGTCCCCAAATAGAGAAGATTGCGGAAATTTTTAAACAAGTTAACATGAATATTCCTCTCCTAGATGCTATCCACCAAGTTCCATCCTATGCGAAAATTCTAAAGGACTTGTGCATTAGGAAAAGGAAAATTCAAGTGCCTAAAAAAGTTTTATTAGCAGGTAATATGAGCAATTCTCTTACCCAGTTGGTGCCCACAAAACGTAAAAACCCCGGTTGTCCTACAATATTTATAACGATTGGGGGTAAAAATATCAATCGTGCTCTACTCGATTTAGGTGCTAGTGTTAACTTGTTTCCGTATTCTGTTTATGAGCAATTAGGCATAGGAGAGTTGAAACATGTGCACTGCACTCTCCAGATGGCCGATCGGTCTATCAACCAACCTAAGGGTGAGCTAGATGACGTGTTGATCAAAGTCGGGGAATTTATATTCCCTGTGAACTCTATAGTTATAGATACACAGCCTGTGGCTAACCCACGGAACCAAATTCCGGTGATTCTAGGTCGACCTTTCCTAGCAACTTCCAATGCGATAATCAATTGTCATAACGCTACAATGAACCTGTCTTTTGGGAAAATGACAATTGAGCTTAATATTTACAAGTTAGGAAGTCAACCCTCCGAACCCTATGCTTATATAGTTGATGTATGTTCTGTCGACAAGATAGCTTCTGACAGTTGCGAATTTGAGGAGCTTCACGATATTAATCTCGATGCCACTAGTGCATCATTGCTTGATCCTGCTATTTATTATACACGTGAGGACCCTTCTGTCGACAAGTCCACACCTAAGTCCGAATCCTTTGACTTGTCGAATAATTTAGTCGAGCTATCCGAGTATCATACCTTTATTTCCGATAAGATTATCATTCGGAATATCGATGGAAGTTTTGAAGACATTTTTACCGAAGAACTCGCATTCCTAAAAGATATGGATGTTGTGATGAATCAACCTCCACAAAAGAAGTTGAACCGCTACTCATTTTTCTTATTAAGTACGAGAATGTGAATATTCCACCTACTCCTTGTCTTTCGCATTCATGTTTTCATCCACCATCACTGTTTCGTCTTTATCAACCGAGACGGAAACCGGTTCAATTACACTTCTTATCTCCACCCCACTTCTTCATGTCTATCTGTGACATGATCTTCTACCAACCATGGTATCATATTGATAAAATATTCGAATGGTTGGTGTTGACTTTTGGTCTTTGTAAACCTTTGCATAGACCAATAATTTTACCCCCCCCCCTCTTATGATTTTAAATGCTTAAAACACAGTTTTAATTAAGTTTTGGGGGAGAAAAATATTTTGGCTCTTGAAAGAAAAACAAATTTTTACACAATTGCAAGCCAAAAATAAGTTTGGGGGAGGATTTCACTGTCATTACTTTTGTCCCCTTTTGCTAATAATTGAGAACTTTTCCTCCCAAGTCTACAGGTCTTGAGCTTAAAAGGTGATATCAGTGAGGACACTGCTGCAAATAGGTTTGGGGTAGGTTTGTGCTTATTCACGCATCATTTTGCATTATACTAAATAAAAGCACTAATTTTTTTCATTTTGCATTATACTAAATAAAAGCACTAAAATTTTTTGATAATAAAAGTTAGAAAGTAAAAAATACATATGAAAGATAGAAAGAAATTTAAGAAAAGTAAGAAAATTAGATGTTTTAAAACGAAGCTAATAATAGGTAGTCATGAGTTGTTGTCCCAAGGGCTAGTAAGATGAAAGGAATCACTAATCTGTGGATAGAAATAAGTCTGAAAAATAACCCAATTTTTAAGTCCAAACTTCTGAACGTTGATATCATACTATACGCATTTGCACACATCTTGAAACTTGGGATAGTAGAGGATGCCTATAAATGCTTTTATCTAAAAGCCTTAGTATGAAGAAAAAATATATAAATAAACAAAATATAAATGACGCATAAAAAATAAATGGTGAAGAAAAATGAACATTGGTTTTGTAATTACTTAAGGCGGCAAAAAAAATATAGCGAGGGTGCCTTATTACCTAGTGCCTTAGACCAACTGGTTTGGGAGTCACTGCTAAGTCTTAGGTATTGCAAGACTAGGATAGTGCTAATTACGCTTTAATGAATGAGCACATTTAGTAATCGGTTGGTTAGTATCTCAAGAAGTATTAACGGACGCATAAAAAATGTGTGAGCAATTCCATCTATAAAACATTCACCGACTAAAAAGTACTAAGGAAGATGGATAAGAGTATGATAGCTTGAATTGAATTCTCTAAGTGTAGAGATGTCTTTTACACACATGTAGGGGAATATGATCGATGTTTAGAAGAAAGGTATGGAGGAAGACTAAAAGAGATGTTTTATTGAGGGATGATATGATTTCTGACATCTTTTCATGACTATTAAGATAGAGCCCATGGCAACTAAAATACTAGTATAGTTTGAAACTCTCATTTTCAAGTTCTTTCTTTTATAAGTTCCTTATCTTTGTATGTAATTTTCATCTTCTTTCTTTTATTATGGGATATTGTGGGTGTAATCTGCTGAAAACCCTCAGGAGACAACACTCCTCCTACTGGGGACATTTAGAGGTTTAAAGGCTTATTGCACGTGCTAAATGCAATCGTGTTGCCTATGAAAGTATGCTAGTTAGGTTTTCTTTTTTTTCTTTTATAACTAGTTTGCTCGGGACGATCAAAGATAAGTTTGGGGGTATTTGATTAGTCTAAAATATTGCACATTTTAATGAACATTTTTTCTACTTTTGTTAAGTGCCAAAAGGTGTTAATTGTAATAGAGAACATATGTGGGTTTATTTGTAAAAGATTATTATCATATGTTTCTATATTTATAATTAATATAATAAGGGAAAATATATGCATATAATATTTAAATGAAATATTAGTAATTAAAATATGCATATCATATCAAATATTTCTAATCAATATTCTTAAGATTTAATATCATATAAATGATTAGAATAATATCTCAAAAATACCAAATGCTACTAATACTTTGATTTGTGATATTGTGCAGATATTAGCTCAGGTCTGGAATCCAAGTAAGAGATCCAGATCAAATCGGGATATCGGAACCAAATCTGTCAAAATTTAGAAGCAAATCGAGAAATCTAGCAACGGCAGAGACTCAGAGTATTATTTTCAGAATCTAGACATCAAAAGGATCTCCAAATATCAACACAAAATACCAGAAAAAATATACAAACCTAGTTCCACCAAGTTGCGGCTGAACCGCGGCCAAAGGAGGCAATATGCGGTGGAACCACGGCCAAATCAGAGCCGTCGGATGTGAGATTTTGTAGATTTGATCCTAACCGTATATCATCACATATGGAATCTAGGGTTTCTGGTTTCAAATACTATATAAAGACCCGAGAGCTATACATTCAAAATCATCACCGAAGAGATCAAGAGATCCACGTATCCGAGTGATCATCGTCTATTCATCTACCTCCAATAAGAGAGAGATCTAAAGCAAACTAGGGTTCTTGTAATCGACTTTCTAAGGAGAATTATAAATACAATAGTTGATTAATAAAGGTAGTTTTTAGTTTTAATTCTCTTTGCATTTATTTTCCGCATTTAATTTCTGCACTTGCTTTTCTGCATCTTCATTATACTTTCATTCACCTTCATCCTCTCTTCTAAGTTAACCATGAGCGAGTAATTCCTAGCTTGCTAGGATTTGTAGGATAGGGTAGGATGATCGATGAGAAAACCTTTTAACTTCTTTTATACATTTTAAAGTTTATAAATTTTAGCAAAATAAATGTTAACCTCCTTATCAGGCGCGCTATCAGTTTATTGATAGTCACGACCACGATTTGAGATTGGTTGAACACTTGTTTTGTTAAGGGCTAGACATGAATATAGCTCAATGAAAGGACAAGGGTTAGTAGTGGGGAAACCCTGGTTTCCTCCAAGAATCCTAATCTACATCCATCACTATCGCTCTAGTTTTAAACTATTAAAATATAAAAGGAGTCATTTTTAATATTCATCCATTAACTACTCAGTCTTATGAACCCTACAAGCCTTTTTATTATAAATTTTATATCCGTTTTAAAATATAACGACAAACAATCACCCATCTTTCATCAAATCGTCCAAAACAAGAAAAGAGTTCACGTTTCCCTGTGGACGACCCATACTCATCGTGGCTAGCTACTAGCAACACCGTCTTGATTGCGGTTACTTTACAAAACACTACTTTCTCGTATGATCAATCAGCGTCCGATCTCTTTTCTCCAATAAGATGTCTAGGTTCATTCGAAGAGCTAAGATGTTAGCCTCGTCGTCAAAGTGCTCGACTCGATAACTGGGCAAACCAATTTTCGCGGGGACCATTGCCTCGGTGCCGTAACAGAGGCTAAACGGGGTTTCCCCTGTAGGTGTTTTTCTCGACGTTCACAATGCCCACAATACCCGAGGCAGTTTCTCAACCCAGCTACCCTGTCTTCCTTCCAGGCGGGCTCTGAGCCCACGGATGACGCCTCGGTTTGCTACTTCGGCTTGCTCTTTGCATTGGGGATGCGCGACCGCAGAGAACTTCATCAATATGTGATAGTCGTTGCAAAATCTCTGACTTTGTCATTTTCAAAGTTAGTTCCGTGGTCAGTGATGATGCACCTCGTGATTCCGAATCAGGAGATTATATTATTTTGCAGGAATTTTATTGCAGAGGTGGTATTCGGTTTTCTGATCGGCACGACTTCTATCCATTTTGTAAAGTATTCTACGGCGACAAGGATGTATTTATGTCCACCCGTGCCGGTAGGGAGCTGGCCAACCATATCCATCCCTCACTGTGCAAACGGCCAAGGGGAACTTAGTGGTGTTAATTCGGTAGTGGGGAGCCGAGAGATGCTGCCAAAGAGTTGGCAGTTCTTGCACCTTCTGACCAGCTTTCCTGTGTCTTAGTATATTGTCGGCCAGTAATACCCTTGCAACAATGTCTTTTGAACTAGACTGCGGGCCCCCTGATGTTCTCCTCCGACCCCTTCATGTATCTCTCGTAGGACTTAGTCTGCTTCGTCGGGATCAACGCATCGGAGTAGAGGTTGGGTGTACGACTTTTTGTACAGGTTTCCTTTGCTCCATACGAAGTTGCGAGCTTTCATACGGAGCCGGCGAGCCTCAACCCGGTTCCCAGGAAGTACTCCATCCTTTAGGAATTCTATAATGGGTTTTCTCTAATCTCGGATATCCCCTTGAGTCGTGTGGATCTGGTGTGTTACCTCTTCATCTTCCACGCTGGGTTATGGCAGGACTTCGAAGAGAATGTTTCTCTTATGATTGGTAGAATAGGAAGAGGCGAGTTTGCTTACCGCGTCGGCCTCGGCGTTCATACTTCTGGGAATCTGTTACACTTGGACTTCGTTGAAATTTCTCTGAAATCTTCTTACATCCGCAAAGTATTTCATCATTAGTAGTTCCCGGGCTTCGAAATGTCCGGTCACCTGGCCGACAACTAGCGCGGAGTTGCTGCGGATCTTGATTGTCTTTAGCCCTACACCGGAAGTGATTCATAGCCCGGCTAATAAGCATCGTATTATTCTGCGTTGTTCGACGCGTTAAAGCCAAGTCTCAGAGAGGACTCCATCTCCGCCTCATTCGGACCACGGTATAAACCGGCCCCATTCCCTTCCTCTGTAGAGGATCCGTCCATATAGAGTATCCTGTCCGGGATCGGGCCGAGTATCTCCTCAACTGAGGGTCATGGGTTAAGGGCCCTGTGCAGGTGCATTCTTATTGGGAATAGTGCATTCGGACACGAAATCGACTAGGGCTTGTGCCTTGATAGCTTGTCTTAGCCGGTACTTGATGTTGAATTAGGACAACTTCCACCTCCATTTCTCCAAGCGGCCCGACAATTCGGGGGAACTAAGGATATTCCCTAAGGGTCGTTTGGTGAGGACTCCATCTCCGCCTCCACCTACCACATCTCCCGAGATGGACGGATCTCCATTGGATTTTAACACCACCATCCTGCCACCACCCGCGCAGAAACCACCACACATCTCTCTCCAAGAAAGATGATATCCCGTACGTGGACCCCTTCCTACTTATCTGTCTCTTCCACCAGCCAATGGGGATAATTTCGAAATTAAACCACACTTCATCAACCTGTTGCCTAAATTTTACGGGCTTGAATCCGAAGACGCATACGTTTTTATAACCAAATTCGAAAACATATGTGCAGTGATGAGCATAACCCAACTTTCAAAGGATGCTATGTGATTATGTTTTCTCCCTTTTACCTTGTGCGATCTAGCAGAAAAATGGATGTTCTCCGCCGAAAGACGCGACCGGGACGTTGGGACGTCCGGCATGAATTTCGAGGGCAGATGCTATTTGGTGCTATCCATCCACCTCTCCGAAGATGCCAAGTTGATTTATGACACCATGTATCGAAGGTTTAAACGGATGCAGCCGATATAGCAGACTTTGTCAGAATCCCCCTCGTTGAGGGGTTTTTGATTGTGGGGACGCTCTTCCCTGCAGGCGCATGCCCCTGCAGTTAATTACGCTACCGCATCGCGGTAACCTCTTTCTCCTTCTCCAAATGGTCACTTCGTGTCGTGTGTATTTGTTTTGTTTTTGGTTGCCCGTGGATTGTATACGGAGACTAATTTATGTTGTCGCCCGTAGGGCGTGGATTAGTCAAAATCCGTATTTTCTTAGATTTGGGTTTGGGTTGGGTTTAAGGATCGTTAATCTCATTTGAGACTAAGATCAACTTAAACGTTTGTTAAGGATACGTTAGTCTAATTTTAGACTAAGATCTACTTAACAGGATCATTTAGATCCCACAAAAGAGCATTTGGGCTCTATTGTTTTAGTTTAGGGACCTTGCGGTCCAAAGGTTTAAGGACATCATAGTCCATGAGTTTAAGGACCCCACAGTCCATAGTTTAAAGACGTCATAGTCTGTAAAGTTTAAGGACATCATAGTCCATGAGTTTAAGGACATCATAGCCCATGAGTTTAAGGACTCCACAGTCCGTAAAGTTTAAGAACATCATAGTCCATGAGTTTAAGGACCCCACAGTCCGCGGAATGTCTGGTTGTCGGGACCCGTCACCTCTCTGAAGACGTTGAAGGATTACAACGACAAATATCAGAGGAGTGAAGAGATGTACCCTTGAACCAATATTGGTTGGGAGATCTGTAGTCCAATTTGGGACTAAGATCAAAGATTTATGAGCACATGGGCTCAATTAATCCGAGGTAGGTGTGGCCACTTTGGGCTCGGCCCATTTGGCTAAAATGTTAAATATTTAACAATGCTGAGCATTGGTTTGGGCTCTGACAATCTTTTTATCTTTTATTGAATACTGAGCATTCATTATTGCTCTGGGCTTTATTTATAGAACAGTTTATGTTCTTTTAGCGCACACGTGAGGAGCATGTGGAGCGCTTGGCCCTTTGCGCCAGTCAATGAGCGCGGTGCGTTTATTGTGAAGTAGCGCACATGTGAGGAGCATGTGGCTGCTTGGCGCTGAGCGCCAGTCCAAAGAGCGCAAAGCGCTTCTGTTTAAGTAGCGCACACGTGGGGAGCACGTGGCGCGCTTGGCGGTGAGCACCAGTCCAAAGAGCGCAATAGCGCACACGTGAGGAGCACATGGCACGCTTGGTGTTGAGCGCCAGTTCAAAGAGCGCAGTAGCGCACACGTGAGGAGCACGTGGCGCGCTTGGCGTTGAGCGCCAGTTCAAGGAGCGTAGAGCACTTCTGTTTAAGTTTGGAGCACTAAGGCTCTGCAGCGCTGTGCGCTAGATTTGGAGCGCTGAGGCGCTCTTCTTTAATTGGAACGCTAAGGCTCTTTTTAGGCAGTTTTGCGTCCTGAGAATTAAATTCTCTCTATAAGAGACTTTGTCTCATGGATCTAAGAACAAAGTTCTTATTTTTATAGGAGATATTTCAATCTCTTATGGTTTTGGTGAAAGGCTCTGCCTTTATGGATCTATGATCCTAAGAGAATTGAATTATTTTCCCCCCTTTTATAATGAGATATTATGATCTCTGAAAGACAACTTGTCTTATAGATCTATGATCTGAAGAAGATTAAGTTCTTCCTCTTATTTTTTTATGATGAGATACTTTGATCTCTTTTTGTGAAAGACCTTGGTCTTATAGATCTATGATCTTAGAAAAAAAAGTAAATTCTTCTTTTTATATGAGATGATTTCATCTCTCTGTTCTTTTTTTTTACCTTGAAGAAAGTTTTCTTCTTCTGAGAGCTTGCTCTTTGTCTTTGAATTTCTCAAAGTTTATGGGAGGTTCCTCTATTTTTCTCTGTATATCAGACTTGAAGTCTTGAGGTCTTTATATAGTGAAGGCTGATTTATTGAATCGGTTGAAGAGATCTTTTCTCTAATTGTTTTGGGAATGTTTCCCCCGTTGGATCTTTAATCCAAGGGCTTCTGATTTACAGAAGGCAATCTTCTTGTTTTTAATAAGATTGGTAAATTTTTTCCCATACAGAATTTATTCTGTATTTTGGTGATTTTTTAATCACCTTTGGATCATTGATCCAACGATGCTCTAATTTTCAGAGCACAATCTTTTCTGTTTGGAAAGATTCTGAGGAATGTTTCCTCAACAGAATTTTATTCTGGTCAATTGATGATTTTTAATCATGTTCGTTGGATCTTTGATCCAAGGGCCGAGAACATTTTGTTCTATCGCTAGCGCTCACGTGCTTTGCACGTGGTGCGCTGCTTAGAGTGCAGCACTCTTTGCGCTAGCGCCCACGTGCTTTGCACGTGGTGCGCTGCTTAGAGTGCAGCGCTCTTAGCGCTCGCGCCCACGTGCAAGCGCTCACGTGCTTTGCACGTGGTGCGCTGCTTAGAGCGCAGCGCTGCTAGCGCTGCATAGAGTGTAGCGCTCTTAGCGCTAGCGCTCACATGCTTTGCACGTGGTGCGCTGCTTAGAGCGCAGCGCTCTTAGCGCTAGCGCTCACGTGCTTTGCACGTGGTGCACTGCTTAGAGTGCAGCGCTGCTAGCGTTGCGCTGCTTAGAATGCAGCGCTCATGAGCGCTGCAGCAGAGTCTTTGACTCTTAGCGCTGGCTCTATTATGAAGCGCTGCTTCATTTCAAATTTCAAAATTTGAATAGAGCTTTGCTCTGATTGGGGGAAACAAATGCCCCCCAACGTTGTGCTCACGTGTCCCACACATGCGTGCAGCGGTGGCAGCATCTCTACCATTGGATCAACTCAGAAGTTGAAATAGCATCTCAGTGCCTATAAATGGGACCCTTGGCCCTTGAGATGACCTATGTTCATCTCCTTCCTTGTTCTCTGAGAATTAATTCTCCTTTATAGCATAGCTCTCAGTTTTAAGAACTCTCTTAGAGTCAGAATTCTGTCAAATTTTTAGGTAAAAGATCAAATCTTTTGAAGAGATTATTTTATAATCTAGGGTTTCACCTATTAGCATGTTCCCGCGAAAAAATTTCTGCGCAAAAGAGCCCAAAGTATCAAATGGCAGCGATACGTTTAAGAAAATGTGAACCGGTATTTTTCGGGCTGCATTTTGACAAACTCCCGAATGAGAAACAGCTAAATTCTGATAGTATCGAAAGCGTCTCGAAAAAGCCTTCGATTTGATATATTATGTGCCTCATAATTCATCCGGGATCAAAAGTTATGAGGCATCACGTGCGCATACGTGACCGGGCATCACGTGCCCACACGTGACCGGGCATCACATGCAGACACGGGACCATTTACAGGCAAAGCCTGTAGACACTGAATAAAATAAATAATTGGAAATAATTCATCAGTGGGGTCACGTGGCAACACATGATGGGCCTTTAAACCCACTGAAAAGAATTAAAGGTATAATAAAATACTAAGGAAAAACCGCAATGGGGCATCACGTGCCCACACGTGACCAAGGGTCACGTGCTGACACGTGATGATTCCTTAGCTCTGTTAAAAGGCAGAATTAAATTCTAAATAAAATGTTTAATCAAGAGAGTCACGTGCCAACACGTGACAAGTTCCTAAACTCTTTAATTGATAGAATTAAATTCTATTTAATAATCAGATAAAGGGACCACGTGCCAACACGTGATAGACTTTTAAAATCCTTCTGAAATAATAGAATTAAATTCTAATTAAGGGAAATCAAAGACCCAAACTGGGAAAATATTTCTTTAAATCTTTCCAAACAAAAAAGATGGTGCTCTGTAAAATGAAGCACCGTTGGATTAAAAATCACCAATTTGTGGAAAGATTTTATACAAGGAAAGATTTCCCTAAAATTCATCAAGAATAACAAACAGAATATCTTTTGGATTAAAAATCCAATGGTGAAAAAAATTCACTGAGTGATCTAAAAGACCATGTTAGTTACAAAAACAACCAAAATCTTTTAATGAAAAATTCACAAAACAAATTGATTCTTTTCTATCTCCTATAAATAGGAGCCAAGAAAAGAAGAGAAGAAAACTACTTTTTTGGGAGATAACAATAATAGAGAGAGAAAAAGAGAGGAGAATTTAATTCTCAAGAGAGGAAAAAAAAGATCTCTTCAGAGAAAAGAAACCCTAGGTGAGAAAGGGGAAAGAGATCTAAGTTCCATAAAACAAAGAGAATTTAATTCTCAATTTAAGAGTTTAACTCTTCTAAATAAGAACTTAGTTCTTTCTTTGGTTGAAGATCTGCAGAAGCAGATCTCCCCACAAGTAGAGAATTTAATTCTCATCGGGGAGGTTCTGCCATGCAGATCTAAAACTTAGAGGGAGAATTGAGTTTAAGGAATTTAATTCTCCCAAATTCATAGGAATTTAATTCCTCTAAAACAGAATTAGGGTTTAACCCTATATGAGAATTTAATTCTCCCAAATTCATAGGAATTCAATTCCTCCAAATAAAACTAGGGTTTAACCATACATAAGAATTTAATTCTTCCGTATACATAGGAATTTAATTTCTCTAAGCAAAATTAGGGTTTAACCCTACCAAAGAATTTAATTCTTAAAACAAGGGACTTAAAACTCTCCATGCATGTAAAGAAATCAGTACCCAACTTGGTCACGTGGCAACACGTGACCCTCCCTCTCAATGATCAAAAGAGAACGAACAAGACTAGGTCATGTGTCCCCACGTGACCCCTAAACAGACTCCTCAAAATGAGAAAGCACAAGTCTGGAGGCAATGCCTCACGTGTCCCCATGTGACCCCTGACAAACACCTCTTTAAAAAAGAGAAGATGGAAAGAGCTGTAGGATTAAAATCCAATGCATGGGCGCCCTTACGTGTCCCCACGTGACCCCTAACAAACCCCTTTAATATCCAGTGCATGGATGTCCATCACGTGCTCACACGTGATGGTCTTAAAGACTAAAAGTGTTTAACACTTATCTGAATATTCTGGGAAGAAAACAAAGGAAGTCTGGCCCCATCTTCAGATGCCTCACGTGACTCCATGTAACCACTTCAATTTTAGTGTTTAACACTACTTCAAGTGCTTCGTCCCTAGTGTCTAACACTGTTTTAAGCACATCACGTGGGAACACGTGTGCTAGTGTTTAACACTATATTCAAATCAGTCCTAGCCCAAATTGGCTAAGTCTTTCTGAGGCAAGACTTCCCTTTTTACTGAGCGTCGAGTACATCCTTGCCTTCCAAAATTGATCATCTTATATGGCATATGAGTGCTCAGCACTCAATAAGATACAAAATGTTGTCAGAGCCTCCAAACCCCTGTTTAGTATTTCTAAATAATGGGGAGGCTGAACCCAGACTAATGTTCAATAGTCCAACAAAGGGCCAACATTTCAAACTTAATTGGACTTAGCCCAAGTTGGCCATAAGTTCTCAATTCAGACTTAACTGAGCCATTGTGCTCATAATTTAGTTAATTGATCTTAGTTCCAAATTGGACTACAGATCATTTAATCCACTTTGGTTCAAGGGTACATCTCTTCACTCCTCTGATATTTGTAGTTGTAATCCTTCAACGTCTTCAAAGAGGTGACGGGTCCCGATAACCAATCATAACATTGGACTGTGGGGTCCTTAAACTCATGGACTATGATGTCCTTAACCTCGACCGTGATGTCTTTAAACTAACATTAGACAGTGGGGTCCTTAAACTTACGGACTATGATGTCCTTAACCTCGACCGTGATGTCTTTAAACTAACATTGGACCATAATGTCTTTAAACTAACAATCGACCGTGATGTCCTTAAACTAACATTCGACCACGATGTCTTTAAACTAACATTGGACCGTAATGTCCTTAAACTAATCGACCGCAATGTCCCTAAACTAAACAATAGAGCCCATGCTCTTTTGTTGGATCTAAAAAATCCCGTTAAGTTGATCTTAGTCTAAAATGAGACTAACGTATCCTTAACAAACTTTTAAATTGATCTTAGTCTCAAATGAGGCTAACGTATCCTTATACCCAACCCCCCAAACCCAAATCTAAGAAGATACGGATTTGGACTAATCCACGCCCTACGGGCGACGATATAAATTAGTCTCCGTATACAATCCACGGGCAACCAAAAACAAAACAAACACACATGACACGAAGTGACCATCTGGAGAAGGAGAAAGTGGTTACCGCGATGCGGTAGCGTAATTAACTGCAGGGGCTTGTGCCTGCAAGGAAGTGCATCCCCACAATCAAAAACCCCTTAACGAGGGGGAATCTGACGAATTCTGTTACATCGGCCGCATCCGTTTAAACCTCCGATACATGGTGTCATAAATCAACTTGGCATCTTCGGAGAGGTGGACAGAAAGCACCAATTAGCAGCTGCCCCCAAATTCAGGCAAGACGTCAGTCTTCCCGGCTTTCGGCGGTGAACAGATTCTAGCACGCCCGGTGGGACCTTTTCCTCTTTCCACTCCACACTTCGTGTGTCATGTTCGCGAACAAATCGCGGTTTGCTATGGTTGCCTGTGGATTCGAGGTACTTAGATCTGTTGTCTTGCTCCGTGCAGAAAACAGAAGATCAATGGATTCAAACTGCACTAACTGCAACTGCAACTCTCGCTCCGTCCCGTCCGGAGGAGTGACTTACGGCCCCAAGCGGCCTCCATCTTTGCTATGCCGGTAGAACATGTGACTCAGCCCACCACTGGATTGTTCTTCGGGACCATGCTCCCACCGATGAGCTTCAACGCCCCTGCACCATCGCAAGAAGCTCCCAAGAAGTCAGTCTTTGATCGGCTTGCAACTACAGCGGCCCCTCTCAACGGGTCGCCCAAATCCAGTGGCTCAGTCTTTGACAGACTGGACCAAAGCTCATTTGGGCCCATAAAGAAGCCCGTGATACCAAAATGGGTTATCCCAAAAAGAATAGCCATTCCTTCTCTCGAAGTCGTCAAAGCGGCTTCTCCCTCCAATGGGTCAGTCTTCACAAGACTGACTGTTTCAGCTCCCGTTTCAGGCGAAATCGTCAAGGCAGCTTCACCTGCTCGGAAGTCTGCTTTCGATAGGTAGGCCATCCCCACTCAGCGGACATCAGTCTTCAATAGGCTGACAACGACAACTTCTGACCAACACAGGGGGCATGAAGAAGTCACCCCTACAGCTGAGATAATCCCAACAGCTCGACATGCTCGACGTCGCCACTGGCGCCGGGTAAAAAAGGCTAGGGGAAACTCTCCCTCTGGACTGACTCCGCCGGCTCCAACGGTGGAAATCGATGCTGCTGTTACAACTGGGAATAGGTTTGAACTACTTAACAGGGTGCACAGGAATTCGCCAACTGCCGTGCTGAAAAGATCCCCTCCACCTATGGAGAATGCCCCAAAGGCGAAGCTGGAGCAGCCCCCTCAGCGGTTGTCCTCTAAAATTTACAAAGTCTGGCATCAAGTCCAAAACTCAGTGATTGATCAAGATTACTCTCACCGACAGAAAAAGATGAAGGTTAGGCAAGAGAAGGATCACCCTGTCAAGCCACAGAAGGTGACAGCTAATTGGGTGCCTACTGCAATGGACCCCTCAACTTCGACCACCCATAAGAGGAGAAGGCCGGAGAAAATCCATGAGTCTGTGACGAATCGCAAGACCACTGAACCCAAACGACCTAAGTCTAGGGGTATGGTGGTGCATACCGTTTATATGGCGTCCGGAAAAGAGGAAAGCCGTGCTTCTACGGGTCATCGACCGCTTACCCGATCAGTGACTAAGGCTCAGGAGCAACACCAACAAAAGCTCCAAGAGATGCTAACAACCATGGTCGCACTTATGGGACCAAAAGCAAGCCCGGAGACATCCTCGGAACAGCGCCGTGAGCAGGAAACTGATACTGAGTTCCTCCGAAGAATGCTCGAGAGGAAAGAAAAAGAGGCCGTAGAGCAGGCAGCCAATATAAAACGAATGGCTCTTTTGTTCCAAGACATAACTGGGATGATGTTACAGCCGGAACTTCCAGCCGAAGACCCCCCGATCATCAATGAAGATGACAGAGGGGAGACATCGATCCTTCCTCCGGCTCTTTCAGCAGCCAAAGAGGAAACCATCTCCAAGGCCGCTCTGGATGACTACATTGCTCAGCATATACGAGCTCACCAGGCGAATGAAGCGGCCGGTCAGATTGTTAAGACTAGACGACCCTATCCGGGTTGGTATGACCAAATAAAGTACCCGCCGGGATACACGATCCCCAAATTCCACGTATATAAGGGAACGGGAAATCCGCATCGGCATGTCGCTCAATTCAGAGTCTTGTGCGGCAACACCGGAGGAGATGATAAGTTACTGCTTCGTCAATTCGTCGGCAGCTTCGCAGAGACGGCGTTTGAGTGGTATTCAGAGCTGCCCAACGACTCCGTCAAAACTTTTACAGAGATGGAATTACTATTCACCCAACGTTTTGCAAGCGCTAGTGCACGTACCCCAATCACAGCACTGATCAATGCCAGGGTGAAACCAGGCGAAACATGGGTTTAGTATGCGATACGGTGGCGAAACCTATGGTCGAAGTGCGAACAGCGCATTGAAGAAGCGCCTGTGGTAGGCATGTTCGTGGGTACTCTTGATCCTCAGGCGACCATATCCCAATTCATGATGTTCTTCAAGCCGACCACGTTCCAGGCCTTGATTGACAAGCTGGCTCAAATGGACCAGATGGGCCATTGGCCTTCCTCTTCAAAGACGAAGCCTTGAAATGAAAAGGGCAAAGGGAAAGCAACCTTCATCGCCAACGCTCGACAACAACTGAGTGGCCCGAGACGGGTTGTTCACCGAAGCAACAAGCGGCAGTCCCTCGATGAGAGGTCGAAATGTCCTTACTCATTTCCCCAGGATAAAACAAGGAAACTGTTTGAACTGGCAGTGCGCAATGGGCTCATTACTCTACCGGAGTCGAGACACCCACCGCAACCGAACGACGTCAACGATCCTAATTACTGCCCCTACCACCAAGTATTGGACCATCCGATCGAAGACTGCTACGTCTTCAAAAATTGGGTTGAAAACCAGTATCAACAGGGCAAGTTCGCGCTGTCCGAAAACTGGAAGGTAAATCCGCCACAACCACATGCTCCGAAAAAGATGGACATGCCGGGGGCATCGTGCTCATTCATAAAGGAAGCTCCATGGGAAGTTGTTCTTTCGGAAAAAACTAAAAAAATGCTGAAAGATCTTCAAACATATCCGGCGATCAGGTGGAAAAGCCCGCAAGAGCCGGAGATCATCGACGGGATGCTGAAACCACGCCCAACATCGGGAATTAGTAGCAATGGGCAAAGCACCCAGGAACAGCCGTCACAGTCTTCGAAGAAAAAGAAGAAGGCTAAAAAGCCCGCGCTGTCTAACGACAAGCGCACGAATCTGCAAAATCATATTGACGCGCTGAAAGAATACAACCAGAGGGCGCGAACCCCGGTCACGCTTCAAGAGTTCCTCAGTCACATCCTTAAGAATGAAGATAACGACAATGATGAGGGAGACGACTTGTCAGAAGAATCCAAAGATTATGTGGCAAGTTGCCACATGATCGCTCATTTGTCGTTAAGTAACAAAGCAGCTCACTCGGCGTTAGGAGATAACGTAGAGGAGCTGGGGGCAGGAGCAGTGCCAAAACCCTTGGATTATGTGACAAGGTCTATCAAGGAGAAACCTACTTGTTCATAAAGCATCCGGCGAAACTTCGCCTCAAAGCTACAGCGGACCGAAACGTCCCTAAACTAACGATGGACCGCAATTTCCTAAAACTTGCAACTGACCGAGACGTCTATAAACTACTACGGACCGCAGCATCCTAAGGCTGATGTGGTAAAAAAAAGAAAAAAGAAAAAAAACGGTATGTCCACAAGCAAAATAGGCACGGATGAAAACCCGAAAGGGCGCCGTGAGTAAAAACAACAGGACTACCGGCGAGTTTTATGAAAACCCGAAAGGGCGCAATCTCGTTAAAAGACGCTTGCAAGGTCCTCTCGACCCTGTAAGGAGAAACCACCTGCGTGAGATCCTTACGACTCACAAAGGAGAAATACACTTAGGAATCCTCACGATTCTTAAGGAGAAATTATACTTACGAGATCTTCACGACTCGTAAGGAGAATTCCCCTTTGAGACCCTCACGGCTCATAGGATTCAAGAGCCTTAAGTTACAGAGATCTGAACCTGTTCTTAAGCCGTCATACACCCCGCTTTTGCTCTACAAGCGGTTCAATATTGACTCGTGTATACAATCCACGGGCACAAATGAACATTTCCCTAACAGAGTCCTACCAGCGACTAGGGATATGCTCACACGGTGAACAAACACTTGTAGGTCCTCTCGGCTTGCAAGGAGAAAACAATCTTGTAAGATCCTTACGACTTATAAGAGAACACAAACTTAGGAATCCTCACGGTTCCTAAGGAGAAAAGGCACCTATGAGATTCTCACGACTCGTAGGGAGAAACACCTTTATGAGACCCTTACGGCTCATGAAGTCAAAAGCCTTAGTCGATGGGATCCTAACCCTGTTTGCTAAGCCACCTTTGTTCGACATCGACAGAGGCAAATGATGATTCGCTCCTGGCAATTTCCCAGTTGTAGCGATACTGATGCCTAAATCGGTATCAAATTCCAAGTCCTTTCATGGCAAATGATGATTCGCTCCTGGCAATATTCCAGTCGCAGCGATGCTGATACTAAGATTTGCATCAGATTTCAAGTTCCACACTCGCGATAAAAAATCAGCGAGCCAAAAATGCATATGAAATAGCCAAAATGATGGAGCAACTTGCAACGAAATCAGCAAGTAAAAATGTATGCATACAAAAACAGCCGAAATGATTGGGCAACTCGCAATAAAAAGCAACGAGTAAATAAAATAAACAGCCGAAATGTTTGGGCACCACAAAAAATAGCCGAAATGATTGGGCAATCGCGACTTGCGCGATACAAAAAACTGAAATGATAGAGCATCGCGGAAAGAAAACAAAAAATATACATATGAAATGAAACTTTTGCCCTACAGGTGAGATCACATCGATACCTGTATACAATCCAGGGGCACAAGCAAAAAGGGAACCATATCATCCCACCAGGCTCCATCAGATAGAGAGCCAAGTCTCGACGGCCACATCTACAGCCTGGAGACCCACGACAGCGTTCCTCCTCATTCCAGCAGAATTTAGACGTGACAATCAATCTCGGAGCCACGGCAAAGTCCCTTGTTCGAAATCTCGACGGCCATGTCTACAGCCAAGAGAACAACAATGGCGTTCCTCCTCATTCCAGCAGGATTTATACGCGAAAATCAATCTCGGAGCCATGGCAAAGTCCCTAGTTCCAAATCTCGACGGCCATGTCTACAGCGTAGAGAACAACAATGGCATTCCTCCTCATTCCAGCAGGATTTATACGCGAAAATCAATCTCGAAGCCACGGCAAAGTCCCTAGTTCCAAGTCTCGAGGGCCACATCTACAGCCTGGAGACCCACGACAGCGTTCCTCCTCATTCCAGCAGGATTCGGATGCGACATCACCAATCGGAGCCATGGAAAAGTCCCTAGTTCCAAGTCTCGACGGCCACATCTACAGTCTGGAGACCCACGATGGCGTTCCTCCTCATTCCAGTAGGATTCAGACGCGAAAATCAATCTCGGAGCCACGACAGAGTCCCTAGTTCCAAGTCTCGACGGCCACATCTACAGCCTAGAGACTACCTCGGAACCATGGCAAAGTCCCCTAGTTCCAAATCTCGACGGTTCACAGACAAACTAGAGATCACCAACGTCGTTTCTCCTTACTCCAGTAGGATGCAGATGCGACGTCAACAAACGACCCCAGGGTCAAAACAACGGAACCATGGCAAAGTCCCCTAGTTCCAAATCTCGACGGTTCACAGACAGCCTAAAGATCACCAACGGCGTTTCTCCTCACTCCAACTAGATGCAGACGTGATGTCAACAACCGACCTCAGAGTTGCAACGAAACGGAGCCATAGCAAAGTCCCTAGTTCCAAATCTCAATGGCCACATCTATAGCCAGGAGACTAACAACGATGTGCCTCCTCATTCCAGCAGGACACAGATGTTACACCATCAATCGGAACCACGGCAAAGTCCTAGTTCCAAGACTCTACGGTCCACAGACAACCTAGAGGCAACCAATGACTTCCCCGCCGGATCAACGCTCCGTCTCGGAACAAGTCAACCAACCCCAAAGAAATCAGTGTCCTTGGCAAAACCTCGATTCAGGGAAATCAGTGTCCTTGACGAGAGCACCTCGATTCGCGTCGGCCCGCAGAGAAATCAGTGTCTTTGCAGGAATATCTCAATTCGTTTCAACTCCGAGGAAATCAGGGTTCTTGGCAAAAACCTCGATTCAGGGAAATCAGCGTCCTTGACGAGAGCACCTCGATTCGCGTCAACCCCCAGAGAAATCAGTGTCTTTTCAGGGATACCTCGATTCGTTTTGACTCCAGGGAAATCACTGTCCTTGGCAAAAACCTCGATACCGGGAAATCAACGTCCTTGACGAGAGCATCTCGATTCGCGTCGACCCGCAAGGAAATCAGTGTCTTTGCAGGAATGCCTCGATTCGTTTCGACTCTAGGGAAATCAGTGTCCTTGGCAACCTCCTCGATTCAGGGAAATCAGCGTCCTTAACGAGAGCACCTCGATTCGCATCGACCCGCAGAGAAATCAGCGTCTTTGCAGAAATACCTCGAATCGTCTCAACCCCAAGGAAATCAATGTCCTTGGCAACCTCCTCGATTCAGGGAAATCAGCATCCTTGATGAGAGCATCTCGATTCGCGTCGACCCGCAGAGACATCAGCGACTTTGCAGGAATACCTCGATTCGTCTCAACTCCGAGGAAATCAGCGTCCTTGGCAAAAACCTCCTCGATTCAGGGAAATCAGCGTCCTTGACGAGAGCACCTCGATTCGCATCGACCCGCAGAGAAATCAGCGTCTTTGCAGGAATACCTCGATTCGTTTCAACTCCGAGAAAATCAGTGTCCTTGGAAAAAACCTCGATTCAGGGAAATCAGCGTCCTTGACGAGAGCACTTCGATTCGCGTCGACTCACAGAGAAATCAGTGTCTTTGAAGGAATACCTCGATTCGTTTCAACTCCAGGGAAATCAGTATCCTTGGCAAAACCTCGATTCAGGGAAATCAGCGTCCTTGGAGAGAGCATCTCGATTCGCGTCGACCCGCAAGGAAATCAGTGTCTTTGCAGGAATACCTCGATTCGTCTCAACTCTGAGGAAATCAGTTTCCATGGCAAATACCTCGATTTAGGGAAATCAGCGTCCTTGACGAGAACATCTCGATTCGCGCCGACCCGCAGAGAAATCAGTGTCTCTGCAGGAATATACAATGTCAGCAAAGCGAAGCCGCGGCAAAGTTCCCAGTTCCATGACTCGGCGGTGCACAGACAATCCAAAGTCAACCCTCGGCCTTCCTGTTGAAGCAATGCTTTGACTCGGGAGTAGGTCAACTCATCAATCACTTACGAGTCCTCTCGACTTGTAAGGAAGAAAATTCTCTTGTGAGATCCTTACGACTCTCAAGAGAAAACACACTTAGGAATCCTCACGATTCCTAAGGAGAAAATACACCTATGAGATCCTCTTGACTCGTAGGGAGAAAAAATCTTTATGAGACTCTCACGGCTCATAAAGTTGAAAAGTCTTAGGCGGCAGATCTGAACTTGTTTCCTAAGCCATCGCTTCTTATCTCGATTCAGGGAAATCAACGTCCTTGGCGAGAACCTTTCGATTCGTTTCGACCCGCAAGGAAATCAATGTCTTTGCGAGAATCTCTCGATTCGTCTCAACTTGCGGGGAATTTAGTGTCTCTAAGCATAAAGAAAATTCTCTTGTGGGATCCTTACGATTCTTAAGAGAAAACGCACTTAGGAGTCCTCACGACTCCAAAGGAGAAAAAACACCTACGATATCCTCACGACTCGTAGGGAGAAAAGCCTTTGTGAGACCCTCACGGCTCAAAAAGTTGGAAAGTCTTAGGCAACAGATCCTAACCCTGTTTCCTAAGCCATCGCTACCTTATAAAGAGTTCAAGATGAACTGTTATTTACCATCTATGGGCCACACTTGCCAAAGCTACATGCCACTGAAATGGAGAAATTACTCATGAAGCATATAAACTACTTTATGCCAAAGTAAGACATAAAGAAATAGAAGGGTGAGGCTCATGGAGCTGAGGGTTTGGAACTATATCCCTTAAGAGTCGAGATTTGAGTCAATGATAAATGACGACGCCTGTGTCCGCTCGTTATCTTCTCAGATCAAGATCCTGAAAATTATATACCAACCCAAAACTGGTCATACGCTATGAATTACTCTGCACTACTTCACCCATGTATATACTTACGTGGGCAAAGTAGTGGGGGGCATTTGTTCCCGCCAAAAAATTTCTACGCAAAAGAGCCCAAGGTATCAAATGGCAACGATACGTTTAAGAAAATATGAACCAGTATTTTTCGGGTTGCATTTTGACAAACTCCCGAATGAGAAACAGCTAAATTCTGATGGTATCGAAAGCGTCTCGAAAAAGCCTTCGATTTGATATATTATGGTCCTCATAATTCATCCGGGATCAAAAGTTATGAGGCATCACGTGCGCGCACGTGCCCACACGTGACCGGGCATCACGTGCAGACACGTGACCATTTACAGGCAAAGCCTGTAGGCACTGAATAAAATAAATAATTGGAAATAATTAATCAGTGGGGTCATGTACCAACACGTGATGGGCCTTTAAACCCACTGAAAAGAATTAAAGGTATAATAAAATACTAAGGAAAAACCCCAATGGGGCATCACATGCCCACACGTGACCAAGGGTCACGTGTTGACACATGATGATTCCATAGCTCTGTTAAAAGGAAGAATTAAATTCTAAATAAAATTTTAATCAAGTGGGTCACGTGCCAACACGTAACAAGTTCCTAAACTCTTTAATTGATAGAATTAAATTCTATTTAATAATCGGATAAAGGGACCACGTGCCAACACGTGATAGACTTTTAAAAGCCTTCTGAAATAATAGAATTAAATTCTAATTAAGGGAAATCAAAAACCCAAACTGGGAAAATATTTCTTTAAATCTTTCCAAACAAAAAAGATAATGCTCTGTAAAATGGAGCACCGTTGGATTAAAAATCCAATGGTGATTAAAAATCACCAATTTGTGGAAAGATTTTATACAAGGAAAGATTTCCCTAAAATTCATCAAGAATAACAGACAGAATATCTTTTGGATTAAAAATCCAATGGTGAATAAAATTCACTGAGTGATCTAAAAGATCATGTTAGTTACAAAAACAACCAAAATCTTTCAATGAAAGATTCACAAAACAAATTGATTCTTTTCTTTCTCCTATAAATAGGAGCCAAGAAAAGAAGAGAAGAAAACTACTTTTTGGGAGATAACAATAACAGAGAGAAAAAAGAGAGGAGAATTTAATTCTCAAGAGGGGAAAAAAAAGATCTCTTCAGAGAAAAGAAATCGTAGGTGAGAAAGGAGAAAGAGATCTAAGTTCCATAAAACAAAGAGAATTTAATTCTCAATTTAAGAGTTTAACTCTTCTGAATAAGAACTTAGTTCTTTCTTTGGTTGAAGATCTGCAGAAGCAGATCTCCCCACAAGTTGAGAATTTAATTCTCATCGGGGAGGTTCTGCCATGCAGATACAAAACTTAGAGGGAGAATTGAGTTTAAGGAATTTAATTCCCCCAAATACATAGGAATTTAATTCCTCTAAAACAGAACTAGGGTTTAACCCTATATGAGAATTTAATTCTCCCAAATTCATAGAAATTTAATTCCTCTAAAACAGAATTAGGGTTTAACCCTATATGAGAATTTAATTCTCCCAAATTTATAGGAATTCAATTCCTCCAAATAAAACTAGGGTTTAACCCTACATAAGAATTTAATTCTTCCGTATACATAGGAATTTAATTCCTCTAAGCAAAATTAGGGTTTAACCCTACCAAAGAATTTAATTCTTAAATCAAGGGACTTAAAACTCTCCATGAACGTAAAGAAATCAGTACCCAACCTGGTCACGTGGCAACACGTGACCCTCCCTCTCAATGATCAAAAGAGAACGAACAAGACTAAGTCTCGTGTCCCCACGTGACCCCAAAACAGACTCCTCAAAATGAGAAACCACAAGTCTGGAGGCAATGCCTCACGTGTCCCCACATGACCCCTGACAAACACCTCGTTAAAAAAGAGAAAATGGAAAGAACTGTAGGATTAAAATCCAATGCATGGGCGCCCTCACGTGTCCCCACGTGACCCCTAACAAATCCCTTTAATATCCAGTGCATGGATGTCCATCACGTGCTCACACGTGATGGCCTTAAAGACTAAAAGTGTTTTACACTTATCTGAATATTCTGGGAAGAAAACAAAGGAAGTCTGGCCCCATCTTCAGATGCCTCACGTGACTCCATGTGACCACTTCAATTTTAGTGTTTAACACTACTTTAAGTGCTTCGTGCCTAGTGTTTATCACTGTTTTAAGCACATCACGTGGGAACACGTGTGCTAGTGTTTAACACTATATTCAAATCAGACCTAGCCCAAATTGGCTAAGTCTTTCTGAGGCAAGACTTCCCTTTTTACTGAGCCTCAAGTACATCCTTTCCTTCCAAAATTGATCATCTTATATGGCATATGAGTGCTCAGCACTGAATAAGATACAAAATGTTGTCAGAGCCTCCAAACACATGTTTAGTATTTCTAAATAATGAAGAGGCTGAACCCAGACAAATGTTCAACAGTCCAACAAAGGGCCAACATTTAAAACTTAATTGGACTTGGCCCAAGTTGGCCATAAGTTCTCAATTCAGACTTAACTGAGCCATTGTGCTCATAATTTAATTAATTGATCTTAGTTCCAAATTGGACTACAGATCACTTAATCCACTTTGGTTCAAGGTACATCTCGTCACTCCTCTGATATTTGTCGTTGTAATCCTTCAACGTCTTCAGAGAGATGACGGGTCCCGATAACCAATCATAACATTGGACGGTGGGGTCCTTAAACTCATGGACTATGATGTCCTTAACCTCGACCGTGATGTCTTTAAACTAACATTGGACTGTGGGGTCCTTAAACTCATGGACTATGATATCCTTAACCTCGACCGTGATTTCTTTAAACTAACATTAGACTGTGGGGTCCTTAAACTCATGGACTATGATGTCCTTAACCTCGACCGTGATGTCTTTAAACTAACATTGGACTGTAATGTCCTTAAACAACAATCGACCGTGATGTCCTTAAACTAACATTCGACCGCGATGTCTTTAAACTAACATTAGACCGTAATGTCCTTAAACTAATCGACCGCAATGTCCCTAAACTAAACAATAGAGCCCAAATGCTCTTTTGTTGGATCTAAACGATCCCGTTAAGTTGATCTTAGTCTAAAATGAGACTAACGTATCCTTAACAAACGTTTAAGTTGATCTTAGTCTCAAATGAGGCTAACGTATCCTTAAACCCAACCCCCCAAACCCAAATCTAAGAAGATACGGATTTGGACTAATCCACGCCCTACGGGCGACGACATAAATTAGTCTCCGTATACAATCCACGGGCAACCAAAAACAAAACAAATACACACGACACGAAATGACCATCTGGAGAAGGAGAAAGTGGTTGCCGCGATGCGGTAGCGTAATTAACTGCAGGGGCTTGTGCCTGCAGGGAAGAGCGTCCCCACAATCAAAAACCCCTCAACGAGAGGGAATCTGACGAAGTCTGCTACATCGGCCGCATCCGTTTAAACCTCCGATACATGGTGTCATAAATCAACTTGGCATCTTCGGAGAGGTGGACGGATAGCACCAATTAGCATCTGCCCCTAAACTCAGGAAAGACGTCATTCTTCCCGGCTTTCGGCGGTGAACAGATTCTGGCACGCCCGGTGGGACCTTTTTCTCTTTCCACTCCACACTTCGTGTTTCATGTTCGCGAACAAATCGCAGTTTGCTATGGTTGCCTGTGGATTTGAGGTACTTAGATTTGGTTTCTTACTCCGTGCAGAAAACAAAAGATCAATGGCTTCAAACTGCACTAACTGCAACTGCAACTCTCGCTCCGTCCCGTCCGGAGGAGTGACTTACGGGCCCCAAGCGGCCTCCATCTTTGCTATGCCGGTGGAACAAGTGACTCAGGCCACCACTGGATTGTTCTTCGGGACCATGCTCCCACCGATGAGCTTCAACGCCCCTGTACCATCGCAAGAAGCTCCCAAGAAGTCAGTCTTTGATCGGCTTACAACTACAGCGGCCCCTCTCAACGGGTCGCCCAAATCCAGTGCCTCAGTCTTTGACAGACTGGACCAAAGCTCATTTGGGCCCATGAAGAAGCCCGTGATACCAGAAAGGGTTATCCTAAAAAGAATAGCCATTCCTGCTCTCGAAGTCGTCAAAGCGGCTTCTCCCGCCAAAGGGTCGGTCTTCACAAGACTGACTGTTTCAGCTCCCGTTTCAGGCGAAATCGTCAAGGCTGCTTCACCTGCTCGGAAGTCTGCTTTCGATAGGTTGGCCATCCCCACTCAGCGGACATCAGTCTTCAATAGGCTGACAACGACAACTTCTGACCAACATAGGGGGCATGAGGAAGTCACCCCTACAGCTGAGATAATCCCAACAGCTCGACATGGTCGACGTCATCACTGGTGCCGGGTAAAGAAGGCTGGGGGAAACTCTCCCTCTGGACTGACTCCGCCGGCTCCAACGGTGGAAATCGATGCTGTTGTTCCAACTGGGAACAGGTTTGAACTACTTAACAGGGTGCACAGGAATTCGCCAACTGCCGTGCTGAAAAGATCCCCTCCACCTATGGAGAATGCCCCAAAGGCGAAGCTGGAGAAGCCCCCTCAGCGGTTGTCCTCTAAAATTAACAAAGTCTGGAGTCAAGTCCAAAACTCAGTGATTGATCAAGATTACTCTCGCCGACAGAAAAAGATGAAGGTTAGGCAAGAGAAGGATCACCCTGTCAAGCCACAGAAGGTGACAGCTAATTGGGTGCCTACTGCAACGGCCCCTTCAACTTCGACCACCCACAAGAGGAGAAGGCCGGAGAAAATCCCTGAGTCTGCAACGAATCGCAAGACCACTGAACCCAAACGCCCTAAGTCTGGGGGCATGGTGGTGCATACCATCTTTATGGCGTCCGGAAAAGAGGAAAGCCGTGCTTCTACGGGTCATCGACCGCTTACCCGATTAGTGACTAAGGCTCAGGAGCAACACCAACAAAAGCTCCAAGAGATGCTAACAACCATGGTCGCACTTACGGGACCAAAAGCAAGCCCGGAGACATCCTCGGAGCAGCGCCGTGAACAGAAAACTGATATTGAGTTCCTCCGAAGAATGCTCAAGAGGAAAGAAAAAGTGGCCGCGGAGCAGGCAGCCAATATAAAACGAATGGCTCTTTTGTTCCAAGACATGGCTGGGATGATGTTACAGCCGGAACCTCCAGCTGAAGACCCCCCGATCATCATTGAAGATGACAGAGAGGAGACATCGAACCCTCCTCCGGCTCTTTCAGCAGCCAAAGAGGAAACCATCTCCAAGGCCGCTCTGGATGACAACATTGCTCAGCAAATATGAGCTCACCAGGCGAATGAAGCGGCCGGTCAGATTGTTAAGACTGGACGACCCTATCCGGGTTGGTATGACCAAATAAAGTACCCGCCGGGATACACGATCCCCAAATTCCACGTATATAAGGGGACGGGAAATTCGCATCAGCATGTCGCTCAATTCAGAGCCTTGTGCGGCAACACCGGAGGAGATGATAAGTTACTGCTTCGCCAATTTATCGGCAGATTGGCAGAGACGGCGTTTGAGTGGTATTCAGAGCTGCCCAACGACTCCGTCAAAACTTTTACAGAGATGGAATTACTGTTCACCCAACGTTTTGCGAGCGCTAGTGCACGTACCCCAATCACAGCACTGATCAATGCCAAGGTGAAACCAGGCGAAACATGGGTTCAGTATTCGATAC
The DNA here is from genome assembly GCA_030015575.1 of Agapanthus africanus. Classification (NCBI taxonomy): domain Eukaryota; kingdom Viridiplantae; phylum Streptophyta; class Magnoliopsida; order Asparagales; family Amaryllidaceae; genus Agapanthus; species Agapanthus africanus. The sequence goes on along the minus strand of JASDDO010000014.1, from coordinate 612,732,654 downwards.
GGTGGCGAAACCTATGGTCGAAGTGCGAACAGCGCATTGAAGAAGCGCCTGCGGTAAGCATGTTCGTGGGTACTCTTGACCCTCAGGCGACCATATCCCAATTCATGATGTTCTTCAAGCCAACCACCTTCCAGGCCTTGATTGACAAGCTGGCTCAAATGGACCAGATGGGCCATAGGCCTTCTTCTTCAAAGACGGAGCCTTGAAATGAAAAGGGCAAAGGGAAAGCAACCTTCGTCGCCAACGCTCGACAACAACCGAGTGGCCCGAGATGGGTTGTTCGCCAAAGCAACAAGCGGCATTCCCTCGATGAGAAGTTGAAACGTCCTTACTCATTTCCCCAGGATAAAATAAGGAAACTGTTTGAACTGGTAGTGCGCAATGGGCTCATTACTCTACCGGAGTCGAGACACCCACTGCAACCGAACGACGTCAACGATCCTAATTATTACCCCTACCACCAAGTATTGGGCCATCCGATCGAAGACTGCTACGTCTTCAAAAATTGGGTTGAAAACCAGTATCAACAGGGCAAGTTCGCGCTGTCCGAAAACTGGAAAGTAAATCCACCACAACCACATGCTCCGAAAAAGATGGACATACCGGGGGCATCGTGCTCATTCATAAAGGAAGTTCCATGGGAAGTTGTTCTTTCGGAAAAAACTAAAAAACTGCTGAAAGATCTTCAAACATGTCCGGCGATCAGGTGGAAAAGCCCGCAAGAGCCGGAGATCATCGACGGGATGCTGAAACCACGCCCAACATCGGGAATTAATAGCAATGGGAAAAGCATCCAGGAACAGCCTTCACTGTCTTCGAAGAAAAAGAAGAAGACCAAAAAGCCCACGCTGTCTAACGACAAGCGCACGGATTTGCAAAAGCATTTTGACGCGCTGAAAGAATACAACCAGAGGGCGCGAACCCCAATCACGCTTCAAGAGTTCCTCAGTCACATCCTTGAGAATGAAGATAACGACAATGATGAGGGAGACGACTTGTCAGAAGAATCCGGAGATTATGTGGCAAGTTGCCACATATCGCTCATTTGTCGTTAAGTAACAAAGCAGCTCACTCGGCGTTAGGAGATAACGTAGAGGAGCTGGGGGCAGGAGCAATGCCAAAACCATTGGATTATGTGACAAGGTCTATCAAGGAGAAACCTACTTGTTCATAAAGCATCCGGTGAAACTTCGCCTCAAAGCTACAGCGGACCGAAAAGTCCCTAAACTAACGATGGACCGCAATGTCCTAAAACTTGCAACTGACCGAGACATCCGCAGCATCCTAAGGCTGACGTAGTAAAAGAAAAAAAGAAAAAAAAAACGGTATGTCCACAAGCAAAATGGGCACGGATGAAAACCCGAAAGGGCGCCATGAGCAAAAACAGCAGGACTACCGGCGAGTTTTGTGAAAACCCGAAAGGGTGCAATCTCGTTAAAAGACACTTGCAAGGTCCTCTCGACCTTGTAAGAAGAAACCACCTGCGTGAGATCCTTACGACTCACAAAGGAGAAATACACTTAGGAATCCTCACGATTCTTATGGAGAAACTACGCTTACGAGATCTTCACGACTCGTAAGGAGAATTCCCCTTTGAGACCCTCATGGCTCATAAGATTCAAGAGCCTTAAGTTACAGAGATCTGAACCTGTTCTTAAGCCGTCATACACCCCGCTTTTGCCCTACAAGCGGTTCAATATTGACCCTTGTATACAATCCACGGGCACGAATGAACATTTCCCTAACAGAGTCCTACCAGTGACTAGGGATATGCTCACACGGTGAACAAACACTTGTAGGTCCTCTCGACTTGCAAGGAGAAAACACTCTTGTAAGATCCTTACGACTTATAAGAGAACACACACTTAGGAATCCTCACGATTCCTAAGGAGAAAAAGCACCCACGAGATCCTCACGACTCGTAAGGAGAAACACCTTTATGAGACCCTTACGGCTCATGAAGTCAAAAGCCTTAGTCGATGGGATCCTAACCCTGTTAGCTAAGCCATCTTTGTTCGACATCGACAGAGGCAAATGATGATTCGCTCCTGGCAATATCCCAGTTGTAGCGATGTTGATGCCTAAATCGGTATCAAATTCCAAGTCCTTTCATGGCAAATGATGATTCGCTCCTGGCAATATTCCAGTCGCAGCGATGCTGATACTAAGATTGGCATCAGATTTCAAGTTCCACACTCGTGATAAAAAATCAGTGAGCCAAAAATGCATATGAAATAGCCGAAATGATGGGGCAACTTGCAACGAAATCAGCAAGTAAAAATGTATGCATACAAAAACAGCCGAAATGATTGGGCAACTCGCAATAAAAAGCAGCGAGTAAATAAAATAAATAGCCGAAATGATTGGGCAATCGCGACTTGCGCGATACAAAAAGCTGAAATGATAGAGCATCGCGGAAAGAAAACAAAAAATATACATATGAAATGAAAGTTTTGCCCTACAGGTGAGATCACATCGATCCATGTATACAATCCAAGGGCACAAACAAAAAAGGAACCATATCATCCCACCAGGCTCCATCAGATAGAAAGCCAAGTCTCGACGGCCACATCTACAGCCTGGAGACCCACGACAGCGTTCCTCCTCATTCCAGCAGAATTTAGACGCGACAATCAATCTCGGAGCCACGGCAAAGTCCCTTGTTCCAAATCTCGACGGACATGTCTACAGCCTAGAGAAAAACAATGGCGTTCTTCCTCATTCCAGCAGGATTTATACGCGAAAATCAATCTTGGAGCCACGGCAAAGTCCCTAGTTCCAAATCTCGACAGCCATGTCTACAGCCTAGAGAACAACAATGGAGTTCCTCCTCATTCCAGCAGGATTTATACGTGAAAATCAATCTCGGAGCCATGGTAAAGTCCCTAGTTCCAAGTCTCGATGGCCACATCTACAGCCTGGAGACCCACGACAGCGTTCCTCCTCATTCCAGCAGGATTCGGATGCGACATCACCAATCGGAGCCATGGCAAAGTCCCTAGTTCCAAGTCTTGACGGCCACATATACAGCCTGGAGACCCACGATGGCGTTCCTCCTCATTCCAGCAGGATTCAGACGCGAAAATCAATCTCGGAGCCAAGACAGAGTCCCTAGTTCCAAGTCTCGACGGCCACATCTACAGCCTAGAGACTACCTCGAAACCATGGCAAAGTCCCATAGTTCCAAATCTCGACGGTTCACAGACAGCCTAAAGATCACCAACGGCGTTCTTCCTTACTCCAGTAGGATGTAGATGCGACGTCAACAAACGATCCCAGGGTCGAAACAACGGAACCATGGCAAAGTCCCCTAGTTCCAAATCTCGACGGTTCACAGACAGCCTAGAGATCACCAACGACGTTTCTCCTCACTCCAACCAGATGCAGACGTGACGTCAACAACCGACCTCAGAGTCGCAACGAAACGGAGCCATGGAAAAGTCCATAGTTCCAAATCTCAATGGCTACATCTATAGCCTGGAGGCCAACAACGATGTGCCTCCTCATTCCAGCAGGACACAGATGTTACACCATCAATCGGAACTACGGAAAAGTCCTAGTTCCAAGAATCTATGGTCCACAGACAACCTAGAGTCAACCAATGACTTCCCCGCCGGATCAACGCTCCGTCTCAGAAACAAGTCAACCAACCCTAAGGAAATCAGTGTCCTTGGCAAAACCTCGATTCAGGGAAATCAGTGTCCTTGATGAGAGCACCTCGATTCGCATCGGCCCGCAGTGAAATCAGTTTCTTTGCAGGAATATCTCGATTCGTTTCATCTCTGAGGAAATCAGTGTCCTCGGCAAAAATCTCGATTAAGGGAAATCAGCGTTCTTGACGAGAGCACCTCGATTCGCGTCGACCCGCAGAGAAATCGGTGTCTTTTCAGGGATACCTCGATTCGTTTCGACTCCAGGGAAATCAGTGTCCTTGGCAAAAACCTCGATTCAGGGAAATCAACGTCCTTGACGAGAGCATCTCGATTCGCGTCGACCCGCAAGGAAATCAGTGTCTTTGCAGGAATACCTCGATTCGTTTCGACTCCAGGGAAATCAGTGTCCTTGGCAACCTCCTCGATTCAGGGAAATCAGCGTCCTTGACGAGAGCACCTCGATTCGCATCGACCCGCATAGAAATCAGCGTCTTTGCAGAAATACCTCGATTCGTCTCAACCCCAAGGAAATCAGTGTCCTTGGCAACCTCCTCGATTCAGGAAAATCAGCATCCTTGACGAGAGCATCTCGATTCGCATCGACCGGCAGAGAAATCAGCGTCTTTGCAGGAATACCTCGATTCGTCTCAACTCTGAGGAAATCAGCGTCCTTGGCAAAAACCTCCTCGATTCAGGGAAATCAACGTCCTTGACGAGAGCACCTCGATTCGCATCGACCCGCGGAGAAATCAGCGTCTTTGCAGGAATACCTTGATTCGTTTCAACTCTGAGGAAATCAGTGTCCTTGGCAAAAACCTCGATTCAGGGAAATTAGCGTCCTTGACGAGAGCACCTCAATTCGCGTCGACCCGCAGAGAAATCAGTGTCTTTGCAGGAATACCTCGATTCGTTTCAACTCCAGGGAAATCAGTGTCCTTGGCAAAACCTCGATTCAGGGAAATCAGCGTCCTTGGCGAGAGCATCTCGATTCGCGTCGAACCGCAAGGAAATCAGTGTCATTGCAGGAATACCTCGATTTGTCTCAACTCCGAGGAAATCAGTGTCCTTGGCAAATACCTCAATTTAGGGAAATCAGCGTTCTTGACGAGAACATCTCGATTCGTGCCGACCCGCAGAGAAATCAGTGTCTCTGCAGGAATATACAACGTCAGCAATGCGGAGCAGCGGCAAAGTTCCCAGTTCCATGACTCGGCGGTGCACAGACAATCCAAAGTCAACCCTCGACCTTACTGTTGAAGCAATGCTTTGACTCGGGAGTAGGTCAACTCATCAATCACTTACGAATTCTCTCGACTTGTAAGGAAGAAAATTCTCTTGTGAGATCCTTACAACTTTCAAGAGAAAACACACTTAGGAATCCTCACGATTCCTAAGGAGAAAATACACCTATGAGATCCTCTTGATTCGTAGGGAGAAAAAATCTTTATGAGACCCTCACGGCTCATAAAGTTGAAAAGTCTTAGGCGGCAGATCTGAAAATGTTTCCTAAGCCATCGCTTCTTATCTCGATTCAGGGAAATCAGCGTCCTTGGCGAGAACCTCCCGATTCGTTTCGACCCGCAAGGAAATCAGTGTCTTTGTGAGAACTCTCTCGATTCGTCTCAACTTGCGGGAAAATTAGTGTCTCTAAGCATAAAGAAAATTCTCTTGTCGGATCCTTACGATTCTCAAGAGAAAACGCACTTAGAAGTCCTCACGACTCCAAAGGAGACAAAACACCTACGATATCCTCACGACTCTTTGGGAGAAAAGCCTTTGTGAGACCCTCACGGCTCATAAAGTTAGAAAGTCTTAGGCAACAGATCCTAACCCTGTTTCCTAAGCCATCGCTACCTTATAAACAGTTCAAGATGAACTGTTATTTACCATCTATGGGCCACACTTGTCAAAGCTACATGCCACTGAAATGGAGAAGTTACTCATGAAGCATATAAACTATTTCATGCCAGAGTAAGACATAAAGAAGCAGAAGGGTGCGGCTCATGGAGCTGAGGGTTTGGAACTATATCCCTTAAGAGTCAAGATTTGAGTCAATGATAAATGATGACGCCTGTGTCCGCTCGTTATCTTCTCAGATCAAGATCCTGAAGATTATATACCAACCCAAAACTGGTCATACGCTATGAATTACTCTGCACTACTTCATCCATGTATATACTTACGTGGGCAAAGTAGTGGGGGGCATTTGTTCCCGCCAAAAAATTTCTGCGCAAAAGGGCCCAAGGTATCAAATGGCAGCGATACGTTTAAGAAAATGTGAACCAGTATTTTTCGGGCTGCATTTTGACAAACTTATGAATGAGAAACAGCTAAATTCTGATGGTATCGAAAGCGTCTCGAAAAATCCTTCGATTTGATATATTATGGGCCTCATAATTCATCCGGGATCAAAAGTTATGAGGCATCACGTGCGCACACGTGACCGGGCATCACGTGCCCACACGTGACCGGGCATCACGTGTAGACACGTGACCATTTACAGGCAAAGCCTGTAGGCGCTGAATAAAATAAATAATTGAAAATAATTAATCAGTGGGGTCACGTACCAACACGTGATGAGCCTTTAAACCAACTGAAAAGAATTAAAGGTATAATAAAACACTAAGGAAAAACCTCAATGGGGCATCACGTGGCCACACGTCACCAAGGGTCACATGCTGACACGTGATGATTCCTTAGCTCTGTTAAAAGGCAGAATTAAATTCTAAATCAAATGTTTAATCAAGTTGGTCACGTGCCAACACGTGACAAGTTCCTAAACTCTTTAATTGAAAGAATTAAATTCTATTTAATAATCAGATAAAGGGACCACGTGCCAACACGTGATAGACTTTTAAAAGCCTTCTGAAATAATAGAATTAAATTCTAATTAAGAGAAATCAAAGACCCAAACTGGGAAAATATTTATTTAAATCTTTCCAAACAAAAAAGATGGTGCTCTGTAAAATGGAGCACCGTTGGAATAAAAATCCAATGGTGATTAAAAATCACCTATTTGTGGAAAGATGTTATACAAGGAAATATTTCCCTAAAATTAATCAATAATAACAGACAGAATATCTTTTGGATTAAAAATTCAATGGTGAATAAAATTCACTGAGTGATCTAAAAGATCATGTTAGTTACAAAAACATCCAAAATCTTCCAATAAAAGATTCAGAAAACAAATTGATTCTTTTCTTTCTACTATAAATAGGAGCCAAGAAAAGAAGAGAAGAAAACTACTTTTTGGGGTGATAACAATAACAGAGAGAAAAAAGAGAGGAGAATTTAATTCTCAAGAGAGGAAAAAAAAAAGAGCTCTTCAGAGAAAAGAAACCCTAGGTGAGAAAGAGGAAAGAGATCTAAGTTCCATAAAACAAAGAGAATTTAATTCTCAATTTAAGAGTTTAACTCTTCTGAATAAGAACTTAGTTCTTTCTTTGGTTGAAGATCTGCAGAAGCAGATCTCCCCACAAGTTGAGAATTTAATTTTCATCGGGAAGGTTCTGCCATGCAGATCCAAAACTTAGAGGGAGAATTGAGTTTAAGGAATTTAATTCCCCCAAATTCATAGGAATTTAATTCCTCTAAAACAGAACTAGGGTTTAACCCTATATGAGAATTTAATTCTCCCAAATTTATAGGAATTTAATTCCTCTAAAACAGAATTAGGGTTTAACCCTATATGAGAATTTAATTCTCCCAAATTCATAGGAATTCAATTCCTCCAAATAAAAATTGGGTTTAACCCTACATAAGAATTTAATTCTTCCGTATACATAGGAATTTAATTCCTCTAAGCAAAATAGGGTTTAACCCTACCAAAGAATTTAATTCTTAAAACAAGGGACTTAAAACTCTCCATGCACGTAAAGAAATCAGTACCCAACCTGGTCACGTGGCAACACGTGACCCTCCCTCTCAATGATCAAACGAGAACGAACAAGACTAGGTCACGTGTCCCCACGTGACCCCTAAACAGACTCCTCAAAATGAGAAAGAACAAGTCTGGAGGCAATGCCTCACGTGTCCCCACATGACCCCTGACAAACACCTCCTTAAAAAAGAGAAGATGGAAAGAACTGTAAGATTAAAATCCAATGCATGGGCACCCTCACGTGTCCCCATGTGACCCCTAACAAATCCCTTTAATATCTAGTGCATGGATGTCCATCACGTGCTCACACCTGATGGCCTTAAATACTAAAAGTTTTTAACACTTATCTGAATATTCTGGGAAGAAAACAAAGGAAGTCTGGCCCCATCTTCAGATGCCTCACGTGACTCCATGTGACCACTTCAATTTTAGTGTTTAACACTACTTTAAGTGCTTCGTCCCTAATGTTTAACACTGTTTTAAGCACATCACGTGGGAACACGTGTGCTAGTGTTTAACACTATATTCAAATCAGTCCTAGCCCAAATTGGCTAAGTCTTTATGAGGCAAGACTTCCCTTTTTACTGAGCCTCAAGTACTTCCTTGCCTTCCAAAATTGATCATCTTATATGGCATATGAGTGCTCAGCACTCAATAAGATACAAAATGTTGTCAGAGCCTCCGAACCCCTGTTTAGTATTTCTAAATAATGGGGAGGCTGAACCCAGACAAATGTTCAACAGTCCAACAAAGGGCCAACATTTAAAACTTAATTGGACTTGGCCCAAGTTGGCCATAAGTTCTCAATTCAGACTTAACTGAGCCATTGTGCTCATAATTTAATTAATTGATCTTAGTTCCAAATTGGACTACAGATCACTTAATCCACTTTGGTTCAAGGGTACATCTCTTCACTCCTCTGATATTTGTCGTTGTAATCCTTCAACGTCTTCAGAGAGGTGATGGGTCCCGATAACCAATCATAACATTGGACTGTGGGGTCCTTAAACTCATGGACTATGTTGTCCTTAATCTCGACCATGATGTCTTTAAACTAACATTGGACTGTGGGGTCCTTAAACTCATAGACTATGATGTCCTTAACCTCGACCGTGATGTCTTTAAACTAACATTGGACTGTGGGGTCCTTAAACTCACGGACTATGATGTCCTTAACCTCGACCGTGATGTCTTTAAACTAACATTGGACCGTAATGTCCTTAAATTAACAATCGACCATGATGTCTTTAAACTAACATTTGACCGCGATGTCTTTAAACTAACATTGGACCGTAATGTCCTTAAACTAATCGACCGCAATGTCCCTAAACTAAACAATAGAGCCCAAATGCTCTTTTGTTGGATCTAAACGATCCCGTTAAGTTGATCTTAGTATCAAATGAGGCTAACGTATCCTTAAACCCAACCCCCCAAACTCAAATCTAAGAAGAAACGGATTTGGACTAATCCACGCCCTACGGGCGACGACATAAATTAGTCTCCGTATACAATCCACGAGCAACTAAAAACAAAACAAATACACACGACACGAAGTGACCATCTGGAGAAGGAGAAAGTGGTTACCGCGATGTGGTAGCGTAATTAATTGCAGGGGCTTGCGCCTGGAGGGAAGAGCGTCCCCACAATCAAAAACCCCTCAACGAGGGGGAATCTAACGAAGTCTGCTACATCGGTCGCATCCGTTTAAACCTCCGATACATTGTGTCATAAATCAACTTGGCATCTTCGGAGAGGTGGACGGATAGCACTAATTAGCATCTGCCCCTAAATTCAGGCAAGACGTCGGTCTTCCCGGCTTTCGGCGGTAAACATAGCAGAGCTTTGCTCTCCTTAGATCATAGATCTAAAAATATATTTTTAGGGTTTTACCCATTAACAGAGCTATGCTCATCTCCAAGATATAATCTTTTAAGGGTAATTTTAACCCATGAACTGGAATATTGTTCATGAAGAACTTAAGGGTTTATTCACAGATCTTGAAGATCTTGGAGTTTTTACTCTGTAGAAACTTTGCTTTTTTAGGGTTTCTTGATGGATTGTTTCATCTTCCTTACAGAGCATTGCTCTTTAGAAATTTTGGGGGGAATTTTATTCCCCTCATGATTAATTATGACAGATGTCTATCTGTTGCAAAGCACTGCTCTCAATGGGAGATTTACTCCTTGGCCCGAGGGGCCCTCATTAAATGAGAATCCTTTGAGGATTTACTCATTTAATGACATTCTCATCAAATGATGAGACTGTTTTATTAATGATGAACTATCATCTAGATTGAGTGGGTCCTCTTTGGCCCCTTTTTACTGCATTGTAGTGTGGTACGGATTTAAAGTACTAAGTACCGAATTTGACTTGTAGCATTGACGGCTAACTTTGTTCTCTTTCGCGCAGGTACCATGTCTTTCGATACCTCGTTTCCCTTTGTCCGTTCAGAAGGCGGATTCCCCGAAGCGCCAGTAGACCGAGAAGTTTTTGCACTGATCAAGGATCATGACCCAGAGCGGAAGAATCTCCATTTATGGGGAACATGGTACAACCAAATCATCAAAGGTCGTCGGAGTTTTTCTTGCGCGACACCTTCGGATCCTATTTCAGCGATCCCTTATGCAGATGCACACCCGATAAACTATGTTGTGGAGGAGGTGAATTGGACTTCAGAGGGTCTCCTTCGGCCTTCTATGGCCGCAATACCCGTATAGCCGCCGGCGGCTTTGGACGCTCTAGGGCGGCGCATATGTCAGGGCGAGTCGCGTCCATGGGGACAGCCATACAACATAGGATTTACTCCCCATCACCCAGCCGGATATCTACAGTGGGCCCGATACATCTTATCGGTGAAGAAGTCACGGCTACTAAGGCTCGGATTGTACCCTGTGATCTATACTTCATTGTTCCTGCATGGTGGGTCAAGGCATTTCTGGAGCAATGGAACATTCCGACCCACACTTTCTTTTTATTGGATCGAGAAGTCTCCATTTCTTTAGAGGAATTTGCTGATGTCTCCGGTTTACCCGTTAGGGGAGAATATTACGAGGAGCTGCTTCCTTCGGATGAGTACATTTTTGCCACCAAATCAGTGGTAATGGGTCTTACCCCGGAAAACGCTATTCAACACCAATTCCCGAGTTTGATAAAGGTGCCGAATATCTATGAGAACCTTTTTCTCGAATCCGGATGTCGTGGGATTAATTTCATAGATTTCATCGCCCGTTTTCTCCGCTCGAAAGTCCTGTCGAAGGAAGCCGCGAAATTTGCCAAACTCGACGATCCTTTTGGTTTCGGTTTGGACAACCAGCTGGCAGCGGAGGCGGATCAGAGAAATTTCTTTCTCCCCAACACCTCAGTCGTCTCTTTCACAGAACTTGCAACTCTTGGAATTGACGAAGAAACATTCTTTTTGGGGTTCCTCAGGCTATGGCTAAGTTGGTTTGCGCTTCCGATGCACCCTCACCATATGAGGCCGTCCGTTTTTTATCCAGCTCACCAAATGGTTGCTGGGATGCAAGTGGCCGTCGAGATCACTGGGTTAGCCCATTTGTATCACAGCCTCAGCTTGGCAGCAGACACTACTGAACCAGGGGTGCAGCCTGTAAACTTCTCGATGCATTATTTCACCTCGTGGCTCGAGTTGCTCGTTCTTGGCGTCTTCGATATCCACAGAAGGCCTTCTATGACAAGTGTAAGTTCCCTTGGATCATGCGGCTAATCGACGCATCCATTGTAAATCCGACACCGCGGGAAGCTAGGGGTTTGCTCTTTCGTCCGCGCATAGTTAGAGATGGCATGACCTTCACCGATGAAATTCTGACCGTCGGCCAGGAATCCGCGAAAACGGTGCAGCCATTGCAGGACATTTTTAAAGACGAGGATTCTGTCTTGAAAGCTCGGGAGATTCTTCATCTATACTCTATCAGGCTGAGCTTTCTCATGTTTAGGCAGAATGATTCAGCGTTGTTCATGCAATACAACCCACATCATTTCGCCCAGCAGTTAAGCTATAATCAGGGCGTCCCGCTTGAGGCCTTCTTGGCAGAACTGACTGCTACTGAAGAGGGTATCCGGAGCGTGTTGCATCATTTTATGCGCCTAAACACAGGGTCCAACTTCTTCATCAGTGAACCGAGTTGTATTCCGAAGGCCCTGAACGTGTATGTGGCGTGGTATCAACATTCGATGGGCGCCGTTATTAGGGAAGAAAATCGATTGCTGCTTGATCGCAAGGGTACCGCCCCGGCTGGTAACCCCGCTGTTCCTTTGAAACGACGGACCATTGTCCGTCCTCCCTTGAGGGAAGCTGCTGCGGCTGTGGCACCACGTGATATGCCTGAGCTACCGCTACCCCATACTCCCGTTGAAGTGGCAGCTGTGGCGTCTCCTGAGTCCGGCTTGGGTGCGGAGATCGGGACTCGCCGCCCGAAGTTGCCTGCTAAACGCAAGCTCGTGTTACCGGCGGTCGGTACTCGCTCACAAAAGAAGAAGAAGAAGAAGTCGATTCTTTCTGCAGACGTTGTATTCGATCAGGAGCCCCATGCTCCTCATAGCGAAGGCTTAAGCGAATACGGGACCAACGAGGGTTTATTCATGGCGCCAGATGATACTGATCTGGAGGCAGCAATCACGGCTTCCGAGCGACTAGCTAGCAACAAAGCAGGACTGATCATCCTTGCATAGTCAGGTATACTTCCGCCGTATCTTTGCAGGGTTACATCACACATTTTTTTATTATCATGCTTTGACTGACACTTCTTTTTCAACAGGCGCCTCCACCGAAGAGGCTCTCGCGGCTTCTCTCAAGACTTTCGAAGAGGAAGAGAGGATTCGCGTTTCCTTGGGCCTCGGTGTATTTCGACTTATTGTGCCTCCTTTCCCTCCCCCCTTTTTTTATGGGTAGACTGACCCTCATTTTTCAACTTATCGCAGGGACTACTTCGACCCGAGTTATCCCGAGTGCAGTGCCGACTTCGCAGGGTGGTGCGGAGACGCTTCCAAGGACGGCTACCGAAGTCTCAGCTTTCCCAGTATTGCCAAAAGAGGCTTCACTTAAGCAACCGACGACGGACGCCATAACGGCTCAAGAGGTAGCTCCTGGCTCGGACGATGACGTCTCCTTGACGGAGGTCTTAAGAAGATCGGCTCTCACGGACCAGGCAGAAAGGAAGCGCAGGAGGCGTGCAGCAAGAGAACATAATGCCGCCTTGGTTGTAGGTGCAGGCTCGAGCGTTGCTTCCCCTATTCCTGCTTCTTCAGAGGGTGCTCCGGCCGCCCTATCTACCTCTCATAGACAGGCGGTACGCGCGGCTCGTGAAGCAGTTGAAAAGCCGTTACAAGGTAACGTAACACCGGGTCCTTTTGTCAGAGTTTGATCTTCAGATTCTCATATATCCTACCCTGCAAGGCCAAGTCCTGGTGAGGAGGTGGCAGGTGAGATGACGGCAACCACCGAGCCCGAAGAGGCTACTCTTTCTCAAGAGTCCGGGGCTGTTCCAATTGCCGCTCTTTCCACCTGCGGTTCCCTGCCATCGCCTGGCATTGCGAGTGTCACGACGGCTCTCATGGAATCAGGGGACGAAGCCACGGGCAGCGAAACCATCCCCCCGAATGAGATCGAAGAAGTCGTGATGCTTGGTGATGCTTCCGTCACAGTTTTGGCTGATGACCTGTCTGGTAGGTCTCGGGTCGCTGCATTCTTTTCGTTTTGCAATCCCTTCTGATGACATTTTGTTCCTTTCGAATGTCGATGTGGTGAGTGCTGAGGTTGTGCCACCTAAAGAAGCACCACCAGCTGCCGCTCTGACGGTCGCTGCCCCTTCGTCTCCTCTTATATCTTCTCAAATGCTGGAAGGTATGGATTTGCAATTAATTTAAATCGAGGATAGCATCTTTCGTGTACTGACCATGTATCATCGTAATCTTGCAGGAGATCTCTTTGATCATCTGTATCAAGTGCTAAACCCGCACTTCTCCTTCCAGTCGGAAGTCGTTTTGCTTACCGGTGTGGGTGAGTATAGTCCCTTTTTTTTAAAACGGCGTCTTTTCCTTTCTTCTACGGGCAGCCATGTCATTGCTAATTCTTCTTTGTATTACTTGTATCCTTACAAATTGAAGGAGGGGACGAGGGTATTGTCGCGCCACCAGTACTCCCAGCTCTGCCCCCTGTTGCAGCCGGTATATTAAACTCTATTGTTCGTGTATTTTCTTTATTTCTTGAGCCGACATCTAACTATGATTTGTTTTGCAGCGGTCGCACCGACTCCAGCTCCCTTCAAATCGTGAATTCCAATGCCGGCAGGGCCCTTTGTTAAACGCCCATCTTCCAGGGGTGCCGCGAATAGCCTGCGAATGTTAAGTGAATTCGTCGAGGATCTTGGCGCCGAGGCTTTCGCATCTGCTGCGGGTTTTGCTGCTGAGGTTAATCTTATGCTGGCGATGCTCGCGAACTTCCACAGCGAGGGTGTCGTCGAGTCTTGGGTCAATCACTGTAGGAAAATCAAGGCCTGTCTGTATAAGATTGAGCTCAGGCGTCCTGCTGTGGAAATGTGAGCTTTGAACTCCCAGCGGGCTGCATGGGTTGAGCAGAGCGTGTCCTTCCTCCGCCATTTTGAACAAGAAGCGACCTTGAGGAGGAAAGAACGCGATGAGGCTTCAGGTGAATCTGTCCGGCTGTGCGCCCAAGTTGAAGCGAATGCCGCGCAACTGAGAGTCATCTTTGACAATTTACAGCGATGTATTTCGGACGAGCTGGCATTGAGGCAGAAGCTCGACTTCATTGAGCGGGTTACGCAGAGTCGCGAAGCTACCCAACGGGAAATCTATGAGAAGGTTTCATCGTGCTTGTAGCAATAGGCTCGAGTCGAAGCGGAGCTGGCCGCAGCGGCTGACCATGAAAAGGAATTGAAAGGAGCGCGCGAGCAACTTGCTAACTTATTGAAAACGCCTCCTTCTTAGTAGCTGTTTTGTATTGATTGAACACTTGTAATCTTTGAATAACATGTATCCATTTTTTTATTCTTTCATATGATTCAACTTGTACTCCATTGAATTCATGAATAAAAGATACACATTTTTTGTTCTACTGTTGCTTTCTTCTCTTTGCTGTGTCGTTGCCATGTGATTTTAGCAAGTGTGGCCTGTAGATAGTAGGTAGCTGTCCATCTTGGATTCTTTGCAGGGTAGCGATGGCTTAGGAGACAGGTTCAGATCTGCCGCTTAAGACTTTTTAATTTTATGAGCTATGAGGGTCTCATAAAGATTTTTCTCCTTACGAGTCGAGAGGATCTCGTAAGTGTATTTTCTCCTTAGGAATCGTGAGAATTCCTAAGTGTGTTTTTCTCTTGAGAGTCGTAATGATCTCACAAGAAAATTTTCTTCTTTACAAGTCGAGAAGACTCATAGGTGATTGTTTCCCTCTTTGTCGATGTTCGACTTCGAAGAGTGTGGCCCATAGATAGTCCATCTTGACCTCTTTGCAGGACAGTGATGGCTTAGGAGACAGGGTTAGGATTTTTCACCTAAGACTTTTCAATTTTATGAGCCGTGAGGGTCTTATAAAGATTTTTCTCCCTACAAGTCGAGAGGATCTCGTAGGTGTATTTTCTTCTTAGGAATCGTAAGGATTCCTACGTGTGTTTTTCTCTTGAGAGTCATAAGGATCCCCCGAGAGAATTTTCTTCCTTACAAGTCGAGAGGACTTGTAAGTGATTGATGAGTTGACCTACTCCCGAGTCAAAGCATTGCTTTGATAGGGAGGTCGAGGGTTGACTTTGGCCATTTTCCACGGGGTCAGGATTGACTTTAGCCGTGTTCCTCGGGGTCAGGGGTTGACTTTAGCCATATAGAGTCAAGATTGACTTTAGCCATATGGGGTCAGGATTGACTTTAGCCATACGGGGTCAGGGGTTGACTTTAGCCATATGGGGTCAGGATTGACTTTGGCTATTCGGGGTCAGGGGTTGACTTTAGCCATATGGGGTCAGGATTGACTTTGGCCATACGGGGTCAGGGGTTGACTTTAGCCATATGGGGTCAGGACTGACTTTAGCCATATGGGGTCAGGACTGACTCTCGGTTGTCTGTGCACCGCCGAGTCCTGGAACTGGGAACTTTGTCGCGGCTCCGCTTTGCCGACATTGCGTCTGCTGTAACGAGACGAATGTCGAGGTGGTCTCTAGGTTGTCTGTGAACCTTCGAGATTTGGAAGTAGGGACTTTGCCATGGCTCCGAGGTTGATTGTCGCGTCCGGGTCCTGCTGGAATGAGGAGGAACGTTGTTGTGGGTCTCCAGGCTGTAAACGTGGCCGACGAGACTTGGCTCTCTTTCTAATGGAGCCCGGTGGGATGATATGGTTCCCTCTTTGTTTGTGCCCCTAGATTGTATACAGGGATCGATGTGATCTCACCTGTAGGGCAAAAGTTTCATTCTTTCATTTTTTTTATTTCTTTCTGCGATGCTATATCATTTCAGCTTTTTTATATCGCGAAAGTCGTGATTGCCCAATCATTTCGGCTATTTTTCGCGGTGCCCAATCATTTCGGCTATTTTTTCGTTTTACTCGCTGTTTTTTATTGCGAGTTGCCCAATCATTTCGACTGTTTTTGTATACATACATTTTTACTTGCTGATTTTATTGCAAGTTGCCCCATCATTTCGGCTATTTCATATGCATTTGTGTCTCGCTGACTTTTCGCTGCGAGTTTGGGATTTGATACCGATTTAGGCATCAGCATCGCTATAACTGGGATATTGCCAGGAGCGAATCATCATTTGCCTCTGTCGATGTCGAACAAAGGTGGCTTAGCAAACAGGATTAGGATCCTGTTAACTAAGGCTTTTGACTTTACGAGCCGTAAGGGTCTCATAAAGGTATTTCTCTCTACGAGCCGTGAGGATCTCATAGGTGCATTTTCTCCTTAGGAATCGTGAGGATTCCTAAGTGTGTGTTCTCTAATAAATCGTAAGGATCTTACAAGAGTGTTTTCTCCTTATAAGTCGAGAGGACTTACAAGGGCCGCTCACCGTATGAGCATATCCCTAGTCGCTGGTGGGAATTTGTTAGGAAAATGTTTATTCGTGCCCGTGGATTGTATACAAGGGTCGGTATTGAACCGCTTGTAGGGCATAATCGGGGTGTATGACGGCTTAAGAACAGGTTCAGATCCCTGTAGCTTAAGGCTTTTGAACCTTATGAGCCGTGATGGTCTCATAATAGGTTTCTCCTTACGAGTCGTGAGGATCTCGTAAGTGTAATTTCTCCTTAGGAATCGTGGAGATCCCTAAGTGTGTTGCTCCTTTATGAGTCGTAAGGATCTCACGCAGGTATTTTCTCCTTACAGAGTCGAGAGGACCTTGCAAGTGTCTTTTAACGAGATTGTGCCCTTTCGGGTTTTCACAAACTCGCCGGTAGCCCTGCTGTTTTTACTCACGGAGCCTTTCGGGTTTTCATCTGTGCCGTCTTGCTTATGGACGTACCTTTTTTTTGTGTCAGCCTTGGGATGCTGCAGTCCGTAGTAGTTTATAAACGTCTTGGCAGGCGTTAGTTTAGGGACGTTTCGGTCCATTGTTAGTTTTAGGACATCTCGGTCCGTTGTTGCAACGGTTTCGTTGGCTACCACTTCTAGATTTTGGGCCTGGGAAGATAGCGACTGGACATAGGCGTCGTCATCTATCATTACCCTAGGCCGTGACTCGTCAGGCGTAGTATTTCTTTAGGAACCAACCATTTATCGGCCTGAAGGGTCTTTCGCCATGCATATCCATGAGCAAGTAAGCCCCACCCTGGTAGACTTTGTCTATGATGTACGGGCCCTCGTAATTTGGCTCGAACATCCCCCGTTTGGCACGATTGGGGATCATAGGTCTTTTGACCACTAGCACGAGTTCGCCTTGGCAGAACGTTCTCGGCCTAGTCAATCTCTCGTATGAGCGCATCATTTTTGCTTTGTAGGCTTCCAAGTTTTGCTGCGCCATGAGCCGAGTTTCATCGAGGGCGTCGAGCTCCTCAAGCCAAAGATGAGCATTCTCTTCGTCCGTTAGCTCGTGATGAACCGCCACTCGTAAGGAGGGTAGCTCTATCTCCAAGGGAAGTACTGCTTCAGTGCCGAATACCAATGCATATGGCGTTATGTTTGTGGCCATTTTGAACGTAGTTCGATACGCCCAGAGAGCTTCATGTAGTCTCTCATGCCAGTCCTTCTTATTTCGAGACACTATTTTCTCTATGATCTTCGTCAAGGTCTTGTTGAAAGCCTTAGCTAGACCATTAGCTCGAGGATTATAGACCGAAGAGTATCTCCAGTCTATATTATGCTGTTGTGCGAAGCGGCTGATCTTATGGCTTTTGTAAGCTGGCCCGTTATCGGAGATAATCTGTCGTGGAGTGCCGAACCGATAGATGACGTGTGTCTTGAAGAAATGGAGGATATTCTCCGTATTCACTTCTCTTAGTGGTACTGCTTCTGCCCACTTAGAGAAGTAATCGGTTGTTGCCAGTATGAACCGATGTCCTCTGGACGATGTTGGTTCAATGGGCCCAATTATGTCGGTTCCCCACATTTCGAACGGCCAGCTTGCCACCGTTGGATGTAGCGGATTTGGATGCTGGTGGATGAAGTCCCCGTGAATTTGGCATGAGTGGCACTGCTTCGTGTATTCGAGACAGTCGTGAATCATCGTGGGCCAATAGTAGCCCATCCTTTTGATCTTTAGCTTCATCTTTGGCCCGGCTTAGTGAGAACCGCAGAGTCCGTCATGAGTTTCATGGACGACTCTCCTTGCTTCTTCAGGTCCCAGGCATCTTAGCCACAGGGAGTCGAACAATCTCTTATACAGAGTATCATTGACAAAGGCGAAGGATAGAGCTCGTTTCATGAGCTGATGTCTTAAGGACACATCTTCAGGTGTTCGACGGGATTTAAAGTAGTCTATAAAAACATCCCTCCAATCCTTAGCCTTTTCCTGGTTTTTTTTTGTAGGACTATTTGCTTGGTCGCTCCCTTTTCTTCGGACGACTCCGGAGATATTTCTGCCGGTGTAAAAACCCAACGGCTTTGCACAACGATACTTACGTCATCGAGGTTCTCATCGGCCAGATCTTTAGTGAGCTTGGCTAATGCGTCCGCCTTGCTATTTTCCGCGTGCGGTATGCTTTCCAGGGTGTAGGCAGGGATTTGAGTCAGCAATTGTTGTACTCTCTCGCCGTATTTTACCAACTCCGGTTTGCACGTCTGATAGTCGCCGTTTACTTGGCTAACGACCAGTTGGGAGTCTCCGTATATGAGGAGGTTTTCGATTCCCATATCGACAGCGATCACAAGACCTGCTATCAAAGCTTCATATTCAGTTTCATTGTTTGTCCTCGGCTCTGTTAGGGAAAAGGCAAAGCGCATTATCCCTCTTTGTGGAGTCACGAAGATGAGGCCCACCCCTGATTTAATTATGGGGGAGTTGTGCTTTCGCTTCTTCATAGAAGATGCTCCGTCGAAGTAGAGTTCCCATCGGGTATCACTCCCTCCTTTCTCCTCGTCGATCGTGTCAAACGCGTGCTCGTCTGGCAGTTCGCAATTTAGGGGTGAATCGGCAGGTATCGGATGCTCAGCGAGGAAATCGGCGATGGCCCGGCCTTTCACTGCCTTGAGAGGACGATAAGTTATCGAGAACTCCATCAAGAGCAGGGCCCATTTAGTGAGTCGTCCTGTTAGTATGGCTCTTGACATAAAATATTTGAAAGGATCCACTTTTGATATGAGGTGGACCTCATGCGCCAACGCATAATGCCGGAGCTTCGTTATCATAAGGATTAACGTCAGGCAGTGTTTTTCGATAGGGGAGTAGTTGCTTTCTGCCCCCAGGAGAACTCGACTCAAATAGTAAAAGGTTCTCTCTTTCCCTCGGTCATTTTCCTGTGCCCATAGCACATCTAAGGAACCTTCAAGGGTTGTCGTGTACAGGATGAGGGGCTTTCCCTTGACCGGAGCGGTCAGCACCGGCAGATTCTGCAGGTATTGCTTGATTTCGTCCAGTGCGCTTTAGCATTTGCGATCCCAAATGAACGGGGTTCCCTTCTTCATTAAATGACTGTAGGGGCGGCATTTGCCGGAGAGGTTGGCTATGAATCGTCGGATATATGCGAGCTTTCTTTGGAGAGACCGCAGTTGTTTCAGAGTCCTTGGCGGAGGCATTTTCATGATCGTCTTGATCTTCGACGGGTCTATTTCGATGCCCCGGTGTCGTACGACGAACCGTAGAAATTTTCCTGAGGAAACTCCGAACGCGCATTTGAGAGGGTTCATCTTCAGATTGTATTTCCATAGACGTTGGAACACTATCTTCAGATGTTCCTAATGTTCCTCGTACGATTTGCTTTTCACTACGAGGTCGTCAATATAGCATTCGACGATTTCATGTATGAGGTCATCGAAAATCTTCGTCATGGCCCTCTGATAGGTGGCGCCGGCGTTCTTCAGGCCGAAGGGCATCACTTTGTAGCAGAATATGCCCAAAGGGGTCCAGAAAGCGGTATGCTTTTGATCTTCGGGATGCATCTTTATTTGATTGTACCCCGATGAGCCGTCCATGAAGGAGAAGACTTCATGAGTGGACGTGTTGTCTATCATCAGCTCGATGACAGGTACTGGGAATTCATCCTTTGGGCAAGCTTTGTTGAGGTCTCGAAAGTCCACGTAGATGCGCACCGTCCCATTTTTCTTCATTACTAGGACAATGTTAGCAATCCAGTCGTGGTATTGAACTTCTTGGACAAAGCCAGAGTCGATTAGCTTCTTGACCTCGGCGTTGATGCTCATCTCAAGTTCGAGCCGCATTCTTCTCGGTGCTTGTTTGATTGGCTTGACGTCCGGGGATATCGCCAATCTGTGCACGGCTATTTCCGGATCTAGTCCCAGCATCTCGGAGTAGTTCCATGCGAAACAGTCTTTATACTGCATGAGCACGTCTTTGAGCGTAGCCACCTTCTCTTCAGGCAATAGCTCACTGACGAACGTAGGCCATGGGTCGTTTGCCGTCCCCAAGTCAATTTTATGAGGTTATCTGCAGTAGTATGTATCACATCTTCCAGCTCTTTTGGTGCTGGTGGAAACTCTGAGATCACTTCGTCATCATCGTTTTCGAAGCACCAGGGGAAGTCAGCCATATCCTCGCGTACTCCCTCTTCTGACATCGTTATCACGTGACAGGTGCGAGATCGCTTCCAAGACCAATGTTGATCCGGCTCTACTCTCACTGCATACATGGCTTTCGGTTCATGCTTCTGTGGCGGGGTTACCCTCCAACTGCTGGATAGAGCAAACCTTCCTTGCTGATACTGGTCTTCTACCCAGTCTTAGAATAGAAGCAGTCTTCAAGAAGATGTCCTATCGCTCGATGATAGGAGCAATAATCCAAGTGATGAACCTCCTTTTCTTGATCGTGGTGTTTGGATTCCGGGAGTATCATCATCTGATGTTTTATCAAAAGATCGAATATCTTCCTTGTCTTGTCTTGGGGAAAAGAATATGTTCGACCCATCTTCTTTATAAGAGATGGATCCCGGCTGCTCAATTCTCGATCGCGTGGCTTCTTGGACCCGCTTGGCCGCTGTCGGACATTTTTTCCATTCTTTAATTTGTTTTTGCCTCCGCGTCGGGTCTTTTGTATGACGGGCTGGTGACGAAGAGCATCGTCATTCTCCGCAGCCTGCTGAAGGAGGTGCTGCATCCTGGCTTTCTCGTAAATGGCCATTTCACGGTTGTGGTCATCCCGGACCTTTTAACCCGCTTCCCTTATTAGCTTTTCCATCTGTTCCTCAAACGACGGACTCGGCATTTTTGTGGCAGGATCTTGTTCTGGTTCAACTACAGTGTCTTCTAACAGAGCGTCCCCTTCTTCATCGAAGTCATGTATAATATAGAAGCCGTAGAATCTTTTCCGTTTCTTGGATTGAGCATATCCATACCCGATCGTTTCCATTCTCCCGTTGAGCAATTTTTGCTGAGTTCCGGGAACGTTCCAGATCCTGTTGTAGAACTGAGCTTGTCGAGCAGTCTGTTTGAAAGGTACGCCTTGGCGCCTCAACAGCCTTTTTAATCCTTCTGTGTAGTATCTGGGCACGGATGGGATAGAGTCTGTCAAGTGTAGAATCGGCACCATGCCAAATTTCTTTCTCCACTTTGGTTTCCGCGGATCGATAAAAGAGCATCGCCTTTTCATATTTTCGCCTGGGAGGGATGTAGAACATCTGCAATTCTTGCACACAGTAGGTATCGAGTACGTCGAGCTCTGTGTAATGCTCTTGCGGAACCATGGCGATCTGCAAACTTTGATCATCTCCAATGAAGGCTTGCACTGGTGGACGAGCCGAGAATACGGCATTGACCTCGTCTTCAGAGTCATACCAAAGGCTAGAATAGAGGTCGACGGTCCCGATTTGTTGTATTAGGACGGTCTCGAATAGACTATCTCTTCTTCCTCCTCGGTATCACTCCCGAAGTCCGGAATAGTGGTGACAGCTTTTTGCTTGTCCTCCGGTTTATAGAATCTTTCCGTGTCTTCAAAGTCTGGCAAAAAATATTTTGCGTCCTCATACTTTCGGACTTCGTTTACGGAGAATGGGTTCAGCTCCCCTGTCACGGTATACTCAAGACCATCCTTGAAATACTTCATACACTGATGTTGTGCAGAAGGGATGATGTTGTACTCGTGTAACCAAGGCCTGCCGAGCAAAGCATTGTAACATGTCTTGGCGTCAATGACGTGAAATTTGATGTCCGTGATGAGCAGCCCAAAGCATAATGTCAGTATCACAGACCCGAGCATCCGTGATGACTGGGAGTCAAACCCGGAGATGGTAATTTTATCACGAGCGAGGTGCTGAACGCTCATGCAGATTTCCTTCAACACTCTTACATTGAGGAGGTTGACGGAGGACCCATTGTCAACCAGGATTTTGCCTATCTTGATATCATGACAGTATCCAGAGATATAAAGGGGATGGTTATGCTCGTACGTCCCGAGGAGGAGATCTTCATCGCCAAAGGTGATATCGGCCGTGTGCACTTCTTCCAGTTCGTCCTTCATCTTTTCTTCAGTGAGGAAAGATTGAAACTAGTCAAGCTCTTGTAATGCCTTGATCAGAGAATCTCTTGCCTCTTTGGATAGCAGAAGGGCGTCGAGAATACTTAGTTGTGATGGTATCTTCCTCAGGTGTGCCAGAACGTTGTAATCCACCTTATTTTTCTTAGGCGGGTCCTTGGCTGCAAGCTCTTCGACGACTCGATCATCGAGGGAGATATCCTCAGGGACCTTTTCTTTCCCCTTATCCTTTTTGTTCGATCCCTTGTTTGTGGGTCCGAGATTCTTTTCAGGTAGCGTGCGATTGCGCGGCTGAATATTCTCGCAGCTCTTCATTTCTTCCTCATTTCCTGAGGTAGATTCTTTGAAGAGAGGGCCGAGAGCCATTTCTTCTTCCGAATCGCTCCCGAAGGTGAGAACTTGTGATCTCCTGCCATCAACCATATGACAGTTGCCGGCAGCTCTTCCACGTTCGTCTTTCGTATTTTTCCGCTGTCGACGAGCTTCACGCTTTATCCTCTTGAAGCATTGCCTGTGAGCGACATACCCTTGCCACCAATTTTTAAAGGCGTTGCATTCTTCAGTAGGGTGTGCAATCCTTTGATGATATAATCAGAAGTTAAGATGTATGTCCTCTTCGTTAAGGTATATCCTATCTGAAGTGTTTCCTTCAGAGGGTGGCAGCTTCATTCCCATCGATATGGCTTTGGCGAACATTTTCCTTGTCTTGAACCTGCTTTTATTTGCGGCGGATGTGTTTTGATCTGGTGGGAGTGTTTTAACCCTTTCGTCCAGTCGCCGGCATTTGGCTTTTTCAAATATAGCCATTTCGCGCTCTCGGTCGGCTTTGCTTTTCAGAAGAGCTTCGTTCAGGAATACGTCAATCATCTCGTCTGACGGTCCTAGGCGTTCTTGTTCAAGATCTGCCCCCAGTTTCTCTGCATCAGGAGCTTTTTCACCATCTATTGACGAGATGAGAGATCGTGTGACAGCTCACCACATAATCCTCAGGTTCATCTGACGAGTCTTCTCCTTCATCATTTCCGTCCTCAAGGATGTGGTTGAGAAATTCTTGAAGTGTGACCGGGATTCGCGCCTTCTGGTTATATTCTTCCAGCGCGTCAATATGTTTCTGCAGGTCCGTGCGCTTGTCATCAAGCTTCACGGGCTTTCTGGTCTTCTTCTTCTTCTTTGAAGACTTTGACGGCTGGGTATGAGCGTTTTGATTATCGCTACCCATTCTTGGAGTCAGGCGTGGTTTCAGCATTCCCTCGATGACCTCGGGTTCTAGCGAATTTTTCCACCTGATCGCCGGGCATGTTTGGAGATCCTTCAGCATTCTTTTCGTCTTGGCTGAAAGAGCGACGTCCCATGGAGCTCCTTCTACAAAAGAGCATGATGCCCCCGGCGTGTCCCCCCTTTTAAGAGCGTGCGGCTGAGGCGGGCTTACTTTCCAGTTCTCGGACAGTGCGAATTTGCCCTGTTGGTATTGATCTTCAATCCAGCCTTTGAAGACGAAGCAATCCTCAATTGGATGGCCTACCACTTGGTGATTGGGGAAATAGTTGGGATTATTGGCCTCACCGGGTTGCAATGGGCGTTTTAGATCCGGCAAGGTGATGAGCCTGTTGCGCACCGCCAGCTCGAACAATCTCTTCGTTTTATCCCGGGGAAATGAATAAGGGCGCTTCAGTTTCTCATTGAAGAATCGTCGTCTTTCATCTTGGCGATCGGTTGGCTTTGGACCACTGGACTGTTGCTGAGTATTAGCGACGAAGGTCGCTTTCTCTTTCTCTTTTTCATTTCGAGATTCCAGCTTCGAAGAAGATGGTCTATGACCCATCTGATCCATTTGGGCTAGCTTGTCAATTAAGGCCTGGAAAGTAGTTGGCTTGAAGAACATCATGAACTGGGATATGGTCTCCTGCGGATCAAGAGTACCTACAAACATGCCTATCGCAGGCGCTTCTTCGATGCACTGCTCGCACTTCAACCATAGATTCCGCCACCGTATCGCGTATTGCACCTATATTTCACCTGGCTTTACTCTAGCATTAATTAATGCGGTGATTGGGGTGCGTTCGCTAGCGCTTGCGAAATACTGGGTGAACAGTAATTCCATCTCCGTAAAAGTTTTGACGGAGTCATTGGGAAGCTCTGAGTACCATTCGAACGTCGTCTCTGCCAAGCTGCCGACGAATTGGCAAAGCAGTAGCTTATCATCCCCTCCCGTGTTGCCGCAGAGAGTCCTGAACTGAGCGACATGTTGATAGGGATTGCCTATTCCCTTGTACACATGGAATTTAGGAATCGTGTATCCTGGCGGGTACTTTATTTGATCATACCAACCTGGCCAGCCGCTTCATTCACTTGATGAGCTCGTATTTGTTGAGCTATATAATCATCGAGCGTGGCTTTGGAGATAGTCTCCTCCTTGGCTGCTGACAAAGACGGCAGAGGATTTAATGTCTCTCCTCTATCATCTTCAATTATTACTGGAGGATCTTCGACTGGAGGTTCCGGCTGGATCATCATGCCCACCATATCTTGGAATAGAAGGGCCATCTGTTTTATGTTGACCGCTTGTTCGGTGGCCTCTTTGTCCTTCTTCTCAAGTATTCTCCGAAGAAATCCGGCATCAGTTTCCTGCTCATGACGCTGTTCTGAGGACGTCTCTGGGCTTGCTTTTGGTCCTGTGAGTGCGGCCATGGCTGTCAGCATCTCTTGGAGCTTTTGCTGTTGTTGCTCCTGAACCTTAGTCACTGATCGCGTAAGCGGTTGATGACCTGTGGAGATACGGCTATCCTCTTTCCCGGATGCCATATAGACGGTATGCACCACCATGCCCCCAGATTTGGGGCGTTTAGGCTCAGTGCCCTTGACATTTGTCGCAGACACGGGGATTTTCTCCGGTCTCCTCTTTTTGTTGTCTGGTGAAGTTAAAGGGGCCGTTGCAGTGGGCACCCAGGTAGACGACACCTTCTGTGGTACGACGGAGTGGCCCTTCTCTTGCCGAACCTTCATCTTCTTCGGTCGGCGGGAGTAATCTTGATCAATCACCGAGTCTTGGACTTGACGCCAGACCTTGTAAATTTTAGAGGACAGATGCTGAGGGGGCTGTTCAAGCTTCGCCTTTGTGGCATTCTCTATAGGTGGAGGAGATCTCTTCAGCACGGCCGTCGGGGAGTTCTTGCGCACCCTCCTGAGTGGTTAAAAGTTGTTCCCAGTTGGAACAACAGCATCAATCTCCTCCGTTGGAGCTGGCGGGGTAAGTCCTGATGGGGAATTGCCCCCAGCTTTCCTCACTCGGCGACATCGAGCATGTCGTGCGGCCGGGATCACCACCGTTGTTGGATGAGCTTCCTCTTGCCCCTTACTTTGAGGAGAGACTGTTATTGGCGCTTGCCTGTCGAAGACTGACATCCATTGAGAAGAGATAGTCAGTCTTGCAAAGGCCGACTTTCGAACATGGGAAACAGCCTTCATGACTTTGCCTGGAACGGGAGCTGAAACGATCAGTCTTGCAAAGACTGACTCCTTAGCAGGGGAAGCCGCACTGACGACTTCAGGGGCAGGAATGGCTATCCGCTTCGAGATAATCTCTTCAGGAATTGTGGGCTTCTTCATGGGCCCATCTGAGCTTCGGCCCAGTCTGTTGAAAGCAGAGGCAGTGGACTTGGACGACCTGTTGAGAGGGACCGCAGTAGTTGCAAGCCGATCAAATACCGACTTCTTCGGAGCTTTTTACGATGGTACAGGAGCGCTGAAGCTTGTTAGCGGGATCATGGTCCCGAAAAATAGCCCAGTGGTAGCTTGGGTCACTTGTTCCACCGGCATGGCGAAGATGGAGGCCGCTTAGGGCCCGTAAGTCACTCCTCCGGATAGGACGGAGTGAGAGTTGCAGTTGCAGTTAGTGCAATTTGAAGCCATTGATCTTCTTTTTTCTGCACGAGAGCAAAACCAAATCTTAGTACCTTGAACCCAAGGGCAACCATATTAAATCGTGATTCGTTCGTGAACACGACACACGAAGTGTGGAGTGGAAAGAGGAAAAGGTCCCACCAGGCGTGCCAGAATCTGTTCTCCGCCGAAAGACACGACCGGGACGTTGGGACGTCCGGCCTGAATTTCGAGTGCAGATGCTATTTTGTGCTATCCATCCACCTCTCCGAAGATGCCAAGTTGATTTATGACACCATGTATCGAAGGTTTAAACGGATGCGGCCGATGTAGGAGATTTCGTCAGATTCCCCCTCGATGAGGGGTTTTTGATTGTAGGGACGCTCCTTCCTGCAGGCGCAAGCCCCTGCAGTTAATTACGCTACCGCATCGCGGTAACCACTTTCTCCTTCTCCAGATTGTCACTTCGTGTCATGTGTGTTTGTTTTGTTTTTGGATGCCCGTGGATTGTATACGGAGACTAATTTATGTTGTCACCCGTAGGGCGTGGATTAGTCCAAATCCGTATTTTCTTAGATTTGGATTTGGGTTGGGTTTAAGAATCGTTAATCTCATTTGAGACTAAGATCAACTTAAACGTTTGTTAAGAATACGTTAGTCTAATTTTAGACTAAGATCTACTTAACAGGATCATTTAGATCCCACAAAAGAGCATTTGGGCTCTATTGTTTTAGTTTAGGGACTTTGCGGTCCAAAGGTTTAAGGACATTATAGTCCATGAGTTTAAGGACCCCACAGTCCGTAGTTTAAAGACATCATGGTCTGTAAAGTTTAAGGACATCATAGTCCATGAGTTTAAGGACCCCACAGTCTGTAAAGTTTAAGAACATCATAGTCCATGAGTTTAAGGACCCCACAGTCCGCAGAATATCTGGTTGTCGGGACCCGTCACCTCTCTGAAGACGTTGAAGGATTACAACGACAAATATCAGAGGAGTGAAGAGATGTACCCTTGAACCAATATTGGTTGGGGGATCTGTAGTCCAATTTGGGACTAAGATCAAAGATATATGAGCACATGGGCTCAATTAATCTGAGGTAGGGTTCTGTGGCCACTTTGGACTCGGCCCATTTGGTTAAAATGTTAAACATTTAACAATGCTGAGCATTAATTTGGGCTATGACAATCTTTTTGTCTTTTATTGAATGCTGAGCATTCATTATGGCTGCGGGCTTTATTTATAGAATAGTTTATGTTATTTTAGCGCACACGTGAGGAGCACGTGGCGCGGTTGGCGCTTTGCGCCAGTCAATGAGCGCAGTGCGTTTATTGTGAAGTAGCGCACATATGAGGAGCACGTGGCGTGCTTGGCGCTGAGCACCAGTCCAAAGAGCGCAAAGCGCTTCTGTTTAAGTAGAGCACACGTAGGGAGCATGTGGCGCGCTTAGCGGTGAGCGCCAATTCAAAAAGCGCAATAGCGCACATGTGAGGAGCACGTAGCGCGCTTGGCGTTGAGCGCCAGTTCAAAGAGCGCAGTAGTGCACACGTGAGGAGCACGCAGCGCGCTTGGCGTTGAGCGCCAATTCAAAGAGCGCAGAGCGTTTCTGTTTAAGTTTGGAGCGCTAAGGCTCTGCAGCGCTGTGAGCTAGATTTGGGGCGCTGAGTCGCTCTTCTTTAATTGGAGCGCTAAGGCTCTTTTTAGGCAGTTTTGCGCCCTGAGAATTAAATTCTCTCTATAAGAGACTTTTTCTCATGGATCTAAGAACAAAGATCTTATTTTTATAGGAGATGTTTCAATCTCTTATGTTTTTGGTGAAAGGCTCTACCTTTATGGATCTATGATCCTAAGAGAATTGAATTATTTCCCCCTTTTTATAATGAGATATTATGATCTCTGAAAGACAATTTATCTTATAGATCTATGATCTGAAGAAGATTAAGTTCTTCCTCTTATTTTTTTATGAGGAGATGAAAGACCTTGGTCTTATAGATCTATGACCTTAGAAAAAGAAGTAAATTCTTCTTTTTATATGAGATGATTTCATCTCTCTGTTCTTTTTTTTACCTTGAAGAAAGTTTTCTTCTTCTGAGAGGTTGCTCTTTGTCTTTGAATTTCTCAAAGTTTATGGGGGGGTTCCTCTATTTTTCTTTATATATCAGACTTGAAGTCTTGGGGCCTTTATATAGTGAAGGCTGATTTATTGAATCGGTTGAAAAGATATTTTCTCTAATTGATTTGGGAATGTTTCCCCTGTTGGATCTTTGATCCAAGGGCTTCTGATTTACAGAAGGCAATCTTCTTGTTTTTAACAAGATTGGGAAATCTTTTCCCATATAAAATTTATTCTGTATTTTGGTGATTTTTTAATCACCATTGGATCATTGATCCAACGGTGCTCTGATTTTCAGAGCACAATCTTTCCTGTTTGGAAAGATTCCGAGGAATATTTTCTCAAGAGAATTTTATTCTGGTCAATTGATGATTTTTAATCATGTTCGTTGGATTTTTGATCCAAGGGCCGAGAACATTTTGTTCTATCGCTAGCGCTCACGTGCTTTGCACGTGGTGCGCTGCGTAGAATGCAGCGCTCTTAGCGCTAGTGTAATACTGGCCCTTTTTGTACGTCTATACCCGTATTTTCTTTTTCACCTATAAAATTTTATCTATAACTATTCATTATTTTAAATTTTCCAATCTATTTTAGTTCTCCACTCCCCTATTTTATTTCCCAGCCGGTCTCTTCATTTTGTTTTACTTATTATTTCTGTTCCGGCCTAACCCACTTTTTTCCTCAGCCCATTTATCCTAGTGAGCCCATTCCCTATTTATTAAATTTAAGTTTTCCTATTATTCTTAAAACCCCAGCCTATTCCATTTTTTCATATTAAAATTTTAATTCTAGCCGAGCCCAGCTCCTCAGCCCAAATTATTTGGAAAATGGAATTTCTTTCTATTTTTGCGAGCCCAGCAGCCGGCCCACTTCCAATAATTTTTAAATCCTTTTATCTTAATTTTTATTCCGGCCCACCCTATATTTTTTCCCATCATATTCTCTATTTTCTTCAGCCCCGGCCCAAGCCCGCAGCCCGCTTCACCCATGACCCGACCCGCCAGCAACAGTGCACCTCCCCAATGGCTATTTCTTTCCCGCGCGTTACTCCCCACGATCCTCGCCGTCTTCGTCGCCAACGCTCGCGAGCGTTACTCCCCACGACGTGCACGCCCCATGACCCGCTCGCCTCCAACGACGCGCGACCCCTCGCACTCCCCGTATCCAACTCCTTCTCAGATCTCTCTCTCTTGCAAACCCAACCTCAACCCACTGCCTCCAAGCTGCAGCCACTCCCCTCGACGACGACGATGACGAACCTTCTCCTCCTTCATCGCCCCACCCTAACCTCCTCCTAAAACCCTCACCTTCACTTTCTCCAACCACCACTAAACCCACCCCCGCACACCGAGCTCGACCACCCGACACTTCCACATCGGCGAGCTCCCCATCACATCGTCAACGCCTCTGCACCCTCTGCGTCGTCGTCATCTCTCTCATTCCTCTCTCACTCTGTTTCTCCCCCTCCCTCATGGTGTATCTCTCTCTCTCTCTCTCTCTCTCTCTCTCTCTCTCTCTCTCTCTCTCTCTCAGTTTTCCCTCTCTCAGTTCTCCCCCCCCCCCTCTCTCTCTCTCATTTCTCTCTCTCCATCGACCACCACCCTCACCGTCAAGACCCCAGTAACTAAGCCATCGCTGCCATACTCAAGCTCCTAGCTTAGCCCAAGCTCCGAGGCCGAGCCAAGATCGAGTCGAGGCCCAACCTTGCTGTGTGTTCCTTACCACTGCTGCTGTACAATCCCGTGACGTGTCCAGGAAAGTCACCACTTGCTACATGCTACTTATTAATAATTTACAAATTATAATCGTATATATATCCCATGTCTTACCTTGTGTTAAATATTACAACGTAACTGTTCGATGTGAGTTCTCATAGGAAATTATCATTTAACTTGACGGAACTAAATGGTATTGTTTGGCCCGTATGACTGTAGACCTAATGTGTGAATTTCGTTGGATAATATGCCCGATAATGACTAAAACGACTACCCCCAAGTTTACCCGTAAAACTGAAATTTTCCCGTACCTAAAAACCATTAAAATCGCCATAAATTGTATACACACTGGAACGACGTGATCGAGGGCTTAAATCGAAGCCGACTCGACAAACTATAACCCTATACTAGTTTCCAGATATTCCTGTACTCAAACTGTGTTAATATTTGGATCGGAGATCGACTCTGGACTGCAGTCCATAACGACTCCAATTGTTGCTTGCTGTTCCGTAATGGGTACCACATGATTCCTCTAACTCGTAGATTGCGGAACTTTGCTGTTCATTGTAGATGAATCTGTTAGCTAGACATCAAAAGTGGTTTCATTCTGTTTTGTTATCGTTTGTTATTTAATCTATAATTTAATAGATCGGGACGCATAACAGTCCCAACAGAATCAGAACTGACATATTGGTATTGAATAGTGTATATCTCCTGACGTACAGATGCGATTAAAGATCCGTCTATTGCGTCAAAAACCTTACTAAAAACCCTAGATTTCATCTAACTGTAGCGTCGCTAAAATCTGATCCCAATTGGGATTAAAATGCATTGCGAAACGGATTTCTGATTCTGAAACCAGATTTCCAGCCGTGAACGCTTGAAATGAAATGGCTATAAATAATGACTCTGGAATCCGATTAACATGAAACTAAATTCGATGGATAGATAACTGAACATACTAATTATTACTTGTTTATTGTTTCGCTAAACCGTACACGTTTGATTTATGATAATTTATGCAAGTGGTAGATTGTTGATTCATGACATCCTAAACATGCTTTATATATTGTTTACGCATCATATCTTACACCTGTCATTGCATTGATAACCTAGTGATAACGTGCATTTGCCCAGTGTTAGATTTCAGTGATGATTGTGGCAAGTACGTCAGTATTCGTGTATAAGTGATTAAGTGAAAGTGATACGTACTTGTACACAATCAGTGAATCTTATTATTCTATTGCATTGTCGACGTCTGTGGGATGCGTGTACGTGTGACTATAAGTGGTATGGGACACTTATGGAAGCGCTTGCACGGGTGTCACAGATAAGGTACCAGACACTGCCATTTATCTTAGGTATTAGTCGGTACGTGCTTGATGGAGGTCCTGCCTCCAGTTCTCGCGCAGACTTGTCACGGATTGATTAGTATTTGGGGTTATGGTTAGCGTTTGATGTAGACCACGGGGTGTGGGTTAGTTTGAGTGTGAGTTCAACGGAATCTCGGGAGTCCCATGCCGGCTTATATATTTAGGGAGATATATGGAGATTTACAGGGTATGTGATTATCACCGTGATATACATGTTGGGCACGTGGTCCCTTGCCCTTGGGTTCTACCCTTGGGTGGAGGACACTCACGAGTGGTTGACTCTCACACTTGGACTGATGATAGGCTTAGTGACCTGTACAGTGAGACTTAGAGACTGATAGGGATACAGGCATTGATATATCTTACATACTGTGTTGACATATGTGGCATATCATTCTACTGCTTTTATTGTTCCGCTGGATTGATTACTGCATGTTCATACCCATACTGCCACTGATCTACTGTTATAAATATACTTGTCATCACTGTTAGAATTGTCACATGATTTTATATATATTATATTGCTATTGTGTCGCTCTGACGACCTGAGTATGCATGCTCAGTGTGAGGAGAAGATTTAGCTTGGACCAGGACTAGACGTATATCACAGATACCTCGACTTGCTATCCAGAGTTATATCCCATTTGTCTCCCCTCTGGTCAGTTCTTTACATTGTTTCATTCAGTTACTGCATTTCTCATTACCTGCGCATCATTTACTATTTACCATGAAAAAACTAGAAGCCGAAGTGTGACTACGGCAGGACCCTTCCTTGACCGTAGGGGCATGGCTGGCCTTGTCTGCCCCTCGTATTCCGTATTTTGGGAAGCGGGGCGTGACAGCTAGCGCCCACGTGCTTTGCACGTGGTGCGCTGCTTAGAGTGCAGCGCTCTTAGTGCTAGCGCTCACGTGCTTTGCACGTGGTACGCTGCTTAGAGTGCAGTGCTACTAGCGCTGCGCTACTTAGAGTGTAGCGCTCTTAGCGCTAGCGCTCACGTGCTTTGCACGTGGTGCGCTGCTTAGAGTGCAGCGCTCTCAGTGCTAGCGCTCACGTGCTTTGCACGTGGTGCGCTGCTTAGAGTGCAGCGCTGCTTAAAATACAGTGCTCTTGAGCGCTACAGCAGAGTCTTTGACTCTTAGTACTGGCGCTATTATGAAGCGCTCCTTCATTTCAAATTTCAAAATTTGAACAGATTTTTGCTCTGATTGGGGGAAACAATGGATTTATAACACTGTCGCATATTCTATCGCTAAATGGGATGAATTTGTTATAGCATTCTTTAAGAAATTTTATCCTCATTACAAGACTGCCCATATTCGAAGCGAGATTAACCAGTTTGCCCAACTTCCCAACGAACCCTTTTGGAAATGCTTTGAACGGTTTAAAGATCTTCTTGTCCAATACCCTCATCACGGAATCGATAGATGGCAACTTTGCCGAATTATATATGAGGGTGTTAATCCAGCAACAAAATAAATGCTAGAAACTATTTGTCAATATCATTTCATATCAAAAGACGATGGCGAAGTATGGCAATTTCTGGAAGATCTCGCTGAACAAACCTTACAATGGGAGAGCACTA
Source organism: Agapanthus africanus (assembly GCA_030015575.1). NCBI lineage: Eukaryota > Viridiplantae > Streptophyta > Magnoliopsida > Asparagales > Amaryllidaceae > Agapanthus > Agapanthus africanus. The sequence goes on along the minus strand of JASDDO010000014.1, from coordinate 612,699,360 downwards.
GACCAATATCTTCTTCATCTAAGGCAGGTATCCATCAGCTCGACGTTTTCATCGCAGTGAAAACCGAAATAGCCGCGATACAAAAGAAACTCGAAGCTATAGAAAATAAATTCTTTTCAGTCTCCCTAAAACAAGTTACGCTCTGCAAAACCGTGCGTGGTTGCTGTTTTGACCCATCCTATTTAACGGAAGAGCGTCCTTTGAATCCTCCGTCTCAAGGTCATAAACAAATTAATGCTGCTTTTCAGCAACAACTTAGAAATGACCCTTATTCATCCACATATAATGAGGGATGGAGGAATCATCCTAATTTTGCTTGGAACTAGAAACAATCTCAAAATCAAAATTAGTTCCCAAGCAAAAATAACTATCAAAGGCCTCCCCCACAGCAACAACAGCCACCACACCAAATTCAGCAACCCTTTCAACTGCAATTTTTTCAAAATCCGGCCAACAACTTTGCTCCTTATAATAATATTTCGACGGCCGATACCAATAAAATCTCTGCACTCGAACGAAACTTAGAAACGTTCATTAAACAATCCACGTAAACGACGGGTAATTTAACGCATTCTATCCAAACATTAGTGCAACACACTGGTTCCCACGGTGAAAGTATAAAATCGATAGAAGCACAAATTGTACAGTTAAATGCCGCGATGAGTGAGGGAGAGAAAGGGAAACTTCCATCTCAAACTCTACCAAATCCCGGCCACTCACAAAGCACAAATCTCATCCTTCAAAATCATAATGTGAGTGTTGTAACTACGTTGAGATAGGGAAGAGTGCTGAATAACAAAGTGGTGAACAAGTTGAAGTTGATGACATTGATGAAATTGATGAAACCCTGGCTACTACTTCTATTCCTACTTCGTCTAATTCAACATCTTCTTCCGAGCCTATTCTCTGTTTTCCACAAGGCTCGAACTCTCACCTCACTTCCTTGAAGGAAGTACCATCTACAACTATCCCAAATCCAATTTTGGGATCCATTCCATCCCCACAAACTTCTCCTCAAATGTTGGACCCAGCCCTTATTGATAAACCTCATTTTCCAAACAGGTTAAGAGACAACAGACCAAGTCCCCAAATAGAGAAGATTGTGAAAATTTTTAAACAAGTTAACATAAATATTCCTCTGCTGGATGCTATCCAACAAGTTCCATCCTATGCGAAAATTCTAAAGGATTTGTGCACTAGGAAAAGGAAAATTCAAGTGCCTAAAAAAGTTTTATTAGCAGGTAATATGAGCAATTCTCTTACCCAGTTGGTGCCCACAAAACGTAAGGACCCCGGTTGTCCTACAATATTTATAACTATTGGGGGTAAAAATATCAATCGTGCTCTACTCGATTAGGTGCTAGTGTTAATTTACATCCGTATTCTGTTTATGAGCAATTAGTCATAGGAGAGTTGAAACATGTGCACTGCACTCTTCAGATGGCCGATCGGTCTATCACCCAATCTAAGGGTGAGCTAGAGGACGTGTTGATCAAAGTCGGGGAATTTATATTCCCTGTGGACTTTATAGTTATAGATACACAGCCTGTGGCCAACCCACGGAACCAAATTCCGGTGATTCTAGATCGACCTTTTCTAGTAACTTCCAACGCGATAATCAATTGTCGTAACGGTACAATGAACCTATCTTTTGGGAAAATGACAATTGAGCTTAACATCTACAAGTTAGGAAGTCAACCCTCTGAACCCTATGCTCATATAGTTGATGTATGTTCTGTCGACAAGATAGCTTCTGACAGTTGCGAATTTGAGGAGCTTCACGATATAAATCTTGATGCCACTAGTGCATCATTGCTTGATCCTGCTATTTATTATACACGTGAGGACCCTTCTGTCGACAAGTCCACACCTAAGTCCAAATCCTTTGACTTGTTGAATAATTTAGTCGAGCTATCCGAGTATCATACCTTTCTTTCCAATAAGAATATCATTCGGAATATCGATGGAAGTTTTGAAGACATTTTTGCCGAAGAACTCGCATTCCTAAAAGATATGGATGTTGTGATGAATCAACCTCCACAAAAGAAGTTGAACCGCCACCCCTTTTTCTTATCAAGTATGAGAATGCGAATATTCCACCTACTCCTTGTCTTTCACATTCGCGTTTTCATACACCATCACTGTTTCGTCTCTATCAACCGAGACGGAAACCGGTTCAATTACACTTCTTATCTCCACCCCACTTCTTCATGTCTATCTGTGACATGATCTTTTACTAACCATGGTGTCATATTGATAAAATATTCGAATGGTTGGTGTTGACTTTTGGTCTTTGTAAACCTTTGCATAGACCAATAATTTTACCCCCCTCTTATGATTTTAAATGCTTAAAACACAGTTTTAATTAAGTTTGGGGGGAGAAAAATATTTTGGCTCTTGAAAGAAAAATAAATTTTTACACAATTGCAGGCCAAAAATAAGTTTGGGGGAGGATTTCACTGTCATTACTTTTGTCCCCTTTTGTTAATAATTGAGAACTTTTCCTCCTAAGTCTACAGGTCTTAAGCTTAAAAGGTGATATCGGTGAGGACACTGCTGCAAATAGGTTTGGGGGAGGTTTGTGCTTATTCACGCATCATTTTGCATTATACTAAATAAAAGCACTAATTTTTTTTCATTTTGCATTATACTAAATAAAAGCACTAAAATTTTTTGATAATAAAAGTTAGAAAGTGAAAAATATATATGAAAGATAGAAAGAAATTTAAGAAAAGTAAGAAAATTAGATGTTTTAAAACGAAGCTAATAATAGGTAGTCATGAGCTGTTGTCCCAAGGGCTAGTAAGTTGAAGGGAATCACTAATCTGTGGATAGAAATAAGTCTGAGAAATAACCCAATTCTTGAGTCCAAACTTCTGAACGTTGATATCCTACTATACGCATTTGCACACATCTTGAAACATGGGATAGTAAAGGATGCCTTGAAATGCTTTTATTTAAAAGCCTTAGTATGAAGAAAAAATATATGAATAAACAAAATATAAATGACGCATAAAAAATAAATGGTGAAGAAAATGAACATTGGTTTTGTAATTACTTAAGGCAGCAAAAAAAATATAGCGAGGGTGCCTTATCACCTAGTGCCTTAGACCAACTGGTTTGGGAGTCACTGCTAAGCCTTAGGTGTTGCAAGACTAGGATATTGCTAATTACACCTTAATGAGTGAGCACATTTAGTAATCGGTTGGTTAGTATCTCAAGAAGTATTAACGGTCGCACAAAGAATATGTGAGCAATTCCATCTATAAAACATTTACCGACTAAAAAGTACTAAGGAAGATGGATAAGAGTATGATAGCTTGAATTGAATTCTCTAAGTGTAGAGATGTCTTTTACACACATGTAGGGGTATATGATTGATATTTAGAAGAAAGGTATGGAGGAAGACTAAAAGCGATGTTTTATTGAGGGATGATATGATTTCTGATATCTTTTCCTGACTATTAAGATAGAGCCCATGGCAACTAAAATGCTAGTATAGTTTGAAACTCTCATTTTCAAGTTCTTTCTTTTATAAGTTCCTTATCTTTGTATGTAATTTTCATCCTTTCTTTTATTATGGGATTTTGTGGGTGTAATCTACTGAAAACCCTCAGGAGACAACACTCCTCCTACTGGGGGCACCTAGAGGTTTAAAGGCTTATTGCACGTGCTAAGTGCAATCGTGTTGCCTACGAAAGTATGCTAGTTAGGTTTTTCTTTTTTTTTCTTTTATAACTAGTTTGCTCGGGACGATCAAAGATAAGTTTGGGAGTATTTGATTAGTCTAAAATATTGCACATTTTAATGAACATTTTTTCTACTTTTATTAAGTGCTAAAAGGTGTTAATTGTAAATAGAGAACATATGTGGGTTTATTTGTAAAAGATTATTATCATATGTTTCTATATTTATAATTAATATAATAAGGGAAAATTATGAATATAATATTTAAATGAAATATTAGTAATTAAAATATGCACATCATATCAAATATTTCTAATCAATATTCTTAAGATTTAATATCATATAAATGATTAGAATAATATCTCAAAAATACCAAATGCTACTAATACTTTGATTTGTGATATTGTGCAGATATTAGCTCAGGTCTGGAATCCAAGTAAGAGATCCAGATCAAATCGGGATATCGGAACCAAATCTGTCAAAATTTAGAAGCAAATCGAGAAATCTAGCAACGGTAGAGACTCAGAGTATTATTTTCAGAATCTAGACATCAAAAGGATCTCCAAATATCAACACAAAATACCAGGAAAAATTATACAAACCTAGTTCCACCAAGTTGCGGCTGAACCGCGGCCAAAGGAGGCAATATGCGGCGGAACCGCGGCCAAATCAGAGCCGTCGGATGTGAGATTTTGTAGATTTGATCCTAACTGTATATCATCACATATGGAATTTAGGGTTTCTGGTTTCAAATACTATATAAAGGCCCGAGAGCTGTACATTCAAAATCATCACCTAAGAGATCAAAAGATCCACGTATCCGAGTGATCATCGTCTATTCGTCTACCTCCAACAAGAGAGAGATCTAGAGCAAACTAGGGTTTTTGTAATCGACTTTCTAAGGAGAATTGTAAATACAATAGTTGATTAATAAAGGTAGTTTTTAGTTTTAATTCTCTTTGCATTTATTTTCCGCATTTAATTTCTGCATTTGCTTTTCTGCATCTTCATTATACTTTCATTCACCTTCATCCTCTTTTCTAAGTTAACCATGAGCGAGTAATTCCTAGCTTGCTACGATTTGTAGGATAGGGTAGGATAATAGATGAGAAAACCTTTTAACTTCTTTTATACATTTTAAAGTTTATAAATTTTAGCAAAATAAATGCCAACCTTCTTATCGGGCGCGCTATCAGTTTATTGATAGTCACAACCACGATTTGAGATTGGTTGAACACTTGTTTTGTTAAGGGCTAGACATGAATATAGATCAATGAAAGGACAAGGGTTAGTGGTAGGGAAACCCTAGTTTCCTCCAAAAATCCTAATCTACATTTATCACTATCGCTCTAGTTTTAAACTATTAAAATATAAAAGGAGTCATTTTTAATATTCATCCATTAACTACCCAGTCTTATGAACCCTACAAGCCTTTTTATTATAAATTTTATATCCGTTTTAAAATATAACGACAAACAATCACCCATCTTTCATCAAATCGTCTAAAATAAGAAAAGCGTTCACGTTTCCCTATGGACGACCCGTACTCATCGCGGCTAGTTACTAGCGACACCGTCTTGATTGCGGTTACTTTACAAAACATTACTTTCTCGCACGATCAATCGGCGTCCGATCTCTTTTCTCCAATAAGATGTCTAGGTTCCTTCGAAGCGCTAAGATGTTAGCCTCGTCGTCAAAGTGCTCGACTCGAAAACTGGGCAAACCAATTTTCGCAGGGACCATTGCCTCGGTGCCGTAGCAGAGGCTAAACGGGGTTTCCCCTGTAGGTGTTTTTCTCGACGTTCACAATGCCCACAATACCTGAGGCAGTTTCTCAACCCAGCTGCCCTGTCTTCCCTCCAGGAGGGCTCTGAGCCCACGGATGACGCCTCGGTTTGCTACTTCGGCTTGCTCTTTGCATTGGGGATGCGCGACCGCAGAGAACTTCATCAATATGTGATAGTCGTTACAAAATTCTCTGATTTTGTCATTTTCGAAGTTAGTTCCGTGGTCGGTGATGATGCACCTCCTGATTCCGAATCAGGAGATTATATTATTTTGCAGGAATTTTATTGCAGAGGTGGCATTCAGTTTTATGATCGGCATGACTTCTATCCATTTTGTAAAGTAGTCTAAGGCTACAAGGATGTATTTATGTCCACGCGTGCCGGTGGAGAGCTGGCCAACCATATCCATCCCCCACTGTGCAAACGGCCAAGGGGAACTTAGTGGTGTTAATTCGGTAGTGGGGAGCCGAGAGATGCTGCTAAAGAGTTGGCAGTTCTTGCACCTTCTGACCAGCTTTCCTGTGTCTTAGTATATTGTCGGCCAGTAATACCCTTGCAACAATGTCTTTTGAACTAGACTGCGGCCCCCTGATGTGCTCCTCCGACTGTTGGAGATAGTGCCCTCAGAGTCAATTATTGGATCACAGGCACGTGATTGCAATGATTGAGGGAGGACCTATCCCGGTAGGACAGTCTTACTCGAGATGATAGTATGCTATCTGGTTTACCTTTATCATCGTGTACTGCTTCAGGTGACCTTACAGGTCGCTATTACACGCTGATAGAGCCCCTAAGATTCTTGCTTGACTGCCAGCAGTATGAGGGCGATCATATACGTGAGAGATGGCGGTCTATAAGCACATCCTTAAAAGGTCCCTAGTCGTGGGAGTTTCGAGACAGGGCATCGATTCTCCAGAGTAGACTAGTGTATACAGTCGAGACCCCGACGAGGGGCGGTGGCCGGTCTCACAAGCCACTGGTGTCAGTTGGTTCACCTAAGATGTATACAGGTGCTCATTGGGTTATGAGTACACCGGACAGGACTCGCCGGGAACATGCTAGTTGGTCTTATACTTGACGTCAGATAGCAGTTCCCTGGTGACATGTGTACAGGTTAGTTCATCGACCTGAGATCGTCATTTGTCTTGTGTGAGTTCCCACTGTACTTTGATTACTACCCTACCACGGCTCAAAGGAGTCGTGCAAACAGGTTTTAGTTGGGTACAGTCCCGAGCCACATGGAGGCAGTGAGCGGATCTGCAGAGGTTCTTCTCTCCCGGTATTGGGGGTGAGGTCGCGCTGTGTCTCGGAGAGCTATTACACAAAGCCCTCGGCCGAGGCAGGAGATTTACTGGTAGGTATTCCAGTAGTATCTCAGGGTGTTCTGGGCTACACTCCGACACGACTTGTACCGCTTTTGGGGGTCTGACTTTTACCAACCCCTAGGCCCGCCATGCGATACTCATAGACGAACGGACCGGACTGTACGGATATTGTCACTGACAGGCTCAGTAGGGTGTCAGGGTGAGTTCGCTCATCGACGTCCCTTTTGGTCAATAGCCGGTGGCCCGTCACGTATTGGCTAATACCTCTGACGTGCTAGTGGTTAAATCCACAGCCATAGTATTGACGAGTCTTTAGAGTCCACCACACAGACAGTTACTCAAGTTTCGGGCGAAACGCTGTAGAGGCCGTATGGAGATATGGCAGGGTCCGATCAGATACGTGCAGTATTGCACAGATCAGGATCGGACGGTTTGTACTAGAGGCCGTATAGATATATGGCAAGGTTCGATCAGATACGTGCGGTATTGCACGCATCAGGATCGAACGGATTTTACTAGCCGGCTTTGGTTTAAGCTCGATCCTAGTTTAGTACAGTGTAGATTTTGTCTCTTTGCATTTGTATTCAGTGGAAATACAAATGCGGGCATGTATATGCAGTAGCGAGGTTTTCCTGTAATTTATTACGGGATCAGTTTTCTGAAATTGCCAGTTTGCATTCCGTTCCGGCCGGTTTTCCTTTGTTCTTTCCCGGCCGGACTTTTCCGATGGAGGGGGTTTATTTGCAAGTGTGCAAATAATATTTTGTGGAGGGGTTTCTTGCTTTTGTGGCTTCATCATGAGATGCTTTTTCCATCTCATCCATTGCTTTTGTTATGATAAGATTAGATTAGAAGTTGATTTGATGATGTTATCATTACCTTTTGGATGTGGTCACCCATTGCTTTTACTACCATCACCTCTCTTCTTGGTTTTGGTTTTTTCATTCCCTCCACCATTCTCTAAAGGGGCCGGCCACATTTTCTAGGAAGGTGAGGAGAGGTTCATTTTGTATGAGGAAAAATTATCATCTCATTCCATGCTTGATAAATGAGAGCTCCACTTGAAAGTTCCATTCCATTCCTCCATCAAGGCAACTACAAACCCCATTGAGACAAAGCGCATTCTACACTACAATCTACAGCAAACCTTGGGCACGTCGACTAGCTAGCTTCGTGTCCGAGTTGCCTCGGTATTAAAGTGGGAGCCCGTAAAAGATGCAGACGATGTGGTGCCCTTTCGGCAAGGAGGCGACGACCGGAGTTTCCGCGGGAGATCGGGACGATGACGAAAAGACCGGAGGACTCGGATCACTCGGTATATCTCTCACCCTTTCTCTTGATTGCTAGCATTAGGTTAATGGTCACGATCCGGGTTTATTGTCCGCGGTAGCGCCAGTTTGAAAGTTAAGAAAAATTTTGATTCCGCATTTTGGCCTCGGATAGACGGCCGGGGCGCTGTCGTGGCGCAACACCGACCCCTTCATGTATCTCTCGTAGGACGTAGTCTGCTTCGTCGGGATCGATGCATCGGAGTAGAGGTTAGGTGTGCGACTTTTTTTATAGGTTTCTTTTGCTCCATACGAAGTGGCGAGCTTTCATACGGAGCCGGCGAGCCTCGACCCGGTTCCCAGGAAGTACTCCATCCTTTAGGAATTCTATAATGGGTTTTCTCCAATCTTGGATATCCCTTTGAGTCGTGTAGATATGGTGTGTTACCTCTTCATCTTCCACGCTGGGTCATGGCAGGACTTCGAAGAGAATGTTTCTATTATGAATGTTTGAATAGGAAGAGGCGAGTTTGCTTACCGCGTCGGCCTCGGCGTTCATACTTCTGGGAATTTGTTCCACTTGGACTTCGTTGAAATTTCTCCAAAATATTCTTACATCCGCAAAGTATTTCATCATTAGTAGTTCCCGGGCTTCGAAATGTCCGGTCACCTGGCCGACGACTAGCGCGGAGTTGCTGCGAATCTTGATTGTCTTTAGCCCTACGCCGGAGTCGATTCGTAGCCCGGCTAATAAGGCATCGTATTCTGCTGCGTTGTTCGACGCATTAAAACCAAGTCTCAGAGAGGACTCCATCTCCGCCTCATTCGGACCACGGATGATTAAACCTGCCCCATTCCCTTCCTCTGTGGAGGATCCGTCTATATAGAGTATCCAGTCCGGGATCGGGCCGAGTGTCTCCTCAACTGAGGGTCATGGGTTAGGGCCCTGTGCAGGTGCATCCTTATTGTGAATAGTGCATTCGGCCACGAAATCGACTAGGGCTTGTGCCTTGATAGCTTGTCTTAGCCGGTACTTGATGTCGAATTAGGACAACTTCCACCTCCATTTCTCCAAGCGGCCCGACAATTTGGGGGAACTAAGGATATTCCCCAAGGGTCGTTCAGTGAGGGCGATGATTGTGTGTGCCTGAAAATAGTGCCGCGGCTTCCTAGAGGTGACAACGAGCGCAAGGACTATTTTTTCTATGGCCGGGTAACTAGTCTCTGCATCCCTGAAAACATAGCTGACGTAGTAGACCGGTCTTTGTACTCCTTCGAATTCTCTGATGAGTACAGTGCCGGCAGACTGGTCGGAGATGGACAGATATGGTAACAGCTCATCCCCATCAACTGGTCGGGTAAGAAGGAGGGTCGCCAGGTGTCTTTTGAGTTGTTCGAAAGCAATTTGGCACTCCTCGGACCATTCGAACCTGGGGATCTTTCTTAAGGATTTGAAGAAAGGCATGCACTTTTCTCCGGATCTGGACATGAACCGACTCATAGCAGCCACCCTCCCTGTCAGTCGCATGATATCAACATTGCTCTTGGGTGTCGCCATGTTGATGATGGCCCTGATTTTCTCCGGGTTTGCTTCGATTCCTTGGTGGGTGACCATGAATCCAAGGAATTTCCCGCTTGTGACACAGAACGCGCATTTGGCTGGATTCAGTTTCATTTTGTACTTCCGCAGGATGTCGAATGTCTCGCCGAGGTCTGTTGTGTGCTTGAACGATAGGGTGGATTTCATGAGCATGTCGTCGACGTAAACTTCCATATTTCTCCCAATTTGTGGTTTGAATAGCTTGTTGACCAGCCACTCGTATGTGGCCTGGCGTTTTTGAGGCCGAAGGGCATTACCCTGTAGCAGTAGACTCCCCGGTCGGTGGTGAAGGCAGTTAGCTCTTCGTCGGCCGGATTCATCCGGATCTGATTGTAACCGGAGAAGGCATCCATGAGGCTTAGTAGCTCGTGACCAGAGCTATCCACTAACTGATCTATCCGAGAGAGTGGGTAGTTGTCTTTGGGTCATGCTTTGTTTAGATCGGTGAAATCGACGCACATGCACCATTTTCCGTTTGCCTTCTTAACCATGACCACGTTCGCCAGCCAATCCGAGTAGTCCAGATTCCTAATGAAGTCAGCCGCGAGCAGTCGGTCCACTTTCTCCTCTATCGTTGTTTACTTCATTGGTGCGAACCTTCTTTTCTTTTGTCGGACTGGCCGGGCTTTTAAGTCGACCCCCAGCTTGTGGGAGATCACCTTGGGGTCGATTTCGGGCATGTCCACTGGGGTCCAAGCGAACACATCGAAGCTGTTCTGGAGGAACTGGATCAGGTCATCCCGAGCGCCCCCGTTAAGAGAGAGCCGATCTAGACAGTTCGGCTGTTGTCTCCCTCCTTGAGATGAACTTCTACCAAAGCCTCCACCGGGGCGCACACGTCTTTGAAATCGTCAACCATTTTCTCCCCGGGAGACGTTGAGGCGAGACAAACCTGGCGATTTGCTGGTCTCCGTAGGCCCGGCCTACCCCCCGTTGTCCAAAAAGAACTTGAGCGCAAGATGATAGGTTGAGATCTGAGCCTGGAGGACATTTAGGATGGGGCGTCCCAAGAGATTGTTATAGGACGACGGGATCTTTGCAACGAGGAAGTTCACCGTTATGGTTTACGTTCTGCCTGCTTCCCCGATGTTGAGAGGGAGGGTGATCGATCCCTCGGCCAAGACGGAATGGTTTGTGAACCCGGAGAGGACGTGGGAGGTAGGTTGGAGGTCGGACGGATTTAATCCCATACGCTGAAAACAGTCATAGAACAGGATATCCGCCGAGCTCCCCGAGTCGATCAATATTCTCCGGACCTCGTATCGGTTTACCCGGGATGCTATCATAAGGAGATCATTGTGCGAGAGTGATATGTCGTAGAGGTTCTCGTCGGTGAAGGCGATTAGATTGTCCTCCTTACACTTCTTGTGAGGCGGATCACTTAAAGTCATGACCGGCCGGAAGCGGCGGGCGTCGTCGTTTGTCTATGGAGAAGACCATAATCTGCCCGACCGTCCATTCTCCGAGAGGGGGTTGGTTCGTTTGTTCCCGATCCGCCTGTCGTTTGTCTCGTGGGTATTTCGCCAGGTGACCGGAGTGAATCAGTTCCTCAATATAGCTACGGAGTTGTTTGCATCTCTCGGTCGGGTTCCCCTGCGACCGATGGTAGGCGCAGTATGGGCCGTGGAGTCGCTTGCCAGATATATGAGTAGCTGGCGGGAGTTTGAAAAATCTCTCGCCCTTAGCCTCTTCTAGTAGCTCGGTATGGGAGATGTTCAGGGGGTGTACTCGTGAAACCTCAGAGAATAAGATTTTGGATGGTCGGCCTTCTTTTTCTCTTCTTTGTCCCATTTTTTTGGTCCATTCGGTCGTCGCAGGGTAAGTTGGCGTTTACCTCCGACTCGAGTTGGATTTCTCGCTCGGTCCAAGCTTTTACTTCAGCTATGGTCCTAGGTTGTGCCTATGCAAAAGAGCGGAGCCACTCTTTGTGCCTAAGTCCCGACCTCAAGGCGGTGATAACCGTTTCGTCGCGGTGCTTAGGGACTTTCAGGAGGGCATTATAGAAGCGGGTGACATAACCCTTGAAGGATTCCCTGTCTTCACTCTTGATGGTAAAAAGATAGTCGACCGTCCTTTTCTGTCATCGGTTACTGACGAAATGACCGAGGAATTGAGTCGCCGACTCGTCAAAGGTCAAGATCAAGTATGGCACAAGTCTACGGAACTAATCCCGGCTGGCCCGGATGAGGGTGGTAGGGAAGGCCCGGCACTGAACTGTATACGAGTTATCTTGGAAGCTCATGCCCGTTGTAAACGCATCCAAATGGTCTTTCGGGTAAGACTTCCCGTCGAAGAGGGCCACCTTGGGCGGTTTGTTCCAAGACGAGACCCGTTCACCTAGTAATTGCTCTGTGAAGGGCCTCGTAAGCGAATCTGCGGAGTACTTTGCCACTCCTCCGATCGAACGGGCGGTGATCCGCATGTCCTCAATCTTCCTATCAAGAACCTTGATTCGCTGTTGGTACCCCGAGGATTCCCTACAGTCGGAGTTCCTGCTATCTATGCTCTGGGCTTGCACGATGGAGCGGTTTCGGTTTTGCTCTATCGCGTTCCTCAGATCCTCGGGGTGGACCCTTCGTGGCTGGCCCTCACGTTCGGCATGTGCGTGGTCTCGATGAGTGTGGTGACTGTAGGGTGTTTTTCGTCACCCCATCGAGATGGGAATACGCGCACGCTTGTCAGGTGCATTACAGATTCCCCCTGCCTAGGGTAGGCTGGGGTTTATTGACTGTGGGGATCCGAATCTCCGGCAGCTGTGGACTAAACTGTCGTTAATTACTCCTTGCATTTGGAGTGAGAGAACCTCCGATTGACGGGTTAAACTGGTTATGCGAACTCAATGTGCAGTGTTGTGTTTTGAAAGGGGTTTTGGATACATCGGGGGCCCCACAAAGTTTTTACGGGGGGCCCGCTATCCGGATAGCGGGCTGGGGGTCATGGGGGCTAGCAACCCCCTTGCGGGGTGCGGGGTGCGAGGCAGCGTCCCATTAGAAATTTTTTCTAATGAGGGACAGTGTTGTAGAGTATGTGTGTGTGTATACATATACATACATACATACATACATATATATATATATATATATATATATATGTATATATGTACATAAAAGGGGAAAAGCGCCCAAAGGACGCGTGGGGCCAGCGCCTCACGTGCCTAGCACGCGAGCGCTGGGCGCTTGAGCGCTGGGCGCTTAGGCGCTAGCGCATCACGTGCTCGGCACGTGCGAGCTGGGCGCTAGGCGCTCGAGCGCTAGCGCATCACGTGCCCGGCACGTGGGCGCTGGGCGCTCGGACGCTTGGGTGCCGGCAAGAAAAAAGGGACTTTTGGCCCCAGAAATAGGATTTAAACTCCCGAAAGAGGATTCAGAGTGGAGTTAAACTCCTAAGATATTTTTGGAGATGATGAAAAGGGCTTCTCCCTTGAGCTCTGGATCTTCCCAAAGTGGGATTTTGGAGATGGGTCTCCTTCTTCTTCCTCTATTGGCTGGTTCATGGATAACAAGAGGGGTTAGATTTTAAAAATCTCTCCTTTTTAAGATCTAATGGAAGATCCAATATCCCCTTGGTGGGTTTTATGGTGAAAAACCATTTAGTTTTGGAAAAAAAGAGTAAACCTCTTGATTTAATTCAAAAGAAAGAAGAAGGTTTTAGAACCTTGAGAAAGGAGAAGATCACAGATCTTGATTCTTTTTTGGGAGAGAGAAAAGGTTTTTTTATTCATCATCATGTTGCCTTATATAGGCTTACATATTTACACATAGTCCCTTGGGCTTTACACAATGGCATTTTTCCCATCCCATGTCTCATGTGCTATTTCTTTTTTGCACATAAGCCACGAGCTTTACAATAATTTGGCTTTATGCCCATTCATGCATAAAAAAATTGCATTAAAATTATTTATTACATGATTTTTATGTTGGCATGGAGGAGGCCGGCTGCTTCATGTTCGGGCTCGACTCGGGCATGGGCCCACTTGACCTGGGCTTGGGCCCACTTGGCTTGGGGTTGACTTTGACTTGGTCAACTGGGGTGCAATTTTCGACCCCAACAGTGACGTCGGTCTTGCCTGGAATCAGGCGACCTGACCGACGTCTCTTCAGGAGGTGAGAGAGAGCGGCGGGCGTTGAAGCGATAGCCCGGTCTCTCCCGAGATCTTGTTGTCGAACTATCCGTCGCCCAACGAGTCACGGGATCATTCCTCGTATATAGGTCGTGACTGCCGGAATCAGCACGCCTGTGTTCAGTGACATTGAGATAGGCGTGAGCGAGGTCGAGGGCCCGAACGCGGCCCTCCGTTGTCCTACGCACGCCGTCGTTCTGGAGGGTGGGGACAGCGGTTTGGCGGGCGTGGACGGCCGTTTGAACATGAGCGAGCGCATCCACTATCGCCGTGAGCCTGTCGATCTGCGCTGATAAGGCGTCAATAACGTTGGGGTGGAGTAGGACCGACCCCGCCTCCGTTGTGGAGGCGGGGTGGTTCGTGCTGGAATCTCCATGATGAAGATTGCTGGCCATTAAATCGATGGCGGAAGATCAACTTTCTTGGGTAGGAGAAGAAGTAGTTTCCCACAGACGGCGCCACCTGATGGAGTTCAGAATCTCCCTCAGATGTCCTCCGTCGATCTTGTTGCCAGCGGGACTGAACGGTTGAGATTTGGTATGAGGGTTGAGCGTGTGGATCTCAATAGGTTGTTGTTGACGCCGAGCTACTTGCAAGGGAAGTCCCAGGGTAGGAAACCACCGTAGGACCCTCCGACGATCAAGTAAGTACTGAGGAATAACGACAGGATAGCGGCGTATTGGATTGAGTTCATCTCACCTGAGTCGTTCTGGTAGAGGGGTTTATATAGCGGTCGCATAGAGCGAGCCTATGTGAGATTCTCGCTGTCCATTACGCCCCTACGTCACGTTCGTGTTAATTGCGGGATACGCCCATTAATGGCGAGATACACTAGCGTGGGATGCGGGACGTGGAGCGGCAGGGATCTCGTCTTGGCGAGATACACGAAATTATTACGGGGGCGTTCGGGCTCCATGCTCCCGGCCAGATAAGGAAGCTGAGGAAGCTCAGCTCGGTCACAGCTCGGTAGCGAGCGAGGAAGCTGAGGAATCTCAGCTCTGTAATAGCTCGGAAACAAGCGAGGAGGTTGAAGGAGCTCGGCCATAGGGTAGCTCGGAGGCGAGCTGATGGCTGGTTACTAGACGAACAGGGAACGCACTCTGGGAGGTTTTCTAAAAGGTCTGGTGCAACCTCGGAGGCGAGACACCGAGGAACGTCCCCGATGCGTCATATTTATCCCAGCTCTACCGTCCCCATGTATCCAGTGGGTTTGCGCAGATGGCACATCACCTGCCGCATGTCGTGATATGGGGAATTCCTACTTATGGGTATCATTAAAAGGATCTGCTAGCGATGTAAAATAGGGCTCTATCTCCGTGGCTTTACATTTATGCTATCACACGTTTGGTAAACCTTAAGAGGTTTCGGATTGATAAGATCCAGCTCGTAGTGAAATGGTTCATAAAGTAGGCTTCTTCGAGCCCTCAGAGATTTCGATACCTACTCCAGCGTATTTTAACACACATAGAAGTTTGACTTAGAAAAATGATTGCACCAAATCAAAACTTGACCTGGAAAAATGGTTACCGATGAGAACTGATATAACATGGAAAAAGCTCACTCTCGAGCGATGGGGGAAATAGAAGATTCAAGACATAGGGCCCCGTCAACCGCAAAACGAAACAGGTCCCAATAAACCGGCATCCGTTAACCCAACTGGGCCTAAGACCCTCCGGTTCATGTAGCTCAAATACCTTAAGTCAAACAACTTTCATAGTTACCGACCGGGCTTACTTCAGTTGGTACCAATTCCTCTCTAACGTGAGAAGTCGCAAGTTCGGATCGTAGGGGTTGATTTCCCAAAAATAAAAAGCCTCCATAGTTGCCAAATACCGATATTTTAAACTTGGTTTTTTTTTCCACCAGCCCTCTATACTTCAATATTTTTCTTTGTCCCTACTTCCATACTTAGTATTTACTTGTAGCCCCCTAAACTTATAAGTTACTTTTGTTACCCCCCTCCCCTCAATTGATAAAAGAGTGTCTTTTTAAAAATTTTGTTAACGCGATTAACGGCAACACATTGGGAGGGGACATATATTACCCAAAACCGTATTTTCTTCATTCAAAATCCCCTATTTTCCAAATATTCCAAATTAGGGTTTTCTAATTTAGGGTTTCTCTTCCTTCTCTACAGAATTGGTCATGGATTTAAATTTCTGTTCAACAACCTTATGCACAGAATTATAGGGGTCAACATTTGATTGGTTGCGGCAATGTTATGTGCGGGAAGAACCTCACCAAGAATTTCATTACATTTGAGACGAAAAGAATTACGAGCCCCTGAATTAAAGAGAATTTTTTTTCAAGATGAAGGGAAAAATTGGTGCGAGGACTTTAAAACTTTAAAATGAGATTTTGAGCTGATTATGCCTAAAATGAAAATGTTGGAGAGGAAGTTGGAAGCAACAAGCAGAAAATGGAAAATTAATGGAAAAATTCAACTTCTTGTAGGTATTTGTATATTTGCTTTTGTGTTTTATGTGTGTTAGTGTCACGACCCAAATGCGGCACGTAACCGGCACTTATATCACGTGACATCTAAAGACGCCGACGCGGTTCAAGTAAGCCGAAACCCGGAATCTAAACCCTTTTTGAAAAATATTGGAGGTGAGTTTAAAATAGTCATCAAATGGAATCGGCTTAAATAACATTTAAATTTAACTAAGTATATTTGAAAAGCATCCATGACGTTTTGAAATTTGACAGCACCTCCTTTGCATTTTGTATAACCCGATACAACATAATAATATAAATAACGTCCACACGGGAGCTAGTTTCCACGCCCAAACGGCGGAGCAACCAAACAAACAATATACGACATGCAATGGCAAAGAAAAGAAAAGCGAAACAAAATCAACAATATAAACAGGTCGACTCCAATAAGTACGACGGCCACAACAAACAACTCTAAGTCTCGCTTCTAACTCCATAATATACCCTTTCTAACTTAATAGAGTTTTACTAGACACAAAAGATAAGAATATACAACTGTGAGTACGATACAACGGCGACCCACCTGTCAAAGCAATCACCGAAAAGAAAGTGTGCCCCAAATCGCTGATAATCCTAGCGGTAACACCTGCAAGAAACTGTGGCACAACGGGGATGAGTTGCTAACTCAGTGAATAAAAGTACATCTAAAAGTAGAAATCGAAATGCACGACGATACCTAGGTCATAAGTATAGTACTATCATATCCTGTACTAATATAATATATGAAATGCATATGTATTATAATGCAACACTATCTGTCATGCAATCCCAAGTAGAACATATCAATGCAAATGACCTGTATCTAGGTATAAGCCCAATGTAGCCGAAAATATATATATAAACCTCTTCTTAAAAATAGCTGCTGAATACATATGTCTCGGCATAAAAGCAGACGTGATAGTATGAAATATAATAGATATCTTATTTAAGATATACGTCTTGCCGTTTTAATGAATAGTGTTAAGAGGTTTACAATTTAGAAGATTTAAATGTCATATCAGACACATCAAAATAATGAGGCTATAACTCGATTTTGAATTTATTTTATATGCAACTACTCGTAAAAAGGTATGCAGGTACTGTCCCCCGGATCAGTCCTGGTCGGCTACAATAACTCATAACATAACTATGTACCTCATGATAACAACATATCAATATATATGGATGTCCAGCATCGACACCCGAAATCAGAAGTCCCTCGTGTCCATCACCGACACGCAAATCCTCAAATCTATCGTGTCCATCACCGACACGTAAATGCAGATACCGTCGACACCATCTCAACGATGATCGCCACCCGATATCCCTGGCCTCGGTCAGTATTCCCTGGATATCAGCCGTGTCCAATCGAACCCCGATCAGTATCCCCGGGATATCTACCGTGCTCATCTCTATCTCCGGTATCGAGTATGCTCGCTAGGCTCCCCGCCTCAATGCGGCTATCCTACCCCTCGGTCTCGACCGGGTTCACCATGTATCCGACTGTATATTTCCCCCACTCAGTCCGGATAAAAACAAGTCCAAAACCGTATAGCTCTCCCACTCGGTTCGGAATAAAATCATCATAAAATATCAAACTCATGGTGGACGTCAATTCATCATATCCAGAAATATCAAGTAAGGAATAAGAATGCTTGCATAGAGCATTCTTATGATATATTATATATATACATATATAACAGCGTCCCATACCACTGATATATATCATCAAGAGTAAAACATCCAGAAAACTCATAAGAATCAAATATGAATATCCATGGTACTGGTATTCACAGTGCTTTTCAGATAATAAGGTAAAGTACATAATTAAAGTCATACAAGCAATAAACATATCAATTCTACCGTGTCATGGCAATACTAATGATGTGTAGTGTATCATATGCGTCTGTGCTCGTGTAACATGGTAATCATTAGTATTTGTGCAAGTGTTCTATAAGTGTATAAAGACTACTCGTATCGACATACACATACGCGTTACGTAGTATAACAGTTCTACAGTGACATGACGGAACCAATGAGGTGTAGTGTAATATATGCGTATGTGCTTGTGCGACATAATACTTATTGGTAGTTGTGCAGTGGTCTATCAGAGTGTTTGTATCATGGAAACGTATAATATCGATAAATATATCACGAACATGTATAGTAAAACTAAGCGTAACTATTAAATGTAACTATTTGCTATGAGCTATACCATTATCCTTGAAAATGGAACGAAACGTTGGTTTTGAATTAAGGAAGCTGCCTTAGGTTTAAAATAGATATTCGTTTTGGAAATTGGCATCGCATCCTTGTCTTTTATCATTAAAAAGGGAAACGAATCGTTAGTTTTTAAAAGAGTATAGCACACACAAGTATTACGTTCTAAAACAGAATATAATCCAACTCTGCGGTCTAAAGGAAAACTTGGCCGTTATTCGGCATACGAATCTCGTCATTTCCAATACATATAATTTCTCATATAATACCTCATTGTATCACTATATCTGTATCATCTCAAGTACGACATGATCTCTCATACAAATCCATCAAACCATATCTATATCATACGGATCTAACATCACGTCTGCATGTCATTAAAACAATGTATGAAACTAAATACCGATGAAGGACATACTAGATGCGATACTATATCAATAATATTAACATCTAACTAGATATCATAACTATCTTATTTATAAGATTGCGGGGGTGCTATGCGCCATCCACCCGACTTCCCCCGTAAATGTAAATCTACTCACCATGTATTGAGCTCGCTGAAATCCATGCTGCTATGTCCGCCAACTCCGTCTCGAAAACCTTCGTGATCGTACCTATAATCGTAATTATATCGTATCGACGTAAATATCATATCAAAACTCAAAACAACGAGATAGGCACCCATAGGTTAGAACCTACAGCATACTTAACCCAAAAACGACAATATGCCACTGAAATTAACGTACGAACGTCGATGTTTCAGTCTCAGTACAAAATACGAAAAACCCATATCGGAATGTCGGAAATTTGATAAAACCTTAACTAATCACTCTCAGATTTCTCTGTATACATCTTGGGACAAAACAAACAATACTATAGATCATAAACTACCCAAAAGAGGCCACGGAAGAAAAACCAACACCAAAATCTTAGGGGGGCCGGCGTCGCCGAAAATTTGTTGAATGTCGCCGGATCAATCTTGGAGTTAGGGGCTCGGGTTTTAAGTGAAGTCTTCTAGTGGTCTTATGATACTTCTGGTATTGCTAGATTTTCTATTGATTCATCTAGTGGTTCCGGATTCGATTACAGTAGGCTAAATATTACAATTTTCCTAGTTTTCTAACACTGCACACTAAAAACTGATATGGAAATATACTGAACATGCAAGGAGGGAATGAATTATACCTATGGAGATTGTGTACAATGAAACACCAGCCCTTGAAGTGCTTGTGGAAGTATCTAGGGTTTGTAATGGCTTTTAGGTTGATGGTGTGCACAAATTGATGAAGGAATTAAAGTTTCCTTCATTTGGATTGAGGAACGCTTGTGAAAATTTGTTTGGAGCTTGAATACACATATGGTTTAGTTTGAGGAAGGCTTAAGAATTTCTAATTGTTGATAAGATAAGGAGTTATGCGGTGTGTGTAAAGAGAGCATGAGGTGGAGAGTTGTGAGATGAAGGTGGCATGGTGAAGGAGGATTGTCAAATGTGAAGGAGGAGGTGTAAAGTTGAGAAGGAGGTTGACGGAGTTGAGCATGGTTGAGGGTGTAGTGCTGTGAGAGTTTAATCTAGGTTAAGATATATCAATCTTTTAAAAAGAATTAACAATTATTAAAACCTTCCATGTTACAATTTGAATCCATATGAAATAAAAGATATAAAATGATTAATCTATCACTTAAATGTCATTGGCTTAATGTAAAATTCAATATCATGTTACAATACTTAAATATATCATTTTTATGATATCACGCACTTTTATTCATATTTATCAAAATAACTACATTTTTCGGATGTAATTCCGATACCAATTTCATAAGCGATATCATTTTTGTAAACTTATTAAATTCATATTTAAAACTATAAATTAATATTTATAATTTTCCAAAACGCTACAGTTAGTGCCATGAAAATGTATTTCAATTTTATCGCTTTTTGTTAAAGTAATGTAATGTATGGAAGTTCTGTAATGGTTAATGCAATATATTTTGAAACTTATAAAATAGGCATTGGGGTGATATATGTCCTTTCTCAATATGTTGCCGTTAATTCCTAACGGTGTTAACATAATATTTTAAAAATACGATGTTTTGACAATTAAGAAGGATAACAGGACTAATTTATAAGTTGATGAGCTAAAAATAAAAAAGTATGGACTAAAATATATTGAAGTACAGGGACAGCTTAAACCTATAACAACAACAACAACAACAACTGAGCCTTTTATCCCAAGCATAAGGGGTAGGCTACATGAACCAACATGAGAATCACGCCGGGTCCAACACATGAATCCTCTGTCTCCACTCACTTCTATCGAACAATATACTTTCATTGAGTCCTTTGGCAACCATATCGTTTCGTATCACCTCCATCCATGTTTTCTTCGGTCTCCCTTTTGCCCTTTTGCCATTACCCATATCGAGAGTATCTATTCGTCGAACCGGTGCTTCCATAGGTCTGCGTCGCACATGACCAAACCATCTAAGCCGGTTTTCCCGCATCTTCTCCTCCACGGGTGCTACACCAACTTTTGCACGAATATCCTCATTTCGTACCTTGTCTTTTCTAGTGTTACCGCACATCCAACGAAGCATGCGCATCTCCGCTACGTGCATCTTCTGTGTATGATGCTTCTTAGGAGCCCAGCATTCTGTACCATATAATAAGGCAGGCCGAATAGCGCTCCGATAAAACTTCCCTTTCAATTTTAACGAAAAGTTACGATCACACAAAATCCCTGCTGCACTCCTCCATTTCAACCAACCAGCTTGGATTCTTTGATTAACATCATTATCGATATCCCCATTCCTTTGGATGATGGGCTTAAACCTATTAAACAAAAAGTAGCAGTCTTAATTTCTTTAGTTTTCCCCTTTTTCGAATGGAGGATCTCCAACAAGAGGCAGCAGGAGACGTGTACTCGGTGTGGGCCCTACCGCCGCCGGAGGTGCGCGATCGGATCAGGGCGGTGATGTCGGAGCTCCGATCCGAGTTCGGCGGGCCCGAGTTCGACCCGCATATCACCGTGGTCGGAGCCATCCGCATGACCCGCGAATCCGCGACCCGCAAGCTGAGATCCGCATCCGAAACCCTCTCCCGCTATACCGACCGCGTCGCGGCGGCGGCAAGTGGCGGGTTTTTCTACCAGTGCGTCTACCTCCTCATCGAACCCACTCCTCAGGTCTTCCCTTTTTTAACTTTTACAGTTTTGTTCTTTTTCACACATTTAATTTCACTAACCAAATCTCAAGACCATGAAAATTTCGTGCATTGCATTGAAAATTATGGCCATCTCTATAGGATCAAGAATGATCGTCAGGTTATATGGAATACAATATACTTTTGGTTAAACAATAACTTTGTCAATTTATACCATATAGACATGGATTCTCTACTAGATGATTCTGGAGTAAAATGAACTTAATGACCTTCACATTTCAAACTTGATGTCGAATGCTCAGGGAGGCGGAGCTAAGAATTGGAACGAGTAGGAGGCCCGACAATATACTTACAAGTTTAAGGACAAGAAACCTAGGGCCTGTTTGGCAAAATGACTCCCAACATCTTGACGGTACTTTGTGTCAGAAGTCAATATATTTCCTTCTCCTTGAGTATGGAGGCTAGTGGTTGTTTCGAGTTTTTTCTCTACTTGAGTAGCAAAATTGGAAGTTTTTTGTTTGCTTGAAGAGTGAGTTATTTTTTGGAGTTGAAAAAATGAGTGTGAGCACCTTGGTGAGAATAAGGTATTTACCACATTAAAATTCTGCAATGGTTGTTGTCAAACTTATATCACACTGAAATACCCCAAGCTTTTAATGAAGGTTAATAACTTCAGAGAGCTACACAATCAAGGGGAGGCAAATTAGAAGCAACAAATTATCAAGCACGAAGGCTAAATCCAACTATTCTTGAAAGAATGAAATCAGAACTATATAGGAATTAGAATGTTCACTGAAAATAGCATCAACAACTGCTAAACAAAACGCAATTCTAATACTATAGTTCCAATATGGAACCAATACAGGGAAAATCTCAAAGTTTTACTAAGCGCCGAGAATTTTTCAATTACTGAATTTACTCAAGTTTTCGACATTTACTTTATTTATTTAGAACCAATTGATATAAACCGTGATTTCATGCGTAAAATAAGATTACCTGAGGTTAAAAAAGCTTTGAACATGATGAGTTTAAAAAAAGCGGTTGGTCCTGACGGGATTCCTATCGAGATTTGGAGATGTTTAGGAGAAATAGACGTTAAATGACTGACATATCTGTTTAATAAGATTTGGCAGACAAAAAAGACGCCAAATGAATTGAGGAAAAGTATTCTTGTATGTATCTACAAGAACAAGGGTGACATTCAAAGTTGCTTAAACTACCGTGGAATAAAACTTATGTGTCACACTATGAAACTTTAGGAGAGAGTGATTGAACACAGGATAAGGAAGGATATTAAGATAACAGAGAACCAGTTTGGGTTCATGCCTGGACGATCGACGACAGACGCTATTCATTTGCTTCGTCAACTTATCGAGCGTTTTCGAGAGAGGAGAAGAGATTTGCACATGATATTTATTGATTTAGAAAAAGCGTACGGCAAGATACTTAGATAGGTATTATGGGGGACAATGAAGAAGAAGGGGGTCCCCGTCAAGTATATTGACATAATCAAGGATATGTACGATGGAGTAGTGGCAAATGTCAGAACTTGCGGCGGCTTAACGAGTGATTTTCCGATTACAATTGGTTTATATCAAGGATCTGCATTAAGTCCATTCCTGTTTACCATTGTGATGGATGAGCTTACTAGAACTATCCAAGATGAGGTATCTTGGTGTATGCTATTCGCTGATGATATTGTTCTAGTAAATGAGACGAAAGCAGGGGTTAATGCCAAATTGGAATTATGGAGGCAAACATTGGAATCTCGGGGATTCAGATTGAGCAGGTCCAAGACAACATATATGCATTGCAAATTTAGTAACCAGAGAAGTCAAACCATATTGGTATAACATTGGAAGGGCAAGAGATATCACCGAGCGACCAGTTTAGATATCTAGGTTCCATCATCCAAAAGAATGGGGAGATCGATAGTGATGTTAATCAAAGAATGCAAGCTGATTGGTTGAAATGGAGGAGTGCAACAGGGATTTTGTGTGATCGTAACTTTCCGTTAAAATTGAAAGGGAAGTTTTATCGGAGCGCTATTCGGCCTGCCTTATTATATTGTACAGAATGCTGGGCTCCTAAGAAGCATCATACACAGAAGATGCACGTAGCGGAGATGCGCATACTTCGTTGGATGTGCGGTAACACTAGAAAAGATAAGGTGCGAAATGAGAATATTCGTGCAAAAGTTGGTGTAGCACCTGTGGAGGAGAAGATGCGGGAAAACCGGCTAAGATGGTTTGGTCATGTGCGACGCAGACCTGTGGAAGCACCGGTTCGACGAATAGATACTCTCGATATGAGCAATGGCAAAAGGGAGACGAAAGAAAATATGGATGGAGGTGATGCGAAACGATATGGTTGCCAAATGACTCAATGAAAGTATATTGTTCGATAGGAGTGAGTGGAGGCGGAGGATTCATGTGCTGGACCCGGCGTGATTCTCATGTTATTTCATGTAGCCTACCCCATATGTTTGGGATAAAAGGCTCAGTTGTTGTTGTTGATAGCAAAAATATTGAAAAGCTTGAATCAGTAAAAAAAGGGAGAGCAGCTGCATCTGCAACTCCCTCAACCGCCGCCGCACAGGCTCCGCGTCCACCGCCACCTCATTCGCTGCCTCCACCCCCTCGTCCCGACCAACACCACCCCTCGTCCCCAAATCCATCGCTGACTACAAAATCAAGAAAAGAGATGACAAAATTAAGACGGTGATCAATGACGAAGCTCTGTTCGTGGCAGAATGGCATCGGCGGCGGCGAATTCACCTATACCCTAGCTTAAAGTTTCTGATGTAGCGCACCTTAATGCGTACATCATATACGAGCGCGACTGGCCCGAGATCGAGCATCTGGAAGGCAAATCAGGGATTTTTTCCAATCAATTAGGATTTATCTATATTTGAATAGATCATAATTGATTGGATACATCATAATTAGATTTTTCAATCAATTAGGATTTATCTATATTTCCATATCTGGATAGATTATAATTGATTGGTTTGATTTACTTTTATTAGGCTAGATTTGTTTTCGAATTTTTTACTTACTAGATTAGGATTTTTTTTATTCCTAGTTATCTCTTAATCCTTAAACCGACTTGCTTCTCAAGATGGTATTTAGCTATAAATAAAGCCTATGGCCTCTTGTAAAGGTTATCTTGAAAATTAATAAAAATTTGAGTTTCTTTCTTTCTCGTGGATTCGGTACGGTCGTGGATTTGACCAAACTCTACGGTCCCGTCGTCTTGCCTTTAGCAGCGACGCGTCCAGTTATCCGGGCTTACGGAACTTAACAGTTCTCCGCATCCCAATACGTGGTTCGGTACTCTTCGGATACCTTGACGCGTCAGGTGGTATCCTCGCCTTCCCTCGCCGCGCCAGTACTGCACCCTCGCCGCATCCTCATGCACCCTCGCCGCACCAGCACCGCATCCTCGCTGCACCCTTACGCACTCTCGCTGCACCCTTGCTACACCAGCATCTTAACTTCCGCAGCAGCGTTTCTTCTTTCCTTCACCGATCTTCATCTTCGATCATGACAAGAACCCGCAACGTAACCCGTGAAGAGCACGACACCTTTAGTGGCAAAGTAGATGTCCTCGACAACAAGGTTGAGACTCTTAGTGTCGATACGCCCGATGTGAAGGAACAATTGGCAGAGATTATGATGCTTATCAAGAGCAACCAAGCGACTATCTCAACAACTCTTCGTCAACTGGTCCCCAATGTTCGTGAACCCCCTGCCCGACGACGAAGAACCCAACCAAGAGGTTTGGCACTACTACCAAGGAGGCCGCTACGAGCACTACCCCAACCGCAACAACGAATATCACATCAAAAACAAGATTCCTCCTTTTGATTAGCTCTCTAAGGTCGAGACCTTTTTCCAGACCGCTGAAGTTTTCCCTTGTGGACAAATCCTTATAGTGGAAGCACGGTTTGAAAGAGGAGCCCTCGCATGGTGGACAATATACAGGAAAGACGACGAAAATATCGGCTACCCCGATGTAGCTATATGGTAAGAGATGGCGACCGCCATCCGTCGAAGATTTCTTCCGGTAGATTGGCGGCATGACGTGTTCCAAAAATTTCAGCGTTTCATACAAGGGAAACGCTCGGTGTATGAGTATTGGACGGAGTTTAACGCGCTCCAAGCTTGTCTCAACGTCCAAGAAGATGACGAGCTACTATGTTCACGGTTTGTTTGTGGATTACGACCGAAGATAGCGAAAACCATCCGACATGGGTGTATTACCTCCCTTGTGAAAGCCCGTGGCGTTGCGAAAAGAGCTGAAGAAAACCTTCGAATACCGATGTGGGGGAGGACATCGCCCTAACTTCAAAAGCCCCTAAAATAGGACAACCCAAGAGAAGCAACTCATGACAAGCCCTCTCAACAACCAGAAAGCCGGCGGCCCAAAGAATCAACTTCCCCAACTACTGGTCAACTTAGGACCATCACAGATGCAAGGCAATCCGTATGAGAAGTCGAGTGGACCCAAGTGTTGCCGATGCTACTGGTCCGAACATAGATCCAACGTGTGTCCCATCTGACAAATGGTGGGCCTAATTGAAGGCGGAAACCTAAATGAAGATAACAGACAGCAGGAAGAAATCGAAAGATACGACAACTTCGAGCCTCAAGACAACACGACGAAGATCTCTCCTTCGTCCTCCATTGCATCATGCTTGTGCCCATAGTCACATAATTCGCGAATTATTCGCCGAATTCGTGAATAATTCGCGAATTTTTGATCAGACGAATTAATCTCCGAATTAATCGCCATTGCCGAACTGGCCGAATAATTCGCGAATAATTCGCGAATTATTCCCGAATTATGTGAAAAAACAGCGAATAATTCAAAAAACAGCAAATAATTCACAAAATCAAAACCCAGCGTCTCATATATTAATTTATTGCTCGAAATCCTTCCCGAACATTTTCCGAACACTTACTGAATCTTTCCCGAATACCTACCGATTTTTTCCGAATAGTTCTCCGAATCCGAATTTTCGACCTCGCCGAGTTATTCCCGAACAACGAATTTGTGACTATGCTTGTGCCCTAGGAAGAAACGCAAATTCAGTCGCACATCTTCCGTACCCAATGCACCGTGCAAGGAAAGACTTGCATCGTCGTCATTTATAACCGGTGCACCGAAAATGTCGTCTCGAAAAGTATGGTGGAAAAACTCCAGCTATCTACTCAAGAGAAGACGAACCTATATAAGATTAGGTGGATCAAGTGCAACAATAGCCAAGTCATCTCCAAGACGTGCAAGATCACTTTCTCATCCGGCAACCTACACTCCGACGAAGTCATCTTTGATGTGGTCGATATGGATATGTGCCATCTCATTTTGGGGAGACCGTGGCAATACGACCACGACATCACATACCGCGAAAAGACAACGTTGTGGAGATAAAGAAAGGGTGTCACATCATTGCTTTGAAACCATTGAAGCGAGATCCTATGCTAAGCAGTGTTGAAAAATCGGTCTACCCGGCCGATTAATCGGCCGTATAATCATAAAAGGTGCTTAACCGCATAGAAATTGCATTAATTGTTCCATTAATCGGTTAAAAACGATTAAACACCGTATAATGGGTTTAAAACGGTTAATCATGCGTTTAATGTCTAAACGGTTGTGAAAAAATATAAATCTGTTTTGGAAAAAAACCGTACCCGCTTCTATCCATTTACCGAAGCAATCCAGACCTTTCTTTTTTTTCATCCAGATTTCTTTCTTGATCCAGCCTCGATCTCGATTCTCGATCCTCGATCTCGATCCTCCACCTTGAGCTCGACGAGCCTTCGACCTCGATCCTCCAGCCTCGACGAGCCCTCGATCTCGATCCTCCAGCCTTCGACCTTCATCCTCCAGCCTCGACGTCTCCAGCCTTCAGCCTTCGATCTTGATCACAGTCTCCAGCTTCACCTCCATTCTCGATCACAGCCTCCAGAGGTAATTTTTACGGTATTCCCTAAATTTTTTATCTTTTTCTTTGCCAATGGCATGCTATTTATTGATGATTTTTCAGGGAAAATTTTGTTTTTATCTATTCTTATAGACTACAGTATGCAAAAAATTATTGGCTATGGAGAATAAAAAAACTGCTCTATTTTTCAATTTCGGTTAATAATGGCATGCCAAATGTCAATTTATGAAGAGAACTGGATGATACAGAAGAGCATTATGAAGATGATGAGTACGATTAGTAGAATATTTGTTTATAATATTTTGTGGCAATTTTTGATATTTTGTTGCTTTTAAAGTTATTTGTAGACCGTATGGTATTGTTTCTTTGCGAGACTTATGCTTATGTCACATTATGTGGTGTTATAGTTTAGAGCATCATACTATCAATATTTCGATTTAATATTCTTTGCGTGGTTTGTTGTTGTGTTTATATGGTGATTTATAATTGTATGATGTATGAGATGTTGCATACCATAGATTGTTTGTGCGCAAATTATATAATATATATCGTATAAAATATATTATATATTTGGTGGGACTCGAACTCACAATATTCATCATTTAATTTTATTCGGATGCCTTACCATTAGGCCAAACATATTTAATATTTGATAGTTGCAAGCAAGGCTAAATATTTCTTATAAATATATGTGTGCGTATATTAGTTTATGGCCGTATAATCCTCATAAAATGATTAATTACCATATAATCCGATTATACGTTACCCACTAGCCGAACGAATAGAAAACGAATACGTGTTTTACAATATTGATGCCAAGAGCCCCAAAATTTGAAAGCAATTCTTTTGCAGTGCTCGACCAATAAAGAATTTGAAGAGGAAGCATCTAAAGTCCAGCAGATGATAGTTATCGTGGATAAAGACGAAGAGTCGATGCTGATATCCCCGCTTCCCGACACCGTTAAGACCCTGCTGGAAGTGTTCAAAGGGGTGCTACTCGACGATCTACCCGAAGAATTTCCACCAATGCAGAATATTCAACACGAGATTGATCTCGTGCCGGCTCAGGACTCCCCAATCTTCCCCACTATCGCATAAGCTCTAAGGAGAATGAAATTCTACAAGTGCAAGCGGAAGATCTTCTCAAGAAAGGCTTTTTTCACGAGAGCCTTAGTCATGTGTCGTTCCTGTGCTACTCATATCCAAGAAGGACGGAACATAGAGGACGTGCGTCGATAGCCGAGCAATCAACAAAATCATAATAAAGTGCCGGTTTCCCATCCCTCGGCTAGAAGACATATTGGATACATTGGCGGGTGCTCGTGTGTTCTCGAAGATCGATATCAAGAGCGGATGTCACTAAATTCGCATACAGCCCAGAGATGAGTGGAAGACCGTTTTCAAGATACGAGATGGACTCTACGAGTGGTTCGTCATGCCGTTCGGTCTCTCCAATGCACCAAGTACCTTTATGCGGCTCATGAACCAAGTCCTAAAGCTTTTCATCGGTAAATTCGTAGCTGTTTACTTTGATGACATTTTAAGTTTCATCCATAATGAAGATCATATAATGCACTTGAGGAAGGTTTTGCTAGTACTGCAGGAAAATAAATTGTACATCTAACTCAAGAAGTGCTATTTTATGAAGAACCGTTATGATCTTTCTCGGATTCGTCGTAGGTGCGGAAGGCATCATTATCGATGAGGAAAAGGTTCGTGTGATCCGTGATTGGCCTGCACCGACTGCCGTGACTGAGATCCGTAGTTTCCACGGTCTTACCACCTTCTACCGTTGGTTTGTTAAAAATTTCAGCAGTATTATGGCACCAATCACCGAGTGCACGAAGAAAGGACCGTTTCGTTGGACACCCGAAGCCGAAGCAAGTTTCCACCTCATAAAGGAGAAGCTCACAACCGTCCCCGTCCTTGCTATGCCGGATTTTGAGAAGGATTTGAAGTCGATTATGACGCGAGCAACGTTGGAGTGGGAGCAGTCCTAATGCAAGAGAAAAGACCCGTCGTTTACCGTAGTGAGAAGCTCAGCGACGCAAGGAAAATGCAGTCGACGTACGAGCTGGAATTTACTCCATCGTACAAGCGTTGAAGCAATGGGAGCATTACTTCTTCCAAAGAGAGTTTATCCTCAACACTGACATCCAAGCACTTAAATTCATTGAAAGCCGGAAGACCATCAACAAGATGCATGCGCACTGGATCGAGTACCTCCAACTGTTCACATTTGTACTCAATCATAAAGCCGGGGAGTTGAACAAAGTAGTGGACGCCTTAAGCCGAAGAGCTTCCCTTTGGCTACTTTGCATGAGTTAGTAAGCTTTGGACAACTCAAGGAATTATACCCGGAAGATGAAGATTTTGCCGAAATGTGGGAGAAGTGCTCCATCCACGGAGCAAGCGATGGCTACCACCAACAAGAGGGCTTTCTATTTCAAGACAACCAACTTTGTCTTCCACGAGGATGGCTTCGCCTACACGTGATTCAGAAGCTTCATAGGGGCGGTCTCGGTGGATACTTTGGACGCGACAAGACACTATCTTTGGTGGAGGGCACTACTATTGGCCTCAACATTGAAAAGAGATCGAGAATTTCGTGCGGAGGTGTCAAGTATGCCAAGTCTCCAAAGGACAAGGACAAAACATCGGCCTTTATCAACCTTTGCCAGTTTCGGAGGCTCATTAGGAAGACGCATCATTGGACTTCGTACTCAACCTTCCCCCACTCAACGGGGTCAAGACGCTATAATGGCGGTGGTCGACAGATTTTCGAAGATGGCACACTTCGTCGCGTGTTGGAAAACGGATGATGCCACCAATATGGCAGGACTATTCTTTTGCTAGGTGGTACGACTTCATGGTGTGCTAAAGACAATCACGTCGGACCGTGACATGAAGTTTCTTTCGCACTTTTGGAGGAGTTTGTGGGGACGTTTCAGTACAGCACTAAATTTCAGCAGTACCAGTCAACTCGCAAATCGATGAGTAAACGGATGCCGTGAATGATACTTTTGGAAATATACTTCGCAACCTTACTGGGACTCGACCGAAGCAGTGTGATGTCGTTTTAGCGCAAGCAGAGTTCTTGTTGGATATAAGCGTCCTCAAGGCAATTATTGTAATTTAAGGAGGACTTATAAAGAGAACAATTTTACTCGAGATGATAGTATTCTATATGGTTTGTCTTTATCATTCATGTGTATGGGTTTTACTCGTTATCACGTATCACTAATACATAATGATAAAACCCGTAGGATCTTTGCTTGACTATCAGGATTATAATAGGGATCATACTAGTAGGGCCTCGGTAGTCCGTAAGCACATCCTTAAATGTCCATTGTCGTGGGAGTATCGAAACTGAGCATCGATGTTCCATGGTAGATTGGTGTATACGTTTCTTGACTCCGATCGGGACGATGGTTGATCCTATAGCCATTGGTGTTTGACACCGAAGATTGTATATATGTGATTATTGGTGAATGAGTTTCATTGAGCAGACTCATCTGAGCTCCTAGATGGGATTATGCCTATCGTCAAATAACATTTCTCTTGTGATATGAGTACAGGGTAGTCTGTAGACATAAGATTATCATAGTGTCTTGTGTGTTCCCACTGTATTTTGATTACTATCCTACCACGGCTTTAAAGAGTCGTGCAAACAGGTTTTAGTTGGGTACAGTCCCGAAACACATGGAGGCAGTAGCGATCGAAATGATTTCGTCTCTACCGGTATAGGGAGTTGAGGTCGTGCTGTGCCAAATCAACTATAACCATAAGTTCTTGGCCAAGACAGTTGAGATTTACTGAGTGTTATCAGTAGTTTCTTGGGTGGTTATGAGTTCATGATCAACACAACTTATCGGGTTGTTGGAGTATAAGGGTTTTCCCCCAGAGTCCCGGGCACTTTTCGGGTCATTTGTGATTCGAAATTTGCATGAAACGAGAAGGTTTTTGTTCCGGAATGAATTTGAAATTCGATTTTTGGAATTTCGAATTTGCGATTCCGTGGGTTTTGAAATAGTTTGCCTTGGCTTCAAATTAGCTCGATAAAGTGTTCAATCGAGTTAGTTTGATTGCATATGGTGATATGCGGTGCTTAACGTCGTCGAATTGATGCGATCAATCCGACGGGGTTACACATTTACTTATTTGCGATATTGTGATGTTGTGATGGTTAAACGGATCGTTGGATGAATAGCCCCTCATGTGAGATACTTGTATAATTGTTATATGCATTTTTTTATTCGGGATGAGCGGCCAAATTGTGGTCGTCATTGCCGTCATATGTATATTCTTTTACCGAGACACTTCCGGGTTGAGATTTATGTCGCCACTTGATATATATTTTTCGTTTCATGTACTAGGATATCCCGCAGAGAAGCACACAGATCACCGGATTTTAGATTGCAGCGGGTGGCAATCTCAAGGAGTTTAGATCCGGTTACCCTATTCTAGAATATACGGGTGGTTCGCCGCGCTGGTAGGGGGTTAGGTTTGACCCACGGAGGAGTATCCAAGTTACCGGGTTCTAGATAGCAATGGGCGACCACTCATGATATTGAGTGCGGGTTGCCTCACTACTAGGATTGGCGGGTGGCTTGCCGCGCTCGTAGGGGTCGTGGATCGACAATGTATGGGTTATTTACACGAACGCGGAATTTCGTCTTTCGTGATCGGCTCAATCTATGTTTTGCATCCGCGCTAGCCCTGCCTCCGTCCCGCTGTAAGTTAAGTAACCTTATAATGAAGACCCGTAGCCCCGTGGCGAATCGGATGGTATATATAGTATTCTATTTTTCTTTTCATGTCATGCTTTTTCTGTAATGGTGTGAGAAGATGCTAGATAATATATGATTATCTAAATGTTGGGATTGTATTAATTCGGATTAATGCAAAGAAATCAAAACGTAAAATGCGTTGATGGAACCAATTTTTTACAAAAGAAATTACAGCCACGCTCTTTTGCTTTGCATAACGGTATTTGGTAAGAAATATCCTGCACCTCATTCGATGAGAAAAAAGCTTTGATCCTTTCATAGGGAGTTCACTCTTAAGCAAAAGTTTATGTTACCATAAATTTGCAAAACCACTCGGTTACTTCGACGATATCAAGTTCATTACGTCAAGGGTTTTCTTCAAAACCACTCGTGATCCTCTGTCATTTCAGAAAGTAGAGTACTTAGTATTTATCCTACACTTGATCATTCGGCAAGGCCTAGTGTATGGTAGCTAAGTGACGTCTTCCTGCTTGCATGTGATGCGATTGGCAAAGACGGTCGTATGACTTTTTGATCATTCGTCAAGGGTCTATACAGATAGATCTAGATTAATCAAGAAATGATGAGTTGAACTTGACTAAGACTCTTTGATTTGTTGATCATTCGTCAAGGTCCTAGGGTTTTAGGGGTAAAAACTAATATTGGGAGTTTCAAGTGTTGAAACTTGCAATGAGATTGCATACCTTCTATGGAGTATGATAATTTGTTGATCATTCGTCAAGGTTATCACGCCATGATAGTTAGGGTCCTGATTCCCACTGTGAGTAATAGTTACTCTCGGAAGATTTTTATCAATAATCCCAGCCAGTTCTGCTTTTAGGGTTTGAAGGAGAATTCGACAAAACAGTGGGAGACCTGATTAGATTAATTTATTAACCAATCTAATTTAGGATAGAGTGCACGCTGAATGTTTCTTTTCTTTTTCTGGCAGCTACCTATGACTGATCTTAAACTAAAACTCATAAATCAAGGTAACCGAATCTTTTTTTACAATCTTCGGCTTTGCAATGTCATGATTGCCCTAGCTCACGACAAAGTCACATATGTCCTTTCCGCTCCTACTTCCACTTGGTTATTTCAAAACCCTCTGTATTCGGTACGAAGATCCATATTGCTTGGAAGGCCATCGCATGGTTAGATACGAACTTGAAGAAATTGTTTCAGTTCGAGAATGACCATTGGTACTGGAAAAAAGTGAATTGTTCACTTGTCTCTCCCCTCCACCTTATTTCAAGTTCAAGAGCTCCTTAAATAAGGAGAATATACCAGTTACGCTTGTTGGATAGTCTTCTTCTAACCCCGAGGCTGAAGCTGAGAGGAAGGGTAAGAAGAAATCAAACTAGCACAAGTTCGGTATACAAAAGGTAAGATGAAGAGATATTAAAAGGCATTGAAGTGAGCGGAAAGAAAAATGCAACAATTGTTATGATTCTGGGCAGTGAAAGAGGCATTACTGGGAATACCCGGACACCTCTTGAAACATTTTGATATTTCATGTTTTCTGTGTGATTGTAGTCGAAACTCTTTTCTCAATTAACTCTAATTCATGAGTATATAGATACCAGGTTGATATCTCACATCTGTAAGTTGTTATAGATGTTAGATGCTGAGAAGGAGTAGAGTATTGGGATAAGTGATTTGATCCTCAATGTCGGAAATTGAAGCAATTGTTGCTATTGGGGAAATCACCTGGTTTTGTCTATCAGCAAACTTTTGGTTTTGAATAACTGTTATTATGCACCAATTTTTTTAAAACTGATATATCCGCCACTATTAGATAAAGTGGGATAT
This sequence comes from Agapanthus africanus, assembly GCA_030015575.1. Taxonomy (NCBI): domain Eukaryota; kingdom Viridiplantae; phylum Streptophyta; class Magnoliopsida; order Asparagales; family Amaryllidaceae; genus Agapanthus; species Agapanthus africanus. Next base: position 612,665,187 of record JASDDO010000014.1, on the reverse strand, counting down.
GTATTTTGAAAAACATATTCTAAACATTTACCTATATCAATCTATTGATTATGTAAGATGCATAAAGTTAACGTTATATACATTCTTAACCAAAATACGGTTTTCAAATTACAACACACAGAATATGAGTTAATGAACTCATATGACTTATGCATAGTGATGTATGGTGTCCGATGTCCATATGGATAAGGGGTTGGTACTAGTATTTCATTCTGATTACCTTTGAGTTCTTTGGTTTTAGACACGCATTCTTGTTGAAATGCGAAGTTCAAAGATTTTAAGAAGTTCATAGGATATAAGAATAAAGTAGAGAACCAAGTGTTGGATGTATCAAGAGTCTTCGAAGATATGGATACTTATGCTAGGTATTCCGTATTGAGAATTTGATTCACTCTCAGATTACTCATCCGAGGGTGCGCTCCTTAATGAGTAATGTTGAGTGGTCTTTTTTATTAAGAGATATGCACCGGAAACAGTTGCATACCAATTGAATATGGTCCCATCTATATTAGTGCATGTGATTCTATATGTGATATAGAATGAGAACATATCTTAAAAGTTACTAAGATATGGAGTTATCCGGTTTATACTTAAAAACACAATCCGGACAAACTCAATACGCGTTTTAGTAATGAGCAGTTTGTGGGTTATTTGAAACTTTTGCAAGGGTTTAACTTTTACCATTTTTGAGATAAAAAATTGTTTTGTTCTCGACACGCCACATTTTTTGAAAAGAAATTTCTTGCAAAAGAAATTAGTGGGAGTATGGTAGAACTGGAAGTGATTCAAGAACCAAAAATGGTCCCTGAAAATTTTGTAGAACTTGGAGATTCAATTGACCCTGACAAACCTTAGCTACTCCGCTGATTTAGTAGGCGAGAGATACTTCGGTTCTCTCGTAGACTGTGATAGAGAGGCTTGTATCATGTGATGATGACCCTACTATATCAGCAGTCCATAGGAAGTTGCGACTTCTGACTAATGGTTGGATGTCAAGTTATCCAAGTTGGACTCTATGCACTGCAATAAAGTATGGACTTTGTTGCGTGCTCTTGAAAGAGGTAAAACTCATAAGGAGCAAGAAGATCTTTCGAGATAGTGCAAATGAAAAGGTAGTAACCTAATAAGGCTAGACTTGTAGTAAAATATTTTTATCAAATTCTCGATGTGGATTGTGATGAAACTTTTACTTAATGGTCTGTGCTGAAGTCCATATGGATATAACTTGCCACTGCTGTTCTTCATGACTATGATATTTGACAGGTGGATGAATATAACGTCTTTCTAAATAGGAATTTAAAAGTGTACGTGTACATGACTATACCAGAGGGTTGTCGTAATCAATGGGAGCAGCGGAAGGTCTGCAAAGAGCTCACATCTATTTATAAACTAAAGCAGGCATAGCGGAGATGGATAATCCGTTTTGATGTCACGGTCAAAGTGTACGACTTCATCAAAATGTTAGATGAACATGGTATTTGTAAGAAGGATGTAGAGAGTATGTCATGTTACTCATATTGTATGTGGATGACAAACTCCTGATAGAAAGTGAAGTTCCTATACTACAGTTCAATCAAACTATGGTTGTCACAAATGTTTCTCTATATAGGATTTGGATAATATATCAACTGATTCTGGTAATTAGGTCTATATAAATAGATCTAGTAGGAGTTTTTGGGATTATCTCAATTCAGGTAAGATGACACCATTCTAAAGCGGTTTAGAATGGACGACTCATAGCGTGGTAATGTACCCGCATATGGAAGAGCCACTATCTCGAAAGAGATTTCATGAACCAGGCCAGATGATGCTTTTGCACTTGATGTAATAAGCCAATCATGGAGAAACAAATGGAAACCAATGAAGAACATAAAAGGATGTTCTTGGTGTATGATAATACCCTCCTAAAGGAGGTGGTTATCAATTCTGGTTTCCAAGGTAACATATATGACAGAGTGTCTGTCACGGGTTATTAGTTTGCTCTCTTTAGTTGGAGCAGTATATTGGAAAGAGTTCCAAGCGGGATACTTGGATAGTCATGGCGTTGGATGCTGATTATGAATCGGCAAAGGATACATCCCAAGAAACTGGATAATATTGTTCATATATGAACGTGACCCATCGTCTATCCAGGCAAATTCTAAGGCAGGTACCACTCAGTTCAGAAGATAGTAGATCTCCGCGACTTTCAGATAAAGAGAGAGAAAGAATCATTGTAGCGGATCCACTCACTAAGGCAATTATTGTAATTGAAGGACCTATACGGAGAACAATCTTACTCGAGATGATAATATACTATTTGGTTTGTCTTTATCATTCATGTGTATACGTTTTACTCGTTATCACGTATCACTAATATATAATGATAAAACTCGTAGGATCTTTACTTGATTACCAGGATTATGATAGGAATCATACTAGTAGGTCTGGGTAGTCCATAAGCACATCTTTAAATGTTTCTAGTCGTAAGAGTATTGAGACCGAGTATCGATATTCCAGAGCAGACAAGTGTATACGTTTCTTGATCCCGACCGGGGCGATGGTTGATCCCATAGCCATTAGTGTTTGACACCGGAGATTATATACATGTGATCATTGGTGAATGTGTTTCACTGGACGGACTGGACGGACTCACCTGATAACTCCTAGATGGGATTGTGCTTATCGTCAGATAGCAGTTCTCTTGTGACATGAGTACATGGTAGTCTGTAGACCTAAGATCGTCATAGTATCTTGTGTGTGTTCCCACTGTACTTTGATTACTACCCTACCATGATTTTAAAGAGTCGTGCAAACAGGTTTTAGTTGGATACAGTCCTGAAGTACGTGGAGGCAGTGAGCGATCGAAGGGATTTCGTCGCTCCCGGTATAGGGAGCCGAGATCGTGCTATGCCATATCAACTATAGCCATAAGTCTTTGGCCAAGACAGTTGAGATTTACTGATAAGTATTATCAGTAGTTTCTCGGGTGGTTATGAGTTCATGATCGGCATGACTTCTCGGATTGTTGGAGTCTGACGATTTTCCATCTCCTAGACCCGGTATGCGATACTCTTAGACGAAGAGACCGGACTGTACGGAGATTATCACCGATAGGCTCAGTTGGTTTTGATGAGCTTACTCGTTGACCTTCATTCTCTTAATAGCTGGGTAGCCGTTACGTGTTGCTAGTACCGCTGACGTGCTTGTGGGCAATGGATATGATCCTAAGCTACTGCCAGCGTATTGTCGAGTATTTAGAGTCCCACACAGAGATTTCCTAACACAAACGAAACGAAATAGGGCATGTATAGTGATATGTGCGGGAGCTCGATTAAATATGAGTATATAATACCGTATTTTAACCGAGCATTTATTAATATTAACCGGATTATATATGATATAACCGAATTATTAAATCAAGTGTTGATTTAATAATTTGATATATATATATATATATATATATATATATATATATATAAACTAATATTGTACTCAATTTTTCCTTCTCTTTATATAATATTTATATATGATATAAATATTATATATCATTTTGTCATGGTTGTATATACACAAGTGTTGTGTATATAAGAATCATATTGGATTAAAGATGAGGATAAAGATATTTATTTATTTTTATGAATGAAGGAATGAGTCATTCTTTAGAATGGTGTAGATTATTATGACTCATTCTTTTTATTCTTTTAATAATTATGCACATCTTTATGCCTTCTTTTTAATCCTTAGCCATTATTCCCATCTCCTCTCTCTCGATTTCCTATTCATGTAATAGTGAAGAGAAAAGAGAGCGAAAATTAGTGAGCAAAAATCCTATTTCATCTACTTAAATAATCTAGCAAATTATTTGAAGTAGTTTCTTTAGTCAGTGAAGTGAAATCTTGTGTTAGTGTTATCTCATGGTGGATTATCTTCGACGAGGAGATCATTGTGCAAGCTTGTTCCGGACCACGTAGAGACTAGCCGGAGTCCAAGAAATGGCGGTCAACGCGCTACAAATGTTGTAGCACACAAACTTGCTTTCTTTTTGTTTGCTTTCTCTTTGTTTATGATAGCCACTAGAATTTGAATGATTTTGTGCTTAGGAAATGGTGCTATGTTCTTGATAATTTTTTGTTGATCATTCCACCGCGGTCTGCTATTGTAGCGACCCTAGCACCCTTCTTAACAGTTCACTTATAACTCTTGACGGGTAGGTCTCCGTTCTTCATCGTCTATGTCCAACCTCTTCGACATCTTCTTGATCTTGCTCCTTTACCAAAACTCCTGGGCCAAAACATCTCGGCTGACAACATGGTAGACCGCGGCTAATTAATTCATAAAGAAGTTCGCCAAAAGATCCATAAGTCGAATGCCAAGTACAAAGAGAACGCGGACAAACATCGGCGGCAACATATCTTCCAAGTTGGTGACTTCGTTATGGTGCGTCTACGCAAAGACCGCTTCATGGTCGGTACGTATCACAAGCTCGCCAACCGCAAGGTCGGCCTTTATCGCGTGCTCAGAAAAATCAAAGACAACGCCTACGCCATCGACCTTCCAGAAGAGTTCAATATCTCAATGACGTTCAACATGGCAGGTCTTTTTAACTACTACCCACCGGAAGAGGAACCAGAGCTTCCCGTGCATATTACTACTAACTCAAGGACGAGTTTTTCTGAGGCCGGGGAGTCTGATGTAGCGCATCTTAATGCGTACATCACATACGAGTGCGACTGGCCCGAGATCGAGCAGCTGGAAGGCAAATCAAGGATTTTTTCAATCAATTAGGATTTATGGATAGATCATAATTGATTGGATAGATCATAATTAGATTTTTCAATCAATTAGGATTTATCTATATATCCATATTTGGATAGATCATAATTGATTGGTTTGATTAACTTTTATTATGCTAGATTTGTTTTGAATATTTTCTTTACTAGATTAGGATTGTTTTTATTCCTAGTTATCTCTTAGACTTTAAACCGACTTATTTCTCTAGACGGTATTTAGATATAAATAAAACCCAAGGCCTCTTGTAAATGTTATTTTGAAAATTAATAAAAATTTGAGTTTTTCTTTCTCGTGGATTTGGCACGGTCGTGGATTCGACCGAACTCTACAGTCCAATCGTCTTGCCTTTAGCAGCGGCGTGTCTAGTTATCTGGGCTTGTGGAACTTAACAGTTCTCCACATCCTAATACATGGTTTGATACTTTTCGGATACCTTGCCGCGTCAGTCGCTTTGCCCAAGCTTCATATGAGAGGATTATGGAGTCTCGCTCTATTTATTTAAGGGACAAAGGGATGAAGGGAGGTAACCTGATTCATTTTCCCAATATTTAATCTTTACTATTATAACTCAAACCCTTTAGTTAGTGATGTCATTATTGCATCATTTGCAATTAAAAGAATTTCAAAAAATTGGAGAAATAACCTTTGCTAAAATTAAGCATTAGAGAGTTCTACATCACCATAATAAAACAAAATAAAAATAAAGACAATATTGTCAATTTCTCTCCATTCATATTAACTTTTAGAATTCAAATTCAAACCAAAAAAATGGAGCCAACTTTTAATTCTATAGTTTTATATGGACACAAATAAACCTATATAAAGAGCCCAACAAAAATAATCGTAAGAATGAATGAAGGAGAGAAAAATATTCATCACCAAATTAAATCAATTAAAAATACACAGCAATAAAAACTAGCTACAAATAATATCTACCCCATAGCTACAAATAAAAACTCAGTGTGATTCGATGTTGTTGGAGTTGATGAGAACGCTTGATGAAGCTTTGATCTTTGTTTTTGAAGTCCCGTCACTGGCTTCTAAATTAATTTGAGAAACATTGAAGCTTTAATGATGAAAACCATAAAAACTTGATGAGAGAATTGGTGTTTTCTTTAAGAAATTTCGGCGGCCAGAGGGTTCCAGAATTAAGTGTCTACTCATATATATAGGAACCCCAAGGATTGGTTATGGGCCCAAAGATAAGTCTTTTGAAAACAACCCATTAACCCAAAGTGGAGACATCACAAGTTCCTATACACAACCTCTTGATTTCTCCAATTGTGTGGTTCATTAATCATGCAACCCCACTTAACTTAGCCATGTACAGATGCTCCAAATTAGACCTTGCATTGTTCTATACAAATATTTGTGGATGGTTAGCAGCCAGCCAGCCATAAATTAAGTTGCATCGGCGGGTCCATGAAGAATCCTGACGTGTCTCCTCATGTGATCAACTCAATTTGTCTTAGTCGTTTGTAAAAGTCGTCTAGCTCAATTGTTTGACCTTCCTGTGATCATGAACTTCATTCTAAGACCTGCACATTTCATCACACATTAAAATAACTCACATGGGTTTGTTAACATCAAACAAAGATCATGGACGTTCTATACTCAACAATTTTAACGGAAAGTTATGATCACACAAAATCCCTGTTGCACTGCTCCATTTCAACTAACCAGCTTGGATCCTTTGATTGACATCGCTATCGATCTCCCCATCCTTTTGGATGATGGAACCTAGATATCTAAACTAATTGTTCGGTGATATCTTTTGTCCATCTAGTGTTATACCACTGTGGTCTCGATTTCTCTGTTTGCTAAACTTGCAATGCATATATGCTGTCTTGGACCTGCTCAATCTGAACCCCCGAGATTTCAACGTTTGCCTCCATAATTCCAATTTGATATTAAGCTCTGCTTTCATCTCATTTACTAATACAATTATCATCAGCGAATAGCATACACCAAGGTATCTCATCTTGGATAGTTCTAGTAAGTTCATCCATCATGATGGTAACATGAATGGACTTAATGCAGATCCTTAATGTAAGCCAATTGTAATCGAAAAATCATTCGTTAGGCCGTTGCAAGCTCTGACATTTGCCACTACTTCGTCGTACATGTTCTTGATTATGTCAATGTACTTGACTAGGACCCTCATCTTCATCATTGTTCCCCCATAATAGCTCTCTAGGTATCGTATCTCATGTTTTCTCTACGTCAATAAATATCATATGCAAATCTCTTCTCTCTCGAAGGCGCTCGACAAGTTGATGAAGCAAATGAATAGCCTCTGTTGTTGATCGTTCAGGTATGAACCCAAACTGGTTCTTTGGTATCTTAACTTCTTTTCTTAGCATGTGTTCAATCACTCTTTTCCAAAGCTTCATGATGTGACATAAGTTTTATTCACGGTAGTTTGAGCAACTTTGAAGGTCACCTTCGTTCTTGTAGATGGTTATAAGGGTATTTTTCCTCCACTCATTTGGTATCTTTTTGGTCTGCCAAATCTTATTAAACAGATCTGTCAGTCACACCCATCTCTCCTAAGTATATCCAAAATTCGATAGGAATCCTGTCTGGACTAAACACTTTTCTTGATTTCATTCTCTTCAAAACCTCTTTAATCTCATTTACTTTTATTTTACGCATGAAATCACGGTTTATATATTGAGATTGAATGACAAGTCCATCCAAATTCTTAGTAAAGCTCTCATTGAACAATTTGTCAAAATAATTCCTCTACCTTTCCTTGATATTCTCATCTCGAACTAATATCTTATAATCTTCATTTTTGACATACTTCACCGCATATAAGTCTCTGGTCTTTCTTTTCTGCATTCGAGCAATCATATTTATGTATCATTTTCGGCCTCCTTAGTGTCCAACTTCTCGTACACCTCCTTGTAGACCTTAGTTTTAGCTTCCCGAACAATTTTCTTAATTTCTTTTTTAGTCATTTTATAATTCTCAAATCTCTCCGCATATCTGTTTTTCTTTAAATCTTTATAAGAATCCTTTTTGATTTTAATAGCAGCCTTTACTTCTTTATTCCATCATGACGCGTTCTTAAATGGTGGAGCACCACCTCTCAACTCACCAAGTAGATTTTTCGCCACCCTCTTGATACAACTAGCAATCCTGTTCCATGTCGTGTCTGACTTATCTACAGACTGTCAATCCGCCTCTTGAATTTCACGATCTATAAAAACTTTTTGGTTACCTTTTTTCAGTCGCCATCACTTAATTCTAGGTTCTACCTTAGTTATATGTATTGTAATCCATAATCGAGCTAAGAACCCCCAATCCATATTTTCTAGAATATGGATCATATTGTTTTTGTATGTTTGCTTCCCTAATCCAAATACATACGTGCTTTAGGGTGGAAATTTAAACCCGAATTGACCTAGAAATTCAGTAGGTTGGAAATAGATCCAAACCTGAGAACTCTGGTTGGATTCGGATAATCAGTGCTCATCAGTAGCGAACATTTCCACCTTCAATCAAGGTCTTAATGAGTAATGACAGTGACAAAGGTATGAAAATCAAATATGTAAAAAAGAAAATGACATGACATATCACAGCAATACAATTATTTTGGTGTATTCATGTGTAATGTTCCTTTTGAACAAGTCCTTCCCCGGAATTTACAGTTATGGAAGAAATTTTCTTGTGAATAAGCAATTATGATTTATATAAGTACTTAACATCCTAATTCTCTTAAATTTTATACACCGCAGGTCATGGAAGCTGGTGCTCACTGCTGTAATCACTTTGGATATGCAACCTCAACACGTGAGATAAATTATTCACCATTTTCATTTTTTTCCTGGTCTCCATTAAACGATAGAACCTTTACTTCATTTTAAATATTGAAACATGTCATGTTGAGTTATAAAATTGACTAAATTCCTGTATGTTGCGGTCAATATCCTAAAGTTTAGGTCATATATCAGCATGTTTTGGTTCAATTTCAGATGCTTCAGCCAAAAAACAATTCCATTTAGTTATTAATACCACCACCATCTTGCCAATTTAATATGAACAATGCAAATACTTAGCTCATTTTGATGTCACCATGGATATAAGGAATCCGGATTCACTGCAGCGATAAAATAAGTGCACCGAGGTGCACTTATAAATCCTAACTGCTTATAACACGGAGGAGCATACAGGAGTAATTGGTTGTCAAGTGTATCCATTTTCTGGGGAAAAAAATCAGATCACATAATCCTGATTAGATTCGAACCAATTTTCAATACAATCCTTCCAAAGCCTAGTGGTGCACTTGCAAACTGATGACCGGTGATTTCTCATCGAAAATGCAGCTTATATGCCACATTTGAGCATTTTATACGGAGATCTGACAGACGACGAGAAGGAGAAAGCTTGGAAACGAGTCGAAGAGCTCGATCCAGGGCTTGTCGGTCTCACATTTGAAGTCTCCTCTATCGGTCTCTTTAAGACTGATACTGAAGATAAAACGTTGAAGTCATGGGAGATGATCGAGATATGCAACCTTAAGTAGGTTTACTTTTCGATACATAGAGTTTGTATTTGTCTCTGTAACTTTGTTGATGTGCAGTCTGTGTTCTTTACATAGAGTTCATGATGATTCGTTTCAATCATGAACAATGTGTTCAATGCAACTTTTCAAACTTGCTTGGATGAAAAACAATGTTCTTTTGGATGCATATGGATTTTTTCCAAATCTGCTTATGGTTCAGGTCAGCTGCAATGCTAGAATTAGATGCTCAATACTACTCAAGAATCTTTGTTTACTCTTTTGTATGATCTGTGAGCTTATTTGGGATACTCAATACTACTAAACTTGTGGGATTTTTCTTTTTCTGCAATTAACTTAGCAGGTTTTTCTTCTTATTTTTCCGTTTTTTTTCCTTTTTTTTTTGGGGGTGCGTGGGGGGGGGGGGGGGGGAGGGGGCGTTGGAATTGTTTTTAGTCCCTGACCTCGGAAAAATTGGGGAAAAAATACCCCTAATCTTCAAAAAAATAAACGATACTCTTAAGTCCCTTGTGTAGTGCAGCAGTCCCAATATCCCGATATTATAGCTAACTGCTATATTATCATTTAACTACAGCAAAATATAAATATTTTTCAAGAAGGAGGGAAAAAACAGTAATGACACCTGCAAGAAATGTAAACAAAGGAATCAAATTTAAACAAGACTTGACAAAAGCCCTAACCTCACCTTTTCAAATTCTATGGGTGACAAAACACCCAAAAAATAAAAAGAAATAATAATTCAATTAAAAAAGAAAAAGATAGCAATTCAAGTTTGAAGTCTTATATAAGGAGGAGCCAATGCACATAAATTTCTCAAACCCAAAGACTTCAAAAAATGGAGAACCAACAACACCAAATGGAACCAACCAGCATTAGTAGTAGAAGAAGTGGAGTACAAAGTGTGGTATCGGATCAAGAACCTGATGTCTGCCCTTGGATCCGAATTCAGGGGACCTGAGTTTGACCCGCACATCACCCGTGTAAGAGCCACCTGACTGACCCTTGGATTCGCAAGCTCAAATCCGCATCCGAAACTGTCTCTCCTTTCGCAGCCCGTGTCGTCGCATTCTCTGGACGCCATCTTGTCTATGAGGCTACTCCTGAGGTACACAAAACTGATTCCGTATCCGACATTTAAATCCTTAGGAATTCTAACCATGACATGTCCGGCTTTCAATATAGAGTTTAGATTACTCCAGATAGCTATACTCCGAAGTTCAGATGACCGGAGTGTACTATGCTCCTATCCAACCAAAGTTTTCTATACTCTAAAAACACTTATTTTATATGTAGGTAAGGCCTTTCATTTGACTTCCCTCTACTATTTTTTTTTTCAAGAGCAACGTGCTCTGTCCTTCTCCGAGTCGTTGGATCCTTTTCTTGACCCGTGTCAAACAGGTCAGGCCGGGTCATAATCTGGTAAAATATTAATTAAAAGTTTTGGATCATAATTGAAAGTTGTCTTATCAAATTTGATTTTCAAACTATAAGCCATTTTATCTTAATTTTCGAAACAACTTTTCGATCCCAACCCAAGCCATTGGATCCAAAGCTAAGCATTTATCTACGATCAAACATAAATTTGCACAATGGTATTTTTAATCCGCTTTAAAATGTTTTCAAACTTAGATTTAAATGACAATATTGATGTACTTTCAACTTGACTATTTGAGAAATGATAGATATCCGTATCTCATTCAAGTGAAGAAAAATGGAGGTTGTTGATGATAAGCACCTGTTGTATTACTTCATAAATTAGTGAAGCTTTGCAGCAATTATGCACGGAAATTGCACGGAAATTGTGCATATATATCGTCTCAATCAGGATAAATTTTGTTTGTGCAGCTGATGGAGATCAGTGCTTATTGTTGCAGACACTTTGGATATGAATATTCAAGACGTGAGTAAATTTTCTCTCGAATTCATTATATTTTTTTTATATCTGTTTTGAGTTATTTGTTATTAAGAACACCTATTTTTCATGATTTTACAATATTTCACCTTTAAAATTTAAAATTACTCAATATTCTTCCGAGCTAACTTGCCTGAGATTTTCAGAGATAAATACTTTTAGAAAATTTAAATTAGAGGGCAACCTTTTCAAAATTAAGCAACATCTCAATATTCATTTTTATCACGTCCCGCTTTCCAAAAACGAGAAACGAGAACGACAAGCCCGCAACGTATTCATATAGAAAAGCACTCTTTCTCGACATAAATACGCTAAGCGTCTATATAAGAAGTAAAGAAAAATATAGTATAAGAATTTTAAATTTATAAAATATCCAACAATATTTATAATAGTCCTAAAATCGATAACTAAATACAGTTCGAAAATTCAAGAAACTAGAAATAAGAGATAACCTTGAACAAAAAACATGCTTACTGAAAATGAAAATTAAAGCTCGGCCTGACTTGAAAAATATTGACTGTTCTCGGTTGGTATCACCTTATACCTAATCTCATCACCTGTCCCAAAATCGTGTGACGACATTCCCAAGAAAAGAAAATATGAAAACAAGAATGCTATCAGCGAACTAAAATTCGGTAAATCCCTATTTTATTATAAAACAATACTTTTTCTATGTTAACAGTGTTTACAATGAAACATAATATTTTGGCTACAATTAATTTAGTTATTAATATTTATAATCTAATAAATTAAATACATGGTTTCAATTAGTTGGAACAAATATAACACAATAATAATGTTTTCTTAATTTATAGAAATTAGTAATAATAAAGTTTTGTAATTTAGGAATAATAATATATATAGGGTTGCTATTAATATCATCAAAAGGTAACAAGGTACAAAGATTCATGATTATAAAAATATATAAGGAATATTTTATTTTATAATTATTTGATAATAAATTAGTTTAGTAAATTATCATGTCATACTAACAAGAATATAATGTAGAATTATTTTTGGTATACTAGTTAATTATGTTGTATTAATATAATTATTTAACGATATTTGACATGAAATATGGTATACATAATAATAGGCATGGAAATAACCGTGAACAGTAAACGGTAATGTGCATATCAAATAAATAGCATATGTTAATCAGTGCAATATAACTAGAGTATCACGATATTTCAGAGCCAGCAACTATAAATATAAGCTCGATTATGGGAGTTTTATTATGTTACCAGGATATGCCGAAATACTACGAAACAACAGCAACACAAGATTCACGAAATTCAAGATATTCATTAGATTCACGATATTCACGAGATTCATGATATATATATATATATATATATATATATATATATATATATATATATATTCATTAGATTCACGATATTCACGAGATTCATGATATATATATATATACCTGCTTCCCAGTGTACGGAGAAGAAGACGTGACGGGCACGCGACGTATTTACTCAGAATTAAACACGTTAAGCGTAAATAAACAATATAAATAAATGCACAAGAATGACAAGAGATGTAATATAAACAACAACTTTTATTAACATTCATTCTTTACATACAACTGAAAAGAAAAGTACAATGATAGAAAGCAATGCCTAAATAATGACATATGAAAAGAAAATAAGTACAAGTAGACTAGTAGTTTGACTGTGCCTCAATCTGCTCTAAGTAATCCTGGCTGAGCTAGGTCTTCAGAGAATCCGGTCCTCCTGACGAATATTCCAAAAAAAGAAAGAGACATGAATGTCGTCAGCGAACTAGCGCTCGGTAAGTCCCAAAAGTAAGAATGGAATAGAACAAGTAAAAAGAAAGAACTGGTAATTTATACAGGTATATGTTTGTTATACTAATGTAGTTGTTTGTAACTTGGTACAGAATGTATCAGTGTATACGAGAGGAGTCCAACTATCCCATAGACTATGGTAACAGGTAAATACAAGGCCTCGTCAAAACCCACGGGACAACGACACGAGAGTTCAGGTAGGTGTCTTGTAGTGTCCATCATCGTGCCACTTTTAATACATTCCGTACCAATCTACCCCGTTAAAACCCCGTAATGTATTGTATTGAATTATAGTTATCAGACTTGCCGAGACCATGGATACAAGTTGTTCATGTAATCAGGTTCAGGATGTAAATAAGTAGGCATGTAATCAAGTCAAGTTATAGTCATGGTTTGGTCAAGTCAAGTCATGTTTGCATGCTAATATTGTTCTGGTATTCAAGTTCAGGTTCAAGTATTCATGTTTGGTATATTGGATTCATGTCGAATTGGATTCTGATTTGAGTTAGACTCAGACTTGAGTCAGACACTTTAAACTGAATTGGATCCTGAATTAAGTTCGGGTGTTATCGGTAACTGCTGCACATGGACGGCAGAATTTGTGTCTTTTTCCAGGACAATTACCATTGATAACACCGTTAAGTTTTTTCTACCTTAAATAGGCAAGCACTCACTTTCTCCGGCTCCCTGAGACTTAGGAGAATTAATCCCGCTTAAACCCATATTTACTAAAGCCTTTAAATGTAACTTTATATAACTTGAGGGGGTTTTATGAAAAATATTTTATATATTTTCAAAATTATCCATGAGTATTTATATATAGTATTTAGGATTTCCATAATTGTGAATTTTAAGAATGTGAAGTTTTTAGTGATAATAGTTTAGCTTGGATAGTTCAAGGTATTTTACTGTAAAGCTTAACTTTTGGATAACTTGAAGGTATTTTGATGAAACTTGTCATTCTTTTATGTTTTAGAAAACATGAAATTTTATTATATCGTGGAAATATGTGGTTTGATAATATTTATATAATTATTAAAAATTAATTTTATTATTAAATAGAAAATTTAGTTTTTCTTAAAAATCGTATTAAAATTCTTTCGAGACCAAATGCTCCGTAAGGATATCTGCATCTCGCTCTACTAGCCCTAGGATTAGCGATAATCCGTACCATCCAATAGCGGGTCTCTTAAAGAGAGTTGTAGAGGCATATTTGCAAAGAGTTTGATAATAAAACCGGGTTTTTATAGTTCATGGTATTTTAATGAAATGTGGTAACAAAAGTAAGCTCAAGGGACATCGTGCCATGTAAACATGTGTGTATGTGAGGGGTAGGTCATTACCCCGTGAAGTTTTCTAAAGGTATAATTATCAAAAGAATTAAAAGATGAATATATGAAGTTCATGGTATTTTAGCGTAAAAGTTAAATTAAAGTTATTTAGCATGATGTTATTGAGTGAAAATTGGTTCTAAACATGAGTTTGATGGTTATAAACACAGGGTAAGAATATTAATGAGCAATGATTAAGAAAAAGTGTGATTTCAAGGTTATAGAATCAAAAGTCGGTGTTAACTCCACTTACCGACATGTTTTGAAAAAAAGAGATTTTTAGAGAAAGAGAATAAGAATGGGAAGGAACTTACAAGCTAGAAAGATGAAGATGAGATAGAAGAAGAGGGTGTAGTTGTCGTGGCATCGCGAGATTGCCGGAACTTGCTCGATTCCTCGCCGGAAGTTGGTCTTTGGCTAACTCCACTTCTACTCCACTTGTACTTAAGAAAATTTGAGGGTTTTGGCTTGAATTTTCAGAATGAGAAGGGGCTAGGGTATGGGGTTGTATTTATAGTGTGGAATTATGGTTTTGGAATTGAAAGAATGAATTAAAATGCTTTTGAATTGGATTTAAAGGTGAAATTGAAGTCTCTGTTTAATTTCAGAGAAATCAAACAGTGCAGGGGTAATGGGGGTAGACCAAGGGTTTTGTGTGCAAAACACGGGGGCTTTTCACCTACGGATGACCGTCGGCGCCGGCCGAATCCTACTTCTCGCCGGTCGATTATGTGAGCTAGGCCGGTGGATTCTCTCCACATGTCCAACTCGCTGTTAATAATATTGTGCACATGTTTATTTTTCCCGACTTTTCATTTTTATGTGCAGTGCACGTGTAAACTTTTGGACTTCCAAAAAGTTAAAAGAAAATCAGAAAAAAATATAATGTGCCTGAAGGGATTCGAACACAGGGGCTACGTCACAGCAGTGTAAGGCTTTACCAATGAGCTACAAGTTGTTTCTTGTTATTCTTAAACAAAAATAACTTATAAATTGTACCCAGGCTTGTAAACCTGTTATGCCCCGCTTTCCAGTGTACGGAGAAGGAGACGTGGCGAGCACGAGATGTATTTACTCATAAGTAAATACGTTAAGCGTAAATAAGCAATATAAATAAATGCACAAGAATGACAAGAGATGTAATATAAACATCAACTTTTATTAACGTCCATTTTTTACATACAACTGAAAAGAAAAGTACAATGATAGAAAGCAATGCCTAAACAATGGCATACAAAATGAAATAAGTACAAGGAAAGCTAGAAGTCTGGCTGCTCTAAGAACTGGTCCAAGTCGTCCTGGCTGGGGTCTGCCTCTTGAGGACCCGGTCCTCCTAACGAACATTCCAAAGAAGAAAGAGACATGAATGTCGTCAGCGAACTAGCGCTCGGTAAGTCCTAAAAGTAAGAATGGAATAGAACAAGTAAATAGAAAGAACTAGTAATTTATACAGGTATATGTTTGTTATACTAACGTAGTTGTTTGTACCTTGGTACAGAATGTATCAGTGTGTACGAGAGGAGTCCAACTATCCCGTAGACTATGGTAAAAGGTAAGTACAAGGCCCCGTCAAAACCCACGGGACAACGGCACGAGAGTTCAGGTAGGTGTCTTTTAGTGTCCATCATCGTGCCACTTTTAATGCATTCCGTACCAATCTACCCGTTAAAACTCCGTAATGTATTGTATTGATTTATAGTTATCATACTTGCCGAGACCATAAATACAAGTTGTTCATGTAATCAGGTTCAAGATATCAACAAGTAGGCATGTAATCAAGTCAAGTTATAATCATGGTTCGATCAAGTCAAGTCATGTTTGCATGTTGATATTGTTCTGGTATTCAGGTTCAGGTTCAAGTATTCATGTTTGGTATATTGGATTCATGTCGAATTGGATTCTGATTTGAGTTAGACTCAGACTTGAGTCAGACACTTTAAACTGAATTGGATCCTGAATTAAGTTCGGGTGTTATCGGTAAATGCCGCACATGGACGGCAGGATTTGTGTCTTTTTCCAGGATAATTACCATTGATAACACCGTTAAGTTTTTCTACCTTAAATAGGCAAGCACTCACTTTCTCCGGCTCCATGAGGCTCAAGAGAATTGATCCCGCTTAAACCCATATTTACTAAAGTCCTTAAATGTAACTTTATATAACTCGAGGGGGTTTTATGAAAAATATTTTATATAGTTTCAGAATAAAACTCGAGTATTTATTTATATTATTCAGGGTTTCCATAATTGTGAATTTTAAGAATGTGAAGTATTTTAGTGATAATAGTTTAGCTTGGACAGTTCAAGGTATTTTACTGTAAAGCTTGACTTTTGGATAACTTGAAGGTATTTTGATGAAACCTGTCATTCTTTTATTTTTTAGAAAATATGGAATTCTATTATATCTTGAAAATATGTGGTTTAATAATATTTATATCATTATTAAAAATTAATTTTATTATTAAGTAGAAAATTTCGTTTTTCTTAAAAATCGTATTAAAATTTTTTCAAGACCGAATGCTCCGTGAGGAGGTATGCATCTTGCTCTACTAGCCCGAGAATGTGCGATAATCCGCACCATCCAATAGTGGGTTCCTCAAATGGGTTGTAGAGATATAATCGCAAAGAGTTTAATAATACTATTTATAAGAAAATCGTTTTTTATAGTCGATGGTATTTTAATGAAATATTGTATTTACCACAGAAATATATTCAAAGAGTATCGTGCTATGTAAACATGTGTGTATGTGAGGGGTAGGTTATTACCCCATGATATTTTCTAAAGGTATGTACAAACAAAGGAAAAAATGACGTATATAAATTTCATGGTATTTTCATGTAAAAGTGAGATTTAAGTAATTTAACATGATATTTTAGAGTGAAAGTTAGTTCTAAACATTTATAATAGTGTTACAAATATTATGTAAAAATTGGATGAACAATATGTAATTAAAAAGTGAGATTTTATAGTTTAGAAGATTTATTTCGGTACTAACTCCACTTACCGATATTTGTTTTGAAAAGAGATTCTAGAGAAGAAGGGGGATGATGGGAGGGGACTTACAAGCTAGAAAGATGTAGATGAGGTACAAGAAGAGGGTGTAGTTGTCATGGCGTCGTGAGGTCGCTGGAACTTGCTCGATTCATCGCCGGAAATTGGTCTTTGGCTAACTCCACTTCTACTCCATTTGTACTTGAGAAAATTAGAATGTTTTGGCTAGAATTTTTAGAATGAGGAGGGGCTAGGGTATGGGGTTGTATTTATAGTGTGGAATTATGGTTTTGGAATTGAAAGAATGAATTAAAATGCATTTAAATTGGATTTAAAGGTGAAATTGAAGTCTCAGTTTAATTTCAGAGAAATCAAACAGTGCAGGGGTAATGGGGGCAGGCCAAGGGTTTTGTGTGCAAAACACGGGGGCTTTTCACCTACGGATAACCGTCGGCGCCGGCCTTCCAAAAACTTTAAAAGAAAACCAGAAAAAAATATAATGTGCCTGAGGGGATTCGAACACAGGGGCTACTTCACAGTAGTGCAAGGCTTTACTAATGGGCTGTTCATCGCCGAGAGCCGGAAAGACCAACGTCTTGCCTGAATTTGGGTGCAGATACTATTTGGTTTTATCTGTCCACCTCTCCGATGATGCCAAGTTGATTTATGGCACAATGTATCGGAGGTTTAGACGGATGCGACCGATGTAGCAGATTTCATCAGAATCCCCCTCATAATGAGGTTTTTTTTATTGTGGGGACGCTCTTCCCTACAGGTGCAAGCCCCTGCAGTTAATTACGCTACCGCATTGCGGTAACCACTTTATCCTTCTCCAGATGGTCACTTCGTGTCGTATGTGTTTGTTTTGTTTTTGCTTGCCCGTGGATTGTATACGGAGACTAATTTATGTTGTCGCCCGTAGGGCGTGGATTAGTCCAAATCCGTATTTTCTTAGATTTGGTTTTGGGTTGGGTTTAAGGATCGTTAATCTCATTTGAGACTAAGATCAACTTAAACGTTTGTTAAGGATACGTTAGTCTAATTTTAGACTAAGATCTACTTAACAGGATCATTTAGATCCAACAAAAGAGCATTTGGGCTCTATTGTTTTAGTTTAGGGACATTGCGGTCCATTGGGTTTAAGGACGTCATAGTCCGTGACAGTTTAAATACGTCATAGTTTGTGTGGTTTTGGTTTAACCGTTTGGGAATGTACCAAAAGTTATTGGTTATTGGGACCCTCCATCTCTCTAAAGACGTTGAAGAATTACAACGATATATATCAGAGGTATGAAGAGATATACCCTTGAACCAATGTTGGTTGGGAGATCTGTAGTCAAGTTTGGGACTAAGATCAGTTAATAAGATTTATGAGCATATGGACTCAATTAATTTGAATTAGGGGCCTGTGGCCAACTTAGGCTCAGCCCACTCAGTCAAAATGTTGGACATTTAATTAGGCTCAGTCCTTTTTCATTTAACAATGCTGAGTATTGGTTTTGGGTTCTGACAACCTTTTTGTCTTTTATTGAGTGTTGAACACTCATTATGGCTCTGGGGTTTTATTAAAAGAACAGTTTATATTCCCCCAGCGCACACGTAAGGAGCACGTGGTGCGCTTGGCGCTGAGCGCCAGACTTAGAACGCTAAGACGCTTCCTGTGAGATAGCGCACACGTGAGGAGCACGTAGCGCGCTTGGCGCTGAGCGTCAGTTAATGAGTGCAGATCGCTCCTTGTGAGATAGCGCACACGTGAGGAGCATGTGGTACGCTTGGCGCTGAGCGCCAGTTAATGAGTGCAGAGCGTTCCTAATGAAATAGCGCACACGTGAGGAGCACGTGGCGTGCTTGTCGCTGAGCGCCAGTTAATGAGTGCAGAGCGCTCCTTGTGAGATAGCGCACACGTGAGGAGCACGTGGTGCGCTTGTCGCCGAGCGTCAGTTAATGAGTGCAGAGCGCTCCTAGTGAAATAGCGTACACGTGAGCAGCACGTGGTGCGCTTGGCGCTGAGCGCCAACCTTGAAGCGCTGGGCACTTCTTTAAATTGGAGCGTTAGGGCTCTGCGGCGCTGTGCGCCAGACTTGGAGCGCTGAGGCGCTTCTTTAAATTGGAGCGCTAGGAGCGCTGCGGCGCTGTGTGCCAGTCTTTGAGCGCTAAGGCTTTTTTTAGGCAGTTTTGATCAGTTCTGCGTTCTGAGAATTAAACTCTCGTTTTTAAAAGACCTTGTCTTATGGATCTGAGAACTATATTCTTCTCTTTTTTATGAGATACTATGATCTCTTTTTTTTTGTGAAAGACTTCGTCTTTATTTTATAGATCTATGATCTGAAGAGAATTAAGTTTTTCTCCCTCCCTTTTTATGATGAGATGTTCCAATCTCTTTTTGTGAAAGATATCTGTCTTATAGATCTATGATCTAGAAAGAGAACTAAGTTCTTCTTCTTTTTGATGAGATGCTTTGATCTCTCTGTTTTATTTACCTTGAAGAAATTTTTCTTCCGAGAACTTGCTCTTCTCTTTGAAATTTCTCAAAGTTTGTGTGTGTGTGTGTGGGGGGGGGGGGTTTCTCTGTATGAAACTTATGGGGAGTTTCTTTTTTTATCCAAGACTTGAAGTCTTGGGGCCTTTATATAGTGGAGACTGATTTATTGAATCAGTTAAGAAGATCTTTTCTCTAATTGATTTGGGGATGTTTCCCACCATTGGATCTTTAATCCTGAGGCTTCTGTTTTACAGAAGACAATCTTCTTGTTTTTAACAAAATTGGGAAAATATTTTCCTAAACAGAACTTATTCTGTATCTTGGTGATTTTTAATCACCATTGGATATTTGATCCAATGGTGCTCTGATTTATAGACCACAATCTTTCCTGTTTGGAAAGATTTGAGGAGTATTCCCTCATCAAAATTTTATTCTGGTAATTTGATGATTTATCATCTTCGTTGGATCTTTGATCCAACGGTGGAGAACATTTAGTTGTAGTGCTGGGCGCTCTCATGCCTTACACGTGAGCGCTGTTTCAGAGTCTTTGACTCTTAGCGCTGGCGCACTTGGCGCCAGCGCTCTCGTGCTTTGCACGTGAGCACTGCCTCAGAGTCTTTGACTCTTAGCGCTGGCGCACTCGGCGCTAGCGCTCTCGTGCTTTGCACATGAGGCGCTGCCTCAGAGTCTTTGACTCTTAGCGCTGGCGCTCTTGGCGCGAGCGCTCTCGTGCTTTGCACGTGAGGCGCTGCCTCAATTTCAATTTCAAATTTTGAACAGAGCTTTGCACTCTTATTGGGGAAACAAGTCCCTTTATGCTTTGCATGCGGAGCTTTTCCCTTTATTTTTATTTTTATTTTATTGTTATTATTTTATAATGGAGCAAGTTTTGCGTCAAAATTTTGGCGGGAACAAATGCCCCCCACTACTTTGCCCACGTAAGTATGTAAGTGGGTGAAGTAGTGCAATGTTATGCGTGACCAGAGAATTGATGGTTTAGGAGACAAGTTTAGGGTCCTTGTAGCCTAAGACTTTTTCCATCTTCACGAACCGTAAGGGTCTCAAAAGGGTCGTTTCTCCCTGCGAGTCGAGAGGACCCCGTAGGTGTATTTTCTCCTTAGAAATCATGAGGATTTCTAAGTGTTCATCGCCTCTGTGAGTCGTAAGGATCTCACTCGGGTATCTTTCCTTACGAATCGTGAGGATCCGTAAGTAGCTTCTTTATTTCATTGGCGAATGTGGCTTTGGCAAATACGGCCCGTAGATAGTCCATCATGACCTCCTTGTACGGTAGCGATGGGTTAGGAAACAGGTTCAGGTCTGCTGCCTAATACTTTTCAACTTTATGAGCCGTGAGGGTTTCATAAAGACTTTTCTCCCTACGAGTCGAGAGGATCTCGTAGGTGTAATTTCTCTTTAGGGGTCGTGAGGACTCTTAAGAGCGTTTTCTCTTGAGAGTCGTAAGGATATCACAAGAGAATTTCCCCCCCTTACAAGTCGAGAGGACTCATAAGTGGTTGTTTCCCTCATTGTCGATATTTGACTTGGGAGAGTATGGCCCGTGAATAGTCCATCTTGACCTCCTTGCAGGGCAGTGATGGCTTAGGAGACAGGGTTAGGATCTGTCATCTAAGACTTTTCAACTTTATGAGCCATGAGGGTCTCTTAAAGACTTTTCTCCCTACAGCTCGAAAGGATCCCGTAGGTGTATTTTCTCTTTAGGGGTCGTGAGGCCTCCTAAGTGCGTTTTCTCTTGAGAATCGTAAGGATCTCATATGAGAATTTTCTTTTCATGCGCGGGGACACTAATTTCTCTGCTGGTCGAGACGAATCGAGAGATTCTCGTAATGACACTGATTTCCTTGCGGGTCGAAACGGATCGAAAGATTCTCGCCAAGGGCACTGATTTCCCTGAATCGAGAGGTTTTTTGCAAGGACACTGATTTCCCTGGGTCAAGATATTTTGCCAAGGACACTGATTTCCTTGGGGGTCGAGACGAATCGAGAGATTCCTGCAAAGATACTGATTTCCTTACGGGTCGACGTGAATCGAGAGGTTCTCGTCAAGGATGCTAATTTCCCAGAATCGAGATATTTTGCCAAGGACACTGATTTCCCTGGGATTGAGACGAATCGAGAGATTCCTGCAAAGACACTGATTTCCTTACAGGTTGACACGAATCGAGAGGTTCTCGTCAAGGGCACTGATTTCCCTGAATTGAGATATTTTGCCAAGGACACTGATTTCCTTGGGGGTCGAGACGAATCGAGAGATTCCTGCAAAGACACTGATTTTCTTGCGGGTCGACGCGAATCGAGAGGTTATCGTCAAGGACACTGATTTCCTTGAATCGAGATATTTTGCCAAGAACACTGATTTCCCTGGGGGTCGAGACGAATCGAGATATTCCAGCAAAGACACTGATTTCCTTGCGGGTCGACGCGAATCGAGAGGTTCTCGTCAAGGATGCTGATTTCTTTGAATCGAGATATTTTTCTAAGGACACTGATTTCTTTGCGGGTCGAGATGAATCGAGAGATTCCTGCAAAGACACTGATTTCCTTGCGGGTCGACACGAATCGAGAGGTTCTCGTCAAGGACGCTGATTTCCCTGAATCGAGATATTTTGCCAAGGACACTGATTTCCCTGGGATTGAGACGAATCGAGAGATTCCTGCAAAGACACTAATTTCCTTGCGGGTCGACGCGAATCGAGAGGTTCTCGTCAAGGATGCTGATTTCCCTGAATCAAGATGTTTTGCGAAGGACACTGATTTACCTGGGGTTGAGATGAATCGATAGATTCCTGCAAAGACACTGATTTCCTTGCGGGTCGACGCGAATCGAGAGGTTCTCGTCAAGGGCATTGATTTCCATGAATCGAGAGGTTTTTTGCCAAGGACACTGATTTCCTTGGGGGTCGAGACGAATCGAGAGATTCCTGCAAAGACACTGATTTCCTTGCGGGTCGACGCGAATCGAGAGGTTCTCGTCAAGGACGCTGATTTCCCTGAGGTTGAGAGGTTTAACCAAGGACACTGATTTCCCTGGGGTTGAGACGAATCGAGAGATTCCTGTAAAGACACTGATTTCCTTGCGGGTCAACGCGAATCGAGGTTCTCATCAAGGACATTGATTTCCGTGAACCGAGAAATTTGTCAAGGACATTGATTTCCCTGTGTTGGAGATAGTGCCCTCAGAGTCAATTATTGGATCATAGGCACGTGATTGCAATGATTGAGGGATGATCTATCCCGGTAGGACAGTCTTACTCGAGATGATAGTATGCTATCTGGTTTATCTTTATCATCGTGTACTGCTTTAGGTGACCTGACAGGTCGCTATTACACATTGGTAGAGCCCCTAGGATTCTTGCTTGACTGCCAGCAGTATGAGGACGATCATATACGTGAGAGCTGGTGGTCTATAAGCACATCCTTAAAAGGTCCCTAGTCGTGGGTGTTTCGAGACAGGGCATCGATACTCCAGAGTAGACTAGTGTATACAGTCGAGACCCCGACGAGGGGCGGTGGCCGGTCTCACAAGCCACTGGTGTCAGTTGGTTCACCTAAGATGTATACAGGTGCTCATTGGGTTATGAGTACACCGGACAGGACTCGCCGGGAATATGCTAGTTGGTCTTATACCTGACGTCAGATAGCAGTTCCCTGGTGACATGTGTACAGGTTAGTTCATCGACCTGGGGATCGTCATTTGTCTCGTGTGAGTTCCCACTGTACTTTGATTACTACCCTACCACGCTTAAAGGAGACGTGCAAACAGGTTTTAGTTGGGTACAGTCCCGAGCCACATGGAGGCAGTGAGCGGATCTTCAGGGGTTCGTCTCTCCCGGTATTGGGGGTGAGGTCGCGCTGTGTCTAGGAGAGCCATTACACGAAGCCCTCGGCCGAGGCAGGAGATTTACTGGTAGGTATTCCAGTAGTATCTCAGGGTGTTCTAGGCTACACTCCGACACGACTTGTACCGCTTTTGGGGGTCTGACTTTTACCAACCCCCTAGGCCCGCCATGCGATGCTCATAGACGAACGGACCGGACTGTACGGATATTGTCACTGACAGGCTCAGTAGGGTGTCAGGATAGTTCGCTCATCGATGTCCCTTTTAGTCAATAGCTGGTGGCCCGTCACGTATGGCTAATACCTCTGACGTGCTAGTGGTTAAATCCACAACCATAGTATTGGCGAGTCTTTAGAGTCCACCACACATTCAGTTACTCAAGCTTTCGGGCGAAACGCTGTAGAGGCCATATGGAGATATGGCAAGGTCCGATCAGATACGTGTGGTATTGCACGGATTAGGATCGGACGGTTAGTACTAGAGGCCGTATGGAGATATGGCAGCGTTCGATCAGATACATGCGGTATTGCACGGATCAGGATCGGACGGTTAGTACTAGAGGCTGTATGGATATATGGCAGGGTTCGATCAGATACGTGCGGTATTGCACGGATCAGGATCGGACGGATATTACTGGCCGGCTTTGGTTTAAGTCGGATCCTAGTATAGTACAGTGTAGATTTTGTCTCATTGTATTTGTATTTCGGTCGGAATACAGATGCGGGTGTGTATACACAGTATCGGGGTTTTCCTGTAATTTATTACGGGACCAGTTTTCTGGAGTTGCCAGTTTGCTTTCCGTTTCGGCCATTTTCATTTGTATCTTTCAATGGCCGAAGATTGGTGGAGGAGGGCTTATTTGCATTTGTGTAAATAAGCAATTTGGAAGGGGGTCTTTGCATATTTTTGTATCATGATACTTGCACCATCATTGCTTGACTTTCTTTTGTCATCATGGTTTGACTTGTGGAGTTATGATGGGAGTTGATTAGGTTTTGGAGTGTTAGATTTGTTTTGTGATCATTCCTTCTCATGATCACTTCACACTCTCCCTTGTATGATTGATCCTCACCCCTTTTTGTTTTTCTCTCTCTCCCATCACCACAACTGGTCGGCCACTATGAGGAGGGGGCTGCCCATTTTTTCATGTGTGGGGTTTTTGTTCATTTGGCTTTGCAAAAATTCCCACAAGTTCCATCTCCAAACTCCATAGTTCATTTCCTCCACCATATGGCAATTCCTACAACCCCAAAATGAGACATGAGTTCCACACTACATTCTACAGCAAATCTTGGGCACGTCGACTTGCCAGCTTCGTGTCCGAGTTGCCTCGGTATAGAGGTGGGAGCCCGTAAAAGAAGCAGGCAACGTGGTGCCCTTTTCCGGCGAGGAGGTGGAGACCGGACATTCCGCGGGAGATCGGGACGACGGCGAGAAGACCGGAGGACTCGGATCACTCGGTACATCTCTCTTCCCCATTTTGTAGTTAGCTAGGACTAGTTAATGGTATGATCCGGGTTTTTAGTGCGCGGTGGTGCCGGTTCAAGAAAATTAAAGTTAGCCATCGCTTCCACATTTGGCCTCGGGATGGAGGCCGGGGCGCCGCCGTGCACTTACAGTGGTATCAGAGCCTCACCATTAACATAGTCTAGCTTTGTCTAATGTGTTTACACTTCCGATCGAACAAAATTCCAAAAAACCCGCGTTTTCACATGCATCAGTTTTTTGTTGAATTTTTTCTGGCTCGAAATTTTTTTCAGGTTGTAGAAAAGTGATGTACTGGAAGATGTAAGCGTTCTGTAGAAATTCGACGCAGTGAGTCGACTGTGGGAGCGCGGAACCGCGGCCAAACCCCTCATTAGGCCGCGTTTCCTCCGCACTGTAGTGTGATTGCTGCATCAAATTTCTGCAGTTGCTTTCTGGGTTGAAAATAGGGTTTTTGGAATATTAATTTTGGGCCCAGATTTTCTTGATGTGCTACAGTAGTACTTGGGGACCACTTGTTAAATTTTGATCGATCGGATATTTTAAATACATTAGTTCACAGTATTTACATTATATCTGCGACCGTGAATGTCACTTGATCGGTAAATCCAGTCTAACTGCTATAGCTCGGTTAGACGGATTTGCGAACGTGACTTTCACGTTGATGTTCTGTGTTATGCTGTGATGTTGCGGATCGGTCGTGGGGGATAGCCTGGATGCAATGCTAGTACAGTTCTGTTGTATTATGTACATTTGATATTGCGGGGCGAGCGTCCGACATGTGGACTGCTGTCACTGCCTGATTGTATTATTATTTTGGGGCACGACTAGGTTGCGGTCGATATACCCGTTGTATGTATATTTTACTTTCTGTACTAGGATTACCCCAAGGTGGGGTGCACGGATAGCCAGGTTCTAGAGGGAAACAAGCCCGCATCTCATGGCATTGAGACGGAGGGGGCTTCACTCTAGGATTGGCGGGCTGTTCGCCGCACTCGTAGGGGGTACAGGTTGACCCAGGAGGGGTCTAGGATTTCATTGCACAGGCTATCCACACGACCAGGGGAACGTCGGGTTTCAGTAGTGGCTCTGTGAAACCCGGGGATCCCAGATATCTGTATTGTTCTGTGATGCTGTACATTTCTGTGATGTTGCATTTTATCACGCCTTGAGCGAAATATAATATATTGGTATATATATTAGTAGATGTTTTATATGTTTTACATCCGCGCTAGTCCAGTCCCCGCTCTGTCGTTAGTTAGCTAACCTAACGGGTAATGACGGGACCCAGTGGCGAATGCGGATGGCATATACGTACGTCATATTATTTTCGTTCTTTGTGGTGTGATCAATTGATGGGACTGCGTTGATTCGGATTAATGCAAGTTAAAAACAAACCTTATCTGATGTTGTTGGAACACTTTTCAAAAAGCTGTTATTGCAACGGCGTTCTCTTTTGTTTTGCATCGTGGTATTCAGTTGGAATATCCTGCTCCTCAGTCGACGAGGCAAGGGCCGAGATCCCTTCACCGGGAGTGACCCCTTGGACAAAAAGTTTGCGTCAGGGCAATGACTTCATTATATCCGATTAGTTTTGCTTTGCATCGTGGTATTCAGTTGGAATATCCTGCACCTCATTCTACGGGGAAAGAGCCGAGATCCCTTCATCGGGAGTGACCTCTTTAGCAACGGTTTTTCGTCACTATATTTTTAAAAAGCTATCCGTTCCTTCAACGATATCAAGTTCTTTACGTTAAAGGTTTTCGCCAGAAACCATTCGTAGCCCTCCGTCGTTTCATATGGGTGGTCAATAGTATTCAAGCTGTGTTTGTTGGCCAAAGTCAAGGCACAGTGTTTGGTAGCTGTTGGTTATTCATATGCAGCATAGATAGATGCGTTGGTTTGGGACAGTCGTACTACCTTGTTGGCCAAAGTCAAGGGTATGTACGGGTGGGTTCAAATTGACCTGGAGAATGACGGGTAGAACTTGACATGTGACTTATGATTTGTTGGCCAAAGTCAAGGTCATAAGAGCATGGGGCAGAAATCACATCGGGAGTTTCTAAAGAAACTGAAACTTGCCAGATATGCGCATACCTTCTGGAGTGTGATAGCGTGAGCGGATTCCGTCACGTTATCATGCGATGATAGTTGGATCCCGATTCCCACTGATGAGTTGGTGTACTCCTCGGGTGATCTCGACTAATTCTTCTTTCAGGTTTGGAGGAGAATTTGACGGTACAGTGGGAGGTTTCCAGATTAGATAAATTGGTAACCATTCTGATCTAGGTTAGAGTGCACGCTGAGTGTTTCTTTTCTCTCTTTCTTCGGCAGCGACCTTTGACCCGACCCTGAGACTATGACTCAGTGACCAAGTTGACCGAACCTTCTTAACACTGGCTTTTGGATTGTCAGAGTTGCAGACCTCATTGCCACTCCTACTTTTACCCTTTTTCTCCAGGACACCCCGTATTACTACGAACGTCCACTTCCATTGGACAAAACCATCGTATGGTTAGATACGAACTCGAAGGAATTTATTCGAGGATGGTTTCCGGTTCTGGAGAAAACGTATAGGATTATTCAGTTGTCTTTTCCTTTTACCTTCTCTCAGGTTGCGAGTGCTCCTTGGTTTAGGAGTAGTGCACCTATTACGCAAATTGGATAGTCTTCTTCCAAACCTTAGGCTGGTGCCGAACGGTGGGGAATGAAGAAATCCAATTAGCATAACGATGGTGTGCAGAAGGTATTAAGTTAAGACAAAGCAAGGGATTAGTAAGAGGGCAAAGTAAATTGCGACTGCTATTCATAACCAAACCAAGTATTTCTTCGCCAATCCTAAATCACCTTTGTATTTCTCCGGGACACTTCGTATCACTACGAAGATCCACAGTTTATTGGATACTCCATCGTATGGTTATATACGAACTCGAAAGGAACTTGTTCCAGTTCGGGGATGGATTCTGGTTCAGGAGAAATAGGAATAAGGTTTATTCGGTTGTCTTTTATCTTCACCTTCTCTCGCATTGCGAGTGCTCCTGGGATTAGGACAGTACACCCATTATGTTTATTGGATAGTCTTCTTCCAAACCATAGGCTGGTGCCGAACGGTAGGGAAGGAAAAAAACCATTTGGCCTAAAAGGGTTTGCAGAAGGTAATGACTAAAGACATATAAAGGGATTTGGAGAGGTGGCAAAGAATTATACGGTTACAGTTGTGAATCTGGAAGAGGCACTACTAGGAATACTGGGATACCACATCGAAACATTTTAATGTTTCAGTTTAACTGTGTACTGTTAAAGGAAAACTGATTTCCCAATTAGACACTTGCTCCAGGGTATGTATTTACCAGGTATGATTCTCACATCTGTATGGTTTTACAGATGATGAGTGGGAGTATGTTATTGGGAATTAGGTGATTGTCCTCATTATATCGGGATTCGTTGTAATCGGTGATATTTGAGGAAGTCACCTGGGCTGTTTGCCGGTCGGCAAATATTTGGTTTTGAATATCCGTTATGCACCAATTTCAAATTGATATATCTGTACGACTATTTTTATAGAGTGAGATATACCTTTTTTGAAATTATGTCTATGACATTTACCTGTACCAGTGGATGGTTAGGTAAGGAGCATTAAACAGCGGTGTAATTCTTCTTAACCATAAGTACAGTTTTCAACCTATGACACACAGTGAATGAGTTATCAAACTCAAGGGACTTATACAGAGTATTGTATGTTGTCCAGGGTCCATCAGGACAGAGGGGTTGGTCCTCGTACTATATTCGATTTACTTATGACTTCTCTAGTTTTTAGACAGGTGTTTCGTGCAAACACAGGGTCCGAATTTTGAGAAGTTATAGGTATTTGAATAAAGTAGAGAACCAGGTATCGCAAGTATCGGGATTCTTCAAAGTGATCGAAGATGTAGATACTTGTGTATGGTATTCAGTTGATAGTAATGACTAAGAGAACTTGCTTCTCTTTCAGGTTACTCATAATTGAAAGCATTCCTAAGTTGAGTAACGCTGATCGGCCTCTTTCCATTTAGTTGACATGCACTGGAGACAGCTGCATGATTTGAATCTGGTTCAATTAAATCAGTGCCTCTGGTTCTATATTGGATATAGAACAGTTCATATCTTAACGGTGTTAAGGTACGGGGAGTTGTCCGGCTTATGATTAAAACCAGACACTGGACAACTCAAGGCACGTTTCTGTAATGGCTGTTTGTGGGTTGACCCAGGCTATGACGAGGGTTGGCTTTCTACCATCTGGAAGATCAATAGTGATATTGTTCTAGACTCGCCACAGTTTTAATAAAATTGGATTTTTTCAGAAAACAGTAGTGGGAGTATGGTAGAACTGGAAGTGATTCCAGAACCACAAACGATTACTGAAGATTTCATAGGAACCTAAAGATTCAATCTGGTTTGACATTCCATTGGCCACTCCGCAGATAAGGTGGGTAACCTCAGGCACCCGAGAGGTACTCCGGTAGCCTCAAGGACGGTGGCAGGGAGGTTCTTGTTTACCCACACTTACCATTGCTGTTGTTCCAGGCTGCGAGTCCCGGCAGGAGGATGAGTATAGCGTCGTTCTAAACTAGCTTTAGAAGTGTACGTGTATATGACTCTGCCAGAGGGTTGTCGTAGTCAGTGGGAGCAGCGGAAGCATTGGTGGACAAGTAGCTTATGTTTATTTATAGACTAAAGCAGATATAGCGGAGATAGATCATCAATTTCTGATATGACAGTCATAGGTTTGACTTCATCAGAATAGGGGATGGATCTGTTGAGAAGGTAGTAGGGTGTGTTGTCATGGTATTTGGATGACATACACAGAGTAGGAAGTGATATTCCTATACTACGATCGGTTATACTTTGGTCGTCACACAGTAGTTTCTCCACATGGGACTTGGATATTATATCAGACATACTGGTTACTAGATCTATGGTTTTAGATCTAGATTTGGGTGGTTTCCCAATTAAGGGTACTTAGACAGCATTCTAAGAGTATTTAGAATGGACGACTCCTGGCACGGCAGTGTACCTGCAGGTAATGGAGTCACCCTCTCTAAAGGTGTCTTACAGACCAAAGGGGAGAGGGATGTGCATGATTGACAGATCACTTGCTCAGGCAATTGAGTCAATCATGAGATGTCAAGTACCACACCAGATGTTGTTCTTGCACTAGATGCAATAAGTTGACATTGATCCAATCCTAGAGAAACAGTCGGAAGCAGTTTTAGAACATAAGTGGATGTTCTAGGGATATGATAACGACAGCCTCATTCGGGAGACAGTTATCATTTCAGGCTTCCAAGGTGACCTGGACGACAAGGAGGTTGTCAGAGTTATAGTTTTTCCTTCTGACGAGGGGCAGTATTTTGGACAGGTGGTCCAAGGCAATACTGAGGGAGGCATGGCGCAGGATACTGATTAAGTTCAGTTGACGATACAGTCTAAGAAGTTTGGATTTGGAGTTCATTTATGAGCTAGGTTCCATCAGACATCCAGACACATTCTGAGACAGGTATTGCTCATTTCGGGAGATGGGTTTCTCTGCGAAGTTGAGATATATAGAGAGACATAGAAAGAAACATCAAAGCGGATCCACTCACTGAGGCTATTTCTCGAACGCAATAGTTTCGCAAATGGACTTTGTGAGACTGACTAGTAGAGGAGTTGGGTGTTCGGTATCACACGGGCTGTGAGTATGCGACATCGCAATAATTAGCCTTGAGTGCAAGTGGGAGATTGTTGGAGATAGTGCCCTCAGAGTCAATTATTGGATCACAGGCACGTGATTGCAATGATTGAGGGAGGATCTATCCCGGTAGGACAGTCTTACTCGAGATGATAGTATGCTATCTGGTTTATCTTTATCATCGTGTACTGCTTTAGGTGACCTGACAGGTCGCTATTACACGTTGGTAGAGCCCCTAGGATTCTTGCTTGACTGCCAGCAGTATGAGGGCGATCATATACGTGAGAGCTGGTGGTCTATAAGCACATCCTTAAAAGGTCCCTAGTCGTGGGTGTTTCGAGACAGGGCATCGATACTCCAGAGTAGACTAGTGTATACAGTCGAGACCCCGACGAGGGGAGGTGGCCGGTCTCACAAGCCACTGGTGTCAGTTGGTTCACCTAAGACGTATACATGTGCTCATTGGGTTATGAGTACACCGGACAGGACTCGCCGGGAACATGCTAGTTGGTCTTATACCTGACGTCAGATAGCAGTTCCCTGGTGACATGTGTACAGGTTAGTTCATCGACCTGGGGATCGTCATTTGTCTCGTGTGAGTTCCTACTGTACTTTGATTACTACCCTACCACGCTCAAAGGAGACATGCAAACAGGTTTTAGTTGGGTACAGTCCCGAGCCACATGGAGGCAGTGAGCGGATCTTCAGGGGTTCGTCTCTCCCGGTATTGGGGGTGAGGTCGCGCTGTGTCTAGGAGAGCCATTACACGAAGCCCTCGGCCGAGGCAGGAGATTTACTGGTAGGTATTCCAGTAGTATCTCAGGGTGTTCTAGGCTACACTCCGACACGACTTGTACCGCTTTTGGGAGTCTGACTTTTACCAACCCCCTAGGCCCGCCATGCGATACTCATAGACGAACGGACCGGACTGTACGGATATTGTCACTGACAGGCTCAGTAGGGTGTCAGGATGAGTTCGCTCATCGACGTCCCTTTTAGTCAATAGCTGGTGGCCCGTCACGTATGGCTAATACCTCTGACGTGCTAGTGGTTAAATTCACAGCCATAGTATTGACGAGTCTTTAGAGTCCACCACACATTCAGTTACTCAAGCTTTCGGGCGAAACGCTGTAGAGGCCATATGGAGATATGGCAAGGTCCGATCAGATACGTGCGGTATTGCACGGATCAGGATCGGACGGTTAGTACTAGAGGCCGTATGGAGATATGGCAGCGTTCGATCAGATACGTGCGGTATTGCACGGATCAGGATCGGACGGTTAGTATTAGAGGCCGTATGGATATATGGCAGGGTTCGATCAGATACGTGCGGTATTGTACGGATCAGGATCGGACGGATATTAC
Organism: Agapanthus africanus; assembly: GCA_030015575.1. Classification (NCBI taxonomy): domain Eukaryota; kingdom Viridiplantae; phylum Streptophyta; class Magnoliopsida; order Asparagales; family Amaryllidaceae; genus Agapanthus; species Agapanthus africanus. The sequence continues at coordinate 612,632,936 of JASDDO010000014.1, read as the reverse complement.
TGGCCGTCTTTGGTTTAAGCCGGATCCTAGTATAGTACAGTGTAGATTTTGTCTCATTGCATTTGTATTTCGGTCGGAATACAGATGCGGGTGTGTATACACAGTATCGAGGTTTTCCTGTAATTTATTACGGGACCAGTTTTCTGGAGTTGCCAGTTTGCTTTCCGTTTCGGCCATTTTCATTTGTATCTTTCAATGGCCGAAGATTGGTGGAGGAGGGCTTATTTGCATTTGTGTAAATAAGCAATTTGGAAGGGGGTCTTTGCATATTTTTGTATCATGATACTTGCACCATCATTGCTTGACTTTATTTTGTCATCATGGTTTGACTTGTGGAGTTATGATGGGAGTTGATTAGGTTTTGGGGTGTTAGATTTGTTTTGTGATCATTCCTTCTCATGATCACTTCACACTCTCCCTTGTATGATTGATCCTCACCCCTTTTTGTTTTTCTCTCTCTCCCATCACTACAAGTGGCCGGCCACTATGAGGAGGGGGCTGCCCATTTTTTCATGTGTGGGGTTTTTGTTCATTTGGCTTTGCAAAAATTCCCACAAGTTCCATCTCCAAACTCCATAGTTCATTTCCTCCACCATATGGAAATTCCTACAACCCCAAAATGAGACATGAGTTCCACACTACATTCTACAGCAAATCTTGGGCACGTCGAGTTGCCAACTTCGTGCCCGAGTTGCCTCGGTATAGAGGTGGGAGCCCGTAAAAGAAACAGGCAACGTGGTGCCCTTTTCCGGCGAGGAGGTGGAGACCGGACATTCCGCGGGAGATCGGGACGACGGCGAGAAGACCGGAGGACTCGGATCACTCGGTACATCTCTCTTCCCCATTTTATAGTTAGCTAGGACTAGTTAATGGTATGATCTGGGTTTTTAGTGCGCGGTGGTGTCGGTTCAAGAAAATTAAAGTTAGCCATCGCTTCCGTATTTGGCCTCGGGATGGAGGCCGGGGCGCTGCCGTGCACTTACACCCTGGAGGTTGAGACGAATCGAGGTATTCCTGCAAAGACACCGATTTCCTTACGGTTCGACGCAAATCGAGAGGTTCTCGTCAAGGACACTGATTTCCCTGAATCGAGATATTTCGCCAAGGACACTGATTTCCCTGGGGTTGAGACGAATCGAGAGATTCCTGCAAAGACACCGATTTCTTTGCGGGTCGACGCGAATCGAGGTTCTCTCCAAGGGTGCTGATTTCCCTGAGGTCGAGAGGTTTAGTCAAGGACACTGATTTCCCTGGGGTTGAGACGAATCGAGAGATTCCTGCAAAGACACCGATTTCCCTGAACCGAGAAATTTTTCAAGGACACTGATTTCCCTGGCAGTTGAGACGAATCGAGGTATTCCTGCAAAGACACTGATTTCCTTGCGGGTCGACGCGAATCGAGAGGTTATCGTCAAGGACGCTGATTTCCCTGAATCGAGATATTTCGCCAAGGACACTGATTTCCCTGGGGTTGAGACGAATCGAGAGATTCCTGCAAAGACACTGATTTCCTTGCGGGTCGACGCGAATCGAGGTTCTCTCCAAGGATGCTAATTTCCTTGAGGTCGAGAGGTTTAGCCAAGGACACTGATTTCCCTGCGGGTCGACGCGAATCGAGGTTCTCGTCAAGGACATAGATTTCCCTGAACCGAGAAATTTGTCAAGGACACTGATTTCCCTGGCGGTTGAGACGAATCGATGTATTCCTGCAAAGACACTGATTTTCTTGCGGGTCGATGCGAATTGAGAGGTTCTCGTCAAGGACGCTGATTTCCCTGAATCGAGATATTTGTCAAGGACACTGATTTCCTTGGGGTTGGTTGACTTGTTCTGCATTTTGTGGTGTCTAGGTTGACGTGCTCTGCCTCCTGCGGTGTACTCCACTTTCTGCGGTGTCAGGGTTGACGTATCTCCGAGACGGGGTCATTGGATGACGTATTTCCGAGACAGAGGTCATTGGCCGACGTATTTCTGCTTTCTGTGGTGTCGGGTTGACTCTAGGTTGTCTGTGAACCGTAGAGTCTTGGAACCGGGGACTTTGCCGTGGCTCCGATTGGTGATGTCGCGTCCGTATCCTACTGGAACGAGGAGGAACGCCGTTGTCGGTCTCCAGGCTGTAGATGTTGCCGTTGAGATCTGACCCTCTTTTTGACAGAGTCTGTCGGGAAATGTGGTTCCCTTTTCGTTTATGCCCATGAATTGTATACAGGGGTCAGTATGGACTTACCTGTAGGGAAATGATGACTTAGGAGACAAGGTTAGGACCTGCCACCTAAGACTTCTCAACTTTACGAGCCGTGAGGGTCTCATAAAGTCTTTTCTCCCTTCGAGTTGTGAGGATCCCGTAGGTGTATTTTCTCCTTAGGAGTCGTGAGGATTCCTAAGTGCGTTTTCTCTTGAGAGTCGTAAGGATCTCACAAGAGAATTTTCTCCCTTACAAGTCGAGAGGACTCGTAAGTGATTGTTTCCCTCTTTGTCGATGTTTGACTTTGGAGAGTGTGGCCCATGAATAGTATGCAATAGTCCATCTTAGATTGACTTGCAGGGCCCCAGTGCTTAAGAAACAAGTCCTTATCCCCATTGCCTAAGGCTTTTCCGTACGAGTCGAGACGAGTCGAGAAGTTCTCGCAGGAACATTATTTTCCCCATGAGTCGAGACGAATCGAGAAGTTCTCGCAAGGATGTCCTAACATCACAGTTAACTCTTGCTAATAGAAGTCCGTTAGGGTCTGTGGTACTAGGGTTTTCTACCCGTCGCACCGTCGCGTTGGCTGGTGTATTCCTCGATACACAATCTTGCTGTTCGAGTAGCCCCGCGACTGTCGTGTCTCTGATCCCTTCGGGGGATGGACAAGACGTCTTCAAGTAATCTTCCAGGTGATATTACCGTCGAAAGAGCAAGCGTTAGGGATATTCCATGTCGCTTTTTACTTGAGGTTAGGCTCAGTTTGGGAGCCCCGATGAGTCATTACCACTCCGCGCTGGTGTGGGATGATCTCCGATAGTCTTTTCAGGTCTCATTTGAGTTGCCGTCAAGACCCTGAAGCAAGGGATTTTCCTTGGCTTCGTTTGTTGACATTGTGTCTGCAATATTGCAACGGATGTCGAGGTTGTCTATGGGTTATCTGTGAACCGTTGAGGTTTGGAACCAGGGGACTTTGCCATGGTTCCGGGTTAGTCTCTAGGCTGTCTGTGAATCGTCGAGATTTGGAACTGAGGACTTTGCCATGGCTCCGTTGTTTTGACCCTGGAGTTGTTTGTTGACGTCGCATCTGCATCCTACTGGAATGAGGAGAAGCGCCGTTGGTGATCTCTAAGCTGTCTGTGAATCGTCGAGATTTGGAACTAGGGGACTTTGCCATGGTTCCGGGGTAGTCTCTAGGCTGTCTGTGAACCGTCGAGATTTGGAACTAGGGACTTTGCCATGGATCCGTTGTTTTGACCCTGGGTTCGTTTGTTGACGTCACATCTGCATCCTGCTGGAGTGAGGAGAAGCACCGTTGGTGATATCTAGGCTGTCTGTGAACCGTCGAGATTTGGAATAAGGGGACTTTGCCATGGTTCCGGGGTAGTCTCTAGGCTGTCTGTGAACCGTCGAGATTTGGAACTAGGGACTTTGCCATGGATCCGTTTGTTGGTGTCGCGTCTGCCTCCTGCTGGAGGAGAGGAAGAACTCTGTTGTTGATTTCTAGGCTTGTAGATGTAGCCACTGAGATCTGGCTTCTCTTTGACGGAGCCTGGTGGGACAATATGGTTCCTTTTTTATGCCCATGGATTGTATACAGGGGTTAGTGTTGTACGGAAAAAGTTTCATCATCATTATTTTTTATTTCTTTCCGCGATGCTCTATCATTTCAGCTTTTATATCGCGAAGTTCGCGATTGCCCAATCATTTCGGCTATTTTTTCTTTTTACTCGCTGCTTTTTATTGCGAGTTGCCCAATCATTTCGGCTGTTTTTGTATGCATATATTATACTTCTTGATTTTGTTGCAAGTTGCCCTATCATTTCGACTATTTCATATGCATTTTTGGCTCGCTGATTTTAACCACGAGTTTAGACTTGGAATTTGATACCGATTTAGGCATCAACATCGCTACAACTGGGATATTGCCAAGAGCGAATCATCATTTGCCTTTGTCTGTTCGAACAAAGGTGGATTAACAAACATGGTTAAGATCCTGTCGACTAAGGCTTTTGACTTCATGAGCCGTAAGGGTCTCAGAAAGGTATTTCTCCCTACGAGTCGTGAGGATCTCGTAGGTGCGTTTTCTCCTTAAGAATCGTGAGGATTCTTAAGTGTATGGTCTCTTATAAGTCGTAAGGATCTCATAAGAGTGTTTTCTCCTTATAAGTCGTGAGGATTTACAAGTGTCGTTCGCCGTATGAAAATATCCCTCGTCAGTGGTGGGACTCTGTTGGGGAAATATTTATTCGTGCCCGTGGATTGTATACAAGGGTCAATATTGAAACGCTTGTAGGGCAATCGGGGGATATGACGACTTAAGAACAGGTTCAGATCCCTATAGCTTAAGGCTTTTGAATCCTATGAGCCGTGTGGGTCTCATAAGAGGGTTCTCCTTACGAGTCGTGAGGATCTCGTAAGTGTAATTTCTCCTTAGGAATCGTGGGGATCCCTAAGTGTGTCGCTTCTTTGTGAGTCGTAAATATCTCACGCAGGTAGTTTGCTCCTTACGAGGTCGAGAGGACCTCGCAAGTGTCTTTTAATAAAATGGCCCTTTCGGGTTTTCGCAAACTCGCCGGTAGCCCTGCTGTTTTTACTCACGGAGCCCTTTCGGGTTTTCATCCGTGCCCATTTTGCTTGTGGACATACCGTTTTTTTTGAACGGGGCATTCCACTAGATTGTGGGACTTGTTTGTAGGCCCCTTTAATATCCTTCTTGTCCTTTGAGAAGAAAGTCCCATTCTACATAGAGATTCTTCCGTCAGTGAGAAATATGCCCCCTGCGTATATCCCGCGAGGGAACGAGTACCCACGCCGTTGCTATTTTGGCGACATGTTGCTTCAGAGCCGCTTATTTTTATGAGCGTAGGCGACATACGCCATCTCGCCTCCGCTTTTCACTCGTCATCATCGGATAAGAAAGAGTCTTGACCCATTTGATCCAATCGAGCCATTTTATCCATGAGTTCTTGGAAAGTCGTCGGCTTGAAGATGGCCAAGTCTCATTCGATGAATTTTATCCATGAGAAACTTCATCGATGCATTGTGGGTAACATATTGAACCCAAGTCTCATTCGGTTTAACCCTTTCGTTGACCAACGTCGTTACGGTAGTGCGTTTATTCACACTAGCGAATTTCTTGACAGAAGAGCATCTCTATCTCGTCGAAGGTATTCACGGAGTCATTCGGGAGTTTCGCATACCATTCGAAGGCAATGCCCGCCAGACATCTGACGAACCATCAGAGGAGAAGTATATCATTCTCTCCAGTGTTACAGCACATGGATTTAAATCGCGCGATGTGCTGGTGAGGATTCCCGGTTCCTTTGTATATGTGGAGTCGGAAGTATGTATTCTGGCGGGTACTGTATTTGATCATAGCACGCCGGATACGGTCGACCAGTCTTGATTGGCCTATTTGCGGCTTCACTGGCGTAGTGAGCTTTGATTCGCTGAGCGATATATGTGTCCAGCTTTTCTTTTAGGAATCATTTCCTTCTCAACTGTTGATGAGGTTTGTATAGGATTTGAAATGTCATCTTTATCTTTAAGACCGACTACCGGCGGTTCATCTGCCAATGGTTCCGATTGAACCATCTTTCCGTCCATATTCTGAATCAGAAGGGCCATCTGGTTCATTCTAATGGACATTTCTGCCACTTCTTCATCTCTCTTTTTCAGAGCGCGCTTTAGGAAATCATTATCCGACTCCTTCTCTATTCTTTCTTCGGGTGCGCCCTTGGGATTTTTCTTAGACGATGGATTAGCGTTTGCTGCCGCCTGAGCGAGCATCTTCTACAGCTTTTCACGTTGCAGTTGAACTTTTGTCAGGGACCGAGTTTGAGGTCGGTGACTAGTAGAAGCTCGAACTTCATCTTTGGAATTTACCACGTAGACTATGTGAACTACCATGCCCCCAAGCTTGGGGTGTTTGGAGTCTTGGCCTTTGGAGTTTGCTTTGGGCACTTGAGCTTTATTAAGCCTCTTTTTTTTTTTTGAAAAGCCGCTTTGGTTTTGAGAGGAACCACTATATCAGGATCCGTCTTGGGGTGAGTCCCCTTCACCTGTTTCTACACCTTATATATAGATGAGGAAAGTTGTCTCAGGGAGCGAACTTATTTCTGCTCTCGTGGGATCTCCATGGGCTGCGGAGACTGCTTCAGTATTGCGGTAGGAGAATTTTGTCTGACCCTTCACAACAGTTTGAAGCTGTTCCCAGTTGGAACAACAACATTCACCACTGGGGTTGAAACATGACCATACGGAGGACTGCCCCCAGCTCATTTTGTATGATGCTGATATCGACGTTGGCCGTTTCTTAGGCCGGGATTTAATTATCTTTAGGATTTTGCTGAGCCTGCCCCCTGTTTACTTTGAGAGCTTAAATATTCTGCCCCCTGCGTCGACCTTGGTCCTTGGCATGTGCCATTTGTTTGAGGACTAATTCCGTCGGCAAAGCTGCTGCTTGGGGAACCAGCATGTAGAAGACAGGCTTCCTCTGGGATTCCTCCATCGGTGTTGAGGCACCGAGGGTGGAAGGTGGGAGTATCGATCCAAAAAGAATTCCGTTGATTTCTTGAAGAGCCGGATTGCAGAGATTTGTGCCTGCAAGTGGACCGTACTTGACTCCACTAGATATGACAGAGCCTGAGTTGCTAAGGTGGGAGCAAACGCCATTCTTCATAGAGACGAAATGCCGGATTCAGTATCCCCCTAAGGGCAACCACAAACATATATACCGCGATTATTTGATCGCGGAAAAACACGACACACGAAGTGTGGAGTGGAAAAGGTCCCACCGGGCTTGCCAGAATCTGTTCACAGCCGAGAGCCGGAAAGACCAACGTCTTTCCTGAATTTTGGGGAAGATGCTATTTGGTTTTATCTGTCCACTTCTCTGAAGATGCCAAGTTGATTTATGGCACCGTGCATCGGAGGTTTGGACAGATGCTGCCGATGTAGCAGACTTCATCAGATTCCCTCTCGTTGTGAGCGGTTTTTTGATTGTGGGGACGCTCTTCCCTGCAGGCGTAAGCCCCTGCAGTTAATTACGCTACCGCATCGCGGTAACCACTTTCTCCTTCTCCAGATGGTCACCTTGTGTCTTGTGTGTTTGTTTTGTTTTTGCTTGCCCGTGGATTGTATACGGAGACTAATTTATGTTGTCGTCCGTAGGGCGTGGATTAGTCCAAATCCGTATTTCTTATATTTGGTTTTGGGTTGGGTTTAAGGACCGTTAATCTCATTTTAGACTAAGATCAACTTAAACGTTTGTTAAGGATACGTTAGTCTAATTTTAGACTAAGATCTACTTAACAGGATCATTTAGATCCAACAAAAGAGCATTTGGGCTCTATTGTTTTAGTTTAGGGACATTGCGGTCCATTGGGTTTAAGGACGTCATAGTCCATGAAAGTTTAAAGACGTCATAGTCTGTGTGGTTTTGGTTTAACCGTTTGGGAATGTACCAAAAGTTATTGGTTATTTGGACCCTCCATCTCTCTGAAGACGTTGATGAATTACAATGACATATATGAGAGGTATGAAGAGATGTACCCTTGAACCAATGTTGGTTGGGAGATCTGTAGTCAAGTTTGGGACTAAGATCAGTTAACAAGATTTATGAGCATATGGACTCAATTAATCTGAATTAGAGGCCTGTTGCCAACTTGGGCTCAGCCCACTCAGTCAAAATGTTGGATATTTAATTAGGCTCAGTCCTTTTTCATTTAACAATGCTGAGCATTGGTTTTGGGTTCTGACAACCTTTTTGTCTGTTATTGAGTGTTGAACACTCATTATGGCTCTGGGGTTTTATTAAAAGAACAGTTTATGTTCTCTCAGCGCACACGTGAGGAGCACGTGGTGCGCTTGGCGCTGAGCGCTATACATAGAGCGCTAAGGCGCTGAGCGCCAGACTTAGAGCGCTAAGGCGCTTCCTGTGAGATAGCGCACACGTGAGGAGCATGTGGCGCGCTTGGCGCTGAGCGCCAGTTAATGAGTGCAGAGCGCTTCTTGTGAGATAGCGCACACGTGAGGAGCACATGGCGTAATTAGCGCTGAGCGCCAGTTAATGAGTGCAGAGCGCTCCTAGTGAAATAGCACACACGTGAGGAGAATGTGGCGCGCTTGTCGCTGAGCGCCAGTTAATGAGTGCAGAGCGCTCCTTGTGAGATAGCGCACATGTGAGGAGCACGTGGCGCGCTTGTCGCTGAGCGCCGGTTAATGAGTGCAGAGCGCTCCTAATGAAATAGCGCACACGTGAAGAGCACATGGTGCGCTTGGCGCTGTGCGCCAACCTTGAAGCGCTGGGTGCTTCTTTAAATTGGAGCGCTGGGAGCGCTGCGGCGCTGTGCGCCAGTCTTGGAGCGCTAAGGCTCTTTTTAGGCAGTTTTGATCAGTTCTGCGTTCTGAGAATTAAACTCTTGTTTTTAAGAGACTTTGTCTCATGGATCTGAGAACTATGTTCTTCTCTTTTTTATGAGATATTATGATCTCTTTGTTTTTGTGAAAGATTTCGTCTTTATTTTATAGATCTATGATCTGAAGAGAATTAAGTTTTTCTCCCTCCCTTTTTATGATGAGATGATCCAATCTCTTTTTGTGAAAGACATCTGTCTTATAGATCTATGATCTAGAAAGAGAACTAAGTTCTTCTTCCTTTTGATGAGATACTTTGATCTCTCTGTTTTATTTACCTTGAAGAAATTCTTCTTCCGAGAACTTGCTCTTCTCTTTGAAATTTCTCAAAGTTTGTATGTGTGTGTGTAGGGGGGGGGTTTTCTCTGTATGAAACTTATAGGGAGTTTCTTTTTTTATCCAAGACTTGAAGTCTTGGGGCCTTTATATAGTGGAGGCTGATTTGTTGAATCAGTTAAGAAGATCTTTTCTCTAATTGATTTGGGGATGTTTCCCACCGTTGGATCTTTAATCCCGAGGCTTCTGTTTTACAGAAGACAATCTTCTTGTTTTTAATAAGATTGGGAAAATATTTTCCCATACAGAACTTATTTTGTATCTTGGTGATTTTTAATCACCATTGTATTTTTGATCCAACGGTGCTTTGATTTACAGAGCACAATCTTTCCTGATTGGAAAGATTTGAGGAGTATTCCCTCAATAAAATTTTTTTCTGGTAATTTGATGATTTATCATCTTTGTTAGATCTTTGATCCAACGGTGGAGAACATTTAGTTCTAGCGCTTGGCGCTCTAGTACCTTGCACATGAGCGCTGCTTCTGAGTCTTTGACTCTCAGCGCTGGCGCACTGGGCGCGAGCGCACTCGTGCTTTCCACGTGAGCGCTGCCTCAGAGTCTTTGACTCTCAGCGCTGGTGCACTCGGCGCCAGCGCTCTCGTGCTTTGCACGTGAGAAACTGCCTCAGAGTCTTTGACTCTTAGCACTGGCGCTCTCGGCGCTAGCGCTCTCATGCTTTGCACGTGAGGCGCTGCCTCAATTCTAATTTCAAATTTTGAACAGAGCTTTGCTCTCTTATTGGGGGAAACAAGTCCCTTCATGCTTTTCATGCGGAGCTTTTCCCTTTATTTTTATTTTATTGTTATTATTTTATAATGGAGCAAGTTTTGCGCCAAAATTTTGGCGGGAACATGGGCTACAAGTTGTTTCTTGCTATTCTTAAACAAAAATAACTTATAAATTGTACCCAGGCTTGTAAACTCATTTCTGTACATTAACTTAAAAAATTTTCGTACAGTATAATCAGAGTCGTTATATTCTACCATCCTTATAAAAATTTCTTCCTTGAAATTTACAATTACATAAGGACTAGTTTACAAATAAGAAAGGGTATTTTGCACGCATGTCGTCTTCTCGTTCCCACATTGATTCTCCTGGCGAATCTTTTCTCCACATCACTCAGTCCAAGTTTACTTCCTTGTTCCGCAGTGACTTTACCTTTCGGTCCAGGATCTTAACGGGTTGTTACTCACAAGTTAGGTCTTTCTGTACAGTGAGCTCGGAGTGATCAAGGATGTGGCTGTGGTCGCTCACATATCTTCAAAGATGGGATATGTGGAACACATTGTGCACTCCTTCCAATGAGGATGGTAGTGCCAAACGGTATGCCACTTCTCTGACTCGTTCGAGAATGTCGAACGGTCTTATATATCTCGGACTGAGCTTACCCCTCTTGCCAAAGTGGATTACTCCTCGGTTTGGAAAGATCTTCAAGAAAACATGATCTCCAGGTTGAAACTCCAGGTGTCGACGCTTTGCATCATCCTAATGCTTCTGTCGGTCTTGGGCTATGCGCATTCTTTCCCTGATTGTGCGAACTACGTCTACAGTTGCCACGATCATCTCTGGTCCTAGGAGTTCACGATCTCTGATGTCGTCCCAACTTAGTGGTGAACTACGCTTCCTTTCATAGAGAGCTGCAAATGGTGCCATTCCAATGCTCATCAGATAGCTGTTGTTGTATGAAAACTCTACAAGGTGCAGGTGATCTTCCCACGAACCTCCGAAGTCTAACATACAAGCTCTTAGCATGTCTTCTAGAATATGAATTGTTTGCTCAGACTGTCCATCTGTTTGTGGATGGTAAGCCGTGCTGAAGTTCAGACTCGTTCCTAGGATAGCTTGCAGGCTCTGCCAAAATTATGATCGAAATCTAGTATCTCGATCGGAGACGATGCAAACTGGTACTCCATGTAATCTCATGATCTCTTTATGTACTTCCTTGCTAACGTCTGGGTAGATTAGCCAACTCGAAAGGGAATAAAGTGAGCCGACTTGGTGAGTCGATCCACAATAACCCATACTGCGTCGTTACCCTTCGTGCCGTGAGGAAGGGCAGTCACGAAGTCCATGGTAATGTGCTGCCATTTCCATTTTGGGATTGGTAACGGTTGAAGTAGACCGGCAGTTCTGTGATGTTCAGCCTTTATTTGCTGACACACCAAACACTTGGCTACGCTTCTGGCTACTTCGTTCTTCATGCCATAGATCCTTATACATTTTGGTACTGCCGGGAGAGAAAACACTTCTGCATCCTTCGGTTTAGCATGGTATTTCCCTGGCTCCAACGTTCTATCTCCACTCTTAAAATAAAAGACTGGATGATCTGGTATTTCAAATACTGCTCTCCTTTGACGGCAGTCAATAGTAGCATAGAAAACTCTTAGCCAGTCCATTCCCAACACAATATCGAAGTTTGGAATGTTCAGTACTTTGAAATTCGTGTAGAATTCTCGTCCGCAAACTACAACTGGACACTGATCCAATCCCATAGTTGCCTTCAATACTCCATTCCTAGAACTGACATTCCAGCTTGAAATGAGTGGTTTCACGGGAATCGTGTGTGTTCTCACGAATCATTGTGACATGAAGCAGTGTGACGCTCCAATGTCGAATAGTGAAAGTGCAGAAATAGTGGCTACAAGTATAATGCTTAAGTTATGTGGGGTTGGTTTTAGATACAGGGAAAAATATAGAGATATACAAGGATTTGAAAAGATGAAAGGATTGGGATTTACCAGTAATAACTTGGACAGTAGTTTCGGCTTCTCCAACCGGCATCGTGGATGTCTGGCCTCCTGGCACTTTTCTTTGTGTCTGCTGGTACATTTCGGACCGACGAAGTAAAAGTGGTCCTCGCGAAGGTGGTGTAGTAGTAGGAACTTGTATAGTCCGTCTTGGCATGGGGTTTGTGTCTGCCCTCTACTTTGAGCATGCCCTTAGAGTGTGTTCATACAAAGAATATTAGCTCGTCTGCAGTCCTTTACTACATGTCCGAGCTTCTTACAATAATTGCAAGTCCTTACTGGCGGTGTCCTTTCCTTCCTTTTTATATAACCATGAGCTGCCCTCAACGCTGCCTTAGTGAGAACTAGTCCTTGGTGAAGGAGAGCAGCCTGCTCCTGCTATCCCTCAACTAGACTCCTGGTTGCTTCAAGAAATGCCATTGATCTTATCAGTAGATCCTCAATGGTAATGGGTGGTGGTAGTGTAGGTGGTGGGGTGTTTCCATTGACGTTGGTACTCGTGTTGTTCGGTGAATCCATGACCTTGATAGAAAAGAAAGGGTTAGGATAGATTCAGGGAATTTGTAATGCAAAGAATGTATAGTTGCTGAATCTTATAATTCTTGTGCTATATATTGCTTAGGACTTCATGTAGAACTGACCTGCATGGGCCGCTAACAAAACCTGTCACGCCCTGCTTCCCAGTGTACGGAGAAGAAGACGTGACGGGCACGCGACGTATTTACTCAGAAGTAAACACGTTAAGAGTAAATAAGCAATATAAATAAATACACAAGAATGACAGGAAATATAATATAAACAACAACTTTTATTAACATTCATTCTTTACATACAACTGAAAAGAAAAGTACAATGATAGAAAGCAATGCCTAAACAATAGCATATGAAAAGAAAATAAATACAAGTATACTAGTAGTCTGACTGTGCCTCAATCTGCTCCAAGTACTCCTGGCTAGGCTCGGTCTCCTGAAGGTCCGATCTTCCTGACGAACATTCCAAAGAAAGAAAGAGACATGAATGTTGTCAGCGAACTAGCGCTCGGTAAGTCCCAAAAGTAAGAATGGAATAGAACAAGTAAAGAGAAAGAACTAGTAATTTATATAGGTATATGTTTGTTATACTAACGTAGTTGTTTGGAGCTTGGTACAGAATGTATCAGTGTATACGGGAGAATTCCAACTATCCCGTGAACTATGCTAACAGTTAAGTAGAAGGCCCCGCCAAAATCCACGGGACAACGACACGAGAGTTCAGGTAGGTGTCTTTTAGTGTCCATCATCGTGCCACTTTTAATACATTCCGTACCAATCTACCCCGTTAAAACCCTATAATATATTGTATTGAATTATAGTTATCAGACTTGCCGAGACCAAGAATATAAGCTGTTCATGTAATCAGGTTCAAGATATCAACAAGTAGGCATGTAATCAAGTCAAGTTATAGCCATGGTTCGGTCAAGTCAAGTAATATTTGCATGTTGATATTGTTCTGGTATTCAGGTTCAGGTTCAAGTATTCATATTTGGTATATTGGATTCATGTCGAACTGGATTCTGATTTGAGTTAGACTCAGACTTGAGTCAGACACTTTACACTGAATTGGATCCTGAATTAAGTTCGGGTGTTATCGGTAACTGCTGCACATGGACGACAGGATTTTTGTCTTTTTCCAGGACAATTACCATTGATAACACCGTTAAGTTTTTTCTACCCTAAATAGGCAAACACTCACTTTCTCTGGCTCCCTGAGGCTTAAGAGAATTAATCCCGCTTAACCCATATTTACTAAAGTCCTTAAATGTAACTTTATATAATTCAAAGGGGTTTTATGAAAAATATTTTATATACTTTCAAAATAAAGCTCGAGTATTTATTTATATCATTTAGGGTTTCAATAATTGTGAATTTTAAGAATGTGAAGTATTTTAGTGATAATAGTTTAGTTTGGATAGTTCAAGGTATTTTACCGTAAATCTTGACTTTTGGATAACTTTGAAGGTATTTTTATGAAACCTGTCATTCTTTTATTTTTTAGAAAACATGGAATTTTATTATATCGTGGAAATATGTGGTTTGATAATATTTATATAATTATTAAAAATTAATTTTATTATTAAATAGAAAATTTCGTTTTTATAAAAAATCGTATTAAAATTCTTTCGAGACCGAATGCTCATTGAGGAGGTCCGCATCTCGCTCTACTAGCCCGAGAATGTGCGATAATTCGCACTATCCAATAGCGGGTCCCCTAATGAAGGTTGTAGAGGCATATTTGTAAAGAGTTTGATAATACAATTCAAAAGAAAACTGGGTTTTTATAGTTCATGGTATTTTAATGAAATGTGGTAACAAAAGTAAGCTCAAGGGACATCGTGCTATATAAACATGTGTGTATGTGAGGGGTAGGTCATTACCCCGTGAGTTTTCTAAATGTCAAAAGAATTAAAAGATGAATATATGAAGTTCATGGGATTTTAGCGTAAAAATTAAATTAAAGTTATTTAGCATGATGTTATTGAGTGAAAATTGGTTCTAAACATGAGTTTGATGGTTATAAACATAGGGTAAGAAAATTGATGAGCAATGATTAAGAAAAAGTTTGATTTCAAGGTTATGTCGGTGTTAACTCCACTTACTGACATATTTGGAAAAAAGAGATTTTTAGAGAAAGAGAATAAGAATGAGAAGGGACTTACAAGCTAGAAAGATGAAGATAAGGTAGAAGAAGAGGGTGTAGTTGTCGTGGTGTCGTGAGGTTGGCGGAACTTGCTCGATTCCTCGCCGGAAGTTGGTCTTTGGCTAACTCCACTTCTACTCCACTTGTACTTGAGAAAATTTGAGGGTTTTGGCTAGAATTTTCATAATGAGAAGGGGCTAGGGTATGGGGTTGTATTTATAGTGTGGAATTAGGGTTTTGGAATTGAAAGAATGAATTAAATTGGATTTAAAGGTGAAATTGAAGTCTCTGTTTAATTTCAGAGAAATCAAACAGTGCAGAGGTAACGGGGGTAGGCCAAGGGTTTTGTGTGCAAAACACGGGGGCTTTTCACCTACGGATGACCGTCGGCACCGGCCGAATCCTACATCTCGCCGGTCGATTATATGAGCTAGGCCGGTGGATTCTCTCCACGTGTCCAACTCGCTGTTAATAACATTGTGCACATGTTTATTTTCCATGACTTTTCATTTTTATGTGCAGTGCACGTGTAAACTTTTGGGCTTCCAAAAAGTTTAAAAGAAAATCAGAAAAAATATAATGTGCCTGAGGGGATTCAAACACAGGGGCTACGTCACAGCAGTGTAAGGCTTTACCGATGAGCTACAAGTTGTTTTTTGATATTCTTAAACAAAAATAACTTATAAATTGTACTCAGGCTTTTAAACTCCTTTCTGTATATTAACTTAAAAAAAATTCGTCAGTAAAATCATATATATATATATATATATATATATATATATATAATGCAATGCACCATTTTTCTCCGGTACCATGAGGAACATGACATGATCCTCCATTATACATAAATACCCCCATTTTTGAGCTACCCCATCCCCGTGATATATATATATATATATTTATATATTTATATATATCCAATAAATAGTGTACATGTCATATTCATGAGATTCACGATATTCATTAAACTCACGATATTCAAGGTATTCAAGTGGTTCATATCAGGTTCAGGTCAAGATAGTATAATCTAACGCATGAGTATTCACAAACCCAAGGCTGTCATCTAGGGACAAGAAAACACAGGTCCATTCATCAGTAATGAGACTCCAACTACCGCCGGAGTATTTACAGACCCAAAGTTATCATCTAGGGGCCAGGAAACACGGGCTCATTCATGAGTTAGTAATGAGATTCCTGGGTTGCTGTTGAGTGTGAGTGTCAACTACCAGGAGTATTTACAGAGCCAATGTTATCATCCAGGGGTATGGAAATACGGGCCCATTCATGAGTAATGGGACTCCAACCATCACCGGAGTATTCATAGACCCAAAGCTGTGATCCACAGGCCAGGAAACATGGTCTCATTCATTAGTCGATCATGCGACTCCTGAGAATACAGGTCAAGTCTTAGATATAATTTTAAGTCTCTATGTATACGTAATAAGCGTGTGATAATAGATCAGTTTAAGACTAGAAATAATCATAAGTTCACATGTAGAAATCTATGGCTTTGGTTTAGAATTAGGGGATCTTACACAAGAAATAATTTGTAGTTCATAATTTCGTGTAAATAACTAGACTAAGTTTGCCTCGATCGGGTCCCTGATGACAGAGTTACGTAGGTTTCCGTAACGCTGCGCAGAACAGGCCAGTGCAAATTTTAGAATACGTACACTGATAGTATTTTACATTTTTGGTAGGTTTGGTCAAGATTCTGGTTTTCTCTATTAGATAGAAAATTTAGCGTTTGAAAATCATGAACGATTCGCAACAGGAAAATCCCGATTTCGATTAACAAGTAGGGAGTTATGCCTACTTTAGTACAACCGCGCAGATAGTTTCTGCTGCAGTCTAGATTCGTCACATTTTGTTAGTATTCTATTTTCATAAACTTCTATAACTTTTCGTGTAAATTAAATTAGAAACAAAATGTATCCAGCTCTCTGTAGATGTTCCAGCAATTTGAGTTTGCTCAAATTGGAATTCAGAGTTAATAATTATGTCTATTCTAATGCAAGTGTAATCTGTTTCAACAGTTCCAGAAATTCAGATTTCATACATAAAGAAAAACGATACAACAAACCGATTTAACCTAAACTATGAATTTCGTACTGACCATAGGGAGGCGCATCACTCGTAGATTAGGTAACTACGACAGAGCAGTCGCTGGATCATTACGAAACCACAAATATAGTTAAACTCCATATACAGAAAAATATTAAAACATGATATATAACCGCGTATAAAAATGTGCTAACCCAAAAGATTGATAATAGCCATACGCAACTAAAACGGTAAATAATGTTAATTATTTTGAACATTATAAAGACTGTGAATATTTAAAATAACTATTACTAATCTATGTACTATATAGTATAAATAAACATATATATTAATAGTGAAACATGAGATTACAATGCAAACTAAAAACTGTAACTGTTAACAAAACACGTATAAACTGATGTCAAGATTTAGTTTAAGATTTTAAAATGTAACTACATAAACTTTACTTACTAATGTTGTAACTCATAACTAACTTATCTATAAAATTATTTTTATATACATCTTGACTATTACTATCCATATTTCATCCGAGAGTTCGCTCACTTCATTTAATAAAAAAATCTCTACATAAATATTCGTTAAATATTTCCATCTATGTCATGATATAAACTTCATTATACTACAGTATACAACATTGACTAACTTGCTACAATGCATCTGTGGGCTATGTGGAAAAACATATTATATGTGAAAAACTGGCAGTAAAGTATATTTGAATACATAATGATATGAAATGCAAACACGTACCATGCATTTAGAAATTGATAAATTTATTTTAATAGTATAATAAAACAAACAAAATCTGAAAATTCTTTCCATAACATAAATTGACTAGTACTTTTTTATAAAAAAAATATAATGAATTAGAACAAGTACCATAACACAAAATGCTATATATATTACAGACAAGCTAAATACAGTTCTTAATATAATTAACTGAAATTAAATATGCTTTAGCTATTAATATGTTGATACTTAATCATAATACAATGAAAAAAAACATTAGAATTCAAAAACATACAAATTCTAAAATAATATAAAAGTAAAAAAAATAATACCATAACCATATCATAAGATAACAACTTTTTAAAATCATGCCAACACTGTCACAAGATTTCAGTAACATCATTTATATACCAAAAAAATAAACAGTGAATTAAAACTAAAATAATAGAAGAGGGGACTTACATAACATCGAAGAGAACGAAGAGACGGAGCTCGGCGTCATCGACGTAGGCAAGCGGCGGCGGCCATAGATCTGAAGGAGGCGAAGGCGGTAGAGCTTGCTCGATCGAGTTGAAGAGGAAGAGTAGGGTCCAGTGCTCGCTAGCCTCGCCAGCGAGTATGATCAGCGGTAGCCAGGGTCTTGAGGAGCAGATGACGTACGATGGTGATGATGTGTTTGATGTTTTGAGAGGAGGAGGATGGCGATGAGAGGATGACGATGGGGTCTCGATGATGGGGTCTCGTTTCTTGCATGGAGACTAGAGAGAAGGAGAACGAGAGGGAGAGGAAGAAGAATGGGAAGAAGATATATGGAAGTCTTTATAGAATAGGGCTGCGGGCATGAGGGCTTTGTTTTGTTTGTGCTTTGTTGCTCGCAACACCTCTCCGCGGTTAGGTTATAAGATTAGGGTTTTGTTTATTACTTTTTTTTAGAGAGAAGAAATAAATAAAGTGGGTTTTAAATATAATTGACACAATTGCATATAAAACCCCCAAAAATTTGGTTTTCACACAAAACACCTTCATATCAATTTGTTTAAAAAGATTTTCAAAGATTTTCACTTATCTTTTATTCTGATAAATAATATGTTTAATAATATTATATCAATATAACAGTCATATATTAAAGTATTGTTACAAAAGATTTGTATTATATATATAATGGGTTTTATACATAATAATATTAAATAGGTAAAAATATAAGTGCTACCTAAGTAAGTTAAAAGTAATCTTGTTAATATAATAACGTGAATGTATAATATAAAATTTTGTTATATGATTTGGTATAAAAATAGATTTAATATAACAAAAATATCGTAATCATATTTAATCAAGACAATATAACACAAAGATAATTAATTAATATATTACAAACAACATATTTACTTTATCATAAATAAAATATTAAACCCCAATCAAAATAGTTTCATTTAAGAAAATAATAATTATTACTATTATTATATCGTACAAATTGGAGAGGTTAGAATTTGAACTCAAAACTCATGGGATATCGATGCAAGGTGATTCAAAAAAAAATAAACCCTTTATTAACGAAAAGAAAGTCAAAAGAAAAGTACATGAAATTTGCGGTTGTTAAAATCTACCCTCCTTAAAAGAAATTTCATCCTCGAAATTCAGAGAGTTAGGTCGCTATTGAAGGAGATAATGATGGCGCGATCGCCTGCCATTCTTGCAGCTAGCCCGAAGAGGTAAGACAAAAAACCGCAACATTAGGAGATACTTTTGAAGTCGGAAGTTGAGACAAGACTTTTAAAATGAAGAGTTTAAAGAAGTAGACAATGAAAACCAATTGGGAGTCGAGGAATCAAGAAGGAGTCGCGCAAGGTTACAAGAACAGATCAAGACGGAGATAAAAGACTCATACTAATATTCTCAAGGAGAATGCGAGGTGAACTAGGTATCGAATATTATCTTCCTTTGAAGACGGTAGAGGGTGTCATAGAAAGCGCTACCACGAACTAGAAAGTCATGAAAAAATTTCGAAAACTGAAAACGGCCAGGATTTTAAGAATTAAGAAATTTAGAAGCGATCTTCAAGAAAATCTAACCAAGGAATCAAGATGGGTTCAGTGAATGAGATTAAAAATTCAAAATGAATTAGAAAGATTAAGGATGAGCTCAAATAGAGATGAAGAGTAGCATATGAATATCCAGCCAGTCTGTATTACGACAGGATGTAATCACCATTGGAGAAAGTGGGTTCACCACGTATATGTTTGATCAATCGGTGACCCAACAGGTAAGAAGATGATGGTTACCGTAGTTCGCATTTTAAAACGAAATTAGAAGAATCAAATAATCATGAGTCAAAGAGATTCAAATACCGGTACAAACATCTTAGAATAATTTCAAGGTCAACATAAAAGATTCAAAAATAGGTGCAAGGGATAATTTGCAAGGAATAGTCTAAATGATACAAAGGGAAATAGCTGATTGAGAATCTAGAAATCGATTAGCTTATAAAGGGATTGAGACAGAGATGTAGAGTTCGCACTTCTTTTTCCTTTTCGTCGAGATATGATTGTTAGGAAAGAAAGAAAGGATTCAAGAGTAAAGGATTCAAGGAACTGAGATTTAAGAATGAATCCGTTAGTGATATGTATGCCCTAGAGGCCATTATTGTAAATTATAGTGGATATATATATATATATGACTTTCTTTCTCAACATGATAGTATACTATCAGGTTACTCTTTATCTTAACATATACATTTGCTCTAATTTGCCATTTCACAGGTACATGTTGATAAAGCCCTTAGGATGTTTTACTTGACTACCAGGAATATGATGCAGATCATACTAGTGTGGCCTAGTAGTCCACAAGCACATCCTTAAAGTGTTCCTAGTCGAGAGAATATCGAGACATGGTATCGATATTCCAGAGTAGACCAGTGTGTACATTTCTTGACCCTGTATGGGGGCGATGGTTGATCTCACAACCATTGGTGTTAGACATCAAAAATTGTTCGCATGTGCTCATTGGAGAATGGGTACACCGAACGGACTCGCCGAGAACTTCTAGATAATACCATACCTATCGTCAGATAGCAGTTCTCTGGTGACACTTGTACATATTAGTCTGTAAGACCCGAGATCGTCATAGTGTCTTATGTGGTTCCTACTGTGCTTCGATTACCTTCCCACCACGGCTCTACCGAGTCGTGCAAACAGGTGGTAGTTGGGTACAGTCCCGAGTCACATGAAAGCAGTGAGCGATAGGAGGGGTTTTGTCTCTCCTGGTATTGAGAGTTAATGTTGTGCTATGCTCGATTGGCTATAACAGCAAATCTCTGACCAGGGTTGATTAGATTTACTGATAAGTGTTAGTTTCTCGATTGATTATAGGCCATACATCGGCATGACTTATCGAGTTATTAGGGTCTGACGATTCCACCCCTAAACTCGATATGCGACCGGACTGTATGGTAAGTGTTTCTTATAGGCTCTATGGTAGTTTGTACAAGTTTACTTGTTGATCTTCTATTCGTTCAATACCTGAATAGCCGTTATGTGTAGCTAGTACCGCTGACGGCTTGTAGGTGTTTGATGTGATCATTACTTACTGCCAGCGTATTGGCCAGTGTTTAGAGTCCCACATAGAGGTTTCCTAGCTTAAGCGAAATGAAGTAGGGCATGTATGGAGATATGTGCGGGAGCTTGATTAAATATGAGTATATGATACTGTATTCTAATCTAGCGTTATTTGATATTAGCCAGGTTATATATGATATAACTGGATTATTGAATCAAGTGTTGATTTAATAATTTGATATATATATAAACTAATATTATGCTCACTTGATATTTTCTTCTCTTTATATATTTATATATATGATATAAATATATATTCATATGTGATATGGTTGATTATACACAAGAGTTGTGTTTATAAGAATATCATGAGGATTGAAGATAAGAAGATAATGTGTAATATTTCAGAAAAACATAAAATAATATTTTGGAATTTAAATAATAGAATAATAAATTTCATGAATATTATACAAGTATGGAAATAAGTTTTAGTAAAACGGTATAATTATATACCTATATTTTGGAAAATAATTGGAATTTAAAATAAATTATTAATTATGAAAGCATTTATTTGATTTGGGCATTTTACAAATTAATATATATTATTTACATACAAGTTGAATGTTAAACTTGATTAATATTTCATTAATTAGGCATTAAACTATATTTTATTTTGTTAACCATGTATTTAAGTATGCATGATATTTTGTGACATGCAACATTTTATTCATGATTTTAGCATGGTTTCATGTTTTTTTAAGAAAAGAAAAGAAAAGAAAAAGGAAAATGATGTGAGGAGATAAGGGGGGACACATGGGTATGGGCATGAAAGAGAATGAGAGGGGGAGAGAGATATGGTTACTGCCATCCTTCATCTCATCCCTTTCTTTTTCTTTAACTCACATCCTTCTTCATTTCCTTCACCTCCTCTTCCTTCATCTCCTCCACCACTCTCACTACCACCTTAAAACCACCTCCAAAATCAACTCAAAATATCACAAACACTTCACAAAAATTGTTTCTCACCTTATCCTACACATTTTGGAGTGATCAAGTTCTAGTTTTGAGCAACCTTGGCCATCTTAGAATTTTCTTCAGTTGCCCCATAAGATAATAACTCCATCTTTAGATTAGTTTTAAAGAGTCTTGTTTACCGCCGAAAACCGGGGAAGACAAACGTCTTGCCTGAATTTGGGGGCAGATGCTATTTGGATTTATCCGTCCACCTCTCCGAAGATACCAAATTGATTTATGGCACCGTGCATCGGAGGTCTGGACGAATGCGGCCGATGGAGCAGACTTCGTCAGATTCCCCCTCGTTTGTGAGGGTTTTTTGATTGTGGGGACGCTTTTCCCTGTATGCGCAAGCCCCTGCAGTTAATTACGTTACTGCATCGCGGTAACCATTTTCTCCTGCTCCAGAAGTCCACCTTGTGTCGTGTGTGTTTGTTTTATTTTTGGTTGCCCGTGGATTGTATACGGAGACTAATTTATATTGTCTCCCATAGGGCGTGGATTAGTCCAAATCCGTATATTCTTAGATTTGGGTTTGGTTTGATTTAAGGATCGTTAACCTTGTTTGAGATTAAGATCAACTTAAATGTTTGTTAAGGATACGTTAGTCCGATATTGGACTAAGATCTACTTAACGGGGGTTTGGGATTATTTTTGATCCAACAAAAGAGCATTTGGGCTCTATCGTTTTAGTTTAGGGACGTTATGGTCCGTAGATCACCATTTTTTTGGATGAGGATTTAGTTTAAGAACGTTACGGTCCATAGCTAGTTTAAAGACATTACGGTCCATTGGGGTGTGCTCATGGGTTTGGGAGTGTACCAAAAGAGCTGTTGGTTGTCGGGACCCTCCATCTCTCTGAAGATGTTAAAGAATTACAATGACATGTATCAGAGGTATAGAGAGATGTACCCTTGAACCAAACTCCAGATTGAAGGGAGAGATCACGGTGGAACGAACATCATTTTAGATGCTATGTGTTAGGAGATCATTAGTCATCTTGGGAACTAAGATCGATTTGGGGAGACCTGAGTATAGGAGGGCTCGGTTGATTGATGGTCAAAAGGTTTTTGGCCTCGGGAGACTTGGCCAATTTAGGCTAAGGTTGGCCTCTCATAGTGTTAAACACTAGCATTTGCTCAGCGCTCACGTGAGGCTCTAAAGCAGTGTTAAACACTGAAATTTGGAGCGCTCACGTATAACACGTGAGGCACCTGAGAATTGGGCACTGCTTCTTTGGGTTTATTCCCTTTTCCTTTTATAAGTGTTGAGCACTATTGGGGGTCACGTGGGCTCACGTGAGGCGCCCCCAAAAATGGGAACTATCTTTGATTTATTCCCCTTTTCCTTTTTATAATTGCTAGGCACTATTGGGGGGTCACGCGGGATCATGTGAGGCGTCCCAAAAATGGGAACTGTCTTTGTGTCACGACCCGAAAGAGCACGTGACTGGCCCTTGAACCATATGAAGTCTATAGGACTCCATCTGATCCAAGTAAGCCAAAAGCCCAGAAATCTAAAACCATTTAGAGTAAAGAAACATATTTGTAAATTATTTCCAATGTGGCATTTTATCACACACTTACAACGCCTAAGCAAAGAGCACAACCCACACGAGCAATATAATATACAACGCCGAAGGGCGAGGATCAAACCCAAGAGAATCTCCAATAAGCAAGAAAATCGTAATACTACTGAGCGCGACTCTAAGGTCGAAATAATACATCACTCGCGTCTAAGTCTGAAACAATATACAAGTTTTGGTTGATGGAAATTCTAGATACAAAGAATAATACAAGTACAATGGTGGTTCTGATGCAAAGAATCCACCTACCGAGCAAATCACCCGCAGAGGAAACAATGTGCCGGAAATGCCGCTATGGAACCTGTACGGCAAAACCTGCAAGAACTGTGGCACAACGGGGGTGAGTTGCCAACTCGTGAATAGAAAATATCTACAAGCAGAAATTGGAAGCAAGACATAAACCTAAGTCATAACGATCAGATATAATATAAACCTCAAATGAATAAGTTTGAAGCATAGTAAAGTAGCAATGTAACATCTGAACATAAGTGTAGTGCCGAGTACTCGTACCAGTGCCTCACGTAACACTATATCACAGATATGATGTATGTATGCGGTAAAATGAAAACAGGAGATATCGTGAATGAAATCATCAGAAAATCAACGTCGAGCATTGACACAAACTATATATCTCAATATCAAATGAAACCCATATATCATGTATCCGACATGTATGCAACATTCATGAGGGTACTCTATCAGGTACTACTAATAGGTGATGCAATGCATATACAATAAATGTGGGGTAGGGGAGATATAATATACCATCGACCATAAAGGCCCCGAGCACATAGGCTCCTCTCACATTGAGCTCATAGGCTCCGAGCACATAGGCTCCTATCACATCGAGCTCATAGGCTCCGAGCACATAGGCTCCTCTCACATCGAGCTCATAGGCTCCGAGCACATAGGCTCCTATCACATCGAGCTCATAATGCATATGTAAATTTGCATAGATCATCATAATGATATATTAAGTATGCGTATATATATATCAGCGTCCCATACCACTAATATATATATACTCTATGGGTATACATATATATTTCAGCGTCCCATACCACTGATATATATACGCAGGAGTAAAATAATCTAGAATCATCATATGCAACCATATCACAGTGCGAAATCCATGAATTATAATACATGCAACAAGAACACTAATATAAGCATGCAACTATGTAAAGGCATGTGCACAAGGAATATGAATCATTAACATATGAGCATGCAATGCAATGCGAGCCGTAGAATAAATGGTAAATGAATAATAATGCAGCTTACCATTTGAAATAAGACAAATCGGGGTTTTTGTAATAGGTATGACTTGGGTCTAGTCTACCATCTATTATGCAAACCACAGATCTAAGTATCAAGTCAACCGGGAGGGGTATGGAATCCACCTAAATCTAGGTCGATATAAATATATATATCCATATAATAGTCAGTGATCCCACCTCAATAGTATCGCGTACAACACAGTATATCATATGGCAATCCTCAAGTCATGAGTGCGGATCTATCATCAATATAAAGCTCGTACGGTAAATCGTCGTACGACGTCCCAATAGCTGGGTACGGTCACTATCACATTATCTCATCAAGTACCTGGTATTCTCATCATCATAACACATAATCTGGGATACTGAATCTAATCCTAGTACAAATCGATACCATCTATATAATTATGAATGCGGGGGTAAAACACATGCCCAAAGGCCCGCTAAGAATCACATATCGTATCCCAAATACGAATCATATCAAATCACCGATCTCACGGCACCCAGCCCAATATCATTGACTCTTCCAAAGTCATCCAATATCATCATCAACGCAGTGTAAGTATAGTGAATATGCAAGGGTGTGCGTGTGGGTGTAAACCTATTCTAGGGTTCGTGGCTATGAACTACACTAGTTTACTTCTAAGCCTAAACTATCCATAAAACACCTAACACAATATCCATGACACACTGTAACTATCATATATAGTACATCAACTACGGACTGCGGGGGTGCTATACGTCATCCCCCGACTTCCCCCAGTAGATATAATCTACTCACCTTGCGTCTTCATTTGTCGACGTCACCACGCGCATTGCTTGTCGTCCCGAAGTCTTCATGGGGTACCTACACATCAACGTATCGTATATGCGTATTAAAACCAAATCAAAGCTAAACGGCACACGAAACCCAAAACGATACGATAAGGGGCCTATAGGTTAGAACCTATGGCATGCCTTCAAAACCATCAATAAATCCTCTATATCGTCGTATAAACGCCAAATAGTCGAGGCAAAACACAATACACAATTGCGGAATTAACAATACGGAATACGGAAACACGAATCCAAAACAGCAACTTAGGAAATATGTCCCAGATTTCATCCTAGGTCCAATTAGACAAATCTATATATACCAGGGGTCTAATCTACAGATAAGGAAACACCAAAACCAAAACGAGCCAAATTGGTGGGGTCCAGGCCGCAAATTGCGGCCAAATGGGTAAAATTTGCGGCCGGGAAAAGGAGTTAGGGGCTAGGGTCTTGGTGGTAGCTTCCTGGGCGCTTGCACATACCACTGTCTAATCAATTTTTGTTTAGGGTGTCTCGGATGATAGTAGATTCAATATACCCTGCACAGATTTCATAAATTCCCCGATATCGGTTTCTAAAATCCGTATTATGGGTTTAAGCTTCAGGTTAGGGTCTCAATTCATACACTAGGGTGTTGGTGTAGCCTCTATTGTGAAAGGTTCCTAGGCACTCTAGTGAGGTCTCACAAGGCATCGAACATGCCAATTTAAAAAAAATGGTGCCGAGAAACCCTAGACTACGGATCTTAGACTAGATGTTTAGGCGAAAAGATAATCTAGTTAACTACTTAACTAAAAGTTAGATGCTACAACCTTTGTAGATCCGGATATCCACTTCCCTAGCTCCACGTAGTGGTCCTCTCGCTGTCCTTTTCCAATCCTAGACTCGTTCATCGGCTTCATCGGGAAAGCGAGCGGAATAGGTCATCGGCTTCGTGTCAAAGACGATCTACGTCGAGGCATCACAAGTTCAAGCTCCGACTTCACCAAGTTGTGAAACTTGTGAAGAAAACACCCAAAACAACTTGGCAAGAGGTAGAGGGTGAAGAAATAGGAGGTGGGTTCACTTTAGAATTGGATTTATCTCACTTTAGCTCAAGTTGCCATTGATGGACCTTGAGCTTTTCTTGAAGAAGAAGATGAAGATCAAGAAAGAATATGATAAGTTCTATTTTAAAATGAAAAGAAAAACCAAACTTATCATAATATGAACCATAGTTAAGTGTAGAGAATTGACTAAGGTTAGAAGAATGGTTAGGGTTTAGAGTGAAGACAAAATGGTCACAAAGTCAAAGCTTCATGAAGCTTCAACAATGTTCAAGAATGAAAGCAACCATTTTGTATTCTTATGCCATTCTTTTTCCAAAAATGAATAATTAAAAGAATGGATAAATGAAAACCCTAATCACTTTCTTAACCTAGGTTTAATTCTATACACTTAACCTAATGAGCAAGCATCATCAAACATGATACTAACATGTGCACAAAAGTATATCACATATACAATTTGCACATTAAGTGAGAAAATCCATATAAAGTGAACCAATACTAGTTAATGCAAAGTAATATATCAAATATATAATTATACATTAAATCATTAAATCAACATTTGATTCAATGATCCGGTCATGTCACACATAACCGACTAGTATTCAATGTATCGATTTATCGAATCAATGATTCGATAACTAGGTCATATCGAATATAACCAATCAAAACATTTGTCGCGAGAATGAAATGCGGTATCACATACACGCATTATTCTCGGTCCCGCACATATCTCATATGCGCTCCTATTTCGTTTCGCTTGAACCAGGAAACCTCTGTGTAGGATTCTAAAGACTCGTCAATACGCCGGTAGCAGATGATGATCATATCAAGCATCCACAAGCCGCAAGCGGTCTGCTAAACGTAACGGCCATCCGGGTATTGAGCAATCAGAAGATCGACGAGCTAGCCCGCTCATACTCCTGTGAATCCAACCAGTAACACTTACCGTACAGTCCGGTTTGTTCGTCTGATACGTCGCATATCAAGTCTAGGGGTGGTAAACGTCAGACCCCAATACTCGATAAGTCGTGCCGATGTGAGGCTCATAACGGGTCGAGAAACTACTGGTAACACTTACCAGCAAATCTCTGATCAGCCCTGGCCAGGGACTTCCCTGTTACGGCCAATCGAGCACAGCGCAACATCAACCCCCAATACCGGGAGAGAGGAAACCCTTCCTATCGCTCATTGCCTCCATGTGACTCGGGACTGTACCCAAAGACCACCGTTTTGCACGCCCTCATCGACGTGGTAAGGTGGAGATCAAAGCACAGTGGGAATCACACAAGACTCTATGACGATCTCGGGTCTACAGACTAACCTGCACAAGTGTCACCTGAGAACTGCCATCTGACGTGAGGTATAATACCATCTGGGAGTTCTCGGCGAGTCCGTCCAGTGTACCCAGTCTCCACTGAGCACCCGTACACCATCTCTGATGTCAAACACCAATGGATATGGGATCATCCATCGCCCATCTCATGGGTCGAGAAGCGTATACGCTAGTCTACTCTGGTATATCGATGCCCCGTCTCGATACACCTACGACTAGGGACCTTGAAGGATGTACTTATGGACTACCATGTCCCCACTAGTATGATCTGCATCATAGTCCAGGTAGTCAAGTACACATCCTAAGGGCTTTACCAACATGTAACTATAAGACAGTTTAAAGAGACAAGTGTACATGTTAAGATAAAGAGTAACCAGATAGCATACTATCATATCGAGCAAGAAAGTCATCTCTATATATGTCCAAGATTCCAATATAATATACATCATCTGTACAATACTGGCCTCTAGGGCATACATACAACTAACAATCTCCCACTTGCACTAGGGCCAACTGCTGTAGTATCGCATACCGAGCATCCCGAAGAGTCTCTCAAACTGTATCTGGGGAATGGCCTTCGTGAGTGGATCCTCCGTGTTGTTCTTCGTGTCAACCCTCCTGACCTCGATCTCCCGGCGATCAACTATCTCCCGGATCAGGTGATACCGCCTCAGAATATGCCTGGATCGCTGATGGGACCTGGGTTCCTTGGCCAAAGCCACCGCTCTATTGTTATCGCAATACAAAGGTATTGGATGCTCAATGGATGGAACCACACCAAGTTCAGTAATGAACTTCTTGATCCAGACAGCCTCTTTGGCAGCATCGTTGGCAGCGATGTATTCAGCCTCCATCGTCCAGTCTGCCACGGTTTTCTGCTTGGAACTCTTCCAGCTAACCGCCCCTCCGTAAAGGGTAAAGACAAAGCCCGACTGCGACTTAGAGTCGTCCTTATCACTCTGGAAGCTCGAATCGGTAAAGGACTTCACTTGGAGCTCCCCGTTACCATACACCAAGAACATATCTCTAGTCCTTCGCAAGTACTTGAGAATGCTCTTCACAGCTGTCCAGTGACTCTCTCCAGGATCAGCTTGATACCTGCTCACTATACTTAGTGAGTATGCTACATCGGGTCTGGTACATAGCATCGCATACATGATAGAGCCTACTGCCGAAGCATAGGGTATCCCTTGCATGCGAGCTCTCTCCAAATCAGTCTTGGGAGACATCTCTTTGGAGAGAGTGACTCCAGAGATCGTGGGTAAGTTCCCACGCTTGGACTCTTCCATACTAAACCTCTTTAGTATGGTGTCAATGTACCTGGATTGGGACAATCCCAAAATCCGTTTGGATCTATCTCTATAGATCCTGATTCCCAATATGCAGGAGGCATCACCAAGATCTTTCATCGAGAATCTTTGTGATAAGAAGAGCTTGACCGATTGCAGCATAGGAATATCATTTCCTATCAAGAGTATGTCGTCTACGTACAATACGAGGAAGACAACCTTACTCTCTGCCACCTTCTTGTAGATACAAGGTTCATCTGGGTTTTTGACGAAATCAAACTCTTTGATAACGACGTCAAAGCAGATGTTCCAACTCCGCGATGCTTGCTTTAATCCATAAATGGATTTAAGTAGCTTGCACACCTTCCCGCTGCTCCCACTGTCTACGAAGCCCTCTGGCTGAGTCATGTACACGCACTCTTCTAAATCAACGTTTAGAAAGGCGGTCTTAACATCCATTTGCCAGATTTCGTAATCATGATAAGCAGCGATGGCAAGCATGATCCGGATGGATTTAAGCATAGCCACTGGAGAAAAGGTCTCGTCATAGTCCACACCTGGTCTTTGAGGAAAACCCTTTGCTACAAGTCTAGCTTTGAAAGTCTCCACTTTCCCATCTACACCAAGTTTCTTCTTGAAGATCCACTTGCTCCCAATGGGTTTTACCCCTTCAGGAGCAACGTCCAAAGTCCATACTTTGTTGGTGTACATGGATTCCATCTCGGACCGCATAGCATCCAGCCATTTCACTGAGTCCCCACTCGTGATGGCCTGCTCGAAGCTAGTTGGGTCATCATCTTCCATGATGCAATCCTCGCTCCCACCGTCCATGAGAAAACCGTAGTATCTCTCAGGTTGGAGAGGAACCCTACTAGATCGGCGGAGTGGCTGGGGTTCATCGGGAACTACGGAATCCTCTGGTTCCACCAGATCTTCTGTTGTAGCTTCTGCAGCTGGAACCTCTTCCAGTTCTACCTCATGACCACTAATCTCTTTTTCAAGAAATTCCTTTTCTAAAAAGGTGGCATGCCGAGAAACAAACACTCTTTGTTCCTCAGGGTGGTAGAAGATATACCCTCGCGAATGTTTGGGATATCCAATAAACACAGAATGGACCTTGCCGCGAATTTGTCCGGATTTTGCGTTTTTACATAGGCCGGACAACCCCATATCTTAACATAATTAAGACATGGTCTCTTTCCTTTCCATATCTCATATGGAGTGGTCGGCACGGTTTTGGTGGGAACCATATTCAATAGGTCTGCAGCTGTTTCCAGTGCATATCCCCAGAAGGAAATAGGTAACTCAGCTGTGCTCATCATAGAGCTCACCATATCTAATAGGGTGCGGTTCCTCCGTTCTGATACACCGTTGTGCTGTGGTGTATATGGAGGAGTCAGCTGAGAGAGAATCCCATTCTCTTTTAGGAAGTCCAGGAATTCATTGCTTAAGTATTCTCCTCCTCGATCAGATCGTAGGATTTTAATACTTTTTCCGGTTTGGTTCTCAACTTCTTGCTTATATTCCCTAAATTTCTCAAAAGCTTCTGATTTGTGTTTCATCAGGAACACATACCCGAACCTAGAGAGATCGTCAGTGAATGTAATGAAGTATGAAGAACCATCCCTGGCATGTGTAGACATGGGACCGCATACATCACTATGTATCAGTCCCAAGAGTTCGGTAACTCTTTCTCCGTGTCCCGTAAACGGAGTTTTGGTCATCTTGCCTTTGAGACATGACTGGCAAGTGTCATAAGATGAAAATTCAAACGGATTTAAATATCCATCTTTATGCAACTTAGCTAGTCGTGTCACATTGATGTGACCCAGTCTACAATGCCACAAGAAGGATTCGTTCAGTTCTGAACTTTTCCTCTTGTGTGTGTTTGTTATGCTCAGAACTGTTGATTGATTTAGAACATAAATGCCATTGCACAACGTGCCTGATCCAACCAACTTTTGGTTACGGAAAATGTTCATAACATTGTCCTGTAATACAAAATTATATCCCTCTTTACTTAATAAAGAAACCGATATAATGTTGCATATCAGGTTCGGCATGTAATAGCATTCGTTCAGAACCAATGTATTACCAGTTGGTAATTCAAGGTGATATTCCCCGACAGTCTTAGCTGCAACAATTGCACCATTTCCAACTCTAATGTCTTTATCACCTTCTCCAAGTTCTCTATCTTTCCTTAGCCCATGTAACTGATTACATATATGGGATCCTGACACAACAACAATAACTGAGCCTTTTATCCCAAGCATATGGGGTAGGCTACATGAACCAACATGAGAATCACGCCGGGTCCAGCACATGAATCCTCTGTCTCCACTCACTTCTATCGAACAATATACTTTCATTGAGTCCTTTGGCAACCATATCGTTTCGTATCACCTCCATCCATGTTTTCTTCGGTCTCCCTTTTGCCCTTTTGCCATTACCCATATCGAGAGTATCTATTCGTCGAACCGGTGCTTCCATAGGTCTGCGTCGCACATGACCAAACCATCTAAGCCGGTTTTCCCGCATCTTCGCCTCCACGGGTGCCACACCAACTTTTGCACGAATATCCTCATTTCGCACCTTGTCTTTTCTAGTGTTACCGCACATCCAACGAAGCATGCGCATCTCCGCTACGTGCATCTTCTATGTATGATGCTTCTTAGGAGCCCAGCATTCTGTACCATATAATAAGGCAGGCCGAATAGCGCTCCGATAAAACTTCCCTTTCAATTTTAACGGAAAGTTACGATCATACAAAATCCCTGTTGCACTCCTCCATTTCAACCAACCAGCTTGGATCCTTTGATTAACATCACTATCGATCTCCCCATTCCTTTGGATGATGGAACCTAGATATCTAAACTGGTCGCTCGGTGATATCTCTTGCCCTTCCAATGTTATACCAATATGGTTTTGACCCGGTATCCTGACCCGGTATCCTGACCCGGTATCTAATACCCAGGACGTAGAGCAAATGGAGAAACAGTTCTCAGTAACGAACACACCCGAAGAAAATGCATCAACATGTACTTTCTTCATTCGGGTGGCATGGGAATCCTGGATTCCCCTATATCCTGTTCATTCCTATAACTCTTATAAGAAAGAACGGAACCAACGTTCCCCAGCACAGTAAAACACGCGGGTTCGGTCAATACATCCATATTATTATCTTCATTAGGGCATGAAAAGGTCGCTACCTGGAGAGAGAGAGAGAAGAAAACACTTTAGCGTATGCTCGTGCAAGATCAGATTGGTTATTATCTTATCTAATCAGGATGGCTCCCACTGCTTTTTATCAAATCTTCCTCCAAGCCCTAAAAGGAAAGACTAGCCGGGATTAATTACACACTACAAGTTCGCCAATCTTTCAGCCAGGCCAGTGTCGGTACTTTGAGGGAGGTCCCCCGTGCTTTCGCACGAACCTAATTAATGTAAACCTCGTTTTCCCAGAGACGTAACCCCGTTGACACCTTTCTAGACACCTACT
Source organism: Agapanthus africanus (assembly GCA_030015575.1). Lineage (NCBI taxonomy): Eukaryota > Viridiplantae > Streptophyta > Magnoliopsida > Asparagales > Amaryllidaceae > Agapanthus > Agapanthus africanus. The sequence continues at coordinate 612,600,372 of JASDDO010000014.1, read as the reverse complement.
TGATCAGCTAATTGCAATGTGTAAAACTCTCCCAGGAGTAACTCTTACTCGCAGTGGGTATCGGGATCCAACTATCTCATAGAAGGTATGCAATCTCATTGCAAATTTCAACACTTGAAATTCCCGATAATATTTTGCCCCTAGCGTGCTATGACCTTGACGCAGGCCAACAAACCATAGTGCGCTAGTCAAGTTCAAACCGTCATTTCCTGATCGAATTAAACCCACCCGTACGACCCTTGACGCAGGCCAACAAAGTCGCACGACTACCCTAATCCAATCTGCATCATATGCATAAGCAGATAAATACTAGTTAGCTACCGCACACTACGCCTTGACGCAGGCCAACAAACGTAGCACGAATACTAACTACTACTCATCTGAAATGACGGAGGGCTACGCCAGGTTTTTCTGAAAACCATGAGCGTAATGAACTTGATATCGTTGTAGAATCAAATGAAGTTTTGAAATGGAGTGATTTTGAGGCTTTTCTAGTTTTGCTAAAGGAGTCACTCCCGGTGAAGGGATCTCGGTCCTTTCCTCGTCGAATGAGGTGCGGGATATATCATATATATCGCTGTGCAAAGAAAAAACCCAAAAGCAGTCAAAAGCAAACCGAGTGTGTAGCATCTGCCAGTTATTGCTAAAGGAGTCACTCCCGGTGAAGGGATCTCGGTCCTTTCCTCATCGAATAAGGTGCAGGGTATATCATATATACCGCTGTGCAAAGCAAGAACTGTAGCTACCTGTTTTATTTTAAAATTCGATTCCACAACATCTTAGGTTTCTTATCTTTCATTAATCACATTAATGAAGTCCCATCATTTAAATACCTAAACATCACAAATAGATAGGACGCACACTTATGCCATCCGCATTCGCCTCGATGTCCCCTCGTGCACCGTTAGGTTAGGTAACTAACGACAGAGCAGGGCAGGGCTAGCGCGGGTGTAAAACATAAGTAACGTCTATATAATATATCATATATACTATATACTAAATCCATCACAGAATCACATCACAGAATCGCAGCAGAATAAACATATGAAATATTGGATATACTAGGACGTCCGTGTTTTCAATACGAGCCAGTATAAAACACGGATTCCACGGTCGTGACGAATAGCCAATCCCACACCCCTAGACCCCTACGAGAGCGGCAAGCAACCCTGCCAATTCTAGGGTTAGGAGAGCCGGACTCGACTCCTCGAGTTGGTCTCCCACTGGACCCCAGAACCCGGTTACTTGTGCTCCCCTCCTTGGGTCTATCCTAATGCGAAAAAGTAAATAATATACAAAAGGTGACATCTTCCGCTATCTGGAAGTGCCCCAAATAAAAGAATATTACATACAAGTTTTTACATGAATGAAAATGAAAAACACTCATCTCACATAAAAACCCCCGGCTATTCGAACACGACGATCCAATATAACATATCCAGCAACACATAACATCACATGTCATCAACGTAAGTAAATATGCGCATCCCAATTGTCGTTGACATATAGCAACGAAACCGGCGATATCACATATTACACTTACGGTCACAGAAAAGAAAGTGTAAAACTACAACAATTGGAATCCGCAACTTCTTTAGACATCGCATGCCTAATCAAATGAAATACTTAGACATCACATGCCTAACAGTTATAAATCCCGCATTTTAGTCTAATTATCGAAAACACTTTTCAATATAAAGTGAAACTAAACCGCTAGATTTATAACATTCATTCAGTTATCACATAACTGTTTGTGAATTCCAATTATTGTATCATATTCCAGATAAACAGAAAATGTTAAACTTTCCGATCGAATATTCGAATACTCAAGTTTTCCCGATACAGCTCAACACATGAAATAAGTCTAACAACATTCAGTTCGTGCCTCAGTACCAACGGTCCAGCCGTAGAAGGGTCAAGCCAACGCCTCACATGTGGCACGTCGTACTGCCCCAAACCCGAAGGTTCAAAGGGCAGTTCAAGACGGTCACATAATCGAGTTAAGGTTTGTTGTCTTCTAGAGGGTCCATCGCGTTACTTGCACTACTTAGAACGTCGTTAAACTACGGAAAAATCCAACACTTGGAGATTTCCCGACAGGAGAAAAATTGGGTATTTATATCCGGTCGAACTTTTTAACATATTCAAAAAATTATCCGGAAATACACAAAAGACGAAATTTGATAATCCGATCGAAATACCGAATCCCCAAAACAACCCTGGAAAATTCAACTCTTGAATGAATATTAAAAATTCCCAGGAAAACCACCACAGAAAAATGAGAATTACTGTGAAAATTAAAATGCACAAAACGACAAAGGCGCCGCGCATCCGCCGCACGAGCCATGCTCGTGCCGCGGATCCGCGGCTCTTTGATGGAATTAGTCCATCGAAATTCACAGTAACTCTTAGATTAGCCTGCTGATTTTTCTGCATATTTTTAATGTGGAAAAATCCCCGATTTTAGAAAAAGGACAGAGAGCATGTTTGGTTTGGGGTTTCGGGTTCGTTCGGGCTTCAAACGCCATCTAGACTTTGCCTAAGGCTCTAGCTAGGCTCTGATACCAGTGAAAGGTTCCTAGGCACTCTAGTGAGGTCTCACAAGGCATCGAACATGCCAATTTAAAAAAAATGGTGCCGAGAAACCCTAGACTACGGATCTTAGACTAGATGTTTAGGCGAAAAGATAATCTAGTTAACTACTTAACTAAAAGTTAGATGCTACAACCTTTGTAGATCCGGATATCCACTTCCCTAGCTCCACGTAGTGGTCCTCTCGCTGTCCTTTTCCAATCCTAGACTCGTTCATCGGCTTCATCGGGAAAGCGAGCGGAATAGGTCGTCGGCTTCGTGTCAAAGACGATCTACGTCGAGGCATCACAAGTTCAAGCTCCGACTTCATCAAGTTGTGAAACTTATGAAGAAAACACCCAAAACAACTTGGCAAGAGGTAGAGGGTGAAGAAATAGGAGGTGGGTTCACTTTAGAATTGGATTTATCTCACTTTAGCTCAAGTTGCCATTGATGGGCCTTGAGCTTTTCTTGAAGAAGAAGATGAAGATCAAGAAAGAATATGATAAGTTCTATTTTAAAATGAAAAGAAAAACCAAACTTATCATAATGTGAACCATAGTTAAGTGTAGAGAATTGACTAAGGTTAGAAGAATGGTTAGGGTTTAGAGTGAAGACAAAATGGTCACAAAGTCAAAGCTTCATGAAGCTTCAACAATGTTCAAGAATGAAAGCAACCATTTTGTATTCTTATGCCATTCTTTTTCCAAAAATGAATAATTAAAAGAATGGATAAATGAAAACCCTAATCACTTTCTTAACCTAGGTTTAATTCTATACACTTAACCTAATGAGCAAGCATCATCAAACATGATACTAACATGTGCACAAAAGTATATCACATATACAATTTGCACATTAAGTGAGAAAATCCATATAAAGTGAACCAATACTAGTTAATGCAAAGTAATATATCAAATATATAATTATACATTAAATCATTAAATCAACATTTGATTCAATGATCCGGTCATGTCACACATAACCGACTAGTATTCAATGTATCGATTTATCGAATCAATGATTCGATAACTAGGTCATATCGAATATAACCAATCGAAACATTTGTCGCGAGAATGAAATGCGGTATCACATACACGCATTATTCTCGGTCCCGCACATATCTCATATGCGCTCCTATTTCGTTTCGCTTGAACCAGGAAACCTCTGTGTAGGACTCTAAAGACTCGTCAATACGCCGGTAGCAGATGATGATCATATCAAGCATCCACAAGCCGCAAGCGGTCTGCTAAACGTAACGGCCATCCGGGTATTGAGCGATCAGAAGATCGACGAGCTAGCCCGCTCATACTCCTGTGAATCCAACCAGTAACACTTACCGTACAGTCCGGTCTGTTCGTCTGATACGTCGCATATCAAGTCTAGGGGTGGTAAACGTCAGACCCCAATACTCGATAAGTCGTGCCGATGTGAGGCTCATAACGGGTCGAGAAACTACTGGTAACACTTACCAGCAAATCTCTGATCAGCCCTGGCCAGGGACTTCCCTGTTACGGCCAATCGAGCACATCGCAACATCAACCCCCAATACCGGGAGAGACGAAACCCCTCCTATCGCTCATTGCCTCCATGTGACTCGGGACTGTACCCAAAGACCACCGTTTTGCACGCCCTCATGGACGTGGTAAGGTGGAGATCAAAGCACAGTGGGAATCACACAAGACTCTATGACGATCTCGGGTCTACAGACTAACCTGCACAAGTGTCACCTGAGAACTGCCATCTGACGTGAGGTATAATACCATCTGGGAGTTCTCGGCGAGTCCGTCCAGTGTACCCAGTCTCTACTGAGCACCCGTACACCATCTCTGATGTCAAACACCAATGGATATGGGATCATCCATCGCCCATCTCATGGGTCGAGAAGCGTATACGCTAGTCTACTCTGGTATATCGATGCCCCGTCTCGATACACCTACGACTAGGGACCTTGAAGGATGTACTTATGGACTACCATGTCCCCACTAGTATGATCTGCATCATAGTCCAGGTAGTCAAGTACACATCCTAAGGGCTTTACCAACATGTAACTATAAGACAGTTTAAAGAGACAAGTGTACATGTTAAGATAAAGAGTAACCAGATAGCATACTATCATATCGAGCAAGAAAGTCATCTCTATATATGTCCAAGCATCCAATATAATATACATCATCTGTACAATACTGGCCTCTAGGGCATACATACAACTAACATATTGAACTCAATTTCACAATACAACACAAGTTTCCCTCAAGCCCTAACTAGGTTTTCCCCATGTTCACAAAATTACCCGATATCGATTCAATCTTAACATAGGGTTACAAGAAATGCTAAAACTAAGCTAATGGTTCAGTAATTACCTCATTTGGCAACTCAAGAATTTTCTTGAGTTGCCCCTAGTGGCCAAAATCCATGCTTTCTTGGTCCATCGGGTAGGTCTAGAGCTTGTGCATCTTTTTAGTGAAATGGGGGTAGGGTTTTGGAGTTGTTTATGATGTGTTTAGAGGGCTTTGAAGAGGGGAGGGAAGTGAGGAGAAGCAGCAGCAGCAAGGATGAAGAGGGAGAGAGAGATGAGTGAAGGAGAAACGGCTAAGGGTTTTGTCAAGGATGCCCATACCTCTCTCTCACCAAACCTCATTCTTTAATCTTTTCCCATTTCATTTCCTTTTCTTTTCTTTTTCCTTAAATCCCTTCTCACTCAAATAGTAACCCTAAAACAAACCATGGTGAAAATGCACAAGTGTGAAAAAGAATGATATGTGCATGTTTTGCACAAAAAGCTAAAAAAAACCGTTTAGCTATTTTTAATCGCGATTAGCACTAATTTAGCATATAACTAATCAATTAAACTTAGAAATGGCATAATTCTCTAATTTACCCTATTTTTGAATTTTCCATAATTTTTTCTCCATTTATTTGTATTTAATAATACCAAAATATTAAAATATTCAATAAAATAATATTAAATTATAAATTTCCCAAAAATAATATTTTTATTATTTCGAAATGTTACACTTTGATTTATTCCCCTTTTTCTTTTATAAGTGCTAAGCACTATTGGGGGGTCACGTGGGATCACGTGAGGCGATCTCAGTCGTTCCTTTTTGTTCCTCAGTGGTGCTCACGTGGGAACACATGATCTGTTGTTATAGCGTTGAACGCTAATCGTTTCTTTTATGTGCATGGAGATCTTGATCTGAGTTTTGAGAATTTCAGGTTCCTTGTTTTTTTATAAGAATTAAATTCTTATGCAGGGTTAAACCCTAGCTTTATCAGAGGAATTAAATTCCTATATCTCTTGGAAGAATTAAATTCTTCAAACTTAGTTCTTTCCCTTAAGTTTTAAGTCTGCATGACAGAATCTCCCCGATAAGAATTAAATTCTCAACTTGTGGGGAGATCTGCTTCTGTAGACCTCAATCAGAGGAAGAACCAAGTTCTTTTTTAGAAGAGTTAAACTCTTGGAGTGGTGAAGAAGAGATAAAATGATCTCTATATCTTTCTTATTACTTAGGGTTTCTTTTTCTAAAAGAGAGCTCTTCTTCTTCTTTTTTGTTTCTCAAATCTTATGGGGGGGTTTCTCTGTATAAGACTTGAAGTCTTGGGTCCTTTATATAGTAGAGGCAAATTTGTTGATTTAGTTAAAGAAATCTCTTATTGAGAGATCTTAATTGATTTGGGGATTTTATCCACCGTTGGATTTTTGATCCAAGAACTTCTGTTTTACAGAAGATATTTTCATGTTTTTAATAAGATTGGGAAAATATTTTCCCATACAGAGCTTATTCTATAGCTTGATGATTTTTAATCACCATTGGATTTTTAATCCAACAGTGCTCTGTTTTACGGAGAGCAATCATTTTTGTTTAGAAAGATTCAAGGAAATATTTTCCAAATAGGGTTTTGATCCCTTTATTTAGAATTCAATTCTATCGGCTCGAAAGGCATTTGAGACCACTCACGTGTAGCACGTGACCCCACAGAGTTAAACTCATTTGCGTATGTGCAACAGTCAAAAGAGGGCATCACGTGCTGACACGTGAGCCATTCTGGCCTGTCATTTGTTTTAATATGGTGCCTATATACTTTGTATATAGACGTCACATGCTTACACGTGAGGCTCTATTTCATCCTATCAATTGTTTAAACCCAGCGCTTATAATCTTTATATAGGCGCTCACGTGTGGGCACGTGATGTATTATTAGTGGAAATTTTCCCATCACTTTTTCTCACTTTTTTTTCCTTTTCTTTCTTTTTTTATAAGGGAACAAATGCCCCCACAGCGTTGTTCTCACGTGGCTTGCACGTGAGTGCAACGCTGTCACCTTTACAGCCGTTGGATTGCCTAGGGGAATGGGGAGATGAACCGCCCTCGTCACGTCTTATAAATTCAAGGGTCTTGTCTTTGGGAAGCCACTGCTCCTTCATCTTCTTCTTTCCTTGTCTTCTTTGAGAATTTAATTATCTTCTTCAGAGCTTAGTTCTTTGCCCATTGAAATTTCAGAGTTAAACTCTGTCAGAAAAAAAGGAACCTTTTTTAGGTAATGATCTTGAACGACAAAGAAACCCTTTCCTTAAAATTTTTTCTGGATTTTAAATCCACCATAAGAGCTTTGCTCTCTTCTGAAATCCATCTCTTAGAGATCCAAAGACGTGATCTTTGAGTAGTAAACCTCAATGTCTTGGGCATTCCTCCTCTGATCTTTAAGGATTCACAGCATTGTGATTTTATTTTTCATTTCCTCATATGGGGGTTTCCTAGAATTTAATTCCACAGGTTACAAGGAATTTAATTCCTCACCAAAGAGCTTAGCTCTGAAGATCAAGAGGGCCCTTCGGGAATTTCATTCCCTGGTGTTCTTGAGGATATTTTCATAGGGTTTTCCCCTTATTTGCACAAATTCAAATTTGTTGGGTGTTTTAACAGAACTCGTTTTGTTTGTGAGGATGTCAAGAGTTTTTTTATTTAAAAACTCCCGTGTCTGTTTAATGAGAATCCTTTTTGATTCTCACATTGATTGGCCTGTCTCATCATTGGTGAGCCGCCATTTTGATTTTGTGGGGTCCATTAGTTTTACAATCAGTGGTCCCATAGAACAAACTTTCTGTCGTTTCCCTCTATTGTTATATATATATATATATATATATATATAGGTTTCGTTAACAGCTTTTCTTTCCTTTTTTTTTCCAAGAACAATGGCTTCTCTTCCCTACTTTCCTTTTACTCGCTCAGACGCCGTTTTTTCGCAATCGCGATGATTAGGGCCCATGACAGGGACTGTACTAGTTTGCTCTTATGGGGAGTCTGGTATGGTCACATCATCCAGGGCCGCCGCAGCTTCACTTGCGAGGTGCCAACAGAGCCTCTCCGCCCCATATCGCTGATGGAGCGCCCGCAGACCGCTTAAGCGGTGGAGGCGGATAATTGGACTCCTGCAGGCCGGCTTGAGCCGTCAACAACTGGGATACCCAACCGGCCCTTGCCGGCCATAGATATCTTGGGGCGCCGTATCTGTCAAGGTGAAGCCTAACCTTGGGGACAAGTCTATAAAGTAGGACTTACCCCTCGCCACCCAGTAGGCTATCTTCCCTGGGCTCGGTATGTTCTTTTCGCCCACCGTGCACGGTTGCAGAAGGTTGGGCTGTATCAAGCGGTGTACGCGTCTCTATTCCATTACCAGGCTCGTCACGTCTGGTGGGTTAAAGCCTTCTTGAACCAATGGAATCTCCATACTAACACCTTTCTGTTAGGGGATCACGAGGTATCTATTTTATTGGAGGAATTCCGCGAGATCTCCGGACTGCCGATCAGGGGAGAGCATTATGAAGAGTTGCTGCCTCCCGATGAGTATGTATTCTCCACCGCGCCAGCTATGCTTGACGGCCTGACGACCGAAACCGCCGTCCGCCATAAGTACCCCAGTTTAATCAAGGCTCTGGGTATTTTTGAGAAGCTGTTCGCGAAGTCAAAGGGGCAGGGCGTCACTTTTGAGAGCTTTATCGCCTGCTTCATTCATGAAGACACTTTATCCAAAAAGGCTCCAAAGTTTGCGAACATTCATGTCCCTTTTGGATTTGGGCTAAATAAACTGCCGGCCAAAGAGGAATACTTACCGCAGTTTTATATTCCGATCTCGTCGGTCGTGTCCTTCGACGCGATTGCGGTCCCTGGCATGGACGAAGAGACCTTCTTTGTCGGCTTCATCAGTGTTTGGCTCAGTTGGTTCGCGATTCCGATGCATCGACCCTTCATGAGAGCTTTCGTCTTCTATCCTGCTCATCGCGTAGCCGAAGGGGCACGATTGGCCGTCGGTATTGCGGGATTGTTGCACCTATACTATGGATTAAGAGTTGCGGCCAATACTTTGATCCCGGATACAGATGTCGTGAATTTCTCTCTCCACTACTTCACGTCGTGGATTGAGATGCATGTACTGGGAGCCTTTGCAGCACATCGACGGCCAGATTTCTATGACTTCTATACCTTCCATGGGTTATGAGGTTGGGGGATGCTTCTGCTCCCGAAACGACTCAGCTTGGGGCCCTCCGCGTGTTGCTCAACCCGTATTCAAACAAGGGCGGGATGGTGTTTAGTGACCGAGTCCTTTCTGCTCCTCCGGGGCCTGTTCAACAGCTTTTTGATCTATCAAAAGGGGAAGCGTCGTCTTTAAAGCCCAAAGAAGTTATGCATTTGTACTTGATTAGGCCGGGCTACTTGGTGTTCCATCAGATTAACATGGCTCTTTTTATGCGGTACAATCCGCACCGCTTTGCCTAGCAATTGGGGTATAACCAAGGTGTCTCTTTCGAGGCGTTCTTAGTTGATCCCACTCTATCTCTGGAAGTCACTCATGATGTCGTCCATCATTTTATGCGGCTGAACACCGGCTCCCGTTTCATGATCCCTGAAGCCGACTACCTTCCAAGGTGTGTGGGGTCTTTTACGGGTTTGTATCGTCATCAAGTCGGTCCTGTCATTGCCGAGGAGAAGCGGGTATTATTCGAATGCAGAGCTTCAGCTCCGACCCAAGCCGCCGGCGTTCCGTTGCAGCCGCGGACAGTGGTTCACCTTCCATTGAGGGATAGCGGCATGGTTCTTATCCCGAAGGCCGCAGAAACAGAATCGACTCCTCGCACTGCTGGGATGCCAGTGCGCACTAGAGCTCAAGCAAAGGCCTCCAATGAAGCGCCAGCGGTAGTGTCATCAGCGGCGGCATCATAAATGGCGGTGTCATCCGTGGTGGTATCGCCAAAGGGGGATACCGGAAGCGAGTTTGGTCAACGTCACGCCAAAGCGCCGAGGGGAAGGAGGCGTTCTTCGGTCAGTGCTAGCATAAGCTCTAAGAGGAGGAAAAGATCGGTCGCCGGCTTACTGGACACCTTGCTTGAGTCCGAGCCGTTCATTCAGGATGAACCGATAGCTATGGAGGAGTCGGACGCTGGTCTTATTTACCCTGGCTCGTCCTCTGAGGAAGCCGTGCAATTGGCTGAAGCTTTAAGGCGCTCCCAGGATGAGACCGAGAATGTGCACATCCCGAAAAAGCCATACCCTCCGGTTATCTTCTACGAAGATCCCCCATCGCTACGGAGGGTACATATGGGTCCTCTGTGAAGGGAAGATGAGAGAGCCTTCAAGCAGCCCATCTCGGCCGCTTCTGAAGATGAGCTGGCACTGAAGATCGGTGGGCATGAATCTGCATTTGAAGCCCGGCGAGCACATTTCCGCACGAAGGAACAACGGCTCGAAAAAGCCATACTAGAAGCACCCTGGCATATCATTATGCGTGTTTTCCGTATCTTTCTTTTAGAAAGTAATTTGTATCGCTTTTATATCTTCTTATCTTTACGAAAACTTTGCAGGGACTTCATCAACGAAATAGGATCTGAGCCCAAGTCGTGCCATGACCGTGGATTCTATAGATGTCTCCCATGACGCACCGGCAGGTGCCGAAGAGATCATTACAGCCACTGTTCCTGTTGTGGAACTTCCGGTGGTAACTCTTGTTCCTTCGGTGTCTATTCCTCCATTGGAGGTGACCCCATTGACCGCGGATCCTATGGACGTCTCTAGTGACGCACCGAAGGGTGTAGAAGAGATTGTCAAAGCTGTTAGTTCCATCTTGGAGCTCCCGGGGGGGACCTCCATCTCTTCAGCGTCTGTACTTTCCACAGAGGTGACCTTGCCGGCCGTAGATCCAGTGGATCTTTCTGGTGGCGTCCTGGAGATTGTAGAAAGGGCCGCCGAGGCCGCTGTTCCTTCTTTTGAGCCTGAAGTGGCGGTTGTTCCGCAACTGGAAACTGTTATGCCAGCAAATATCTCTGGTGATGTTCCTAAAGGTGTGGAGGAGGTTGCTGAAGCTGCTATCCCTCTAATTCAAGACGGGCGGAGCATCGAAGGTAATCTTCTACATTTCATTTTAATGATCTCTCTGTTATCTGAACTCTTCTTTCTTTCAAAATTGCGGGAATTGGCGGCTTCCATCATGGACCTATCTCCCAGGAAGTCCTTCCAGCGTCTACTTGATATGGCTGCCTTACAGACGATATCCCCGCAAAGCATAGTCCTATCTTCGGGCAAGGTCGGTGTTCTTTGCCTCCTTTGTTATATTATCATTTTTATAACGATGCTAATATGCCCTCTGCAGTTCTAGAAGCTGATGAAGAAGTGGAGATCCTTGATGGGCCTGGGGATCTTTCAAACCCCCTTTACATGACTGTGGGTAAGTAAAGCTTTACCCTTGGCATTGTTTTGTTTATTCCATGTTTGCCAGTATCGCTGACTATTCATAAATCTTGACAGCTTTGCCAGCTCTGACTCCGTTAGAGTCTCGAATCTCTATACCACCGGGCCCATATGCCCGACGTGCGTCTGAGCGGATGGCGAAACAAAGCATTCATTCCTTGTCGGCTTTCATTGAAGATCTTCGCGCTGGTAGTTCTGTGACGGCCGAAGAATTTGCTGCCGAAGCCAACACTTCCCTACTTTTTCTTGTCACTTTTCATGACGAAACGTTGGTGTATGTTTGGGTTGAGTATTGTCGTTGAGTGGAGGCTTGTCTACATGGGCTTGAGTGCACACGCCTTCCCTCTGACATTTTGACCGTGAAAGCTAGCCTACGGGGATGGTTCGAGCGGTGTGCCGCTAACCTACAGTCATGCGAGAAGCGGCTCAACCGGAAGTTCTCGGAGAGGGAGTTAGCTTCGAACGCTTTGGGGGAACTTCAGGCTCAACTCACCGCCAAGACTACTCACGCGTATGAAATTTGGCGGGTGCTTCAAGAAGCCATTACAGAGGTGGTGGCTCTTGACAAAGCCGTTATCTTTACCCGCGAGATGGTTGAAGCCCATAAAGTCGCCGAAAAGGAGCTTAAGAGTTAGTTTGCTTCATACCAGACTCAGCAGACTCAGGCGGGAGCCCGTCTTGCAGCAATAACGGAGCTTGAAGTCAAGGTTCAACGGAAGACTGACGAACTCATTATCTTACTGCACCGTCCACTGGCTTAAGAATTTTTTGTCGTTGTATATTCTTTCCCCCTTTTTTATATTCACTCCTGAATGAGAGTGTCTTGTATTTCATTCTTTTATGAAGTGTACCTTGTAATCACTTGAATTCATGAATAAAAGAAATATTTTATTTCATATTGGCATGTAATTCTGGCAGATGTGGTCCGTAGATAGTCCATTTTGATTTCTTTGTAGGGCAGCGATGGCTTAAGAAACAGGTTCAGATCTGTCGCCTAATACTTTTCAACATTATAAGCCGTGAGAGTCCCATAAAGACTTTTCTCTCTACGAGTCGAGAGGATCCCGTAGGTGTATTTTCTCCTTAGGAGTCGAGAGGATCCCTAAGTGCGTTTTCTCTTGAGAGTCGTAAGGATTTCACAAGAGAATTTCCCCCTTTACAAGTCGGGAGGACTCGTAAGTGTTTTTTTCCCTCCTTGTCGATATTCGACTTTGGAGAGTGTGGCCCGTGAATAGTATTCAATAGTCTATCTTGGACTTAATTGCAGGGCCCCAGTGCTTAGGAAACAGGTCCTTATCCCCGTTGCCTAAGGCTTTTTCCCTACGAGTCGAGACGAGTCGAGAAGTTCTCGCAGGAACATTTTTTTTCCTATGAGTGGAGACGAATCGAGAAGTTCTCGCAAGAATGTCCTAACGTCACAGTTAACCTCTGCTAATAGAAGTCCGTTAGGGTCTGTGGTACTAGGGTTTTTGTCCGTCGTACCGTCGCGTTGGCCGATGTATTCCCCAATATGCGATCTTGCTATTCGGGTAGCCCCATGACTGTCGTGTCTCTGATCCCTTCGGGGGCAGGACAAGACGTCTTCAAGTAATCTTCCGGGGTGATATTACCGTCGAAAGAGCAATCGTTAGGGATATTCCATGCCGCTTTTTTACTTGAGGTTAGGCTCATTTTGGGAGCCCCGATGAGTCATGACCACTCCGCGCTGGTGTGGGATGATCTCCGATAGTCTTTCAGGTCTCATTTGAGTTGCCGTCAAGACCCTGAAGCTAGAGGTCTTCCTTTGCTTCGTTTGTTGACATTGTGTCTGCAATATTGCGACGAATGTCGAGATTGTCTCTTGGTTGTCAGTGAACCGTCGAGGCTTGGAACTAGAGACTTTGCCATGGTTCCGTTGTTTTGACCCTGGGGTCGGTTGTTGATGTCGTATCTGCATCCTGCTGGAGTGAGAAGAAACACCGTTGTTGATCTCTGGGCTATCTGTGAACCGTCGAGATTTGGAACTAGGGACTTTGCCATGGCTCCAAGGTAGTCTCTAGGTTGTTGGTGAACCGTCGAGGCTTGGAACTAGGGACATTGCCGTGGCTCCAATTTGTTGACGTCGTGTCTGCATCCTGTTGGAGTGAGAAGAAACGCCGTTGTTGATCTCTAGGCTGTCTATGAACCGTCGAGATTTGGAACTAGGGACTTTGCCATGGCTTCGTTTTGTTGACGTCGCGTCTGCATCCTGTTGGAGTGAGAAGAAATGTCGTTGTTGACCTCTAGGTTATCTGTAAACTGTCGAGATTTGGAACTAGGAATTTTTCTATGGCCCCATTTTGTTGACGCCACGTCTACATCCTGTTGGAGTAAGAAGAAACGCCGTTGTTGATCTCTAGGTTGTCTGTGAACTGTCGAGATTTGGAACTAGGGACTTTGCCATGTCTCCATTTTGTTGACGTCGCGTCTGCATCCTGTTGGAGTGAGAAGAAACGCCGTTGTTGATCTCTAGGCTGTAGATGTTGCCGTCGAGACCTGGCTCTCCTTCTGATGGAGCCTGGTGGGAAAATGTGGTTCCCTTTTCGTATGTGCCTATGGATTGTATACAGGGGTCGATGTAGACTCACCTGCAGGGAAGAAGTTTCATTCATTTTTTTTATTTCTTCCCGCGATGCTCTATCATTTCAGCTTTTTATATCGTGAAAGTCACGATAGCCCAATCATTTCGGCTTTTTATCATGGTGCCCAATCATTTCGATCATGTATATTTTTACTTGCTGTTTTTTATTGCGAGTTGCCAAAACATTTCATCTATTTCATATGCATACACTTTTGGCTCGCTGATTTTTATTGCGAGCTACCCCATCATTTTGGCTATTTCATATGCATTTTTGACTCGCTGATTTTGTTGCGAGTATGAAACTTGAGATCTGATACCAATCTTAGCATCAGTATCGCTGCGACTGGAATATGGCCAGGAGCGAATTATCATTTGCCTTGAGAGGACTTGGAATTTGCTACCAATTTAGGCATCAGCATCGCTGCCACTGAAATGTTTCCGGGAGCGACTCATCATTTGCCTTTGTCGATTTGCATAAAGGTGACTTAGCAAACAGGGTTAGGATCCTGCTAACTAAGGCTTTTTGACTTTACGAGTCGTAAGGGTCTCATAAAGGTATTTCTCCTCACGAGTTGTGAGGATCTCATGGGTATATGTTCTCCCTAGAAGTCGTGAGGACTCCTAAGTGATATTTTCTCTTGTAAGTCGTAAGGATCTTACAAGAGTGTTTTCTCCTTACAAGTCGAGAGGACTTATAAGTGTCCACCATATGGGGAAGCTTTTCGCCAGCGGCGGAACTAGGTGAGGGAACGTTTGTTTGTGCCCTTGGATTGTATACAAGGGTCAATATTGAACCGTTTGTAGGGAAACTTGGGGAGTGTGATGTCTTAAGGACAGGTTCAGATCCCTGTAACTTAAGGCTTTTAAATCCTATGAGCCGTGAGGGTCTTACAGGGAGAATTCTCCGTACGAGTTGTGAGGATCTCATAAGTGTAATTTCTCCTTAGGAATCGTGGGGATCCTTAAGTGTGTTGCTCCCTTATGAGTCGTAAGGATCTCACGCAGGTGTTTTCTCCTTACAAGGTCGAGAGGACCCTGCAGGTGTTTTTATTTTAACGAGATTGTGCCCTTTCGGGTTTTCACAAACTCGCCGGTAGCCCTGCTGTTTTTACTCACGGCGCTCTTGTTAGTTATATGTACTGTAAGTGCACGGCGGCGCCCCGGCCGTCAATCCGACGGCCAAATGCGGAAGCGGTGATAAACTTTAATTTTGCGAACTTAGCAAACCGGCACCACCGCGCACTAAACACGGATCGAACCATTAAACTAGTCCTAGCTAACTACAAGATGGGGAAGAGATATACCGAGTGATCCGTGTCCTTCGGTCTTCGTCTCCACTCCGATCTCCCGCGGAATCTCCGTCCGTCACGTCCTCGTCGGAAAGGGCACCACGTAGCCGGAATCTTTTACGGGCTCCCACCTCTTGACCGAGGCAACTCGGGCGCGAAGTTGGCCTGCCGACGCGTCCAAGGGATGCTGTAGAATAGTGTAGTAGCCATGTTTCTTTGGGGTTTATGAGGTTTCCATTTATGGAGGAATTTTGCACAAGAATTTTCATGGATGGATGCTAAGAAAAATGAGCATCACAAGAAATGAGCTCGGCCAGCCATTAGATAGTGCTCACTGGAAATGATGTGTGAACTGTATATACAAATTAAAACCAAGGAAAAAGGAATTTTTTTCTTTCACAGCACACATACAATGGGGGGGGGGGTTCCACCCAATTAGCATGAAAAGAATTATTCACACAAAATAATTAAACCTCTCCACTTCTATCAACAGTGGCCGGCCTTACAAATAGTGGGTGGAAAAAAAATGAATTCTTTTTCAAGCAAGAGGAGAAAAAGGAAATGATAAACAAAAGAAATTCATCAAATCAATTTCCAATCCATTTCTAATCACATAATGGCAATGGAATGACCATAAAAGAATCTCATGATGAGGAAGCCACACATATGCATGAAACCCCTCATCAAAATGTTATTTGCAAATGTACAAATAACACCCTCCAACGGATAGTCCGGCCGTGAAGGAATAAAAGAAAACCGGCCGGAACGGAATGCAAACTGGCAACCCCAGAAAACCGATCCCGTAATAAATTACAGGAAAACCCCGCTACTGCAAATACATGCCCGCATTTGTATTCCCACTGAACACAAATGCAAAGAGACAAAACTACACTATCTAAAACTAGAATCCGGCTTAAGCCAAAGCCGGCTAGTAAAATCTGTCCGATCACGATCCGTGCAATACCGCACGTATCTGATCGAACCCTGCCATATCTCCATACGGCCTCTACAGCGTTTCGCCCGAAAGCTTGAGTAACTGTAAGTGGGGTGGACTCTAAAAACTCGTCAATACTATGGCTGTGGATTTAACCACTAGCACGTCAGAGGTATAAGCCAATACGTGACGGGCCACCAGCTATTGACCAAAAGGGACGTCGATGAGCGAACTCATCCTGACACCCTACTGAGCCTGTCAGTGACAATATCCGTACAGTCCGGTCCGTTCGTCTATGAGCATCGCATGTCGGGCCTAGGGGGTTGGTAAAAGTCAGACCCCCAAAAGCGGTACAAGTCGTGTCGGAGTGTAGCCCAGAACACCCTGAGATACTACTGGAATACCTACCAGTAAATCTCCTGCCTTGGCCAAGGACTTCGTGTAATGGCTCTCCTAGACACAGCGCGACCTCACCCCCAATACCGGGAGAGATGAACCCCTGAAGATCCGCTCACTGCCTCCATGTGGCTCGGGACTGTACCCAACTAAAACCTGTTTGCATGACTCCTTTGAGCCGTGGTAGGGTAGTAATCAAAGCACAGTGGGAACTCACACGAGACAAATGACGATCCCCAGGTCGATGAACTAACCTGTACACATGTCATCTGGGAACTGCTATCTGACGTCAGGTATAAGACCAACTAGCATGTTCCCGGCGAGTCCTGTCCGGTGTACTCATAACCCAATGAGCACCTGTATACATCTTAGGTGAACCAACTGACACCAGTGGCTTGTGAGACCGGCTACCGCCCCTCCTCGGGGTCTCGACTGTATACACTAGTCTACTCTGGAGAATCGATGCCCTGTCTCGAAACTCCCACGACTAGGGACCTTTTAAGGATGTGCTTATAGACTCCAGCTCTCACTTATATGATCGCCCTCATACTGCTGGAAGTCAAGCAAGAATCCTAGGGGCTCTATCATTGTGCAATAGCGACCTGTCAGGTCACCTAAAGCAGTACACGATGATAAAGGTAAACCAGATAGCATACTATCATCTCGAGTAAGACTGTCCTACCGGGATAGGTCCTCCCTCAATCATTGCTATCACGTGCCTGTGATCCAATAATTGACTCTGATGGCACTATCTCCAACAATCTCCCACTTGCACTCAAGGCTAATTATTGCGATATCGCATACTCACAGCCCGTGTGATACCGAACACCCAACTCCCCTACTAGTCAGTCTCACAAAACTCGTTTGCGAAACTATTGCGTTCGAGGAATAGCCTCAGTGAGTGGATCCGCCTTGATGTTTCTTTCTATGTCTCTCTATATCTCAAGTTCACGGAGAAAGCCATCTCCCGAAATGAGCAATACCTGTCTTAGAATGTCTTGATGTCTGATGGGACCTAGCTCATAAATGAACTCTAAATCCAAACATCTTAGACTGTATCGTCAACTGAACTTAATCAGTATCCTGCGTCATGCCACCCTCAGTATTGCCTTGGACTACCTGTCCAAAATACTGCCCTTCGTCAGAAGGAAAACTATAACTCTGACAACCTCCTTGTCGTCCATGTCACCTTGGAAGCCTGGAATGATAATTGTCTCCCAAATAAGGCTGTCGTTATCATATCCCTAGAACATCCACTTATGTTCTAAAACTGCTTCCGACTGTTTCTCCAGGATTGGATCAATGTCAACTTATTGCATCTAGTGCAAGAACAACATCTGGTGTGGTACTTGACATCTCATGATTGATTCAATTGCTTAAACAAGTGATCTGCCAATCATGCACATCCCTCTCTACTTTAGTCTATAAGACACCTTTAGAGAGGGTGACTCCATCACCTGCAGGTACACTACCGTGCCAGGAGTCGTCCATTCTAAATACTCTTAGAATGCTGTCAAAGTACCCTGATTGGGAAACCACCCAAATCTAGATCTAAAACCATAGATCTAGTAACCAGTATGTCTGATATAATGTCCAAGTCCTTTGTGGAGAAACCACTGTGTGACGACCAAAGTATAACCGATCGTAGTATAGGAGTTTCTTTTCCTACTCTGTGTATGTCATCCAAATACTAGGATATCACACTCTACTACCTTCTCAACAGATCCATCCCCTATTCTGATGAAGTCAAAACTATGACTGTCACATCAGAAATAGATGATCTATCTCCGCTACATCTGCTTTAGTCTATAAATAGACATAAGCCTGATGTCCACCAATGCTTCCGCTGCTCCCACTAACTACGACAACCCTCTGGCAGAGTCATATAGACGTGCACTTCTAAAGCTAGTTTAGAATGACGCTATATCATCCTCCTGCCGGGTCTCGCAGCCTGAAACAACAACAATGGCAAGTGTGGGTAAACAAGAACTTCCCTGTCACCGTCCTTGAGGCTACCGGAGTACCTCTCGGGTGCCTGAAGTTACCCACCTTATCTGCGGAGTAGCCAAAGGAATGTCAAACCAGATTGAATCTTTAGGTTCCTTATCAAATCTTCAGTAATCGTTTGCGGTTCTGGAATCACGTCCAGTTCTACCATACTCCCACTACTGTTTTCTGAAAAATCTATTTTTATTAAAACTGTGGCGAGTCTAGAACAATATTTCTATTGATCTGCCAGATGGTAGAAAAGCCAACCCTCGTCATAGCCTGGGTCAACCCACAAACAGCCATTACAGGAACGTGCCTTTGAGTTATCCAAAGTCTGGTTTTAAGCATAATCCGGACAACTCCCCGTACCTTAACATCGTTAAGATACGAACTGTTCTATATCCAATATAGGAACAGAGGCACTGATTTTAATTGAGCCAGATTCAAATCATGCAGCTGTCTCCAGTGCGTGTTAACTAAATGGAAAGAGGCCGATCAGCGTTACTCAACTTAGGAATGCTTCCAATTATGAGTAACCTGAAAGAGAAGAAAGTTCTCTTTATCATTACTATCAACTGAATACCATAAACAAGTATCTACATCTTCGATCACTTTGAAGAATCCCGATACTTGCAATACCCGGTTCTCTACTTTATTCAAATACCAATAACTTCTCAAAATTCGGACCCTGCGTTTCCACGAAACACATGTCTAAAAACTAGAGAAGTCATAAGTAAACCGAATATAGTACGAGGACCAACCCCTCTGTCCCGATGGACCCTGGACAACATACAATACTCTGTATAAGTCCCTTGAGTCTGATAACTCAATCACTGTGTGTCGTAGGTTGAAAACTGTACTTATGGTTAAGAAGAATTACACCGCTGTTTAATGCTCCTTACCTAACCATCCACTGATATAGGTAAATGTTACTGACATAATTTCAAAAGGTATATCTCACTCTATGAAAATAGACGTACAGATATATCGATTTGAAATTGGTGCACAACAGCGGATATTCAAAACCAAATATTTGCCAACCGGCAAATAACCCAGGTGATTTCCTCAAATATCACCGATTACAACGAATCCTGATATAATGAGGATGATCACCCAATTCCCAATAGCTTACTCCCACTCATCATCTGTAAAACCATACAGATGTGTGAATCATACCTGGTAAATACATACCCTGGAGCAAGGCTAATTGGGAAATCAGTTTTCTTTTAACAGTACACAGTGAAACTGAAACATTGAAATGTTTCGATGGGGTATCCCGGTATTCCTAGTAATGCCTCTTCCATTATCCAGATTCACAACTGTAACCGTATATTTCTTTGCCACTTCTCCAAGTCCCTTCATATGTCTTTAGTTATTACCTTCTGCACACCCCTTAGGCCAAATGGTTTTCTTCCTTCCCTACCGTTCGGCACTAGCCTATGGTTTGGAAGAAGACTATCCAATAAGCGTAATGGGTGTAATGTCCTAATCCTAGGAGCACTCGCAATGCGAGAGAAGGTGAAGATAAAAGACAACCGAATAAGCCTTATTCCTATTTCTCCTGAACCAGAATCCATCCCCGAACTGGAACAAGTTCCTTTCGAGTTCGTATATAACCATACGATGGAGTACCCAAATATCTGTGGATCTTCGTAGTGATACGGAGTGTCCTGGAGAAATACAAAGGTGAAGTGGGAGTGGTAATGAAATACCTGGTTTGGTCGTGAATATCAGTCGCGATTTACTTTGCCCTCCTTCTAATCCCTTTCTTTGTTTTTACATAATACCTTCTGTACACCATCGTCAGGCAAATTGGTTTTCTCCATTCCCTACCGGTTGGCACCTGCCTATGGTTTGGAAGAAGACTGTCCAATTTGCGTAATAGGTGCACTATCCCCTAATCTAAGGGGTACTCGCAACTTGAGAGAAGGTAAAAGAAAAAGACAACTGAATAATCCTATTCGTTTTCTCCAGAACCGGAAACCATCCTTGAATTCCTTCGAGTTCGTATCTAACCATACGATGGCTTTGTCCAATGGAAGTGGACGTTCGCAGTAATGCGGGGTGTCCTGGAGAAAAGGGTAAAAGTCGGAGTGGCAATGAGGTCTGCAACTCTGACAATCCAAAAGCCAGTGTTAAGAAGGTTCGGTCAACTTGGTCACTGAGTCATAGTCTAGGGTCGGGTCAATGGTCGCTGCCAGAGAGAGAGAAAAGAAACACTCAGCGTGCACTCTAACCTAGATCAGAATGGTTATCACTTTATCTAATCTGGAAACCTCCCACTGTACCTCAAATTCTCCTCCAAACCTGAAAGAAGAATTAGTCAGGGTCACCCGAGGAGTAAACTAACTCATCAGTGGGAATCGGGATCCAACTATCATTGCATGATAACGTGATGGAATCCGCTCACGGTATCACACTCCAGAAGGTATGCGCATATTTGGCAAGTTTCAGTTCTTTTGAAACTCCCGATATGGATTTTTACCCCATGCTCTTATGACCTTGACTTTGGCCAACATATCATAAGTCACATGTCAAGTTCTACCCGTCATTCTCCAGGTTAATTTGAACCCACCCGTACCTACCCTTGACTTTGGCCAAAATGGCAGTACGGCTGTCCCAAACCAACCCATCTATCTATGCTGCATATGAATACCCAACAGCTACCAAACACTGTGCCTTGACTTTGGCCAACATACACAGCTTGAATATTACTGACTATCCATATGAAATGACGGAGGGCTACGAATGGTTTCTGGCGAAAACCTTTAACGTAATGAACTTGATATCGTTGAAGGAACGGATAGCTTTTTAGAAAATATAGTGACGAAAACCTTTACTAAAGAGGTCACTCCCGGTGAAGGGATCTCGGCTCTTTCCCCGTAGAATGGGGTGCAGGATATTCCAAATGAATACCACGATGCAAAACAAAAGTAATCGGCTATAGTGAAGTTAATGCCTTGACGCAAATATCTGTCCAAGGGGTCACTCCCGGTGAAGGGATCTCGGCCTTTGCCTCGTCGACTGAGGAGCAGGATATTCCAAATGAATACCACGATGCAAAACAAAAATGAACGTCCTTGCAATAACAACTTTTTGAAAAGTGTTCCAACAACATCAGATTAGGTTTGTTTAACTTGCATTGATCCGAATCAACGCAGTCCCATCAATTGATCACACCACAAAGAACGAAAATATACTGATGTACGTATATGCCATCCGCATTCGCCACTGGGTCCCGTCATTACCCGTTAGGTTAGCTAACTAACGACAGAGCGGGGACTGGACTAGCACGGATGTAAAACATATACAACATCTACTAATATATATACCAATATATTATATTCGCTCAAGGCGTGATAAAAATGCAACATCACAGAAATGTACAGCATCGCAGAACAATACAGATATCTGGGATCCCCGGGTTTCACAGAGCCACTACTGAAACCCGACGTTCCCCTGGTCGTATGGATAGCCTGTGCAATGAAATCCTAGACCACTACGGGCGCGGCAAGTCACCCGCCAAAACCTGAAGCGAGGCAGCCCCCTTCAACACCGTGAATGGACCACCCAGCACTTCATGGAATCCGGTAACTTGGGCACCTCTCCTGGGTCAACCTGTACCCCCTACGAGTGCGGCGAATAGCCCGCCAATTCTAGAGTGAAGCCCCCTCCGTCCCAATGCCATGAGATGCGGGCTTGTTGCCCTCCAGAACCCGGCTATCCGTGCACCCCACCGCGGGGTAATCCTAGTACAGAAAGTAAAATATACATACAACGGGTACATCGACCGCAACCAGGTCGTGCCCCAAAAGAATAATACAAACAGGCAGTGACGGCAGTCCACATGTCGGACGCTCGTCTCGCAATATCAAATGTACATAATACAACAAAACTGTACTAGCATTGCATCCAGGCTATCCCCACGACCGATCCGCAACATCACAGCAAAAGCACAGAATATCAACGTGAAAGTTACGTTCGCAAATCCGTCTAACCGGGCTATAGCAGTTAGACTGGATTTACCGATCAAGTGACATTCACGGTCGCAGATATAATGTAAATACTGTGAAATAATGTGTTTAAAATATCCGATCGATCAAAAATTAACAAGTGGGCCCCTAAGCAATACTGTAGCACTCACAGAAAATCTGGGCCCAATTTTAATATTCCAAAACCCATATTTTTAGCCCACAAGCCCACCGGAAAGAAACGACGACATGATCCCACATTCCTGCGGCGGAACCGCGGCCAAATAGGGGTTATGGCCGCGGTTCCGCGGTCGTACGGAGGGATCGTGTTGTCGAATTTTTCCAGTGTTCTTAGAACTCCCTGCACATCTTTCTGAGACAACCTGAAAAATTTTTGGACTTCAAAAAAATTCGACAGAAAACTGATGTGAGGAAAAACGCGGGTTTTTGGAATTTTGGTCGATCGGAAATGCAAACACATCAAACAAAGCTAGACTAAGTTAATGGCGAGGCTCTGATACCACTGTAAGTGCACGGCGGCGCCCCGGCCGTCAATCCGACGGCCAAATGCGGAAGCGGTGATAAACTTTAATTTTGCGAACTTAGCAAACCGGCACCACCGCGCACTAAACACGGATCAAACCATTAAACTAGTCCTAGATAACTACAAGATGGGGAAGAGATATACCGAGTGATCCGTGTCCTTCGGTCTTCGTCCCCACTCCGATCTCCCGCGGAATCTCCGTCCGTCACGTCCTCGTCGGAAAGGGCACCACGTAGCCGGAATCTTTTACGGGCTCCCACCTCTTGACCGAGGCAACTCGGGCGCGAAGTTGGCCAGCCGACGCGTCCAAGGGATGCTGTAGAATAGTGTAGTAGCCATGTTTCTTTGGGGTTTATGAGGTTTCCATTTATGGAGGAATTTTGCACAAGAATTTTCATGGATGGATGCTAAGAAAAATGAGCATCACAAGAAATGAGCTCGGCCAGCCATTAGATAGTGCTCACTGGAAATGATGTGTGAAGTGTATATACAAATTAAAACCAAGGAAAAAGGAATTTTTTTCTTTCACAGCACACATACAATGGGTGGGGGGGGGGGGTTCCACCCAATTAGCATGAAAAGAATTATTCACACAAAATAATTAAACCTCTCCTTTTCTATCAACAGTGGCCGGCCCTACAAATAGTGGGTGGTGGAAAAAAAATGAATTCTTTTTCAAGCAAGAGGAGAAAAAGGAAATGATAAACAAAAGAAATTCATCAAATCAATTTCCAATCCATTTCTAATCACATAATGGCAATGGAATGACCATAAAAGAATCTCATGATGAGAAAGCCACACATATGCATGAAACCCCTCATCAAAATGTTATTTGCAAATGTGCAAATAACACCCTCCAACGGATAGTCCGGCCGTGAAGGAATAAAAGAAAACCGGCCGGAACGGAATGCAAACTGGCAACCCCAGAAAACCGATCCCGTAATAAATTACAGGAAAACCCCGCTATTGCAAATACATGCCCGCATTTGTATTCCCACTGAACACAAATGCAAAGAGACAAAACTACACTATCTAAAACTAGAATCCGGCTTAAGCCAAAGCCGGCTAGTAAAATCTGTTCGATCACGATCCGTGCAATACCGCACGTATCTGATCGAACCCTGCCATATCTCCATACGGCCTCTACAGCGTTTCGCCCGAAAGCTTGAGTAACTGTAAGTGTGGTGGACTCTAAAGACTCGTCAATACTATGGCTGTGGATTTAACCACTAGCACGTCAGAGGTATAAGCCAATACGTGACGGGCCACCAGCTATTGACCAAAAGGGACGTCGATGAGCGAACTCATCCTGACACCCTACTGAGCCTGTCAGTGACAATATCCGTACAGTCCGGTCCGTTCGTCCATGAGCATCGCATGTCGGGCCTAGGGGGTTGGTAAAAGTCAGACCCCCAAAAGCGGTACAAGTCGTGTCGGAGTGTAGCCCAGAACACCCTGAGATACTACTGGAATACCTACCAGTAAATCTCCTGCCTTGGCCAAGGACTTCGTGTAATGGCTCTCCTAGACACAACGCGACCTCACCCCCAATACCGGGAGAGACGAACCCCTGAAGATCCGCTCACTGCCTCCATGTGGCTCGGGACTGTACCCAACTAAAACCTGTTTGCACGACTCCTTTGAGCCATGGTAGGGTAGTAATCAAAGCACAGTGGGAACTCACACGAGACAAATGATGATCCCCAGGTCGATGAACTAACCTGTACACATGTCACCTGGGAACTGCTATCTGACGTCAGGTATAAGACCAACTAGCATGTTCCCGGCGAGTCCTGTCCGGTGTACTCATAACCCAATGAGCACCTGTATACATCTTAGGTGAACCAACTGACACCAGTGGCTTGTAAGACCGGCTACCGCCCCTCGTCGGGGTCTCGACTGTATACACTAGTCTACTCTGGAGAATCGATGCCCTGTCTCGAAACTCCCACGACTAGGGACCTTTTAAGGATGTGCTTATAGACTCCAGCTCTCACTTATATGATCGCCCTCATACTGCTGGCAGTCAAGCAAGAATCCTAGGGGCTCTATCAATGTGCAATAGCGACCTGTCAGGTCACCTAAAGCAGTACACGATGATAAAGGTAAACCAGATAGCATACTATCATCTCGAGTAAGACTGTCCTACCGGGATAGGTCCTCCCTCAATCATTGCAATCACGTGCCTGTGATCCAATAATTGACTCTGAGGGCACTATCTCCAACATGTATGCCCTAGAGGCCATTACTATACATGAGATGTATATTGTAGTGGATGCTTGGACATATATAGGGATGACTTTCTTGCTCGACATGATAGTATGCTATCTGGTTACTCTTTACCTTAACGTGTACACTGATTGTCTCTCTGTTACATGTTGGTAAAGCCCTTAGGATGTGTACTTGACTACCTGGACTATGATGTGGATCATACTAGTGGGGACATGGTAGTCCATAAGTACATCCTTCAAGGTCCCTAGTCGTGGGTGTATCGAGACGGGGCATCGATATACCAGAGTAGACTAGCGTATAGCTTCTCGACCCATGTAGATGGGCGATGGATGATCCCATATCCATTGGTGTTTGACATCAGAGATGATATACGGGTGCTCAGTGGAGACTGGGTACACTGGACGGACTCGTCGAGAACTCCCAGATGGTATTATACCTTACGTCAGATGGCAGTTCTCTGGTGACACTGGTACAGGTTAGTCTGTAAACCCGAGATCGTCATAGAGTCTTGTGTGATTCCCACTGTGCTTTGATTTCCACCTTACCACGTCCAAGAGGGCGTGCAAAACGGTGGTTTTTGGGGTATAGTCCCGAGTCACATGGAGGTAATGAGCGATAAGAGGGGTTTCGTCTCTCCCGGTATTGGGGGTTGATGTTGCGCTATGCTCGATTGGCCATAACAGGGAAGTCCCTGGCCAGGGCTGGTTTAGAGATTTACTGGTAAGTGTTACCAGTAGTTTCTCGACCCGTTATGAGCCTCATATCGGCATGACTTATCGGTTATCGGGGTCTAACGTTTACCATCCCTAGACTTGATATGCGACATATCAGACGAGGAGACCGGACTGTACGGTAGTGTCACTGTCAGGCTTTTTGCAGGAGTTGGAGCGGGCTTGCTTGCTGATCTTCTGATCGCTCAATACCCGGGTAGCCGTTACGTCCAGCTAGTACCGCTGACGTCTTGTGGGTGCTTGATATGATCATCACCTACTGCCGGCGTATTGACGAGTCTTTAGAGTCCTACATAGAGGTTTTACTGGCTCAGGCAAAATGAGATAGGAGCGCATATGTGATATGTGCGGGACCGAGAATAATGCATGTATGTGATACCGTATTCTATTCTCGCGACTATTGTATCGGCCGATTATATGTGATATAGCCGGGTTATCGAATCAAGTGTTGATTCGATAAGTTGGTACATTTTGTGTTAGTCGGTTATATGAGATATAACCGGATTATTAAGTCAAGTGGTTGATTTAATAATTTAGTGTATAATTGTATATGTGATATACTAATTTACATTAACTAACATTGGTTCACTTAAGCATTTGTTTTTCTTATTTGTGCACAACTTAATATATATGTGATATATATTTATTTGTGTTCATTTTGTATCATGGTTGTTGATACAACTTACATGGGTGTATGAGACATATACCACTATAATTATATTGGTAGGGTTTTAATATACAAAGTAAATACAAAATTAGTGGATAATTGTTCAAGTGCATGAAGCTTCATGAAGCTTGTGAGTGCATTGACCAAAGTCCACTAGTTTTGTTTTACTTAGGATTTTTATAAACCTAACCATTATAATTAGCCATGGTTATGTCTCTACATGAGTTAGTATATGATACCCACTCACCCATGGTTAGCTCTCACTCTCTTGATTAGTTTTCATTCTCATTTTGAGCTCATCTTCTTCCTCCTTCAAATTCTTGCTAGGGTTTGATAAAGAGAGAGAAACATTGTGAGAAAAGAAATTCTAAAGTGTACCCATTTCCTATTTCATCATCCTCTACTAGACTAGCACTTTAGTTTAGGGTGTTTGCTTCACTAATTCTTTAGTTAGTGAAGTAGAAGCTTGAGTTCGTATTCCCTCGACGTAGATCATCTTCGGCCTCGAAGACTTCAAGCAAAACTGTTGCCCTCTTCTCATGGAGCCGTCCGAGAGTCCGGGAGCATCGTGATCGCAGCGAAGGGACTACAACAAGGAGCTTTAGAAGTGAAGGACCGATCTACAAAGGTTGTATTTCGTATTCACTTAGATGTAATTGTTATTTACTTGCATGTCTTACCCTAATTATCTAGCAAAGATCTTGTTTAGGGTTATTCGGCACGGCTAAAATTTTAATCGGGCATGGTTGATGCCTTGTAGAACCTTATTAGAGTGCCTAGTAACCCTACAGTGGTATCAGAGCCTGGCTAGAGCATTAGGCGACGTGTATATGAAGTTAAAACTCCGATCGAACCCCGATACGACAATATTGAACCCCTCTCTGGAAAATTTTCAAAACTGTGATTTTTCTGTATTAAAAATACCTAAAAAATTCAGCAGGGTTTTCTAAGCATAACTGTGAAAAACGACAAAGCAATGTGTACGGACCGCCGCGGAACCGCGGCAATACCCTTCTTGTGCCGCGGATCCGCGGCCGTACAGTGAGACTTTGCTTTGGGTTTTGCACAGTAATGCCCGTATCTGTTATTGCTATTTTCTGGGTATTTTTTATCTGACT
This sequence comes from Agapanthus africanus, assembly GCA_030015575.1. Classification (NCBI taxonomy): domain Eukaryota; kingdom Viridiplantae; phylum Streptophyta; class Magnoliopsida; order Asparagales; family Amaryllidaceae; genus Agapanthus; species Agapanthus africanus. The sequence continues at coordinate 612,572,584 of JASDDO010000014.1, read as the reverse complement.
CAAGTGTTGAGTGTTCTGGGGATTATTTTGTATTCGTTGATTCGATCGAAAAATTTAATTTCGTTCTTTTTCCGGATAATTTAGAAAGTATTAAAAAGTTCGAACGGATATCAATAACTCACTTTTTCCCGACCCGGAAAATTTCCAAGTGTTGGATTTTTCCGTAGTTTAAGAACGTCTAAATCATGCAAGTTACGCAATGGACCCTCTAGAAGACAACAAACCTTAACTCGATTATGTGACCGTCTTGAACTGCCTTTTGAACCTTAAGGTTTGGGGCAGTACGGCGTTGCCAAATGTGAGGCGTTGGCTTGACCCTTCTACGGCTGGACCATTGGTACTGTGGCATGTGATGGATGTTTTTAAACTAACCTCAAGTGTTGAGAACTATTTAGGAAAACTTGGGTGTTTGATCATTCGATCGGAAAGTTTAACATTGTCTATTTATCTGGAATGTGATACAATATTTGGAATCCACAAGTAGTTATGAGATAACTAATTTGAATGTTATAAACATAGCAGTTTAGTCTCAAATGATCGGTTGCCACAGGATTTTGATGCGATCAAAAGTCCGTTGCAATCACGTAGCGTACGTGGATACTCGCCGGGTAAATTTAATAGACAGCCACGCCCCAAAGCCCCGACCAAGTGGCTGTAGGAGAACCCCGTCGCCAAAAGCATCCGTTTGGGTGCTCGCAGCAGCGGTGTTCCGCCTTAGTGCACTTCGTCGACGGCATTCGGGGGTGCGGCCGTCTACTAAAGTTTGCGACGAGCATTCGATCAGGATGTCGGGAATCTTGTTGAATTGCCCGACTTGGTATTGAAAAGAGTTTTCAATAATGAGACTGAAATACGGGGCTTATAATTGTTAGGCATGTGATGTCTAAGGAATTCATATGGTTAGGCATGCGATGTCTAAGGAGGTTGCGGATTCCAGCTGTTGTAGTTTTACACTTTCTTTTCTGCGACCGTAAGTGTAATATGTGATATTGCCGGTTTCGTTGCTATATGTCAACGACAATTGGGATGCGCATATTTACTTACGTTGATGACATGTGATGTTATGTGTTGCTGGATATGTTATATTGGATTGTCGCGTTTTGAATAGCCGGGGTTTTTATGTGAGATGAGGGTTTTTATTTTCATTCATGTAAAATTCAATGTATGTAATATTCTTTTATTGGGGCACTTCCGGGATGAGGTTGATGTCACCATTTGTATATTATTTACTTTTCCGCATTAGGTAGATCCAAGGAGGGAGCACAAGTAACCGGGTTCTAGAGTCCAGTGGGAGACCAACTCGAGGAGTCGAGTCCGGGTCTCCTAACTCTAGAATTGGAAGGGTTGCTTGCCGCTCTCGTAGGGGTCTAAGGATGTGGTTTATTTCTATTCATCGCGACCGTGGAATCCGTGTTTTATAGAGGCTCAAAATAAAACACGGACCTCCTAGTATATCCATTATTTCATATGATTCTTCTGCCGCGATATCTGTGATGTGATCATTTGATATGTTGTAATAGATACTGTATATAGTATATATGATATATTATATAGACGTTACTTATGTTTTACACCTGCGCTAGCCCTGTCCCGCTCTGCCGTTAGTTACCTAACCTAACGGTGCACGAAGGGACATCGAGGCGAATGCGGATGGCGTAAGTGTACGTCGTATTTATTTATGATGTTTAGGTGACTTAAATGATGTGACTTCATTAATGTGATTAATTAAAGAAAAGAAACCTAAAAGATGTTGTAGAATCGAATTTTCAAAAACAGGTAGCTACAGTTCTTGCTTTGCATAGCGGTGTTCCTTGTAGAACATCCTGCACCTTATTCGATAAGGAAAGGGCCGAGATCCCTTCACCGGGAGTGACCCCATTAGCAATGACTGGCAGATGCTACACCCCTCGGTTTTGTCTTTTGATTGCTTTTCTAGTTCTTGCTTTGCACAGTGATATATGTGATATATCCTGCACCTCATTCGACGAGGAAAGAGCCGAGATCCCTTCACCGGGAGTGACCTCTTTAGCGAAACTAGCAAAAGCCTAAAAAACACTCCATTTTAAAATTATTTGATTCTACAACGATATCAAGTTCATTACGCAATAGGTTTTCAGAAAAACCTGTCGTAGCCCTCCGTCATTTCAGATAAGTAGTAGTTAGTATTCGTGCTGCGTTTGTTGGCCGTTGTCAAGGCGTAGTGTGCGGTAGCTGACTAGTGCTTATCTGCTTATGCACATGATGCAGATTGGGTTAGGGTAGTCGTACGACCTTGTTGGCCTTTGTCAAGGGTCGTGCGGGTGGGTTTAATTCAATCAAGAAATGACGGGTTGAACTTGACTAGCATCCTATGGTTTGTTGGCCTTTGTCAAAGTCATAGGAGGTTAGGGGCAAAATTATCGAGAATTTCAAGTGTTGAAATTTGCAATGAGATTGCATACCTTCTATGAGATAGTTGGATCCCGATACCCGCTGCGAGTAAGAGTTACTCTTGGGAGAGTTTTACACATTACAATTAGCCGATCAAGTAGGTGTCTAGAAAGGTGTCAACGGGGTTACGCCTCTGGGAAAACGAGGTTTATTTTAATTAGGTCCGTGCGAAAGCACGGGGAACCTCCCTCAAAGTACCGACATTGGCCTGGCTGAAAGATTGGCGAAGTTGTAGGGTGTAATTAATCCCGGCTAGTCTTTCCTTTTAGGGTTTGAAGGAATATTCGATAAAAACAGTGGGAGCCATCCTGAAAAAATTATAACCAATCTGATCTTGCAAGAGCGCACGCAGAGTGTTTTCTTCTCTCTCTCTCCACGTAGCGACCATGTCACTTCTTAATCAAGATAATAATACAGATGTATTGACCGAACCCGCTTGTTATACCGCGTTGGGAAACGTTGGTCCCGCTCTAACTTATAACTGTTATAAGACCGAGCAGGAAATAGGGGATTATCAGAATTCCCGTGCTGCCCAAATGAAGAAAGTGCATGCTGATTCATCTTCTTCAGGTGTGTTCATTATAGAGAACTGTTTCTCAGTATCTTTTACGTTCTGGGTATGAGATACCGGATCAGGATCCCACATATGTAATTTGTTACATAGGCTACAAAAAGGTAGAGAACTGAGAACGGGTGATAAGTTTCATGAGATAGAAACGGTGCAAGTGTTGCAGCCAAGTCTGTTGGTAGTTATCACCCTGTATTACCAGAATACATTGATTCTGAACGAATGTCATTAGATACCGAACCTGATATACAACATCATATCAGTCTCTTTATTAGTAAAGAAGGATATAATTTTGTATTGTTGGATAATGTTTTGAACATTTCCTATATCAAGAGTTGATCGGTTCAGGCACGTTATCTAAAAGCATTAACGTTCTAAATCAAACCACAGTTCTTAACGTACAGAACACGCACAAGAGGAAGAGTTCAGAAATGAACGAATCCTTCTTGAGGTATTGTAGACTAGGTCATATCAATATGACCCGACTAGCTGAAGTTACATATAGATGCATATTTAAATTAGTTTGAATTTACATCTTGTGAAACTTGCCGGTCATGTCATAGAGATAAGATGACTATAGCTCTGTATATAGGAAACATAGAAAGAATTAGTGAACTCTTGGGATGATACATGTTGATGTATGAAGGTCCTCAGTCTACACATGCCAAGACCGGTTCTTTGTACTTCATTACATTCTCTGATGATCTCTCAAGATTCAGACATATGTTCCTGTTGAAACACAAGTCCGAAGCTTTTGAGATATTCACAGAATATAAGTTAGAAAGTAGAGAACCAAAAACGGGTATAAGTATTATGTCCTTTGATGTGATCAAGGAGGAGAATACTTGAGCATGAAATTCCTGGATTATTCTAAAGGAGAATGAGATTCTCTCTCAGCATTACTCCTCCGTATACACCACAGCACGTCGGTGTATCGGGGAGGAGCAATTGCACCCTATGAGATATGGTGCACTCTATGATGAGTATTACTGAGATGCCTATTTCCTTTTAGGGAGTTATGCACTTATGAAGTTGCATACCTATTGAATAGGGTTCCGATCAAATCAGTTGCCTACCACTTCATATGAGATATGGATAGGAAAGAGACTATATCTTAAATTTGTTAAGATTTGGGGTTGTCCAGCCTATATCTAAAAGCATAATCCGGACAAGCTCGAGGCAAAGTCAGTTCTGTAGAAGTTTGTTGGATATCCCAAGCATTCGCAAGGGAATATCTTCTACCTAACCGAGGAACAAAAGATGTTTTGTTTCTCAGCATGCCACCTTTGTGAAAGGGAATTTCTTGTGAAGAAATTAGTGGTCATGAGGTAGAACTGGAAAGAGTTCCAGCTATACAAACTTCAGCTGATAATTTGATAGAACCAAAGGATTCAATTGCTCCCAATGAACCTCAGCCTCTCCGCCGATCTGGCAGGGTTCCTCACCCACCTGAGAGATACTTTGGTTTCTCTATGACAGTGGGAGTGAGGATTGCTTCATGAGATGATGACCCATCTGGTTTCGAGCAGGCCATCAAGAGTAGGACTCTGTAAGAATGGCTGGATGCTTAACGATCTGAGATGGAATCCACATACAACAACAAAGTATGGACTTTGGTTGCTTTATCTGAAGGGTTAAATCCTCATCAGGAGCAAGTATATCTTGAGAAGATTAATTGGTGTACATGGAAAGGTTGAGACTTTCAAAGCTAGACTTGTTAAAAGGTTTGCATCATAGACCAGTTGTGGTTAATAATGAAACCTTTTCTGGGGCCTATGCTTAAGTCCATCCAGATCCTACTTGCCATTGCTACATACCATGACTACGATATCTGGCGGTTGGGTGTCATGACTGCTGTTCTAAATAGTGATTTAGAAGGGAGCGTCTATAAGTACACAGCCAGAGGGTTTCGTAGACAGTGGGAGCAGCGGAAACGTATGAAAGATGTTTTATGTGATAAAGCAGGCATCGCGGAGTTGGAACGTCTGTTTTGATCTGGTAGTCAAAGAGTTGGACTTCATCAAAATGGTAGATGAACCTTGTATATACAAAAAGGTAGTAGGGAGTATGGTGGTGATCCTCGTAGAGTACATAGATGACATACTCTTGATAGGGAAGGAGTTTCCTATGCTACCCCCGGTCAATCTCCTCTTATCACAAGGATTCTCCATATAGGATCAAAGTGATACCTCCTAAATCCTGAGTTTTGATCTATGAGATAGATGTAATTGGATGTTAGGATTCTCACTAGTTGTAGTGAGATGGTATCAATCGATCCTGGGGAGAATCACTGGAAAGGTTCCAGAGTGATAAGGATGACTGAAAGTCAGTCACAGGCATTGTCTTTACTCTCAGTAGAGGGACGGTATGTTGGAAGAGTTCCAAGACAGATACCGTGGCATACTAGACGATAAAGGCTAGATACATCGCTACCAAAGATGCTACCAAAGAGGCAGTCTGGGTGTATATTAGTTCATGAGATGAACTTCGTTCCTACCATTGTGTGACAATGGAGTTGTGGCTTATGCCTAGGAACGCCCGTCCCATCAGTGATCCAGACATATTCTAAGGCAGTGTCACCTGATCATGGAGATGTTTGATCTCCAGGGGATCGAGGTCAGGAGAGTAGACTCAGAGGACAACACGGTGGATCTAGTCATAAAGGCCCTTTCCCAGAGAGAGACTATTATGGGATGGTTGAGTATGAGATACTACAACCACTGTTATCAGATGGCCCTAGTGCAAGTGGGAGATTGTTAGTTATATGTATGCCCTAGAGGCCATTACTATACATGAGATGTATATTGTAGTGGATGCTTGGACATATATAGGGAGGACTTTCTTGCTCGACATGATAGTATGCTATCTGGTTACTCTTTACCTTAACGTGTACACTGATTGTCTTTTTGTTACATGTTGGTAAAGCCCTTAGGATGTGTACTTGACTACCTGGACTATGATGCGGATCATACTAGTAGGGACATGGTAGTCCATAAGTACATCCTTCAAGGTCCCTAGTCGTGGGTGTATCGAGACGGGGCATCGATATACCAGAGTAGACTAGCGTATAGCTTCTCGACCCATGTAGATGGGCGATGGATGATCCCATATCCATTGGTGTTTGACATCAGAGATGATATACGGGTGCTCAGTGGAGACTGGGTACACTGGACGGACTCGCCGAGAACTCCCAGATGGTATTATACCTTACGTATGATGGCAGTTCTCTGGTGACACTGGTACAGGTTAGTTTGTAGACCCGAGATCGTCATAGAGTCTTGTGTGATTCCCACTGTGCTTTGATTTCCACCTTACCACGTCCAAGAGTGCGTGCAAAGCGGTGGTTTTTGGGTACAGTCCCGAGTCATATGTAGGCAATGAGCGATAAGAGGGGTTTCGTCTCTCCCGGTATTGGGGGTTGATGTTGCGCTATGCTCGATTGGCCATAACAGGGAAGTCCCTGGCCAGGTCTGGTTTAGAGATTTACTGGTAAGTGTTACCAGTAGTTTCTCGACCCGTTATGAGCCTCATATCGGCATGAATTATCGGTTATTGGGGTCTGACGTTTACCATCCCTAGACTTGATATGCGACATATCAGACGAGGAAACCAGACTGTACGGTAGTGTCACTGTCAGGCTTTTTGCAGGAGTTGGAGCGGGCTTGCTTGCTGATCTTCTGATCGCTCAATACCCGGGTAGCCGTTATGTCCAGCTAGTACCGCTGACGTCTTATGGGTGCTTGATATGATTATCACCTACTGCCGGCGTATTGACGAGTCTTTAGAGTCCTACATAGAGGTTTTACTGGCTCAGGCAAAACGAGATAGGAGCGCATATGTGATATGTGCGGGATCGAGAATAATGCGTGTATGTGATACCGTATTCTATTCTCGCGACTATTGTATCGGCCGGTTATATGTGATATAGCCGGGTTATCGAATCAAGTGTTGATTCGATAAGTTGGTATATTTTGTGTTAGTCGGTTATATGAGATATAACCGGATTATTAAGTCAAGTGGTTGATTTAATAATTTAGTGTATAATTGTATATGTGATATACTAATTTCCATTAACTAACATTGGTTCACTTACGCATTTGTTTTTCTCACTTGTGCACAACTTAATATATATGTGATATATATTTATTTGTGTTCATTTTGTATCATGGTTGTTGATACAACTTACATGGGTGTATGAGACATATACCATTATAATTATATTGGTGGGGTTTTAATATAGAAAGTAAATACAAAATTAGTGGATAATTGTTCAAGTGCATGAAGCTTCATGAAGCTTGTGAGTGCATTGACCAAAGTCCACTAGTTTTGTTTTACTTAGGATTTTTATAAACCTAACCACTATAATTAGCCATGGTTATGTCTCTACATGAGTTAGTATATGATACCCACTCACCCATGGTTAGCTCTCACTCTCTTGATTAGTTTTCATTCTTATTTTGAGCTCATCTTCTTCCTCCTTCAAATTCTTGCTAGGGTTTGATAAAGAGAGAGAAACATTGTGAGAAAAGAAATTCTAAAGTGTACCCATTTCCTATTTAATCATCCTCTACTAGACTAGCACTTTAGTTTAGGGTGTTTGCTTCACTAATTCTTTAGTTAGTGAAGTAGAAGCTTGAGTTCGTATTCCCTCGACGTAGATCATCTTCAGCCTCGAAGACTTCAAGCAAAACTGTTGCCCTCTTCTCATGGAGCCGTCCGAGAGTCCGGGAGCATCGTGATCGCAGCGAAGGGACTACAACAAGGAGCTTTAGAAGTGAAGGACCGATCTACAAAGGTTGTATTTCGTATTCACTTAGATGTAATTGTTATTTACTTGCATGTCTTACCCTAATTATCTAGCAAAGATCTTGTTTAGGGTTATTCGGCACGGCTAAAATTTTAATCGGGCATGGTTGATGCCTTGTAGAACCTTATTAGAGTGCCTAGTAACCCTACAGCTCTTCCGGGTTTTCATCCGTGCCCATTTTTCTTGTGGACGTACTTTTTTTTCACCTCCTCCGTTTTTCAATGGCACTTAGGGGGATTTCACCACCAGGGCGGTTGTGCAGCCATTGGGACTTAAGTTGCAATCCTCGCCGCTGGGACTTGTGGACTTGGACTCCACCGTCACCGTGTTTGAGGCGACGTATTTAGTTTAAAGATATTGCGGTCTATTGTTAGTTTAGGGACATCTCGGTCCGATGTTAGTTTAAGGACATCTCGGTCCAATGTTAGTTTAAAGACATCTCAGTCCATAGCTAGTTTTAAGACGTTGCGGTCCGCTGGGATTTCGAGGCAAGGTTTTGCCGGATACTACTTATAGAGTTTGGACTCGGGAATATATCGAGCGGATTCGAGCGTCGTCATCCCTCATTAACCTGAGCCGTGACTTGTTAAGCGTAGTATTTCTTAAGGAACCGACCGTTTACTGGCCGAAAGGGTCTTTCGCCATGCATATCCATGAGCAAGTAGGCCCCACCTTGGTATACCTTGTCTATGATGTACGGGCCCTCATAGTTCAGCTCGAATTTCCCTCATTTGGCCCGATTGGGGATCATAGGTCTTTTTACGAATAGCACAAGTTCGCCTTGGCGGAATGTTCTCAGCCTAGTCAGTCTTTCGTACGAGCGCGTCATCCTTGCTTTGTAAGATTCTAGGTTTTGCTGCGCCATGAGACGAGTTTCATCGAGGGAATCGAGCTCCTCCAGCCGGAGATGGGCATTTTCTTCGTCCGTCAGTTCGTAACGAACCGCCACTTGTAGAGATGGTAGCTCTATCTCCAAGGGAAGTACTTCTTTCGTGACGAATACCAGTACGAATGGCGTTGTATTCATGGATATTTTGAATTTGGTTCGGTACGCCCAGAGAGCTTCATGCAGTCTCTCGTGCCAGTCTTTTTTGTTTCTGGACACCGTTTTCCTTATGATCTTCGTCAAGGTCTTGTTGAAAGCCTCAGCTAGACCGTTAGCGCGGAGATTATAGTCCAAAGAGTATCTCCAATCTATATTATGCTGTTGTGCGAAGCGACTGATTTTGTGTCTTTTGTAGGCTTGCTCGTTATCGATGATAATCCGTCGCGGAGTGCTGAACCGATAGATAACGCGTGTCCTGAAGAAATGGAGGACGTTCTCCGTCTTTACCTCCCTCAGTGGTACTGCCTCTGCCCACTTAGAGAAGTAATCGGTTGTTGCAAATATGAACCGATGTCCCCTAGACGATGCTGGCTTGATGGGCCCAATTATATCGGTTCCCCACATTTCGAACGGCCAACTAGCCAGTGTTGGGTGTAGCGGATTTGGATACTGGTGGATGAAGTCCCTGTGAATTTGGCACGAGTGACACTGCTTCGCATATTCGAGGCAGTCCTGAATCATTGTGGGCCAATAGTAGCCCATTCTCTTGATCTTCAGTTTCATCTTTGGCCCGGCTTGATGGGAACCGCAGAGTCCTTCGTGAGTTTCTTGGACGACCCTTTTTGCTTCTTTTGGTCCCAAGCATCTTAGCCAAAAAATGTCGAACGATATCTTATATAGAGTATCATTGACGAAGGCGAAAGATAGAGCTCATTTCATGAGCTGATGTCTTGACGACGCGTCTTCGGGCGTTCGATGGGATTTGAAGTAGTCTATAAAGACTTCTCTCCAATCCTTAGCCTTTTCTTCGTCCTTTACATGGAAATCCGCTTTTTTGGTAGCTTCCTCTTCTTCAGACGACTCCGGAGATATTTCTGCTGGTGCGAGAATCCGGCGGCTTTGCACAATGATCCTCACGTCTTCGAGGTTTTCGTCGGCCAGCTCCTTAGCGAGCTTGGCTAGCGCATCCGCCTTGCTATTTTCCGCACGCGGTATACTTTTCAGGATGTAGGAGGGAATTTGTGTCAACAATTTCTGCACACTTTCACCATATTTCACCAACTCTGGCTTGCACGTCTGGTAGTCGCCATTTACTTGGCTAACAACCAGCTGCGAGTCTCCGTATATGAGGAGGTTTTCGATGCCCAAGTCAATAGCAATCTCAAGACCTGCTATCAATGCTTCATATTCCGCTTCGTTGTTTATTCTTGGCTCCGTTAAGTACATGGCTGTTTCCCCCACAAGAGAGCAGGAATCTATTCAAAATTTGAAGTTTGAACTAAGGCAGCGCCTCACATGCAGAGCATGATAGCGCTAACGCCAAGAGCGCCAGCGCCATGAGTCAAAGACTCTGAAGTAGCGCCTCACGTGCAGAGCACGAGAGCGCCAGCGCCAAGAGTTAAAGATTCTGAGTCAGCGCCCCACGTGCAAAGCACGAGAGCGCAAGCGCCGAGAGCGCTGGCGCCAGAACTAAAAGTTCTCTGTCGTTGGATCAAGATCCAATGGTGATTAAAAATCACTAAAATACAGAACTAAATTTTGATTGAGGAAATACTCCTCAAATCTTTCTAAACAAGGAAGATTGTACTATGTAAATCCGAGCACCGTTGGATCAAAGATCCAATGGTGATTAAAAATCACCAAGATACATAATAAGTTCTGTTTGGGAAAAATATTTTCCCAATTTTGTTAGAAACAAGAAAAAATGTCTTCTGTAAAACAGAAGTCTCTGGATCAGAGATCCAATGGTGGATAAATTCCACAAATCAATTAAGAAATCACTCAAAGAGAGATTTCCTTAACTGATTGAACAAATCATCCTCCCCTATATAAAGAACCCAAGACTTCAAGTCTTGCAGAGAAGAACCCCCCCTAAACTTCAAATTCTCGAAAAAGAGAAGAGCAAGCTCTAAGAAAAAGAATTTTCTTCAAGGCAAAATAACAATAAGTGAGATCGTAGTATCTTCTCTATATTTGAGAGTTTAACTCTCACATCAGAAGAACTTAGTTCTTTTTCCAGATCACAGATCTATAAGACGAAGTCTTTCATAAAAAGAAGAGAGATCATAGCATCTCCTCCACATCTAAGAGTTTAACTCTCACACCAGAAGAACTTAGTTCTTTTTCCAGATCACAGATCAATAAGACGAAGTCTTTCATAAAAAGAAGAGAGATCATAGCATCTCCTCCACATCTAAGAGTTTAACTCTCACACCAGAAGAACTTAGTTCTTTTTCCAGATCACAAATTCATAAGGGAGAACCAAATTCTCAGAGAATTGAATTGTGCAGAACAAAAAACTCAGTTCTTAGCATTCAAATCCGGCACTCAGCGCCGAGCGCTCCACGTGCTCCTCACGTGGGCGCTATTTAATAAGAAGTGCTTAGCACTCTAAGTCTTATTCTCAGCGCCAGGCGCCCCACGTGCCCTTGGCATGGGCCCTGCTCAAAATAAAAAGAGCGCTTACCGCTCAAATGCTGGCACTCAGCGCCAAGCGCCCCACGTGCCCCTCACGTGGGCGCTACTTAACACTGAGCATTCTACGCTCCTCAAGAAGAGCTTAACTCCATAAAGAGTGTTCAACACTCATAAAAGACAAAAAGAAAGTGGGTGTCAGTATTCACATAAATGTTTAGCATTATGTGCACAGAGAAAGGACTGTATCCTAGCAAGTGTCTGCCACTTTACAAAAAAAAGGAAATGACAAAGACTAAGTGGGCTGAGCCCAAGGTTGGCCAAACCCCAAAATCGAACGAGCCCATAGGTCTTCTTCTAAATTGGACTTAGTCCCAAACAAGGTTGTCAAATCTTTGAGGAACATTCATTGGTTCAAGGGTACATCTCTCCACACCTCTGATACATGTCGTTGTAATTCTTCAACGTCTTCAAAGAGGTGGAGGGTCCCAATAACCAATAATTCTTGGTATAACCCCCAAACTAACAACCCAATGGACCGCAACGTCCCTAAACTAAACTCCATAGACTATGATGTCATTAAACCACGGACTATGATGTCCTTAAACCCAATGGACCGCAACGTCCATAAACTAAACTCTATAGACTATGATGTATTTAAACCACAGACTACGATGTCGTTAAACCCAATGGACCGCAACGTCCCTAAACTAAACTCTATAGACTATGATGTCTTTAAACCACGGTCTACGATGTCCTTAAACCCAATGGACTGCAATGTCCTTAAAACTAAACTCCATGGACCGCAACGTCCTTAAAACTAAATTGCGGACCGCAACGTCCCTAAAAACTAAATTCCATAGACTATGATGTCCTTAAACTTTAGACCGTAATGTCCTTAAAACTAAACTCCATGGACCGCAATGTCCTTAAAACTAAATTGTGGACCGCAGTGTCCCTAAAAACTAAATTGCGGACCGCAATGTCCCTATAAACTAAAGAAAATCCTGTTGAGTGGATCTAAGTCTAAAATTAGACAAACGTTTCCTCAACAAATGTTTGAGTTGACCTTAATCTAAAACAAGATTAACTATCCTTAAACCAACCCAAACCCAAATCTAAGAAAATACGGATTTGGACTAATCCACGCCCTACGGGCGACAACATAAATTAGTCTCCGTATACGATCCATGGACAACCAAAAATAAAACAAAAACACACGACATGAAGTGACCGTTTGGAGAAGGAGAAAGTGGTTACCGCTATGCGGTAGCGTAATTAACTGCAGGGGCTTGTGCCTGCAGGGAAGAGCGTCCCCATAATCAAAAACCCCTCGTAAGCGAGGGGGAATCTAACGAAGTCTGCTACAACGGCCACATCTGTCTAAACCTCCGATATACGGTGTCATAAATCAACTTGGAATCTTCGAAGAGGTGGACGGATAAAACCAAATAGAATCTGCCACCCAAAATTCAGGCCGGACGTCCTAACGTCCCAGTCACGTCTTTCGGCGGCGAACAAGGGAGAAACAAATTATCCCTCCTTGTGGAGTCATGAGGATAAAGCCCACTCCAGCTTTGATTATGGGGGTGTTTTGCTTTCGGTTCTTCATAGAAGATGCTCCATCGAAGTAGAGTTCCCATCGGGCATTATGTCCCTCCTCCTCTCTGTCGATTGCGTAGAACGCGTGTTCGTCTGGCAATTTGCTATTTACGGGTGAATCGGCTTATATCGGATGCTCAGCGAGAAAGTCGGCGATAGCCTGGCCTTTTACCGCCTTGAAGGGTCTATACATTATCGAGAACTCCATCAAGAGGAGGGCCCATTTGGCAAGCCTTCCCGTTAGTATGGCTCTTGACATCAAATATTTGAGAGGATCCACCTTTGATATGAGATGGACCTCATGTGCCAAAGCATAATGTCAAAGCTTCGTTATCATGAAGATCAGTGCCAGGCAATGCTTTTCAATATGGGAGTAGTTGTTTTCTTCCCCCAGAAGAACTCGACTCAAATAATAGAGAGCTCTCTCCTTCCATGGTCGTTCTCTTATGCCCATAGCGCGCCTAAAGAACCTTCATGAGCTATCGTGTATAGGATGAGAGGCTTTCCCTTGACCGGGGCGGTCAATACCGGCGGGTTCTGTAGATATTGCTTGATTTCGTCTAGTGCACTTTGGCATTTACGATCCTAAATGAACGGGGTCCCCTTCTTCATTAGATGGCTATAGGGGCGGCATTTTCCGGAGAGGTTAGCTATGAACCATCGGATATACGCGAGCTTTTCTTGGAGAGACCATAGTTTCTTGAGAGTTCTTGGCGAAGGCATTTCCATAATCGCCTTGATCTTTGACGGGTCTATTTCGATGCCTCGATGTCGTACGATGAATCTCAGGAATTTGCCCGAAGAGACTCCAAACGTGCATTTCAGAGGGTTCATCTCTAGATTATATTTCCGAAGACGCTGGATCACTATCTTCAAATACTCGCAGTGCTCCTTATACGATTTGCTTTTCACCACAAGATCATCAATATAACATTCGACAATCTCGTGTATGAGGTCATCAAAGATCTTCATCATGGCCCTCTGGTAGGTAGCGCCAGCATTCTGCAAGCTGAAGGGCACCACCTTATAGCAGAATATGCCTAGCGGAGTTCGGAAGGCAGTATGCTTTCGGTCTTCAGGATGCATTTTTATTTGATTGTAGCCTGAAGATCCATCCATGAAGGAGAAGACCTCGTGAGTGGACGTGTTATCGATCATCAGCTCGGTAACAGGTACTGGGAAGTCATCTTTCGGGCAAGCTTTGTTGAGGTCCCGAAAGTCCACGCATATGCGTACTGTCCCATTCTTCTTTATCACTGGGACAATGTTGGCGATCCAATCAGGATATTGAACTTCTTGGATGAAGCCAAAGTCGATTAGCTTCTTGACTTCGGTATTGATGCTCATCTCGAGTTCGAGCTACAATCTTCGTGGTGCCTGTTTGACCGTCTTAACGTTCGGCGATAGCGCCAGTTTATGCACAACTATTTCTGGATCTAGTCCTGGCATCTCGGAATAGTTCCACGCGAAGCAGTTTTTATACTGCATAAGCACGTCTTTTAGTGTAGCCACCTATTTTTCAGACAGCAACTCACTGAGGAACGTTGGTCTCGGATCATTTGCCGTCCCCAAGTCGATTTTTCTTAGATTGTCCGCCGTAGTGTGTATCCCATCATCCAGCTTTTTTGGCGCCGGTGGAAATTCTGAGATCACCTCGTCCTCATCTTCATTTGCGAAGCACTGGGAGAGGTCGCCCATATTTTCATGCTCTACCTGTTCACCGTCGAAAGACGCGACCGAGACGTTGGGACGTCTGGCCTGAATTTTGGGGGCAGATGCTATTTGGTTTTATCCATCCACCTCTCCGAAGATGCCAAGTTGATTTATGGCACCATTTATCGGAGGTCTGGACGGATGCGGCCGTTGTAGCAGACTTCTTCAGATCCCCCCTCGTTTGCGAGGGGTTTTTGATTGTGGGGACGCTCTTCCCTGCAGGCGCAAGCCCATGCAGTTAATTATGCTACCGCATCACGGCAACCACTTTTTCCTTCTCCAGATGTTCACTTAGTGTCGTGTGTGTTTGTTTTATTTTTGGTTGCCCGTAGATTGTATACGGAGACTAATTTATGTTATCGCCCGTAGGGAGGAGATTAGTCCAAATCCGTATTTTCTTAGATTTAGGTTTGGTTTGATTTATGGATCGTTAACCTCATTTGAGATTAAGATCAACTTAAATGTTTGTTGAGGATACGTTTGTAAGTGCACGGCGGCGCCCCGGCCGTCAATCCGACGTCGGAATGCGGAAACGAAAAACTTTTCAAACTAGAAAACCGACACCACCGCGCACTAAAACCCCAGATCGGGCCATTAACCTAACTCTAGCAAACATGAAAAGGAGTAGAGAAGCTATACCAAGCGATCCGTGTCCTTCGGTCTTCGCCTCCACTCCGATCTCCTCGCGGAATCTTCGGTCGTCGCCTCCTCGTCGGGACGGGCACCACATCGCCGGGTTCTTTTACGGGCTCCCACCTCTGGACCGAGGCAACTCGGGCACGAAGTTGGCGAGTCGACGTGCCCAAGATTTGCTGTAGAATAGTGTAGAATCCATTGTCTCATTGGGGTTGTGAAGTTGCCATGGTAATGGAGGCGGAGAAAAGAAATGAACTATCAAATGGAACTCTCTTTGTAGGATGAGTGAATAATGAGATGAACATTTTTGCCACTCCAAAATGAACCTCTCCCTCTCTCCTCCTAATGTGGCCGGCCTCACTATATGGTGGGGGGGGGGAGGAAAGAATAAGAAGGTCACACCAATTTCTAATCTCATCATATCACAAACCATCACATTTAATGCAAAGGAAGAGACCAAAATGGAATCTCATCATGAAGGAACTATCATGAAGCTCTCATATGCAAGAAACCCCCTCCACAATAAGTAATTTGCACAATTGCAAATTACCCCCTCCATCGGAAAAGTCCGGCCGGGAAGGAACAAATGAAAACTGGCCGGAACGGAATGCTAACTGGCAACTTCAGAAAACTGATCCCGTAATAAATTACAAGAAAACCCCGCGACTACATATACATGCCCTCATTTGTATTCCCACTGAACACAAATGCAAAGAGACAAAATCTACACTGTACAATACTAAGATCCGGCTTAAACCAAAGCCCGCTAGTAAAAACCGTCCGATCACGATCCGTGCAATACCGCACGTATCTGTTCGAACCCTGCCATATCTCCATACGGCCTCTACAGCGTTTCGCCCGAAACTTGAGTAACTGTGTGTGGTGGACTCTAAAGACTCGTTAATACTATGGCTGTGGATTTAACCACTAGCACGTCAGAGGTATTAGCCATACGTGACGGGATACCAGCTATTGACCAAAAGGGACGTTGATGAGCGAACTCATCCTGACACCCTACTGAGCCTGTCAGTGACAATATCCGTACAGTCCGGTCCGTTCGTTTATGAGCATCATATGGCGGGCCTAGGGGGTTGGTAAAAGTCAGACCCCCAAAAGCGGTACAAGTCGTGTCGCAGTGTAGCCCAGAACACCCTGAGATACTACTGGAATACCTACCAGTAAATCTCCTGCCTTGGCCAAGGACTTTTCATGTACTGGCTCTCCTAGACACAGCGCGACCTCACCCCCAATACCGGAAGAGACGAACCCCTGCAGATCCGTTCACTGCCTCCATGTGGCTCGGGACTGTACCCAACTAAAACCTGTTTACACGTCTCCTTTGAGCGTGGTAGGGTAGTAATCAAAGCACAGTGGGAACTCACACGAGACAAATGATGATCTCAGGTCGATGAACTAACCTGTACACATGTCACCAGGGAACTGCTATCTGACGTCAGGTATAATACCAACTAGCAGGTTCCCGGCGAGTCCTGTCCGGTGTACTCATAACCCAATGAGCACCTGTATACATCTTAGGTGAACCAACTGACATCAGTGGTTTGTGAGACCGGCCACCGCCCCTCGTCGGGGTCTCGACTGTATACACTAGTCTACTCTGGAGTATCGATGCCCTGTCTCGAAACTCCCACGACTAGGGACCTTTTAAGGATGTGCTTATAGACCCCAGCTCCACGTATGATCGCCCTCATACTGCTGGTAGTCAAGCAAGAATCCTAGGGGCTCTATCAACGTGTAATAGCGACTCGTAAGGTCACCTAAAGCAGTACACGATGATAAAGATAAACCAGATAGCATACTATCATATTGAGTAAGACTGTCCTACCGGGATAGGTCCTCCCTCAATCATTGCAATCACGTGCCTGTGATCCAATAATTGACTCTGAGGGCACCATCTCCAACAATCCCCCACTTGCACTCAAGGCTAATTGTTGCGATGTCGCATACTCACAGCCCGTATGATACCGAACACCCAACCCCTCTACTAGTCAATCTCACAAAGCTCGTTTGCGAAACTATTGCGTTCGAGGAATAGCCTCAGTGAGTGGATCCGCTGTGGTATTTCTTTCTATGTCTCTCTTATCTCAAGTTCGTGGAGAAAGCCATCTCCCGAAATGAGCAATACCTGTCTTAGAATATGTTTGGATGTCTGATGGGACCTAGCTCATAAGTGAACTCTAAATCCAAACTTCTTAGACTGTATCGTCAACTGAACTTAATCAGTATCCTGCGCCATCCTTCCCTCAGTATCCACCTGGACCACCTGTCCAAAATACTGCCCCTCGTCAGAGGGAAAACTACAACTCTGACAGTCACTCTGCCGTCCAGGTCACCTTGGAAGCCTGGAATGATAACTGTCTCCCAAAGGAGGCTGTCGTTATCATTTCCTTAGAACATCAACTTATGTTCCAAAACTGCTTCCGATCGTTTCTCCAGGATTGGATTAATATAAACTTACCGCAACTCGTGCAAAAACAACATCTGGTGTGGTACTTGACATCTCATGATTGACTCAATTGCCTAAGCAAGTGATCTGCCAATCATGCACATCCCTCTCCCCTTTAGTCTGTAAGACACCTTTAGAGAGGATGACTCCATCACCTGCAGGTACACCACCATGCCAGGAGTCATCCATTCTAAATACCCTTAGAATGCTGTCAAAGTACCCAGATTGGGAAACCACCCAAATCTAGATCTAAAATCATAGATCTAGTAACCAGAATGTCTGATATAATATCCAATTCCTAAGTGGAGAAACCACTGTGTGACAACCAAAGTATAACCGATCATAGTATAGGAATATCACTTCCTACTCCATGTATGTCATCAAATACCAGGACATCACACCCTATTACCTTCTTAACAGATCCATCCCCTATTCTGATGAAGTCAAACCTATGACTGTCACATCTGAAATAGATGATCTATCTCCGCTATATCTGCTTTAGTATATAAATAGACATAAGCCACTTGTCCACCATGCTTCCGCTGCTCCCACTGACCACGACAACCCTCTGGCAGAGTCATATAGACGTACACTTCTAAAGCCAGTTTAGAACGATGCTATACTCATCCTCCTGCCGGGTCTCATAGTCTGGAACAACAGCAATGGCAAGTCTGGGTAAACAAGAACCTCCCTGTCACCGTCCTTAAGGCTACCAGAGTACCTCTCGAGCGCCTGAGGTTACCCACCATATCTGCGGAGTGGCTAATGGAATGTCAAACCAGATTGAATCTTTAGGTTCTTATCAAATCTTCAGTAATCGTTTGCGGTTCTGGAATCACTTCCAGTTCTACCATACTCCCACTACTGTTTTCTGAAAAAAATCCATTTTTGTTAAAGCTGTGGCGAGTTAAGAACAATATCACTATTGATCTTCCAGATGGTAGAAAATCAACCCTCGTCATAGCCCGGGTCAACCCACAAACAGTCATTACAGAAACGTGCCTTGAGTTATCCGGAGTCTGGTTTTAAGCATAAGTCGGACAACTCCCCGTACCTTAACAATGTCAAGATATGAACTGTTCTATATCCAATACAGAAACAGAGGCACTGATTTAATTGAACCAGATTCAAATCATGCAGCTGTCTACAGTGCATGTCAACTAAATGGAAGGAGGCCGATCAGCGTTACTCAACTTAGGAGTACTTCCAATTATGAGTAACCTGAAAGAGAAGCAAGTTCTCTTAATCATTAATATCAACTGAATACCATACACAACTATCTACATCTTCGATCACCTTGAAGAATCCCGATACTTGCAATACCTGGTTCTCTACTTTAATCTTATACTTATAACTTCTCAAAACTTGGACCCTGCGTTTCTACGAAACACCTGTCTAAGAACTAGAGAAGTCACAAGTAAACAGAATATAGTACGAGTACCTACCCCTCTGTCCTAATGGACACTGGACAACATACAATACTCTGTATAAGTCCCTTGAGTCAAATGACTCATTCACTGTGTGTCGTAGGTTGAAAACTGTACTTATGGTAAAGAAGAATTACACCGCTGTTTAATGCTCCTTACCCAACCATCTACTGATATAGGTAAATGTTATAGACATAATTTCAAAAAGGTATATCTCACTCTATAAAAATAGACGTACAGATATATCAATTTGAAATTGGTGCATTATAACGGATATTCAAAACCAAATATTTGTCGTCAGGCAAACAACCCAGGTGACTTCCTCAAATATCACCAATTACAACGAATCCCGATATAATGAGGATGATCACCTAATTCCCAATAACTTACTCCCACTCATCATCTGTAAAACCATACAGATGTGAGAATCAAACCTGGTAAATACATACCCGGGAGTAAGTGTCTAATTGAGAAATCAGTTTTCTTTTAACAGTACACAGTGAAACTGAAACATTGAAATATTTCGATGGGGTATCCGGGTATTCCTAGTAATGCCTCTTCCATTATCCAGATTCATAACTGTTACCGTATAATTCTTTGCCATCTCTCCAAATCCCTTTATATGTCTTTAGTCATTACCTTATGCACACCCCTTTAGGCCAAATGGTTTTCTTCCTTCCCTACCGTTCGGCACCAGCCTTTGGTTTGGAAGAAGACTATCCAATAAGCATAATGGGTGTACTGTCCTAATCCTAGGAGCACTTGCAATGCGAGAGAAGGTGAAGATAAAAGACAACCGAATAAACCTTATTCCTATTTCTCCTGAACCAGAATCCATCCCCGAACTGGAACAAGTTCCTTTCGAGTTCGTATATAACCATACGATGGAGTATCCAAATAAACTGTGGATCTTCGTAGTGATACGGAGTGTCCTGGAGAAATACAAAGGTGATTTAGGATTAGCGAAGAAATACTTGGTTTGGTCGTGAATAGCAGTCGCAATTTACTTTGCCCTCTTACTAATCCCTTGATATGTCTTTACTTAATACCTTTTGTACACCTTAGTTAGGCTAATCGGTTTTCTTCATTCCCTACCGGTCGGCACCTGCCTAAGGTTTGGAAGAAGACTATCCAATTTGCGTAATAGGTGTATTATCTCCTAAACCAAGGAGTACTCGCAACCTAAGAGAAGGTAAAAGGAAAAGACAAATGAATAGTCCTATTCGTTTTC
Source organism: Agapanthus africanus (assembly GCA_030015575.1). NCBI lineage: Eukaryota > Viridiplantae > Streptophyta > Magnoliopsida > Asparagales > Amaryllidaceae > Agapanthus > Agapanthus africanus. Next base: position 612,552,246 of record JASDDO010000014.1, on the reverse strand, counting down.
TCCAGAACCGGAAACCATCCTCGAATAAATTCCTTCGAGTTCGTATATAACCATACAATGGTTTTGTCCAATGGAAGTGGACGTTCGTAGTAATACGGGGTGTCCTGGAGAAAAGGGTAAAAGTAGGAGTGGCAATGAGGTTTGCAACTCTGACAATCCAAAAGCCAGTCTTATAAGAAGGTTCGGTTAACTTGGTCACTGAGTCATAGTAGGGTCGGGTCATGGTCGCTGCCAAAGAGAGAGAGAAAAGAAACACTCAGTGTGCACTCTAACCGAGATCAGAATAGTTATCACTTTATCTAATCAGGAAACCTCCCACTGTAACCTCAAATTCTTCTCCAAACCCAAAAGAAGAATTAGTCGGGATCACCCGAGGAGTAAACCAACTCATCAGTGGGAATCGGGATCCAACTATCATCGCATGATAATGTGACGGAATCCGCTCATGTCATCACACTCCAGAAGGTATGCGCATATCCACATCAGGAGTTTCTTTAGAAACTCCCGATGTGGATTTTTGCCCCATGCTCTTATGACCTTGACTTTGGCCAACAAATCATAAGTCACATGTCAAGTTCTACCCGTCATTCTTCAGGTTAATTTGAACCCACCCGTACAAGCCCTTGACTTTGGCCAACAAGGCTATACGACTGTCCCAAACCAACGCATCTATCTATGCTACATATGAATACCCAACAGCTACCAAACACTGTGCCTTGACTTTGGCCAACAAACACAGCTTGAATACTATTGACTATCCTTATGAAACGACGGAGGGCTATGAATGGTTTCTGGCGAAAACCTTTAACGTAATGAACTTGATATCGTTGAAGGAACCGGATAGCTTTTATAAAAATATAGTAACGAAAACCTTTGCTAAAGAGGTCACTCCCGGTGAAGGGATCTCGGCTCTTTCCCCGTGGAATGAGGTGCAGGATATTCCAACTGAATACCACGATGCAAAGCAAAAGTAATCGGCTATAGTGAAGTTATTGCCCTGACGCAAACTTTTGTCCAAGGGGTCACTCCCGGTGAAGGGATCTCGGCCCTTGCCTCGTCGACTGAGGAGCAGGATATTTCAACTGAATACCACGATGCAAAACAAAAGAGAACGTCCTTGCAATAACAGTTTTTTGAAAAATGTTCCAACAACATCAGAATAGGTTTGTTTAGCCTGCATTGATCCGAATCAACGCAGTCCCATCAATTGATCATACCACAAAAGAATGAAAATAATGATGTACGTATATGCCATCCGCATTCGCCACTGGGTCCCGTCATCACCCGTTAGGTTACTTAACTAACGACAGAGCGGGGACTGGACTAGCGCGGATGCAAAACATATACAACATCTACTAGTATATATATCAATATATAATATTTCGCTCAAGGAGTGATAAAATGCAACATCACAGAAATGTTATAAGCATCACAGAACAATACAGATATCTGGGATCCCCGGGTTTCACAGAGCCGCTACTGAAACCCGACGTTCCTCTGGTCGTGTGGATAGCCTGTGCAATGAAATCCTAGACCCCTATGGGCGCGGCAAGTTACCCGCCAAAACCTGAAGCGAGGCAGCCCCGTTCAGCAACGTGAATGGACCACCCAGCACTTTACGGAATCCGGTAACTTGGGCACCCCTCCTGGGTCAACCTGTACCCCCTACGAGTGCGGCGAATAGCCCGCCAATTCTAGAGTGAAGCCCCTCCGTCTTAAAGCCATGAGATGCGGGCCCGTTGCCCTCTAGAACCCGGCTATCCGTGCACCCCTCCGCGGGGTAATCCTAGTACATAAAGTAAAATATACATACAACGGGTACATCGACCTCGACCCGGTCGTGCCCCAAAAGAATAATATACAAACAAGCAGTGACGGCAGTCCACATGTCGGACGCTCGTCCCGCAATATCAAATGTACATAAAAAACAAAACTGTACTACCATTGCATCCAGGCTATCTCCCACGACCAATCCGCAACATCACAGCACAACACAGAACATCAACGTGAATGTCACGTTCGCAAATCTGTCTAAAAGGGCTATAGCAGTTAGACAGGATTTACCGATCAAATGACATTCACGGTCGCAGATATAATGTAAATACTGTGAACTGACATGTTTAAAAATTCTCGATCGATCAAATATACCCAAGTGAGCCCCAAGCACTACTGTAGCACTCACAGAAAATCTGGGCCCAAAAAGAATGTTCCAAAACCCTTATTTCCATGTAGAAAGCCCTCTGGAAAAATTTGGTACGGCGTTGAGTTCCTTCCACCACGGAACCGTGGCCAAACCAGGGGTTTGGCCGCATTTCCGCGGTCGTACTGAATCTTCACGTCACCAAATTTTTGCAGAACGCTTAAAATTTTCTGCACATTATTTTGAAACAACCTGAAAAATTTTTAGAGCCCAAAAAAATTTCTACAGAAACATGTGCAATGGAAATGCGGTTTTGGGATTTTTTTTGTTCGATCGAGTTCTAAACATACTAGAGCAAGCTAGACTAGGTTAATGGAGAGGCTCTGATACCAGTGTAAGTGCACGGCGGCGCCCCGGCCGTCAATCCGACGCCGGAATGCGGAAACGAAAACTTTTCAAACTAGAAAACCGGCACCACCGCGCACTAAAACCCCGGATCGCGCCATTAACCTAACTCTAGCAAACATGAAAAGGAGTAGAGAAGCTATACCAAGCGATCCGTGTCCTTCGGTCTTCGCCTCCACTCCGATCTCCTCGCGGAATCTCCGGTCGTCGCCTCCTCGTCGTGACGGGCACCATATCGCCGGGTTCTTTTACGGGCTCCCACCTCTGGACCGAGGCAACTCGGGCATGAAGTTGGCGAGTCGACGTGCCCAAGATTTGCTGTAGAATAGTGTAGAATCCATTGTCTCATTGGGGTTGTGAAGTTGCCATGGTAATGGAGGTGGAGAAAAGAAATGAACTATCAAATGGAACTCTCTTTGTAGGATGAGTGAATAATGAGATGAACATTTTTGCCACTCCAAAATGGACCTCTCCCTCTCTCCTCCTAATGTGGCCGGTCTCACTATATGGTGGGGGGGAGGAAAGAATAAGAATAAAGGAATATATGAAGAAAAAAGGTCACACCAATTTCTAATCTCATCATATCACAAACCATCACATTTAATGCAAAGGAAGAGACCAAAATGGAATCTCATCATGAAGGAACTATCATGAAGCTCTCATATGCAAGAAACCCCCTCCACAATAAGTAATTTGCATAATTGCAAATTACCCCCTCCATCGGAAAAGTCCGGCCGGGAAGGAACAAATGAAAACTGGCCGGAACGGAATGCTAACTGGCAACTTCAGAAAACTGATCCCGTAATAAATTACAGGAAAACCCCGCGACTGCATATACATGCCCGCATTTGTATTCCCACTGAACACAAATGCAAAGAGACAAAATCTACACTGTACAATACTAGGATCCGGCTTAAACCAAAGCCCGCTAGTAAAAACCGTCCGATCACGATCCGTGCAATACCGCACGTATCTGATCGAACCCTGCCATATCTCCATATGGCCTCTACAGCGTTTCGCCCGAAACTTGAGTAACTGTGTGTGGTGGACTCTAAACACTCGTCAATACTATGGCTATGGATTTAACCACTAGCACGTCAGAGGTATTAGCCATACGTGACGGGCTACCAGCTATTGACCAAAAGGGACGTCGATGAGCGAACTCATCCTGACACCCTACTGAGCCTGTCAGTGACAATATTCGTACATTCCGGTCCGTTCGTCTATGAGCATCGCATGGCGGGCCTAGGGGGTTGGTAAAAGTCAGACCCCCAAAAGCGGTAAAAGTCGTGTCGGAGTGTAGCCCAGAACACCTTGAGATACTACTGGAATACCTACCAGTAAATCTTCTGCCTTGGCCAAGGACTTTTTATGTACTGGCTCTCCTAGACACAGCGCGACCTCACCCCCAATACCGGGAGAGACGAACCCCTGCAGATCCGCTCACTGCCTCCATGTGGCTCGGGACTGTACCCAACTAAAACCTGTTTGCACGTCTCCTTTGAGCGTGGTAAGGTAGTAATCAAAGCACAGTGGGAACTCACACGAGACAAATGACGATCTCAGGTCGATGAACTAACCTGTACACATGTCACCAGGGAACTGCTATCTGACGTCAGGTATAATACTAACTAGCAGGTTCCTGGCGAGTCCTGTCCGGTGTACTCATAACCCAATGAGCACCTGTATACATCTTAGGTGAACCAACTGACACCAGTGGCTTGTGAGACCGGCCACCGCCCCTCGTCGGGGTCTCGACTGTATACACTAGTCTACTCTGGAGTATCGATGCCCTGTCTCGAAACTCCCATGACTAGGGACCTTTTAAGGATGTGCTTATAGACCCCAGCTCCCACGTATATGATCGCCCTCATACTGCTGGTAGTCAAGCAAGAATCCTAGGGGCTCTATCAACGTGTAATAGCGACTCGTAAGGTCACCTAAAGCAGTACACGATGATAAAGATAAACCAGATAGCATACTATCATCTTGAGTAAGACTGTCCTACCGGGATAGGTCCTCCCTCAATCATTGCAATCACGTGCCTGTGATCTAATAATTGACTCTGAGGGCACTATCTCCAACAACGTTAGTCTAAGTTTTAGATTAAGATCCACTTAACAATGTTTTAGGATCATTTAGATCCAACGAAAGAGCATTTGGGCTCTATCGTTTTAGTTTAGGGATGTTACGGTCCATTGGGTTTAAGGACATCATAGTCCGTGGAGTTTAAGAACATCATAGTCCATAGAGTTTAGTTTATGGACATTGCGGTCCATTGGGTTTATGGTTTTTTGGTTTGGGTGTATACCAAGAGTTATTGGTTATTGGGACCCTCCACCTCTCTGAAGACGTTGAAGAATTACAACGACATGTATCAGAGGTGTGGAGAGATGTACCTTTGAACCAATGGATATCCGTCAAAAGATCGGTGGTCTTGTTTGGGACTTAGACCAGTTTGGAAAAATAAAGAGCACATGGGCTCGGTTGATTAGGAGTTTGGCCAACTTGGGCTCAACCCACTTAGTCTTTGTCGTTTCTTTTTGAATAAAGTGTTAGACACTTGCTAGGATACAGTCCTTTCTCTGTGCACACAATGCTAATCATTTATGTGGGTTCTGACGCTCATACTTTACTTCTTTTTCTTTTGTTTTTTGTGAGTGTTGAACACTCTTTATGGCGCTGGGCTCTGTGTGATGAGTGTAGAGCACTCTATGTCAAGTAGCACCCACGTAAGGGTCACGTGTAGCGCTTGGCGCTAGGCGCCAACCATTGAGTGCTAAGCACTTTTTATTGAGCAGCGCCCACGTGAGGAGCACGCGAGGCGCTTGGCGCTGAGCACTAACCATTGAGTGCTAAGCACTTTTTATTAAGTAGCGCCCATGTGAGTGGCACGTGGGGCGCTTGGCGCCAACCACCGAGTGCTAAGCACTCTTTTTTGAGCAGCGCTCACGTAAGTGGCACGTGAGGCGCTGGGTGCCAACCACTGAGTGCTATGCACTCTTTTATTGAGCAGCGTCCACATGAGGAGCACGTGAGGCGCTTGGCGCTGAGCGCCAACCATTGAGTGCTAAGCACTCTTTTATTAAGTAGCGCTTGGCATTGGGTTTTTCTTGTGTATTATTTTCTGAAGAGTTCAATTCTTTGTTCTTCCTTTGATCTTCAATCTCTAAGAACAAATTCGTCCCCGTAAGAATTAAATTCAAATTTGGGGGAGACTTGTCTCATGGATCTCAGATCCGAGGAAAGAACTATGTTCTTTTTATGAGGGTTAAACCCTTGAGATGCTCTGATCTTTATTTTATTTACCTTGAAGAAAATTCTTCTTCTTAAAGCTTTTTTTTTTCTTGCTCTTCTCTTTGAGATCGATGTTTAGGGGGGGGGGGTTCTTCTGTGCAAGACTTGAAGTCTTGGGTCCTTTATATAGTGAAGGCTGATCTGTTGATTCAGTTAAGGAAATCTCTCATTAAGAGATTTCTTAATTGATTTGGGGATTATATCCACCGTCGGATCTTTGATCCAAGGACTTCTGTTTTACAGAAGACATTTTTCTTGTTTTTTAATAAGATTGGGAAGACATTTTCCCATACAGAACTTATTCTGTATCTTGGTGATTTTTAATCACCATTAGATCTTTGATCCAACGGTGCTCTGATTTACAGAGCACAATCTTTCTTATTTAGAATGATTTGAGGAGTGTTTTCTCAATCAGAATTTAATTCTGTATCTTGGTGATTTTTAATCACCATTGGATCTTTGATCCTACGGTGCTCTGATTTACAGAGCATAATCTTTCTTGTCTAGAAAGATTTGAGGAGTATTTCCTGAATCAGAATTTAATTATGTGCCTTGGTGATATATCATCTCTGTTGGATCTTTGATCCAAGGGTGGAGACTTTTAGTTCTGGCACTGGCGCTCTCGTGCTTTGCACGTGAGGCGCTGCCTCAGAGTTTTTAACTTCTGGGTACCGGAGCTCTCGTGCTTTGCACGTGAGGCGCTGCCTCAGAGTTTTTAACTCTTGGCGCTGGCGCTCTCGTGCTTTGCACGTGAGGCGCTGCCTCATTTCAAATTTTGAACAGAGCCTTGCTCCCTTATTAGGAGGAAACAAATGCCCCCCTACCGATGCGCTCACGTGGCTTACACGTGAGTGCAGCGGTGACAGCTTTTCCACCGTTGGATTCTATTGAAAGTTGGATCATCTTCCCCTTTCTATAAATAGGGCCTTTGGCCCTTGAGATGACTGCTGTTCATCTCCTTCCTTTCTTGTTCCTGAGAATTTAATTCTCCCTTCAGAGCTAAGCTCTCTGCCTTAAGAAACTCTTTTAGAGTCAGAACCTTGTCAAAATTTTTGGTAAAGATCAAATCTTTGAAGGAATCATTTCATATTCTAGGGTTTTACCCATTAACAAAGCATTGCTCTTCTCAGATCGTAGATCTTAAAATGGATTTTTAGGGTTACTTAACCCATTAGTTAGAACATTGTTCATCTTTATGAAGATCTCTTAGAGTTCGTTTTGTAGATCTAAAGGATCTTGGAGTTTTTACTCTGTAAAAGCTTTGCTTTTTTAGGGTTCTGATGGGTTACTCTATCGTTTTCACAGAGCATGGCTCTTAGAAATTTTGGGGAATTTTTATTCCCTTCATAATTAAATTTGACAGATGTCATTTCTGTTTGCAGAGCACTGCTCTCGAGGGAGTTTAACTCCTTGGCCCAATAAGTTTCTTATTAAATAAGAATCTTTTTAAGGATTTTTTCCTTAATGATTGACTGTCTCATCAATGATGAGCCGTCACTTTGATTTTGTGGGTCCCCCTTGATCCCTTTTTTCCTGCAATGCAGTGTGGTACAATTTTAAAGTACCAAGTGTCAGAATAGCGTTGGAAAGTAACCTTCGCCTTTTTTCATGTAGGTACCATGGCTTTTGATTCTTCTTTTCCTTTTTTTCGTTCAGAGAGCGCCTTCGCTGACGCGCCCGTGGATAGGGAAGTCTTCGCGCTCATTAAAGATCACGACCCAGAGCGGAAATCTCTTCATCTATGGGGGTCATGGTACAATCAAATCATCCAGGGTCGGTGTAGTTTTTCTTGCGCAGTACCCTCAGAGCCAATTTCAGCAATTCACTACGCCGACTCGCCTCAGGTGAATTACGCCGTAGAGGGGTCAACTGGATTACGGATGGACGCCTCCAGCCTTCTATGGCCTCAATACCCGTATAGCCGCCGATGGATTTGGATGTTTTGGGGCGGCGCATATGTCAAGGCGAGTCGCGCCTTTGGGGACAAGTATACATGATTGGCTTGACTCTTTGCCATTCAACCGGATATCTTCAGTGGGCTCGATACATCCTGCCGGCCAAGAAGTCGCTGTTGCTGAAACTCAGGTTGTACCCTGCAATTTATGCGTCTCTTTTCCAGTATCCCGCGCCTCATGTATGGTGGGTAAAGGAGCAATGGAACATCCCGACTCACACTTTTCTTCTATCGGACCGGGAAGTTTCGATTTCCCTGGAGGAATTCGCAGAATTTTCGGGCCTACCCGTCAGAGGGGAACATTACGAGGAAATACTTCCCCCTGACGAGTACATCTTCGCCACCAAATCAGTGGTGATGGGTCTTACTCCGGAGAATGCTATTCAACATCGATTCCCGAATCTGATCAAAGTGTTGAATATTTATGAGAGTCTGTTTCTCGAATCCGGAAGGTACGAGGTCAGCTTCGTGGATTTCATCGCCCGCTTTCTTCTCCCGGAAGTCTTGTCAAAACAAGCGGCGAAGTTCGCCAAGCTTGACGATCCTTTCGGTTTTGGCTTGGACAGCCGGCCGACAGCGGAAGCAGATCAAAAGAATTTCTTCCTCCCAGATACCGCGGTCGTCCCCTTTGCAGAGCTCGCAGCTTCAGACATCGACGAAGAGGCGTTATTTTTGGAGTTCCTCGGCCTAAGGTTAAGCTGGTTTGTGCTCCCCATGCACCCTCGCTATATGAGGCCATCCGTCTTCTATCCGGCTCACCGAATGGTTGCCGGGATGCGAGTGGCCGTTGGGATCGCTGGGCTGGCTCACCTGTATCGTGGCCTCAGCTTAGCGGCAGACACCACTCAGCCAGGGGTACAGCCCGTAAATCTCCCGCTACATTATTCATGTCGTGGATTGAGCTGCATGTGCTCGGCGCTTTTGGAGTCCACAAATGGCCCCGTTTCTATGACAGTTATAATTTCCCTCGGGTTATGTTCCTAGTTGACGCTTCTGCTTTAGATCTATCACAGCGAGAGGCTCGGGGTCTGGTCCTTCGCCCGCGTATGGTCTGTGATGGCATGACTTTCGTCGATAAGATCCTAACTATCAGCAAGGAATCCACTAAAACGGTGCAGCCGCTACACGATACCTTTAAAGACGGGGCTCCTACATTGAAAGCTCGGGAGATCCTGCATTTGTATTCGATCAAGCCGGGCTTTTTAGTGTTCAGGCAGAACGACTCGGCGCTGTTCATGAGGTACAACCCGCACCGTTTCGCTCAACAGTCGAGCTACGATCAGGGTATCCCGCTAGAGGTTTTTTTAGCTGAGCCGGTTGCTACGGAAGAGGGTATCCACAAAGCGCTGCACCATTTCATGCGGTTAAACACCGAGTCCAACTTTTTTATTAGTGAGCCGAGCTGCATTCCGAAAGCCTCGAACACATATGTGGCGTGGTACCAGCATGCGACGGGTGCTGTTATTAGGGAGGAAAGGCGATTACTGCTCGATCGTAAGGGTGCAGTCCCTGCCGGTAATCCAGCTGTCCCCTTAAAGCGTCGGACCACTGTTGGTCCTTCCTTAAGAGAAGCTTCCGTGGTTGCGGTCCTGCATGCTTTTCCTGAGAAGCCTCTACCCCGTGTTCCTGTAGAAATGGTAGCTACAGCGTCCCCGGAGTCTGGCGTGGGTACGGAGATCGGGACTCGTCGCCCAAAAATGCCCGTCAAGCGCAAGCCCGTGTCATCGGCTGCCGGCGCTCGCTCGCAAAAGAAGAAGAAGTCGCTTCTTTCTGTCGACGTCATATTTGGCCAGGAGCCACACGCTCCTTACAGCGAGGGTTTGTGCGAGTATGGGACCAATGAAGGTTTATTCATCATGCCTGCGGATGATAGTGATCTCCAAGCTGCCCTTGTGGCTTTCGAGCGACTGGCTCGCGATGAAGCGGCACTGATCACTATCGCGAAGTCAGGTATACTTCAGTTACATTCTTCCACGGTTATCTTCTTTTATTATGCTTCTACTGACGCTTGCTTCTTCAACAGGTATCTCTGCCGAAGAGGCTCTCGTGGCTTCCCTGAAAACATTCAAAGAGGAAGAGAGGCTCCGCGCTTCTTTGGGCCTTGGTAACATTCCGTTCACTATGCTTTTGTCCCTTTCTTTATTCGTGCTCTGACCCTTTCTTTCATTTTATTGCAGGGACTACCTTGACTCAGGTTATTCCGAATGTTGTACCGATCCCAAGCGGTGGTGCAGCGACGCTTCCAGAGCTAGCTACCGTGGCCCCAGCTCCCCCAACATTACCGCAGGAAGCTTCGCTAAAGCAGCCGATGACAGACGCCGTAACGGCTCCGGAGGTAGAGCTTGGTTCGGACGACGACGTCCCCTTGTCGGAAGTCCTGAGGAGGTCAGTTCTTATAGCCCAGACCGAAAGGAAGCGCAGGAGGCGTGCAACGGAGGAACGTGATTCCGCCTTGGCTCTAGGTGCTGGCTAAAGCACCACTCCACCTGTCGCTATTCCTTCAGAGGATGCTCCAGCTGCCCTGTCTACCGCCCATAGACAGATTGCACGCGCGGCTCAGGAGGCAACTGAGAATCCATCACAAGGTAATGTAATGCCCGGTCTTTTTATTAGAACTCGATCCGCAAATTTCAGTAATAATCCATTTTGTCGGGGCTCCGAAAACATCAACACATAGAGAATATCATAAAAATGTACTACTCTACTAGAAATCAATCCCCAAAATGCATATATAAGAATATCCTATGCGTCTGGTGCGCAAGGAAATCAAATCCATATATGTGTCAAACAGGTGTACAAAACAACATCTAGGTGCAACTGGTGTGCACGAAACATCTGTCGTAGGCAACGTGTGTGCCTGACAGAAAGAAAATCAGGTGCATGTGACATGCACGAAGAATCCCGATTTAGTGCATCTGGCGTGCACCAAAATCGTATAACAAAACACTAAAGGTGCATGAAAACTACGCTGGAAGTGCAAATCAAATCACTGCATACGGTAGGCATGAAATCTCAATCAATATCTCAAATGTAATAACTCTGCGCAAAATATATAAATATCCAGTAGGTGCATGAAACCAATATCATGAAACTCAGTCATCAAAACTAAATCATGCAAACAGAACGCCCCAAATACCGAAATCCAAAATGACGGATACGTGATAATCGAATCACCAAATCACAAATCATAAATACCGTCGTCGGTAGTTCTCCTTCAAAGTCGAGAAGGAGTCGGTGCATCCACTGCTAGCAGCGCAGGATATCTACTTGCCTCCTGCTCACGGTCTGGCGTCCTCTGACTCTGGGTCCTTATCTTCCTTGCGGATTTCCTATCTCGCAGTCAATCGGCTCATCGGCCCTGTCAGGTGTGCTAACGGGGACGATTCCGTTCTGGCACTTCTCTGGTCACCTCTCGGTCAATCCTCACGACCACTCGTAAGGCAGCATATCACTGGAGTCGGCCTCTGGCTCTCTGAAAGCACGTCACACATCTAATCCTGGGTGCAAACATCATTGCAGCAATGTCCTGGAAGGAATCCTGCTCAAGGTCTCTTCCGATCATGCCTATGCCGATCTGTACAGAGGCTGGCTTTCCTGCACAACCTCTTCTCGCTCAGAAGACACCTGTGTCCTCAGCACAATATTTTCTCGGAAACTGGTCACATCCCAACGTCTCTGTAAGCATATCAGGTCTCTAGTCTCGACGGGAAGTAATGACAGCTCGTCAGTGTCTCGCACGAACCTCTTGTTCCACTTGTCTCTATCGTCGTCCATTATGACGTCACGCCAAGCTACGATGCACTGCACTGTTCTCGGCCACGGCCAATCTGAAGTCTCTCACACGGACTCGAAATCGCGTACTCTGTAGCTTCATCATTCTATAGCAGATGTCAGGCCGAACAGGTCCTCGGGAACACGTCCCAACCATCGGAGGAATACTCATCACTCGTCCGTACCTAATCAATTCGCAACGCATCTGGGTAAGTTCCTAAATCCGATCCTGGTCAGCTACCTCGTCGACAATGCCGAACTCTGTCCTGCTGGGTGTGCACAATACGACCACTCCTGGGTCTAGGTCTTCTCATGTCGTACTCTAGAAAGGTCCTGTCGAGGTTCCTTTCTCAAATCTCAATCCTGCCGAATTGCCCGGAAGTCGTCATCCAATGCTGAAGCTAAAGCTTATTCCGGAACGGCTGCATACCTATCGCGCTTCTTTCTGGAAGATATATCCATATACCACGCCTCGGGGTGCATAACACATCTCTAATGTCAGCGGAGTGGGACGTCATCTCGTCGAAATCTCGTACGAACTCTATACTCCACCTTGCTCAAATGTCGACTGATTCGGACCTAACTCATCGTGGCTACACGAACTGCGCTCCGACGGCTACGCTCGCATCTGGAGTCTCCCAAACAGTGTCCCATCACGATATCCGAAAGATGTCGAACCATCCGACCGACTCGTCAGATCCTCATAATCCCCCAAGAGCTCACATCTCGGGTACAGTTTAATAGTATCGAGTACATGCCACAGCGTCGGTGGTCCAGCCGTAGAAGGGCAAACCCAAGCCTCACTAATGGCGCCGAGGAACCGCCGCAAACCCGAAGGTTCAAAGGCTTTCATACGGTCATTAAGTCGAGTTAGGGTTTCATTCTTCTAGAGGGTCCATAGAATCACCTGCATGTCTTTCCGTATACTTTAAACTTGGAAAATGGGCTCCTGACATTCGATCATCTCAATCGACTCTCAACGAACCTGCGTGAAGTCGTCTCTAGCTGGAAACAATCCACCTGATGACCTCGCATCGGGGTAAGCGAACTCACCACACGTCCTAGTCATTCATCCTCGGTGACTAGCGACTCGCTATCATCTCTCTGAGAACATGCTCATGCTGCAGTAGCTCCAATCATCTGGGCGATATCTCATCATTTGCAGCAACAACTGGCTCATACGCCTGTACGCCGAACAGCGCCTCAATCCTCCAGGAAAGGCAACACATTGGCGGTCGTCTCTGAATCGGTCTGCTCTAGATCTGAGTAAGACTCTCCACACTGGAAATCTTCAACTCAACTGGGCCCGCTCTGGCGCAAAATCGGACGAATCACCTTCGTCTCTCAAATCGGGTAGACTAGCTATCATCTGTCGCATATCTGCCTGAAAGCTCCGGCAATTTACGCTCGTAAGCTCCGAAAGTAACATCCTGCCAATCTCAGCAACAGCTGGTCCATCTGTCTGCACGGTAGGCGACATCACAATCTCTGAGGTATGCTGTACATCAACGGTCCTCTCTCAACTGGCAGCTCTAACAATGGCCCGATCATCCGGTGCAAAACCAAGCACTCGCCTCCACTAGAGGTCACAATCACCAATACTAACTCGAGACGTTCCCATGTCACCAGAAAACACAATGGTCGGCCCTCGTACCAGATGAGCTCACACCGGCCGTAACCCTAGCAGCAGCCCAAACTGCGCTCAAACACGGTGACAGGAACCTCAATCGAGTATCAAAGAGAGCACATCAATGGCAAGAAGGGAAACAACAGATCCAAAGTGGATACATGATCATAGGAAGGAACAGTATCAATGAAGGTATGATCATGAAACTAATAGAATCGGGGATCTCAAATGGATGTATAATCCTGGATATGAAGAGAATCACTGATCTCGAAAGTATGTACATCCTAAGGTTCCTTAAGCGGAGTGGCGTGTCGTAAGTATGCCGCGGAACATACCAACGGTACGTCACTCTACTTTAGTCACCTATTCCATCAACCAAGGGTCATCCTACGCGAAGAAAGTTCGGGTCTAATACCCCCTCGACCAAGTCTAAGTTCCGTAAGGTCAAGCCTAAGTTCCGTATATAAATAAACGCCCTAGGCTCCACATAGTCAAACTTAGACTCGAACCAAGGTCAACCTAGCGCTCTGATACCAACTTTGTCACGACCCGAAAGAGCACGTGACTGGCCCTTGAACCATATGAAGTCTATAGGACTCCATCTGATCCAAGTAAGCCAAAAGCCCAGAAATCTAAAACCATTTTTAAGAATAATTAAAGAAACTGGTTTTAAGAGGTAAAGAAAACATGTTTAAAAATCGAGTTTTTAAATAACTAAGCCGGATATGAATTTTAAAAAAAAAATGTAATTTTTCCCAAAAATTTCGGCAGAGTTTCTTTTGTAAAAACTGGCCCCGAACGGGGTACAACAAGAAACAATATATATATAACATGATAAAAGGCATCCCCAAGCGGGAGCTAGCTCTTCGTCAATCGACGGTCATAATCACATAAGCAACAACAATATACAACGCCAAGGGGCGAGGATCCAAACTGAAGGAAAACTCAAAAACAGCCAGAAAACCGCTATACTACTAGCGCGACTCTAAGGTCGAAATAATACAACACTGTCTCTAAGTCTGAAAGAATATACAAGTTTTGGTTGATGGAAATTCTAGATACAATGAAATAAATAAATACAATGGTGGTTCTTGATGGAAAAGAAACCACCTACCAAATGCAATTCACCCTCAAGGAAGCAATGTGCCAGAAATGCTGCAAGGAACCTGTACGGCAAAACCTGCAAGAACTGTGGCACAACGGGGGTGAGTTGCCAACTCGTGAATAGAAATATCTACAAGCAGAAACCGAAAGCAAGACATAATCCTAGGTCAATACGATCAGTATATAAAATCCTCAAAATAACATGCAGCCTATAACAAGGCTAGGGTAAATATCTAACCCGAGTGCAATCTCATGTGTCTGTGTCAGTGCCTCAGATAACAATATAGCATATGAATGAGATATGAATGCGTGAAAACAGAATACATTTACATGAAGCAACTGTTTTCATACTTTAGTGAGATTTCCCTTGTATTTTTAAAATGAGGTACCATAATGAAATCAGCATAAAACTGTGCCTAGCATCGGCACAAACGAAATCCCAATATCTCGATATCTCAAAGTCTCAACCACAATATCTAGGGCGCCGTCAGTCCAGACCGGCCCCTACCATAAATCTCAAGACCACGACGGTATCCTCCGGATATCCGACGCGTCGGGTAAAATCACCGGTAGGTAGTACTCCCCTGCCAGGCTCAACGTCATCACCACATTCCTCTTGCCCCGGGGTACCGTACCGGGTCCACCATGTACCCGAAACGGTTCATCCGTCTCCTCGAATCGGGTTTCCAAATCCATCAGCAAACTCATGGTGGACGACTCATACATCATGGGAAAACCGCACTTTTTATTTTAAAAGAGAGAATATGTTTATTTGTGTTTTTGCGGTTTTCCTCCAAATCCAGAAAATCTCATGGAAATCCAAATCCAAACCTCAATAGCACGTAAAATAGCGAATATATGCATGAGAATCCATGAATGCGGCATAACAATGAATAGCAGTATGCAGGAAGTAGCAGGTAATAACTACAATGTCTAAACTATTAGCTAATAAACTATATCAAGCAATAATATTTTCTAAGGTGTACGTGACATGGCAATTACCGATGAAGATGTATGTGAGCCGGCAAGTAAGTGTACGTGGTACATACGCATCATCGGTAATGGTGCTGGTGTCCTATCAGCATGATATTAACAATAGAGTATGAAACATAATATAGGAATGCGATGCAAAGCGAACCACAAAAAGGGAGTGGGAGCTGAAACTAGACGTAACTAAAACTAATCTGCATTAATCTACATAAGTCCTACAATTGGTGCCTTTTGAAATAACACGAATCATGGGGTTTTGAAAATAGGGGCTACGGTGTTTTTATGAAAAGATACGCTTTTTTAAATATCCGTAGATCCCTTGACCTGTCTTTTAAAATACCCACGACCCGCTAGTTTTGAAAAAGGTAGGAGTCTAATCTAATCTAACAACTACTCTAAACTAAACGGCCGAACTAACAAGCTGAGCTACAGGTAAGGAAACCGCCTAACATCTGAGTCGATATATAGATATATATAAGTCGGTGATCCCGCCTCAATAGTATCGCGTACGATACAGTATATCATATGACATCCTCAAGGTCATGAGTGCTGATCTGTCATCAATGTAAAGCTCATACGGTAAATCGTCGTACGGCATCCCAATAGCTGTGTACGGGTCAACATCTCACTATCTCGTCACATAACAGGTATCACGATCATCAGATCATATAATCTGGGGTACTACTCTATGTCTAGCACAAAACGACACCATCAAAGAAGTATGCATGCGGGGGTAAACACATATCCCAAGCCCGCAAGAAACACATTTCGTATCCCAAATACGAATCATATCAAATCACCGATCTCGCGGCACAAAGCCCACATCATCGACTCATCTCCAAAGTCATCCCATATCATCAAGTACAGCGCAAGTATAAGCAACACACAAGTGTATGCGTGTGGGTGCAAATCTATCCTATGGTTCGCAACTAGGAACTATGCTAGTTATTCCTACCCCTAACTAACCATAACACACTATAACTATCACACATATAAATATACTACATAGTACTAATTACGGACTGCGGGGGTGCTATACGCCATCCACCCGACTCCCCCCTGTAGATATAATCTACTCACCTGTAACCTGTGTGTCGGTGTCGATGTCACCGTCATCTTCCGCATCGCCTCGGATCGTCGCGGTGTACCTACACATATCACACGTATCGCATCGCATCAAAACCAATTCAACACTTGAAACGACACATTAAAACCGATACGATACGCTAAAAGGCTTATAGGTTAGAACCTACGGTTAGCCTTCGCAAAACAACTCGAAATCACTCGATATAGACGTACAAACGTCACACGATCGAGATAACACACAAATATCAAAATCTGGAAATCAAAATACGTAAAACCAAAACACATTTCAAAGCAGCAACCCAAGAAAATGATCCCAGATTTCGTCTCAGGCCAAACCAGGTCAAATAAACAACTCCAGGGTGCTATGCAGGGTGTATATGATCTACAGAAGCAACATGGGCCAATTTCATCACAGAGGGGCCGGCCACATCCCCAAAATGCCCGGCCTCGCCGGCCCCCCTATGGAATTGTGTGCTCGTATTCCTAGGGTGGCCTCCTGGGGTCTAATGTGGGTCCCTGGTATCACTTAATTCGTCTAGAAATGTTCCAGTATATCCCAGATTTCCCTGCACACACAAACACTCACAAACCGACATGAAAGTCCCGAAATTCCGTATTTTTGGTTTCAGGTTGGATTGGACTGGGTTTCTAGCTCTAGGGTGCTCTTATGGTCTCCATTGAACTCAATTTCCCCATCACAACTCACAATTCCCTCAAACCCTTACTAGTTTTTCCTAAAATCCACAATTCACCCGATTTCGATTCTAAACATGTATAAGGGTATAAGTAAAGCTAAAATTAAGCTAATGGTTCAGAAATTACCTCAATTGGCAACTCAAGAATTTTCTTGAGTTGCCCCTAGTGGCCAAAATCCATGCTTTCTTGGTCCATCTTGTAGGTCTCGGGCTCGTGCACATTTTATATGAAACCGACATGGGGTTTTGGTGTAGTTTTAGAGGTGTTTCATGGCTTGAAGAGGGAGTAGGAGGTGAGGGAAGGAGGCAGCAGCAAGAGGAAGAAGAGGGAAGGAAAAATGATGGGAGAAAATGGCTAAGTCTCAAGGTCAATGGCCCATACCCCTCTCTCTCACCTACCCTCATTCTTTTCTCTTTTTCTTTTTCTTTTCCTTTTCTTTTAATCCCTAATCCAAACCTTCTCACATCAATAGTAACCCCAAAAGAAAACCATGGCTAGAAAAATACACAAGTGTAGAATTAAAGTGATATGTGCATGTTTTGCACAAAATTGCCAAAAAACCCACTTAGCGATTTTAATCGCGATTAGCACTAAATTAGTGTCAAACTAATCACAAAAACTTAAAAATGTCATAATTCCAATAAATAACCCATTTTAGAATTTTCCATACTTTTTCTCCATTTATTTGCATTTAATTATTAATTTAATATTAAAATAATCAATAAAATAATATTAAATCATAAAAATTCCTAAAATTAATATTTTATATTTTTGAAAATGTTACAATCTACCCCCCTTAAAGAAATTCGGTCCCCGAATTTAAATTTAAACCCCCACTACTAAAACAATTTCAGTAATAATCCATTTTGTCGGGGCTCCGAAAACATCAACACATAGAGAATATCATAAAAATGTACTACTCTACTAGAAATCAATCCCCAAAATGCATATATAAGAATATCCTATGCGTCTGGTGCGCAAAGAAATCAAATCCATATATGTGTCAAACTGGTGTACAAAACAACATCTAGGTGCAACTGGTGTGCACGAAACATCTGTCGTAGGCAACGTGTGTGCCTGACAGAAAGAAAATCAGGTGCATGTGACATGCACGAAGAATCCCGATTTAGTGCATCTGGCGTGCACCAAAATCGTATAACAAAACACTAAAGGTGTATGAAAACCACGCTGGAAGTGCAAATCAAATCACTGCATACGGTAGGCATGAAATCTCAATCAATATCTCAAATGTAATAACTCTGCGCAAAATATATAAATATCCAGTAGGTGCATGAAACCAATATCATGAAACTCAGTCATCAAAACTAAATCATGCAAACAGAACGCCCCAAATACCGAAATCCAAAATGACGGATACGTGATAATCGAATCACCAAATCACAAATCATAAATACCGTCGTCGGTAGTTCTCCTTCAAAGTCGAGAAGGAGTCGGTGCATCCACTGCTAGCAGCGCAGGATATCTACTTGCCTCCTGCTCACGGTCTGGAGTCCTCTGACTCTGGGTCCTTATCTTCCTTGCGGATTTCCTATCTCGCAGTCAATCGGCTCATCGGCCCTGTCAGGTGTGCTAACGGGGACGATTCCGTTCTGGCACTTCTCTGGTCACCTCTCGGTCAATCCTCACGACCACTCGTAAGGCAGCATATCACTGGAGTCGGCCTCTGGCTCTCTGAAAGCACGTCACGCATCTGATCCTGGGTGCAAACATCATTGCAGCAATGTCCTGGAAGGAATCCTGCTCAAGGTCTCTTCCGATCATGCCTATGCCGATCTGTACAGAGGCTGGCTTTCCTGCACAACCTCTTCTCGCTCAGAAGACACCTGTGTCCTCAGCACAATATTTTCTCGGAAACTGGTCACATCCCAACGTCTCTGTAAGCATATCAGGTCTCTAGTCTCGACGGGAAGTAATGACAGCTCGTCAGTGTCTCGCACGAACCTCTTGTTCCACTTGTCTCTATCGTCGTCCATTATGACGTCACGCCAAGCTACGATGCACTGCACTGTTCTCGGCCACGGCCAATCTGAAGTCTCTCACACGGACTCGAAATCGCGTACTCTGTAGCTTCATCATTCTATAGCAGATGTCAGGCCGAACAGGTCCTCGGGAACACGTCCCAACCATCGGAGGAATACTCATCACTCGTCCGTCCCTAATCAATTCGCAACGCATCTGGGTAAGTTCCTAAATTCGATCCTGGTCAGCTACCTCGTCGACAATACCGAACTCTGTCCTGCTGGGTGTGCGCAATACGACCACTCCTGGGTCTAGGTCTTCTCATGTCGTACTCTAGAAAGGTCCTGTCGAGGTTCCTTTCTCAAATCTCAATCCTGCCGAATTGCCCGGAAGTCGTCATCCAATGCTGAAGCTAAAGCTTATTCCGGAATGGCTGCATACCTATCGCGCTTCTTTCTGGAAGATATATCCATATACCACGCCTCGGGGTGCATAACACATCTCTAATGTCAGCGGAGTGGGACGTCATCTCGTCGAAATCTCGTACGAACTCTATACTCCACCTTGCTCAAATGTCGACTGATTCGGACCTAACTCATCGTGGCTACACGAACTGCGCTCCGACGGCTACGCTCGCATCTAGAGTCTCCCAAACAGTGTCCCATCACGATATCCGAAAGATGTCGAACCATCCGATCTACTCGTCAGATCCTCATAATCCCCCAAGAGCTCACATCTCGGGTACAGTTTAATAGTATCGAGTACATGCCACAGCGTCGGTGGTCCAGCCGTAGAAGGGCAAACCCAAGCCTCACTAATGGCGCCGAGGAACCGCCGCAAACCCGAAGGTTCAAAGGCTTTCACACGGTCATTAAGTCGAGTTAGGGTTTCATTCTTCTAGAGGGTCCATAGAATCACCTGCATGTCTTTCCGTATACTTTAAACTTGGAAAATGGGCTCCTGACATTCGATCGTCTCAATCGACTCTCAACGAACCTGCGTGAAGTCGTCTCTAGCTGGAAACAATCCACCTGATGACCTCGCATCGGGATAAGCGAACTCACCACACGTCCTTGTCATTCATCCTCGGTGACTAGCGACTCGCTATCATCTCTCTAAGAACATGCTCATGCTGCAGTAGCTCCAATCATCTGGGCGATATCTCATCATTTGCAGCAACAACTGGCTCATACGCCTGTACGCCGAACAGCGCCTCAATCCTCCAGGAAAGGCAACACATTGGCGGTCGTCTCTGAATCGGTCTGCTCTAGATCTGAGTAAGACTCTCCACACTGGAAATCTTCAACTCAACTGGGCCCGCTCTGGCGCAAAATCGGACGAATCACCTTCGTCTCTCAAATCGGGTAGACTAGCTATCATCTGTCGCATATCTGCCTGAAAGCTCCGGCAATCTCCGCTCGTAAGCTCCGAAAGTAACATCCTGCCAATCTCAGCAACAGCTGGTCCATCTGTCTGCACGGTAGGCGACATCACAATCTCTGAGGTATGCTGTACATCAACGGTCCTCTCTCAACTGGCAGCTCTAACAATGGCCCGATCATCCGGTGCAAAACCAAGCACTCGCCTCCACTAGAGGTCACAATCACCAATACTAACTCGAGACGTTCCCATGTCACCAGAAAACACAATGGTCGGCCCTCGTACCAGACGAGCTCACACCGGCCGTAACCCTAGCAGCAGCCCAAACTGCGCTCAAACACGGTGACAGGAACCTCAATCGAGTATCAAAGAGAGCACATCAATGGCAAGAAGGGAAACAACAGATCCAAAGTGGATACATGATCATAGGAAGGAACAGTATCAATGAAGGTATGATCATGAAACTAATAGAATCGGGGATCTCAAATGGATGTATAATCCTGGATATGAACAGAATCACTGATCTCGAAAGTATGTACATCCTAAGGTTCCTTAAGCGGAGTGGCGTGTCGTAAGTATGCCGCGGAACATACCAACGGTACGTCACTCTACTTTAGTCACCTATTCCATCAACCAAGGGTCATCCTACGCGAAGAAAGTTCGGGTCTAATACCCCCTCGACCAAGTCTAAGTTCCGTAAGGTCAAGCCTAAGTTCCGTATATAAATAAATGCCCTAGGCTCCACATAGTCAAACTTAGACTCGAACCAAGGTCAACCTAGCGCTCTGATACCAACTTTGTCACGACCCGAAAGAGCACGTGACTGGCCCTTGAACCATATGAAGTCTATAGGACTCCATCTGATCCAAGTAAGCCAAAAGCCCAGAAATCTAAAACCATTTTTAAGAATAATTAAAGAAACTGGTTTTAAGAGGTAAAGAAAACATGTTTAAAAATCGAGTTTTTAAATAACTAAGCCGAATATGAATTTTAAAAAAAAAATGTAATTTTTCCCAAAAATTTCGGCAGAGTTTCTTTTGTAAAAACTGGCCCCGAACGGGGTACAACAAGAAACAATATATATATAACATGATAAAAGGCATCCCCAAGCGGGAGCTAGCTCTTCGTCAATCGACGGTCACAATCACATAAGCAACAACAATATACAACGCCAAGGGGCGAGGATCCAAACTGAAGGAAAACTCAAAAACAGCCAGAAAACCGCTATACTACTAGCGCGACTCTAAGGTCGAAATAATACAACACTGTCTCTAAGTCTGAAAGAATATACAAGTTTTGGTTGATGGAAATTCTAGATACAATGAAATAAATAAATACAATGGTGGTTCTTGATGCAAAAGAAACCACCTACCAAATGCAATTCACCCTCAAGGAAGCAATGTGCCAGAAATGCTGCAAGGAACCTGTACGGCAAAACCTGCAAGAACTGTGGCACAACGGGGGTGAGTTGCCAACTCGTGAATAGAAATATCTACAAGCAGAAACCGAAAGCAAGACATAATCCTAGGTCAATACGATCAGTATATAAAATCCTCAAAATAACATGCAGCCTATAACAAGGCTAGGGTAAATATCTAACCCGAGTGCAATCTCATGTGTCTGTGTCAGTGCCTCAGATAACAATATAGCATATGAATGAGATATGAATGCGTGAAAACAGAATACATTTACATGAAGCAACTGTTTTCATACTTTAGTGAGATTTCCCTTGTATTTTTAAAATGAGGTACCATAATGAAATCAGCATAAAACTGTGCCTAGCATCGGCACAAACGAAATCCCAATATCTCGATATCTCAAAGTCTCAACCACAATATCTAGGGCGCCGTCAGTCCAGACCGGCCCCTACCATAAATCTCAAGACCACGACGGTATCCTCCGGATATCCGACGCGTCGGGTAAAATCACCGGTAGGTAGTACTCCCCTGCCAGGCTCAACGTCATCACCACATTCCTCTTGCCCCGGGGTACCGTACCGGGTCCACCATGTACCCGAAACGGTTCATCCGTCTCCTCGAATCGGGTTTCCAAATCCATCAGCAAACTCATGGTGGACGACTCATACATCATGGGAAAACCGCACTTTTTATTTTAAAAGAGAGAATATGTTTATTTGTGTTTTTGCGGTTTTCCTCCAAATCCAGAAAATCTCATGGAAATCCAAATCCAAACCTCAATAGCACGTAAAATAGCGAATATATGCATGAGAATCCATGAATGCGACATAACAATGAATAGCAGTATGCAGGAAGTAGCAGGTAATAACTACAATGTCTAAACTATTAGCTAATAGACTATGTCAAGCAATAATATTTTCTAAGGTGTACGTGACATGGCAATTACCGATGAAGATGTGTGTGAGCCGGCAAGTAAGTGTACGTGGTACATACGCATCATCGGTAATGGTGCTGGTGTCCTATCAGCATGATATTAACAATAGAGTATGAAACATAATATAGGAATGCGATGCAAAGCGAACTACAAAAAAGGAGTGGGAGCTGAAACTAGACGTAACTAAAACTAATCTGCATTAATCTACATAAGTCCTACAATTGGTGCCTTTTGAAATAACACGAATCATGGGGTTTTGAAAATAGGGGCTACGGTGTTTTTATGAAAAGATACGCTTTTTTAAATATCCGTAGATCCCTTGACCTGTCTTTTAAAATACCCACGACCCGCTAGTTTTGAAAAAGGTAGGAGTCTAATCTAATCTAATAACTACTCTAAACTAAACGGCCGAACTAACAAGCTGAGCTACAGGTAAGGAAACCGCCTAACATCTGAGTCGATATATAGATATATATAAGTCGGTGATCCCGCCTCAATAGTATCGCGTACGATACAGTATATCATATGACATCCTCAAGGTCATGAGTGCTGATCTGTCATCAATGTAAAGCTCATACGGTAAATCGTCGTACGGCATCCCAATAGCTGTGTACGGGTCAACATCTCACTATCTCGTCACATAACAGGTATCACGATCATCAGATCATATAATCTGGGGTACTACTCTATGTCTAGCACAAAACGACACCATCAAAGAAGTATGCATGCGGGGGTAAACACATATCCCAAGCCCGCAAGAAACACATTTCGTATCCCAAATACGAATCATATCAAATCACCGATCTCGCGGCACAAAGCCCACATCATCGACTCATCTCCAAAGTCATCCCATATCATCAAGTACAGCGCAAGTATAAGCAACACACAAGTGTATGCGTGTGGGTGCAAATCTATCCTATGGTTCGCAACTAGGAACTACGCTAGTTATTCCTACCCCTAACTAACCATAACACACTATAACTATCACACATATAAATATACTACATAGTACTAATTACGGACTGCGGGGGTGCTATACGCCATCCACCCGACTCCCCCTGTAGATATAATCTACTCACCTGTAACCTGTGTGTCGGTGTCGATGTCACCGTCATCTTCCGCATCGCCTCGGATCGTCGCGGTGTACCTACACATATCACACGTATCACATCGTATCAAAACCAATTCAACACTTGAAACGACACATTAAAACCGATACGATACGCTAAAAGGCTTATAGGTTAGAACCTACGGTTAGCCTTCGCAAAACAACTCGAAATCACTCGATATAGACGTACAAACGTCACACGATCGAGATAACACACAAATATCAAAATCTGGAAATCAAAATACGTAAAACCAAAACACATTTCAAAGAAGCAACCCAAGAAAATGATCCCAGATTTCGTCTCAGGCCAAACCAGGTCAAATAAACAACTCCAGGGTGCTATGCAGGGTGTATATGATCTACAGAAGCAACATGGGCCAATTTCATCACAGAGGGGCCGGCCACATCCCCAAAATGCCCGGCCTCGCCGGCCCCCCTATGGAATTGTGTGCTCGTATTCCTAGGGTGGCCTCCTGGGGTCTAATGTGGGTCCCTGGTATCACTTAATTCGTCTAGAAATGTCCCAGTATATCCCAGATTTCCCTGCACACACAAACACTCACAAACCGACATGAAAGTCCCGAAATTCCGTATTTTTGGTTTCAGGTTGGATTGGACTGGGTTTCTAGCTCTAGGGTGCTCTTATGGTCTCCATTGAACTCAATTTCCCCATCACAACTCACAATTCCCTCAAACCCTTACTAGTTTTTCCTAAAATCCACAATTCACCCGATTTCGATTCTAAACATGTATAGGGGTATAAGTAAAGCTAAAATTAAGCTAATGGTTCACAAATTACCTCAATTGGCAACTCAAGAATTTTCTTGAGTTGCCCCTAGTGGCCAAAATCCATGCTTTCTTGGTCCATCTTGTAGGTCTCGGGCTCGTGCACATTTTATATGAAACCGACATGGGGTTTTGGTGTAGTTTTAGAGGTGTTTCATGGCTTGAAGAGGGAGTAGGAGGTGAGGGAAGGAGGGTGAGGGAAGAGGAAGAAGAGGGAGGGAAAAATGATGGGAGAAAATGGCTGAGTCTCAAGGTCAATGTCCCATACCCCTCTCTCTCACCTACCCTCATTCTTTTCTCTTTTTCTTTTTCTTTTAATCCCTAATCCAAACCTTCTCACATCAATAGTAACCCCAAAAGAAAACCATGGCTAGAAAAATACACAAGTGTAGAATCAAAGTGATATGTGCATGTTTTGCACAAAATTGCCAAAAAACCCGCTTAGCGATTTTAATCGCGATTAGCACTAAATTAGTGTCAAACTAATCACAAAAACTTAAAAATGTCATAATTCCAATAAATAACCCATTTTAGAATTTTCCATACTTTTTCTCCATTTATTTGCATTTAATTATTAATTTAATATTAAAATAATCAATAAAATAATATTAAATCATAAAAATTCCTAAAATTAATATTTTATATTTTTGAAAATGTTACAGTGCTAGTCTAGTAGAGGATGGAGAAATAGGAAGTGTGTTCTCTTTAGAATTTTGTTTCTCACAATCTATCTCACTTTGGATCAAACCCTAGCAAGTTTTTTCTTTTTAGCAATGAAGAAGAAGAAGAAATGAAAGAGATGAGGATAATGATCAAGTGAGAAAGCTAACCATGGTGAGTGAGTATCATATACTAACTCTTGTAGAGACATAATCATAGCTAACACTTATGGTTGGGTTAAGAAATATCCATGGTAAAAACAAACTCAAGTGGACTTAGTCAATGCATCCACAAGCTTCCACAAGCTTCATGCATTGATCTAATCCTCCACTTAATTTTGTAATTACTTAAAATATAAAAACCCAACATAATAGATAGCATGGTGTAAGTCTCATACACCCAAGTCATGTGTATCATCAACCATGATGCATTTAGAAAACACATTTTTAATATATATCATATATACATTAAAGTTGTGCTCATGTGAGAAAAACCCTAAAGTGAACAAGTGTTAGTTAATGTAAACTAGTATATCAAATATACAATTATACAATAAATTATTAAATCAACACTTGACTTAATAATCCGGTCATATTACATATAACCGACTAACATCCAATGTATCGTCTTATCGAATCAACACTTGATTCGATAACCCGGCTATATCAAATATAACCGACCGATACAAAAAGTCGCGAGAATAGAATACGGTATCACATACACGCATCATTCTCGGTCTTGCACATGTCACATATGCGCTCCTATTTCGTTTTGCCTGAGCCAGTAAAACCTCTATGTAGGACTCTAAAGACTCGTCAATACGCCGACAGTAGGTGATGATCACATCAAGCACCCACAAGCCGTCAGCGGCACTAGCTGGACGTAACGGCTACCCGGGTATTGAGCGATCAGAAGATTAGCAAGCAAGCCCGCTCCAACTCCTGTAAAAGCCTGCCGGTAACACTTCCCGTACAGTCCGGTCTCCTCGTCTGATATGTCGCATATCAAGTCTAGGGGTGGTAAACGTCAGACCCCAATAACCGATAAGTCGTGCCGATATGAGGATCATAACGGGTCGAGAAACTACTGGTAACACTTACCAGTAAATCTCTAAATCAGCCCTGACCAGGGACTTCCCTGTTATGGCCAATCGAGCATAGCGCAACATCAACCCCCAATACCGGGAGAGACGAAACCCCTCCTATCGCTCATTGCCTCCATGTGACTTGGGACTGTACCCAAAAACTACCATTTTGCATGCCCTCATGGACATGGTAAGGTGGAAATCAAAGCACAGTGGGAATCACACAAGACTCTATGACGATCTCGGATCTACAGACTAACCTGCACAAGTGTCACCAGAGAACTTCCATCTGACGTGAGGTATAATACCATCTGGGAGTTCTCGGCGAGTCTGTCCAGTGTACCCAGTCTCCACTGAGCACCCGTATACCATCTCTGATGTCAGACACCAATGGATATGGGATCATCCATCGCCCATCTCATGGGTCGAGAAGCGTATACGCTAGTCTACACTGGTATATCGATGCCCCGTCTCGATACACCCACGACTAGGGACCTTGAAGGATGTACTTATGGACTACCATGTCCCCACTAGTATGATCCTTATCATAGTCCAGGTAGTCAAGTACACATCCTGAGAGCTTTACCAACATGTAACGATAAGACAGTATAAAGAGACAAGTTTACATGTTAAAGTAAAGAGCAACCAGATAGCATACTATCATAACGAGCAAGAAAGTCCTCTCTATATATGTCCAAGCATCCAATATAATATACATCATCTGTACAATACTGGCCTCTAGGGCATACATACAACTAACAACACCCATCTCCCTCTTCATCAAAACCCTCACAAATACCCTCATTTTATCATCAAAACTGTAAGTCCGCGGGGGCGCCCCGGCCGTCGATCCGACACCGGAAACGCGGAAACAAAAACTTTGAAAACTAGCAAACCGGCACCACCGCGCACTTTTCACCCGGATCGGGCTATTAACCTAGCAACTAGCAAACTAGAAAAGAGTAGGGAAGCTATACCAAGCGATCCGTGTCCTTCGGTCTTTGTCTCCACTCCGATCTCCCGCGGAATCTCTGTCCGTCACGTCCTTGTCAGAAAGGGCACCACGTAGCCGGAATCTTTTACGGGCTCCGACCTCTGGACCGAGGCAACTCGGGCGCGAAGTTGGCTACCCGATGCGTCCAAGGTTTGCTGCAGACTAGTGTAGAAGCTTGTCTCTTTTTGGGGTTATGAGGTTGCCATGGTGAAATGGAGGTGAAGAAATCAACTATGGAAATGAGCTTAGGAATTTTTGTAGCATCCAAGATGAGATGAAACATTTTCCCTCATACAAAAATGAAGCTCTCCCCTCTCCCTCAATATGGCCGGCCCTTTTTGGAAATATGGTGGAGAATACAATCAAGAAGGGAGGTGAGTGTAGGATAGCTCAAAGGTGACCATAACCAAAAGCAATGATAACAATATCATATCAACCTTCATCTCATTTCTAATCACAAATAAAGCAAAGAATGGATGGAAAAAGAATCTCATCATGATGCCACATAATGCAAGAAAACCCCTCCACAAAATGTTATTTGCACACTTGCAAATAACCCCCTCCATCGGAAAGTCCGGCCGTGAAGGAACAAAAGAAAACCGGCCGGAACGGAATGCAAACTGGCAACTTCAGAAAACTGATCCCGTAATAGATTACAGGAAAACCCCACTACTGCACATACATGCCCGCATTTGTATTCCTACCGAACACAATGCAAAGAGACAATATCTATACTATCTAATACTAGGATCCGGTTTAAGCCAAAGCCGGCTAGTAAAAACTGTCCGATCACGATCCGTGCAATACCGCACGTATCTGATCGAACCCTGCCATATCTCCATACGGCCTCTACAGCGTTTCGCCCGAAACTTGAGTAACTGTGTGTGTGGTGGACTCTAAAGACTCGTCAATACTATGGCTGTGGATTTAACCACTAGCACGTCAGAGGTATTAGCCATACGTGACGGGCTACCAACTATTGACCAAAAGGGACTTCGATGAGCGAACTCATCCCGACACCCTACTGAGCCTGTCAGTGATAATATCCGTACAGTCCGGTCCGTTCGTCTATGAGTATCGCATGGCGGGCCCAGGGGGTTGGTAAAAGTCAGACCCCCAAAAGTGGTACAAGTCGTGTCGGAGTGTAGCCCAGAACACCCTGAGATACTACTGGAATACCTACCAGTAAATCTCCTGCCTCGGCCGAGGGCTTTGTGTAATGGCTCTCCTAGACACAGCGCGACCTCACCCCCAATACCGGGAGAGACGAACCCCTGCAGATCCGCTCACTGCCTCCATGTGGCTCGGGACTGTACCCAACTAAAACCTGTTTGCACGACTCCTTTGAGCCGTGGTAGGGTAGTAATCAAAGTACAGTGGGAACTCACACGAGACAAATGATGATCTCAGGTTGATGAACTAACCTGTACACATGTCACCAGGAAACTGCTATCTGATGTCTGGTATAATCCCAACAAGCAGGTTCCCGGCGAGTCCTGTCCGGTGTACTCATAACCCAATGAGCACCTGTATACATCTTAGGTGAATCAACTGACACCAGTGACTTGTGAGACCGGCCACCGCCCCTCTTCGGGGTCTCGACTGTATACACTAGTCTACTCTGGAGAATCGATGCCCTGTCTCGAAACTCCCACGACTAGGGACCTTTTAAGGATGTGCTTATAGACTCCAGCTCTCACTTATATGATCGCCCTCATACTG
Source organism: Agapanthus africanus (assembly GCA_030015575.1). Lineage (NCBI taxonomy): Eukaryota > Viridiplantae > Streptophyta > Magnoliopsida > Asparagales > Amaryllidaceae > Agapanthus > Agapanthus africanus. The sequence goes on along the minus strand of JASDDO010000014.1, from coordinate 612,523,110 downwards.
CTGGTAGTCAAGCAAGAATCCTAGGGGCTCTATCAACGTGCAATAGCAACTCATAAGTGTAAGTGCACGGCGGCGCCCCGGCCGTCAATCCGACGGCCAAATGCGGAAACGGTGATAAACTTTAATTTTTGCGGACTTAGCAAACCGGCACCACCGCGCACTAAACACCCGGATCATACCATTAAACTAGTCTAAGCAAACAAGAGAATGAGTTAGAGATATACCGACTGATCCGAGTCCTCCGGTCTTCATCTCCACTCCGATCTCCTCGCGGGATCTCCGGTCGTCGCCTCCTCGCCGGAAGGGCACCACGTCGCCTGCATCTTTTACGGGCTCCCGCCTCTATACCGAGGCAACTCGGGCATGAAGCCGGCAACTCGACATGCTCAAGATTTGCTGTAGAATGTAGTGTAGATGATGCTAGTCTCATTTGGGGTTTGTAGTTGCCTTGATGGAGGAATGGAGAATAGAAAAATGGTGCTTGCATTTTTCTAGCAAGAAAATGAGATCATGAATGAAACTCTCAAGATGAAGCTCTCTTCTTCTTCTTCTCTCTTTCTTTTTCTCTCATGAAAAACTTATCATTCCTTATCAAATAAATGGTGGAGGAAAGAATGTATATGAAGCATGAAGGGAGGTGAGTGTAGGAAGCATAAGTGGTGACCATATCATAAAACAAGAAAACATCAACCAAGCTTTTTATCACATCAAACCCATATCCTTTCTAATCTCATTTAATGCACAACATGGATGATAAAGCAAAGATGCTTATCATAATGAATACAAGTGCAAGAAGACCCCTCCACAAATGTTATTTGCACAATTGCAAATAACCCCCTCCATCGGAAAAGTCCGGCCGGGAAAGAACAAAGGAAAACCGGCCGGAACGGAAAGCAAACTGGCAACTCCAAAAAAATGGTCCCGTAATAAATTACAGGAAAACCCCGATACTGTGCATACACACCCGCATCTGTATTCCGACCGGATACAAATGCAAAAAGAGACAGAATCTACACTGTACTAAACTAGGACCGGCTTAAACCAAAGCCGGCTAGTAAAATCCGTCCGATCCTGATCCGTGCAATACCGCACGTATCTGATCGAACGCTGCCATATAACTATACGGCCACTAGTACAAAACCGTCCGATCTTGATCCGTGCAATACCGCACGTATCTGATCGGACCCTGCCATATCTCCATACGGCCTCTACAGCGTTTCGCCCGAAAGCTTGAGTAACTGAAAGTGTGGTGGACTCTAAAGACTCGTCAATACTATGGCTGTGGATTTAACCACTAGCACGTCAGAGGTATAAGCCAATACGTAACGGGCCACCGGCTATTGACTAAAAGGGACGTCGATGAGCGAACTCATCCTGACACCCTACTGAGCCTGTCAGTGACAATATCCGTACAGTCCGGTCCGTTTATCTATGAGCATCGCATGTCGGGCCTAGGGGGTTGGTAAAAGTCAGACCCCCAAAAGCGGTACAAGTCGTGTCGGAGTGTAGCCCAGAACACCCTGAGATACTACTGGAATACCTACCAGTAAATCTCCTGCCTTGGCCAAGGTCTTCGTGTAATGGCTCTCCTAGACACAGCGCGACCTCACCCCCAATACCGGGAGAGACGAAACCCCCGAAGATCCGCTCACTGCCTCCATGTGGCTCGGGACTGTACCCAACTAAAACCTGTTTGCACGACTCCTTTGAGACGTGGTAGGGTAGTAATCAAAGCACAGTGGGAACTCACACGAGACAAATGACGATCCCCAGGTCGATGAACTAACCTGTACACATGTCACCTGGGAACTGCTATCTGACGTCAGGTATAAGACCAACTAGCATGTTCCCGGCGAGTCCTGTCCGGTGTACTCATAACCCAATGAGCACCTGTATACATCTTAGGTGATCCAACTGACACCAGTGGCTTGTGAGACCGGCCACCGCCCCTCGTCGGGGTCTCGACTGTATACACTAGTCTACTTTGGAGAATCGATGCCCTGTCTCGAAACTCCTACGACTAGGGACCTTTTAAGGATGTGCTTATAGACTCCAGCTCTCACTTATATGATCGCCCTCATACTGCTGGCAGTCAAGCAAGAATCCTAGGGGCTCTATCAACGTGCAATAGCGACATGTCAGGTCGCCTAAAGCAGTACACGATGATAAAGGTAAACCAGATAGCAAACTATCATCTCGAGTAAGACTGTCCTACCGGGATAGGTCCTCCCTCAATCATTGCAATCACGTGCCTGTGATCCAATAATCGACTCTGAGGGCACTATCTCCAACAATCTCCCACTTGCACTCAAGGCTAATTATTGCGATGTCGCATACTCACAGCCTGTGTGATACCGAACACCCAACTCCCCTACTAGTCAGTCTCACAAAATCCGTTTGCGAAACTATTGCGTTCGAGGAATAGCCTCAGTGAGTGGATCCGCCTAGAAGTTTCTTTCTATGTCTCTCTATATCTTAAGTTCGCGGAGAAAGCCATCTCCCGAAATGAGCAATACCTGTCTTAGAATGTCTGGATGTCTGATGGGACCGAGCTCATAAATGAACTCCAAATCCAAACTTCTTAGACTGTATCGTCAACTGAACTTAATCAGTATCCTGCGCCATGCCACCCTCAGTATTGCCTTGGACCACCTGTCCAAAATACTGCCCCTCGTCAAAAGGAAAAATAAAACTCTGACAACCTCCTTGTCGTCCAGGTCACCTTGGAAGCCTGGAATGATAACCGTCTCCTAAAGGAGGCAGCCGTTATCATATCCCTAGAACATCCACTTATGTTCTAAAACTTCTTCCGACTGTTTCTCCAGGATTGGATCAATGTCAACTTATTGCATCTCGTGCAAGAGCAACATCTGGTGTGGTACTTGACATCTCATGATTGACTCAATTGCCTAAGCAAGTGATCTGCCAATCATGTACATCCCTCTCTACTTTAGTCTATAAGACACCTTTAGAGAGGGTGACTCCATTACCCGCAGGTACACTACCGTGCCAGGAGTCGTCCATTCTAAATACTCCTAGAATGCTGTCAAAGTACCCTGATTGGGAAACCACCCAAATATAGATCTAAAACCATAGATCTAGTAACCAGTATGTCTGATATAATGTCCAAGTCCTTTGTGGAGAAACTACTGTGTGACGACCAAAGTATAACCGATCGTAGTATAGGAATATCACTTCCTACTACCTTCTCAACAGATCCATCCCCTATTCTGATGACGTCAAACCTATGACTGTCACATCAGAAATAGATGATCTATCTCCGCTACATCTGCTTTAGTCTATAAATAGACATAAGCCTGATGTCCACCAATGCTTCCGCTACTCCCACTGACTACGACAACCCTCTGGCAGAGTCATATAGACGTGCACTTCTAAAGCAAGTTTAGAACGACGCTATACTCATCCTCCTGCCGGGTCTCGCAGCCTGGAACAACAACAATGGCAAGTGTGGGTAAACAAGAACCTCCCTGTCACCGTCCTTGAGGCTACCGGAGTACCTCTCGGGTGCCTGAAGTTACCCACCTTATCTGCGGAGTGGCCAATGGAATGTCAAACTAGATTGAATCTTTAGGTTCCTTATCAAATCATCAGTAATCGTTTGCGGTTCTGGAATCACTTCCAGTTCTACCATACTCCCACTACTGTTTTTGAAAAAATCCATTTTTATTAAAACTGTGGCGAGTCTAGAACAATATTACTATTGATCTGCCAGATGGTAGAAAATCAACCCTCGTCATAGCCTGGGTCAACCCACAAACAGCCATTACAGAAACGTGCCTTGAGTTATCCAGAGTCTGGTTTTAATCATAAGCCGGACAACTCCCCGTACCTTAACAATGTTAAGATATGAACTGTGCTATATCCAATATAGAACCAGAGGCACTGATTTAATTTAACCAGATTCAAATCATGCAGCTGTCCCCAGTGCATGTCAACTAAATGGAGAGAGGCCGATCAGCGTCACTCAGCTTAGGAATGCTTCCAATTATGAGTAACCTGAAAGAGAAGCAATTTCTCTTTACCATTACTATCAACTGAATACCATACACAAGTATCTACATCTTCGATCACTTTGAAGAATCCCGATACTTGCTACACCTGGTTCTCTACTCTATTCAAATACCTATAACTCCTCAAAACTTAGACCCTGTGTTTCAACGAAACACATGTCTAAGAACTAGAGAAGTTAAAAGTAAACAGAATATAGTATGAGGACCAACCCCTCTGTCCTAATGGACACTGGACAACATACAATACTCTGTATAAGTCCGCTGAGTCTAACAACTCTTTCACTGTGTGTCGTAGGTTGAAAACTGTACTTATGGTTAAGAAGAATTACACCGCTGTTTAATGCTCCTTACCTAACCATCCACTGATATAGGTAAATGTCATCGACATAATATCAAAAGGTATATCTCACTCTATGAAAATAGACGTACAGATATATCAATTTGAAATTGGTGCACAACAGCGGATATTCAAAACCAAATATTTGCCGACCGGCAAACAGCCCAGATGATCTCCTCAAATATCACCGATTACAACGAATCCCGATATAATGAGGATGATCACCTAATTCCCAATAACTTACTCCCACTCACCATCTGTAAAACCATACAGATGTGAGAATCAAACCAGGTAAATACATACCCTGGAGCAAGTGTCTAATCAGGAAATCAGTTTTCTTTTAACAGTACACAGTGAAACTGAAACATTGAAATGTTTTGGGTGGGGTATCCCGGTATTCTTAGTAATGCCTCTTCCATTATTCAGATTCACAACTATAACCGTATAATTCTTTGCCACCTCTCCAAATCCCTTTATATGTCTTTAGTCATTACCTTCTGCACACCCCTTTAGGCCAATTGGTTTTCTTCCTTCCCTACCGTTCGGCACCAGCCTATGGTTTGGAAGAAGACTATCCAATAAGCATAAAGGGTGTACTGTCCTAATCCTAGGAGCACTCGCAATGCGAGAGAAGGTGAAGATAAAAGACAACCGAATGAACCTTATTCCTATTTCTCCTGAACCAAGATCCATCCCCGAACTGGAACAAGTTCCTTTCGAGTTCGTATATAACCATACGATGGAGTATCCAATAAACTGTGGATCTTCGTAGTGATACGGAGTGTCCTGGAGAAATACAAAGTTGATTTAGGATTGGCGAAGAAATACTTGGTTTGGTCATGAATAGCAGTCGCAATTTACTTTGCCCTCTTACTAATCCCTTGCTTTGTCTGAACTTAATACCTTCTGTACACCGTTTGGGCTAACTGGTTTTCTTCATTCCCTACCGGTCGGCACCAGCCTATGGTTTGGAAGAAGACTATCCAATTTGCGTAATAGGTGTACTACTCCTAAACCAAGGAGTACTCGCAGCCTGAGAGAAGGTGAAAAGAAAAGACAACTGAATAGTCCTATCCGTTTTCTCCAGAACCAGAAACCATCCTCGAATCCCTTCGAGTTCGTATCTAACCATACGATGGTTTTGTCCAATGGAAGTGGACGTTCGTAGTAATACGGGGTGTCCTGGAGAAAAGGGTAAAAGTAGGAGTGGCAATGAGGTCTGCAACTCTGACAATCCAAAAGCCAGTGTCAAGAAGGTTCGGTCAACTTGGTCACTGAGTCATAGTCTTAGGGTCGGGTCAATGGTCGCTGCCAGAGAGAGAGAAAAGAAACACTCAGCGTGCACTCTAACCTAGATCAGAATGGTTATCACTTTTTCTAATCAGGAAACCTCCCACTGTACCTCAAATTCTCCTCCAAACCTGAAAGAAGAATTAGTCGGGGTCACCCGAGGAGTAAACCAACTCATCAGTGGGAATCGGGATCCAACTATCATCGCATGATAACGTGACGGAATCCGCTCACGGTATCACACTCCAGAAGGTATGCGCATATCTGGCAAGTTTCAGTTCTTTTGAAACTCCCGATGTGATTTCTGCCCCATGCTCTTATGACCTTGACTTTGGCCAACAAATCATAAGTCACATGTCAAGTTCTACCCGTCATTCTCCAGGTTGATTCGAATCCACCCGCACAAGCCCTTGACTTTGGCCAACAAGGCTATACGACTGTTCCAAACCAACGCATCTATCTATGCTGCATATGAATAACCAACAGCTACCAAACACTGTGCCTTGACTTTGGCCAACAAACACAGCTTGAATACTATTGACTACCCATATGAAACGACGGAGGGCTACGAATGGTTTCTGGCGAAAACCTTTAACGTAATGAACTTGATATCGTTGAAGGAACGGATTGCTTTTTAGAAAATATAGTGACGAAAACCTTTACTAAAGAGGTCACTCCCGGTGAAGGGATCTCGGCTCTTTCCCCGTAGAATGGGGTGCAGGATATTCCAACTGAATACCACGGTGCAAAGCAAAAGTAATCGGCTATAGTGAAGTTAATGCCCTGACGCAAACTTCTGTCCAAGGGGTCACTCCCGGTGAAGGGATCTCGGCCCTTGCCTCGTCGACTGAGGAGCAGGATATTCCAAATGAATACCTCGATGCAAAACAAAAGTGAACGTCCTTGCAATAACAGCTTTTTGAAAAGTGTTCCAACAACATCAGAATAGGTTAGTTTAACTTGCATTGATCCGAATCAACGCAGTCCCATCAATTGATCACACCACAAAGAACGAAAATATACTGACGTACGTATATGCCATCCGCATTCGCCACTGGGTCCCGTCATCACCCGTTAGGTTAGCTAACTAACGGCAGAGCGGGGACTGGACTAGCGCGGATGTAAAACATATACAACATCTACTAATATATATACCAATATATTATATTTCGCTCAAGGCGTGAAAAGAAATGCAACATCACAGAAATGTACAGCATCACAGAACAATACAGATATCTGGGATCCCCGGGTTTCACAGAGCCACTACTGAAACCCGACGTTCCCCTGGTCGTGTGGATAGCCTGTGCAATGAAATCCTAGACCCCTACGGGCGCGGCAAGTCACCCGCCAAAACCTGAAGTGAGGCAGCCCCCTTCAGCGCCGTGAATGGACCACCCAGCACTCCACGGAATCCGGCAACTTGGGCACCCCTCCTGGGTCAACCTGTACCCCCTACGAGTGCGGCGAATAGCCCGCCAATCCCAGAGTGAAGCCCCTTCCGTCTCAATGCCATGAGATGCGGGCTTGTTGCCCTCCAGAACCCGGCTATCCGTGTACCCCACTGCGGGGTAATCCTAGTACAGAAAGTAAAATATACATACACCGGGTACATCGACCGCAACCAGGTCGTGCCCCAAAAGAATAATACAAACAGGCAGTGACGGCAGTCCTCATGTCGGACGCTCGCCCCGCAATATCAAATGTACATAATACAACAAAACTGTACTAGCATTGCATCCAGGCTATCCCCCACGACCGATCCGCAACATCACAGCATAAACATAGAATATCAACGTGAAAGTCACGTTCGCAAATCCGTCTAACCGGGCTATAGCAGTTAGACCGGATTTACCGATCAAGTGACATTCACGGTCGCAGATATAATGTAAATACTGTGAAAAATGTGTTTAAAATTTTCCGATTGACCAAAGATTAACAAGTGGGCCCCCAATCAAAACTGTAGCACTCACAGAAAACCTGGGCCCAATTTTAATATTCCAAAAGCCCTAAAAATAGCCCATAAGCCTACTGGGAAAAATTGATGCATTGAAGACTTCAAGGTGCGGCGGAACCGCGGCCCCAGGGGGGGTTTGGCCGCGGTTCCGCGCTCCAATCATTGACTGAATGCATCGAATTTCTCCAGTAGTCTTAGAACTCCCTGCACATCATTCTGAGACCACCTGAAAAATTTTTGGAGCAAGAAAAAATTCAACAGAAAACTGATGTGAGGTAATATGTAGATTTTGGAATTTTGGTCGATCGGAAACGCAAAACACATCAAACGAAGCTAGACGAAGTTAATGGCGAGGCTTTGATACCAGTGTAAGTGCACGGCGGCGCACCGGCCGTCAATCCGACGGCCAAATGCGGAAACAGTGATAAACTTTAATTTTTGCGGACTTAGCAAACCGGCACCACCGCGCACTAAACCCCCGGATCATGCCATTAAACTAGTCTAAGCAAACAAGAGAATGAGTTAGAGATATACCGACTGATCCGAGTCCTCCGGTCTTCATCTCCACTCCGATCTCCTCGCGGGATCTCCGGTCGTCGCCTCCTCGCCGGAAGGGCACCACGTCGCCTGCATCTTTTACGGGCTCCCGCCTCTATACCGAGGCAACTCGGGCATGAAGCCGGCAACTCGACATGCTCAAGATTTGCTGTAGAATGTAGTGTAGATGATGCTAGTCTCATTTGGGGTTTGTAGTTGCCTTGATGGAGGAATGGAGAATAGAAAAATGGTGCTTGCATTTTTCTAGCAAGAAAATGAGATCATGAATGAAACTCTCAAGATGAAGCTCTCTTCTTCTTCTTCTCTCTTTCTTTTTCTCTCATGAAAAACTTATCATTCCTTATCAAATAAATGGTGGAGGAAAGAATGTATATGAAGCATGAAGGGAGGTGAGTGTAGGAAGCATAAGTGGTGACCATATCATAAAACAAGAAAACATCAACCATGCTTTTTATCACATCAAACCCATATCCTTTCTAATCTCATTTAATGCACAACATGGATGATAAAGCAAAGATGCTTATCATAATGAATACAAGTGCAAGAAGACCCCTCCACAAATGTTATTTGCACAATTGCAAATAACCCCCTCCATCGGAAAAGTCCGGCCGGGAAAGAACAAAGGAAAACCGGCCGGAATGGAAAGCAAACTGGCAACTCCAAAAAAATGGTCCCGTAATAAATTACAGGAAAACCCCGATACTGTGCATACACACCCGCATCTGTATTCCGACCGGATACAAATGCAAAAAGAGACAGAATCTACACTGTACTAAACTAGGACCGGCTTAAACCAAAGCCGGCTAGTAAAATCCGTCCGATCCGGATCCGTGCAATACCGCACGTATCTGATCGAACGCTGCCATATAACTATACGGCCACTAGTACAAAACCGTCCGATCCTGATCCGTGCAATACCGCACGTATCTGATCGGACCCTGCCATATCTCCATACGGCCTCTACAGCGTTTCGCCCGAAAGCTTGAGTAACTGAAAGTGTGGTGGACTCTAAAGACTCGTCAATACTATGGCTGTGGATTTAACCACTAGCACGTCAGAGGTATAAGCCAATACGTAACGGGCCACCGGTTATTGACTAAAAAGGACGTCGATGAGCGAACTCATTCTGACACCCTACTGAGCCTGTCAGTGACAATATCCGTACTGTCCGGTCCGTTCGTCTACGAGCATCGCATGTCGGGCCAAGGGGGTTGGTAAAAGTCAGACCCCCAAAAGCGGTACAAGTCGTGTCGGAGTGTAGCCCAGAACACCCTGAGATACTACTGGAATACCTACCAGTAAATCTCCTGCCTTGGCCAAGGTCTTCGTGTAATGGCTCTCCTAGACACAGCGCGACCTCACCCCCAATACCGGGAGAGACGAAACTCCCGAAGATCCGCTCACTGCCTCCATGTGGCTCGAGACTGTACCCAACTAAAACCTGTTTGCACGACTCCTTTGAGCCGTGGTAGGGTAGTAATCAAAGCACAGTGGGAACTCACACGAGACAAATGACGATCCCCAGGTCGATGAACTAACCTGTACACATGTCACCTGGGAACTGCTATCTGACGTCAGGTATAAGACCAACTAGCATGTTCCCGGCGAGTCCTGTCCGGTGTACTCATAACCCAATGAGCACCTGTATACATCTTAGGTGATCCAACTGACACCAGTGGCTTGTGAGACCGGCCACCGCCCCTCGTCGGGGTCTCGACTGTATACACTAGTCTACTCTGGAGAATCGATGCCCTGTCTCGAAACTCCTACGACTAGGGACCTTTTAAGGATGTGCTTATAGACTCCAGCTCTCACTTATATGATCGCCCTCATACTGCTGGCAGTCAAGCAAGAATCCTATGGGCTCTATCAACGTGCAATAGCGACATGTCAGGTCGCCTAAAGCAGTACACGATGATAAAGGTAAACCAGATAGCAAACTATCATCTCGAGTAAGACTGTCCTACCGGGATAGGTCCTCCCTCAATCATTGCAATCACGTGCCTGTGATCCAATAATCGACTCTGAGGGCACTATCTCCAACAGTAAGGTCACCTAAAGCAGTACACGATGATAAAGGTAAACCAGATAGCATACTATCATCTTGAGTAAGACTGTCCTACTGGGATAGGTCCTCCCTCAATCATTGCAATCACGTGCCTGTGATCCAATAATTCACTCTGAGGGCACTATCTCCAACAATCTACCACTTGCACTCAAGGCTAATTATTGCGATGTCGCATACTCACAGCCCGTGTGATACCGAACACCCAACTCCTCTACTAGTCAGTCTTACAAAGCTCGTTTGCGAAACTATTGCGTTCGAGAAATAGCCTCAGTGAGTGGATCCGCTATGGTGTTTCTTTCTATGTCTCTCTTTATCTCAAGTTCGCGGAGAAAACCATCTCCCGAAATGAGCAATACCTGTCTTAGAATGTGTCTGGATGTCTGATGGGACCTAGCTCATAAATGAACTCCAAATCCAAACTTCTTAGACTGTATTGTCAACTGAACTTAATCAGTATCCCGCGCCATGCCTCCCTCAGTATCCGCCTGGACCACCTGTCCAAAATACTGCCCCTCGTCAGAGGGAAAACTATAACTCTGACAGCCACTCTGCCATCCAGGTCACCTTGGAAGCCTGGAATGATAACTGTCTCCCGAAAGAGAAAGCTGCTATCATATCCCTAGAACATCAACTTATGTTCTAAAACTGCTTCCGACTGTTTCTCCAGGATTGGATCAATATCAACTCATTGCACCTACTGCAAGAACAACATCTGGTGTGGTACTTGACATCTCATGATTGACTCAATTGCCTAAGCAAGTGATCTGTCAATCATGCGTATCCCTCTCCCATTTAGTCTGTAAGACACCTTTAGAGAGGGTGACTCCATTACCTGCAGGTATACTACCGTTCCAGGAGTCGTCCATTCTAAATACTCATAGAATGCTGTCAAGGTACCCATATTGGGAAACCATCCAAATCTTGATCTAAAACCATAGATCTAGTAACCAGAATGTATGATATAAGATCTAATTCCTATGTGGAGAAACTACTGTGTGACAACCAAAGTATAACCGATCGTAGTATAGGAATATCACTTCCTACTCTGTGTACGTCATCAAATACCAGGACATCATACGCTACTACCTTCTTAACAGATCCATCCCCTATTCTGATGAAGTCAAACATATGACTGTCACATCAGAAATAGATGATCTATCTCCGCTATATCAACTTTAGTCTATAAATAGACATAAGCCACTTGTCCACCATGCTTCCACTGCTCCCACTGACTACGACAACCCTCTGGCAGAGTCATATAGACGTACATTTCTAAAGCTAGTTCAGAACGACGCTATACTCATCCTCCTGCTGGGTCTCACAGTCTGGAACAACAACAATGGCAAGTCTGGGCAAACAAGAACCTCCTTGCCATCGTCCTTGAGTATACCGAAGTACCTCTCGAGTGCCTGAGGTTACCTACCATATCTGCGGAGTGGCCAATGGAATGTCAAATCAGATTGAATTTTTAGGTTCTTATCAAATCTTTAGTAATCGTTTGCGGTTCTGGAATCACTTCCAGTTCTACCATACTCCCACTACTGTTTTCTGAAAAATCCATTTCTTTTAAAAATGTGGCGAGTCAAGAACAATATCACTATTGATCTTCCAGATGGTAGAAAATCAACCCTCGTCATAGCCTGGGTCAACCTATAAACAGCCATTACAGAAACGTGCCTTGAGTTATCCGGAGTCTGGTTTTAAGCATAAGCCGGACAACTCCCCGTACCTTAACATCGTTAAGATATGAACTGTTCTATATCCAATACAGAAACAGAGGCACTGATTTAATTGAACCAGATTCAAATCATGCAGCTGTCTCCAGTGCATGTCAACTAAATGGAAAGAGGCCAATCAACGTTACTCATGTTAGGGATACTTCCAATTATGAGTAACCTGAAAGAGAAGCTAGTTCTAATCATTACTATCAACTGAATACCATTCACAAGTATTTACATCTTCGATCACCTTGAAGAATCCCGATACTTGCAATATCTGGTTCTCTACTTTATTCATATACCAATAACTTCTCAAAACTCAGACTCTGTGTTTCTACGGAACACCTGTCTAAGAACTAGAGAAGTCACAAGTAAACAAAATATAGTACGAGGACCAACCCCTCTGTCCTAATAGACACTAGACAATATACAATACTCTGTATAAATCCCTTGAGTCTAATAACTCATTCACTGTGTGTCGTATGTTGAAAACTGTACTTATGGTTAAGAAGAATTACACCGCTGTTTAATACTCCTTACCTAACCATCCATTGATATAGGTAAATGTCATAGACATAATTTCAAAAATGTATATCTCACTCTATAAAAATAAACGTACAGATACATCAATTTAAAATTGGTGCATAACAGCGGATATTCAAAACCAAATATTTGCCGTCCGGCAAACAACCTAGGTGACTTCCTCAAAAATCACCAATTACAACGAATTCCGATATAATGAGGATGATCACCTAATTCCCAATAACTTACTCCCACTCATCATCTGTAAAACCATGCAGATGTGAGATTCATACTTGGTAAATACATACCCTGGAGCAAGTGTCTAATTGGGAAATCAGTTTTCTTTTAACAGTATACAGTGAAACTGAAACATTAAAATGTTTCGATGGGGTATCCCGGTATTCCTAGTAATGCCTCTTCCATTATCCATATTCACAACTGTAACCGTGTAATTCTTTGCCACTTCTCCAAATCCCTTTATATGTCTTTATTCATTACCTTCTGTACACCCCTTTAGGCCAAATGGTTTTCTTCCTTCCCTACCGTTCGACACCAGCCTATGGTTTGGAAGAAGACTATCCAATAAGCATAAAGGGTGTACTGTCCTAATCCTAGGAGCACTCGCAATGCGAGAGAAGGTGAAGATAAAAGACAACCGAATGAACCTTATTCCTATTTCTCCTGAACCAAGATCCATCCCCGAACTGGAACAAGTTCCTTTCGAGTTCGTATATAACCATACGATGGATTATCCAATAAACTTAGGATCTTCGTAGTGATACGGAGTGTCCTGGAGAAATACAAAGGTGATTTAAGATTGGCGAAGAAATACTTGGTTTGGTCGTGAATAGAAGTCGCAATTTACTTTGCCCTCTTACTAATCCCTTGCTTTGTCTTAACTTAATACCTTCTGTACACCGTTTAGGCTAATTGGCTTTCTTCATTCCCCACCGTTCGGCACCAGCCTAAGGTTTGGAAGAAGACTATCCAATTTGCGTAATAGGTGTACTATCTCCTAAACCAAGGAGTACTCCCAACCTGAGAGAAGGTAAAAAGGAAAAGACAACTGAATAGTCTTATTCGTTTTCTCCATAACCAGAAACCATCCTCGAATTCCTTCGAGTTCGTATATAACCATACGATGGTTTTGTCCAATGGAAGTGGACGTTCGTAGTAATACGAGGTGTCCTGGAGAAAAGGGTAGAAGTAGGAGTGGCAAAGAGGTTTGCAACTCTGACAATCCAAAAGCCAGTGTTAAGAAGGTTCGGTCAATTTGGTCACTGAGTCATAGTCTAGGGTCGGGTCAATGGTCGCTGCCAAAGAGAAGAGAAAAGAAACACTCGGCGTGCTCTCTAACCTAGATCAGAATGGTTATCACTTTATCTAATATGGAAACCTCCCACTGTAACGTCAAATTCTTCCCCAAACCTGAAAGAAGAATTAGCCGGGATCACCCGAGGAGTAAACCAACTCATCAGTGGGAATCGGGATCCAACTATCATCGCATGATAACATGACGGAATCCGCTCACGCTATCACACTCCAGAAGGTATGCGCATATCTGGCAAGTTTCAGTTCTTTTGAAACTCCCGATGTGTATTTTTGCCCCATGCTCTTATGACCTTGGCGTGAGGTCAAAATATCATAAGTCACATGTCAAGTTCTACCCGTCATTGTCCAGGTTAATTTGAACCCACCCGTACATACCCTTAACGTAGGCCAAAATAGCAGTACGACTGTCCCAAACCAATTCATCTATCTATGCAACAGATAAATACCCGGCAGCTACCAAACACTATGCCTTGGCGTGAGGTCAAAATACATGGCTTGAATACTACCGAATATTTAACTGAAATGACGGAGGGCTACGAATGGTTTCTGGCGAAAACCTTTAACGTAATGAACTTGATATCGTCGAAGGAACGGATAGCTTTGTAAAAATATAGTGACGAAAACCTTTGCTAAGGAGGTCACTCCCGGTGAAGGGATCTTGGCTCTTTCCCCGTAGAATGAGGTGCAGGATATTCCAACTGAATACCACGATGCGAAGCAAAAGTAATCGGCTATAATGAAGTTATTGCCCTGACGCAAACTTTTGTCCAAGGGGTCACTCCCGGTGAAGGGATCTCGGCCCTTGCCTCGTCGACTGAGGAGCAGGATATTCCAACTGAATACCACGATGCAAAGCATAAGAGAACTCCCTTGCAATAACAGCTTTTTGAAAAAGTGTTCCAACAACATCAAATAGGTTTGTTTATCTTGCATTGATCTAAATCAACGCAGTCCCATCAATTGATCACACCACAAAAAAAACGAAAATAATGATGTACGTATATGCCATCCGCATTCGCCACTGGGTCCCGTCATCACCCGTTAGGTTACTTAACTAACGACAGAGCGGGGACTGGACTAGCGCGGATGCAAAACATATACAACATCTACTAGTATATATATAATATATAATTTTCGCTCAAGGCGTGATAAAATGCAACATCACAGAATAATACAGATATCTGGGATCCTCGGGTTTCACAGAGCCGCTGCTGAAACCCGACGTTCCCCTTGGTCGTGTGGATAGCCTGTGCAATGAAAATCCTAGACCCCTACGGGCGCGACATGTTACCCGCCAAAACCTGAAGCGAGGCAGCCCCCTTCAGCAACGTGAATGGACCACCCAGCACTTCACGGAATCCGGTAACTTGGGCACCCCTCCTTGGTCAACCTGTACCCCCTACGAGTGCGACGAATAGCCCGCCAATTCTAGAGTAAAGCCCCCTCCGTCTCAACGCCATGAGATGCGGGCTTGTTGCCCTCTAGAACCCGGCTATCTGTGCACCCCTCTGCGGGGTAATCCTAGTACAGAAAGTAAAAATATACATACAACGGGTACATCGACCTCGACCTGGTCGTGCCCCAAAAGAATAATACAAACAGGCAGTGACGACAGTCCACATGTCGGACGCTCGCCCCGCAATATCAAATGTACATAATACAACAAAACTGTACTAATACTGCAACCAGGCTATCCCCACGACCGATCCGCAACAACACAGCACAATCACAGAACATCAACGTGAATGTCACGTTCGCAAATTCGTCTAACCGGGCTATAGCAGTTAGACAGGATTTACCGATCAAGTGACATTCACGGTCGCAGATATAATGTAAATATTATGAACTAATGTGTTTAAACTTTTCGATCGATCAAATTTATCGAAGTGGGCCCCAAGCATTACTGTAGCACTTAAAGAGAGTCTAGGCCCACAAAGAATATTCCAAAAACCCCATTTTCAACCCAGGAGCTCACTGCAAAAATTTGGTCCAATGAATAGTAAAAATGGCCGCGGAACCGCCGCAAATACGTGGGTTTGGCCGCGGTTTCGCGGTGGAATAGTGAGATCACGCTACCAAATTTTCATAGAATGCTTAGAATTCCCTGCACATGTCACTGCAATGTACTGAAAAATTTTTGGAGCCAAAAAAATTTCGACAGAAAACTGTGCAAATGAAAATGGGTTTTCAGAAAATCCGTTCGATCGAACAAGTAAACACACTAGAACAAGCTAGGTAAGGTTAATGGCGTGGCTCTGATACCAATGTAAGTCCACGGGGGAGCCCCGGCCGTCGATCCGACGCCGGAAACGCGGAAACAAAAACTTTGCAAACTAGCAAACCGGCAACACCGCGCACTTTTCACCCGGATCGGGCCATTAACCTAGCAACTAGCAAACTAGAAAAGAGTATTGAAGCTATACCAAGCGATCCGTGTCCTTCGGTCTTTGTCTCCACTCCGATCTCCCGCGGAATATCTGTCCGTCACGTCCTTGTCGGAAAGGGCACCACGTAGCCGGAATCTTTTACGGGCTCCCACCTCTGGACCGAGGCAACTCGGGCGCGAAGTAGGCTAGCCGACGCGTCCAAGGTTTGCTGCAGACTAGTGTAGAAGCTTGTCTCTTTTTGGGGTTATGAGGTTGCCATGGTGAAATGGAGGTGAAGAAATCAACTATGGAAATGAGCTTAGGAATTTTTGTAGCATCTAAGATAAGATGAAACATTTTCCCTCATACAAAAATGAAGCTCTCCGCTCTCCCTCAATATGGCCGGCCCCTTTTGGAAATATTGTGGAGAATACAATCAAGAAGGGAGGTGAGTGTAGGATAGCTCAAAGGTGACCATAACCAAAAGCAATGATAACAATATCATATCAACCTTCATCTCATTTCTAATCACAAATAAAGCAAAGAATGGATGGAAAAAGAATCTCATCATGATGCCACATAATGCAAGAAAACCCCTCCACAAAATTTTATTTGCACACTTGCAAATAACCCCCTCCATCGGAAAGTCCGGCCGTGAAGGAACAAAAGAAAACCGGCCGGAACGGAATGCAAACTGGCAACTTCAGAAAACTGATCCCGTAATAAATTACAGGAAAACCCCACTACTGCACATACATGCCCGCATTTGTATTCCCACCGAACACAAATGCAAAGAGACAATATCTACACTATCTAATACTAGGATCCGGCTTAAGCCAAAGCCGGCTAGTAAAAACCGTCCGATCACGATCCGTGCAATACCGCACGTATCTGATCGAACACTGCCATATCTCCATACGGCCTCTACAGCGTTTCGCCCGAAACTTGAGTAACTGTGTGTGTGGTGGACTCTAAAGACTCTTCAATACTATGGCTGTGGATTTAACCACTAGCACGTCAGAGGTATTAGCCATACGTGACGGGTTACCAACTATTGACCAAAAGGGACATCGATGAGCGAACTCATCCTGACACCATACTGAGCCTGTCAGTGACAATATCCGTACAGTCCGGTCCGTTCGTCTATGAGTATCGCATGGCGGGCCTAGGGGGTTGGTAAAAGTCAGACCCCCAAAAGCGGTACAAGTCGTGTCGGAGTGTAGCCCAGAACACCCTCAGATACTACTGGAATACCTACCAGTAAATCTCCTGCCTCGGCCGAGGGCTTTGTGTAATGGCTCTCCTAGACACAGCGCGACCTCACCCCCAATACCGGGAGAGACGAACCCCTGCAGATCCGCTCACTGCCTCCATGTGGCTCGGGACTGTACCCAACTAAAACCTGTTTGCACGACTCCTTTGAGCCGTGGTAGGGTAGTAATCAAAGTACAGTGGGAATTCACACGAGACAAATGACGATCTCAGGTCGATGAACTAACCTGTACACATGTCACCATGGAACTGCTATCTGACGTCTGGTATAATCCCAACTAGCAGGTTCCCGGCGAGTCCTGTCCGGTGTACTCATAACCCAATGAGCACCTGTATACATCTTAGGTGAACCAACTGACACCAGTGGCTTGTGAGACCGGCCACCGCCCCTCGTCGGGGTCTCGACTGTATACACTAGTCTACTCTGGAGAATCGATGCCCTGTCTCGAAACTCCCACAACTAGGGACCTTTTAAGGATGTGCTTATAGACTCCAGCTCTCACTTATATGATCGCCCTCATACTGCTGGTAGTCAAGCAAGAATCCTAGGGGCTCTATCAACATGCAATAGCGACTCGTAAGGTCACCTAAAGCAGTACACGATGATAAAGGTAAACCAGATAGCATACTATCATCTTGAGTAAGACTGTCCTACTGGGATAGGTCCTCCCTCAATCATTGCAATCACGTGCCTGTGATCCAATAATTGACTCTGAGGGCACTATCTCCAACAAAAACTTCATCTCACTTTCATTAAAAACATGCACAAGCCCACAAGCTACACTTTGGACCAAGAAAGCAAGGATTTTGGACACTTGGGGCAACTCAAGAATTTTCTTGAGTTGCCAAATGAGGTAATTCTTATACCATTAGTGTAGTAATTCTATTGCTTTAGCACCTATGATAGTTTTGAAGTGATCAGGCGATGTTTAGTGAGGTTTAGAAATTCCAAGTTAGGGATTAGGGTTTGATTTGATTCCAAAAGCGTAATCGAGGTTAGTAGTGACCTTAAACCCCCTTTAGTGATATCATATTGGACTAAAACCTGAGATAGAACCCCAAACCTAGAAACCCCGATATCGGGAATTTGTGGAAATTGTGATGGTTTATTGAAATCTGCTAACACTAGGGGACTTGAAAAATTATTTTGCAAAGACTGGGATAAAAGCAGGCAACCTAGAAGCATTACCCAAAAACCGAGACCCCAACTTCCATCCTTGGCCGCATAAATAATCATTCTGGCCGCAAATTTCGTCCATACTAGGGACTTGTGGCTTCGTGTTTGTTTCATGGCTCCGGTATCTGTAATCTATACCCTCCACATATGCAAAATTGGCTAATTACACCTAGGGTAAAATCTGGGACTATTTTCTTGAGTTTCTGCTTTGTTTTGCGATTTCGTTTTAACTTGATTTTGGTATTTGATATTGTATTCCGTCGTGTGGCGTTTGAACGCCAACGACTAGGGTTATTGGTTGTGTTTTTCATGCGAGACTATAGGTTTTGACATATGAACGTTACGCGTGCCGATTTGGTTTTCGTGCGCGATTTCTATTTACAATATCATGCGATACACATGTAGGTACCCTCAAGTGGGCTTAGAGCAACAAGGATGGGCATGGCGACATCGACTCCAGCAAGCGAGGATCAGGTGAGTAGATATATATCTACGGGGGAAGTCGGGTGGATGGCATATAGCGCCCCCGCAGTTCGAAGTATAGTATGCTATATATATGTTATATATATGATATTGTTATGTGAAAAATGGATATTCATGATAGGTTATAAGGTTCATGGTATAGTGTAGTGTAATTAGAAGTAACTTAGTTTAGCTTCTTAGTCGCAAAACCCTAGATTAGGGATTACACCCACACGCACACACACACACTTGCATTCCTTTTATTACCCATGCGTATATGGGGATATGTATGTGTACACACACATACACACATGGGTATGGGACTATGTATATGTATATATATGTATATATATATATATATATACATATACATGGTTTATGAGGATAGTACATGATATTGGGAGATGAGTCGATGAGTTTGGGCTGGATGCCATGAGATCGGTGATGTGACGTGGTTCGTATTATGAGATACGACACGATGTTTAGCGGGTCCTTTAGGTATGGTGTTTTCATACACACGTATGTATATTGTAGATGGTATCAGATTGTACTAGACGTAGATCAGTACCCCCAGATCATGATATATGATGAAAAGGATACCGGACGAATAAAGAGATAAATGTGATATTGTCCCGTACCCAGATTTGGGATGCCATACGATGGATTTAACAAACGAGCTATATTGATGATAGATCCGCACTCTTGACTCGAGGATGTCATATTATATAGGGCATCGTATGTGATACTATTGAGGTGGGATCACCGACTATTATATATATATATATGTGTGTGTGTGTGTGTGTGTGTATCGACTCAGATTTAGGTGGTTTCCTTACCTTTTGATTAGACTGTTAGTTTAGACCTATAGTTTACTGTATAACTTATATTATTTATTGCATATTCATTATTATTGTGTTTATTATTCAGTTCCCGCATATTCTTGCTGCTCGCATCGCATTGCATGCTTATATTGTATTTTCATATGCTATTAATGAAATCATGCTGTCAGGACACCAGCACCATTACCGATGATGCGTATGTTCCACATACACCTGCTTGCCGGCTCACACACATCATCATCGGTAATTGCCATGTCACGTACACTTTATAGAATATTATTCCATTGACATAGCTGGTTAGCTGATAGTTTCGACCTGGTATTAGCGTACTTGATTTTATATGCTAGTTTAGACATTGCATTTATTACTTGCTATTTCATGCATATTATTGTTCGTTGTCATGCATTATTATTTAGGGCCAGTCCGGATTTGCCGGAGCCCAATACATTTAAATTCATTGTCTTTTATTCTCGAGATTTGGGTTTTCCATGAGATTTATGTATTTGGAGAAGCCGCAAGATTTTATAAAACTGATAATCATTTTAAAATGTAAGTTGCGGTTTTCTCATGACATACTTTGAGATTGTCCACCATGAGTTTTCTCGGCTCTTGAGCTGTTAGTAATATGTATGCCCTAGAGGCCATTACTGTATATACGATGTATATTGTAGTGGATACTTGGACATATAAAGGGAGGACTTTCTTGCTCAACATGATAGTATGCTATCTGGTTGCTATTTATCTTAACATGTAGTCTGATTGTCTCTATGTTACATGTTGATAAAGCCCTTAGGATGAGTACTTGACAACCAGGACTATGATGCAGATCAAACTAGTGGGGATAGTGTAGTCGCTAAGTACATCCTTCAATTTTTCCTAGTCGTGGGAGTACCGAGACAGGGCATCGATACTCCAGAGTAAACTAGCGTATGCGCTTCTTGACCCATATGATGGGCGATGGATGATCCCATATCCATTGGTGTTTGACATCAGAGAAGGTATACGGGTGCTCAGTGGAGACTGGGTATACTGTACGGACTCGCTGAGAACTCCCAGATGGTATTATACCTCACGTCAGATGGCAGTTCTCTGGTGACACTGGTACAGGTTAGTCTGTAGACCCGAGATCGTCATAGAGTCTTGTGTGATTCCCACTTTGCTTTGATTTCCATCATACCACGTCCAAGAGGGCGTGCAAAACGGTGGCTTTTGGGTACAGTCCCGAATCACATGGAGGAAATGACCGATAGGAGGGGTTTCGTCTCTCCCGGTATAGGGTGTTGATGTTGCGCTGTGTTCGATTGGCTATAACTAGAAATCCCTGGCCTGGGTTGCTGAGATTTACTGGTAAGTGTTATCAGCAGTTTCTCAAACTGTTATGGACCTCATATTGACACGACTTATCAACCTACTGGGTCTGACGTTTACCACCCTTAGGAGAGATATGCGACATATCAGACGAAGAGACCGGACTGTACGGGAGTGTTACTGGTTGGATTCACAGGAGAATGTACAGGCTTGCTTGTTGATCTTCTGATTGCTCAATACCTGGGTGGCTGTTACGTTTAGCTGGCCACTTGCAGCTTGTGGGTGTTTGATATGATCATCACCTACTGCCGGCGTATTGACAATTCTTTAGAGTCCTACACAGAGGTTTCCTGGCTCTGGCAAAACGGAGTAGGAGCACATATGTGATATGTGCGGGACCGAGAATAATACAATATGACATACCGTATTCTATTCTCGCGATATATATCGGCCGGGTATATGTGATATAGCCGAGTCATCGGATCAAGTGTTGATTCGATGAATTGGTACATGTTATATTAGTCGGTTATATGCGATATAGCCGGATTGTCGGATCAAGTGTTGATTCGATAATTTAATGTATAATTATATATGAGATATATTACATTACATTAACTAATATTAGCTCGCTTTATTGATTTATTTTCTCACCGGATAATACATTGATATATATGCGATATATGTTAATTGTATTATTTTCTTTTGTTACAAAAATATATTATATATGTGATATATAATATTGTAACAAGTTATGATTACAAATGCAACATGATTTGTGGAGATTAAACATAGTTAGGGTTTGATTTGGGTTAGCTTTTTCATGAAGCTTTTAGAAGCTTTATTTTGTTTTAAGCTTAGATATTTTGTGAAGATATTTTGTCTAGATATTTCTTAACCCAACCCAAACCCTTTACCCTAGTTAAATCTCTACAAGGGTTAAACCTTCATTCTTAACCCATGGTTAATTTGTAACCATTACAATTAATTCATTATTCACAAATAGATTTCTTCTTCTTCTTCCTCTTGAAAAGCTTTCTAGCTTTTGGGTTTGTGATGATTTTGAGTGAGATAAAAAAAACAAAAGAGAGCTAAATTCCTACTTCATCATCCTCATCTATTCTAGCCACTTAGATTAGGGTGTTTGCTTTGCTAATACTTGATTAGTGAAGCAAGAGCTTGGGTTTGAGATTCTTCAAGGTAGATCATCTTAGTAGTTGAAGATTGGAAGCAAGCTTGCATCTTTCTCTTCATGGAGCCTCTCAAGAGTCCGGGTACTTGACGATCGCAGCGAAGGGACCTCAACATGGAGCTTATGAAGCGAAGGAGCGGACTACAAAGGTTGTAATCCCTCTCTCTTAGATGTAAAGTTGTTTACATGTTATATTAACCCTATGTCTCTAGTTAAGATCTTGGTTAGGGTTAGTTTAGCACCCAATTTTTTTTAAAGTAGCATGATTGATGCTTGCCAAAACCTTCACAAGGTGCTATGCTAACCCTACAGTGGTATCAGAGCCAAGCTAGAGTATTAGGCGTCGTGTATATGAAGTTTAAAGTCCGATCGAACCCCGAGACATCGTTTTTGACCTCCTATCTGGAAATTTTCTAAAAAGTTGGTTTTTTCCGTATTAAAAATACTCAAAAAATTAAGCAAGGAATTCTAAGAATTACTGTGAAATACGAACTCCTAATTCCCTCAAGTCGCCGCGGAACCGTGGCAATACCATGCTTTGCGCGGCGGTTCCGCGGCCGTACATGGGTATTGGGGATAGATGTTTCTAGGTAATATCCATAGGTATTACTACATGCATCTGGGAATTTTTAATATTACTCAAGTGTTGAGTGTTCTGGAGATCTTAAGAATTCTTTGATTCGATCGGAAAGTTTAACATCGTTTAGTTTTTCCGGGTAATTTAGAACGTGTTAAAAAGTTCGAACGGATATCAATAACTCACTTTTTCCCCTGCCGGAAAATTTCCAAGTGTTGGATTTTTTCCTTAGTCAAAGAACATTCACAGTCGTGCGAGTAACGCTGTGGACCCTCTAGAAGAACTAAAACCTTAACTCGATTATGTGACCGTCTGAACCGCCTCTAAACCTTAGGGTTTGTGGCAGTACGACGTTGCTACATGTGAGGCGTTGGTTTGACCCTTCTACGGCTGGACCATTGGTACTGTGGCATGTGATAGATGCTTTTAAACTAATTTCAAGTGTTGAGAGCTATTTGGGAAATCTTGGGTGTTTGTTTATTCGATTGGAAAGTTTAACGTTGTCTATTTATCTGGAATGTGATACAATATTTGGAATCCACAAGGAGTTATGAGATAACTAATTTGAATGTTTTAAATCTAGCAGTTTTTAGTCTCATTTGATCGGTTGCCATGGGATTTTGATGTGATCAAAAGTCCGTCGCAATCACGTAGCGTACGCGGATACTCGCCGAGTAAACTTAATAGATAGCCACGCCCCATAGCCCCGACCAAGTGACTGTAGGAGAACCCCATAGCCAAAAGCATCCGTTCGGGTGCTCGCGGCAGCGGTGTTCCGCCTTAGTGCACTTCGTCGACGGCATCCGGGGGTGCAGCCGTCTACTAAAGTTTCCGACGAGCATTCGATCAGGATGTCAGGAATCTTGTTGAATTGCCCGACTTGATATTGAAAAGAGTTTTCGATATTGAGACTAAAATGCGGGGTTTATAATTGTCAGGCATGTGATGTCTAAGGAATTCATTTGGTTATGCATGAGATGTCTAAGAAGGTTGCCGATTCCAACTGTTGTAGTTTTACACTTTCTTTTCTGCGACCGTAAGTGTAATATGTGGTGTATCGCCGGTTTCGTTGCTATACATCAACGACAACTGGGATACACATATTTACTTACGTTGATGACATGTGATGTTATGTATTGCTGTGATATGTTATATTGGATCGTCGCGTTTTGAATAGCCAAGGGTTTTATGTGAGATGAGAGTTTTTCTTTTTCATTCATGTAAAGTGTTCATAACAGAATACTGCATTTTATACCGCCCATTCTTATGCTCGTGTGTTTATAGGTAGGTGCTTTTAATCCGTGTTTGTTACATATTTACAGAGTACAGGTTTCCAGTCCAAATATTGTAAATCAAGACAAAATCTCC
Organism: Agapanthus africanus; assembly: GCA_030015575.1. Lineage (NCBI taxonomy): Eukaryota > Viridiplantae > Streptophyta > Magnoliopsida > Asparagales > Amaryllidaceae > Agapanthus > Agapanthus africanus. The sequence goes on along the minus strand of JASDDO010000014.1, from coordinate 612,498,742 downwards.
ACAGTTACGTCAAAATACAGAACATCTGTCACAGCAGATAAAAGCCGGGTTCCGGTCATCCATATCCATCCAGTGCCTAGTACCGGTTCCAGAGACAAGACAGATGACAGCAGTCATTCGTGTCTGGGACAAGCACAGAGCACGAGGGGGGCTGCACAAGAATCAATGGGTGCGCGGAGCTCGAGGGAGAGAGAAGTCAAAAGTGAAAAAGATAATGCAATCTTTGACTAAGAAATCTGAAGATATTCTGGAAGATTTTGTGCAGTTTAAAGTTGGCAAACACGAGGAAATAACAAACCAGGAAACCCCACAAAAGACGACAGCCTAACACCACTAAAGGGCCGCGGATCCGCGGACAATAGGGGGTATTGGCCGCGGATCCGCGGCCATTATGTCTCCTTGCTGGGTCATTTTTCAGGGGTATATTGGTACATTCATTTACTGGCAGATTCTTGCCCGAGGTTCCCCATTCCTATCCTATAAATACCCCGGATCTGAGCAAAGCCAAGGGAGCACTTCTTTAGCCTCTTTTTTGTTAGTTTTTCTTCTTCTTTCTTCTTCTTCTTCATTCTTCCTCCATGAAAATTGTAGTGAGAGCTTTTGAGTGGATGTTAATGAAGATGAGGGTTTTTGTATCTTTCTTGTTGGTTTAGCTCCCCCTTGAGATTCTTGCTTCCTCTTGATCTTTCAACCTCTTCATTGAGCTTGAAAGGTTAAGGGTTAGTTATTGATCTCAAGGGTCGTATTTTCTCACGGGACTAGTTCTTCACTTCACATGCGTTCTTTACCCTTCTCTTGATCTTGCAACCTCTTCATTAAGCTTGCAAGTTTAAGGGTTGGCTATTGATCCCATGCTTGTCTTGAGTTCTAGTTTCTTGTTCTTTTTATTGTTTATTTATTACTTGCATTTTTCATTCTTGCTTTACATACTTGCAATTTAATTCCATGCACTTTAATTACTTGTAATCTTTTCTTTTCTTTGTTCTTTTCTTTTGCTCTTTGTTGTTCATTTTGTGAATGTTGTAATTATCATCGTTGTTAAGAATTAATACGGTATTGTAAGTTAACACTTCTTTCCTCATTTCCTTTTCCCGTTATTTTCCATTTGAACTCCGCCCAAACGTTACGCAAGCGCTCCGTTAGGCACCCTACCCTGACAAGGTAACGGTGATTCCTAACCGCGACCGGTTGCGTTCGGTTTGGCCGGAGGCGAAAGCAAGAGACAAGAACGGAAGGACAAGGGTAAATAAGCCGAATTGAATACCGCGCTTAAATCCCCTAATCCACGTTGTTGCCGATTGCTCTAGCTTCAATTGGTCAAGACTCGGCTCAAAGGTTTTGAGTACGGATTTCTTTAGCTTATAATTTCATATCTTTTCTTAACAACTTTATACTTGCAAATAATACACATAGGTTAGACTCAAACAAACATATACTCATTCTTTATTGACTTGTCTAAGACAAGAAGGTAAAATACCACCATCTTCCTGTGGACCGACCCGTGCTCAACCGGCTAGCTGCAAAGCGACACCGTCCTGATCGCGGTAAACTTTAGAACTTTGAACAAGCGACACGCCAAAAGCGTGCGATCAAATGGCGCCGTTGCCGGGGAGACAGTAACGCATTTTCTTTCTTGTTATTCGGGTTATTATTCTTTTTGTATATATTTATAAATATTAAAAAAAAAATCTTTTTGTTTTTTTTGATAATTTTTGTGGGCAAGTGTGCAGAATTTTGCGTATTTGCAAACTGCGATTGTGAGGAGCAAAGTGTGCATTCAAGGCAAAGGTGATTACGAAGTACAGTGCCAAAGATCCGGGTAGTTTGACCCGCGCAAGCGAACCTTTCAAGCTTACCGGATTTGATTCAACGGGGGTTTCCTAACCCAAAACTTAACGGTACGTATTTTACTAACACCTTCTTCTCAAATCCGACGCATCCAATATACTATTCTTTGCAGGATTCTTTGCAAGTTCGCTAGCAAACGCTAAAAATTGACTAACCCGTATTTGTTGCAGTGCCGCGCTTAAACTAAAAAACGATTGTTTGATTCTTTATAGAATTTTTATTGAATTGTGCATTGCATCAATTAATACGGACTTAAGAGCAAGCGAACCCCACAACATACGGTAAAGGATTTCATCACCTTTTCCGTGGCCCACAAATCACAAACTTGAGCATAACGTTTACCCGCACAAAAATTTAAAAGAAACTAGACTTTAAGCCTTAAGGACTTCGCGCTCACTAGGAGAAGTTAACTGTGTTTAGAACCTTGCTTAACGGTATATTGTTTACGGGGTGTCTAGGAAAGTGTTAAACGGCGAAACCGCCAAAAGAGAAAGGGTTATTTAATTAAGGAACTTCGCGAAAGCGTTGGAAAACCTCCCCTTATCTCTGCACTTACCTGGCCTCGTGATCAGTGTATCTTGAGCCTGTTTCTCGACACAGTTTTACTTCGACAATCAAGTTCAGGAGCAGGTCTAGTTGACCTAGGTTAACCTTAGAACGATTAGGTGTGTGGTATTTTTTTTTGTGTCGTGATTGTTTTTGTCCATATTCTTTTTGTGTGTATACTTCATTCTTTTGTTAATATATAACTAAAAAAAAAAGTTATCACATTCTTTATCCCCTCCTTTTCTCTACCTTTCTTTCCTTCTCTCTTCATAATCATGGGTACTCCACCTCGCAAAACTCTTGCCGAACTTTGGTACCCACAACCAGACATTGCTTCTTACGGTTCTTGCTTTGGCCGAACTTCGAACGATCCATCCATGCCAAAAATTTCATTGAGAGATTGGATAGACGCATCTAGGACAAACAACTGGACCCCGCAATCCACTTCGTATCAACCGTTTCAAACATTCATTCCTTCTTGTGTTGATACCCCTTTTGAAAATCCAGTTGTAACCCCGAGACCAATGTCCATTGCTGAACATATTGCACAATCTCGTAGCCGATCTTTCACTCCTTTCACCACTACAAATTCTTGGGACCAACAACTCCATTCACCTTCTTATCCCAATGTTGATCCCACTCCTGTCCAGCCATTCAATTCCTACCAATCCTACCCTACTTTTGCACCTTCCATAGACATTACTTCAGAACAGCCGTTTGGGAGTTTCCAGTATCCAAATAACTTTGAATCATTTACTGAAACCCCTTCACAACCCATGTCTAGTCTGGAACAGTCGTTGGAAGACTTTAGGGTAGCGTCAAGCCAACAAATGATGGATTTGAATGCGTCCATGGCCGCCCTCATACAACCTAGTGATCCAGTAGCTAGTTTTCAACTAGCTCCAAATTTTTCAATGTATGATGCGGCGGCAGGACAGGCTGTGAATTTGAGTGGAGAGAGTGAGCTATACCCCCTTCCGAATCAAGCCTACCCGGTTCAAATTGAATCCCACAACTCCTGTGTTGAAAGTCTATCAAGTGTCCCAAATGAATTATCAGTTGAAGATAGAATGTTTAATGAGTTGTGCGACTTTGTAGTGTTTGATTTGCCCGATTGTGAAGGGACCTTGCCAAGTGAAACCACACCCAATCCTTTTGACCTCTACACCTCCATCTTAGAACCTGAATTGATTAATATCCATGCTTTGGTTGAGGTGTCAGAGAATTTTGATTTTCACTTGATTAAGGATATTGACGCTGGGAATATTTTGGATGATGAACCCGTAAATTTGGCTGAGTTTGTCTCTTCAAATCATCATCCCGAGTCATTAAATGTTTTTCCCGAACCCCATATGCGTCTGGACTTTGATGAAATATGCATGGATGAGCTTAACTTTGAGGAGAATTTTGAGGATATTTTTGAGGATGAAACAGTTCTAGATGATGAGTCGGATTTTCCAATTCATCCTGTTCCTTTCACTGACTGTGTACACCCTCCAGAACCCTTAACCGATACCCTTCCTCAACCACTTTCCTCCATCATTTCCATCGTTCCAACCTTGCAAGAACCCGTATCATTTTCACTTCCTGTGTCTGGTTTACCAAGTTCGGTGTACCCATGGTTTCTCACGAATCTTGAGAGATTTGACCCCATTTCTCGACGGGTTAATAGATTAGCACAATCGCTGTTTACACATCACTCATCACAAATTGTGCTAATCTATTTACTCCATTTGCACCCTTAAGTTCGTATTCCACTTCTTTTTCCCTTCCGCCATTCTTCTTCCTCTCATATACCGAGACCGTATCCCTCTTCTCTTCGCATACGGTCTCACGTATTGTCCATCTCTTTTCTCTACACCTTCTTTCCCCAACCAGCATATTATAGAGATAAAATTTTTGAATGGTTGGTGTTAACTTTTGGCTTGTGTAAGGCCTTGTATAGTTTGATACTGTTTTCTTTCCCCCCTAATACTGAATTTCAACGCTTAACAGTGGAAACACTGTTTCACTTAAGTTTGGGGGGGACTCCTTTTTTGTATATATTTTTTGTTTTCCTTTCTTGTTTTGTATATAATTTGTTTCTAGGGAGTGCCGACAATTTTGACCCTCTTGGTATAGCCTGATAGTGAGGGCACTGTCAAGTTTAAGTTTGGGGGTGTGCTCGGTAAGCTCTCTTCCTTCGCATTCATTTGTATATTTTGCATTTGCATACTTTATTAAAAACCCACAAAAATCAAAAAATTTCCAAAAAATATAAAAACTTTGTCGTCAAGTTAGCTAATAGGGTAACTTAGATCTTTATTCCGAAAGTTTAGTTGATATGATAGAAATAACTAAATTCTAGGCTTAGGAATTGAAAACCCTAAAAATAACCCTCATTCTGTTTAAACTTGGTAAGTATACGTCCTTACAGTTTTTTTTGAGAACTAGGTAATCTTGAGTTCAGTTCTTGAGTTAAGTCAAGATAAAGGGAAAGTATTGAAGCTTTACCGGGGGATAAGTCTGAAAAATAGTTTCTTTTCTTGAGTTCAAATTTAGAAAGTATATACCTTACAAACTGCATATACACGCACCTTGAAACTTGGGATAGTAAAGGATACCTAGAAATACTCTTGCCTGAAAGCCTAGTATGAAAGAAAAAAACGGTATTTAAAGCTAAACACCAAAAGAGCATATTGAAAAATATATCCGGTCTTGAAAAAGGAAAAAAAAGTGAAAAGAAAAAGAAAAATAGAATAAAGTCAAGACCTGGAAACTGCTATTTACGCTTTAAAGTTCACACATTCAGTAATCGGTCGTTAGTGCCTCAAGAAGCATTAATAGTCGCATGAAAGGTGTGTGAGCAAATCCGTCCATCCTTAATGAAAAGAAGTAGTATTAGGTATTATGGCAAGGGTATTATAGCTTGAATTGAATTCTTAAGTGTAGGGGTGCAAATATACACACACGTAGGGGTATACAATCGATGTTTGGATAAAAGATAGAAATAAAGAATAAGACTTGTGTTTTCTGTAAAGTTGATAAAAATCCCTGATTTGAGGCCTCACTTTAGAAGGAAAACTCAGGAGAACCAACATCTTTCTAAACTTTTTTGGCACGTATATGATCTAAGGCTAAATAGATAGGAGGAGTGAAGTATTAGGGTTGGATATTTCTAACTTAGGATGATAGAATTTCTAACATAAATACTGAACTGTAGGAATAGAATCTATGTTAACTTATGAAACTAGCTAGATGGGATTTTGTAGGTAGTATCCGCTGAAAACCCTCAGGAGACAACACTCCTCCTACTAGGGACACTTAGAGGTTTAACGGCTTGTTGCATGTGCTCAGTGCAATCGCGTTCCCTGCGAAAGTGCGGTTAGGATTTTATTTTTGTGAATAATTGGTTTTGCTCGGGACGAGCAAAAGTTAAGTTTGGGGGTATTTGTTCATAACAGAATACTGCATTTTATACCGCCCATTCTTATGCTCGTGTGTTTATAGGTAGGTGCTTTTAATCCGTGTTTGTTACATATTTACAGAGTACAGGTTTCCAGTCCAAATATTGTAAATCAAGACAAAATCTCCACAGTTACGTTAAAATACAGAACATCTGTCACAGCAGATAAAAGCCGGGTTCCGGTCATCCATATCCGTCCAGTGCCGAGTACCGGTTCCAGAGACAAGACAGATGACAGCAGTCATTCGTGTTTGGGACAAGCACAGAGCACGAGGGGGGCTGCACAAGAATCAATGGGTGTGCGGAGCTCGAGGGAGAGAGAAGTCAAAAGTGAAAAAGATAATGCAATCTTTGACTAAGAAATCTGAAGATATTCTGGAAGATTTTGTGCAGTTTAAAGTTGGCAAACACGAGGAAACAACAAACCAGGAAACCCCACAAAAGACGACAGCCTAACACCACTAAAGGGCCGCGGATCCACGGCCAATAGGGGGTATTGGCCGCGGATCCGCGGCCATTATGTCTCCTTGCTGGGTCATTTTTCAGGGGTATATTGGTACATTCATTTACTGGCAGATTCTTGCCCGAGGTTCCCCATTCCTATCCTATAAATACCCCGGATCTGAGCAAAGCCAAGGGAGCACTTCTTTAGCCTCTTTTTTGTTAGTTTTTCTTCTTCTTTCTTCTTCTTCTTCAGTCTTCCTCCATGAAAATTGTAGTGAGAGCTTTTGAGTGGATGTTAATGAAGATGAGGGTTTTTGTATCTTTCTTGTTGGTTTAGCTCCCCCTTGAGATTCTTGCTTCCTCTTGATCTTTCAACCTCTTCATTGAGCTTGAAAGGTTAAGGGTTAGTTATTGATCTCAAAGGTCGTATTTTCTCACGGGACTAGTTCTTCACTTCACATGCGTTCTTTACCCTTCTCTTGATCTTGCAACCTCTTCATTGAGCTTGCAAGTTTAAGGGTTGGCTATTGATCCCATGCTTATCTTGAGTTCTAGTTTCTTGTTCTTTTTATTGTTTATTTATTACTTGCATTTTTCATTCTTGCTTTACATACTTGCAATTTAATTCCATGCACTTTAATTACTTGTAATCTTTTCTTTTCTTTGTTCTTTTCTTTTGCTCTTTGTTGTTCATTTTGTGAATGTTGTAATTATCGTCGTTGTTAAGAATTAATACGGTATTGTAAGTTAACACTTCTTTCCTCATTTTCTTTTCCCGTTATTTTCCATTTGAACTCTGCCCAAACGTTACGCAAGCGCTCCGTTAGGCACCCTACCCTGACAAGGTAACGGTGATTCCTAACCGCGACCGGTTGCGTTCGGTTTGGCCGGAGGAGAAAGCAAGAGACAAGAACGGAAGGACAAGGGTAAATAAGCCGAATTCCATGAATACCGCGCTTAAATCCCCTAATCCACGTTGTTGCCGATTGCTCTAGCTTCAATTGGTCAAGACTCGGCTCAAAGGTTTTGAGTACGGATTTCTTTAGCTTATAATTTCGTATCTTTTCTTAACAACTTTATACTTGCAAATAATACACATAGGTTAGACTCAAACAAACATATACTCATTCTTTATTGACTCGTCTAAGACAAGAAGGTAAAATACCACCATCTCCCTGTGGACCGACCCGTGCTCAACCGGCTAGCTGCAAAGCGACACCGTCCTGATCGCGGTAAACTTTAGAACTTTGAACAAGCGACACGCCAAAAGCGTGCGATCATAAAGATCATTGTATGTAATATTCTTTTATTGGTGCACTTCCGGTTTGAGGATGATGTCACCATTGTATATTATTTACTTTTCCGCATTAGGATAGACCCAAGGCGGGGAGCACAAGTAACCGGGTTCTAGGGTCCAGTGGGAGACCATCTCGAGGAGTCGAGACCGGGTCTCCTAACTCTAGAATTGATAGGGTTGCTTGCCGCTCTCGTAGGGGGTCTAGGGATGTGGGTTTGGCTATTCATCACGACCGTGGAATCCGTGTTTTATACTGGCTTAACTTAAAACACGGAATTTCTAGAATATCCAATATTTCATATGTGTTTCTTCTGCTGCAATGTTCTGTGATGAGATCATATTACTGCCTGAGATGAATGTTTATGTTATATATATGAGATATATATTATATATTGTTGATTTCGTTTCATATCTGATGCTTGTGAAGCATATTAAAATGGGACATCATTAATGAGATTAATAAAACTAAAAGAAACCTAAAGATGTTGTAGAAAATTTTTAAAAAAAACTGGTAGCTCTAGTTCTTGCTTTGCATAGCGGTATTCCTTGTAGAATATCCAGCACCTTATTCGATAAGGAAAGAGCCGAGATCCCTTCACCAGGAGTGACCTCTTTAGCGAAACTAGCAGATGATACAAACTCGGTTTGTCTTTTGATTGCTTTTATAGTTTTTTGCTTTGCATAGTGGTATTTGTGAAATATCCTGCACCTTATTCGATAAGGAAAGAGCCGAGATCCCTTCACCGGGAGTGACCTCTTTAGCAAAACTAATAAAAGCCTAAAAAACACTCCTTTTAAAAATTCACTCGATTCTACGACGATATCAAGTTCATTACGCAAAAGGTTTTCATAAAAACCTGTCGTAGCCCTCCGTCATTTCAGATAAGTACTACTTAGTATTCGTGCTGCGGTAGTTTGGCATTCGTCAAGGCGTAGTGTACGGTAGCTAACTAGTGCTTATCTGCAGCATATGATGCGATTGGATTAGAGTATTCGTACGGCGTTATTTGACATTCGTCAAGGGTCGTACGGGTGGGTTTAATTCAATCAAGAAATGTACGGGTTGAACTTGACTAGCGGACTATGGGTTGTTTGGCATTCGTCAAGGTCATAGCACGTTAGGGATAAAATATTATCGGAAATTTCAAGCGTTGAAATTTGCAATGAGATTGCATACCTTCTATGAGATAGTTGGATCCCGATACCCGTTGCGAGTAAGAGTTACTCCTGGGAGAGTTTTACACATTACAATTAGCCGATCAAGTAAGTGTCTAGAAAGGTGTCAACGGGGTTAAGCCTCTGGGAAAACGAGCTTTACTTTAATTAAGTCCATGCGAAAGCGTGGGGAACCTCCCTCAAAGTACCGACACTAGCCTGGCTGAAAGATTGGCGAATTTGTAGGGTGTAATTAATCCCAGCTAGTCTTTCCTTTTAGGGTTTGAAGGAAGATTTGACTAAAACAGTGGAAGACATCCTGATTAGATATATTAATAACCAATCTAATCTTGCAAGAGCATACGCTGAGTGTTTTCTTCTCTCTCTCTCCAGATAGCGACCATGTCACGTCTTAATCAAGATAATAATATGGATGTATTGACCGAACCCGCTTGTTATACTGAGCCGGGGAACGTTGGTCCCGCTCCAACTTATAATTGTTATAAGACAGAGCAGGAAATAGGGGATTACCAGAATTCCCGTGCCGCCCAAACGAAGAAAGTACATGTTGATGCATCTTCTTCAGGTGTGTTCATTACCGAGAACTGTTTCTCAGTATCCTTTACGTCCTGGGTATGCGATACCGGATCAGGATCCCGCAAATATAATTTGTTACATGGGCTACAGATAGGTAGAGAACTGAGAACGGGTGATAAGTTTCAAGAGTTGGAAATGATGCAATTGTTGCAGCCAAGTCTGTTGGCAGTTATCACCCTGTATTACCAGAATACATTGATTTTGAATGAATGTTATTAGATATCGAACCTGATATACAATATCATATCAGTCTCTTTATTAATAAAGAAGGATATAATTTTGTATTGTTGGATAATGTTTTGAACATTTCCTATATCAAGAGTTGATCGGTTCAGGCACATTATCTAAAAGTATAGACGTTCTAAATCAAACCACAGTTCTTAACGTACAGAACACACACAAGAGGAAGAGTTCAGAAATGAACGAATCCTTCTTGAGGTATTGTAGACTAGGTCATATCGATGCAACCCGACTAGCTAAAGTTACATAAAGATGCATATTTAAATTAGTTTGGATTTACATCTTGTAAAAACTTGCCAGTCATGTCACAAAGATAAGATGACCACAACTCAGTTTATTGGAAACAGAGAAAGAGTTAGTGAACTCTTGGGATTGATACATGATGATGTATGTAAAGGTCCCCTGTCTATACATGCCAGGACCGGTTCTTTGTACTTCATTACATTCACTGATCATCTCTCAAGATCCGGACATATGTTCCTGTTGAAACACAAGTCTGAAGCTTTTGAGAAATTCAAGGAGGAGAATACTTGAGATAAATGAAGTAGAGAACATATGTCCGGATCTTGAGAGATAATCAATGAATATAAGTTAGAAGTAGAGAACCAAAAACGGGTATAAGTATTATGTCCTTTGATGAGATCAAGGAGGATAATACTTGAGCACGGAATTCCTGGACTATTCTAAAGGAGAATGAGATTCTCTCTTAGCATTACTCCTCCGTATACACCGTAGCACGTCGGTGTATCGGGGTGGAGCAATCGCACCCTATGTGATATGGTGTGCTCTATGATGAGTACTACTGAGTTGCCTATTTTCTTTTGAGGTTATGCACTTGAGAAGTTGCATACCTATTAAATAGGGTTCCAACCAAATCAGATGTCTACCACTCCATATGTGATACGGTATGGGAAGAGCCCATCTCTTAAAGATGTTAAGATTTGGGGTTGTCCGGCCTATGTCAAAAGTAAAATCCGGACAAGCTCGAGGCAAGGACAGTTCTGTAGAAGTTTGTTGGATATCCCAAGCATTAGTAAGGGAATATCTCTTACCAAACTGAGGAACAAAAGATGTTTTGTTTTCTCAGCATGCCACCTTTTGGGAAAGGGAATTTCTTGTGAAGAAATTAGTGGTCATAAGGTAGAACTGGAAGTAGTTCCAGCTAAAACAAACTGCAGCTGATGATTTGGTAGAACCGGAGGATTCAATAGTTTCCAACGAACCTCAGCCTCTCCGCCGATCTGGTAAGGTTCCTTATCCACCTGAGAGATACTTCGGTTTCTCTATGATAGTGGGAGCAAGGATTGCATCATGAGATGATGACCCAACTAGTTTCGAGCAGGCCATCAGGAGTGGGGACTCTGTGAGAATGGCTGGATGCTTAGCGATCTGAGATGGAATCCTCATACACCAACAAAGTATGGACTTTGGTTGTTTTATCTGAAGGGTTAAATCCCCATCAGGAGCAAGTAGATCTTGAGAAGATTACTTGGTGTACATGGAAAGGTTGAGACTTTCAAAGCTATGCTTAAGTCCATCCAGATCCTACTTGCCACTGCTACATACCATAACTATGATATCTGGCGGTTGGGTGTCATGATTCTTTTTCTAAATAGTTATTTGGAAGAGAGCGTCTATAAGTACACAGCCAGAGGGTTTCGTAGACAGTGGGAGCAGCGGAAACATGTGCAAGATGTTTTATGGGATAAATCAGGCATCGCGGAGTTGGAACGTCTGTTTTGATGTAGTAGTCAAAGAGTTTGACTTCATCAAAATGGTAGATGAACTGAGTATATACAAAAGGTAGTAGGGAGTATGGTGGTGATCCTCGTATAGTACGTGGATGACATACTCTTGATAGGGAAGGAGTTTCATATGCTACGCTCGGTCAATCTCCTCTTATCACAAAGATTCTCCATATAGGATCAAGATGATACCTCCTAAATCCTGGGTTATGGATCTACGAGATAGATCTATCTGGATGTTAGGATTCTCACTAGTTGTAGTGAGATGGAATCAATCGATCCTAGGGAGAATCACTGGAAAGGTTCCAGGGTGATAAGGACAACTGAATGTCAGTCGCAGGTATTGTTTTTACCCTCAGAGGAGGGACGATATGTTGAAAGAGTTCCAAGCTAGATACCGTGACTTACTAGACGATTAAAGGCAAGATACATCATTACCAAGAATGCTACTAAAGAGGCAGTCTGGATATATTTTAGTTCATGAAATGAACTTTGTTCCTGCCATTGTGTGACAATAGAGTTGTGGCTTATTCCTAGGAACCCCCGTCCCATCAGATCCAGACATATTCTTAGGCAGTATCGCTTGATCATGGAGATAGTTGATCTCCAGGGAGATCAAGGTTAGGAAAGTAGACACAGAGGACAACATCGCGGATCCATTCACAAAAGCCTATTTCCCAGTAGAGACTTTTATGGGATGGTTGAGTATGAGATACTTCAACCACAGCTGATTGTTGGGTATGCGATAGTACAACAGATGGCCCCAGTGCAAGTGGGAGATTGTTGGTGATATGTATGCCCTAGAGGCCATTACTGTACATACGATGTATATTGTAGTGGATGCTTGGACATATATAGGGAGGACTTTCTTGCTCAATATGATAGTATGCTATATGGTTGCTCTTTATCTTAACATGTACTCTAATTGTCTCTATGTTACATTTTGATAAAGCCCTTAGGATGAGTACTTGACTACCAGGACTATGATGCAGATCATACTAGCGGGGACAGTGTAGTCGCTAAGTACATCCTTCAAATGTTCCTAGTCGTGGGAGTACCGAGATAGGGCATCGATACTCCAGAGTAGACTAGCGTATGCGCTTCTTGACCCATATGATGGGCGATGGATGATCCCATATCCATTGGTGTTTGACATCAGAGAAGGTATACGGGTGCTCAGTAGAGACTGGGTACACTGGACGGACTCGCCGAGAACTCCCAGATGGTATTATACCTCACGTCAGATGGCAGTTCTCTGGTGACACTGGTACATGTTAGTTTGTAGACCCGAGATCGTCATAGAATCTTGTGTGATTCCTACTATGCTTTGATTTCCATCATACCACGTCCAAGAGGGCGTGCAAAACGGTGGCTTTTGGGTACAGTCCCGAATCACATGGAGGCAATGAGCGATAGGAGGGGTTTCGTCTCTCCCGGTATAGGGTGTTGATGTTGCGCTATGTTCGATTGGCTATAACTAGAAATCCCTGGCCAGGGTTGCTGAGATTTACTGGTAAGTGTTATCAGTAGTTTCTCGAACTGTTATGGACCTCATATCGACACGACTTATCAAGCTACTGGGGTCTGACGTTTACCACCCCTAGTCGAGATATGCGACATATCAGACGAAGAGACCGGACTGTACGGGAGTGTTACTGGTTGGATTCACAGGAGAATGTACAGGCTTGCTTGTTGATCTTCTGATTGCTCAATACCTGGGTGGTTGTTACGTTTAGCTGACCGCTTGCAGCTTGTGGGTGTTTGATATGATCATCACCTACTGCCGGCGTATTGACAATTCTTTAGAGTCCTATACAGAGGTTTCCTGGCTCAGGCAAAACGGAGTAGGAGCACATATGTGATATGTGCGGGACCGAGAATAATACAATATGACATACCGTATTCTATTCTCGCGATATATATCGGCCGGGTATATGTGATATAGCCGAGTCATCAGATCAAGTGTTGATTCGATGAATCGGTACATGTTATATTAGTCGGTTATATGCGATATAGCCGGATTGTCGGATCAAGTGTTGATTCGATAATTTGATGCATAATTATATATAAGATATATTACATTACATTAACTAATATTAGCTCGCTTTATTGATTTATTTTCGCACCGGATAATACATTGATATATATGCGATATATGTTAATTGTATTATTTTCTTTTGTTACAAAAATATATTATATATGTGATATATAATATTGTAACAAGTTATGATTACAAATGCAACATGATTTTTGGATATTAAACATAGTTAGGGTTTGATTTGGGTTAGCTTTTTCATGATGCTTTTATAAGCTTTATTTTGTTTTAAGCTTAGATATTTTGTGAAGATATTTTGTCTAGATATTTCTTAACCCAACACAAACCCTTTACCCTAGTTAAATCTCTACAAGGGTTAAGCCTTCATTCTTAACCCAAGGTTGATTTGTAACCATTACAATTAATTCATTATTCATCACAAAAAGATTTCTTCTTCTTCTTCCTCTTGAAAAGCTTTCTAGCTTTTGGGTTTGTGATGATTTTGAGTGAGATAAAGAAAACAAAAGGGAGCTAAATTCCTACTTCATCATCCTCATCTATTCTAGCCACATAGATTAGGGTGTTTGCTTTGCTAATACTTGATTAGTGATGCAAGAGCTTGGGTTTGAGATTCTTCAAGATAGATCATCTTAGTAGTTGAAGATTGGAAGCAAGCTTGCATCTTTCTCTTCATAGAGCCTCTCAAGAGTTCGGGTACTTGAAGTGTAAGTCTACGCTAGCGCCCCGGCAGTCTACAGACGCCAAATGCGGAACAAAAACTTTTAAACTGGCGCTATCGTATAGTTTAACCCGGATCTGCCATTATTGCTAAACTAACAAACTGTAAAGAGTGTAGAATGGTTATACCGAACGATCCGAGTCCTTCGTTCTTCAACCATCATCCCACGCTCCGTTGCGGCTGCTCCAATCTCGTCGATCTCCGATCTCCTCGTCGAGGTGGCACCACATGATCGGTTCTTTAAACGGGCTCCCGCCTCTGACTCGAGGCAACTCGATCGTCAAGTTTGCTAAAAGAGACGACCAAGAATGATGTAGAGAATGAGTAGATGACTTTATCTCACTTCGTCCAAATCCGTGGACGATCGGTTAATGAAGTTGCCGTGGAAATCGGGTGATGGAATGAAATGAACTGTAAAATTCCATACACCCCGAATACTATCATAATCTTTTCTCTCTAAAATGAAATCAACAAGTGAAGTGAGGAGGAGAGAGAGGGCCGGCCATATATAGCAAGAGGGAGGTGACCGTAGGAGAGGGGGGTGACCTTAAGCATAAAGCTTCTCACTCAAAATATCCTAAGGAAAACAAAACCAATAATTATCAAAGCATGAGTCATTAGGTTAGTCATCAAAAAACCATTAATGCACTAATGAGTCATGAAGCCTAGTCATCATCTAGAACCTTCTAGAAGCTTCTAGAAGCACTGACTCACCTCAACAGAAGAAAAGATAAATCCGTCTTTAACCGAATGTTAAAAGACGGCTGATAGAAAACTGAAAACTGGCAACTTCCAAAAGTGATCCTGAAACGACTTTCAGGATAACCCCGAAACTGTATAAATATACCCGCATTTGTATTACGACCGAATACAAATGCAACTGAGACAAAGATATTATACCTACTCAATATAATACTCGGATCCGGCTTAAACCAAAGCCGACCAGTATTATCTGCCCGAAAAATAACACGTGCGTAAACGCACGTGCATTTTCCGAACCCTGCCA
Organism: Agapanthus africanus; assembly: GCA_030015575.1. Taxonomy (NCBI): domain Eukaryota; kingdom Viridiplantae; phylum Streptophyta; class Magnoliopsida; order Asparagales; family Amaryllidaceae; genus Agapanthus; species Agapanthus africanus. Next base: position 612,483,645 of record JASDDO010000014.1, on the reverse strand, counting down.
TAAAACCATACGGCCTCTACAACGTTTCGCCCGAACTTGGGAAACTGCCTGTGGGGGACTCTAATGACTCGTCAGTACCCTGGCAGTGGGTTTAACCACAAACCGTCAGCGGCACTAGCTATGCATAACGGCTGCCCATGGACTGACCTCAAGGGTGGCCGAGGAGCGAACTCAAGGGAGACCGATGAGCGAACTCCTCCGAAAACCCTACTGAGCCTAACAGTGACAATGTATATACAGTCCGGTCCGTTCGTCAATGAGTATCGCATATCCGCCTAGGGGGCTAGTAACGTCAGACCCCCAATAGCAGTATAAGTCGTGTCGGAGTGAAGCCTCAATACACCCTGAGATACTACTGGAGTACCTACCAGTAAATCTCCTACCATGGCCATGGATTTGTGTAATGGCTCTCCTAGACACAGCACGACCTCGCCCCCAATACCGGGAGAGACGAATCCCCTGCCGATCCGCTCACGTGCCTCCATATGGCTCGGGACTGTACCCAAAAACTACCTGTTTGCACGACTCCTTTGAGCCGTGGTAGGGTAGAAATCAAAGCACAGTGGGAACTCACACGAGACAAATGACGACCTCAGGTCGATGAACTAACCTGTACACATGTCACCAGGGAACTGCTATCTGACGGTAGATATAATACTAACTAGCAGATTCCCGGCGAGTCCTGTCCGGTGTACTCATAACCCAATGAGCACCTGTATACATCTTAGGTGATCCAACTGACACCAGTGGCTTGTGAGACCAGCCACCGCCACTCGTCGGGGTCTCGACTGTACACACTAGTCTACTCCGGAGTATCGATGCCCTGTCTCGAAACTCCCACGACTAGGGACCACAATTAAGGATATGCATATAAACTACCCAACTCTCACGTATATGATCGCCATCATACTGTTGGTAGTAAAGCAAGATCCTAAGGGCTCTATCAAAGTGTAACATGCAATCAGTCACCTGAACATGTACACGACTGATAAAGGCAAACCAGATAGCATACTATCATCTCGAGTAAGGCTGTCCTACCGGGATAGATCCTCCGCAATCATTGCAATCACGTACCTGCGATCCAATAATTGACTATGAGGGCACTATCTCCAACAATCTCCCACTTGCACTTAAGGCTAATATTGCGATGTCGACTACTCACAGCCCGTGTGAAACCGAACATCCAACTCCTCTACTAATCAGTTTCACAAAGCCCGTTTGTAAAACTATTGTGTTCGAGAAATAGCCTCAGTGAGTGGATCCGCCTAGAAGTATCTTTCTATATCTCTCTTAATCTCAAGTTCGCGGAGAAAACCATCTCCCGAATTGAGTAATACCTGTCTTAGAACATGTCTGGATATCTGATGGGACCTTAGTTCATAAATGAACTCCATATCCAAACTTCTTAGACTGAATCGATCACTGAACCTAATCAGTATCGGGCACCTTGCTTCCCACAGTATCCTCTTGGACCACCTGTCCATAATACTGTCCCTCTTCGTCAGAGGGAAAAACTAAAACTTTGACAGTCACTCTGTCATCCACGTCACCTTTGAAGCCTGAAATGATAATCGTCTCCTGAAGGAGGCTGCCGTCATCAAATCCGTAGAACATGTACTTATGTTCTAAAACTGCTTCCTTATGTTTCTCCAGGATTGGATTAATACAAACTTATTGCATCTAGTGCAAAACCAACATTTGGTGTGGTACTTGACATCTCATGATTGACTCAATTGCCTAAGCAAGTGATCTGCCAATCATGCACATCCCTCTCCCCTTTAGTCTGTAAGACACCTTTAGAGAGGGTGACTTCATCACCTGCAGGTACACCACCATGCTAGGAGTCAACTATTCCAAAAACCATTAGAATATCTGTCAAAGTACCCACATTGGGAAACTACCCAAATCCAGATCTAAAACCATAGATCTAGAAACCAGAATGTCAAATATTATATCCATATCCTGTCTGGAGAAACAACTGTGTGACGACCACAGTACAACCGATCGTAGTATAGGAATTTTACTTCCTACTCTGTGTATGTCATCCAGATACCATGACATCACACCCTACTACCCTCTTAACTGATCCATCCCCTATTCTGATTGAAGTCAAACCCATGACTGTCACATCAAAATTAGATGATCTATCTCCGCTATAACTGCTCAAGTCTATAAATAGATATAAGCATCTTGCCCACTATGCTTCCGCTGCTCCCACTGACTACGACAACCCTCCTACCGGGTCTCATATCCTGGAACAACAGTAGTGTCAAGTCTTGGTAGATAAGAACCTCCCTGTCACCGTCCTTGAGCCTACCGAAGTACCTCTCGGGTGTCTGAGGTTACCTACCATATCTGCGGAGTGGCTATTAGAATGTCAAACCTGATTGAATGTATAGGTCCTATTAAATTTTTCCGTAATCGTTCGCGGTTCTGGAATCACTTCCAGTTCTACCATACTCCCACTACTGTTTTCTGAAAAAGATCCATTTTACTAAAACTGTGGCACGTCAAGAACAATATCACTATTGATCTTCTAAATGGTAGAATATCAACCCTCGTCATAGCCAGGGTCAACCCACAAACAGCCATTACAGAAACGTGCCCTGAGTTATCCAGTGTCTGGTTTTAATCATAAGCTGGACAACTCCCCGTACCTTAACTTCTTTTAAGGTACGAGCTATTCTATATCCAATATAGAAACTTTGGCACTTATTTAATTGGAACCAAGATTCAATCCATGCAGCTGTCTCCAGTGCATATCAACTTAATGGAAAGAGGCTAATCAGCATTACTCAACTTAGGAATCCATCCAATTATGAGTAACCTGAAAGAGAAACTCATTTCTCAAAACCATCACTATCATCTGAATACCAATCACAAGAATCTACATCTTCGATCTCTTTGAAGAATCCCGATACTTGTGACACCTGGTTCTCTACTTTATTCTTATACCCACAACTTCTCAAAACTTAGACCTTGTATTTCTACGAAACACTCGTCTAAATACTAGAGAAGTTATAAGTAAACAGAACATAGTACGAGGACCTACCCCTTTGTCCTGATGGACACTGGACAACATACAATACTCTGTATAAGTCCGCTGAGTTAAACAACTCAAAACCTGTGCGTTGTAGGTGGAAAACTGTACCCTGGCGATTTCCTCAAATATCACCAATTACAACGAATTCCGATATAATGAGGATGATCACCTAATTCCCAATATCTTACTCCCACTCATCATCTGTAAAACCATACAGATATGAGAATGAAACCTGGTAAATACATACCCTTGGAGTAAGTGTCTAATCGGGAAAACAGTTTTTCCTTTAACAATGCACTGAAACATGAAAATGTTTCGTAGGGGTATCCTGGTATTCATAGCAATGCCTCTTCTATAATCCAATTCATGACTTCAACCGTATATTTTATTGCCATCTCTCCAAATCCCTTTATTTGTCTTTAGTCGTTACCTTCTGTACACCATCGTTAGGCTAAATGGTTTTCTTCCTTCCCTACCATTCGGCACCAGCCTATGGTTTGGAAGAAGACTATCCAGTAAGCATAATAGGTGTACCCTCCTAAACTAAGGAGTACTCGCATCTCGAGAGAAGGTGACGATAAAAGACAACTGAATAATACCTTATTCTTTTAAAGGTGAAATAGGAGCGGCGATGAAGTACGCGGTTTTGGTCGTGAATGATATCAGTCGCAATTTACTTTGCCCTCTTTCTAATCCCTTTATTTTGTCTTTACATATTACCTTCTGCACACCCTACTTAGGCTAATTGGTTTTCTTCATTCCCTACCTTTCGGCACCAGCCTATGGTTTGGAATAAGACTATCCAATAAGCGTAATAGGTGTACTCTCCTAAACCAAGGAGCTCTCGCAACCTGAGAGAAGGTGATAATAAAAGACAACTGAATAAACCAATTCTATTTCTCCTGAACCTGGATCCATCCCCGAAGAAGTCCCTTCGAGTTCGTATATAACCATACGATGGATCTATCCAATGGAAGTGGATATCCGTAGTAATACGGGTGTTCTGAGAAATGCAAAGGGTAAAAGAAGGAGTGGCAATGACTTATGCAACTCAGACAATCCAAAAGCCAGTATTTTAAGAAGGTTCGGTCAACCTGGTCACTGAGTCATAGTCTAGGGTCGGTCAAAGGTCGCTGCCAAAGAGAGAGAGAGAAAAGAAACACTCTGCGTGCACTCTAACCTAGATCAGAATGGTCATCATTTTATCTAATCCGGAAACCTCCCACTGTCCTGTCAAATTCTCCTCCAAACCTAAAGAAGAATCAATCGGCATTACCCGAAGAGTAAACCAACTCATCAGTGGGAATCAGGATCCAACTCTCATCGCATGATAACGTGATGGAATGCATCCACGTTATCCATACTCCAGAAGGTATGCGCATACTCGGCAAGTTTCAATTTCTTTAGAAACTCCTGATATGATTTTTGCCCCATGCTCTTATAACCTTGGCTTTGGTCAAAGTGTCATAAGTCACATGCCAAGTTCTATCCGTCACTATCTTGTCAATTTGAACCCACCCGCACATGCCCCTGACTTTGGCCAATCGGCAGAACGACTGTCCCAAACTAACTCATCTATCTATGCAACAATTGAATACCCAGCAGCTACCAAACACTATGCCTTAACTTTGGCTAAAATGCATAGCTTGAATACTACTAAATACCCAAAAGAAGTGACGGAGGGCTACGGCTGGTTTTTGGCGAAAAACCATTAGCGTAGTGAACTTGATATCGCTGAAGGAACCTGATAGCTTTTTAAAATATAGTGGCGAAAACCTTTTGCTAAAGAGGTCACTCCCGGTAAAGGGATCTCGGCTCTTTCTTCGTGGAATGAGGTGCAGGATATTCCACTGAATACCGCTATGCAAAGCAACATGTAATCGACTATAGTGAAGTTATTACCCTGACGCAAACTTTTGCCCAAGGGGTCGGTCCCGGCGAAGGGATATCGGCCCTTGCCTCGTCGAATGAGGTGCTGGATATTCCACTGAATACCGCTATGCATAACAAAAGGAAACGTCTTTGCAATAACACTTTTTAAATTGTTCCAACAACTGTATACAGGTTTGTTTTTACTTTGCGTTGATCAGAATCAACGCAGTCCCATCAATTATCACACCAGAAAAGAACGAAAATAAAATGTACCTATATGCCATCCGCATTTGTCACTGGGTCCCGTCATCACCCGTTAGGTTACTTAACTAACGATAGAGCGGGGACTGGACTAGCGCGGGTGTAAAACATATACAACATCTAATAGTATATAAACCAATATACATAATCGCTCCAGGCGTGATAGTATGCAACATTACAGAAAAGTAATAAGCATCACAGAACAATACAGATAATCTGGGATCCCCGAGTTTCACAGAGCCGCTGCTGAAACTCGACGTTCCCCTGTCGTGTGGATAGCCTGTGCAATGAAACCTAGACCCCTACGGGTGCGGCAAGTTACCCGCCAAAACCTGAAGCGAGGTAGTCCCCACAGCATAGTGAATGGAACACCCGGCACTTCACGGAATCCGGTAAGCTTGGGCACCCCTCCTTGGGTCAACCTGTACCCCCTACGAGTGCGGCGAATAGTCTGCCAATTCTAGAGTGGGACCCCTCTGCCTCTCAAAGCCATGAGATGCGGACCCGTTGCCCTCTCGAACCCGGCTATCTGTGCACTCCGTCGCGGGGCATAACCTAGTACAGTAATGAAAAATAATACAATAGGTACATCGACCGCAACCTGGTCGTGCCCCAAAAGAATATTATACAACAGGCAGTGACGGCTGTCCACAAGTTGGACGCTCGCCCCGCAATATCAAATGTACAAATAAACTCAAACTGCACTATCATTGCACACTGCTATCCACCACGACAAATCCGCAACATCACAGCACAACACAGAACATCAACGCGAAAGTCACGTTCGCAAACCCGTCTAAAAGAACTATAGCAATCAGACGCGGTTTACCGATCAAATGACATTCCCGGTCGGAGATATAATGTAAGCATTGTAAACTAACGTGTTTAAATTTCGATCGACCAAAGACCAAATATCAAAAAGTGGGCCCCACTGCTTACTGGTGAACAGTAACAAAATCTGGGCCAAAACTATATATACCAAAAATCACAAAATCCAACAGAGAACTTCCTGACAAAATTTGGGAGCACGAGCTCACCACGTGGCCGCGGTTGCGCGGCCAAACCATAGGTTTGGCCGCGTTTCCGCGGCGCTATGGTGGAGACACGTGCCCAAATTTCGTCGTAGTTCTTAGAAAACCCTGCACAGTATTCTGAGATGTGTAGAATAATTTTATCAGACCGTTTAAAATCAACAGAAACTGTCGGGCATGGATTTTGCAATTTTCGATTTCCGGTCGGATCGATGTTTTAAACGCGTTAGCACAAGTTAGTATAGCAAAATGGTTAGGCTCTGATACCACTGTAAGTCTACGCTAGCGCCCCGGCAGTCTACAGACGCCAAATGCGGAACAAAAACTTTTAAACTGGCGCTATCGTATACTTTAACCCGGATCTGCCATTATTGCTAAACTAACAAACTGTAAAGAGTGTAGAATGGTTATACCGAACGATCCGAGTCCTTCGTTCTTCAACCATCATCCCACGCTCCGTTGCGGCTGCTCCAATCTCGTCGATCTCCGATCTCCTCGTCGAGGTGGCACCACATGATCGGTTCTTTAAACGGGCTCCCGCCTCTGACTCGAGGCAACTCGATCGTCAAGTTTGCTAAAAGAGACGACCAAGAATGATGTAGAGAATGAGTAGATGACTTTGTCTCACTTCGTCCAAATCCGTGGACGATCGGTTAATGAAGTTGCCGTGGAAATCGGGTGATGGAATGAAATGAACTGTAAAATTCCATACACCCCGAATACTATCATAATCTTTTCTCTCTAAAATGAAATCAACAAGTGAAGTGAGGAGGAGAGAGAGGGCCGGCCATATATAGCAAGAAGGAGGTGACCGTAGGAGAGGGGGGTGACCTTAAGCATAAAGCTTCTCACTCAAAATATCCTAAGGAAAACAAAACCAATAATTATCAAAGCATGAGTCATTAGGTTAGTCATCAAAAAACCATTAATGCACTAATGAGTCATGAAGCCTAGTCATCATCTAGAACCTTCTAGAAGCTTCTAGAAGCACTGACTCACCTCAACAGAAGAAAAGATAAATCCGTCTTTAACCGAATGTTAAAAGACGGCTGATAGAAAACTGGAAACTGGCAACTTCCAAAAGTGATCCTGAAACGACTTTCAGGATAACCCCGAAACTGTATAAATATACCCGCATTTGTATTACGACCGAATACAAATGCAACTGAGACAAAGATATTATACCTACTCAATATAATACTCGGATCCGGCTTAAACCAAAGCCGACCAGTATTATCTGCCCGAAAAATAACACGTGCGTAAACGCACGTGCATTTTCCGAACCCTGCCATAAAACCATACGGCCTCTACAACGTTTCGCCCGAACTTGGGAAACTGCCTGTGGGGGACTCTAATGACTCGTCAGTACCCTGGCAATGGGTTTAACCACAAACCGTCAGCGGCACTAGCTATGCATAACGGCTGCCCATGGACTGACCTCAAAGGTGGCCGAGGAGCGAACTCAAGGGAGACCGATGAGCGAACTCCTCCGAAAACCCTACTGAGCCTAACAGTGACAATGTATATACAGTCCGGTCCGTTCGTCAATGAGTATCGCATATCCGCCTAGGGGGCTAGTAACGTCAGACCCCCAATAGCAGTATAAGTCGTGTCGGAGTGAAGCCTCAATACACCCTGAGATACTACTGGAGTACCTACCAGTAAATCTCCTACCATGGCCATAGATTTGTGTAATGGCTCTCCTAGACACAGCACGACCTCGCCCCCAATACCGGGAGAGACGAATCCCCTGCCGATCCGCTCACGTGCCTCCATATGGCTCGGGACTGTACCCAAAAACTACCTGTTTGCACGACTCTTTTGAGCCGTGGTAGGGTAGAAATCAAAGCACAGTGGGAACTCACACGAGACAAATGACGACCTCAGGTCGATGAACTAACCTGTACACATGTCACCAGGGAACTGCTATCTGACGGTAGATATAATACTAACTAGCAGATTCCCGGCGAGTCCTGTCCGGTGTACTCATAACCCAATGAGCATCTGTATACATCTTAGGTGATCCAACTGACACCAGTGGCTTGTGAGACCAGCCACCGCCCCTCGTCGGGGTCTCGACTGTACACACTAGTCTACTCCGGAGTATCGATGCCCTGTCTCGAAACTCCCACGACTAGGGACCACAATTAAGGATATGCATATAAACTACCCAACTCTCACGTATATGATCGCCATCATACTGTTGGTAGTAAAGCAAGATCCTAAGGGCTCTATCAAAGTGTAACATGCAATCAGTCACCTGAACATGTACACGACTGATAAAGGCAAACCAGATAGCATACTATCATATCGAGTAAGACTGTCCTACCGGGATAGATCCTCCGCAATCATTGCAATCACGTACCTGCGATCCAATAATTGACTATGAGGGCACTATCTCCAACATGATGATCGCAGCGAAGGGACCTCAACACGGAGCTTATGATGCAAAGGAGCGGACTACAAAGGTTGTAATCCCTCTCTCTTAGATGTAAAGTTGTTTACATGCTATATTAACCCTATGTCTCTAGTTAAGATCTTGGTTAGGGTTTGTTTAGCACCCCAAAAATTTTAAAGTAGCATGATTGATGCTTTCCAAAACCTTCACAAGGTGCTATGCTAACCCTACATGAGCGATATCATACACCCAATTCGAGGAGGAGTAGAGACCGTCTGTGGGTGCATGGTGGACCCAGTGTGGTACCCTGGGGCAAGAAGATCGCAGTTGATCGGCGTTGAGCCTATGATAGGGGAGCATTGCTGACCGGTGATTGTATTGAGACTCGTCGGATATCCGGAGGATACCGATCGGAGTTGGGCCAGTCCGGATAGCCGGAGCCCAGGGGCCAGTCCGGATAGCCGGAGCCCCAGATATTGATATTGAGATGTTATGATATGGGCCAGTCCGGATAGCCGGAGCTCTAGATATTGAGATATTGGGATTTATGTTTTGTGTCGATGCTAGACACCGATTTATGTTGATTTCATTGATGATACCTCATTTTAAATTACAGAAATCTCACTAAATTAAGAAAACAGTTTTCTCATACATGATGCATTCTGTTTTCATATTATCACATTCATACCTCATACACATGATATATTACTACCCGAGGCACTGACACGAGCACATGGGATTACACTTATGTATAGATGTTTACCCTTGCCACCTTTTCATGCTTCAGACTTTATCATTTGAGGTTATATATTATTGATCGTATTGACCTAGGATTGAGTCATACATACGAGTTCTGCTCGGTGATGTATTCTACTCACGAGTTGGCAACTCACCCCTGTTGTGCTACAGTTTCTTGCAGGTTTTACCGTACAGGTTTGTTACGGCTTTGCTGGCACACTACTTAAATTTCGGGTGATTTGCTTTGGTAGGTGGGTTCACTTGCATCGTGACCACCATTGTACTTATTTTATTCAGTTATATCTATAACTCCATCAACCAGACATGTATATTTATTTGACTTAGAGACATGTTGTATATTCTTTCGACCTTAGAGTCACGCGTTGTATTATTATGGTTTTATTGTTGATTTTGAGTTTCTTTTTGTGTTTTGATTCTCGCCCTTCGGCGTTGTATATTATTATTGTTTGCGTGGTTGTGTCCGTCGATTGACGAAGAGCTAGCTCCCTCTTGGGGATGCCTTTTATATATTATTCATGTTGTACCCCATTCGGGGCCTGTATTTACAAAGGAAACCATGCCGAAATTTTCAGAAAAGACTTGATGTTTTAAAAAAATGCATAATTCGGCTTATGCTATTAAAACCACTTTCTTTAAAACGAGATTTCCATCATTTATTATTTAAAATGGTTTTAGATTTCTGGGCTTTTGGCTTACTTGAATTAGATGGGGTCCTATAGACTTCATATGATTCAAGGGCCAGTCAAGTTCCATTTCGGGTCGTGAAAAAGTTGGTTTCAGAGTGCTAGTTTAACCTTGGTTCGAGTCTATGTTTGACTATGCGGAGCCTAGGGCGTTTGTATATATAGAGAATCTAGGCTTGACCTTACGGAACGTAGACTTAACCGAGGGGGTATTAGACCCGAACTTTCATCGCGTAGGTTAACCTTGGTTGATGGAGTAGGTGACATAAGGAGAGTGACGTACCGTGTGTATGTTCCGCTGCATACTTACGATACGCTACTACGCTTAAGAAGCCTTAGGATGTACATTTCCTTGCACAGCATTATATTCATTCATGATCTATCCTCATCGATATCGGTTTATGGTTTTGCTGCCACGATTATACGGGCAGAGAGAGCTACTGCTAGAGTTGTGGTCAGCACGAGCTTGTCACGGACGGGGACTGACCAGGGCGTGATTCCAGGAACATAGGATTTGCTTAGAGGCGTCGTTTTATTGTGTTTTTGCGCCAGGAGCATTTGATGGATCGCTTTTACGAAGATTTCTCGGACGTGCAGATCAGCACCAGAGGATTAAGCCACTGATAGAGGCCAGCCAGAATATGAGGACCATTGATGTATCGCTTATTCTTGATGATTGAGGCACTGTTCAACATGCAGACGAATGAGCCAGTTGCTGCTACGAATGACGAGATATCGGCCCAGATGTTGGAGCTACTGCAGCATGAGTATATACTTAGAGATATGATAGAAGGTCGCTAGTCACCCGAGGATGAATGACTAGGATATGTGGTTCGTTCGCTTACCCCGATGCGAGGTCATCAGATTGATTGATTCCAGCTTGAGAAGACTTCACGCAGATACGTTGAGAGTCGATAGAGACGATCGAATGTCAGAAAACCATTTTCCAAGTTTAAAGTATTTGAAGAAAACATGCAAGTAATTCTACGGACCCTATAGAAGAATGAAACCCTAACTCGACATAATGACCATGAGAACGCCTTTAAACCTTAGGGTTTGCGGAAGTTCAGCGGTGCCATTAATGAGGCTTGGGTTTTCCCTTCTACGGTTGGTCCATAGGTACTGTGGCATGTACTCGATACTATTAAATTGTAGTCAAGATATTGAGCTCTTGGAGGATTATGGAACTTTGACAAATCGATCGAAAAGTTCGACATCATTCGGATATCATGTGATGGGATGCATTGCTTGGGAGACTCCAGATACGAGTATTGCCGTTGGAGCACAGTCCATGCAGCCACGAAGAGACGAGTCCGAAGCAGTCGACATTAGAGAAAAGTGGAGTAAGAGGTTCGTGCGAGATCTTGATGAGATGACGTTCCACTCCGCCGACTTCAGAGATGTGATACGCATGCAGAGGCGTTGTATATGGATTTATCTTCCAGAAGGAGTCGCGATGAGTGTGCAGCCGTTCCGGAACCTGAAATTGATATAGTAAAGGGTGATAACCTCCGGACAGTGCGGCAGAAACGAGATTCGGGAGAGACTTCGACATGACCTTTCTGGAATATTATACGAGAAGACTTGGACCCAGGAGTGGTCATATTACGCACACCCAGCAGGCCAGAGTTCGGCAACGTCGACGAGACATGTTATGAGCGACCACGACAGTTGGCCAGAGATTCTTAGAGGATGTGCTTGAGCGGGACTATTCCGTCATACATGATTTCGGTATTTTGGACGATCTATTCACATGATTGAGTTTTGATGACTGAGTTTCATAATATTTTTTTTCGTGCACCATGGTTGCAACCTACTAGGTATTTATATTTTGTGTATAGTTATTACACTTGAGATATGTTTTATACACCGTTGTGTTGATTCATGATTTATGCACAGTATCGCACTTGATATCGTTTTGTGCCTTGGCTGCACATGTTTATGATTTCATAAATTTCATACAGTTGGGTTGATTTTGTGCATATGGTACGCACACGATTTGTTTTTTTGCACTCGGTATAGTTCACATATGCTTGCAGTACATTGATACGTATTTTGTGCACCACAGTTGCACCTGACTTCGTTTTGATGTCATTTGAGATATTGATTGTGATTTCATGTCTAAGGCTTGCATATGATTTGACTTATGCTTTCGGCATAGTTTTCATGCACTTTTAGTATTTTGATTTGCTTTTGTGCACGCTGATGCACATGGTTGTGAGATTATATACCACGGTATACCTGATTTGGATTTGGATTGAAATGTGTTGTATACCGTTGATTTCGATTGTGATACTCGATATTTGTTTTGTGCACCTTGTGCACCTGATTGGATTCTTGCGCATATTGGACACGCTTGGATTGGATTTTCCGCATGTTCGGCGCTTGATATTGGATTTCATGATTTCGTACATGATAGATGCACCTGATTTGGATTTTCGCGCATGTTGGGCGCACGATATGAGATGCGATTTTGGTGCACACTAGATGCACTAAATCGGGATTCTTCGTGCATATCAGATGCACCCGATTTTGCTGTCAAGCACACCGTTGTCTCTGACAGGTGTTTCGTGCACACCCGTTGCACTTAAATGTTGTCGCTGTGCACACGTATGGCACATTCATGGATTTTTATTTCTGTGCGCACCAGAAGCACGCGGCATTCTTATGCACATTTTGGGATTGATTTCTTGTGGAGCAGTACGTTTTTATGATATTTACTATTTGTTTTCGTACTGAGCAGGACTAGTCAGAGAACAGTACCTGATTATATTTTGCATGCATTGATAGTGATCGAAGGGATTTCTAAAAAGGGAGCTATAGTCTCAGTATTTACTTACGTGTCTAAGATGACACGAAACGTTTAAACAAGGAAACCCTTCTAAATTATTTTCAAAACGGCGGGACGTGCATATTAAACAAAAGATATATACATATATAGTTATTTTATTACAATAGACGTCCGTCACTATGCAATATTATGTGCATCGCACAACAACATGAAAGGTTTGGCATGCATTTCCTTCAGATGTTACATGTATAGATTTGATGTTTACATGTATAGTTTTGATGTATATCATATTGGTTTCGTTTTGGATTTGACATTTTTGTTTTCACCATGACTTCTATGATTGCGGGATGCTTGATGGAGTTTTGATTTTGAGTTATCTGCTCATTGTTCATGCGCATGCATTGCGCTACGATGCGTTTTATGTATTCATGATTTCGGAGCCCCGACGACATGGCTATTTTACTGAAATGTTTTAGAAATTGGGGAAGTTTAAATTTAAATTCGGGGACCGCATTTCCTTAAAGGGGGAAGACTGTAACATTTCAGAAAAAAAATAAAATATTGTTTTTGGGGATTTTTATAATTAAATAATATTATATTGAATATTTTAATAAGGCGGTATAATTAAATACCGATAAATTGGGAAAAATTTGGAAAAATTATGGAAATTACTGAAATGAGGGTGCTTTATGTGATTTATGCAAATTATAAGTTTGTATGATTAATTATACACTATTTTAATGCTAATCGCGATTAAATATCGCTAATCGTGCTTTAAGCCGGATTTGTGCACATGACATACACCGTGTCATTTTTCACACTTGTTACATTTCTTTCATGGTTCTTTCTCTTTATCATGCATGGTTTTAATTTTAATAAGAGAAGAGAAAAGAAAAGAAAAGATAAGAAAAAGGAAAGGAAAACATAAAAAAAAATGAGGGATGGGCATGAGAGAGAGAGGGTGAGAAGTCAAACCTTGGTCATGGCACTTACTCCCTTCATTGTTTTCCTTCATCTCCTTTCTCTCTCTCACCCCCATGGCAGCACCCATCTCCCTCTTCATCAAAACCCTCACAAACACCCTCATTCTATCATCAAAACTTCATCTCACTTTCATTAAAAACACGCACAAGCTACACTTTGGACCAAGAAAGTAAGGATTTTGGACACTTGGGGCAACTCAAGAATTTTCTTGAGTTGCCAAATGAGGTAATTCTTATACCATTAGTATAGTAATTCTATTGCTTTAGCACCTATTAGTTTAGAAGTGATGAGGTGATGTTTAGTGAGGTTTGGAAATTCCAAGTTAGGGATTAGGGTTTGATTTGATTCCAAAAGCGTAATCGAGGTTAGTAGTGATCTTAAACCCCCTTTAGTGATATCATATTGGACTGAAACCTGAGATAGAACCCTAAACCCCAAACCCAGAAACCCCGATATCGGGAATTTTTGGAAATTGTGATGGTTTATTGAAATCTGCTAACACTAGGGGACCTGAAAAATTATTTAGTAAAGACTGGGATACAAGCAGGCAACCTAGAAGCATTACCCAAAACCCGAGACCCCAACTCCCATCCTTGGCCGCAGAAATAATCATTCTGGCCGCAAATTGCGGCCAGACTAAGGACTTGTGGCTTCGTGTTTGTTTCATGGCTCCAGTATCTATAATCTAGACCCTCCACATATGCAAAATTGGCTAATTACACTTAGGGTAAAATCTGGGACCATTTTCTTGAGTTGCTGCTTTGTTTTGCGATTTTGTTTTAACTTGATTTTGGTATTTGATATTGTATTCCGTCGTGTGGTGTTTGAACGCCAACGACTAGGGTTATTGGTTGTGTTTTGCATGCGAGGCTATAGGTTTTGACCTATGAACGTTACGCGTGCCGATTTGGTTTTTATGCGCGATTACTATTAACAATGTCATGTGATACACATGTAGGTACCCTCGAGTGGGCTTAGAGCAACAAGGATGGGCATGGCGACATCGACTCCAGCAAGCGAGGATCAGGTGAGTAGATATATATCTACGGAGAAAGTCGGGTGGATGACGTATAACACCCCCGCAGTTCGAAGTATAGTATGCTATATATATATTATATATATGATATTGTTATGTGAAAAATGGATATTCATGATAGGTTATAAGGTTCATGGTATAGTGTAGTGTAATTAGAAGTAACTTAGTTTAGCTTCTTAGTCGCGAAACCCTAGATTAGGGATTACACCCACACGCACACACACACTTGCATTCCTTTTATTACCTGTGCGTATATGGGGATATGCATATATATATATACACACACACACACATGGGTATGGGACTATGTATATATATATATATATATATATATATATATATATACATATACATGGTTTATGAGGATAGTACATGATATTGGGAGATGAGACGATGAGTTTGGGTTGCCATGAGATCGGTGATGTGACATGGTTCGTATTATGAGATACGACATGATGTTTAGTGGGTCATTTAGGCGTGGTGTTTTCATACACACGTATGTATATTGTAGATGGTATCAGATTGTACTAGACGTAGATCAGTACCCCCAGATCATGATATATGATGAAAAGGATACCAGACGAATAAAGGGATAAATGTGATATTGACCCGTACCCAGATTTGGGATGCCGTACGATGGATTTACCGTACGAGCTATATTGATGATAGATCCACACTCTTGACTCGAGGATGTCATATTATATAGGGTATCGTATGGGATACTATTGAGGCGGGATTACCGACTATTATATATATATGTATCGACTCAGATTTAGGTGGCTTCCTTACCTTTTGATTAGACTGTTAGTTTAGATCTGTAGTTTACTGTATGACTCATATTATTTATTGCATATTCATTATTATTGTGTTTATTATTCAGCTCCCACATATTCTTGTTGCTCGCATCGCATTGCATATTTATATTGTATTTTCATATGCTATTAATGAAATCATGCTGTCAGGACACTAACACCATTACCGAAGATGCGTATGTTCCACATACACCTACTTGCCGGCTCACACACATCATCATCAGTAATTGCCATGTCACGTACACTTTAGAGAATATTATTCCATTGACATAGCTGGTTAGCTGATAGTTTCGACCTGGTATTAGCGTACTTGCTTTTATATGCTAGTTTAGACATTGCATTTATTACTTGCTATTTCATGCCTATTATTATTCGCTGTCATGCATTGTTATTTAGGCCTAGTCCGGATTTGCCGAAGCCCAATACATTTAAATTCATTGTCTTTTATTCTCGAGATTTGGGTTTTCTATGAAATTTATGTATTTGGAGAAACCGCAAGATTTTATAAAACTGATAATCATTTTAAAATGAAAGTTGTGGTTTTCTCATGACATGCTTTGAGATTGTCCACCATGAGTTTTCTCGTCTCTTGAGCGAGATCATACACCCAATTCGAGGAGGAGTAGAGACCGTCTGTGGGTGCATGGTGGACCCGGTGCGGTACCCCGGGGCAAGAAGATCGCAGTTGATCGGTGTTGAGCCTGTGACGGGGGAACATTATTGACCGGTGATTGTATTGAGACTCGTCGGATATCCGGAGGATACCGATCGGAGTTGGGCCAGTCCGGATAGCCGGAGCCCAGGGGACAGTCCAGATAGCCGGAGCCCTAGATATTGATACTGAGGTATTGAGATGTTATGATATAGGCCAGTCCGGATAGCCGGAGCCCTAGATATTGAGATATTGGGATTTATGTTTTGTGTCGATGCTAGACACCGATTTATGTTGATTTCATTGATGATACCTCATTTTAAATTACAGAAATCTCACTAAATTAAGAAAATAGTTTTCTCATACATGATGCTTTCTGTTTTCATATTATCACATTCATACCTCATACACATGATATATTACTACCTGAGGCACAGACACGAGCACATGGGATTACACTTATGTATAGCTGTTTACCCTTGCCACCTTTTCATGCTTTAGACTTTATCATTTGAGGTTATATATTATTGATCGTATTGACCTAGGATTGAGTCATACATACGATTTCTGCTCGGTGATGTTTTCTACTCACGAGTTGGCAACTCACCCCCGTTGTGCCACAGTTTCTTGCAGGTTTGGCCATACATATTTCGTTACGGCTTTACTGGCACACTGCTTCCATTTCGGGTGATTTGCTTTGGTAGGTGGGTTCACTTGCATCGTGACCACCATTGTACTTATTTTATTCAGTTGTATCTAGTAACTCCATCAACCAGACATGTATATTTATTTGACTTAGAGACCTGTTGTATATTCTTTCGACCTTGGAGTCGCGCGTTGTATTATTATGGTTTTATTGTTGATTTTGAGTTTCTTTTTGAGTTTTGATCCTCGCCCTTCGGCGTTGTATATTATTATTGCTTGCGTGGTTGTGACCATCGATTGACGAAGAGCTAGCTCCCGCTTGGGGATGCCTTTTATATATTATTCATGTTGTACCCCGTTCGGGGCCTGTATTTACAAAGGAAACTCTGCCGAAATTTTTAGAAAAGACTTGATGTTTTAAAAAAAACCGCATAATTCGGCTTATACTATTAAAACCACTTTCTTTAAAACGAGATTTCCATCATTTATTATTTAAATGGTTTTAGATTTCTGGGCTTTTGGTTTACTTGAATTAGATGGGGTCCTATAGACTTCATATGATTCAAGGGCCAGTCACGTGCCATTTCGGGTTGTGACAAGTAGAATCCATTGCTCGTGTATTTTCTTTACCTCCCGAGTCAATATTTGATCATAATTTGTTTTGCAGCAATCGCACCAGCTCCAGATCCTTTTGAATCTCACATCCCAATGCCGGCAGGGCCCTTTGCTAGACGCCTATCTTCCAGGGGCGCTGCGACTAGCCTGCAAATGTTGAGCGAATTCGTCGAGGATCTTGATGCCGAGGCCCTCGCATTCGCTGCAGATTTTGCTGCTGAGGTTAATCCTATGCTGGCGACGCTCGTGAACTTCTATGATGAAGGTGTCGTCGAGTCTTCGGTTAATAACTGTAGAAAGATCGAGGCCTGTCTGCATGAGATTGAGCTCAAGCGTCCCGCTCCTGAAGTATCACCTTTGAACTCCCAGCGGGCTGCGTGGGTCGAGAGTAGTGTTCCTTTCATCCGCCATTTTGAACAAGAGGCGACCCTGAGGCGAAAGGAACATGAAGTAGCTTCAAGCGAATCTGCTCGGTTGCGCGCCCAGGTTGAAGCCAATGCTGCGCAGTTGAAAGCTATCTTTGACAATCTCCAGCGATGCATTTCGGATGGGCTGACGCTGAGACGGGCGCTTGACTCTGCGGACCTGGTCGTGCAGGACTGCGAAGCTGTCATGCTGGGAACCGATGAAAAGCTTTTGTATTGTTTGCAACAGTGGGCCCGAGTCAAAGTGGAGCCGTCCGCGGCGGCCGATTGCGAGAAAGGATTGAGAGGAGTGCGCGAGCAGCTGACTGATTTATTGAAAACGCCTCCTCCTCAATAACCGTCTTTGTATCCCCCTTTTTTTATTGTAAACTTGCGGTCTATGAATAACATGTATTCATTTTAATTCTTGTATGACATGTATCTTGTATTCATTTTGAATTCATGAATAAAAGACATATTTTTTATATCTCATGTTTGCGTGCAACTCTGGTGAATGTGGCCCATATGTAGTTTATCTTGATCTTCTTGCAGGGCAGCTGTTGGATATATGTATGCCTTAGAGACCATTATATGTATAATGGATGCTTGGACATGTATATATATATATATATACACACACACACACACACAAATGACTTTCTTGCTCGACATGATAGTATGCTATCTGGTTTACTTTATCTTGACATGTTCACTTGATCATGCATCTTACTTATTTGGTACATGTTGATAAAGCCCATAGGATATCTGCTTGACTACTGGGACTATGATGTAAATCATACTAGTGGGACACATGTAGTTTATGAGCATATCATTGAACTGTTCCTAGTCGTGGGTGTATCGAGACGGGGCATCGATATTCCAGAGTAGACTAGCGTATACCATTCTTGTCCCATTTGATGGGCGATGGATGATCCCATATCCATTTGGTGTGATGACACCAAAGATTGTATGCGGGTGCTCAGTGGAGACTGGGTACACTGAACGGACTCGCCGAGAACTCCTATGTAGTATTATATCTATCGTCGGATAGCAGTTCTTAGGTGACACTGGTACAGGTTAGTCTGTAGACCCAAGATCGTCATAGAGTCTTGTGTGTCCTCCCACTGTACTTTGATCTCCACCCTACCACGGCTCTACTGAGTCGTGCAAACAGGTAGATTTTGGGTACAGTCCCGAGGCACATGGAGGCAATGAGCGATAGGAGGGGTTTCTTCTCTTCCGGTATTGGGGGTTTATGTTGTGCAATGCTCGATTGGCTATAACAGGAAGTCCCTGGCTAGGGCTGCTGTGATTTACCGATAAGTGTTATCAGTAGTTTCTCGATCTGTTATGAGCTATACACAGGAATGACTTATTGAGTTATTGGGGTCGACGATTCCATCCCTAGACTCGTTATGCAGCATATCTGACGAAGAGACAGGACTGTACGGTAAGTGTTGCCAGTTGTCTCGACGGGAGTTTTGACAGGTTCACTTGTTTTCTTCTGATCGCTCAATACCCGGGTGGCCGTTACGTTTAGCTGACCGCTTGTGGCTTATGGTGTTTGATATGATCATCACCTACTGCCGGCGTATTGATGAGTCTTAGAGTCCCACACAGGAGTTTTCTAGCTCAGGCAAAAAGATGTGGTGTGCATATGAGATATACGCGGGGACCCGATTAAATGCGTATATGTGATACCGTATATTAATCGGGCGTTTTTCTATTGGTCGGGTCGTATGTGATATGACCAGTTTGTTAAATCAAGTGTTGATTTAACATTGACTTTTAGCTAAATTCTTTATTAAACACTTTTTCTTTCTTGTATGCATGCATGTATGTATATGTTTATGTTGATGCACATGATGATGTGCATGCACACATACATGCATACATTCTTATGTGTCATGGTTGATGATACACAAATGGTGGCAATGCAAGACCCACATGGGAATAAATATGTATATATATTTATTTTAGAATTAAAGAAATAGAAAATCAATTTATGGTGGATAATTCTTCTAGACTCTACATTTGACTTTAGCAACCACCATGAGTTAATTTTCTATGGTTCATTTAACTCATAAATAAATATCTAGATATTTATTAATCCATGGTTAAGGATGAGAGTGTGAAATTATATATAATTTCTATTCTCATTTTTAATATATGATTATCGTTATCTCTTGAGCTCTTGAGTTGCCATCTTCTTCTTCCTCAATTCTCTTGAGATTTCCATAGAGTGAGGTAGTAAAAAAGAAAGGGTTTTGAATAGAGAAAAAAAAACCACATCTTCATTCTACACTAGTCTAGCCAATTAGTTTAGAGTGTTGGCTTCATCTTCATCCTTGATCAAGTGGAGCTAGGAGCTTAGACAAAGTGGACTCCGGGTGGATCATCGTGGACTTGGAAGATCACTAGCAAGACGGTTCAAACTCTCAAGGATCCAGGGAGTCAAGAAAAGAGAACTACAAAGGTTGTATTCTCTTCACTTAGTGCTATATAGCTTGTTGTATGTGATACTTTTGGTGTTACCCTAAATATTCTAGTTAAGATTCATGGTTAGTTTGCTTAGCACCTCTCTAGAATTATAAAATGGCATGTGTGATACTTAAAAATCCTAGATTACGTACTAAGGAAACCCAACAGTAGCGATGGCTTAGGAAACGGGTTCAGATCTACCGCTTAAGACTTTTCAACATTATGAGCCGTGAGGGTCTCATAAAGACTTTTCTCCCTATGAGTCGAGAGGATCCCGTAGGTATATTTTCTTTTTAGGAGTCGTGAGGACCCCTGAGTGCATGTTTTCTCTTGAGAGTCATAAGGATCTCATAAGAGAATTTTCTTTTTATGCGCGGCGACACTGATTTCCCTGCAGGTCAAGACGAATCGAGAGATTCTCGCAAAGACACTGATTTCTTTGTGGGTCGAAACGAATCGAGAGATTGTCGCCAAGGACACTGATTTCGTTGAATCGAGAGGTTTTGCCAAGGACACTAATTTCCCTGGGGGTTGGTTGACTTGTTTCTGAGACGAAGGTCATTGGCTGACTTGTTTCCGAGACGGAGGTCATTAGATGACGTGTTTCCGAGACGGAGGTCATTGGCTGACTTGTTTCCGAGACGGAGGTCATTGACTGACGTGTTTCCAAGATGGAGGTCATTGGCTGACTTGTTTCCGAGATGTAGATCATTGGCTGACGTGTTTCCGAGACGGAGGTCATTGGCTGACTCTAGGTTGTCTGTGAACCGTAGAGTCTTGGAACTGGAGACTTTTCCGTGGCTCCGATTGGTGGTGTCGCGTCCGTATCCTGCTAGAATGAGGGGGGATGCTGTTGTTGGTCTCCTGAGATGCAGATGTTGCCGTCGAGATCTGACTCCTCCTTTGATAGAGTCTGTTGGGAAATGTGGTTCCCCTTTTCGTTTATGCCCATGGATTGTATACATGGGTTGTTAGTGTATATGCCCTAGGGGCCATTATTGTATCATACTAGTTTGTATATTACTTAATGGAAGCTTGGGATATTCACATGTATATAACAGTCTTGCTAAACATGGTAGTATGCTACTTGGTTTTTCTATCTTAATATGTGAGTATACGTATTGATAGAGCTCTTAGGATCTTGCTTGACTACCAGCGTTGTGATGACAGTCACACTAGTGGGGGCTGGGTAGTCTACAAGCACATCCTTATTCAGGTCCCTAGTCGTTGGATTATCGAGACAGGGCATCGATACTCCGGAGTAGACTAGTGTGTACGCTTCTCATCCCAGTTGGGGAGATGGTCTGTCCCACAGCCGTCAGTACGTCGTACTGGAGATAGTATACAGGTGCTCGTTAGGTTACGGGTACACCGGACAGGACTCACAGGGAACTGTTGGTTGGTTTTATACCAGTCGTCAGTGAACAGTTCCCAGGTGACATGAGTACAGCATAGTCCGCAGACTTGACACTGCTACTTCGCCTCGAGTGTGTCCCACTGTTCTTAGATTGCTACCCTACCACGGCTCAAAGGAGTCGTGCAAACAGGTAGCAGTTGGGTGCAGTCCCGAGCACTTGGAGGCAGTGGCAGTTAGACAGGATTCGTCTCTCCCGGTATTGGGGGTTGATATCACGCTGTGTCAGAGAGCCATTACGCAAAGTCCCTGGCCAGGGCAAGCGAGATTTGCTGGTAGGTTCCAGTAGTTTCTCAGGGTGTAATGGGCTTCCCTCCGACACGACTTATACCGCTATTAGGGGACTGACGCTTGCCGCCCCCTAGGCCCGATATGCGATAGTCTTGGACGAACGGACCGTACTGTATGGAGATTGTCACATCAGACTCAGTAGGAGTTCGGATGGGTTTCCTCATCGGCCTTCTTATCGAGATCTACCTGGGGACCGTTACGTACAGCTAGTGCCGCTTGCGGTCTGTGGTTAAACCCACTGCCAGCGTAGTAGTCGAGTCTCTAGAGTCCCACACAGAGAGTTTCCCTACTCCGGGCGAAACGATATAGAGGTCGTATGGTTTTACGACAAGGGTTCGGACGCATACGTGTGTTTACGCACGTACGACTTTCGGACAGTTTTTACCAGTCGGCTTTGGTTTAAGCCAGTTACTGGTATCCGGTTATTGGATTTTTACAGTCTAAAGTTTTTCCGTATTTTTGCGGAAAGGAGGGGCGTTCTCGTAATTGCGCGAGAAGCTTCTAGAAGGTGGTGACTAAGGAGGTTTAGGTGGCATATACAATGAATGTGATTAGTGAGTCATATGGATGATTCATCCATGTCATTAATGCTTCAAATTGCTTAATGACTCATGGATGTGAATCATCACTAGATATTATCAAGCATGGTTGTTAAATTGATTTATTTTCTTTTCTTGATAAAAAGAAATGCTTGATATATATTATGATAACTCATTATTCTCACTTCATTATTATTCTCACCTTCTCTCTCTTCAAGCTCTCCCTCTTCAAACCCTAATCCTCCCCTCTCATGTGTTGAGTACAAGGATTAGTTAGACTAACTAAACCATAACCCTCACTCTATATCACCTAGCTTCTTTGATTAGCACTTAAAGAAGGTTAGTTGCCTCAAGTTTAGAGGCTAAGCTTGGAGTAAAGCTCTCGGGTGGATCGTCTACTACTTCGAGAAGGCCGAGGAGGAGGTGGAGTTCGCAAAGACGAAGGACACGATTCGTTAGGTATAATCCCTAAACATAGTAGTATAGAACTTCTATGTTTCATGTTAGTTATCGTTTAGCTTCGATTCATGCGGTTAGTCGATGTTTAAGCAAAGAACAAAATCGTTTTTCAAATTTCCGCCTCCCCGCAAGTCGTGGGGTGTTGTACATCGACTTACAGTGGTATCAGAGCCTCGCTAAACAATAAATAACTTACTTGCAAATTTGTATGAATTTCGAACGGAAAAAACGAAACCGAAAAAGCCCGAAATCACAAGTTTCTGTCGATTTTTAAATGAAGTCCAAAAATTTTTCAGGGATGTTCAGAAAGCTTGAAAAGACAGTAGAAGAACACCCAAGAAAATTGGGCCCCTGAATCGCCTAAAGAGCCGCGGAACCGCGGCGGATCCCACGATCCGCCGCGATTCCGCCGCCGAGTTGGCGATTCAGGAACCCAATTTTCCTGTGTTGGTTCTCTGGGATATTTGGTATTTTCTGGAATTTTTTAATTTTTGCTCAGGTTTCAGATTTACAGAGAAGTATTGGAGCAAAATTAAAAGTGTTTAATCGATCGAAATTATATAGTATTTGCTTGTTGGATTATATCTGTGTTTGTATAATGTGTTCGTAAACCTCCCCTAACTGCTAGTATGTCGGTTGGCAGGGGGTTGCACATTTCTGTAATGGATTTTATCTGTTTGTGCATATGAACTGTGTTGGACTGTTGTGATATATAGCCGGGGTCATGTGATGGGTTATTATTCAATTCATTTGATGTAAATGTAATTTGTTGTAATATTATTTTGCGGGGCACATCCAGGTTGCGGTTGTAGCCACCGTTGTATTATTTCATTTTACTGTTTTTGCTCCTAGGACAGACCCAAGGAGGGGTGCACAAACTGCCGGGCGGATAGTTTGCCGCACCCGTAGGGGTCTTGGGTGGGGTAATGGCTATTCATCACAACTGTGTAATCCGTCTTTTGTTGCAGGCTCAAAACAAACACGGATTGCTTGCAAATCCAATTAAAGTTCATCTGTGATCTGGAATGAATATCATTGCGTCAGACGAATGTAAAATATCTATATATATGATAGCTATTTTAGACGTCACTTATGTTTTACACCCGCGCTAGCCCAGTCCCCGCTCTGTCGTTAGTTAAGTAACCTAACGGGTAATGACGGGACCCAGTGACAAATGCGGATGGCATAAGAGGACGTCATATTTTCGTTGTTTTCTGCAATGATAGGTTAATGATGGGACGCATTATCTATAATGCAAAGAAAATAAACCAAAGTTTTAATCGTTGGAACAATTTAAAAGAAACCACTCGGTTAATTTTAAAAACAGATATTTTTAAATGCGGAGCTTTAACCACTCCTTTTAAAAGCTATCAGGTTCCTTCGGTTATATCAAGTTTACTACGTTCACGGTTTCTCCAAAACCATTCGTAGCCCTCCGTCATTTCATCTGGGTATTCAGTAGTATTCAAGCTATGTATTTTGACCAACGCCAAGGCATAGTGTTTGGTAGCTGCTGGATATTCATTTGTTGCATAGATAGATGAGTTAGTTTGGGACAGTCGTATGATCATTTTGGCCAACGTCAAGGATATGTACGGATGGGTTCAAATTAACAAGATAATGATGGGTAGAACTTGACATGTGACTTATGATATTTTGACCAACGCCAAGGTCATAAGAGCATGGGGCAAAAATAAATATCGGGAATTTCTAAAGAAACTGAAATTTGCAAAGAGATGCATACCATTTGGAGTTTGATGAATGTTGGTAGCATTCCTTCAACATTATCATACGATGATATTTGGATCCCGATCCTACTGTGAGTATATGCTACTTATCAGGATATTCGTCACTTAACGATCAATGCTATAAACCTAGTAGGTGTCAAGAATAGTGTCAGCGGGGTTACGCCCCCAGAGAAAAGAGGTTCTTTAATTAAGGAACTTCGCGAAAGCGTTGGAAAACCTCCCTCGAAGTATCGACACTGGCCTGGCTGAACGGTTAAGCAAGAATTGTACAGTGAGAATAGTCTTGGCTAATTCTTCTTTTATGGTTTGAGGAAGGATTCGAGAAACAGTGGGAGCCATCCAGTTTAGATAAACTAAAAACCACTCTAAACTTGCAAGAGCATCATGCTAAAGAGTTTTCTTCTCTCTCTCCTAATTGCAGCGACCCTGAAAATGATTGGACTTAAGTTACTTTTAGAGAAAAATATACTGACAGGGCCAAACTATAAAGATTGGCTGCGGAATGTCAAAATGGCTTTGACCCATGACAAATTGGAGTACGTCCTCACCGCTACGGCACCTGCTGTCCCTGGTCCCAAATCCAGTAATGCGGATAAGGAAATCCATAAAACCTGGGATTTAGATTGCGCGAAAGCCAAGTGCATCGTGCTTGCCTCGATGAACAATGAACATCAGAGGAGGCACGAGGATATGGAACTAGACGCCATATTTCTCCATACAAAGGAACTTTATGGAGAGCAATCTCGTATAGCCAGATATGA
The DNA here is from genome assembly GCA_030015575.1 of Agapanthus africanus. Lineage (NCBI taxonomy): Eukaryota > Viridiplantae > Streptophyta > Magnoliopsida > Asparagales > Amaryllidaceae > Agapanthus > Agapanthus africanus. The sequence goes on along the minus strand of JASDDO010000014.1, from coordinate 612,457,966 downwards.
GACCTCAAAGAACTTGTTTCGAGCGAGGTTGGTTGTCGGGTCATCGGTAGGAGAACATGTCCTAAAGATGATCGGCTATATAGAAGAGCTCGCAGACCTTGGGACGACTTTGGATAATGAGCTCTATACAGACCTTATTCTCCAGTCCCTTCCTTCCACCTACGCCCAGTTTATCCTGAACTTCAACATTCAAAGAAAAGAAGTTGAACTTCCGGAACTCCTGAACATGTTAAGGAGTGCAGAGGGCACCTTGCAGAAGGCAAGGGAAACACCCGCTATGTTTGTTGACGGTGCATCTTCTTCCGGGTCCAAGGCTAGGGCCAAAGGAAGGAAGAAGAAAGCCGTCCCCAGACCTAGAGGAGGTGTTAGTAAGGTGGGAGGGAAGGGAAATAAAAAGTTTGCGGTACCGGTAGTTGGCCAGGATGAGTGCTTCCATTGTCACAGGAAAGGGCACTGGAAGAAGGATTGCAAGACGTGGAACGCCAAGAACCAGGAACCGAAGCAAGCTGTGGCTTCGACTTCAGGTGTGTTTGTAATTGAGAATTGTCTGTCGATCAACTCTACTTCCTGGGTATTGGATACCGGATCAGGATCTCATATTTGCAATTCATTGCAGGCACTGAGAAACCGTAGAGTGCTGAAGGACTCTAAAGACTCGTCAATACGCCGACAGTAGGTGATGATCATATCAAACACCCACAAGCCGTCAGCGGTACTAGCTGGACGTAACGACTACCTGGGTATTGAGTGATCAGAAGATCAGCAAGCAAGCCCGCTCCAACTCCTGCAAAAAGCCTGACAGTGACACTACCGTACAGTCCGGTCTCCTCATCTGATATGTCGCATATTAAGTTTAGGGGTGGTAAAACGTCAGACCCCAATAACCGATAAGTCATGCCGATATGAGGCTCATAACGGATCGAGAAACTACTGGTAACACTTACCAGCATATCTCTAAACCAGCCCTGGCCAGGGACTTCCCTGTTATGGCCAATCGAGCATAGCGCAACATCAACCCCCAATACCGGGAGAGACGAAACCCCTCCTATCGCTCATTGCCTCCATGTGACTCGGGACTGTACCCAAAAACCACCGTTTTGCACGCCTTCTTGGACGTGGTAAGGTGGAAATCAAAGCACAGTAGGAATCACACAAGACTCTATGACGATCTCGGGTCTACAGACTAACCTGTACCAGTGTCACCAGAGAACTGCCATCTGACGTAAGGTATAATACCATCTGGGAGTTCTCGGCGAGTCCGTCCAGTGTACCCAGTCTCCACTGAGCACCCGTATATCATCTCTGATGTCAAACACCAATGGATATGGGATCATCCATCGCCCATCTGTATGGGTCGAGAAGGCATACGCTAGTCTACTCTGGTATATCGATGCCCCGTCTCAATATACCCACGACTAGGGACCTTGAAGGATATACTTATAGACTACCATGTCCCCACTAGTATGATCCGCATCATAGTCCAGGTAGTCAAGTACACATCCTAAAGGCTTTACCAACATGTAACAGAGAGACAATCAGTATACACGTTAAGGTAAAGAGTAACCAGATAGCATACTATCATGTCGAGCAAGAAAGTCCTTCCTATATATGTCCAAGCATCCACTACAATATACATCTCATGTATAGTAATGGCCTCTAGGGCATACATATAACTAACAATCTCCCACTTGCACTAGGGCCATCTGATAACAGTGGTTGTAGTATCTCATACTCAACTATCCCATAAAAGTCTCTCTCTGGGAAAAGGCCTGTGTGAGTGGATCCGCCGTGTTGTCCTCTGAGTCTACTCTCCTAACCTCGATCCCCTGGAGATCAACCATCTCCATGATCAGGTGACACTGCCTTAGAATATGTCTGAATCACTGATGGGACGGGCGTTCCTTGGCACAAGCCACAATTCCATTGTCACACAATGGTAGGAACGAAGTTCATCTCATGAACTAATATACACCCAGACTTCCTCTTTGGTAGCATCTTTGGTAGCGATGTATCTAGCCTTTATCGTCTAGAATGTCACGGTATCTAGCTTGGAACTCCTCCAACATACCGTCCCTCCACTGAGGGTAAAGACAATGCCTGCGACTGACATTCAGTCGTCCTTATCACTCTGGAACCTTTCCAGTGATTCTCCCCAGGATCGATTGATACGATGTCACTACAACTAGTGAGAATCCTAACATCCAATTACATCTATCTCATAGATCAAAACTCAGGATTTAGGAGGTATCATTTTGATCCTATATGGAGAATCAGTGTGATAAGCGGAGATTGATCGAGCGTAGCATAGGAAACTCCTTCCCCATCAAGAGCATGTCATCCACGTACTCTACGAGGATCACCACCATACTCCCTACTACCTTTTTGTATATACAAGGTTCATCTACCATTTTGATGATGTCAAACTCTTTGACTAATACATCAAAACAGATTTTCCAACTCCGCGATGCCTGCTTTATCACATAAAACATCTTGCACACGTTTCCGCTGCTCCCACTGTCTACGAGGCCCTCTGGCTGTGTACTTATAGACTCTATCTTCTAAAACATCATTTAGAAAAGTAGTCATGACACCCAACCGCCAGATATCGTCGTCATGGTATGTAGCCGTGGCAAGTAGGATCTGGATGGACTTAAGCATAACTACTTAGAAAAAGTTTCATCATAATCCATACCTGGTCAATGATGCAAACCTTTAACAAGTCTAGCTTTGAAAGTCTTAACTTTTCGATGTACACCAAGTAATCTTCTCAAGATATACTTGCTCCTGATGGGAATTTAACCCTTCAAATAAAGCAACCAAAGTCCATACTTTGTTGGTGTATAAGGATTCCATCTCAGATCGTTAAGCATTCAGCCATTCTTACAGAGTCCCACTCCTGATGGCCAGCTCGAAACTAGTTAGGTCATCATCTCATGATGCAATCCTCGCTCCCACTGTCATAGAGAAACCGAAGTATCTCTCAGGTGGGTGAGGAACCCAACTAGATCGGCGGATAGGCTGAGGTTCGTTGGAAGCTATTGAATCCTCCGGTTCTACCAAATCGTCAGCTGTAGTTTGTATAGCTGGAACTCTTTCCAGTTCTACATAACAGACCTTGCCTCGAGCTTGTCCGGATTTTGCTTTTCAGACATAGGCCGGAAAACCCCAAATCTTAACATACTTAAGATATGGGTTCTTCCCATTCCATATCACATATGAAGTGGTAGGCAACTGATTTGATTTGAACCCTATTCAATAGGTATGCAACTTCACAAGTGCATAACTCCTTAAAAGGAAATAGGAAACTCAGTAGTACTCATCATAGAGCGCACCTTATCACATAGGGTGTGATTGCTCCGCCCCGATACACTGACGTGCTGTGGTGTATACGGAGGAGTAATGTTGAGAGAGAATCTCATTCTCTTTTAGAATAATCCAGGAATTCCATGCTCAAGTATTCTCCTCCCTGATCACATCAAAGGACATAATACTTATACCCGTTTTGGTCCTCTACTTATAACTTATATTCTGTGAATATCTCAAAAGTTTCGGACTTGTGTTTCATCAGGAACATATGTCTGAATCTTGAGAGATCATCAGAGAATGTAATGAAGTACTAAGAACCGGTCTTGGTATGTGTAGACAAGGGACCTTCATACATCAGCATGTATTAATCCCAAGAGTTCACTAACTCTTTCTCTGTTTCCAATAAACGGAGTTGTGGTCATCTTATCTCTGTGACATGACCGACAAGTTTCACAAGATATAAATTTAAACTAATTTAAATATGCATCTTTATGTAACTTCAGCTAGTCGGTCGCATTGATATGACCTAGTTTACAATACCTCAAGAAGGATTCGTTCATTTCTGAACTCTTCCTCTTGTGTGTGTTCTGTATACTAAGAAATGCAGTTTGATTTAGAACATCAATGCTTTTAGATAACGTGCCTGAACCGATCAACTCTTGATATAGGAAATGTTCAAAACATTATCCAACTATACAAAATTATATCCTTTCTTTATTAATAAAGAGACTGATATAATGTTGTATATCAGGTTCGGTATCTAATAACATTCATTTAGAATCAATGTATTCTGGTAATACAGGGTGATAGTGACCAACAGACTTGGCTGCAACACTTGCACCGTTTTCTATCTCATGAAACTTATCACCCGTTCTCAGTTCTCTACCTATCCGTAGCCCATGTAACAGATTACATATGCGGGATCTTGATCCGGTATCTCATACCCAGGACATAAAGGATACTGAGAAACAGTTCTCTGTAATGAACACACCCGAAGAAGATGCATCATCATGCACTTTCTTCGTTTGGGCGGCACGGGAATTCTGGTAATCCCCTATTTCCTGCTTTGTCTTATAACAATTATAAGTTGGAGCGGGACCAACGTTCCCCAGCTTAGTATAACAAGCGGGTTCGGTCAATTCATCCGTATTATTATCTTGATTAAGGCGTGATATGGTCGCTACCTGGAGAGAGAGAGAAGAAAACACTCTGCGTGCGCTCTTGCAAGATCAGATTGGTTATTATTTTATCTAATCATGATGGCACCCACTGTTTTTATCAAATCTTCCTTCAAACCCTAAAAGGAAAGACTAGCCGGGATTAATTACACCCTACAACTTCGCCAATCTTTCAGCCAGGCCAGTGTCGGTACTTTGAGAGAGGTTCCCCGTGCTTTCGCACGGACCTAATTAAAGTAAATCTCGTTTTCCCAGAGGCATAACCCCGTTGACACCTTTCTAGACACCTACTTGATCGGCTAATTGTAATATGTAAAACTCTCCCAGGAGTAACTTTTACTCGCAGCGGGTATCGGGATCCAACTATCTCATAGAAGGTATGCAATCTCATTGCAAATTTCAACACTTGAAATTCCCGATAATTTTGCCCCTAACCTCTTATGACCTTGACAAAGGCCAACAAACCATAGGATGCTAGTCAAGTTCAACCCGTCATTTCTTGATTGAATTAAACCCACCCGCACGACCCTTGACAAAGGCCAACAAGGTCGTACGACTACCCTAACCCAATCTGCATCATATGCATAAGAAGATAAGCACTAGTCAGCTACCGCACACTACGCCTTGACAAAGGCCAACAAACGCAGCATGAATACTAACTACTACTTATCTGAAATGACGGAGGGCTACGACAGGTTTTTCTGAAAACCTATTGCGTAATGAACTTGATATCGTTGTAGAATCAAATGATTTTAAAATGGAGTGTTTTTTAGGCTTTTACTAGTTTCGCTAAAGAGGTCACTCCCGATGACGGGATCTCGACTCTTTCCTTATGGAATAAGGTGCATGATATATCACATATATCACTGTGCAAAGCAAGAACTAGAAAAGCAATCAAAAGACAAAACCGAGGGGTGTAGCATCTGCCAGTCATTTCTAAAGGGGTCACTCCCGGTGAAGGGATCTCGGCCCTTTCCTTATCGAATAAGGTGCAGAATGTTCTACAAGGAACACCGCGATGCAAAGCAAGAACTGTAGCTACCTGTTTTTGAAAATTCGATTCCACAACATCTTTTAGGTTTCTTTTCTTTCATTAATCATATTAATGAAGTCCCATCATTTAAATCACCTAAACATCACAGATAAATACGACGTACACTTATGCCATCCGCATTCGCCTCGATGTCCCCTCGTGCACCGTTAGGTTAGGTAACTAACGGCAGAGCGGGGCAGGGCTAGCGAGGGTGTAAAACATAAGTAACGTCTATATAATATATCATATATACTATATACAGTATTTATCACATCACATCACATGATCACATCATAGATATCGCAGCAGAAGATACATATGAAATATTGGATATACTAGGACGCCCGTGTTTTATTTTGAGCCTCTATAAAACACGGATTCCACGGTCGCGATGAATAGCCAAACCCACACCCCTAGACCCCTATGAGAGCGGCAAGAAACCCTTCCAATTCTAGAGTTAGAAGACCCGGACTCGACTCCTCGAGTTGGTCTCCCACTGGACTCTAGAACCCGGTTACTTGTGCTCTCCTCCTTGGGTCTATCCTAGTGCGGAAAAGTAAATAATATACAAATGGTGAAATCATCCTCATCCCGGAAGTTCCCCAATAAAAGAATATTACATACAATGAATTTTACATGAATGAAAATAAAAACTCTCATCTCACATAAAAAAAACCGGCTATTCAAAACGCGACGATCCAATATAACATATCCAGCAACACATAATATCACATGTCATCAACGTAAGTAAATATGCGCATCCCAATTTTCGTTGACATATAGCAACAAAATCGGCGATAACACATATTACACTTACGGTCGCAGAAAAGAAAGTGTAAAACTACAACAGTTGGAATCCGCAACTACCTTAGACATCACATGTCTAACAATTATAAATCCCGCATTTTAGTCTCTATATCGAAAAAACTTTTCAATAGCTAGTCGGGCAATTCAACAAGATTCCCGATATTTTGATCGAATGCTCGTCGCAACTTTAGTAGACGGCCGCACCCCTGGATGCCGTCGACTAAGTGCACTAAGGCAGAACACCGCTGCCGCGAGCACCCAAACGGATGCTTTTGGCGATGGGATTCTCCTACAGTCACTTGGTCGGGGCTATGGGGCATGGCCGTCTATTAAGTTTACCCGGCGAGTATCCGCATACGCTACGTGATTGCCACGGACTTTTGATCGCATCAAAATCCCGTGGCAACCAATCATCTGAGACTAAACTACTATGTTTATAACATCCAAATTAGTTATCACATAACTACTTGTGGATTCCAAATATTGTATCACATTCCATATAAATAGGCAATGTTAAACTTTCCGATCGAATAATCAAATACACAAGTTTTCCCAAATAGTTCTCAACACTTAAGGGGAGTTTTAAAAAACAAACATCCATCACATGCCACAGTACCAATGGTCCAGTCGTAGAAGGGTCAAGCCAACGCCTCACATGTGGCATGCCGTACTGTCCCAAACCCAAAGGTTCAAAAGGCAGTTCAAGACGATCACATAATCGAGTTAAGGTTTGTTATCTTCTAGAGGGTCCATTGCATAACTTGCACGATTTAGACGTTATTAAACAAATGGAAAAATCCAACACTTGGAAATTTTCAGGGTCGGGAAAAAGTGAGTTATTGATATCCGTTCGAACTTTTTAATACTTTCTAAATATCCGGAAAACATAACGAAATTAAATATTCCGATCGAATCAACGAATACAAAATAATCCCCAGAACACTCAACTCATGAGTCAGGTTAAAAATGCCCAGAAACCTATAAATGCAGCAACGGTCATTACTGCATAAAGAACCGTCCCTAATACCCTATTTCTGCCGCGGTTCCGCGGCCACGTGGAGGGTTTAGGGGCTCGTTTTTCATGGTAATTCTTAGAAAACCCTGCTGAATTTTTTAGGCATTTTTAATACAGAAAAATCCCAGTTTTGAAAATTTTTCCAGAGAGGGGTTTACTTTGTAGTTTCCGGGATCGATCGGGGTTTTAACTTCGTATACACGTCGCCTAATGCTCTAGCTAGGTTCTGATACCACTGTAGGGTTACTAAGTACACTAAGGAGGTTCTACAAGGTATCAACCATGCCAGATTAAAATTTTAGCCGTGCCGAATAACTCTAAACAAGATCGTTGCTAGAAAATTAGGGTTTCACATGCAAGTTAAACTCTTTAAACACTAAGTGAATACGAAATACAACTTTTGTAGATCGGTCCTTCACTTCTAAAGCTCCTTGTAGTAGTCCCTTCGTTGCGATCATCGAACACCCGGACTCTCGGACGGCTCCATGAGAAGAGGCAACTGTATTGCTTGAAGTCTTCGAGGCCGAAGATGATCTACGTCGAGGGAATACGAACTCAAGCTTCTACTTCACTAACCAAAGAATTAGTGAAGCAAACACCCTAAACTAAAGTGCTAGTTTAATAGAGGATGGTGAAATAGGAAATGGGTACACTTTAGAATTTGATTTCTCACTTTGGTTCTCTCTCTTTTCAAACCCTAGAAAGAATTTCAAGGAGGAAGAAGATGAGCTCAAAATGAGAATGAAACTTGATCAAGAGAGAGAATGAGCTAACCATGGTGAGTGAGTATCATATACTAACTCATGTAGAGACATTACCATGGCTAATTATAGTGGTTAGGTTAGTTAATATTTTAAGTAAAACAAAACTAGTGGACTAAGTCAATGCAACATAAGCTTCATGAAGCTTCATGCATATGAACTCATTATCCACTAATTTTAGAATTACTTTAAATATAAAAACCTAATACTATAATAAGTATGGTATAAGTCTTATACACCCATGTAATGTGTATCAACAACCATGATACAATTTATGCACTAATAAATATATATCACATATATATTAACTTGTGCACAAGTGAGAAAATCAAATGCTTAAGTGAACCAATGTTAGTTAATGTAAATTAGTATATCACATATACAATTATACACTAAATTATTAAATCAACACTTGACTTAATAATCCGGTTATATCACATATAACCGACTAACATCCAATGTATCGACTTATCGAATCAACACTTGATTCGATAACTTGGTTATATCGCATATAACCGATCTACACAAGCATCGCGAGAATAGAATACAGTATCACATACTCGTATTATTCTCGGTCCCGCACATATCACATATGCGATCCTATTTCGTTTTGCCTGAGCCAGTATAACCTCTATGTAGGACTCTAAAGACTCGTCAATACGCCGGCAGTAGGTGATGATCATTTCAAACACCCACAAGCCGTCAGCGGTACTAGATGGACGTAACGGCTACCCGGGTATTGAGCGATCAGAAGATCAGCAAGCAAGCCCGCTCCAACTCCTGCAAAAAGCCTGACAGTGACACTACCGTACAGTCCGGTCTCCTCATCTGATATGTCGCAAATCAAGTCTAGGGGTGGTAAAACGTCAGACCCCAATAACCGATAAGTCATGCCGACATGAGGCTCATAACGGGTCGAGAAACTACTGGTAACACTTACCAGCATATCTCTAAACCTGCCCTGGCCAGGGACTTCCCTGTTATGGCCAATCGAGCACAGTGCAACATCAACCCCCAATACCGGGAGAGACAAAACCCCTCCTATCGCTCATTGCCTCCATGTGACTCGGGACTGTACCCAAAAACCACCGTTTTGCACGCCCTCTTAGACGTGGTAAGGTGGAAATCAAAGCACAGTAGGAATCACACAAGACTCTATGACGATCTCGGGTCTACAGACTAACCTGTACCAGTGTCACCAGAGAACTGCCATCTGACGTAAGGTATAATACCATCTGGGAGTTCTCGGCGAGTCCGTCCAGTGTACCCAGTCTCCACTGAGCATCCGTATATCATCTCTGATGTTAAACACCAATGGATATGGGATCATCCATCGCCCATCTGTATGGGTCGAGAAGGCATACACTAGTCTACTCTGGTATATCGATGCCCCGTCTCAATATACCCACGACTAGGGACCTTGAAGGATGTACTTATGGACTACCATGTCCCCGCTAATATGATTCACATCATAGTCCAGGTAGTCAAGTACACATCCTAAGGGCTTTACCAACATGTAACAGAGAGACAATCAGTATACACGTTAAGGTAAAGAGTAACCAGATAGCATACTATCATGTCGAGCAAGAAAGTCCTTCCTATATATTTCCAAGCATCCACTACAATATACATCTCATGTATAGTAATGGCCTCTAGGGCATACATATAACTAACAGATTTCGCCGGATACTACTTACAGAGTTTGGACTCGGGAAGATAGCGAGCGGACGTAGGCGTTGTCATCTATCATTGAACCGGGCCGTGACTTATCAGGCATAGTATTTTTTCAGGAATCGATCATTTATTGGCCGGAAGGGTCTTTCGCCATGCATATCCATGAGCAAGTAAGCCCCACCTTGGTAGACCTTGTCTATGATGTATGTGCCTTCATAGTTTGGCTCGAATTTCCCCCTTTTGACACGATTGGGGATCATAGGTCTTTTGACAACTAGCACGAGTTCACCTTGGCGGAATGTTCTCGGCCTAGTCAATCTTTTGTATGAGCGCGTCATTTTTGCTCTGTAAGCTTCTAGGTTTTGCTGTGCCACGAGACGAGTTTCATCGAGGTTGTCTAGCTCTTCAAGCCGAAGATGAGAATTCTCTTCGTCTGTTAGTTCGTACCGAACCGCCATTCGTAGAGAGGGTAGCTCTACCTCCAGGAGGAGTACTGCTTCCGCGCCGAATACTAACGCAAATGGCATTGTGTTCTTGGCCTTCTTGAACGTGGTCCGATAAGCCCAGAGAGTTTCATACAGTCTCTCGTGCCAGTCCTTTTTGTTTTTGGACACCGTCTTCTTTATGATCTTTGTCAAGGTTTTGTTGAAAGCCTCAGCTAGACCGTTAGCTTGAGGATTATAGAACGAAGAGTATCTCCAGTCTATATTATGTTGCCGTGCAAAGCGGCTGATTCTGTGACTTCTGTAGGCCGGCCCGTTATCAGAGATAATCCGTCGCGGAGTTTCGAATCGATAGATGACGTGTGTCTTGAAGAATTGGAGGATGTTCTCCATCTTCACTTCTCTTAGCGGTACTGCTTCTGCCCACTTAGAGAAGTAATCGTTTATCGCCAATATGAACCGATGTCCTCTGGATGACGCTGGTTCGATGGGCCTAATTATGTCGGTTCCCCACATTTCGAACGACCAGCTAGCCACTGTTAGGTGTAGTGGGTTTGGATGCTGGTTTATGAAGTCCCCATGAATCTGGCACGAGTGACACTGCTTCGTGTATTCGAGGTAGTCCTGAATCATCGTGGGCTAATAGTAGCTCATTCTTTTGAGCTTCAGCTTCATCTTTGGGCCGGCTTGATGAGAACCGCAGAGTCCGTCATGAGTTTCTTGGACGACTCTCCTTGCTTCTTTCGGCCCCAGGCATCTCAACCACAGAGAGTCGAACGATCTCTTATATAGAGTATCATTGACGAAGGCGAAAGACAGAGCTCGTTTCATGAGCTGATGTCTTGAGGATGCATCTTCCGGTGTTCGACGGGATTTGAAGTAGTCTATAAAGACTTCTCTCCAATCCTTAGCTTTTCCTTGATCCTCTATTTGCAAGGCTATTTGCATGGTCGCTTCCTTTTCTTCAGACGACTCCAAAGATATTTCTGCTGGTGCAAGAACCCGACGACTTTGTACAATGATCCTTACGTCATCGAGGTTTTCGTCAGCCAGTTCTTTAGTGAGTTTGGCTAATGCGCCCGCTTTGCTATTTTTTGTACACGGTATGCTTTCTAGGTCGTAGAAAGGGATTTGAGTCAGCAATTGTTGCACTCTCTCGCCTTACTTTACCAACTCTGGTTTGCACGTTTGATAGTCGTCGTTTACTTGAGTAACGACTAGCTAAGAGTCTCCGTGTATGAGGAGATTTTTGATTCCCATGTTGACAGCGATCTCAATACCTGCTATCAAAGCCTCATATTCTACCTCATTGTTTTTCCTCGGCTCTGTTAGGGAAAAGGCAAAGTGCATTATCTCTCCTTGCGGAGTCACGAAGATAAGGCTTACCCCCGATTTGATTATAGGGGTGTTATGTTGTCGCTTCTTCATTGAAGATGCTCCGTCGAAATAGAGTTCCCATCGGGTATCACTCCCTCCTTTCTCCCCATTGATCGTGTCAAACGCATGCTCGTCTGGTAGTTCGCAATTTAGGGGGTGAATCAGCAGGTATCGGATGCTCATCGAGGAAGTCGACGATGGCCTGGCCTTTCACTGCCTTGAGAGGTCGGTATGTTATCGAGAACTCCATTATAAGTAGGACCCATTTAGCGAGCCATCCCGTTGGTATGGCTCTTGACATCAAATATTTGAGAGGATCCACTTTTGATATGAGATGGACCTCATGCACCAAAGCATAATGTCGAAGCTTTGTTATCGCGAAGATCAATGCCAGGTAGTGTTTTTCGATAGGGGAGTGGTTGTTTTCTGCCCCCAGTAGAACTTGACTCAAATAGTAGAGGGCTCTCTCCTTTCCTTAGTAGTTCTCCAGTGCCCATAGCGCGCCTAAAGAACCTTCAAGGGCTGTTGTATACAGGATAAGGGGCTTTCTCTTGACTGGAGCGGTCAGTACCGGCGGATTCTGCAGGTATTGCTTGATTTCATCGAGTGCACTCTGGCATTTATGATCCCAAACATACGGGCTCCCCTTCTTCATCAGGTGACTGTAGGGATGACATTTTCCGGAGGCTATGAACCGTCGGATATACGCGAGCTTTCCTTGTAGTGACCGCAACTGTTTTAAAGTTCTTGGAATGGGCATTTCCATAATTGCTTTGATCTTCGATGGATCTATTTCGATGCCCCGGTGTCGTATGATGAAACCTAGAAATTTGCCTGAGGAAACTCCAAATATGTATTTCAAAGGGTTCATCTTCAGGTTGTATTTCCGAAGACGCTGGAACACTATTTTCAAATGCTCCCAGTGTTCTTCGTACGATTCGCTTTTCACCACGAGTTCATCGATATAGCATTCGACGATTTCATGTATGAGGTCATCGAAAATCTTTGTCATGACCTTCTGGTAGTTAGCGCCGGCGTTCTTCAGGCCGAAAGGCATCACTTTGTAGCAGAATACGCCCAGAGGAGTCCGGAAAGCGGTATGCTTCTGGTCTTCGGGATGCATCTTTATTTGATTGTACCCCAACGAGCCATACATGAAGGAGAAAACTTTGTGAGTGGACGTGTTATCTATCATCAGCTCGGTAACCGGTACGGGAAAATCATCTTTCAGACAGGCTTTGTTGAGGTCCAAGAAGTCCACGCAGATGCGCACCATCCTATTTTTCTTCATCACTGGGACAATGTTGGCGATCCAGTCAGGGTACTGAACCTCTTGGATGAGGCCAGAGTCGATCGGCTTCTTGACCTCGGCGTTGATACTCATTTCAAGTTCGAGCCACATTCGTCCTGGTGCTTATTTGATTGGCTTGACGTCCGGAGATATCGCCAATTTATGCACAGCTATTTATGGATCTAGCCATGGCATCTCGGAATAGTTCCATGCGAAGCAGTCTTTATACTACATGAGCACGTCTTTTAGCGTAGCTACCTGTTCTTTAGACAACAGCTCGCTGACGAACGTGTAGGGTATTTTTCGTCACCCCATTGAGATGGGAATACTCGCGCGCTTGTCAGGTGCATTACAGATCCCCCTGCCTAGGGTAGGCTGGGGTTTATTGATTGTGGGGATCCGAACCTCCGGCAGCCGCGGACTAAGCTGCCGTTAATTACCCCCTGCCTTTGGAGCGAGGGAACTTCCGATTAACGGGTTAAACTGGTCATGCGAACTCAATGTGTAGTGTTGTGTTTTGAAGGGGTTTCTTGGATGTATCGAGGGCCCCACAGAGTTTTTACGGGGGCCCCGCTACCCGGATAGCTGGCTGGGGGTCAAGGGGGCTAGCAGCCCCCATGCGGGGTGCGGGGCAGCACCCCGTTAGAATTTTTTTCTAACGGGGGAGGTATATTTAGTGTGGAGTGCACAAAAAAATGGGGAAAAGCTTCTTAAAGACGCGTGCGTAGCATGTGGGCGCATGGTACCCGGGGTCACATGGCGCACACGTGACCATTCGGCGCCTCAGCGCCCGGGGTCACGTGGCGCACACGCGACCATTGGGCGCCTCAGCGCCTGGGGTCACGTGGCGCACACGTGACCATTGGGCACCCTAGCGCCCGGGGTCACGTGGCGCGCACGTGATCATTGGTCTCCTTAGCGCCCCGGGGTCACGTGGCGCGCACGTGACCGATGGGCACCTTAGTGCCCCGGGGTCACGTGGTGCGCACGTGACCGATGGGCGCCTTAGCGCCCGGGGTCACGTGGCGCCCACGTGACCATAGGCGCCTTAGCACCCGGGGTCACATGGCGCACACGTGACCACTGGGTGCCTTAACGCCCCGGGATCACGTGGCGCACACGTGATCATGGGAAACACCCGCGGGAAGGGGCCTAGCCCTTAGGCTGGGGAGTTGAACTCCCAAGAAGTTTTTTGGAGTTGAACTCCTGACAGAAACTAATTTATGGAGTTAAACTCCAACAGATTTAGAAAGGAGTTAAACTCCTAGGAATCTTTGGCTCTTCTTTTGAGCCTTGGATCTGTCCAAAATTAGATTTTTGGAGATGGGTCTTCTTCTTCCTGCTCTTGATCGGTGGGATCATGGAGAAAAAGGGGTGAGACTTAAAAGTCTCCCCATTTCGAGATCTGATTGGAGATTCGAGCTCCCCTTCGTGGGTTTGTGGTGAAAAACTATTTATTTTTGAGAAAGGAAGAGTTAAACTCTTGATTTAATTCAAAAAGAGGAAGAGGGTTTTAGACCCTTGAGAAAGGGGAAGAATGCACAAACCCTAATTTTTTGGGAGGAATGAAAAGTGTATATTTTATTCATCATCATGTTGCCTTATATAGGATTACATATTTACATATAACCCCTTGGGCTTTACAAAATGGCATTTGCCCATCCCATTGCTCATGTGCCATTTCTTTTTGCACATAAGCCATGGGCTTACAAAAATTTGGCTTTATGCCCATTTTGCTTACATTCATGCATAAAAAATTACATAAAAATTATTTATTACATGATTTCATTTTGGCATGGGGGAGGGCCGGCCGCTTCATGTTCGGACTCGACCTGGGCATGTATCCGCCTGACCTGGGCTTGGGCCCACTTGGCTTGGGGTTAACCTTGAATTTGACTCGGTCAACCGGGGTGCAAATTTTGACCCCAACAGAACGTAGGCCGTGGGTCGTTTGCCGTCCCCAAGTCGATTTTCCTTAGGTTGTCCCCATTAGTATGTATCCCATCTTCCAACCTTTTTGGCGCTTGTAGAAATTCTGAGATCAATTCCTCTTCATCCTCGTTTTCAAAGCACCAAGAGGGGTCATCCATATTCTCGTGCTCTCCTTCTTCCGACAGCGTTATCACGTGACAGGTACAAGATCGTTTCCAAGACCGATGTTGATCTGGTTCTACTCTTGCTATATACGTTGCTTTTGGCACATGCTTTTGCGGTGGGGCTACCCTCCAACTGTTGGATAGAGCGAATCTACCGAGTTGATATTGTTCTTCGACCCAGTTTTTGAAGGTGAAGTAGTCTTCAAGAGGATGTCCTGTCGCTTGGTGATAGGAGCAATAATCCGGGTGATGAACCTCGTTTGCTTGATCGGGGTGCCGAGACTCCGGGAGTGTCATCATCCGATGTTTCATGACGAGGTCAAAGATCCTCCTTGTCTTTTCTCAAGGGAAAGAATATGCTCGACCCATATTTTTCATAAAAGATGGATTTCGGCTGACCCTTTCTTGATCGCGTGGCTTTTTGGATACGTTTTGCCGCTGCCGAACATTTTTTCCATTCTTCAGCTTGTTTTTGCTTCCGCATCGGGCCTTTTTCTTGTCTTGGGAATGCATGGAGAGCTGAAGGTGAAGGATATTGTCATACTCCGTAGCCTGCTGAAGGAGGCGTTGCATCTTAGCTTTCTCGTAAATGGGCATTTCGTGGCTGTGGTCGTTCCGAACCTTTTGACTCGCTTCCCTCACTAGCTTGTCCATCTGTTCTTGGAACGACAGACTAGACATTTTTATGACAGGACCTCGTTCTAGTTCAGTGTCAGCGTCTTTTAAAAGAGCATCCCCTTCTTCATTGAGGTCATTTATGACATGGCAGCCATGAAATTGTTCCCGTTTCTTGGACTGGACATATCCAAGCCCAATCGCTTCCATTTTTCCGTTGGGCAATTTTCGTTGAGTTCCGGGGACGTTCCAATTTTTTTTGTAGAACTGAGCCTGTCGCATGGTTTGCTTAAAGGATAAGCCTTGGCATCTCAATAACCTCTTCAATCCCTCTGCGTAGTATCTGGGCAGACGGATTGGTTGGAGCTTGCCAAGCGCAGGTTCGACACCACGCCATACTTCTCTATCGACTTTGGTTTTCGTGGATTGATAGAATAAAATCGTCTTTTCACCTCTTCGCCCGGGAGGGACGTAGAATGTCTGCAGCTCTTGCACACTATATGTCTCAAGCGCATCAAGCTCTTTGTAGTGCTGCCACGGAACCATGGTGATTTGCAAACTCTGATCATATCCAGTAAGGGTCTGCATTGATGGACGGACCGAGAATACTGCGTTGACTTCATCTTCAGAGTCACTACCAAAGACCAGAATAGGGGTAGATGGTCCCGGCCTGTTGCATTGGGGTGGCCCCGAATAGACTATCTCTTCTTCCTCCTCGGTATCGCTCCTGAAGACTGGAATAGTGGTGATAGTTTTTTGCTTATTCTCCGATTTATGGCATCGTTCCATGTCTTCAAAGTATGGTAGGAAATACTTAGCATCTTCATACTTGCGGACTTAATTTATGGAGAATGGGTTTAGTTCCCCCGTCACGGTATACTCGAGACCATCCTTGAAATACTTCATACACCGATGTTGTGTAGAAGGAATGATGTTGTACTCGTATAACCAATGCCTGCCGAGTAAAACATTGTAGTAGGTCTTGGCGTCAATGACATGAAATTTGATGTCAGTGACCCAAAGCGTAGCGTCAGTATTACAGACCCGAGCGTCCGTGATGACTGGGAGTCGAACCCAGAGATGGTGATTTTATCTCGAACGAGGTGATGAATGCCCATGCAGATTTTTTTTAGCACCCTCACATTTAGGAGGTTGACAGAGGATCCGTTGTCAACTAAGATCTTCCCTATCTTAATGTCATGGCAGTACCCGGTGACATACAGGGGGCGGTTGTGCTCGCACATTCTGAGGAGAATATCTTCATCGCCGATAGTGATGTCAGCTATGCGCACTTCTTCCAGCTCGTCCTTCATCTTTTCTTCGGTAAGGAAAGCTTGGAACTGATCGGGTTCTTGTAATGCCCTGATCAGGGAATCTCGTGCCTCTTTGGACAGGAGAAGGGCATCCAAGATACTCAATTGTGAGGGTATCTTTTTCAGATGTGCCAGGACATTGTAATCCACTTTATTCTTCTTGAGCGGGTCCTTGGTTGTGAGCTCTTCGACGACTCGGTCATCGAGGGCGATATCCTCAGGGACTTTTTCCTTTCCCTTATCTTTTTTGTTCGATCCATTGTTTGTAGTTCCGAGATTCTTTTCGGGCAACATACGATTACGCAGCTGAATGTTTTCACAGTTCTTTATCTCTTCCACTTTTCCTGAGGTGGATTCCTTGAAGAGCGGGCCTGTCGTTGTAGTATAGTGGTGAGTATTCCCGCCTGTCACGCGGGTGACCCGGGTTCGATCCCCGGCAACGGCGCCATTTGATTAAGAGAGGTTTTGTCGATCAAAAATATTTACCGCAATCAAGAACGGCGTCGCTTTGCAGCTAGCCGGTGAGTACGGGTCGGTCCATAGGGATGTGTAAATCTCCTTTAAGTTATTACGAGTTAATTCCAAATGGTGTTTGGATTTATAATTAAACCTAAAAATTGAAGTTGTATGAGACTAGGATTAGAAACTTGCTAGGATTAGGTCTAGGGAAAATTTGGTAAACAAAGATCTTCATCTCTTTCCATTGCTATTAATTAAATGTATCATATTAGTGTTATGGTAAATCTTAACAAAGGGGATTAGGATGATTGGGAAGATTGATTCTTCCTCTAGATCCTTGTCCTTCCTTTCTTAATCTTTACCCTAACCTCCATGGAAAACCTTAAGATCCGGGCCTTTAGACTACGAAATCACCGTTACCTTGCGGGTAAAAGTGCCGTAGGGAGCGGAATAAAAAGGTATGCATGGAGTTCTAATGTTCATAAAAGTTTTAGCAACGAAAAGAGATGAGAGATCTTCATCTCTCAAATCCTTCCCTATTCCTAACCCTAACAAGCGAGGAAACTACTCGCTCATTGAGGGGATGAAAAAAAACAAGAATTTATTAAAGAGAGAAAACATCGATTGCAAGTTAATAAAAACTAAACTAATTTAAACTAAGGCGAGAAAATAAGAGCAGATATGAAAAACTACAACTATTGCAAGGAAAATAACCTACTTACTTTTGATGCGCTCTAACTTCAAGAAAACAGAATTTTATTCATGAGTAGAGGCATAAGAAAATACAAGGTCTTGGGTTCTATTTATAGGACATAGAAACCCTAGGGCTACAGCTGACTCGCATGCCTACAATTACAAATATACCCCTAAAAAAATCTTGCCGCCACAAATTATGGTAAACATTTCTGCGCACTAGGGCTTCAAGTAGCCGCGGAACCGCGGCATGGGCGCGCTTGGGCCGCGGTTCCGCGGCCCAATGATGGGATCATCATTTTCTTTTTCTTGGGCTTGGTTTGGTTCTTCTGGGCTTCTTGTTTCTTTATTCTTTTTATCAGTTGGGCTTCTGCAGTGATTCCAGAACTTCAGTGAACACTTGTACCGATCTTTTAACCGTCTTTCTTGCAAATTTTTAATCTTGAGTTGCCTTGTTGATGGTGAACCGTTCTTCTGCTGGGCTTTACTAAGATCCTCCTAATTGTTGGTCAAAAGTCCTTCTTTTGTGTCGTCTTTTGTGTTTTTCACTGTTTTTGCTCCAACAACCTGTAACCTGTAACATGTAGCAGACATGGGTCAAAAGCACCTGTTTTTATTCTTAAATGCATAAGAATGGGGCATACAAAATGCAATATTATGTTATGAACAAATACCCCCAAACTTATCTTTTGCTCGCCCTCGAGCAAACTTATTATTTAAATAAAAATCTAACATAGCCGCACTTTCGCAGGGGAACGCGATTGCACTGAGCTCGTGCAACAAGCCGTTAAACCTCTAGGTGTCCCTAGTAGGAGGAGTGTTGTCTCCTGAGGGTTTTCAGCGGATTACACCCACAAAATCCTATCAATTTGGTTTTTCGACTTTTGTTCTCCATTTAGGTTTTCTAACAAGGAATTCTATTATCGTCGACCCGCAAATTATCCACCCATATTCTTCACACTTCCTCATTATTTAACTTAAGATTATATATATCCTGTAGAATTACCTAGCTTTCGGCATTTCTTAAGTTTTCCTTCTAGGGTTACATCTCCACTTAGGAATTTTTATCAACTCTACTAAAGATACAAGTTCTATTCTTCATTCCTTTCTCTTATCTAAACTCTAATCACATATCCCCACGTGTGTGTAAATATCATCCCTACACTTGGAAATTCAAATCAAGCAATCGTACTCCCGTCCATTGTCCAAAGCACTTGTGAAATTTCTCTTTCACATCCTTCATGCGACTGTTAATACTTCTTGAGGTACCAACAACCGATTACAAAATGCGTTAGCGTTTTAAAGCGTACTTCCTAGTTTTGCAACACCCAAGGCTTTTAGCAGTGGCTCCCAAACCAGTTGGTCTAAGGCACTAGGTGATGAAGCACCCTCGCTAAATATTTTTCTATTTTTACAGCCTTAAGTAATCACAAAAACCAGTGTCCATTTTTTCTTTATTCACTTTTTTTTTCTTTTCTTTTTCATTGTGCTAAGGACTTTAGACAAGAGTATTTCAAGGTCTCTTCTACTAATCCAAGTTTCAAGGTGCGTGTTTGTGCATTTTGTAGGGTACATGTTTTCAGAATCTAGACTTAAGCTAGGAACTATTTTTCAAACTTATTCTCTAATAAGAACATCAATACTCTTCCCTCATTTTGACTTAGCCTAAGAAGTGAACCCAAAATTTGCCTATTTCTAAATAATCTACAAGACATATACTTTCTACCGTTAAACTTTAAGAAAGGTTATTTTTAGGGTTTTTAATTTACTAAGTCTAAGATTTAGTTTTTCCTAGCCAGTTAACCTATTTATCAAACTCAAGTCAATTAACCAGAATTGAATACATTAATTTTTATAATTTTTGAATTTTTTCAATTTTTATGGGTTTTTCTGTTTTCTAATTTTTTTATTTTTCAAATTTTTATGATTTTTATATAAAGATGCAATGCAGAAATATACATATGAATGCAAAAGGAAAACTTACCGAACATACCCCCAAACTTATAATGGACAGTGTCCTCACTGTCATGCTGCACCAAGTGGGTTGATAATATCGGCGAGTTCCTGCTTATTATTATATTTATATAGTATATACACCCCCAAACTTATTTGAAATAAAGTTTTGGAAAAAAAGGAAATTCGAGGGTGAAGGTGGAGGAAAATCAATCGGTGTAAATCGGCTCCTGCAAGAACAGGAGCTCCTCCGAAGGGTCCGCTGAGAAGAACGGTTTCAATCAATGTCCATTTACTTTGAATAAAGTACCGTCTTCTGGATTCTCAAGATCAACCGTACCGTGCGGATAAACGGTACGGACTACAAAAGGTCCTCTCCATCTAGAACGGAGCTTGCCGGGATGAAAGTGTAACCGAGTATCATATAATAAAACCTGTTGGCCTGGTTTAAATGTCTTTCGCAAAAGGTTTTTATCATGAAATACCTTAACTCGGTTCTTAGCAATCACGGCATTATCATATGCCTCATCCCGCAGCTCCTCCAATTCATTCAATTGCAGCTTTCGATTGCTGTCCGCATCTCCTAAAGATAAATTCAGCTCTTTAATGGCCCAAAATGCCTTGTGCTCAATTTCTACTGGAAGGTGGCAAGCATTCCCGTAAACAAGCCGGTATGGAGACATGCCAAGATCAGTCTTGTATGCAGTACGGAAAGCCCATAGTGCATCGATCAATTTGAGTGACCAATCTTTACGGTTTTTAGAAACCGTTTTCTCCAAGATTTGCTTAATTTGCCGATTCGAGACCTCGGCTTGCCCACATGTTTGGGGATGGTATGGCGTTGACAGCTTATGGGTGATAGAGTATTTGCGCATTAGGGACTCAAAAGTCCTATTGCAAAAGTGAGAACCATTATCACTTATTATCGCGCGAGGGTGCCCAAATCGAGAAATGATGTGTTCTTTTAGAAATCGAACAACAACCTTGTTGTCATTCGTTCGACTTGGTACAGCCTCGACCCACTTTGAAACATAGTCAATAGCCAAAAGAATATACACATTTCCAAAAGAGTTAGGAAATGGTCCCATGAAGTCTATACCCTAAACATCAAAAATGTCTACAACCAAAATCGGTTGGAGCGGCATTTCATTTCTCCGCGATATCCGGCCCAAGTGTTGGCACCGGGAGCAAGTTTTGCAGTATTCGAATGCATCTTTGAAGAGTCGTGGCCAATAGAAACCACACTGCAAAACTTTCTCGGCTGTCTTCTTTGGGCCAAAGTGTCCGCCACATGCTTGATCGTGGCAAAAAGACAGCACACTCTTGACCTCATTTTCAGGCACACACCGGCGAATGATTTGGTCGGAACAATATTTAAAAGGATAAGGTTCATCCCAGTAAAAATGCTTTACTTGGGACAAAAATCGTAGTTTGTCTTGTTTCGACCAATCGTTAGGTATCAAGCCGGTGGCTAAGTAGTTTACAATATCGGCGAACCATGGTTCGCAAGAAACGGTCAAGAGTTGCTCATCGGGGAAAGCATCAGTGATAGGCAGATCAAGTGTAGGCGAAGAAGGAAGTCGTGAAAGGTGATCGGCCACTACGTTTTCACATCCCTTTTTGTCCCTTATAACAAGGTCAAATTCTTGCAGCAAGAGGATCCAACGTATTAGCCTAGACTTAGCATCCTTCTTCGCAAAAAGGTGGAGAAGAGCTGAGTGATCCGTGTACACTATAACTGGAGAGCCGATTAAATAAGGCCGAAATTTCTCAAGTGCAAACACAACCGCTAAAAACTCTTTTTCTGTTGTTGTGTAGTTTAATTGGGCCTCATTTAATGTTCGGCTAGCGTAGTAAATTACATGCGGCAACTTGTTAATGTGCTGTCCAAGAACAGCACCAATAGAAAAATCTGAAGCGTCGCACATAATTTCAAAAGGGTGCGTCCAGTCTGGAGATGAAAGGATGGGCACAGAAATGAGTGAGTGTTTCAAAGACTCGAACGCTTTCATGCAAGTTGAGTCGAAAACAAAAGTAGTGTCCTTGGCCAACAAGAGAGTCAAGGGTCTAGCAATCTTGCTATAGTCCTTGATGAACCGTCTATAAAAACCGGCATGGCCAAGGAAAGCTCGGATATCTTTGACGCATTTAGGAGGAGGAAGATTAGAAATGACTTCGATTTTAGCTCTGTCAACCTCTATGCCGTTTTGCGAGATTACATGTCCTAAGACAATGCCTTCTCGTACCATAAAGTGGCACTTCTCCCAATTCAAAGTCAAGTTCTTTTCCCTACAGCGGGTGAGAACTGCGTCAAGATGTCGTAAACACTCATCGAAGGAGTCACCAAAAATGGAGAAATCATCCATAAAGATTTCCAAAAACTTCTCCACCATGTCCGAAAAGATCCCCATCATACACCGCTGAAATGTAGCGGGTGCATTGCATAACCCAAAGGGCATGCGACGATAAGCAAAAGTGCCAAAGGGACAAGTAAATGTAGTCTTGTCTTGATCCTCTTTGGCTATGGGAACTTGATTATAACCGGAATAGCCATCTAAAAAGCAGTAGAATTCATGCCCCGCCAATCGTTCAAGCATTTGGTCAATGAATGGTAAAGGAAAGTGGTCCTTCCTTGTCGCGGCATTGAGTTTCCGGTAGTCGATGCAAACTCGCCACCCAGTTTGGGTGCGAGTGGGAATTAACTCATTTGCCTCATTGGTGATGACCGCGATGCCCGATTTCTTTGGCACGACATGAATGGGGCTAACCCATTGGCTATCCGAGATAGGGTAAATGATACCGCTATCAAGACACTTAACAATCTCCTTCTTGACCGCCTCTTTCATGATGGGGTTGAGGCATCTTTGTGGATCCCTTGCCGGCTTGGCATCATCCATCAAGTGTATATGATGTTCGACTATGAGGGGACTAATCCCCTTGATGTCCGCCATAGACCAGCCGAAAGCTTGCCGATTATTGTATAAGACCGTTAAAAGAGCCTTCTCTTGCTCAAGAGCTAGAGAGGCCGATATGATAACTGGTAAGGTCTCATTTTCACCTAGATAAGCATATTTTAGGTGCGACGGCAAAAGCTTTAGTTCGAGTTTAAGTGGTGAAACAATAGATGGTAACAATGGAGTAACTGTTTCAAACTCGAAGGATTCCATCAAAGGTTCAAATTGAGTGTACGCTACCGAGTCGGATGGTTCAACTAACTCATCCGAAAAAGCAAAAGACTCAAACTAGGGTGGAGAGTCTTTAAGATCATCAACAAAGGTGAAACACTCATAATCTTTGTCCGTCGTGAAAGCTGTGTCGGATTCTAGGAGGAACGCACTAGTGGCGTCAATATTACTGTGATCAAACATGAAATTCTCGAACTCACAGTCCTCCTCCGCGATCTCATCGATCGAGCACACATTAAGTACGCTAGAATTAGGCTCGCAAGGCTGACTTCCTAACTTGAAAATGTTAAGTTCAACTGTCATCTTGCCAAAAGATAGATTTATTGAACCATTACGACAGTTGATTACCGCGTTAGAAGTTGCGAGGAATGGTCGACCAAGTATCACCGGAATTTGATTACGGGGGTTAGCGACAGGCTGTGTATCTATAACAATAAAGTCCACGGGGAAAATGAAATCCCCTACTCTAATTAACACATCCTCCAACTCTCCCCTAGGATGGGTGATTGATCGGTCAGCCATTTGGAGAGTGCAATGAGTAGGCTTGAGCTCTCCAACGCCTAATTGTTCGTACACCGAATAGGGTAGCAAATTGACACTAGCACCAAGATCTAATAATGCTCTATTGATGGTCTTGTTCCCAATTGTGATCGAAATAGTAGGACAACCGGGGTCCTTGTGCTTTGGGGGTAAAGAATTGACAAGAGCATCACTAACAACACTAGCCACGAAAACTTTCTTTGGTACTTGTGACTTCCTCTTTTTGGTGCATAAGTCCTTTAAGATTTTTGCATATGAAGGAACTTGTTGGATTGCATCCAAAAGAGGGATATTTATGCTAACATGTTTGAACAACTCTACAATCTTCTCCATCTGTGGAGTTGGTTTATTGGATCTCAACCGATTTGGAAAAGGAACATTTTGAAAAGTTGTTGAGTCCAATTTTTGCGGATCAGATTGTTGAGTTGGAACGGAACCCCGTGTAGATGTGTTCGTGTTGTGAGGAGAGGGTCCGTTCGAGCTAGAAGAAGTAGAGCCATGTGAAGGATGGAGAATAGGCTCAAACGAAGAAGAAGAGGAAGATGAAGAACCACCGGCAGAGGTGTCATGGTGAGTACCCACATTGTTTTGCAGCACTTTTCCGGATCTCAACGTAGTCACAGCATTCACGTTATGATTCTGCTGTTCATGTGCAACATGTGCGTGACCAGGATTTGGGAGTGGTTGAGACGGAAGCTTTCCTTTCTCTCGCTCTTTCAATGCTGCGTTGAGTTGTGCAATTTGTGCCTCAATAGCTTTGATGCTTTGATCATGTGAGGCACTGTTTTACACCAAAGATTGAACAGAAGTCTCTATCCTAGCTGTGGACTGTGCAGATTGCTTTAGGAATGCTTCTAGACTTCTTTCGAGCGAGCTAACAGCATTTTGAGGGGGAATAAAATTGTTGGGTACAAAATTGTTCATCTGATTAGGGTAAGGTTGCTGTTGGAGAGGCTGCTGAAATTGAGTTTGTGGAGGTGCTTGTTGTTGTGGAGGAGGAGCCCTTTGAAAATTGTTGTTTCCTTGGGATTGTTGATTTTGGTTCCAAGTGAAATTAGGGTGGCTCTTCCAACCCGGATTGTATGTCGAAGAGTATGGATCATTTCTTTGTCGTTGCTGAAAGGCAGTATTGACTTGATCTTGTCCTTGAGTGGATGCAGTGTAAGGACACTCTTCGGTGAGATGTGATGGATCCGAACAACAAGCACAAACAGTTCGTGGGGGCATGACAGGGGCAGGAGAAGGTGCTGAGATTTTGGTCTCAAGCGCTTCTAGCTTTTTCGTAAGAGCGGCCATCTCGGCCTTCATAGCAATTGACATCTCTACTTGATGTATGCCTGCCCTAGGTTGACCAATAGAAGAAGATGATAATGCGGTCTTGGTACTCTCCCACTGAATTGTTTGCTCACTAAGATCCTCAAGAAACTGCCACGCTTCCTCACTAGATTTGGACAGAAAGTGACCTTGACTAATGGTTTCTAGCAACTGCTTCGTTGCTGGGTTCAATCCCTCGTATAATGTTTGGCAAAGTTGCCATCTTTCGATTCCATGGTGAGGGCATTGAACGAGAAGGTCTTTAAATCTTTCAAAACATTTCCAAAATGGTTCGGCAGGAAGCTGTGAAAATTGTATAATCTCATTACGGATTTTAGCAGTTTTATGATGAGGATAGAACTTTTTAAGAAAAGCTTTCATAAACTCGTCCCAATTTCTAATTGAGTGTGATGCGGTGCTGTATAGCCACTTCTCGGCTAGGTCACATAAGGTGAAAGGAATGACCCTTAGCCTTATAGCGTCATCACTTAATTGGGTAGTTTTCATCATGGCGCAAACGTTTTGGAATTTGTTGATAAAGATATATGCATCTTCGGATTCCAAACCATGAAACTTAGGCAGCATATTGATGAAGTGGGGTTTGATCTCAAAATTGTCCCCATTAGCCGGTGGGAGGGAAAGACAAGTAGGAAGGGCGGTGCGGATGGGGTAGAAAAGATCCTGGAGCGTGACTCGTGCGGGCGCTTCGACAGGCGGAAGATTCGGGTTATTCGCACCTGGCGGAGGTGGAATCATTCCCGTCGGTAAGGTGTTGTTAGGATCGTATCCCGACATACCTTCGGAAGAATGTGATGGTGAAAGTGAAGAAGTGGACAAGATTTCGACTTCGGAGTCGAAAGGTTCGTCGGTCGGTACCAACGAAACACGGACTAATCGGGCGCTAGGGTCCCTAGTCCAACCGGACATACACTAAAAGGGTGAGTGTAGTCGAAAGATGAAAGAAAGAATGTGAATATAAGAAAACGTCAATGAGAAGAAGTGGTGTAAGTGAGTGCAAAGATTCTTTAGCGACAAGTTGCAAGTTTTGAAAAAAAATTGCCTTTTTCTTTTTAAGTGAGATTTTGCAAAAAGATCTTGAAAAGAGACTAGTGACACAAATGCAATTAACCATACATGCACAATCAGGCCTAAGTCTAGGGTCACCTAGGTCAGCTAGACAGCTCCTAACTGTTCCAAAGGGCTAGAGATAGGACCTCAAACCGCCTCTTCACGGACAAGTACGGCCAGGTAAGTGGGAAGGAACCACCACGACAGTGGACCTAATTAAAACCACTAGCCTAGACACCGCAATGTCGGTAAGGATAAACGGCCGATGCCTATACTAGTCCTCTGTCCTATTGAGCTCGAGGTCCTTAGGGCTGAGTCTAATATTTTTTAAATTAAAAGTGGTCAATGCAAATGCTTTAAGTGATTTCTGGGGTCCTGGGAAGGGTGATGAAATCCCCACCCAATCTGAATTGGTCAATAGCCCCTTAAAGTCAGATTAAAATATGCAAAGCAGTAAATCACTTGCAATCAGTTTGCTTTTTAGCGCGGCGCAAAGAATCCTGCAGAAAATCAATTATTGGAAGGGGGAAGAAGATTTTTAGCGCAAAGAATCCTGCAGAAGATTTGACAGAAGATATATGGGGATTTGCAGAGGGGAGAATAAGGAAACAAACAGTGCAATTTTTGCGCAAAGATCTCCTCGGGGAGCCGCGGATCCGCGGTCTTGGATGGGTATATGCCTCGGAATCGCGGTCGGGTAGCCGCTTCAGGTTGCCAAAAAATTTCTGCTGTTCTGTAATCTCAATCCCTCTCTATTTTGATGTATCTTTTTCTGTTTTGCCTTCTGTGTTGTTTCAGATCCGTCAATCCTGCAAAGATCCACAAAGAAAACCCTTCAAACAATAAAAGATGATAAAAATTTTTATTTTTTGAATTTTTCAGATTTTTATGATTTTTTTATATTTTATATTAACCCGAAATTACAAAAAGAAAATTTTACGCCATCCCCGGCAACGGCGCCATTTGATTAAGAGAGGTTTTGTCGATCAAAAATATTTACCGCAATCAAGAACGGCGTCGCTTTGCAGCTAGCCGGTGAGTACGGGTCGGTCCACAGGGATGTGTAAATCTCCTTTAAGTTCTTACGAGTTAATTCCAAATGGTGTTTGGATTTATAATTAAACCTAAAAATTGAAGTTGTATGAGACTAGGATTAGAAACTTGCTAGGATTAGGTCTAGGGAAAATTTGGTAAACAAAGATCTTCATCTCTTTCCATTGCTATTAATTAAATGTATCATATTAGTGTTATGGTAAATCTTAACAAAGGGGATTAGGATGATTGGGAAGATTGATTCTTCCTCTAGATCCTTGTCCTTCCTTTCTTAATCTTTACCCTAACCTCCATGGAAAACCTTAAGATCCGGGCCTTTAGACTACGAAATCACCGTTACCTTGCGGGTAAAAGTGCCGTAGGGAGCGGAATAAAAAGGTATGCATAGAGTTCTAATGTTCATAAAAGTTTTAGCAACGAAAAGAGATGAGAGATCTTCATCTCTCAAATCCTTCCCTATTCCTAACCCTAACAAGCGAGGAAACTACTCGCTCATTGAGGGGATGAAAAAAAACAAGAATTTATTAAAGAGAGAAAACATCGATTGCAAGTTAATAAAAACTAAACTAATTTAAACTAAGGCGAGAAAATAAGAGCAGATATGAAAAACTACAACTATTGCAAGGAAAATAACCTACTTATTTTTGATGCGCTCTAACTTCAAGAAAACAGAATTTTATTCATGAGTAGAGGCATAAGAAAATACAAGGTCTTGGGTTCTATTTATAGGACATAGAAACCCTAGGGCTACAGCTGACTCGCATGCCTACAATTACAAATATACCCCTAAAAAAATCTTGCCGCCACAAATTATGGTAAACATTTCTGCGCACTAGGGCTTCAAGTAGCCGCGGAACCGCGGCATGGGCGCGCTTGGGCCGCGGTTCCGCGGCCCAATGATGGGATCATCATTTTCTTTTTCTTGGGCTTGGTTTGGTTCTTCTGGGCTTCTTGTTTCTTTATTCTTTTTATCAGTTGGGCTTCTGCAGTGATTCCAGAACTTCAGTGAACACTTGTACCAATCTTTTAACCGTCTTTCTTGCAAATTTTTAATCTTGAGTTGCCTTGTTGATGGTGAACCGTTCTTCTGCTGGGCTTTACTAAGATCCTCCTAATTGTTGGTCAAAAGTCCTTCTTTTGTGTCGTCTTTTGTGTTTTTCACTGTTTTTGCTCCAACAACCTGTAACCTGTAACATGTAGCAGACATGGGTCAAAAGCACCTGTTTTTATTCTTAAATGCATAAGAATGGGGCATACAAAATGCAATATTATGTTATGAACAGAGCGGGCCGAGGGATATTTCTTCGTCAGAATCGCTTCTGAAGGTGAGAACTTGAGATCTCTTGGTATCAACCATGTGACAGTTGCCGGCAGTTCTTTTGCGCTCATCCGTCGTATTTCTCTGCTCCCGACGAGTTTTGCGCTTCATCCGCTTGAAATGTTGTCGGTGAGCAACGTATCCCTGCCACCATTTCTTGAAGGCATTGCATTCTTCAGTGGGATGTGTAACTTTCCGATGGTACAAGCAGTAGCTTGGATGAACGTCCGCTTCGTCAAGGTGTATACCGCCAGGAGTATTTCCTTTGAAAGATGGCAGCCTCATCCCTATTGACAGGGCTTTAGCGAACCGTTTCCTCGTTTTAAGCCTGCTTTTGTCTGCCGCGGGTGTGCTTCGATCTGGACGGAGCGCTGCAGCCTCTTCATCCTGTCGCCGATGCTTGTCCCTTTCGTATATGGCCGCTTCACGCTCGCGATCAGCTTTGCTCTTTTGACGGGCTTCGTTCAGCAGCATGTCAATCATCTCGTCTGACGGTTCCAAGGGTTTTGGCACCGATCCTGCCCCCAGCTCCTCTATATTATCTTTTGATGCCGAGTGATCTTCTTCGTCATTTATTGGTGAATAAGAGATCATGTGACAACTTGCCACATAATCCTCGGGTTCTTTTGATGAGTCTTCTCCCTCATCATTGTCGTTATCTCCGCCCTCAAGGATATGGTTGAAAAACTCTTGGAGTGTGACCGGGGTATGCTCCTTCTGGTTATATTCCTCCAGTGCGTCAATATGCATTTGCAGGTCCGTGCGCTTGTCATCAGGCTGCGTGGGCTTTTTGGTCTTCTTCTTCTTCTTCGAAGACTTCGACGGCTGGGCCTGGGTATTTTTCCCATCGCTACTAACTCTCGGTGTTGGGCGCGGTTTCAGCATCCCCTCAATGATCTCAGGCTCTAGCGGGCTTTTCCACCTGATTGCCGGGCATGCTTGAAGTTCCTTCAGTATTCTTTTAGTTTTACCTGAAAGAATAACTTCCCATGGAGCTTCCTCTATAAATGAGCATGATGCCCCCGGCGTGTCTACCTTTTTAGGAGCGTGCGGTTGTGGTGGGTTTACCCTCCAGTTTTCAGATAGTGCGAATTTGCCTTGTTGGTACTGATCCTCAATTCAGTTTTTGAATACGAAGCAATTTTTGACTGGGTGGCCCACTATTCGGTGGTAGGGGCAGTAATTGGGATTGTTGATGTAGCCCGATTGCAGCTGGCGTCTCGAATCTGGTAGAGTGATAAGTCTGTTGCGCACCGCCAGTTCGAACAGTCTTCTTGTTTTATCCCGAAGGAATGAGTAAGGACGTCTCAGCTTTTCTCCGGGCGTTCGCTGTTTATCGTTTTGGTGAGCAGTTGGTTTCGGATCACTTTGCTGTTGCTGAGCGTTGGCGACGAAGGTCGCTTTCCCTTTTCCCTTTTCATTTCGAAGCTCCGTCTTTGAGGAGGACAGTCTATGTCCTATCTGGTCCATTTGGGCCAGCTTGTCGATCAAGGCCTGGAAAGTGGTCGGCTTGAAGAACATCATAAATTGGATATAGTTGCCTGCGGATCCAGGGTCCCTACGAACATGCCCATAGTAGGAGCTTCTTCTATGCGTTGTTCACATCTCGACCATAAGTTCCGCCATCGAATTGCATACTGAACCCAAGTCTCTCCTGGCTTCAGTCTGGCATTGATCAACGCCGTGATTGGGGTGCGCTCGCTAGCGCTTATGAAACGCTGGGTGAATAGCAGCTCCATTTTTGTAAACGTTTTGATGGAGTCATTCGGAAGCTCCGAGTACCATTCAAATGCTGTCTCCACTAAACTGTCGATGAACTGGCGAAGTAGTAATTTGTCGTCGCCTCCGGTATTTCCGCATAGAGCCCTGAACTGAGAGATGTGCTGATGGGGGTTGCCTGTCCCCTTATACACGTGAAATTTTGGGATCGTATATCCCGGTGGGTACTTAATTTGATCTTACCAGCTTGGATAGGGTCGCCCCGTTCTGACGACTTGGCTGATGAGCTCGTATTTGTTGAGCTATGTAGTCATCAAGCGCAGCTTTCGTGATCGTATCCTCCCTGGCTGTTGATAAATACGGAAGAGGGTTTGATGTCTCCCCTCTGTCGTCTTCAATGATTATTGGGGGATCTTCGGCTGGAGGATCCGGCTGGATTATCATCCCCACCATATCTTGGAACAGGAGCGCCATTTGTTTTATGTTAGCCGCTTGTTTCGCGGCTTCTTTATCCTTCTTTTCGAGCATTCTTCGGAGGAACGCGGAGTTGGTTTCTTGTTCTCGGCGTTGCTCCGACGATGCTTCTAGGCTTTCTTTCTGCCCAGTGAGCGCAGCCATCTTTGTCAGCATCTCCTAGAGTTTTTGTTGTTGCTCTTGAGCCTTAGTTACTGATCGTGTAAGTGGTCGATGACCCCCAGAAGCACGGCTTTCTTATTTTCCGGAAGCCATGTAAATGGTGTGCACCACCATGCCCCCAGACTTGGGGCGTTTAGGTCCAGTGCCCTTGAGATTTGTCATAGACACGGGGATCTTCTCCGGCCTTCTCCTTTTATGGGCGGTCGAAGTTGAGGGGGCTGTCGCAGACGATATTTTCCGTGGTACGACAGCAGGATGACCCTCCTCTTGTCAGACCTTCATTTTCTTCGATTTGCGGGAGTAGTCTCTGTCGATTACAGAGTCTTGGACTCTTCGCCAGACCCTGTGGATTTTGGGGGACAGCCGCTGAGAGGGCTGTTCTGGATTTGCCTTTGTAGCATTCTCCAGAGGTGGAGGAGAATTTTTCAACACGGCAGTTGAAGAGTTCTTGCGCACCCTCCTGAGCGGCTCAAAACTGTTCCCAGTTGGAACAGCAGTATCAACTTCCACTATTGGAGCTGGTGGGGTCAGTCCAGAAGGGGAATTGCCGCCAGCTTTCCTCACTCAGCGCCAGTGATGACATTGAGTATGTTGTGTAACCGGGATCACCTCTATTGTCGGGGTAGCTTCGTCATGCCCTCTGATCTGATGAGAAGTTGTTGTCGGTGTCAGCCTATCGAAGACAGACGTCCGCTGAGAGGAAATAGTCAATCTTGCGAAGGCCGACTTTTGGGCAAGGAATCACTTGTAATGACCTCACCCAAAGCAGGAATTGGGATCGCCTGTATGGAAAAGACCGATCCTTAGCAGGAGAAGCCCCCCTTTGATGACTTCGTTTGCCGGAGCTGGAATGGCTATCCTCTTCGGGTAACTCCTTCGGGTATTGCAGGCTTCTTCACGGGCCCGCTTGAGCTTTGGCCTAGTCTGTTAAAGACCGAGGCGTTGGACTTGGACGATCCGTTGAGAGGGGCCGTGGTAGTGGTAAGCCGATCAAAGACCGACTTCTTCGGAGTTTCCTGTGACAGCACTGGAGCGTTGAAGCTCATTGGCGGGTGCATGGTCCCGAAGAACAATCTAGTGGTGGCCTGTGTCACTTGTTCCACCAGCATTGCGTAGATGGAGGCTGTTTGGGGCCCGTAAGTTACTCCTCGAGACGGGGTGGAGCGGGAGTTGTTGTTGCAGTTGGTGCAGTTGGAAGCTATTGACTCCATATTCTCTTATGTACAGAGCAAGACACCAAATCTTAGTACCTCGAATCCATGGGCAACCATATTAGACCACGATTTGTTCGCGAACACGACACACGAAGTGTGAAGTGGAAAGAGGAAAAGGACTCACCGGGCGTGCCAGAATCTGTTCACAGCCAAAAGACGCGACCGGGACATCGGGACTGAATTTTGGGGGAAGATGCTATTTGGTTTTATCCGTCCACTTCTCCAAATATGCCAAGTTGATTTATGGCACTATGTATCAGAGGTCTGGACGGATGCGGTCGTTGTAGTAGACTTCGTTAGATTCCCCCTCGTTTACGAGGGGGTTTTGATTGTGGGGATGCTCTTCCCTGCAGGCGCAAGCCCCTGCAGTTAATTACGCTACTGCATCGCGGCAACCACTTTCTCCTTCTCCAGATGTTCACTTCATGTCGTGTGTGTTTGTTTTATTTTTGGTTGCCCGTTGATTGTATACAGAGACTAATTTATGTTGTCGCCCGTTGGGTGGGGATTAGTCCAAATCCGTATTTTCTTAGATTTGGGTTTGGTTTGATTTAAGGATCGTTAACCTCATTTGAGATTTAGATCAACTTAAATGTTTGTTGAGGATACGTTAGTCTAAGTTTTAGAATAAGATCCACTTAACAAGGTTTTAGGATCATTTAGATCCAACGAAAGAGCATTAGGGCTCTATCGTTTTAGTTTCATTCCATTGGGTTTAAGGACATCATAGTCCGTGGAGTTTAAGGACATCATAGTCCATAGAGTTTAGTTTAGGGACGTTGCGGTCCATTGGGTTTATGGTTTTTTGGTTTGGGGGTATACCAAGAGTTATTGGTTATTGGGACCCTCCACCTCTCTGAAGACGTTGAAGAATTACAACGACATGTATCAGAGGTGTGGAGAGATGTACCCTTGAACCAATGGATATCCGTCAAAAGATCGGTGGTCTTGTTTGGGACTAAGACCAGTTTGGAAAAATAAAGAGCACGTGGGCTCGGTTGATTTGGTGTTTGGCCAACTTGGGCTCAGCCCACTAAGTCTTTATCGTTTCTTTCTGAATAAAGTGTTAGACACTTGCTAGGATACAGTCCTTTCTTTGTGCACACAATGCTAATCATTTATGTGGGTTCTGACGCTCACACTTTACTTCTTTTTCTTTTGTTTTTTTTTGAGTGTTGAACACTCTTTATGGCGCTGGGCTCTGTGTGATGAGTATAGAGCACTCTATGTCAAGTAGCGCCCACGTGAGGGTCACGTGTAGCGCTTGGCGCTGGGCGCCAACCATTGAGTGCTAAGCACTTTTTATTGAGCAGCGCCCACGTGAGGAGCACGTGAGGCGCTTGGCGCTGAGCACAAACCATTGAGTGCTAAGCACTCTTTATTAAGTAGCGCCCACGTGAGTGGCACGTGGGGCGCTTAGTGCCAACAACTGAGTGCTAAGCACTCTTTTTTGAGCAGCGCTCATGTGAGTGGCACGTGAGGCGCTTGGCGCTGGGCGCCAACCACTGAGTGCTAAGTACTCTTTTATTGAGCAGCGCCCATATGAGGAGCACGTGAGGCGCTTGGCGCTGAGCGCCAACCATTGAGTGCTAAGCGCTCTTTTATTGAGTAGCGCTTGGCGCTGGGTTTTTCTTGTGTATTATTTTCTGAAGAGTTCAATTCTATGTTCGTCCTTGGATCTTCAATCCCTAAGAACAAATTCATCCCCGTAAGAATTAAATTCTCATTTGGGGGAACCTTGTCTCATGGATCTCAGATCCCAGGAAAGAACTATGTTCATTTTATGAGGGTTAAACCCTTGAGATGCTCTGATCTCTATTTTATTTACCTTGAAGAAAATTCTTCTTCTTAAATCTTTCTCTTTTTTTTTCTTGCTCTTCTCTTTGAGATTGAAGTTTATGGGGGGGAGGGGGTTCTTCTGAGCAAGACTTGAAGTCTTGGGTCCTTTATATAGTGAAGGCTGATCTGTTGATTCAGTTAAGGAAATCTCTCATTGAGAGATTTCTTAATTGATTTGGGGATTTTATCCACCGTCGGATCTTTGATCCAAGGACTTCTGTTTTACAGAAGACATTTTTCTTGTTTTTAACAAGATTGGGAAAACTTTTTCCCATACAGAACTTATTTTGTATCTTGGTGATTTTTAATCACCATTGGATCTTTGATCCAACGGTGCTCTGATTTACAGAGCACAATCTTTCTTATTTTGAAAGGTTTGAGGAGTGTTTCCTCAATCAGAATTTAATTCTGTATCTTGATGATTTTTAATCACCATTGGATCTTTGATCCTATGATGCTCTGATTTACAGAGCACAATCTTTCTTGTCTAGAAAGATTTGAGGAGTATTTCCTCAATCAGAATTTAATTCCGTGCCTCGGTGATTTATCATCTCTGTTGGATCTTTGATCCAAGGGTGGAGAACTTTTAGTTCTGGTAATGGCGCTCTCGTGCTTTGTACGTGAGGCGCTGCCTCAGTGTTTTTAACTCTTGGTGTTGCCTCAGAGTTTTTAACTTCTCGGCGCTGGCGCTCTCGTGCTTTGCACGTGAGGCGCTGCCTCAGAGTTTTTTAACTCTTGGCGCTGCCTCAGAGTTTTTAACTCTGGGCGCTGGCGCTCTCGTACTTTGCACGTGAGGCGCTGCCTCAGTTCAAATTTTGAACAGGGTCTTGCTCCCTTATTGGGGGGAAACACTCCCTCTTTTGAGAATGTTATCATGTGGCAGGTACAAGCTCGTTTCCAAGCTCGATGTTGATCTGAACTTCCCTTCACAGTGTAGGTTGCTTTTGGCTCATGCTTACGTGGTGGGATTACCCTCTAAATTTCGGATAGAACAAATCTGCCATGCTGATACTAGTCTTCGACCCAGTCTTTGAAGGTGAAGCAATCTTCCAGAGGATGTCCTATTGCTCGATGGTAGGAGCAATAAGCCGGGTGATGGACCTCGTTTATTTGGTCAGGATGCCGAGACTTTGGGAGTGTCATCATTTAATCCTTTATGACAAGGTTGAATATTTTCCTTATCTTGTCTTGAGGGAATCTTTTTCATGAAAGACGGATTCCAGCGGATTTTTTCTCGCTCGCGTGGCTTCTTGGATCCGCTTTGCTATCTTTGAACGCCATTCCCATTCTTGATCTTTTCGTTGCTTCCGCGTCGGACTTTTTCCTTGCCACGTGAGCGCACAGTGGGTTGAGGGTAAAGGGGATCGTCATCCTCCGTAGCCTGCTGAATGATACGTTATGTCCTGGCTTTTTCGTAAATGGACATTTCGCGGTTGTGGTCATCCCGGACCTTTTGGTCTGCTTCTCTTATTAGGTTGTCAATCTGTTCTTTGAATGACGGGCTTGGTATTCCTATGGCGAGATCTCGCTCTGGTTCGATGTCAGCGCTATCTGGAAATGCATTCGCTTCTCCACCAGAGTTATTTGTGACATGGCAACCATGGTATCATTCCCATTTCCTGGACCGAACGTATCCAAGCTCAGTCGTCTCCATCCTCCCGTTGGGCATTTTTGCTGAGTCTCGGGAATGTCCCAAATCTTGTTGTAGAACTGGGCTTGTCGAGCGGTTTGTTTGAAGGGTATGCATTGGCATATTAATAGCCTTTTCAATCCCTCTGCGTAATATCTGGGAAGATAGATTGGTTGGAGGCTATCGAGTGCAGAATTGGTACCATGCCAGACTTCTTTTTCCGCTTTAGTCTCTGTGGATTGGTAGAAGAGGATCACCTTTTCACCTCTTCGCCTAGGAGGAACGTAGATGGTTTGCAGCTCTTGCACGCCGAATGTATCGAGCGGGTCAAGTTCTCTGTAATGGTGCTGTGGAACCATGGTGATTTGCAAGCTCTGATCAGCTCTAATGAAGATTTGTATTGATGGACGAATAGAGAATACTGTGTTGACTTCGTCTTCAGAGTCGCTGCCGAAGACCAAAATAGGCGTAGACGGTCCTGGCCCACTGCCTTGGGTTGCTCCGAGAAGACCATCTCTTCATCATCTTCGGTATCGCTCCTAAAGATCGGGATGGTGGCGATGGCTTTCTGTTTATTCTCTGATTTACGATATCTTTCCGTGTCTTCGAAATCTGGTAGGAAGTACTTAGCGTCTTCATACTTGCGGACTTCATTTACGGAGAATGGGTTTAGCTCCCCTGTAACTGTGTACTCAAGGCCGTCTTTGAAATACTTCATACACTGATGTTGTGTAGAATGGATGATGTTGTAGTCATGTAACCAAGGCCTGCCGAGCAAAGCATTGTAGCAATTCTTAGCGTCGATGACGTGAAAATTGATATCGGTGATGAGCATCCCGAAGCGTAATGTCAATATTATGGATCCAAGCATCCGTGATGACTGCGTGTCGAATCCGGAGATAGTAATTTTGTTCCGAGCCAGGTGTTGAACATTCATGCAAATCTCCTTCAACACTCTTACATTGAGAAGGTTGACGGAGGACCCATTGTCAACTAGAATCTTCCCTATCTTGATGTCATGGCAGTATCCAGTGACATACAGAGAACGGTTGTGCTCGCACGTTTCGAGGAGGAGATCTTCATCACTGAATGTGATGTTAGCTGTATGAACCTCTGCCAGCTCGTCCTTCATCTTTTCTTCCGTAAGGAAAGCTTGGAACTGATCGGGCTTCTGTAATTCCTTGATCAGAGAATCTCATGCCTCTTTGGACAGGAGGAGAGCATCCAGTATACTCAGTTGTGAAGGTATCTTCCTCAGGTGTGCCAGGACATTGTAATCCACCATGTTCTTCTTAGGAGGGTCCTTGGCTCCAAGCACTTTGACGACTCTGTCATCGAGGGAAATTTCCTCAGGGACTTTTCCCTTCCCACCGTCTCTCTTACCCGAACCTTTGTTTGAGGGTTCGAGATTCTTTTCAGGCAACGTACGATTACGCAGCTGAATATTCTCGCATTTCTTTACCTCTTCTTCTTTTCCAGAGGTGGATCCTTGAAGAGAGGTCCGAGGGCCATTTCATCGTCCGAATCACTCTCGAAGGTAAGAACTTGAGATTTCCCTTTTGTTGGGATGGCATCAACTATATGACAGTTACCGGCTATTCTTTTATGCTCATCTGTCGTGTTTCTCTGCTCCCGACGGGCTTTGCGCTTCATTCGCTTGAAGTGTTGTAGGTGTGCAACGTATCCCTGCCATCACTTCTTGAAGGCATTGTAATTTTTGGTAGGGTGTGTGACCTTCCGATGATACAAGCAGTAGTTTGGATGTACGTCTGCTTCGTCAAGGCATGCACTCCCGGGAGTATTTCCTTCGAAAGGTGGCAGCTTCATTCCCATTGACAGAGCTTTGGCGAACTGCTTCCCTATCTTGATTCTGCTTTTGCAGGTGGCAGGTGTGCTTCAATCCAGTTGGGGTACTTTATGACTTATTATTACTGGAGCTTATGCAGCTTGACGCCGATGCTTGGCCTTTTCGTATATGGTCATTTCACGTCCTCGGTCAGCTTTACTTCTTTGGAGGGCTTTGTTCAGCAGCTTATCGATCAGGTCGTCTGACGGTTCCAGGGATTTTGACGCCGGTCTTGCCCCCAATTCCTCTGTGTTTCTTTCCAACACCGAGGGAGCTTCTTCGTCTCTTAACAACAAGTGGGATACCATGTGGCAACTCGCTACATACTCATTAGGTTCTTCTGACGAGTCGTTCCCCTCATCATTGTCACTGTCTCCGTTCTCAAGAATATGCTTGAAGAACTCTTCAAGTGTGACTGGAGTCCGCGCCTTTTGGTTGTATTCATCCAATGTGTTGATGTACCTTTGCAGATCTATACGATTATCGTCGAGCTGCGCAGGCTTCTTAGTCTTCTTCTTTTTCTTTGAAGACTTCAAAGGCTTGGCCTAGTGGTTTTGCCCATCGTTACCAACTTTTGGCATTGGGCGCGGTTTCAGCATCTCATCAATAATCTCAGGCTCCAGCGGGCTTTTCCATTTGATTGCCGGACACGCCTGAAGATCTTTCAGCATTCTTTTAGTTTTAGCCGAAAGGACCACTTCCTATGGACCTTCTTCTGCAAACGAGCAAGATGCCCCCGGCGTATCCGCCTTTTTAAGAGCGTGCTGCTGTGGCGGGTTTACCTTCCACTTTTCGGACAGCGCAAACTTGCCCTGTTGGTACTGGTCTTCAACCCAGTTTTTGAAGATGTAGCAATCTTCGATTGGATGGCCCACTATTCTGTGGTAGGGGCAATAGTTAGGACTGTTGATGTCACCAGGCTGCAGCGGGCGTCTCGGATCCGGCAGAGTGATGAGTCTGTTGCGCACTTCCAGTTCGAACAGTCTCCTCGTTTTATCCCGAGGAAACGAGTAAGGACGTCTTGTTCACATCATAATATTGCAATTCATACGCCCCACTTTTTGTGCAATTTATAAGTAAACAGGTGCTTTTGACGATCGTTTGTTACATGATACAGGATACAGACTTTTGAAGCAAATACAGTGAAAAAGACAAAGATGATACAGGAAATGGACTTTTGACCAACCAGCACACGGATCCTACTCAAGCCGAGATGAACGTCAAGTGAAACGGTCAAAAAGATCCTTACAAGTTCACTGAGAATCTGGAGAATACTAGAAAGCCCAACAGAGAAAAGAACAGTGAAAACAGAGAGCCCAAGAGAAGAGCAACCAAGCACAGAAATCTGGTGGGCCAAGCCCACTAAATGGCCGCGGATCCGCGGCCAAAGGCATGTCTTTGCCGCGGAACCGCGGCCATATGGTGCCCGTGTCGGCACCGACTTCTTGTGTCGGTGTGTCGTTTCATTGTTGGGATTTTTAGGGGGTAAATCAGTAAATTCATGTCTACGAGAGTCTGTAACCCTAGCTTCACTAGTTACTTATAAATTGTAATCTAGATCTGTAAAAAGTTATGCCTCTTTATATTCAATAAAAGTGAGATTTGTTGGAAGAATCAAGAGCATCATCTTCTTCTTGTAAGTCTTTAGTTTATTTAATTCCTGCCTTAGTATAATTGTTTTACTTGCCCTAGGAATCATTTAATTGCTAGTTAGCTAATTTTTAATCTGTCGTAAGATAACCATTTAAAACATAAAACACAAAAATGTTTCTTACTTATAATCCCCTAATGTGCGAGTAAAAATTCTCGCTCATTAGGGTTAGGAACAAGGGAGTGAGTGAGAGACGGATGTCTCTCACCTCCTTCAATGTCAACTTATTTTTAAAAACGAAACCTTCATGCACACATATACGATCCGCCCCCTACGGCACCCTACCTACAAGGTAACGGTGTTCCGTAGTATAAAAGGCCGGACTTATATGATGTCCATGAAGATCACATCAATGAATAAGAAAAGACGGACAAGGATCTAGAGGAAGAAACTTTGTTTCTTCCCGATCATCCTAATCCCTTTTCCTATTGATTGTTGTGATTTTCCTAAAAGCTTAAATCACGGCATTGAAAGAGGTGAACACATTGATCTCAACACACCTACCTTCGACCTAACCCTAATGAGTTCTTTCTCATCACATAAATTCGTCTTAAACTCAATCGATAAAAACCAAACAACGATTTGAATCAATTCGTTATAACACAAAATCAGAAACTAACACATCCCTGCGGATCGACCCGTATTCACCGGCTAGCTGCGAAGCGACGCCGTTTCTGATTACGGTAAACTACAATTTTTTGGAATAATCAAATGGCGCCGTTGCCGGGGATGGCGTAATTTTCTCTTTTTGTATGATTTCGGGTTGATATAAAATTTGAAAATTATAAAAATCAAAAAATACAAAATACAAAAATTAGCTTTTCATTATTTTTATCTGTTTGAAGGGTTTCCCGTTTGAATCTTGCAGGAACGACAAGGAATTTTGGATCTGGAGTTTTACAGAAGGTGGAAACAGAAAAGAGAACATAAGAACAGAGAGGAATTGAAAGTGCAGAACCACAGAAAAATTTCCAGAACCCGATCCCTCTCCTCAGCCGCGTTTCCGCCGCATAGGGGGCCCATCTGCCGCGGTTCCGCGCACATAGTGCCACGTCAGCGCACCAAATTTTTTCTGGTTTGTTTCTTTTCCTCCCCTCTGCAACCTCCATATCTCTCTCTGTAAAAAAGTTTCTGCAGGAATTCTTTGCGTAAAGAGTCTTTCTCCCCCTTCTAAATAACAGATTTCTGCAGGTTTCTTTGCGCCGCGCTTAAAAAAAAATTCTGATTGCAAGTGAAATTTTATTTGTTTTGCATATTTTAATCGGACTTAAGGGGCTATTTGACCAAACTCAGATTGGGTGGGGATTTCATCACCCTTCCCAGGACCCCAGAAAACACCTAAAGCATTTTGCATCGACCACCTTTAATTAAAAAAGATTAGACTCAGACCTAAGGACAGCGAGCTCAATAGAAAAAGGATTAGGGTAGGCATCGGCCGTTAATCCTAACCGACATTGCGGTGTCTAGGCAAGTGGTTATTAATTAGGCCCACTGTAGTGGTGGTTCCTTCCCACTTACCTGGCCGTACTTGTCCGTGAAGAGGCGGTTTGAGGTCTATTTCTAGCCCTTGTTAGGAGCTGTCTAGCAGACCTAGGCGACCCTAAATTTAGGCCTGATTGTGCATGTGTGGTTGATACAGTTGTGTCACGAGTCCGTTTTCAAAAACCTCTTTGCAAAACTCACACACAAATAAAAAAAAAAATAAAAAAAAAACAAATAAAAACTTTTCAAAAACTTGCAACTTGTCGCAAAAAGAAAACCTGAAAAATTCACCACACCACTTTCCCTCTCTGACGTTATCTTACCCCCACATTCTGTTTTTCTTTTTTCTGACTGCACTATCCCTTTTAGTGTATGTCACTTTGGACTAGGGATACAGACGCCCGATTAGTCCGCGTTTCGTTGGTACCGACCAACGAACCCTTCGACACCGAAGTCGAAAATCCGTCCACTTTCTTACCCTCACCTTCAACTTCTTTCACCGAAGGTATGTCGGGATTTAACCCCAACAATACCTTACCGACGGGAAGGATTCCACCTCCACCAGGTGCGAATAACCCGAACCAGCCGCCTGTTGAAGCGCCCGCACGAGTTGCGCTCCAGGACCTCTTCTACCCCATCCGCACTTCTTTACCCACTTGTCTTTCACCCCCACCGGCAAATGGGGACAATTTTGAGATTAAACCACATTTCATCAATATGCTGCCGAAATTTCACGGTTTGGAAACTGAAGACGCATATATCTTTATTAATAAATTCCAAAATGTGTGCGCAATGATGAAAACGACCCAATTGAGTGATGACGCTATAAGGCTAAGGGTCATTCCTTTCACCTTATGTGACCTAGCCGAGAAGTGGCTATATAGCACCGCATCACATTCCATAAGAAATTGGGATGAGTTTGTGAAGGCTTTTCTGAAAAAGTTCTATCCTCACCATAAAACTGCCAGAATTCGAAATGAAATAATTCAATTCTAACAACTTCCTTCCGAACCATTCTGGAAGTGCTTCGAGAGATTTAAGGACCTACTAGTTCAATGCCCTCACCATGGGATAGAAAGTTGGCAACTTTGCCAAACATTATACGAGGGATTGAACTCGGCAACGAAGCAGTTGCTAGAAACCATCTGTCAATGTCATTTTCTCTCTAAGTCTAATGATGAGGCGTGGCAGTTTCTCGAGGATCTTAGTGAGCAGACAATACAGTGGGAGAGCACAAAGACCACATCAGCTTCTAGTGGTCAATCTAGGGCAGGCATACATCAAATAGAGATGTCGATTGCTATGAAGGCCGAGATGGCCGCTCTTACGAAAAAGCTAGAAGCGATCGAGACCAAAATCTCGTCATCTTCTCCTGCCCCTGCTATGCCCCCACGTACTGTTTGTGCTTGTTGTGCGGATCCATCGCACCTGACTGAAGAGTGTCCTTATAATGCATCTACACAAGGACAGGATCAAGTCAATGCTGCATTCCAGCAACGACAAAGGAACGATCCGTATTCTTCGACGTATAATCCGGGTTGGAGGAGTCACCCAAATTTCGCTTGGAACCAAAATCAACAATTCCAAGGAAATAATAATAATTTTCAAAGACCTCCTCCACCACAACAACAACAAGCACCCTCGCAAACTCAATATCAACCGCAACAATTTCAACAACAACCTTACCCTAATTAGGTGAACAACTTTGTGCCGAACAATGCGTACCAGCCAAACAATTATGTTCAACCTAATAATGATAAGGTTAGCTCGCTCGAAAGAAGTCTAGATGCGTTCCTTAAGCAATCTACACAGTCTACAGCAAGACTTGAGACTTCTATTCAAACTTTAGTGCAAAATAGTGCCTCCCATGATCAGAGTATCAAATCTATAGAGGCACAAATTGCAC
This sequence comes from Agapanthus africanus, assembly GCA_030015575.1. Classification (NCBI taxonomy): domain Eukaryota; kingdom Viridiplantae; phylum Streptophyta; class Magnoliopsida; order Asparagales; family Amaryllidaceae; genus Agapanthus; species Agapanthus africanus. Next base: position 612,415,551 of record JASDDO010000014.1, on the reverse strand, counting down.
AACTCAATGCAGCTTTGAGCGAGCGCGAAAAAGGAAAACTCCCGTCTCAACCGTTGCCCAACCCCGGTCACGCACATGCTGCACACAATCAGCAAAATCATAACGTAAATACGGTGACCACGTTGAGATCGGGAAAAGTGTTGCGGAACAATGTGGGCATTAACAATGACACCCCTGCCGGTGGGTCTTCTTCATCTTCTTCACCATCTTCTTCTTCTTTAGAGCCTATTCTCCACCCTTCACATGGCTCTACCTCTTCTAGCTTGAACGGACCTAATTCTCACGACATGAACACATCTACACGAGGTACCGTTCCAACTCGACATTCTGATCCACAACAATTGGACTCAACCACCTTTCAAAATGTTCCTTTTCCTAATCGGTTGAGATCCAATAAACCAACTCCTCAAATGGAAAAGATTGTCGAGTTGTTCAAGCAGGTTAGCATAAACACCCCTCTTTTGGATGCAGTTCAGCAAGTTCCTTCATATGCCAAAATTTTAAAGGACATGTGCACCAAAAAGAGGAAGTCGCAAGTGCCAAAGAAAGTTTTTGTGGCTAGTGCTATTAGTGATGCTCTTGTAAATTCCCTTTCCCCAAAACAAAAGGACCCTGGGTGTCCTACCATTTCGATAACAATTGGGGACAAGAATATCAATAGAGCACTATTAGATCTTGGCGCGAGCGTCAATTTGCTACCTTATTCTGTGTACGAGCAATTGGGCGTTGGAGAGCTTAAGCCCACTCACTGTACTCTCCAAATGGCCGACCGGTCAATAACTCATCCTAGGGGAGAGCTGGAGGATGTGTTAATAAGAGTAAGGGATTTCATTTTCCCCGTTGACTTTATAGTGATGGATACACAACCTGTTGCAAACCCCCGGAACCAAATTCCGGTAATTCTAGGTCGACCATTTTTGGCTACTTCCAACGCAGTGATCAATTGTCGTAATGGTTCAATGAACCTATCTTTCGGCAATATGACAATTGAGCTCAATATTTTCAAGTTAGGAAGTCAGCCTGCTGAGCCCAATGCTAGCGTACTTGACGTTTGCTCGATCAATGAGATCGCGGAGGAGGACTGTGAGTTCGAGAATTTTTTATTCGACCACAGCAATGTTAACGCCACTAGTGCGTTCCTCCTAGAATCCGACTTAGCTTTCGCGGCGGATAACGATTTTGAATGTTTTACATTCGTCGACGACTTCGAAGACTCATCACCTGATTTGGAGTCTTTTGCTTTTGCGGATGAGTTAGTAGAACCATCCGACACTGTTGCGTACACTCGGTACGAACCTTTGATGGAATCATTCGAGTTTGAAACAACTACCCCTTTGCTACCATCTATTATTTCACCTCCTAAACTCGAATTAAAGCTTTTGCCGACGCACCTAAAATATGCATATCTAGGTGATAATGAGACCTTACCTGTCATTATATCAACTTCTCTAGCTCTTGAGCAAGAGAAGGCTCTCTTGACGGTCTTACTTAATAATCAGCAAGCTTTCGGCTGGTCTATGGCGGACATTAAGGGGATTAGTCCCCTCATAGTCGAACATCATATACACTTAATGGATGATGCCAAGCCAGCACGAGATCCACAAAGGCGTCTCAACCCCATCATGAAAGAGGCGGTTAAGAAGGAAATTGTCAAATGTCTAGATAGCGGTATCATTTACCCTATCTCGGATAGCCAATGGGTTAGCCCAATCCACGTCGTGCCCAAGAAATCGGGCATTACGGTCATTACAAACGAGGCAAATGAGTTGATTCCCACTCATAGACTATAGGAAACTCAATGCCGCAATAAGGAAGGACCACTTTCCCTTACCTTTCATTGACCAAATGCTCGAGCGATTGGCAGGGCACGAGTTCTATTGTTTTCTTGATGGCTATTCCGGTTACAATCAAGTCCCCATCGCCAAAGAGGACCAAGACAAGACAACATTCACTTGTCCCTTTGGCACCTTTGCTTATCGTCGCATGCCCTTCGGGTTATGCAATGCACCCGCAACATTTCAGCGGTGTATGATGGGGATCTTTTCAGACATGGTTGAAAAGTTCTTGGAGATCTTTATGGACGATTTCTCCATCTTTGGCGACTCCTTCGACGAGTGTCTACGCCATCTTGACGCTGTTCTTACTCGCTGCAGGGATAAGAACCTAACATTAAATTGGGAGAAGTGCCATTTCATGGTGCGAGAGGGCATTGTCTTAGGACATGTTATCTCGCAAAACGGCATCGAGGTAGACAGGGATAAAATCGAAGTGATTTCTAACCTACCTCCCCCAAAGTGCGTCAAAGATATCAGAGCCTTCCTTGGTCACGCCGGTTTTTACAGACGGTTTATCAAGGACTTTAGAAAGATTGCTAGACCCTTGACTCTCTTACTGGCCAAGGACACGGCCTTCGGTTTTGACTCCACATGCACTGAAGCATTCGAGTCGTTAAAACATTCACTTATCACTACACCCATCCTCTCATCTCCTGACTGGACGCACCCTTTTGAAATTATGTGCGACGCATCAGACTTTGCAATTGGTGTTGTTCTTGGACAGCATATTAATAAGATGCCGCACGTGATTTATTATGCCAGCCGAACACTAAATGAGGCCCAACTTAATTACACAACAACAGAGAAAGAATTTTTAGCTGTTGTGTTTGCACTTGAAAAATTTCGGCCTTATTTAATCGGCTCTCCAGTCATTGTTTATACTGATCACTCGGCTCTTCGCCACCTTTTTGCGAAGAAGGATGCTAAGTCAAGGCTAATACGTTGGATCCTTTTATTGCAAGAATTTGATCTTGTCATTAAGGACAAAAAGGGATGTGAAAACGTAGTAGCTGATCACCTATCACGACTTCCTTCTTCGCCCACGCTCGATCTTCCTATCACTGACGTTTTTCCCGACGAGCAACTCTTGACCGTTTCTTGCGAACCGTGGTTCGCCGATATTGTAAACTATTTAGCCACCGGCCTGATTCCTAATGATTGGTCGAAACAGGATAAGCTTCGATTTTTGTCCCAAGTAAAGCATTTTTACTGGGATGAACCCTATCTTTTTAAATACTGTTCCGACCAAATCATCCGTCGGTGTGTGCCCGAGAGTGAGGTCATGAGCGTGCTGTCTTTCTGCCACGATCAAGCATGTGGCGGGCACTTTGGCCCAAAGAAGACAGCCGAAAAAGTTTTGCAGTGTGGTTTCTATTGGCCACGACTCTTCAAGGATGCATTTGAATACTGCAAAACTTGCTCCCGGTGCCCACATTTGGGCCGGATTTCGCGGAGAAACGAAATGCCACTCCAACCCATTTTGGTAGTGGATATTTTTGATGTTTGGGGTATAGATTTTATGGGACCATTTCCTAACTCTTTTGGAAATGTGTATATTCTGTTGGCGGTTGACTACGTTTCTAAGTGGGTCGAGGCTGTGCCCAGCCGAACGAACGATAATAAAGTTGTCATTCGATTCCTTAAAGAACACATATTTTCTCGATTCGGGCACCCTCGGGCGATTATAAGTGATAATGGTTCTCACTTATGCAATAGGACTTTCGAGTCCTTGATGCGTAAATATTCTATCACCCACAAATTGTCAACGCCATATCACCCCCAAACATGTGGGCAAGCCGAGGTTTCGAATCGGCAAATAAAGCAAATTTTGGAGAAAACGGTTTCTAAAAACCGTAAGGATTGGTCGCTTAAATTGATAGATGCATTATGGGCTTTCCGTACTGCATATAAAACCGATCTGGGTATGTCTCCATACCGGCTTGTGTACGGGAAGGCTTGCCACCTCCCAGTGGAGATCGAGCACAAAGCTTTCTGGGCTATCAAAGAGCTAAATTTGTCTTTAGGAGATGCGGGCAGCAACAGAAAGCTGCAACTGAATGAGTTGGAGGAGCTAAGGGATGAGGCATATGACAATGCCATAACTGCTAAAAACCGAGCCAAGGTGTTCCACGATAAACACCTTTTACGAAAAACTTTTGAACCTGGTCAACAGGTTCTACTTTATGACACTCGGTTACACTTGCATCCTGGTAAGCTCAGGTCCAGATGGAGAGGACCTTTTGTGGTCCGCACCGTTTATCCGCACGGTGCGGTTGATCTTGAGAACCCTGAAGACGGTACCTTATTTAAGGTAAATGGGCATCGACTAAAACCGTTCTTCACTGCGGATCCTTCGGAGGAGCTCCTGTTTTTGCAGGAGCCGATTTACACTGATTGATCTTCCTCCGCTTTCACCCCAAACTTTGTTTCCCAATGACACTATTTCAAATAAGTTTGGGGGTGTGTATATCATTTGTATGTATATTTCCAAAATACCATAAAAAATACAAAAATAAATAAATAAATAAATAAATTTTTTGGACCAAATTGCAAATTTGCAGATTACAAGCTGTTTTTACAAATAAAACCCTCGTCTTATAGGGTGTTTTGTGTAAATAACCCTATCAACCCCTATTTAAATGAACTGAGCCCCCCTCTGTTGTTCACCCTAAAACATTTTCTCCTCATAAAACGTTCACGCTCACGAGCGCGACGTGGGGCCGGGCAGTGAGGGCACTGCTTTGCTCAAGTTTGGGGGTATTAGAGGTGATGTATATAGTTATCCTTGCATTGTATATTGTATATATCTTTGTTTTCCTTTTGTATAGTTAATTTCTGCATTGCATTTTTATAAAAATCAAAAAAATTTAAAAAATTTGAAAAAATAAAAAAATTAGAAAACTGAAAAACCCATAAAAAATTGAAAAAATTTCAAAAATTATAAAAATTATTGTATTCAATTTTGGTTAGTTGACTTGAGTTGATAAAAAGGTTAACTGGCTAGGAACAACTAGATCTTAGACTTAGTAAATTAAAAACCCTAAAAATAACCTTCCTTAAAGTTTAACGGTAGAAAGTATATGTCTTTGTAGGTTATCTAGAAATAGGCAAAATTTTGGGTTCAGTTCTTGGGCTAAGTCGAAACGAAGGAAAAGTATTAAAACTTTTATTAGAGTATAAGTTTGAAAAATAGTTCCTAGCTTAAGTCTAGATTCTGAAAACATGTACCCTACAAAATGCACAAACACGCACCTTGAAACTTGGATTAGTAGAAGAGACCTTGAAATACTCTTGTCTAAAGTCCTTAGCACAATGAAAAAGAAAAAAAAAGGGTGGATAGAGAAAAAAAAATGGACACTGGTTTTTGTGATTACTTAAGGCTGTAAAAATAGAAAAATATTTAGCGAGGGTGCTTCATCACCTAGTGCCTTAGACCAACTGGTTTGGGAGCCACTGCTAAAAGCCTTGGGTGTTGCAAAACTAGGAAGTACGCTTTAAAACGCTAACGCATCTTGTAATCGGTTGTTGGTACCTCAAGAAGTATTAACAGTCGCATGAAGGATGTGAAAGCGAAATTTCACAAGTGCTCTGGACAACGGACGGGAGTACGATTGCTTGATTTGAATTTCCAAGTGCAGGGGTGATTTATACACACACGTAGGGATATGTGATTGGAGTTTAGATAAGAGAAAGGAATGAAGAATAGAACTTGTGTCTTTAATAGAGTTGATAGAAATTCCTAAGTGGAGATGGAACTCTAGAAGGAAAACTTAAGAAATACCGAAAGCTAGGTAATTCTACAGGATATGTAAGTCGATGTAGTACACCCCAGTACTTGTGGGGAGGCGGAATTTTCAAAAACGATCAAGTTTAAAGAACGAACATCGACTAACCGCTTAAATCGAAGCTAAACGATAACTAACCAAACATATAGTTATTCTAAACTACTATGCTTAGGGATTATACCTATCGAAACTAGTCCTTCGTCTTTACGATCTCCTTGTTCTCCTCGGCCTTCTCTAGGTAGTAGACGATCCACCCGAGAGCAAAACTCCAAGCTAAACCTCTAAACTTGAGGCAACTAACCTTCTTGGATTGCTAATCAAAGAAGTTAGGATGAGATAGAGTGATGGTTATGGATTGTTTAGTCTAACTAATCCTTTGATCTCAACTCATGAGGTGTAAGGATTAGGGTTTGAAGATGAGAGCTTGAGGAGAGAGAAGGTGAGAATGAATCTTATGAGAATAGTAAATCTATCATAATATATATGAACCTTTAATATTCATCCATAAAAGAAAAACTAAATGATGAATAATGAAGTTTCATAAATATCTAGTGGTGATTCATAACCATGACTCATTAAGCATTTATCATGCATTAATGATATGCATGAATCACCCTCATGACTCACTAAACTCATTTAATGCAAATGACACCTAAACCTCCTTAGTCACCACTTCAAGAAGCTTCTTGAGTAATTACGAGAACGCCCCTCCGATCCGTAAAAATACGGAAAAACTTTAGACTGTATAAATCCAATAACCGGATACCAGTAACTGGCTTAAACCAAAGCCGACTGGTAAAAACTGTCCGAAAGTCGTACGCGCGTAAACGCACGTATGCGTCCGAACCCTTTGTCGCAAAACCATGCAACTTCTATATCGTTTCGCCTGGAGTAGGAAACTCTCTGTGTGGGACTCTAGAGACTCGACTACCACGCTGGCAGTGGGTTTAACCACAGACCGCAAGCGGCACTAGCTGTACGTAACGGTCCCCAGGTAGTCGTCGATAAGAAGGCCGATGAGAAAACCCATCCGAACTCCTACTGAGTCTGATGTGACAATCTCCATACAGTCCGGTCCGTTCGTCCAAGACTATCGCATATCGGGCCTAGGGGGGCGGCAAGCATCAGTCCCCTAATAGCGGTATAAGTCGTGTCAGAGGGAAGCCCATTACACCCTGAGAAACTACTGGAACCTACCAGCAAATCTCGCTTGCCCTGGCCAGGGACTTTGCGTAATGGCTCTCTGACACAGCACGATATCTACTCCCAATACCGGGAGGGACGAATCCTGTCTAACCGCCACTGCCTCCAAGTGCTCGGGACTGCACCCAACTGCTACCTGTTTGCACGACTCCTTTGAGCCGTGGTAGGGTAGTAATCTAAGAACAGTGGGACACACTCGAGGCGAAGTAGCAGTGTCAAGTCTGCGGACTACGCTGTACTCATGTCACCTGGGAACTGTTCACTGACGACTGGTATCAAACCAACCAACAGTTCCCTGTGAGTCCTGTCCGGTGTACCCGTAACCTAACGAGCACCTGCATACTATCTCCAGTACGACGTACTGACGGCTGTGGGACAGACCATCTCCCCAACTGGGATGAGAAGCGTACACACCAGTCTACTCCGGAGTATCGATGCTCTGTCTCGATAATCAAACGACCAGGGACCTGAATAAGGATGTGCTTGTAGACTACCCAGCCCCCACTAGTGTGACTGCCATCACAACGCTGGTAGACAAGCAAGATCCTAAGAGCTCTATCAATACGTACACTCACATATTAAGATAGAAAAACCAAGTAGCATACTACCATGTTTAGCAAGACTGTTATATACATGTGAATATCCCAAGCTTCCATTAAGTAATATACAAGCTAGTATGATACAGTAATGGCCTTCTAGGGCATAAACACTAACAATCTCCCACTTGCACTAGGGCCATGTACTGGCGTATCGAAGACCGATGATCTCGAGTAGCCGCTCGAACTGAATCTGAGGAAGGGCCTTTGTGAATGGATCAGCCATGTTCTCTTCTGAAGCAACTCTCCGAACCTCGATCTCCTGACGATCAATGATCTCCCTGATCAGGTGATACCGCCTCAAGATGTGTCTGGACTTCTGATGGGACCTTGGTTCCTTCGCTAAAGCTATAGCTCCGTTGTTGTCGCAATACAGAGGTATTGGGTCAACTATGGTAGGAACAACCTGAAGTTCTGTTAGGAACTTCTTCATCCAGACTGCTTCTTTTGCGGCATCGCAATCAGCTATATACTCCGCTTCCATCGTCGAGTCAGCAACGGTGTCCTGCTTGGAGCTCTTCCAGCACACCGCCCCTCTATTGAGGGTAAAGACATAACCCGACATGGACTTGGAATCGTCCTTATCACTCTGGAAGCCGGAATCAGCAAAGGCCTCCAACCTGAGGTCTTTTCCGCCATAAACCAAGAACATCTCCTTAGTCTTCCTCAGGTACTTGAGAATGTTCTTTACTGCTATCCAGTGTTTCTCCCCTGGGTCTGACTGATACCGGCTTACCACGCTCAGTGCGTAAGCTACATCTGGTCTGGTACACAACATCGCATACATTATAGAGCCTACCGCAGAAGCGTAGGGTATAATAGACATGCGTTCCCTTTCCAAATCAGTCTTGGGAGACATCTCTTTGGAGAGGGTGATTCCGTGACAAGCCGGTAGATTACCGCGCTTAGAATCTTCCATACTGAATCTTTTCAGTATAGTGTCGATATACCTGGACTGCGAAAGTCCCAACATCCTCTTGGATCTATCACGATAGATCCGGATCCCCAGAATATAAGAGGCATCACCCAGGTCTTTCATGGAGAACCTGTGTGACAAGAATCCTTTGACAGATTGTAGCATAGGAATGTCATTTCCTATCAATAGAATGTCATCCACGTACAAGACGAGGAATACGACACTTCTGGCCACAACTTTACTATATATGCACGGTTCATCTGGATTTTTGATAAAGTCATATTCTTTGACTGTCTCATCAAAACAGATGTTCCAACTCCGCGATGCCTGCTTTAGTCCATAAATAGACTTAAGCAGCTTGCATACTTTCCCGCTGCTCCCACTCTGATTGAAACCCTCTGGCTGATCCATATAGACGCTCTCTTCTAAATTTCCATTCAGAAAAGCCGTCTTTACGTCCATCTGCCAGATTTCATAATCATGGAAGGCAGCAATAGCAAGAAGGACCCGAATGGATTTGAGCATAGCCACTGGAGAAAAAGTTTCGTCATAGTCCAAACCAGGTCTTTGACGAAAACCTTTTGCAACAAGTCTAGCCTTATAGGTTTCCACCTGTCCATCTACACCAATCTTTTTCTTGAAGATCCATTTGCATCCTATGGGTTTTACCCCATCTGGAGCAAAGTCCAAAGTCCATACTTTGTTGGTGTACATGGACTCCATTTCGGTCCGCATTGCATCTAGCCATCGTACCGAGTCGCCGCTCTGGATGGCCTGCTGGAAGTCAGTAGGTTCATCATCATCTATGATGCAATCCTCTCTATCCCCTTCTATGAGAAAACCGTAGTATCTCTCAGGCGGATGAGACGGCCTACTACTCCTGCGGAGGGGTGCGGGAATGTTCTGTTCTTCTTGAACTTCTGGTTCTACCAATCTTTCAGTAGCAGCTTGTGGTTCTGGAATTTCTTCCAGTTCTATTTCGCTCCCACTCTTCTGATTTTCTAAAAATTCAGTTTCTAAGAAGGTGGCATGACGAGAAACAAAGACCTTTTGTTCCTCTGCGTAATAGAAATAATATCCCTTGGAGTTCTTTGGATATCCCACAAGCTTACACTGTACTGAACGTGCCTCGAGCTTGTCCACATGCTGCTTTTTTACAAAAGCTGGACACCCCCATGTCCTAAAATGTTTTAGACAGGGTTTTTTCCCACTCCACATCTGATATGGTGTGGTAGGCACAGTCTTGGTTGGAACCTGGTTCAAAAGATATGCCGCTGATTCTAGCGCATAACCCCAGAAAGATCGCGGTAACTCAGCATTACTCATCATGGATCGTACCATATCCAATAGGGTTCGATTCCGTCTCTCCGATACACCGTTGTGCTGTGGAGTGTATGGAGGAGTAAGCTGAGAGAGAATTCCTTTCTCTTTTAGGTAACCTAGGAACTCGGCACTTAAGTATTCTCCACCTCGATCAGATCTTAGTGTCTTAATACTTTTGCCTGTTTGGTTTTCCGCTTCACTCTTGAATTCCAGGAATTTCTCAAAGGCCTCTGATTTATGCTTCATTAAGAAAACATATCCAAACCGAGAGAAATCATCTGTAAAAGTAATGAAGTAGGAATAACCACCTCTCGCATGTGTAGACATTGGACCACATACATCGCTGTGTATGAGTCCTAAGAGCTCGCTCGCTCTTACTCCTTGTCCAGTGAATGGAGTCTTTATCATCTTTCTTTTGAGACAAGATTGACAAGTGTCATAAGATTGATATTCGAACGAGTCCAAATATCCTTCTCTATGCAACTTAGTCAACCTTCTCTCATTGATGTGACCCAGTCTACAATGCCATAAGAAAGCTTTATTTAAATCTGGAGACTTTCTTTTTAGTGTGTTCTGGACATTGAAAATTTGGAGTTGGTTTAAAACATATATGCCGTTATTTAATGTACCGGACCCAATCAAACCATGATTAAGGTGGATGTTGACAACATCTCTTACAAACGTGAAATCATAACCTTTATTTGATAACAAGGAAACTGATATGATATTACACGTTAAGCTGGGTACAAAATAACAGTTATGTAAAACCAAAATGTGTCCACTTGTCAATCCTAGGTGATAATCCCCGACGGACGCAGCTCCCACGCTAGCTCCGTTAGCAACCCTGAGGATCATATCACCTTCCTTCAGCACTCTACGGTTTCTCAGTGCCTGCAATGAATTGCAAATATGAGATCCTGATCCGGTATCCAATACCCAGGAAGTAGAGTTGATCGAAAGACAATTCTCAATTACAAACACACCTGAAGTCGAAGCCACAGCTTGCTTCGGTTCCTGGTTCTTGGCGTTCCACGCCTTGCAATCCTTCTTCCAGTGCCCTTTCCTGTGACAATGGAAGCACTCATCCTGGCCAACTATCGGTACTGCTTTCTTTTTCTTTCCCTTCCATCCCACCTTACTAACACCTCCTCTAGGTCTGGGTGCGGCCTTCTTCTTCCTTCCTTTGGCCCTAGCCTTGGACCCGGAAGAAGATGAACCGCCAACAAACATAGCGGGTGTTTCCCTTGATGTCTTCAAGGTGCCCTCTGCACTCCTTAACATGTTCAGGAGTTCCGGAAGTTCAACTTCTTTTCTTTGAAGGTTGAAGTTCAGGATAAACTGGGCGTAGGTGTGAGGAAGGGACTGGAGAATAAGGTCTGTATAGAGCTCATTATCAAAAGTCGTCCCAAGGTCTGCGAGCTCTTCAATATAGCTGATCATCTGTAGGACATGTTCACCTACCGATGACCCGGCAGCCAACCTCGCTCGAAACAAGTTCTTAGAGGTCTCGTATCTTGCTATACGAGATTGCTCTCCATAAAGTTCCTTTGTATGGAGAAATATGCCATCTAGGGACATATCCCCGTGCCTCCTCTGATGTTCATTGTTCATCGAGGCAAGCACGATGCACTTGGCTCTCGCGCAATCTAAATCCCAGGTTTTGCGGATTTCCTTATCCGTATTGCTGGATTTGGGACCAGGGACAGCAGGTGCCGTAGCGGTGAGGACGTACCCCAGTTTGTCATATGTCAAAGCCATTTTGACATTCCGCAGCCAATCTTTATAGTTTGGCCCTGTCAGTATATTTTTCTCTAAAAGTAACTTAAGTCCAGTCATTTTCAGGGTCGCTGCAATTAGGAGAGAGAGAAGAAAACTCTTTAGCATGATGCTCTTGCAAGTTTAGAGTGGTTTTTAGTTTATCTAAACTGGATGGCTCCCACTGTTTCTCGAATCCTTCCTCAAACCATAAAAGAAGAATTAGCCAAGACTATTCTCACCGTACAATTCTTGCTTAACCGTTCAGCCAGGCCGGTGTCGATACTTCGAGGGAGGTTTTCCAACGCTTTCGCGAAGTTCCTTAATTATATAACCTCTTTTCTCTGGGGGCGTAACCCCGCTGACACTTTTCTGGACACCTACTAGGTTTATAGCATTGATCGTTAAGTGACGAATATCCTGATAAGTAGCATATACTCACAGTAGGATCGGGATCCAAATATCATCGTCTGATAATGCTGTAGGAATGCTACCAACATTCATCAAACTCAAAATGGTATGCATCTCTTTGCAAATTTCAGTTTCTTTAGAAATTCCCGATATAGATTTTTGCCCCATGCTCTTATGATCTTGACTAAGGGCCAACAAATCATAAGTCACATGTCAAGTTCTGCCCATCATTATCCTGTTGATTTGAACCCATCCGTATACTCTTGACTAAGGGCCAACAAAGTAATACGACTGTCCCAAACCAACTCATCTATCTATGCAACAAATGAATACCCCAGCAGCTACCAATCACTATGTCTTGACTAAGGGCCAAACAAACATAGCTTGAATACTACTGACCATTCATAAGAAATGACGGAGGGCTACGACTGGTTTTGGCGAAACCGTGAACGTAGTGAACTTGATATAACCGAAGGAACCTGATAGCTTTTAAAAGGAGTGGTTAAATCTCCGCATTTAAAAATATCTGTTTTAAAATAACCGAGTGGTTTCTTTTAAATTGTTCCAACGATTTAAACTTGGTTTATTTTCTTTGCATTATAGATAATGCGTCCCATCATTAACCTATCATTGCAGAAAACAACGAAAATACAACGTCCTCTTATGCCATCCGCATTCGCCACGGGGTCCCGTCATCACCCGTTAGGTTACTTAACTAACGACAGAGCGGGGGCTGGGCTAGCGCGGGTGTAAAACATAAGTGGCGTCTAAATAGCTATCATAAATATAGATATTTTACATTCGTCTGACGCAATGATATTCATTCCAGAACACAGATAAACAATATTGGATTTGCAAGCAATCTGTATTTCTTTTGAGCCTGCAAGAAAAGACAGATTACACAGTTGTGATGAATAGCCGTTACCCCACCCTCGACCCCTACTGGTACGGCAAACTACCCACCCGGTAGTCTGTGTACCCCACCTTGGGTCAGTCCTAGGAGCAAAAACAGTAAAATGAAATAATACAACGGTGGCTACGACCGCAACCTGGAAGTGCCCCGCAAAAATAATATTACAACAAATTACATTTACAACAAGTGAATTAAACAATAACCCATTGCTAACCCCGGCTATACACCACAACAGTCCAATACAGTTTATATGCACAAACAGATATAACCATTTCAGAAATGTGCAACCCCCTGCCAACCGACATACTAGCAGTTAGGGGAGGTTTACGAACACATTAAACAATCACAGATATAATCAAATACGCAAATACTGTACAATTTCGATCGATTAAACAACATCAATATTGCTCCAAAATCTGCTCTGTTAAACAGTAACCTGAGCAAATATTAAATATTCCAGAAAACCCCAAATTTCACAGAGAAGCAACAGAAGAAAACTCGGCTCCTAACTCGCCAACTCGGCGGCGGAACCGCGGCGACTCAGTAGGCTGAGGCCGCGGTTCCGCGGCGCGTTAGACGATTTAGACGACTGTTTTTCTTGGGCGTTCTACTGGTGTCATGTCAAGCTCTCTGAACACACCAGAAAAATTTTTGGACTTCATTTTAACTTCGACAGAAACTTGACAGAATTAGGGTTTTTCGGCTTCGTTTTTCCGTTCGAAATTCGTACAAATTTGCAATCAAGTTATTTATTGTATAGCAAGGCTCTGATACCACTGTAAGTCGATGTAGTACACCCCAGTACTTGTGGGGAGGCGGAATTTTCAAAAACGATCAAGTTTAAAGAACGAACATCGACTAACCGCTTAAATCGAAGCTAAACGATAACTAACCAAACATATAGTTATTCTAAACTACTATGCTTAGGGATTATACCTATCGAAACTAGTCCTTCGTCTTTACGATCTCCTTGTTCTCCTCGGCCTTCTCTAGGTAGTAGACGATCCACCCGAGAGCAAAACTCCAAGCTAAACCTCTAAACTTGAGGCAACTAACCTTCTTGGATTGCTAATCAAAGAAGTTAGGATGAGATAGAGTGATGGTTATGGATTGTTTAGTCTAACTAATCCTTTGATCTCAACTCATGAGGTGTAAGGATTAGGGTTTGAAGATGAGAGCTTGAGGAGAGAGAAGGTGAGAATGAATCTTATGAGAATAGTAAATCTATCATAATATATATGAACCTTTAATATTCATCCATAAAAGAAAAACTAAATGATGAATAATGAAGTTTCATAAATATCTAGTGGTGATTCATAACCATGACTCATTAAGCATTTATCATGCATTAATGATATGCATGAATCACCCTCATGACTCACTAAACTCATTTAATGCAAATGACACCTAAACCTCCTTAGTCACCACTTCAAGAAGCTTCTTGAGTAATTACGAGAACGCCCCTCCGATCCGTAAAAATACGGAAAAACTTTAGACTGTATAAATCCAATAACCGGATACCAGTAACTGGCTTAAACCAAAGCCGACTGGTAAAAACTGTCCGAAAGTCGTACGCGCGTAAACGCACGTATGCGTCCGAACCCTTTGTCGCAAAACCATGCAACCTCTATATCGTTTCGCCTGGAGTAGGAAACTCTCTGTGTGGGACTCTAGAGACTCGACTACTACGCTGGCAGTGGGTTTAACCACAGACCGCAAGCGGCACTAGCTGTACGTAACGGTCCCCAGGTAGTCGTCGATAAGAAGGCCGATGAGAAAACCCATCCGAACTCCTACTGAGTCTGATGTGACAATCTCCATACAGTCCGGTCCGTTCATCCAAGACTATCGCATATCGGGCCTAGGGGGGCGGCAAGCGTCAGTCCCCTAATAGCGGTATAAGTCATGTCAGAGGGAAGCCCATTACACTCTGAGAAACTACTGGAACCTACCAGCAAATCTCGCTTGCCCTGGCCAGGGACTTTGCGTAATGGCTCTCTGACACAGCACGATATCTACTCCCAATACCGGGAGGGACGAATCCTGTCTAACCGCCACTGCCTCCAAGTGCTCGGGACTGCACCCAACTGCTACCTGTTTGCACGACTCCTTTGAGCCGTGGTAGGGTAGTAATCTAAGAACAGTGGGACACACTCGAGGCGAAGTAGCAGTGTCAAGTCTGCGGACTACGCTGTACTCATGTCACCTGGGAACTGTTCACTGACGACTGGTATCAAACCAACCAACAGTTCCCTGTGAGTCCTGTCCGGTGTACCCGTAACCTAACGAGCACCTGCATACTATCTCCAGTACGACGTACTGACGGCTGTGGGACAGACCATCTCCCCAACTGGGATGAGAAGCGTACACACCAGTCTACTCCGGAGTATCGATGCTCTGTCTCGATAATCAAACGACCAGGGACCTGAATAAGGATGTGCTTGTAGACTACCCAGCCCCCACTAGTGTGACTGCCATCACAACGCTGGTAGACAAGCAAGATCCTAAGAGCTCTATCAATACGTACACTCACATATTAAGATAGAAAAACCAAGTAGCATACTACCATGTTTAGCAAGACTGTTATATACATGTGAATATCCCAAGCTTCCATTAAGTAATATACAAGCTAGTATGATACAGTAATGGCCTTCTAGGGCATAAACACTAACAGGATATATGTAATCTTAAGTTAAATAATGAGGAAGTGTGAAGAATACGGGTGGATAATTTGCGAGTTAAAAGATAATAGAATTCCTTGTTAGAAAACCTAATTGGAGAACAAAAGTCAATGGGCCTAGTTGATAGGATTTTGTGGGTGTAATCCGCTGAAAACCCTCAGGAGACAACACTCCTCCTACTAGGGACACCTAGAGGTTTAACGGCTTGTTGCACGAGCTCAGTGCAATCGCGTTTCCCTGCGAAAGTGCGGCTAGGTTAGATTTTTATCAGAATAAAATAATAAGTTTGCTCGAGGACGAGCAAAAGGTAAGTTTGGGGGTATTTGTTCACATCATAATATTGCAATTCATACGCCCCACTTTTTGTGCAATTTATAAGTAAACAGGTGCTTTTGACGATCGTTTGTTACATGATACAGGATACAGACTTTTGAAGCAAATACAGTGAAAAAGACAAAGATGATACAGGAAATGGACTTTTGACCAACCAGCACACGGATCCTACTCAAGCCGAGATGAACGTCAAGTGAAACGGTCAAAAAGATCCTTACAAGTTCACTGAGAATCTGGAGAATACTAGAAAGCCCAACAGAGAAAAGAACAGTGAAAACAGAGAGCCCAAGAGAAGAGCAACCAAGCACAGAAATCTGGTGGGCCAAGCCCACTAAATGGCCGCGGATCCGCGGCCAAAGGCATGTCTTTGCCGCGGAACCGCGGCCATATGGTGCCCGTGTCGGCACCGACTTCTTGTGTCGGTGTGTCGTTTCATTGTTGGGATTTTTAGGGGGTAAATCAGTAAATTCATGTCTATGAGAGTCTGTAACCCTAGCTTCACTAGTTACTTATAAATTGTAATCTAGATCTGTAAAAAGTTATGCCTCTTTATATTCAATAAAAGTGAGATTTGTTGGAGGAATCAAGAGCATCATCTTCTTCTTGTAAGTCTTTAGTTTATTTAATTCCTGCCTTAGTATAATTGTTTTACTTGCCCTAGGAATCATTTAATTGCTAGTTAGCTAATTTTTAATCTGTCGTAAGATAACCATTTAAAACATAAAACACAAAAATGTTTCTTACTTATAATCCCCTAATGTGCGAGTAAAAATTCTCGCTCATTAGGGTTAGGAACAAGGGAGTGAGTGAGAGACGGATGTCTCTCACCTCCTTCAATGTCAACTTATTTTTAAAAACGAAACCTTCATGCACACATATACGATCCGCCCCCTACGGCACCCTACCTACAAGGTAACGGTGTTCCGTAGTATAAAAGGCCGGACTTATATGATGTCCATGAAGATCACATCAATGAATAAGAAAAGACGGACAAGGATCTAGAGGAAGAAACTTTGTTTCTTCCCGATCATCCTAATCCCTTTTCCTATTGATTGTTGTGATTTTCCTAAAAGCTTAAATCACGGCATTGAAAGAGGTGAACACATTGATCTCAACACACCTACCTTCGACCTAACCCTAATGAGTTCTTTCTCATCACATAAATTCGTCTTAAACTCAATCGATAAAAACCAAACAACGATTTGAATCAACTCGTTATAACACAAAATCAGAAACTAACACATCCCTGCGGATCGACCCGTATTCACCGGCTAGCTGCGAAGCGACGCCGTTTCTGATTACGGTAAACTACAATTTTTTGGAATAATCACGTCTCAACTTCTCTTCAAGGGCTCGCGGTTTGTTTCTTTGGCGAGCAACCGGTTTCGGATCACTCAGTTGTTGTTTAGCGTTGGCAACAAAGGTCGCTTTCCTTTTGCCCTTTTCATTCCGGAGATCCGTTTTTGAAGAGGACGGCCTATGGACCATCTGGTCCATTTGGGCCAGCTTGTCAATCAAGGCCTGGAAGGTGGTCGGCTTGAAAAACATCATAAATTGGGATATAGTTGCCTGAGGATCAAGGGTCCCGAAGAACATACCCACGGCAGGAGCTTCTTCTATGCATTGTTCGCATTTCGACCAGAGGTTCCTCTATCGAATTGCGTATTGAACCCAGGTCTCTCCTGGCTTCACTCTGGCATTGATTAATGCCGTGATCGGGGTGCGCTTGCGAACCATTGCGTAAACAGAAGCTCCATTTCTATAAA
The DNA here is from genome assembly GCA_030015575.1 of Agapanthus africanus. Classification (NCBI taxonomy): domain Eukaryota; kingdom Viridiplantae; phylum Streptophyta; class Magnoliopsida; order Asparagales; family Amaryllidaceae; genus Agapanthus; species Agapanthus africanus. The sequence goes on along the minus strand of JASDDO010000014.1, from coordinate 612,398,034 downwards.
TGTTTTGATAGAATCATTCGGAAGCTCCGAGTACCATTCAAATGTTGTCTCCGCCAAGCTGCTGACGAACTGGTGAAGCAGCAGTTTGTTGTCGCCTCCAGTATTGCCACATAGAGCTCTGAACTGAGCGACGTGCTGATAGGGATTGCCCGTCCTCTTATACACGTGGAATTTAGGGATCGTATATCCCGGCGGATACTTGATTTGATCGTACCAGCCTGGATAAGGTCGCCCAGTTTTAACGACTTGGCCAGCCGCTTCACTTTCCTGATGAGCTCGTATTTGTTGAGCTATGTAGTCGTCAAGGGAATCTTTGGAGATCGTCTCCTCCCTGGCTGCTGACAGATCTGGAAGTGGGTTTGATGTCTCCCCTCGGTCGTCTTCAATGATTATTGGAGGGTCTTCGGCTGGAGGGTCCGGCTGGATCATCATCCCCACCATGTCTTGGAACAGAAGCGCCATTTGTTTTATATTAGCCGCTTGTTCCGCGGCCTCTTTATCTTTCTTTTCAAGCACCCTTCTTAGGAATTCGGTGTCGGTATCCTGCTCTTGGCGTTGTTCCGACGATGCTTTCGGGCTTTCTTTCTGCCCAGTGAGTGCGGCCATTCTTGTCAACATCTCCTGGAGCTTTGTTGTTGCTCCTGAGCTTTCATCACAGACCGTGTGAGTGGTCGATGAATCACGGAAGCACGACTATCCTCTTTTCCGGATGCCATGTAGACGGTATGCACAACCATGCCTCCAGACTTGGGGCGTTTGGGTCCACTGCCTTTGATATTTGCCGTCGGTGGTGGGAGATTCTAATGCCTTCTCTTTTTGTGGGAGTCCGATGTTGAGGGGGCCGTTGCAGCAGGCACCCACGTAGATGATACCTTTAATGGTACGACGGAGGGATGGTCCTCATCTTGCCGAGCCTTTGTCTTCTTCAGCCGGCGAGAGTAATCTTTGTCAATTACAGAGTCTTGGACTTTCCTCAAGACTCTGTGGATCCTGGAGGACAACCGCTGAGGAAGTTATTCCGGCTTCACCTGTGTCATGCTTTCAGCAGGAAGAGGAGACTTCGTCAATATGGCTGTTGGAGAGTTTTTGCGCACCCTCCTAAACAGCTCGAAGCTGTTCCCAGTTGGAACAGCAGCGTCAATTTCCACCATTGGAGCTGGTGGGGTAAGTCCAGAGGGGGAACTGCCCCCAGCTTTCCTCACTCGGCGCCAGTGGCGACGTCGAGCATGTCGTGCAGATAGGCCCACTTCTGTTGTGGAAGCGACTTCGTTATGCCCCCTGCTTTGATGAGAGGCCGCTGTCGGTGTCAGCCGGTCGAAGACTGATGTCCGCTGAGAGGGAACAGTTAATCTGTCGAAGGCAGAATTTTTGGCAGGGGAAGCAGCCTTGGTGATTTCTCCCAAAGCGGGAGTTGGAACGGCCAGTCTTGTGAAGACCGATCATTTAATAGGAGAAGCCCTTTTGACGACTTCGTCTGCCGGAGCTGGAATGGCTATCCGCTTTGGGATCACCCCTTCTGGTATCGCGAGCCTCTTTGCGGGCCACCTGGGCTTAGTCTCAGCCTGTCGAAGACTGAGGCGTCAGACTTGGACGACCCGCTGAGAGGGGCCGTGGTAGTTGCAAGCCGATCGAAGACCGACTTCTTTGAAGGCTCTTGTGATGGCATTGAGGCATTGAAGCTTATTGGGAGGAGCATGGTCCCAAAAAACAGTCTAGTGGTGGCCTGAGTCACCTGTTCTACCGGAATTGCAAAGATGGAGGCTGCTTGGGGCCCATAAGTCACTCCTCCGGTCGGGGTGAAGTGAGAGTTGTTGTTGCAGTTAGTGCAGCTGAAGGCCATCGATATCTCCTTTTCTTCATGGAGCAAGACACCAAATCTTAGTACCTCGAATCCAAGGGCGACCATATTAAACCGCGATTCGTTCGCGAACACGACACACGAAGTGTGGAGTGGAAAGAGGAAAAGGTTCCACCGGACGTGCCAGAATTTTCGCGAACACGACACACGAAGTGTGGAGTGGAAAGAGGAAAAGGTTCCACCGGACGTGCCAGAATCTGTTTACCGCCGAAAACCGGGGAAGATAAACGTCTTGCCTGAATTTAGGGGCAGACGCTATTTGGATTTATCCGTCCACCTCTCCGAAGATGCCAAATTGATTTATGGCACTGTGCATCGGAGGTCTGGACGAATGCGGCCGTTGTAGCAGACTTCGTCAGATTCTCCCTCATTTGTGAGGGGTTTTTGATTGTGGGGACGCTCTTCCCTGCAGGTGCAATCCCCTGCAGTTAATTATGTTAATGCATCTGTAACATTTTCAAAAATATAAAATATTAATTTTGGGAATTTTTATAATTTAATATTATTTTATTGATTATTTTAATATTTAATACAAATAAATAGGAAAAATGTTAGAAAAATTATGGAAAATTCTAAAATGGGTTAATTATTGAAATTATGATATTTTTAAGTTGTTGTGATCATTTTGACACTAATTTAGTGCTAATCGCGATTAAAATCGCTAATCGGGTTTTTTGGTAATTTTGTGCAAAACTTGCACATATCACATTTTCTACACTTGTACACTTTTCTTGCCATGGTTTTTCATTTGGGATCACTATTCTTGTGAGAAGGTTTAGGGATTTAAAAGAAAAGGGAAAACGAAAAAAGAAAGTGTAATGATGAGGGTAGGTGAGAGAGAGAGGTTGACCTTTAACCCTTAACCATTTTCTTCTCCCATCATTTTTCCCCTCTTCTTTCTCCTCTTGCTGCTGCTGCCTTTCCCCCCCCATCATCCTCCCCTCTTCAAGCCATGAATCATCTCAAAAACATACCCAAAAGCTCATGTCCATTTCATTAAAATTGTGCAAAATCCCTAGATCTACAAATGGAGCTAAAGAAGCATGGATTTAGCCACTAGAGGGCAACTCAAGAATTTTCTTGAGTTGCTAAGGAAGGTAATTTCTGAACCATTTGCTTAATTATAGCCTTTCCTATAAACCCATGTTAAGATTTAATCGATATCGTGTGATATTATGGATTTGATGAAAACCTAGTTAGGGTTTGAGAGGAACTTGGGTTGTATTGTGAAATTGAGTTCAATTGAGGATACACCAACACCCTAGTGTATGAATTGAGACCCTAACCTGAAGTTTAAACCCATAATGCGGATTTTAGAAAACTATATCGGGGGAAAAACCTGGAATCTGCCACTGTTATTGGAATCTGCTAACACCCCGAGAACCCTAAAATAATATTGAGTGGAAATTGAGATGTGCAGGCAACATAGAGGCAACACCCAAAACCCTAGCCCCTAGCTCTTCCGTACGGCCGCCAAAACCTCCATTCTGGCCGCAAATTGCGGCCAGACCAGTGAGGAAATTCCTCGTTTTGCGTGCCTGGCCCCATTTCATCAATTCTTGGCCCTGGGTACTTCTAGTTTTGACAGATTCTTTCTAGGGTGAAATCTGGGACATATATCCTAAGTTGTTGTTTTGGATTCGTATTTCCGTATTCCGTATTTTTGATTCTGAAATGGTGGAATGTGTTTTGCCTCGACTATTTGTCGTTTATACGACGATATAGAGGATTTATTGATGGTTTTGAAGGCATGCCATAGGTTTTCACCTATAGGCCCCTTATCGTATCGTTTTGGATTTTATGCGCCGTTTTAGATTGGATTTGGTTTTAATGCGCATATGCGATATTTTGATGTGTAGGTACCCATGAAGACTTCGGGACGACAAGCATACGTGGTGACGTCCGCAAATGATGATGCAAGGTGAGTAGATTATATCTACAGGGGAAGTCGGGTGGATGGCGTATAGCACCCCCGCAGTCCGTAGATAGATTACTATGTAGTTTATTGTGACATTAGGTGTATTGTGGATAGTATAGGGTTAGCTGTGACTAGTGCAGTTCATAGTCGCGAACCCTAGGATAGAATTACACCTATACACACACATCCTTGCTTATCACTTGTACTTGCACTGTTATTGGTGATATGTGATGACTTTGGAGATGAGTCGATGATGTGGGCTTGGTGCCCTGGGATCGGTGATTCTATACGATTCATATGTGGGATATGACTTGTGATTCTTGCGGGCTTGGGATATGTGTTTACCCCCGCATGCATACTTCTCTAATGGTATCGACTTGTACTAGACATAGAGTAGTACCCCCAGACTATATGATCTGATGATACTGATACCTGTTATGTGACAAGATAGTGAGTTGTTGACCCCTACCCAGCTATGGGGATGCCGTACGATGATTTATCGTACGAGCCGATATTGATGATAGATCCGCACTCATAACTCGAGGATATCTTATGATATGACATTGAGGCGAGATCACCGACTACATATCTTTTTATATATACATTGACTCAGATTTAGGTGGTTTCTACACCTACCCCTCCTGATTGATCGGATACTTAGATGTAGTTTGCATTGTAGATACTTCACTGTGGTGTTGACTACTAGATTTCTGCAGTCTCATGCTATTCGCATTGCTGGCATACATTCATTGCTATATTATTATTATGCTGTTAGGACACCAGCACCATTATCGATGATGCGTATGTTTCACGTACACTATTTGCCGGCTCACACACTTCATCATCGATAATTGCCATGCCACTACACTATAGTACTATTGCATTCATGAGATGATTCTTCCTTCGACTTACGCACATTACTATTCCATGTTGCATGATTTCCGATATGATTACTTTTCTTTACATGTCGCATACATCATGGATTGATTGCATAGCACATCGCATTGGATGTACTTCTTGATGTTGGATTTTCATGGGATTTCTGGATTTGGGAACCGTGTCCTTTTTAATAGCAATCATTTAAAAACCCGGTTCCCTTGATATGATATTTGGGGCGTCGCCCCGTGTTTTCTCGGTGCTAGAGGATGTACTGAGAGAGGGCTGACCCGGACTGACGGAAGCCCGATGGATTGATAGAGGGCTGACCCGGACTGACGGAAGCCCGATGTATTGAGAGAGGGATGACCCGGACTGACGGATTCCCGATATGTACTTTGAGATAGGGCATGATCCGGAATGACGGATGCCCGATGGATTGATATAGGGCATGATCCGGAATGACGGATGCCCGATGCATTGAGAGAGGGATGACCCGGACAGACGGATTCCCGATGTGTACTTTGATATAGGGCATGATCCGGAATGACGGATGCCCGATACAGGAGGATTTACGTGTCGATGCTAGGCACGGGTTTCATGATGTTTTTCCATGATTTTGTTTATATCCTCACATTGCATACATGATGCTTATTGTCATTGGGTGACGGGTGGACGGGTTCCACATACATACAGACTTGGATCATAGACAGACTGGTTTTACATTGATCATACTTCATTTGTATATATAACAGGGCATGAGGGCGCTGTTATATATACCCTTACACCAATATTAGTGGTATGGGATGCTAATATATGTGTATTGATATCATTGATATTTCATCATGGTTACTTCATGCAGACATACCTTACACTGATGACATGTGATTACCTGAGTACCTGGCACTACATACATGATTAGATGTTACCTTGCCACCTTGTTACACTCAGATGTACTCTTGTGGATTATATTATTGATCGTTGACTTAGGATTATGTCTTGCATTCGGTTTCTACTTGTAGATGTTTCTATTCACGAGTTGGCAACTCACCCCCGTTGTGCCACAGTTCTTGCAGGTTTTGCCGTACAGGTCCTATTGCGGCATTTCTGGCACACTACCTTCTTGCGGGTGATTTGTTTTGGTAGGTGGATTCTTTCGTATCAGGAATCACCTTTGTATTCATTTATTTCATTGTATCTAGCAATTGTCCATCAACCAAAACTTGTATATTCTTTCAGACTTAGAGACAGTGTAGTATTATTCGACCTAGAGTCGCGCTTAGTAGTATTGCGGTTTTCTTGTTGCTTTGAGCTTTCTTTGGTTTTGATCCTCGCCACTGGGCGTTGTATATTATTATATCATTGCGTGGTTGTGACCGTCGATTGACAAGAGCTAGCTCCCGCTTGGGGATGCCTTTATCATTTTATATATATTGTTATTCATGTTGTACCCCATTCGGGGCCAGTTTTACAAGAGAAACTCTGCCGAAATTTTTAGAAAAGACTGTACTATTTTCAAATGCATATTCGGCTTAGTTATTTTAAAACCTTGATTTCAAACCTATATTTCTTCACTTCTTTAAGCCAGTTTTCTTTATTTATTCTTCAAAATGGTTTTAGATTTCTGGGCTTTTGGCTTACTTGGATCAGATGGAGTCCTATAGGCTTCATATGGTTCAAGTGCCAGTCACGTGCTCTTTCGGGTCGTGACAAAGTTGGTATCAGAGCGCTAGGTTGACCTTGGTTCGAGTCTAAGTTTGACTATGTGGAGCCTAGGGAGTTATTTATATACGGAACTTAGGCTTGACCTTACGGAACTTAGACTTGGTCGAGGGGGTATTAGACCCGAACTTTCGTCGTATTAGGATGACCCTTGGTTGATGAAGTAGGTGACTAAAGTAGAGTGACGTACCGTTGGTATGTTCCGCGGCATACTTACGACACGCCACTCCGCTTAAGGAACCTTAGGATGTACATATTTTTCGAGATCAGTGATTCTCTTCATATCCTGGATTATACATCCATTTGAGATCCCCGATTCTATTAGTTTCATGATCATACCTTCATTGATGCTGTTCTTTCCTATGATCATGTATCCACTTTGGATCTGTTGTTTCCTTTCTCGCCATTGATGTGCTCTCTTGATACTCGATTGAGATTCCTGTCACCATGTTTGAGCGCAGTTTGGGCTGCTGCTAGGGTTACGGCCGGTGTGAGCTCGTTTGGTACGAGGGCCGACCTTTGTGTTTTCTGGTGACATGGGAACGTCTCGAGTTAGCGTTGTGGATTGTGACCTCTAGTGGAGGCGAGTGCTTGGTCTTGCACCGGATGATCGGGCCATTGTTAGAGCTGCCAGTTGAGAGAAGACTGTTGATGTACAGCATACCTCAGAGATGTGATGTCGCCTATCGTGCAGACAGATGGACCAGCTGTTGCTGAGATTGACAGGATGTTGCTTTCGGAGCTTACGAGCTGAGATTGCCGGAGCTTTCAGGCAGATATGAGACAGATGATAGCTAGTCTACCCGATTTGAGAGACGAAGGTGATTCGTCCGAGTTTGCGCCAGAGCGGGCCCAGTTGAGTTGAAGATTTCCAGTGTGGAGAGTCTTACTCAGATCTAGAGCAGGTTGATTCAGAGATGACCGCTTATGTATTGCCTTTCCTGGAGGATTGAGGCGTTGTTCGGCGTACAGGCATATGAGCCAGTTGTTGCTGCAAATGATGAGATATCGTCCAGATGATTGGAGCTACTGCAGCATGAGCATGTTCTTGGAGATATGATAGCGATTCGCTAGTCACCGAGGATGAATGACTAGGACGTGTGGTGAGTTTTCTTACCCCGATGCGAGTCATCAGGTGGATTGATTCCAGATAGAGACGACTTCACGCAGGTTCGTTGAGAGTCGATTGAGACGATCGAATGTCAGGAGCCATTTTCCAAGTTTAAAGTATACGGAAAGACATGCAGGTGATTCTATGGACCCTCTAGAAGAATGAAACCCTAACTCGACTTAATGACCGTGTGACAGCCTTTGAACCTTAGGGTTTACGGCGGTTCCGCGGCGCCATTAGTGAGGCTTGGGTTTGCCCTTCTACGGCTGGACCACCGACGCTGTGGCATGTACTCGATACTATTAAACTGTACCCGAGATGTGAGCTCTTGGGGGATGATGAGGATCTGACGAGTCGATCGGATGGTTCGACATCTTTCGGATATCGTGATGGGACACTGCTTGGGAGACTCCAGATGCGAGCATAGCCGTTGGAGCACCGTACATGCAGCCATGATGAGACGAGTCCGAATCAGTCGACATTGACGCAGAGTGAAGAAAAGAGTTCGCGAGATATTTCGACGAGATGATGTCCCACTCCGCTGACATTAGAGATGTGATATGCACCCCGAGGCGTGGTATATAGATATATCTTCCAGAAAGAAGCGCGATAAGTATGCAGCCGTTCCGGAATAAGCTTTAGCTTCAGCATTAGATGACGACTTCCGGGCATTTCGGCAGGATGAGATTTGAGAAAGGAACCTCGACAGGGCTTTTCTGGAGTACGATACGAGGAGACCTAGACCAGGAGTAGTCGTTTTGCGCACACCCAGCAAGATAGAGTTCAGCCTTGTCGACGAGGTAGTTGACCAGGTTCGGATAAGGAACGTAACCAGATGCTTTGCGAAATGATCAAGGACGGACGAGTGATGGGTATTCCTCCGATGGTTGGGACGTGTTCCCAAGGACCAGTTCGGCCGGACATCTGCTACAGAACGATAGAGCTACAGAGTACGCGATTTCGAGTCCGTGTGAGAGACTTCAGATGGACCGTGGCCGAGAACAGTGCAGTGCATCGTAGCTTGGCGTGACGTCATAGTGGACGACGATAGAGACAGTTGGAACAAGAGGTTCGTGTGAGACACTGATGAGCTGTCATTGCTTCCCGTCGAGACTAGAGACCTGATATGCTTACAGAGACGTTGGGATGTGACCAGTCTCCGAGAAAATATTGTGCTGAGGACACAGGTGTCTTTTGAGCGAGAAGAAGTTGTGCAGGAAGGCCAGCCTCTGTATAGATCGGCATAGGCATGCTTGGAAGAGACCTTGAGCAGGATTCCTTCCAGGACATTGCTGCCATGATGATTGCACCCAGGATCAGATGTGTGACGTGCTTTCAGAGAGCCAGAGGCCGACGCCAGTGATATGCTGCCTTACGAGTGGTCGTGAGGTTTGACCGAGAGGTGACCAGAGAAGTGCCAGAACGGAATCGTCCCCGTTAGCACATCTGACAGGGCCGATGAGCCGATTGACCGCGTGATAGGTGATCCACAGAGAAGATAAGGACCCAGAGAGTCAGAGGACGCCAGACCGTGAGCAAGAGGCAGGTGGATATCCTGCGCTGCTAGCAGTGGATTGCACCGACTCCTTCTCGACCTTGAAGGAAGAACTACTGACGACGGTATTTATGGTTTGTGATTTTGTGATTTGATTATCACGTATCCGTCATTTTGGATTTCGGTATTTTGGGCGTTCTGTTGCATGATTTAGTTTTGGTGACTGAGTTTCATGATATTGGTTTCATGCACCCACTGGACATTTATATATTTTACGCAGAGTTTTCATGCATTTTAGTGTTATGCTTTGATTCGTGCACGCTGATGCACACGGTTGTGAGATTCTCCTTTGCGGTACACCTGATTTTGGTTTGAGCCGCATTATATCGTTGATTTTGACCCGGATTTTGATGGTGGATTTTTGCACTCCGTGCATGTTGAGTGCGCAGGGCCTAGATTTTCATTCGTGCACGATGGATGCACCGGTTTGGATTTTCGCGCATGTTGGGCGCATGTTTTTAAATACGATTTTGGTGCACGCCAGATGCGCTAAATCGGGATTCCTCGTGCATGTCACATGCACCTGATTTATTTTTCTGTCAGGCACATACGTTACCCATGACAGATGCTTCGTGCACACCCGTTGCACCTAGATGTTGTTTTGTGCACCTGTTTAGCACATATATGGATTTTTGATTTCAGTGCGCACCAGACGCACAGGATGGTGTTATGTTTAGATTGGATGTCTACATGTGTAGTATTGATCCATATCATATCGGTTTTGTATTGGATTTGACATTGTGTTTTTACCTCGACTCCGATGATTGCGAGATGCTTGACGGAGTTTTGCTTTTAAGTTATCTGCTCATTTTTCATGCGCATGCATTGCGCTGTGATGTTTTGTGTGTTGATGATTTCGGAGCCCCGACGACTTTGGTTTATTACTGAGATGTTTTTGTATTTGGGGGTTTAAATTTAAATTCGGGGACCGAATTTCTTTAAGGGGGGTAGATTGTAACATTTTCAAAAATATAAAATATTAATTTTGGGAATTTTTATAATTTAATATTATTTTATTGATTATTTTAATATTTAATACAAATAAATAGGAAAAATGTTTGAAAAATTATGAAAAATTATGGAAAATTCTAAAATGGGTTAATTATTGAAATTATGATATTTTTAAGTTGTTGTGATCATTTTGACACTAATTTAGTGCTAATCGCGATTAAAATCGCTAATCGGGTTTTTTGGTAATTTTGTGCAAAACTTGCACATATCACATTTTCTACACTTGTACACTTTTCTTGCCATGGTTTTTCATTTGGGATCACTATTCTTGTGAGAAGGTTTAGGGATTTAAAAGAAAAGGGAAAAAGAAAAAAGAAAGTGTAATGATGAGGGTAGGTGAGAGAGAGAGGTTGACCTTTAACCCTTAACCATTTTCTTCTCCCATCATTTTTCCCCTCTTCTTTCTCCTCTTGCTGCTGCTGCCTTTCCCCCCCCCCCCCCTCATCCTCCCCTCTTCAAGCCATGAATCATCTCAAAAACATACCCAAAAGCTCATGTCCATTTCATTAAAATTGTGCAAAATCCCTAGATCTACACATGGAGCTAAAGAAGCATGGATTTGGCCACTAGAGGGCAACTCAAGAATTTTCTTGAGTTGCTAAGGAAGGTAATTTCTGAACCATTTGCTTAATTATAGCCTTTCCTATAAACCCATGTTAAGATTTAATCGATATCGTGTGATATTATGGATTTGATGAAAACCTAGTTAGGGTTTGAGAGGAACTTGGGTTGTATTGTGAAATTGAGTTCAATTGAGGATACACCAACACCCTAGTGTATGAATTGAGACCCTAACCTGAAGTTTAAACCCATAATGCGGATTTTAGAAAACTATATCGGGGGAAAAACCTGGAATCTGCCACTGTTATTGGAATCTGCTAACACCCCGAGAACCCTAAAATAATATTGAGTGGAAATTGAGATGTGCAGGCAACATAGAGGCAACACCCAAAACCCTAGCCCCTAGCTCTTCCGTACGGCCGCCAAAACCTCCATTCTGGCCGCAAATTGCGGCCAGACCAGTGAGGAAATTCCTCGTTTTGCGTGCCTGGCCCCATTTCATCAATTCTTGGCCCTGGGTACTTCTAGTTTTGACAGATTCTTTCTAGGGTGAAATCTGGGACATATATCCTAAGTTGTTGTTTTGGATTCGTATTTCCGTATTCCGTATTTTTGATTCTGAAATGGTGGAATGTGTTTTGCCTCGACTATTTGTCGTTTATACGACGATATAGAGGATTTATTGATGATTTTGAAGGCATGCCATAGGTTTTCACCTATAGGCCCCTTATCGTATCGTTTTGGATTTTATGCGCCGTTTTAGATTGGATTTGGTTTTAATGCGCATATGCGATATTTTGATGTGTAGGTACCCATGAAGACTTCGGGACGACAAGCATACGTGGTGACGTCCGCAAATGATGATGCAAGGTGAGTAGATTATATCTACAGGGGGAAGTCGGGTGGATGGCGTATAGCACCCCCGCAGTCCGTAGATAGATTACTATGTAGTTTATTGTGACATTAGGTGTATTGTGGATAGTATAGGGTTAGCTGTGACTAGTGCAGTTCATAGTCGCGAACCCTAGGATAGAATTACACCTATACACACACATCCTTGCTTATCACTTGTACTTGCACTGTTATTGGTGATATGTGATGACTTTGGAGATGAGTCGATGATGTGGGCTTGGTGCCCTGGGATCGGTGATTCTATACGATTCATATGTGGGATATGAATTGTGATTCTTGCGGGCTTGGGATATGTGTTTACCCCCGCATGCATACTTCTCTGATGGTATCGACTTGTACTAGACATAGAGTAGTACCCCCAGACTATATGATCTGATGATACTGATACCTGTTATGTGACGAGATAGTGAGTTGTTGACCCCTACCCAGCTATGGGGATGCCGTACGATGATTTATCGTACGAGCCGATATTGATGATAGATCCGCACTCATAACTCGAGGATATCTTATGATATGACATTGAGGCGAGATCACCGACTACATATCTTTTTATATATACATTGACTCAGATTTAGGTGGTTTCTACACCTACCCCTCCTGATTGATCGGATACTTAGATGTAGTTTGCATTGTAGATACTTCACTGTGGTGTTGACTACTAGATTTCTGCAGTCTCATGCTATTCGCATTGCTGGCATACATTCATTGCTATATTATTATTATGCTGTTAGGACACCAGCACCATTATCGATGATGCGTATGTTTCACGTACACTATTTGCCGGCTCACACACTTCATCATCGATAATTGCCATGCCACTACACTATAGTACTATTGCATTCATGAGATGATTCTTCCTTCGACTTACGCACATTACTATTCCATGTTGCATGATTTCCGATATGATTACTTTTCTTTACATGTCACATACATCATGGATTGATTGCATAGCACATCGCATTGGATGTACTTCTTGATGTTGGATTTTCATGGGATTTCTGGATTTGGGAACCGTGTCCTTTTTAATAGCAATCATTTAAAAACCCGGTTCCCTTGATATGATATTTGGGGCGTCGTCCCGTGTTTTCTCGGTGCTAGAGGATGTACTGAGAGAGGGCTGACCCGGACTGACGGAAGCCCGATGGATTGATAGAGGGCTGACACGAACTAACGGAAGCCCGATGTATTGAGAGAGGGATGACCCGGACTGACGGATTCCCGATATGTACTTTGAGATAGGGCATGATCCGGAATGACGGATGCCCGATGGATTGATATAGGGCATGATCCGGAATGACGGATGCCCGATGCATTGAGAGAGGGATGACCCGGACTGACGGATTCCCGATGTGTACTTTGATATAGGGCATGATCCGGAATGACGGATGCCCGATACAGGAGGATTTACGTGTCGATGCTAGGCACGGGTTTCATGATGTTTTTCCATGATTTTGTTTATATCCTCACATTGCATACATGATGCTTATTGTCATTGGGTGACGGGTGGACGGGTTCCACATACATACAGACTTGGATCATAGACAGACTGGTTTTACATTGATCATACTTCATTTGTATATATAACAGGGCATGAGGGCGCTGTTATATATACCCTTACACCAATATTAGTGGTATGGGACGCTAATATATGTATATTGATATCATTGATATTTCATCATGGTTACTTCATGCAGACATACCTTACACTGATGACATGTGATTACCTGAGTACCTGGCACTACATACATGATTAGATGTTACCTTGCCACCTTGTTACACTCAGATGTACTCTTGTGGATTATATTATTGATCGTTGACTTATGATTATGTCTTGCATTCGGTTTCTACTTGTAGATGTTTCTATTCACGAGTTGGCAACTCACCCCCGTTGTGCCACAGTTCTTGCAGGTTTTGCCGTACAGGTCCTATTGCGGCATTTCTGGCACACTACCTTCTTGCGGGTGATTTGCTTTGGTAGGTGGATTCTTTCGTATCAGGAATCACCTTTGTATTCATTTATTTCATTGTATCTAGCAATTGTCCATCAACCAAAACTTGTATATTCTTTCAGACTTAGAGACAGTGTAGTATTATTCGACCTAGAGTCGCGCTTAGTAGTATTGCGGTTTTCTTGTTGCTTTGAGCTTTCTTTGGTTTTGATCCTCGCCACTGGGCGTTGTATATTATTATATCATTGCGTGGTTGTGACCATCGATTGACGAAGAGCTAGCTCCCGCTTGGGGATGCCTTTATCATTTTATATATATTGTTATTCATGTTGTACCCCATTCGGGGCCAGTTTTACAAGAGAAACTCTGCCGAAATTTTTAGAAAAGACTGTACTATTTTCAAATGCATATTCGGCTTAGTTATTTTAAAACCTTGATTTCAAACCTGTATTTCTTCACTTCTTTAAGCCAGTTTTCTTTATTTATTCTTCAAAATGGTTTTAGATTTCTGGGCTTTTGGCTTACTTGGATCAGATGGAGTCCTATAGGCTTCATATGGTTCAAGTGCCAGTCACGTGCTCTTTCGGGTCGTGACAGCATCACGGTAACCACTTTCTCCTGCTCCAGAAGTTCACTTCGTGTCGTGTGTGTTTGTTTTATTTTTGGTTGCCCGTCGATTGTATACGGAGACTAATTTATGTTGTCGCCCGTAGGGCGTGGATTAGCCCAAATCCGTATATTCTTAGATTTGGATTTGGTTTGATTTAAGGATCGTTAACCTTGTTTGAGATTAAGATCAACTTAAATGTTTTTTAAGGATACGTTAGTCCGATATTGGACTAAGATCTACTTAACCGGGGTTTGGGATCATTTTTGATCCAACAAAAGAGCATTTGAGCTCTATCGTTTTAGTTTAGGGACGTTACTGTCCGTAGATCACCATTTTTTGGGTGAGGGTTTAGTTTATGGATGTTACGGTCCATAGCTAGTTTAACGACATTACGGTCCATTAGGGTGTGCTCATGGGTTTGGGAGTGTACCAAAAGAGCTGTTGGTTGTCGGGACCCTCCATCTCTCTGAAGACGTTGAAGAATTACAACGACATGTATCAGAGGTATGGAGAGATGTACCCTTGAACCAAACTCCAGATTGAAGGGAGAGATCACGGTGGAACGAACATCATTTTAGATGCCATGTGTTAGGAGATCATTAGTCATCTTTGGAACTAAGATTGATTTGGGGAGACCTGAGTATAGGAGGGCTCGGTTGATTGATGGTCAAAAGGTTTTTGGCCTCGGGAGAGTTGGCCAATTTAGGCTAAGGTTGGCCTCTCATAGTGTTAAACACTAGCATTTGCTCAGCACTCACGTGAGGCTCTAAAGCAGTGTTAAACACTGAAATTTGGAGCGCTCACGTGTAGCACGTGAGGCGCCTGATAATTGGGCACTGCTTCTTTTGGTTTATTCCCTTTTCCTTTTATAAGTGCTGAGCACTATTGGGGGTTACGTGAGCTCACGTGAGGCGTCCCTAAAAATAGGAACTGTCTTTTATTTATTCCCCCTTTCCTTTTTATAAGTGCTAAGCACTATTGGGGGGTCATGTGGGATCATGTGAGGCGTCCCAAAAATGGGATCTGTCTTTAATATATTCCCATTTTCCTTTTATAAGTGCTAAGCACTATTGGGGGGTCATGTGGGATCACATGAGGTGATCTCATTCGTTCCTTTTTATTCCTCAGAGGTGCTTACGTGGGAACACGTGATCTGTTGTTATAACGTTGAATGTTAATCGTTTCTTTTATGTGCATAGAGATCTTGATTTGAGTTTTGAGAATTTCAAGTTCCTTGTTTTTTTATAAGAATTAAATTCTTATGCAGGGTGAAACCCTAGTTTTATCAGAGGAATTAAATTCTTATATCTCTTGGAAGAATTAAATTCTTCAAACTTAGTTCTTTCCCTTAAGTTTTAAGTCTGCATGACAGAATCTCCCCGATGAGAATTAAATTCTCAACTTGTTGGGAGATCTGCTTCTGCAGACCTTAACCAGAGGAAGAACTAAGTTCTTTTTTAGAAGAGTTAAAATCTTGGAGTGGTGAAGAAGAGATAAAATGTTCTCTATGTCTTTCTTCTTACTTAAGGTTTCTTTTTCTAAAAGAGAGCCCTTCTTCTTTTTTTTGTTTCTCAAATCTTATGGGGGGTTTCTCTGTACAAGACTTGAAGTCTTGGGTCATTTATATAGTAGAGGCAAATTTGTTGATTTAGTTAAAGAAATCTCTCATTGAGAGATCTTAATTGATTTGGGGATTTTATCCACCGTTGGATTTTTGATCCAAGGACTTCTGTTTTACAGAAGATATTTTTCTTGTTTTTAACAAGATTGGGGAAATATTTTCCCATATAGAGCTTATTCTGTAGCTTGATGATTTTTAATCAACATTGGATTTTTAATCCAACGGTGCTATATTTTACAGAGAGCAATCTTTCTTGTTTAGAAAAATTCAAGGAAATATTTTCCAAATAGGGTTTTGATCCCTTTATTTAGAATTCAATTCTATCAGCTCAGAAGGCATTTGAGACCACTCACGTATAGCACGTGACCCCACAGAGTTAAACTCATTTTCGTATGTGCAACAGTCAAAAGAGGGCATCACGTGCTGACACGTGAGCCATTCTGGCATGTCATTTGTTTTAATATGGCGCCTATATACTTTGTATATAGACGTCACGTGCTTACACGTGAGGCTCTATTTCAACCTACCAATTGTTTAAACCCAGCGCCTATAATCTTTATATAGGCGCTCACGTGTAGGCACGTGATGTTTTATTAGTGGAAAATTTCCCATCACTTTTTCTCTCTTTCTTTTCCTTTTCTTTCTCTTTTTATAAGGGAACATGTAATAACCTCATGTATTGGTTTAAAGTTCAATAGGTCATGTTTTATGAACTTGGAAAATTCTAGGATGAGATTTAGTGAGCTTTAGTGGGTGTTATGAGTAATGGTAGTGTAGTAGAGGCCTAGTTGGTGACCATAATCTCTTTAAGTGATAGATAAAGTCATGTTAGTGTAAGTAACCTTAGATTAGACGAACTTAGAATTTTCCGATATCAGTTTTTCATGGAATTTTGGTGATCAATTAGAATCTAGGATAACTAAGAAACTCTCAAAATTTATTAGCAGATACAGTGAGATGTGCAGACACATAGGAAGACACCTTAGAAGCCCGAGCCCAAACCCCCAAGTTTTGGCCTCCAATTTATTGATTTTGGCCGCAAATTTCAGCCCAATTTTGGAGTTAGAGTCACAAACTTGGTCTGTATCTCACTCATTAGATAACTAAACCTACTTAATATGCAAAAAAGTTTAATTTCACCTTAGGTAGAATCTAAAGTCATTTTACTTGTTTTCTGTCGATGTTTTCCGACTTTTGAAACTTGGTTTTTTATATTTGAGTTTTGACTCGGTCGTTTGACGTTCGTACGTCAATGTCGGGGTTGTTTTGTTATTTTAGCACTCGTTGACCATAAGTTCTAACCTATGTGCCTTTCGCTTGTCATATCGGTTTTGGATATTAATTTCTATAGAATTCGATTCGGGTTTTCATTAGATTTTGGTCATGGATTTCGATTGTAGGTACATGTGAGTGGACTTCCAAGGCGACAAATGAGGGCAAGGCATTCATCTACTTAGGCTAGAGAGAGAATAGTAGATGAGTAGATATATATCTATGGGGGAAGTTGGGTGGATGGTGTATAGCACCCCTGCAACCGTAGTATTATGGTATATATATACTAGGATACTATATATATATATATATAGAATATAGATATATATTAGATATGTAAATTTAGCTAATAGTGGCTTAAGAATATTATAGGCAATAGTAGTATATTAGTAGAATGACATATTCCCAGTACTAGTTCTTAGTCTATGATCTATATATATCCATGAAAGTATATAACTACATATAATTACAATATTATACGGGATGATGAAGATATGATCCGATATGATGAGACAAGTCGATATGATATGATATGATGATATGAGGCGATATATATACATGATGTGATACGGGATGATATGACATGTGACGATATATGACGAGATGAGATGATATGATGTACATGACGATAGATCTGTACCATTTGATTAATGATATCGTACGATGGATTATACCGTAAGTGATATGATGAGGATGGATCGCCAACTTATGTATATACCGAATCGAGAAATATTGATTAAAATCCTTAAGTAGATATTACGATATATTTAGAGCCATACCTATTTTCAAAACTAACGAATCGTTACATACTTTTAATTGATAATTTCAAAGGACGCTACAACTTTTCAAATGGTATCTTTTTCTAAAATATCGTAGCCTCCTATTTTTCTAAAAACAACGATTCGTACTATTTTAAACTATAACTGTATGGCTCATACGTAGTTTCGTATTTTTATACCATCCGCGTTTACAATTTCTTTATTCTGTTCACGCTCGCTTTATGATTTCTTATTTCTGCATACGCTCGCATTATTTCGTTTACGATGTATATACTGCATTCATACCCTTATCATTATATATGATTTCGTCTGCTAGGACACATGCACCATTACTGATGATTCACATGTTGCATGCACACTTACTTGCCGGCTCACACACACATCATCGGTAATTGCCATGCCACGTACACATTAAAATTTGCTACGTCACCGTATCACCTTCTAACGTGTAGTATTTTAGTCATTGTTTAGTACCCCGTACCATACATACTAGTTCAGTTATTGCATTTCCTTACCTAGTTAAACCACACACTCATATAAACACACTTGTTATGCATTACAGTATTGTTCTGTGCCTGTACATATTGTTTCATTATTGCTACATACTTATGAGATTTTGTTTCCGTGAGATTTCTGGATTTGAGAAACCGCGGATATATTTTAAAAACTTATGATTTATTTAAAAATACACGGTTTTCTCTTGATATGATGTTTGGTGTCCACCATGATTTTTCTCGGTTCTGAGTTATATATATACCCGATTCGAGGATAGAGGAGGCACCGTTTGCGGGTACATGGTGGACCCGGTACGGTACCCAGGGCAAGAAGATCGTATAGAGAGACGTTGAGCCTGGCAAAGGAACACTACCTACCGGTGACAGTACTGGACTCGGCGGATATCCTGAGGATACCGACCAGAGTGATATGAGACAGATGGATATGAGGGCCGATCCGATGAGACGGTGCCTGAGATGTGAGGATTTACGTGTCAATGCTGGACACAGGTTTTATGATGATTTCGAGTGTCGATGCTTGGCACTCAGGTTTTATGATGATTTGATGTGTCATTGATGGACACACGTTGGATGATACATATGTATACTTATATATGACACAGATGATGCAGTACCGTATACTACCACATGCACGATATTACTATTATTATTATACTATGTACACACGATCACCCTTGTTACCACACGGTATTATATTATAATATTACTGTATGACCTAGGAGATCGTCATACATTTGATTTCTACCTGATAATGTTTTCTATTCACGAGTTGGCAACCTACCCCCGTTGTGCCACGGTTTTCTTGCAGGATCAACCGCTCAGATTCAATAGCGGCTTGCTGGCACATTGCTCCTTTCTAAGTGATTTGCATTGGTAGGTGGGTTAAAGTACAGGGTGTAACCACCGTTGTATATTCATTTTTTATTTGTATCTAGTTAAAAGCTCCATCAACCAGACTATGTATATTTGATAGACCTAGAGACCGGTTTGTATATTCTTTGTATTTCGAGTCGAGATTTGTATATATTCATATATTGGATTTGACAGTGTTTTGGTTTTCATTATTTTATTTCTGTGTTGATTTTCGCTTTGGGCATCGTATATTTTATTGCGTGGTTGTGTTTCCGCCAATTGGCAAAGAGTTAGTTCCCACTTGGGGATGCTATATTATTATTAATTATGTACATATTTTTATCAAAATTTACAAAGGAGGTGCTGCCCAAATTTCAAATGATGAAAATGTTTTCAAATTATAGCATATAATTCACTTGCATTTCAAACAAACTTTATATATACTTTAAAAAGAAAGAACTTGATTTCATTATACGTTTATTTCAAAACTCCACCTCTATTATTTTTCCTAAAAGGTTTAGATTTCTGGGCTTTCGACTTGGGTTACGGTGGGGTCCTATAAACTTCACGTGATCGAAGTGCCAGTCACGTGCCAATTCCGGGTCGTGACATAATGACATCTTATTTGAATTGAAAGAAAAAAGAATGAGTCATTGGTTGAGAACCTCCTAGCAACCATGACTCACTCCTTTTTTTTTGATATTTCATTTAAGTTTATCATTTTTAGATCTTATCCTAATTCCAAGCTCATTCTTATCACCATCTTCATCTTCTTCTTTTCTTCTCTTGTGATACTATTCACTTACGAGAAAAGAGAGAATTTTTTGTGAGCTAAAACCCTACTTCATCAATTTAAAACATTCTAACAAATTAGTTTAGGTTGTTCTCTTGATTAGTGAAGTGTGAGCTTGAGTGTGAGTTGCCTCAAGGTGGATCATTTTCGACAAAGAAGACTTTGAGAAAGCTCGTCCATTTCTTCAAGTGGAGCTCAAGGAAGAGTTCAAGGGACTACTACTTGGAGCATTTGAAGTGAAGGACTTGGCTATAAAGGCTGTAACTCTTCTTCTGTCACGACCTGGAAATTTAGTTCGTGACCGACACTTAAATCTCACAACGTCTAAAGACGTAACGTAATTCAAGTAAGTCGAAGCCCAGAAATCTAAACCTTTTTGCAGAAAATAGTGGAGGTGCAGTTTTGAAATAAAGGTATAATGAAATCAAATTTTTCTTTAAATGCATAGATAATAATATATGAAAATGCAAGTGGATTTGCTATAGTTGAAAACATTTTTCATCTTTATATATATATATATGCCCCAATCGGGAGCTAGCTTTTCGCCAACTGGCAGAATCACAACCACACAAGTAAGCAATATATATATATATACACGACGCCCAACGACAAAGATCAACATAGAAACAATAATTAAAGTAAGACATCAAAACCTCAAAGAAACGAACATACACCCATCGCTTTAAGTCTCGCAACACAAGTCTTACTAGGTCTACCAATATACAAAGTCTAGTTTCTGATGAATAGAGTTTGACTAGATACAATAGAATAATAAATATAAGAGTGGGTACAATCTAAAGTGTCCCACCTACCATAGCAAAACACCCTGGATTAAGTTGTGTGCCAGCGATACCGCTACTGATCCAAGCGGTCGAACCTACAAGAAACTGTGGCACAACGGGGGTGGGTTACCAACTCGTGAGTAGAAAACATCAGCAAGTAGAAATCGAATAAACAGCGATTCCTAGGTCAAACTGTATCATGAAGGTAATACTATGATATCTAGGGTGTCCATGTATGCATATGTATCAACAATATAATCAATGCCAATGACAACATGTAAAATCAAATCATTTGAAATCATGTGCCTGTATGCATGAGGAAAATCAACCAACATGTGTACATCAACGACACATCAACATCATGGAACCTGAGTGTCCAACACCGACACTCAAAACATCTTGAAAAACCCGTGTCCGGTATCGACACGTAAATCCTCATATCTCAGGCGCCGCATCCTCAGATCGGCCACCACATTCATCTCAAGACTCCGGACGGTATCCTCCGGATAACCGCCGGGTCCAAACTATCACCGATAGGTAGTACATCCCTTGCCAGGCTCATCGTCATCCCCATAAAACCGCTCTTGCCCCGGGGTACCTTAACGGGCCTACCATGTACCCGCATACGGTTCATCCACTCCTCAAATTGGGTCTCGAAAATAAGCTCAGAACCGAGAAAACTCATGGTGGACACGAAATATCATATCACGAGAAACCGCGTTTTTAAAACAATACATAATTTCTTTTGAAATATAACTGCGGTTCTCAAATCTAGAGATCTCATGAAAACAGCATCTCAATGCATATAACCATAAAGTACGATGTATGCAAACATAGAATAGTAATATGAGCATATCGAGTATATCATGCAAGCATGTCAAGTGATAGTACCGAACAATGAATGTATTTTACGATTATGAATAATATCACAATATGGCAGTTCTATTGTGCAAGTGGCATGGCAATTACCGATGATGAATGTGTGTGAGCCGGCTGATTGATCTCAAAAACTATCTATTACCGCAATCAAGAACGGTGTCGCTTTGCAGCTAGCCGGTGAGTACGGGTCGGTCCACAGGGATGTTGTGAATTTCCTAGTCGCTCAAACGAGTTAATTCCGATTGTGGTCGGATTGATTATTAAATCTAAAAACTAAATTAATCTATATCTAAATCTTGCTAGGGTTAGGTCTAGGTTAAGTTTGGAAAGTCTATAAATCTCACCGCTTTCTATACCCATATGAAGATCTAATTAGGTGTTATGGTAAATATTAATAAAAGGGATTAGGATGATTGGGAAGATTGTTCTTCCTCTAGATCCTTGTCCTTCCTTTCTTAATCTTTACCCTAACCTCCATGGAAAACCTTAAAATCCGGGCCTTTAGACTACGGTATCACCGCTACCTCGTGGGTAGAGTGCCGTAGGGAGAGGAATAAGAAGGTATGCATGGAGTTCTATGAAAATATATGACGGGCAAGAAAGGGGATGAGAGATCTTCGTCTCTCAAACCTCCCCCAAATCTAGCCTTAACAAGCGAGGAGACTACTCACTCATTAGGGAATTGAAGAACATTTATCTAGGGCAGAGAATAAAAATTACCTAGGGCAAGAATTGAAATCTAAACTAGGGTAAGGAATTAAATCTACTTACAGATGCATCTCTCCAATCATCAACGCAGGGTTGTCAGATCTGAATTCATGAATTGAAAAGAAACACCGATGCTCTCCATAAAGAGATCTAAAATTTATTAATGAAGGGAGGCATAGGGAGGCATGAGAAATTACAATGATTAGAGTTCCTATTTATAGATAATAGGAAACCCTAAGTTACATTTTGATCCGCGTGTCTACAATTACAAATATACCCCTAGGTTGACTTGGTCAACGCCGCAACAAATTATGGAAAAAATATTTTTCTCTTTCTGCTCAATATTGCCGCGGAACCGCGGCCCGAGGCATGGTTTGGCCGCGGTTCCGCGGCCAAATAAGGGAATTGGGCTCTCTAAATTCCTGGGATGGTTCATGTCATTTTGGGCTTCATGTTTATTCAGGTCTTTTCTCAATTGGGCTTCCACGTTGGTTCCAGATCTTCAGTGAACAATTTGCAATGGATTTTTAACCGTTCACTTTGTAATTTTAGACCTTGCGTTGCCTTGTTAATTATGAACTTTATCTTTGATGTAGGCATGATCAAGAGTCTTCTGTTTGTTGGTCAAAGTCCACTTTTGCATCGTCTTTTCATCGTTTTCACTGTTTTCGCTCCAAGAACCTGTAACCTGTAATATGTAGCAGACATGAGTCAAAAGCACCTGTTTTCATTGTGAAATGCATAAGAATGGGGAATAAAAAATGCAATATTATGATATGAACACCGGAAAATCGGTGTAAGTGTAACATGCGCATCATCGGTAATTGTGCAGTTGTACTAGCAGATGATATCATATAACAATAAATACCGGGAACATCACACGTATGTTACGAGGGATAAACCAACATAAACATGAACTAATAAATGGTATACAACTACATATAAACCATATGGTCAGTTTTAAAAATACGAATCATAGTTTTGAAAGTGGGGACTGTGGTGTTTTTGAGAAAAAAGACACCCTTTAAAAATCCGTGGTATCCCTTGGGGTTTCCATTTAAAAGTGCATACGATTCGTCGGTTTTGTAAATAAGTATGGTTCAGGTGGCATCTTTACGTCGGCGATCCAGCCTCATAGCCTCAGATGTGGCAATATCCTCAAATATCATCCTCAAATCACGAGCTCAATCATCCGGTATAACTCATCGCGTACGGTAATCCATCGTACCGTGTCATCAAACAAAATAAGGATTCTATCGTCCTATTCATCAATAAAGGTATGGATCTATGGTTTCGTACGTCATATCTTATCGATCTCAAAACACATCTATCTCAATCTTATCGTATTTATCGATCTCATGTCACATCGATATTGATCTCATATCATATCGATGTCGATCTCGTATCATACCACTATAAATCTCATACTAGTCCTCTTTCAATCACACACACACACACACACATATCACGATTCATATCCTCATTTCATACTCTTATATATCAAACCGAATCATCCTTAGCTATCATACCATCTCACACTAAACTTTTGATCATATCCGTAGGTTCCTAGTATAGGATTCTCCGACTATATTCTATATATCGGTTTCCATTTAAAAAATTGCGGGGGTGCTATACGCCATCCATCCGACTTCCCCCGTATATATAAATCTACTCACCTGCAATATCCTCTCTTAGTCGAAGTCGATGTGCTTCGTTGTCTTAGAAGTCCATGCGAAGGTACCTACAAATCAGCACACATCGTAATACTATTAAAACCAATGTCCGAAAACCGATACGGCACACGAATTGCTTATAGGTTAAAACCTATGCATGCAAGAATAACCAAATAACCCTCGTCGTTGACGTATAAACGTCCAACGACCAAATCCAATTTCAAATATCAAAACCAAGAATTCAAATATCGGAAAATATTGCCAAAACCAACTCAAAACGCTCCCAGCTATTGGCAAAGGTAATCTAGGACAAAAGTAACAATACAGACGCTAAGTTATAAGGAGTGTGAGCTACAGGCCAAAATCCAACACCAATGCCCAAAAATTGGCCGGTGAGGGAAGCTAAGAAAACCGGTGTCGCCAATCCCAATAAGGAATTGTTGTCTCGTTCTCCTGCGGTGGTCCTATTAGGTCAATGTACCTATTTGATTTTCTTATAAACATCCCAGGTTGCTCCAGATTCTATTTGAGTATCACAATCAAAAAGAAAACCGACATCGGGAAAATTCTAAGTTCGTATTTGGGTTCTAGTCTCTAGTCCAGGTCAGAAAAAGTATCACTAAGGTCTTGTAAACACTTACGACACCTCAATTTACTACTTACAAGCTCATACATATACTAAGCATCAACCTAGAACTTTCCAAGATCACAAACATGCACAAGTTTAGCTCTAAACCACTATAGGATACACTAAACACAAATAATCTAACTAAAAGTGTAGGGATTATCTCATTTGGCAACTCAAGAAAATTCTTGGGTCGCCCAAAGTGCTCAAAAACCAATCTTGATCTTGCTAGGGGGTGTAGGATGAGGTTGTGGTCACATTTAATGAAGGAAGTGTGGTGTTTTGGTAAGGTTTTGGGGATGATCCATGGAGGTAGAAAAGGGTGAAGGAGGAGGAGAAGGAGATGAAGGAAAGAAAGAGTTGAAGAAATGAAGGATGAGGGAAAACAAATGAAGGATGGTGAAGGATACCCCCTTCTCTCTCTCACATATAGCCCATGCTCTTAAGCCATGCCTCCATTGACTCTTTCTTTTCTTTTCTTTTTCTCATTTTTTTACTTCTCTTCTTATTTAAAACCAAATACCACAAACAAATTAGAACCATGCATGAATCAACACAAAGTGTCATGGTGCACTAGCCATGGCTTAAAACCGAGTGGATTTGGCTTAATCTTGATTAGTAGTGCACTAATCAAGTTTAATTTAAACTTGCATATAATAATTGCATAATTATTTATAAAATGCCCAAATCCAATAAATATCTTTTAAATAAATAAAACGTATTAATCTCCAATTATTTTCCAAATATTGGTATATACTTATACCATTTTACGAAAACCACAATTCGCAAATCGAATTGTTTTCGCGAAATATATTATTTTAATATTTAAATTCTAAAATAATATTTTATTTTTCTGAAATGTTACAATCTTCCCCTTTAAATAAATTCGGTCCCCGAATTTAAATTTAACCCCCAAATACCAAAACATTTCAATAATCAATCCAAATCAACGGGGCTCCGAAATCATGGAATACTCAAACACATCTCAGCGCATCGTGTGCGCATGAAAATGAGTGCGAAACTTAAAATCGAAACTCCATCAAGCATCATGCAATCATAGGAGTTATAAAGGATATGCAAATCTTGAAATCCAATTCCATTCTCAAATATACTATAATCAAAATCATAATACGTATATAGTACACATCCTCGTAAAATCCTCTAAAAACTGAATAAAACCTATGCAAAATCTTTTCAGAATCGCTGTGCGATGCGTAACTCACGTTACAAGTGGCAGACGATCATTTGTAAAGTAGTAATTATATTTTCATATATGTTTTGCTTAAAATATACGTTCCGTCTTTTTGAAATATCCCAAAAGGTTCTCCTTATAAAATTTCGTGCCACTCGCGGACACGTAGGAAATAGCAAGACTATAGCTCCTTTTTGAAAATCTTTTGGTAAAATTTTATGCATGCAAAAGTACTCAGGTATTGTCCTCATATCAGTCCTGCTCGGCTACTATATACTATAGTACCAATCATGAAAAATACGATGCTCATAAGTAAAATCAGCCTCAAAAGGCGTATCCAACATCACGTGCGTCTGGTGCGCACGGAAAACCAAGTCAAATATAGGTGCTATGAATGTGCACAAAAGCAAAACTGAGTGCAACGGGTGTGCATGAAAGTATCTGTCAAGTGCAATGGGTGTGCACGACAACAACATCAAGAGCATCTAGAGTGCACGAAAATCTCAATCAAGTGCACTAATATGCATGAAAATATAAATCTGGCGCACTAGGTGCCCGAAAACTCATCAATATCTCAATCGCGTACAAAAACAACACCGAGCGTGTCAAGGTGTATAAAATCATAAACGTGTGCAACTGCGTGTACAAAATACGTGTCAATGCACTGCAAGCACATGGAAGCTATACCGAGTGCAAAAATCAAATCGAGTGCGTACAACATGCACAAAATCAAATCCAAAGTATCGAAATCCATGGAATCATAAATAGGTGCAGCCAAGGCAAAAAATCGATATCAAGTGCAGTAGATATGCAAAAATCATAAGCCCATGTAACGGTGTATAAAACATAAATCAAGTGCAATAACTGTGCACAAATGAAAATATCTAGTAGGTGCAGCCATGGTGCACGAAAACAAATATCATGAAACTCAATCATCGAAATTCAAATCCAAAAGATAAAAGTGTGATACTCGGATCACAAAATGCAATTCGCAATAAATGACATTGAGATACACCTCCTTTAATGCCGGTGCGCCCAAAGCTGGTAGAGCAAGAATATCCAATTGCCTCCCGCTCACGGTCTGGCGTCCTCAGTCTCTGGTCCTTGTCTTCTCTGTAGATTACCAATCCTACCATCTTTCTGCTCGTCGGCCCAGTTGGGTATAATAACGGAACAGTTCCACTCTGGCACTCCGCTGATCCTCTCTTGGCAAATTAACATGTCTACTCTTAAAGCAGCACGTCACTGGTGATGGCATCTGTCCCTCTAAATATGCGTGAAACAACTGATCCTGGGTAAAATTACTTATCGCTGCGGCATCCTGGAAGAACCTGCTTAGGTCTTTTCCAATCTCACCTATGCTGAACTGTATGGAGGTTGGCTTTCTTTACTTAAATCTTTTTCTCATTTCCAGACATCTGCGTCCTCAGCACGGCTTTCCTCTGGAATTTGTCCATATCCAACGCCTCTGCATACATATCAATCCTCTGGTATCAACGGGGAGTAACAACAACTCGTTAACATGCCGCACGAACCTCTTGTTTCATCCGTCTTCATTATCATTCACTTTGACATTAGATCTTGCTGGCTGCGTACTGCGATTCGTTCTCGGGTACAGTCAATCCGGAGTCTCTCATACGGACTCGAAATTACGAACTCGGGTATCTTCACCATTCTGTTGAACATATCTAGTCGATTACTTCCGCGTGAACTCGTCCAAATTATCGGAGGAATACGCTTCATTCGTCCGTTCTCGATCAACTCACAACGTATTTGGGTGAGGTTCTTTTATCCGAAACTGGTCAACTTACTGATCTCTGTTCTCCGACGAAAGACGGACCGGGACGTTGGGACATCTGGCCTGAATCCTGGGGGTAAATGCTATTTGAATTTATCCGTCAACCTCTCCAAAGATGCCAAGTTGATTTATGGCACCGTATATCGGAGGTTTGGATGGATGCGGTTGTTGTAGCAGACTTTATCAGATTTCCCCTTGTTTGTGAGGGGTTTTTGATTGTGGGTATGCTCTTCCCTGAAGGCGCAAGACCCTGTAGTTAATTATGTTACCGCATCGCGATAACCACTTTCTCCTGCTCCGGAAGCTCACTTCGTGTCGCGTTTTTTTTGTTTTTTTTAGGTTGCCCGTGGATTGTATATGGAGACTAGTTTCTGTCGTCGCCCGTGGGGCGTGAATTAGTCCAAATCCATATATTCTTAGATTTGGGTTTGGTTTTATTTAAGGATCGTTAATCTGGTTTGAGATTAATATCAACTTAAACATATGAGCATTTGGGCTCGATTATTTTAGTTTAAGGACATCGCGGTCCATTATCGCCATGTTTGAGGAGAAATATCGGTTTAAGGACGTTTCGGTCCTTTGTCGCCGTATTTTGGGGTGAATATTAGTTTAAGTACATTTCTGTCCATCATTCATCCTGTACGCATGTTTATTTGTTATGCGGCGGAGTGAACAATGGAGATATGGAATGTGCCCAATTTGGGGCACGATCCGATTTGAGGCGTGCACGTCAGTTTGAAAGTGCATCAACGAAAGAAGTTGTTGGTCGTCGGGACCCATCACCTCTCTGAAGACGTTGAGGAATTACAACGACATATATCAGAGGTGTGAAGAGATGTACCCTCGAACCAAATCCCATATTTGAGGGAAAAGTGTGTGATGGACCTAAGCATCGTCAGTCGTATTTGAGACTACGATTAACTTAGGAGACATGAGATGAATATCATTTTGGATATCATCGATGGGAGATCATTAGTCATGTTTGAGACTAAGATCAGTTTGGATATCAATTTGGATATCATAAATATATGCTTAGCCAATTTGGGCTAAAAATGTTCTGTTTGGTGTAAAGACCGTTAATCTAATTTGAGATTAAGATCAATTTAAACATATGAGTGTTTGGGCTCAATTTATTTTTAACTAAGGATACGTTAGTCTTATTTGAGACTAAGATCAACTTAGCAACATTTAAGAATCATCAAATTTTAGTTGAGATCCAACAAAAGAGCATTTAGACACAGTTGCAAGACTTTAGCAATTTAGCCAATTTGGGCTTTAGTCTGCTTAGTTTCCTCCTTTTTTTGAAAAAGTGCTAAGCAGTAGCTTGGGCTCTGTTTATTCATTCCCTATTTTTTTATGCAAAAAGTGATGAGCACTTATACGAGTTCTGACGCCCACATATAAACATGTGGAGCTTTCAGTCATGGGCATTGCTCAATAAGTGTTAAGCACTTTACTCATTTTGTCTTTATATGGAGTGATAGGCGCTCTTTATGGCGTCCACGTGGGGAACACGTGAGGCTCTAGGCACTGCCCAATGAGTGATGAATACTCAACCGTTTGGCTCTCTCCTTTTCTTATGGAGCGCTGAGCACTTTATGGCATCCTCGTAATTTTCATGTGCGGCGCTGGGAGCTGCCAATGAGTGCAAATCACTCTTCTTTTTTGTAGCGCCCACGTGAGGAGCACGTGAGGCGCTAGGCACTTTTAGAGGCGTCCACGTGGGAAGCCCGTGGGGCGCTAAATTCCTTTCTCCTCTGTTGATGGTGTTTTTGCCCATTAATGATCACCGGGATCTTTGTTTTGAAGATCTAGGATCAAGCTTCATTTTTAAGAACTAAGTTATTTTGTAAGAACTATGTTTCTCTTGTATGCTTTTGTTTTTGAGGAACTCAATTTCTGGTTCTTTTCTGAATCTTTGATTCTCAAGAACAAGTTCTTCCCGATGAGAATTAAATTCTCAACTTGTAGGAGACTTGCCTTGCGGATCTCAAATTCAGAGAAAAAACTAAGTTCTTTTAAAAGGGTTTTACCCTTTAATAGGTAAATGAGATGTTTTGATCTCTATTTTTTTATTTACCTAGAGTTTTTGAGGAGGGATATCTTCTTCCTTGAGAATTTAATTCTCTGTTCCTTTTGAAGATTTCTGTCTCTTTTTTTAGAAGCTTATGGGGGTTCCTCTCTCTCAGACTTGAAGTCTTGGGTCCTTATATAGTAGAGACAATTTGTTAATTAGCTTTGAGGAAATCTCTCATTAAGAGATTCCAATTGATTTGGGGAATTTTACCCATCGTTGGATCTTTGATCCGAGGGTTTCTGTTTTACAGAACATATTTTCTTTTTGTTTTCTTAACAAAATTGGGTAAATATTTTTCCCTTATACAGAATTCTGTAAAACGGTGATTTTTAATCACCGTTAGATTTTTTAATCCACTGGTTCTCTGATTTACAGAGGGCAATCTTTTTTAATTTGAAAGGTTGATGGAATATATTCCTAAGAAATAGAATTTTATTCTATTGTTGGATCATTGATCCAACTGAGAGTATCCTTCTAATTTAGAAAGATTTGGGAGATGTTTTCTCCATTGGATCTTTGATCCAACGACTCTATTTAACAGAGAATACCCCAATCTTTATTGGAGAAATGTAGAATTTAATTCTACAGATATTAACTTGGTCGTTGGCGCTCACGTGTTGTGAACGTGGGCACCGCTTAAGAATTTAATTCTTAAGATGGGCACTTTTGTGCCTTGCACATTGGCGCCCGCGTGGATAACACGTGAGGCGCCTTCTAAGAGTTTGACTCTTTATTCAGAAAATACTTCTGTGCTTTGCATATTGGCGCCCGTGTGAGGAGCACGTGAGGCGCCATCATAGGATTTTAATCCTATAAGATTGGATTTGGCGCTGGCGCCCTTGTAGAGAGTACATGAGACGCTGCCTCATTGAGTTCCAACAGAGCTTTCCTCTTTATTAGGTTAAATATTGGGGAAACAAATACCCCCCACCGTTGCGCTCGCGTGTCTCGCATGTGAGTGCAGCGGTGTCACCTTTTTCCACCGTTCGATCTTATGGGGAGTGGAACCGTACCCTCAAGTTTTATAAATAGGGCCTTTGGCCCTTGAGATGACTGTCATTTCGTCTTTCTCTTTCTTCTTCCCTGAGAATTTAATTCTCTCTTCAGATCTTAGATCTCTGTTTTTAAAGAAACTCTTAGAGTTTTACCCTGTTTCAAGAATCTTGGAAGGATCCTGACCATTTTTCCCTTGAAAGAGACTCTTTTATCTTGAATTTCTTTCAACCCATTAACAAAGCTTTTCTCTTTCTTGAGAATATTTTGATAGACCATTAATCTCAAAAGATCCCAGGGTTTTACCCTATTACTCTGATCTTTAAGAATTCTTTGGAGTTTAGTACCGGTGTATTTCTCATGAAGGTTTTTCTTGGGGAATTGATCCCATTATTTAACACTGGGTTGTTCTTCAGAGCTTAGGTCTAAGAAGATCTCTTCTTTTGGGAATTTAATTCCCCTTTTTCTTCTCTCTGCAGATTTGAATCTGCTGTAGATCCTGTTTCTCGAGGGAGTTTAACTCCATAGTTTAATGGGATTTCTCATTAAATGATAATCCTTATGGTTTCTTACAATGAGTGCTTTACTCATCATTGGTGGGGGTATTACCTCGATTTTATGCGGGCCCTTGTCCCTTTCCCTTTGAACTGTGGTGACTTTTACCACGCAGTACAATTCTAGGTGTAATAAAAATGTTAAAGTCTTGAACATCGTGTTGATTATAAACCCCTCCTCTCTTTTTTTGTGCAGGTATTATGGCTTCCGATTCCTCCTTCCCCTTCGTTCGCTCGGAGAGTACTTTCGCCGACGCACCTACAGATCGGGAAGTCTTCGCATTTATTCGGGACTATGATCCAGAGCAAAAGTCTCTTCATCTGTGGGGGTCATGGTACAGTCAAATTATCCGGGGTCGGCACAATTTTACTTGCGCAGCGCCTTCGGAACCGATCCCGGCGATCCATTATGCTGACCCCCTGCTGGTAACTTACGCAGTAGAAGAGGTCAACTGGACCTCGGAAGGTCATCTTCAGCCTTCCATGGCATCAATACCAGTACAACCACCGATGGTCCTGGACATTTTAGGATGATGCATATACCAAGGAGAGTCGCATCCTTGGGGGCAAGTTTACATGATAGGAATGTCTCCCCGTCATTCGTATCTGCAATGGGCTCGATATATCCTGTCGGCCAAGAAATCGCTGCTACTGAAGACCAGACTGTATCCAGCGATCTATGCGTCTCTCTTTCACTACCACACTCCTCATGTGTGGTGGGTCAAATCTTTTCTGGAACAATGAAACATCCCGATCCACACGTTTCTCTTATCGGATTGGGAGGTTTCAATCTCATTGGAGGAATTTGCGGAGATATCTGGATTACCCGTCAGAGGGGAACATTACGAAGTGATACTTCCCCCTGATGAGTATATCTTTGCCACCAAATCAGTGGTAATGGGTCTTACTCTGGAGAATGCCATTCAATACCAGTTTCCGAGCTTGATCAAGGTGTTGAACATGTACGAGAGCTTATTCCTGGAGTCTGGGGACACGGAGTTAGCTTCATAGATTTCATCGCCCGCTTTCTTCGTCCGAAGGCTCTGTCTAAATAAGCTGCGAAGTTCGCCAAACTCGAAGACCCGTTCGGATTTGGTCCGGACAACTTATCGACCGCGGAAGCAGATCTAAAGAACTTCTTTATTCTGGATACTCCAGTCATCCCCTTCTCAGAGATTGCCGCTCCGGACATTGACGAGGAGACGTTCTTCATTGGGTTTATCGACTTTTGGATGAGTTGGTTTGCGCTTCCGATGCACCCCCGCTATATAAGAACATCTGTCTTTTATCCAGCTCATCGCATCGCCGTGAGGACACGCATAGCCATTGGGGTCGCGGGACTGGCTCATTTATATCATGGCCTTAGCAGCCGACACTACATAGTCAGGGCTGTAAATCTCCCACTGCACTATTTCACCTCATAGATCGAGATGCACGTGCTGGATGCTTTTGGTGTTCATAAACGACTCCGATTTTACGAAGGCTACAATTTTCCCTGGGTCATCACCTAGTCGACGCTTCTGCTCCAGACCCAACAAAGCGGGAGGCTCGGCGATTGCTCCTTCGCCCACGCATGGTTAGGGACAACATGACCTTTGTCGATAAATTCCTGACATCGGCAAAGAATCTTCCAAAGTGATCCAACCGTTGCATGATGTTTTCAAGGATGGGGCTTCTGTGTTGTGGGCTCGAGAGGTTGTACACCTGTATTCTATTAGGCCAGGTTTTCTGGTATTTAGACAGAATGCCTCGGTGCTGTTTATGAGGTATAACCCGCATCGCTTTGCCCAGTAATCGGGTTACAACCAAGGTGTTCCTCTCGAGGCATTCCTAATTGATCCGGTTGCTATGGAAGAGGGCGTTCGCAGTGCGGCGCATCATTTCATGGGGTTAAATACGGGGTCCCATTTCCTCATCAGCGAGCCGAGTTATATTCCAAAGGCTTCGAATGCTTACGTTGCTTGGTACCAGCATGCAACGGGTGCTGTCATCAAGGAGGAGAGGCAGCTGCTGCTTGACCACAAAGATGTTGTCCCAGCTAGTAATCCAGCAGTCCCACTGAAGCGACGGGCGGTCATGGAGAGAGATCGCCATGGTTATAGCCCCACGCGCTTTTCCTAGTGAGCCTCGACCAGATGTTCCTGCGACAGCGGTAACCGTGGTGTTTCCGGAATCGGGCGTTGGTTTAGAGATCGGGACCTGCCGTCTGAAGAAGCCTGTTAAGAGAAAGCTCTTATCATCGGCTGTTGGTGCCAGTTCGCAGAAGAAAAAGAAATCCTTATTCTCTGCTGACGTCGTATTCGGTCAGGAGCCTCATGCTCCTTATAGAGAGGGCTTGTGTGAGTATAGCACCAACGACAGTATGTTCGATGTGCCTATGACCGATACCGATCTTCAGGCTGCCATTGAAGCTTCCAAATGATTGGCCCATAAATAAGCAGCGTTAGTCTATTGCGGAGTCCGGTTTACTTCGTTTATACTCTCCTGTATATATTCCCCACTTATTTATTTTGAACTTTTTACGGTTTATTAACGCTCTCTTCTTTAACAGGCATTTCTGCTGAAGGGGCTTTCTTGACGTCCTTTAAGACATTTGAGGAGGAGGAGGGGCTCCGCGCCTCCTTAGGCCTTGGTATGATTCGTTTCACTACACCTTTACATCTTTAGTTCCTTTTATTCATGAGCTGACTCTTTTTTTTATCCTATTACAGGAACCACCACGACCCAGGTTGTTCCGAGTGTAATGCCAATCCTGAGTGGTGATACAGAAAATCCTTCAGAGCCACCGACTACGTCTGAGGCCTTCCCAAGGACACCACAGGAGGCATTGCTGAAGCAGCCAATGACGGATGCCACAGCAGATCCGGAGGCTGAGCCCGATTTGGACGAAGATGTCCCCATGTCAGAAGTTTTGAGGAGATCGGTTCATACAGCCCAGGCTGAGAGGAAAAGTAGAAAGTATGCTGCAAGGGAACGTCAGGCTATCTTGGCTGCAGGCGCAGGTTCGAGTAATGCTCAACCCTCTGGCATTCCTATAGTGGACGTTCCTTCTGCCTTGTCCACTGCCCATAGATAGGTTGCACGTGCGGCTCGAGAAGAGGTTGAACGGCTACTTCAAGGTAGAACATCGCACGGTCTTTAGTAACAACCTTTTTCTTGAATCATAACACACGCATTTTTTTAAACAGGGACAAATTTAGGTGATGGCGTGGCAGGTGAAGTGCCGGTGATTAAAGAGCCTGAAGTGGAAACCCTTCCTCTGGAATCTGGAATTATTCCGACTGTCGCTTCTTCTCCTTGTGGATCCTTGGTATCGGTGGGTGATGCAAGCATTACGACAGCCATTATCGAGTCAGGGGATGAAGGTGTGGATGCTGAATCCACTTTCCTAATAGAAACCGAGGAAGCCGTCACAACTGGTGATGCTTTGGGCACTATCTCGGTTTCTGCCCTGTCAGGTACTCCTTGAGTTATTATCTTTGAGTTTTTAATCCCGCTAGGCATCTCTAATTATATCTCATTTATTCTGAGTATATGCATGGTAAACCCTGATGCTGTAATGACTGAAGAATTACTGCCGGTCATTTCCCTGACTGTCACGGTTCCATCCCTCTCTTCTGCGTCTTCCCGAACTCTGGAAGGTGAAGATCTCTCATTTCTTTGCTTCAGCATGGATACCATTTTCTTGCATCAACCATATATTGTCGCAATCCTGCAGGAGTGCTCTTTGATCACTTACACCAGGTGTTAAGCCCGCATTTTTCCTTCAAATCGGAACTCGTCCCCCTTTCCGGCATTGGTTAGTATATTCTTCGCTTGGTGTTTCTTCTTTTCATGAGTAAGCTTTCTGTTGCTAAGCCTTCCTAATATTGACCACAGTATCACGGCTCGAGGGAGGGAGTGAAAGAATAGCCGAGCCTCCTGTGCTCCATGTCTTACCACTTTCAACAGCTGGTACGGTAGATCTTGTCCATCAGCTTTCTTCTTTATTTTTCAAATTGAAATCTGACCCTTATTCGTGCGTGATTTATTTTGCATCAGCTACACTGGCTTCGGCTCCTTTTGAGCCTCGCATTCGCATGCCTACGGGGCCTATTGCTAAGCATCAAACTTTCAGGGGCGCGGTGACTAGCAGACGGATGTTAAACGAATTTATCGAAGATCTTGATGCCGAGCCTCTCACTTCTGCCGCGGATTTCGCTGACGAAGTCAATACTATGCTGGCGACGTTTGTGAATTTCTACAACGAAGATTTCATCAGCCTTTGGGTTGATTATTGTAAGCGGATCGAGGTTTGTCTGCATAAGATCGAGCTCAAGCGTCTCAATCCTGAAGTATCGACCTTAAAGGCTCAGCGGGTCGCGTGGATCGAGCAAAGTGCCGATTCGATTCAATATTTTGAACAAAGGTTGGCCCCGAAGCGAAAGGAGCATGAGACAGCTTTCGGCGAATCCATCCAATTGCACGTCCAGATCGAAGCAAATGCCGTGCATCTGCAAGTTATTTTCGAAAACCTCCAACAATGTATTTCTAATGGGCTGTCGCTGAGGCAGAACCTTGATTTTACCGAGCGGGGCATGCAAGATTGCGAGGTTGCCAAGCAGGAAATCACCGAAAAACTTTCATCATGCTTGCAACAGCGGGCTCAAATTTAAGTGGGACTGGCCGCAGTAGTAGCATGCGAGGAAGAGCTGCAGGGAGCGCGTGAGCGGGTTGCCAATTTGTTGAAAGCCCCGCCTTCATAACAATTGCAATTGTATTCCCCCCTTTTCTATTAATTGTATCTCTTAAACACTTTGATTCGTGAATAAAGTATATACACTTTTTGCATGCGCTCATCTTTGTTTTGATTTCTTAATGTGGCGCTAATTAGTTTACTTACTCGTTTCGGAGTCCGTAGTTTATTCACTCGTTTCGGAGTTTCTAGTTTATATACTCATTTCAGAGTTTGTAGTTTATTCACTCGTTTCGGAGTCTCTAGTTTATGTACTCATTTTAGAGTTTGTAGTTTATTCACTTGTTTCGGAGTTTCTAGTTTATGTACTCATTTCGGAGTTTGTAGTTTATTCACTCGTTTCAGAGTTTCTAGTTTATGTACTCATTTCGGAGTTTATTCAGTTTACCTACCTTGGGTTTACAGGAAAACTTGTCCTAACGTTATATATAGATAACCCCAGTTCTTTGCGAAAGAGGTCCGTTAGGTTTTGTGGTACTAGGGTTTTTCTGTGGTACCGTCGCATTGGTTGATGTATTCCTCGATATACAGTCTTTAAGCTATTTTTCGAGTAACCCCGCGACTGTCGTGTCTCTGATCCCTTCAGGGGATGAATAAGACATCTTCAAGTAATCTCCTTAGGCTATATTACCGTCGGAAGAGCAAGCGTTAGGAATTTTCCATGTCGCTTTTTACTTGAGGTTAGGCTCAATTTGGAGCCCCGATGAGTCATAACCACTCCGCGCTGATGTGGGATGATCTCCGATGGTCTCTTAGGCTTTATATGAGTGGCCACCGAGACCCTGAAGCTGGGAATATGCCATTGCTTCAATTTCATTTGGCTTGTTGGAGCTTTGTTGACGCCACGTCTGCACCCTGATGGAATGAGAAGGAACGTCGGTATGGTCTTTATGTTGTATATGAACCGTCAAGACTTAGAGCTAAGAGTTTTCCATTGCTCCATTTTGATTTGGCTCGTTGGAGCTTTGTTGACATCATGTCTGTACCCTGATGGAATGAGAAGGAATGCCTAGGTAGTCTTTAGGTTTTATATGAACCGTCAAGACTTAGAGCTAAGAGTTTGCCATTGCTCCATTTTGATTTGGCTTGTTGGAGCTTTGTTGACGTCATGTCTGCACCCTGATGGAATGAGAAGGAACGTAGGGATAGTCTTTAGGTTGTATATGAACCATCAAGACTTGGAGCTAAGAGTTTGCCATTGTTCCATTTTGATTTGGCTCGTTGGAGCTTTTGTTGACGTCGCATCTACATCCTGCTGTATCGAGAAGAATGTCGAGCTAGAGATGGGATTTTTGCCGTCACTCCTTTTTGATTTGGCTATTTGGAGCCTTTGTAGACATTGCGTCTGTTGTAACGAGAAGAATGTCGAGATGACCTCTAGGCTGTATATGTTGCCATTAAGATCTGTCTCTCCCTTTGACGGAGCCTGGTGGGAAAATATAGTTCCCTTTCTTTCATTTGTGCCTATGGATTATATACAGGAGTCAGTATGGACCTACATGCAGGACAGAGGAAATTTCATTTAGATATTTTTTATTTCCGCGATGCTCTATCTTTTCAGCTTTTTATATCGCGAAAGTCGCGATTGCCCAATCATTTCGGCTTTTCATCCGCGGTGCCCAATCATTTCGGCTATTTTTTTTATATTTTTACTCACTGCTTTTTATTGCGAGTTGCCCAATCATTTCGGTTGTTTTTATATGCATATTTTTGCTCGCTGATTTTTATTGCGAGTTGCCCCATCATTTCTACTATTTCATATGCATTTTTTTTGCTACTCGCTGTTTTTTTTTTATTACGAGTTTGGAATCTGATACCAACTTTGGCATCAGCATCGCTACGACTGGAATACTGCCAAGAGCGAATCATCATTTGCCGTGAAAGGACTTGGGGTTTGACACCTGTTTAGGCATCAATATCGCTGCAACCGGGATATTGTCAGGAGCGAATTATCATTTGCCTTTGTCGATTTGAACAAAGACAGCTTAGCAAACAAAGTTAGGATCTTGTCGACTAAGACTTTTTGACTTTATGAGCCGTAAGGGTCTCATAAAGGTATTTCTCCCTATGAGTCGTGAGGATCTCATAAGTGTAACATTTCAGAAAAATAAAATATTATTTTTGGGAATTTATATAATTAAATAATAAATATTATGAATAGTTTAGTATACGGTATAATTAAATACCGATAAATTAGGAAATATTTGGAAAATTATAGGAATTACTGAAAAGAGAATGTTTTATAAGATTTGAACATTTATAGATTTTTATATAATTAATTATATTACTTTTAATGCTAATCGAGATTAAATATCGCTAATCGTGCATTAAGCTAGTTTTGTGCATGTGACATGCACCAAGTCATTTTTCACACTTGTTACATTTTCCTCCATGGCTTTTCTTTATTTCTTCGTACATGGTTTGTGTTTAAAATGAGAGGAAAAGAAAAGACTAGAAAAAAGGGTATGGGCAAGAGAGAGAAAAGAGTGAGAGATGAGGGGTCTCATTTGACCAAGTCTCCATTGTTTTCCCCCTCCTTCACCATTTCCTCCCTCTCCCTCTCCCATGGCTGCCCTCATCTTCCTCCTCCACAAAACCCTCACAAACACTCTCAATCCCTCATCAAAACCTCATCTCCCTTTCACAAAAAACTTGCATAAGCTCACTACAAACACTTTGGACCAAGAAAAATTGGATTTTGAAGACTTGGGGCAACTCAAGAAATTTCTTGAGTTGCTAAATGAGGTAATTCTTACACCATTAGTATTGTATTCCATTCACCTTAGCATCTTTACATGTTTAGAACCGATTTAGTGTTGTTTAGTGAACTTTGAAAATTTTAAATTGGGGTTTGAGGGATTCTTGAGTTGCGATTGTGTAATTGAGGTTAGTAGAGGCTATACAACCCCTTTAGTGATGGTATATTGGACTAAACCATGGACTTAAACCCCAATTAGCAAACTTAGAAACCCCTATATCGGGAATTTGTGAGAATTGTAATATGTTTTGGTGATCTGCTATGACCCGGGTGACCTGAAATTTTTTTTAGCAAGTACTGTGATACAAGCAGGCCACCTAGAAGCTACTCCGGAACACCGAGACCCTAACTCCCATCCATGGACGCAATTTTATTCATTCTGGCCACAATTTGCAGCCAGAGATGTTGTGTTGGGATCCGTGTTTGGTTCATGGCTCCATTGTCTGTAAACTAGACTCTTCCCATATGCAAAATTGACTAATTTCACCTAGGGTAAAATCTGGAGCAAGTTTTCAAAGTTTCTGATTTCGTTTTGCGGATTTTAATGAATTGGACTTTGTAATTGTGTTTTATCTCGATCGATTCACGTTTATACGTCGATCGTCGAGAGTTGTTAGGTTATTCGTGCATGCTTAGACCATAGGTTTTAACCTATGTGTGATACGCGTGCCGATTTAGTTTTCGTACGTGATTTCTATTTACGATGTCATATGATATATATGTAGGTACCCCTACGTGGACTTCGAGACGACGAGGATGAGCGTGGCATCATCGACTCCAGCAAGC
The DNA here is from genome assembly GCA_030015575.1 of Agapanthus africanus. Lineage (NCBI taxonomy): Eukaryota > Viridiplantae > Streptophyta > Magnoliopsida > Asparagales > Amaryllidaceae > Agapanthus > Agapanthus africanus. The sequence continues at coordinate 612,358,559 of JASDDO010000014.1, read as the reverse complement.
GAGGATCAGGTGAGTAGATATATATCTACGGGGGAAGTCGGGTGTATGGCGTATAGCACCCCCGCAGTTTCGTTACGTGGTATACGAATACGTATACCTATATATATAAATATGTTTATTGTGAGACTAGATGATTATCTATATAGACTTTAGGAGTTCGTGGATAAATTTTAGTGTAATTGGATGATAGTGTCGATAGTTAGTTTTAGTCGTGAACCCTAGATTAATGATTTGCATACACGCGCGCGCACACACTCGCATACATTTATTTACTTGTGCGTATATGGGGATATGTATGTACACACACACACACACATAGGTATGGGACTATGAATATATATACATATACATATACATGATGATGAGGATAGTATATGGTATTTGGAGATGAGTCGATGTGATTGGGCATGATGCTACGAGATCGGTGATATGATTTGGATCGTATTATGAGATACGACGTGATGTTATAGCGAGTCTTTAGGCGATGTGTTATTATGCACACACACATATATATGTTGATGGTATTAGTATGTACTAGACGTAGATCAGTACCCAGCTCATGATATATGAGGATAAGGATACCAGTTGAATAATGAGATAAATGTGATATTGACCCGTACCTAGATTTGGGATGCCGTACGATGGATTTACCGTACGAGCTATATATTTATGATAGATCCGCACTCTTGACTCGAGGATGTCATGTTATATATTGTATCATATGTGATACTATTGAGGCGGAATCACCGACTATTATATGTTATATATATCGACTTAGATTTAGGTGGTTTCCTTACCTTTTCGATTAGCCTGTTAGTTTAGTCCTGTAGTTTACTTGTAGATGTTAGACTAGACTCGAGTCATGCCTATTTCAAAACCAACGAATCGTGAGTATTGTAAAGACAGGCCAAGGGATTCTACGGATATTTCAAAGGACGCACATTTTCTTAAAAACGCCATAGCCCTATGTTCAAAACACCACGATTCGTATTATTTTAAATGGCAAAACGGTATGACACATATATAGTAATGTAGATTCTTTATCGTTGTGTCATTATTCATGTTACGCATATTATTGTTGCATTTACTATTCATTTACCATTTATTCTGCTGTTCGCATCGCATTGCATGTTTAAACGTGTTTATTGTTATGTTAGACCCATGTTATCAGGAAACCAGCACTATTACCGATGATCCGTATGTCTACGAACACTTACTTGCTGGCTCACACACAACATCACCGGTAATTGCCATGTCACGCACACTTTAGAGAATATTAATTCATTGATATCGCTTGTTAGCTGATAGTTCCGATATATTATTATTGTGCTAGATTAGATATTGCGTTTATTTACTGTGTTATCTCATGCATGTATATTCATATATTCATTTGCCATTCAATAGTATGGGCCAGTCCGGATGGCCGGAGCCCAGTATTCATTATTTATTTACATATTGATTTGAGATTTCGGATTTCCATGAGATTTCTGGATTTGGAGAAACCGCAAGATTTTATAAACTGATTATCATTTCTAAAATTAGAAAATGCAGTTTTCTCATGATATGATATGAGATATGTCCACCACGAGTTTTCTCGGCTCTTGAGCGATATCATACACCCTATTCGAGGAGGAGAAGGAACCGTCTGTGGGTGCATGGTGGACCCGGTGCGGTACCCCGGGGCAAGATGGTCGTAGATGATGGCGTTGAGCCTGGCAGGGGAGCACTACCGACTAGTGATTGTATTATGACTCGACGGATATCCGGAGGATACCGATTGGAGTATTGGCCAGTCCGGATAGTCGGAGCCCTAGATTTTGAGATTTTATGAGATGGGCTAGTCCGAATAGCCGGAGCCCTAGATATTAAGATTCGGGGATACAGGCCAGTCCGGATTGCCGGAGCCTGAGATATTGAGATATTGGGATTTATTTATGTTTTGTGTCGATACTAGACACTGATTTCCCTGTTGATTTCATTGATGATACCTCGATTTATTTATACAGAAATCTCACTAATTTAAGAAAACAGTTTTCACATTCACGATGTATTCTGTTTTCATTGTATTGCATTCATACCTCATATTTATGATATGTTGCTACCTGAGGCACTGGCAAGAGCACTTGGTACTACACTTATGTATAGATGTTTACCCTTGCCACCTTATCATGCTTTAGACTTTATCATATTGAGGATATATATTACTGATCGTATTGACCTAGGATTGAGTCATACATACAAATTCTGGTCTGTGATGTTTTCTACTCACCCCCGTTGTTCCACAGTTTCTTGCAGGTTTTGCCGTACAGGTTCGTTGCGGCTTTGCTGGCACACTGCTCCTTTTTGGGTGATTGCTTTGGTAGGTGGACTCACTTGTATCGTGACCACCATTGTACATTTATATTCAGTTGTATCTAGTAAACTTCATCAACCAGACTTGTATATTTATTAGAACTAGAAGACTAGTCGTATATTCTTTCGACCTTAGAGTCACGCGTTGTATTATTTTGGGTTTTTCTTGATGTTGTTGAGTTTCCTTTTGAGTTTTGATCCTCGCCCTTGGCGTTGTATATTATATTGCTTGCGTGGTTATGACCGTTAATTGACGAAGAGCTAGCTCCCGCTTGGAGATGCCTTTTTTCATATTATTCATGTTGTACCCCTTTTGGGGCCAGTATTTACAAAGGAAACTCTGCCGAAATTTTCAGAAAAGACTTGAGATTTTAAAAATACATACTTCGGCTAAAACCACTTGCTTCAAAATAAGTTTTCTTTACTTCTTCTTTAAAATGGTTTAGATTTCTGGGATTTTTGGCTTACTTGAATTAGAGGGGGTCCTATAGACTTCATATGATTCAAGTGCTAGTCACGTGCCATTTCGGATCGTGACAGTAAGTGTATTTTCTCCTTAGGAATCGTGGGGATTCCCAAGTGATATTTTCTCTCGTAAATCGTAAGGATCTTCTAAGAGTGTTTTCTCTTTATAAGTCGAGAGGACTTACAAGTGTCGTTCACAATATGGGGACGTTTCTCGCCATTGGTGGAACTTGATGGGGAAATGTTTATTTGTGCCCGTGGATTGTATACAAGGGTCAATATTGGACCGCCTGTAAGGCAACTTTGGGGAATGCGGCGGCTTAAGAACAAGTTCAGATCCCTGTAGCTTAAAGCTTTTGAATCTTATGAGCCATGAGGGTTTCATAATGGGAATTCTCCTTACGAGTCGTGAGGATCTCGCAAGTGTAATTTCTCCTTAGGAATCATGAGGATTCGTAAGTGTGTTGCTGCTCTGTGAGTCGTAAGGATCTCACGTGGGTATTTTCTCCTCACAATGTCGAGAGGACTTTGCAAGTGCATATAAATTTTTATTTTACGAGTTCGCGCCCTTTCGAGTTTTCATAAACTCGCCAGCAGTCCTGCTGTTTTTACTCACGGCACCCCTTCGAGTTTTCATCCGTGCCCATTTTTCTTGTGGACATACCATTTTTTAACGAGATCGCGCCCTTCCGGGTTTTCACAGACTCGCCAGTAGCCCTGCTGTTTTTACTCACGGCGCCCTTTCGGGTTTTCATCCTTGCCCATTTTTCTTGTGGACATACCATTTTTTTACGAGTTCGCCATTTCGGGTTTTCACAAACTCGCCGGCGGTCCTGCTGATTTTACTCACGGGACCCTTTTGAGTTTTCATCCGTGCCCATTTTGCTTGTGTACATACCGTTTTTTAACAAACGATGGAACTCTCGAAAATAGTTTCACCGCGGGTGACCCATCTATTTACTGGTGGGATTTGGGGGTGGCTTCATTGCTAAAGTAGCTGCGTATCCAATGGGACTTGAGTTGCATCCTCTATCGTTGAGACTTCGATTGCAATATAGATCTCAATGAAGTATATCACCGTTTTGGAGGCGATGTGCTAGTTTAGGGACATCTCGGTCCGTTATTGCCATGTTTGAGGCGAATTTTTAGTTTAAGGACATCTCGGTTTGTTGCCGCCATATTTGAGACGAACGATTAGTTTAAGGACTTCTCGGTCCGGTATCGCCGTTTTTGAGATGAATTTTTAGTTTAAGGATATCTCGGTCCGATGTCGCCATTTTTGAGGGGGATATTTAGTTTAAGGACATCTCAGTCCTTTATCGCCATGTTTAAGGTGGATATTAGTTTAAGAACTTCTCGGTCCGTTGTTGCCGTGTTTGAGATGAAATTTTAGTTTAAGAACTTCTCGGTCCGTTGTTGCCGTGTTTGAGGCGAGGTTTTAGTTTAAAGACATCTCAGTCCTTCATTCGGATACGAGTATTAGTTTAGGGAAGTCTCGGTCCATTATCGCCTATTTTCGAGACGACGGATCTTTTAGATACTACTTTTAGGGTTCTGACTCACGAAGATAGCAAGCGGACACAAGCGTCGTCATCTATTATTGACCCAGGTCGTAACCCGTTAGGCGTAGTATTTTTGAGGAATCGGTCGTTTATTGGCCGGAAGGGTCTTTCGCCATGCATATCCATGAGCAGGTAGACTCCACCTTGGTAGACTTTGTCTATGATGTACGGGCCTTCATAGTTTGGCTCGAACATCCCCCGTTTTGCACGATTGGGGATCATAGGTCTTTAGACGATTAACACGAGTTCGCCTTGGCGGAAAGTTCTCGGCCTGGTCAGTCTTTCATATGATCGTGTCATCCTTGCCTTATAAGCCTCCAGGTTTTGCTGTGCTATAAGGCAGGTTTCTTCGAGAGCATTGAGTTCCTCAAGCCTAAGATGAGCATTTTCTTCATCTGTCAGTTCGTATCGAACTGCTGCTCATAGAGAGGGGAGCTCTATTTCCAGTAGGAGCACTGCTTCCGTACCGAATACTAACATGTATGGTGTTATATTCGTAGCTGTTTTGAACGGTGTACGGTATACCAAAAGAGATTCTTGCAGTCTTTCGTGCCAGTCTTTTTTATTCCTGGACACCGTTTTCTTTATAATCTTCGTCAAGGTCTTGTTGAAACCTTCAACTAGACCGTTGGCATGAGAATTATAGACTGAAGAGTATCTCTAATCTATTTAATGTTGTTGTGCGAAGCGGCTGATTTTATGGCTTCTGTAGGCCGGCCCATTATCCGAGATAATTCGTCGTGGAGTGCTGAACCGGTAGATTACATGTTTCCTGAAGAAATGGAGGATATGCTCCGTCTTCATCTCCCTTAGTGGTACTGCTTCTGCCCACTTAGAAAAGTAGTCGGTCTTTACCAATATGAACCGATGTCCTTTGAACGATACTGGTTCAATGGAGCCAATTATATCGGTTCCCCACATTTCGAACGGCCAACTAGCTATTGTTGGGTGTAGCGGGTTCGGATGCTGGTGTATGAAGTCCCCGTAAATTTGGCACGAATAACACTACTTCGCATATTCGAGGCAGTCTTGAATCATTGTGGGCCAATAATATCCCATTGTTTTGATCTTCAGCTTCATCTTTGGCCCAGCTTGGTGAGAACCACAGAGTCCGTCGTAAGTTTCTTGGACGACTCTCTTCGCTTCTTATGACCCCAGGCATCCTAGCAATAGACCATTGAACGACCTCTTCTATAGAGTATCATTGACGAATGCGAAGGATATAGCTCGTTTCATGAGCTGATGTCTAGACGACGCATTTTCAGGCGTTCGTCGAGATTTGAAGTAGTCTATGAAGACTTCCCTCCAGTCCTTGACCTTTCCTTGGTCCTCTATTTGAAGGGCTACTTGTTCGGTCGTTTCTTTTCCTTCGGATAGCTTTGTTAAGTCTTCCGAGGATATATCTATTGGCGCGAGGATCTTGCGACTTTGCACGATGGTCTTTACGCCATCGAGGTCTTCGTCGGCTAATTCCTTAACCAATTTGGTCAATGCATCGGCCTTGCTGTTTTCTGCACGCGGTATACTCTGCAGAATGTAGGTGGGGATTTGTGTCAACAGTTTTTGCGCTCTTTCTCCATACTTTATCAGCTCTGGCATGCAAGTCTGATAGTCGCCATTTACCTGACTAACGATTAGCTGGGAGTCTCCAGATATGAGGAGGTGTTTGATTCCCATATCGACAGCGATCTCAAAACCTGCTATCAAGGCATCATATTCAGCTTCATTATTAGTCCTTGGCTCCATTAAGGAGAGGGCGTAACGCAATATCCCTCCTTGCGGAGTCACTAAGATAAGGCCCACCCCGTCTTTGATTATGGGGGTGTTTTGCTTTCGCCTTTTCATGGAAGATGCTCCATCGAAGTAGAGTTCCCATCGGAAATTGTTTTCTTCCATCTCTCCTTCGATTGTATCGAACACATGTTCATCCGGAAACTCACAATTTAAAGGGGAGTCAGCTGGTATCGGATGCTTGGCGAGAAAGTCGGCAATGGCCTGGCCTTTCACTGCTTTGAAAAGCCGATACGTTATCGAGAACTCCATTAGAAGGAGGGCCCATTTGGCAAGCCTTCCTGTTAGTATGGATCTTGACATCAGATATTTGAGAGGATCCACCTTTGATATGAGATGGACCTCATGCGCCAAGACGTAATGCCTGAGCTTCGTTATCGCGAAGATCGGTGCCAGGCAATACTTTTTGATGGGGGAGTAGTTGTTTTCTGCCCCTAGGAGAACTCGACTCAAATAGTACAAAGCTCTCTCCTTTCCCTGATCGTTCTCTTGTGCCCATGGCGCACCTAGAGAACCCTCAAGGGCTGTTGTATATAGGATAAGGAGTTTTCTCTTAACCAGAGCGGTCAATACCGGCGGATTTTGCAGGTATTGTTTGATTTCGTTTAGTGCATTTTGTCACTTTTGATCCCAAATGAATGGGGTTCCTTTCTTCATCAAATGGCTGTAGGGACGGCATTTTCCGGAGAGGTTGGCTATTAACCGCCAGATATACGCGAGTTTTTCTTGGAGGGATCGCAACTGTTTGAGGGTCCTTGGCGTGGGAATTTCCGTAATCTTCTTGATCTTTGAGGGATCAATTTCGATACCCCAGTGTCGTATGATGAATTCTCGGAATTTTCCTGAGTAGACTCCAAACGCACATTTCAAAGGATTCATCTTCAGATTGTACTTCCGAAGACGTTGGAACACTACGTATAGATGTTCCCAATATTCCCCGTAAGACTTGCTCTTCATCACCAGGTCATCAATGTAGCATTTGATAATCTCATGGATGAGGTCATCGAACATTTTCGTCATGGACCTCTGGTAGGTAGCGCCAGCGTTCTTTAAACCGAAAGGCATCACCTTGTAGCAGAATATACCCAACGGAGTCCGGAAGGCGGTATGATTTTGATCTTCAGGATGCATTTTTATTTGGTTGTAGCCTGAAGATCAATCTATGAAGGAGAAGAACTCATGAGTAGATGTGTTATCGATCATCAGCTCGGTAACAGGTACTGGGAAGTCATCCTTCGGGAAAGCTTTGTTGAGTTCCTAAAAGTCCACGCAGATGTGCACCGTCCCATTTTTCTTCATCACCGGAACGATGTTAGCGATCCAGTCGGGATATTAAACTTCTTGGATGAAGCCGGAGTCAATTAGTTTCTTGACTTCGGCGTTGATACTCATCTCGAGTTCGAGCCGCATTCTTCTTAGCGCTTGCCTGACTGACTTGATGTCCGGCGATATGTCCAGTTTATGTACTGCTACTTTCGGATCTAATCCCGGCGTCTCGGAATAGTTCCATGCGAAGCAGTCTTTATATTGCATGAGCATGCCTTTTAACGTGGCTACCTGTTTTCTAGATAGCAGCTCACTGACGAACGTTGGCCTCGGATCGTTTTCCGTCCCTAAGTCAATTTTCCTTAGGTTTTCCGCCGTGGTGTGTATCCCGTCTTCCAGCTCTTTTGGTGCCGGTGGAAATTCTGAGATCACCTCATCCTCGTCTTCATTTGTGAAGCACTTGAAAGGTCATCCATAGCCTCATGCCCTTTCTCCTTCGAGAGTGTTATCACATGGCAGGTACGAGTTCGCTTCCATTCTTGATGTTGAACTGGTCCTATCCTCGCGGTATAGGTCTTCTTTGGCTCATGCTTTTGCGGTGGGGTTACCCTGCAGCTGTCCGATAAAGCGAACCTGTCTTGTTGATAATGATCTTCTACCCAGTCTTTGAAGGTGAGCAGTCTTCAAGGGGATGCCCAATTACTTGGTGATAGGAGCAATAATACAGGTGATGGACCCCGTTCATTTGTTCGGGGTGCCGAGACTTTGGGAGCGTCACCATTTGATGCTTCATGACAAGGTTGAATATTTTTCTTGTCTTGTCTTGAGGGAAAGAGTATTCCCGACCCATCTTCCTCATAAAAGACGGGTTCCAGCTGACTTTGCCTCGACTATACGACTTCTTGGATCTGCTTCGTTGTTTTCGCACGTTATTCGTGTTCTTCACCTTGTTTTTGCCTCTATTTCGGGATTTTTTTTGTCACGAGAACGTACAGTGGGCTGGGGATGACGGACATTACAGTCTTCTTTCTCCGCAGATTGTTTCTTGAGACGTTGCGTCCTAGCCTTTTCATAGATAGACATTTCACGGCTGTGGTCGTCCCGAATCTTTTGACAATCTTCTTGTGTCAGCTTGTCAACTTGTTCTTCGAATGATGTATTTGACATTCTTAGAGCAGGATTTTGCTCTGTTTCAATGTCATAACTATTTGGAAGAGCTTTCTCTTCTTCACCAGAGCTGTTTATGACGCGACAGCTGTAGAATCGTTCCCGTTTCTTGGACCAAACGTATCCGAGCCCGGTTGTTTCCATCATCCCGTTGGGCATCTTTTGCTGGATCCGAGGGATATCCTAAATCTTTTTGTAGAAGTGGACTTGCCGAACAGTTTGTTCAAGGGATACACCTTGGCATCCTAACAGCCTTTTCAATCCCTCCGCGTAGTATCTTGACAGACGGATTGGTTGAAGCCTGTCGAATGCAAAATCAGCACCGTGCCAGACTTCTTTCTCTACTCTGGTCTCCGTAGATTGGTAGAAGATGATCGCCTTTTCACCTCTTCGCCTGGGAGGCATGTAGAAAGTCCGTAGTTCCTGTACGTTGTATGTATCAAACGCATCAAATTCCTTGTAATGCCGAGGCGGGACCATTGTGATTTGCAGGCTCTGATCGGAGAACACTGCGCTGGCTTCATCCTCAAAGTCGCTGCCAAAAACTAGAATAAGGGTCGATGGTCTGGGCCTGTTGATTTAGGGTTTCCCCGAGTAGATTATTTCTTCATCTTCCTCGGTGTCGCTCCCAAAGATCGGGATGGTAGCAACGGACTTCCGTTTATCCTCCGGCTTATGACACCTATCTGTATCTTCAAATTCGGGTAAGAAGTCGTTTGCGTCTTCATATTTCGGAACCTCATTTACGGAGAACGGGTTTAGCTCTCCTGTGACGGTGTATTCGGAGGCATCTTTGAAATACTTCATACATTGATGTTGTGTAGAAGGGATGATGTTGTACTGATGCAACCAGGGCCTGCCGAGCAAAGCGTTGGAGCAAGTCTTGGCGTCAATGACGTGAAATTTAATGTCAGTGACGAGCAACCCCAAGCGTAACGTCAGAATTACGGACCCAAGCATCCGTGGCGACTGTGAGTCGAACCCGGAGATGGTAATTTTCTCCCGAGCCAAGTGTTGAACGTTCATGTAAATCTCCTTCAGCACTTTCACATTGAGAAGGTTGAAGGAGGATCTGTTGTCGACAAGGATTTTGCCTATCTTAATGTTGTGGCAGCACCCGGTAACGTATAACGGGCGGTTATGCTCGCACGTACCGAGGAGAAGATCTTCATCGCTGAATGTAATGTCTGCCGTGTAAACCACTGCCTGCTCGTCCTTCATCTTCTCTTCTGCGAGGAAAGCTTGGAACTGATCGGGCTCTAGTAATGCTCTGATCAGATAATCTCATGCCTCTTTGGGCAGGAGGAGAGCATCCAATATGCTTAGTTATGAGGGTATCTTCCTCAGATGTATTAAGACATTGTAATCCACCTTGTTTTTCTTAGGCGGGTCTCTGGCTGCGAGCCCTTTGACGATTCCATCATCAAGGGTGATTTCCTCAGGGATTTTTCTTTCCCTTTGTCTCTTTGGCTCGAACCTTTGTTTGTAGGTCCGAGGTTCTTTTCAGGCAGCGTGCGGTTACACAGCTGAATGTTCTCGCAGTTCTTCTCCTCCTCTTCTTTTTCGCAGGTGGAGTCCTTGAAGAGAGGGTTGAGGGTTATTTCATCCTCAGAATCGCTCCCGAAAGTAAGAACTTAGGGATTTTTCCTTTCCGGACTAGTATCAACCATATGACAGTTGCCAGTCATTTTTTCACGCGTACTTGTCGCACCTTTTTGCTGTCGATGAGGTTCGCGCTTCATCCTCTTGAAGTGTTTTTTATGGGAAACGTATCCTTGCCACCACTTCTTGAAGGCACTGCATTCTTCGCTGGGGTAGGTGACCCTTCGATGATATAGGCAGTAGTTTGGATGTGAATCCTCTCCATCGAGACATATGACCCTGGGAATGTTCCCTACGAGAGGTAGTTGCTTCATTCCCACTGACAGGGCTTTGGCGAACCGCTTCTCTACCTTGATCCTGCTCTTATTTGTGACAGGTGTGCTTCCGTTTGGTTGGAGTACTTTACGACTCATCCTCGCCGTAGCTTCTTTACCCTGACGTTGATGCTTAACCTTTTCGTATATGGTTGTTTCGTGTTCTCGGTCGGGTTTGCTTTTTTGAAAGGCTTCGTTTAACAGCCTATCGATCGGGTCTTCTTCTGGCAGTTCCGGGGATTTTAGCGTCGTATCTTCCCCCAGTTCCTCTGCGTTGTTTTCTAACACTGAGGGAGCTTCTTCGCCATTTAACGACGAATGGGAGACCATGTGGCAACTTGCTACATAGTCTTCGGTTTCTTATGATGAGTCATTTTCCTCATCATTGTTACTATCCTTGTTCTCAAGAATATGCTTGAGAAACTCTTCGAGAGTGACCGGTGTCTGTGCCTTCTGGGTGTACTCCTCCAATGTGTCGATGTACTTTTGTATGTTTGTGCGCTTGTCATCATACTTGGCAGGCTGCACAGGCTTCTTAGTCTTCTTCTTTTTCTTTGAAGACTTTGAAGGCTTGACTTGGGGATTTGCCCTTTGTCAACAGATTTCGGTATGGGACGCGGTTTCAGGATCCCTTCGATGATTTCGGGTTCAAGTGGGCTTTTCCACCTGACTGTTGGACATACCTGTAAATCTTTGGCATTCTTTTGGTCTTTGCTGAAAGAACGATTTCACATGGAGTTTCTTCCACGAGCGAGCATGATGCCCCCGGTGCATCCACCTTTTTGGGAGTGCGCTTCTGTGGCGGGTTCACCCTCCAGTTCTCAGACAGCGCGAACTTTCCCTATTGATACTGATCCTCGACCTAATTCTTGAAGACATAACAATCCTCAATTAGGTGGCTCACCATTCTGTGATAGGAGCAATAGTTGGGGTTGTTGACGTCGCTGAGTTGCGGTGGACGCTGTGGGTCTGGCAATGTGATGAGTTTTTTACGCATTGCCAACTCAAATAGTCTCCTCGTCTTATCGCCGGGAAACGAGTAAGCGTGCCCTATGCTTTCTTCAAGGGATAGGCATGGATGTGCATTGTTTTGATGAACCGCCGGTTTTAGGTCGCTCGATTGTTGTTGAGTGTTGGCGACGAAGACCGCTTTCTCTTTACCTTTGGCATTTCGAGGGTCTTCACTTGAGGAGGAAGGCCCATGGCCCATCTGGTCCATTTGGGCCAATTTATAAATTAGAGACTTGAAGGTCGTCGGCTTGAAGAACGTCATGAATTGGGACACAGTCATTTGCGGATCTAGGGTCCCGATGAACAAGCCCACGGCGGGGATTCTTCGATGCATTGTTTGCACTTTTACTACAGGTTCCGCCACCGGATCGCGTATTGGACCCAGGTTTCTCTCGGCTTTATCCTGGCATTGATTAATGCCGTGATCGGGATGCGCTCGCTTGCACTAGCGAACCGCTGTGTAAACAGCAGTTTCATTTCTGTGAATGTTCTCACGGAGTCATTTAGGAGCTCCGAACACCATTCAAAGGCCGTCTCTGACATGCTACCAACGAACTGGAGAAGCAGCAGTTTGTCGTTGCCTCCAGTGTTGCCGCACAGAGCTCTGAACTGTGCGACGTGTTGGTGTAGGTTGTCTGTCCCTTTGTACATATGGAATTTTGGGATCGTATATCCTGGTGGGTACTTGATTTGGTCATACCATCCTGGATACGGTCACTCAGTTCTGACGATTTGGCCAGCCGCTTCATTTGCTTGATGAGCTCGTATTTGTTGAGCAATGTAATCATCAAGAGCAGCCTTGGAGATCGTTTCCTCCCTGGCCACTGAAAGAGCCGGAATGGGGTTTGAAATTTCCCCTCTGTCATCCTCGATAACTATCGGCGGATCCTCGGCTGGAGGTTCTGGCTGGATCATCATTCCAACCATATCCTAGAACAAGAGCGGCATCTGCTACTTGTTGGTGGCTTGCTCATCAGCTTCTTTGTCTTTTCTTTCAAGCACCCTTCGCAGGAACTTTGTCACAATACTAAAGTATTGGACCAACAATGGAAGGAACCATCTGAAGTTCAGTTAAGAACTTCATCATCCATACTGCCTCTTTTGCGGCGCCTCATATAGCGAACTACTCCGTTTCCATCATCGAGTTTGCAACGGTGTCCTGCTTGGAGCTCTTCCAACAAACCGCTCCTCTATTGAGGGTAAAGACATAACCCGACATGGACTTGGAGTCATCCTTATCACTCTGGAAGCTGGAGTCAGCAAAGGCCTCGATTTGGAGGTCTTTTCCGTCATACACCAAGAACATCTCCGTAGTCCTTCTCAGGTACTTTGAGACCGTTCTTTACTACTATCTAGTGTTTCTCCCTTGGGTTTGACTGATACCGGCTTACCACGCTAGTGCGTAAGAAATATCTGGTTTGGTGCACAACATCGCATACATTATAGAGCCTACCGCAGAAGCGTAGGGTATAGATGTGATACGAGCCCTTTCCAAATCAGTCTTGGGAGACATCCTTTTGGAGAGGGTGATTCCGTGACAAGCCGGTAGACTACCGCGCTTTGAATCGTCCATACTAAATATTTTCAGTATGGTGTTGATGTACCTTGACTGTGAAAGTCCCACAATCCTCTTTGATCTATCACGATAGATCTGGATCCTCAAAATGTAGTTGGCATCACCCAGGTATTTCATGGAGAACCTTATTGACAAGAATCCTTTGACTGATTGTAGTATAGGAATGTCATTTCCTATCAATAGAAAGTCATCCACGTACTAGACGAGGAATCCTACAGTTCTACCTACAATCATACTATAAATGCGTGGTTCATTTGGATTTTTGATAAAATCGAATTCTTTGATCGTCTCATCAAAACAGATGTTCCAACTCCGCGATGCCTGCTTTAGTCCATAAATGGAATTAAGTATCTTGCACACTTTCCCGCTGCTCCCACTCTGATTGAAACCCTCTGGCTAATCCATATAGACGCACTCTTCCAAATTTCCATTTAGAAAAGCGGTCTATACGTCCATCTGCCAGATCTCATAATCTTGGAAGGCAGCAATGTCAAGAAGGATTCGAATGGATTTGAGGATAGCCACTGGAGAAAAGGTTTCATCATAGTCCAAACCAGGTCTTTGAAGAAAACCTTTTGCAACAAGTCTAGCCTTATAGGTTTCAACCTATCCATCTACACCAATCTTCTTTCTAAAGATCCATTTGCAGCCTACGGGTTTACCCCTTCTGGAGCAATGTTCAAAGTGCATACTTTGTTAGTGTACATGGAATCCATCTCGGTCCACTTTGCATCCAGCCATTTTACCGAGTCATCGATCTGAATGGCTTGCTGGAAGCTAGTTGGCTCATCATTGTCAATGATGGAATCTCTCTATCCCCGACTATGAGAAAACCGTAGTATCTCTTGGGCGGATGAGACTGCCTACTAGTTCTGCGGATTGGCGTAGGGATGTCCAGTTCTTTTGAAACCTCTGGTTCTACCATACTTTCAATAATATTTTGTGGTTCTGGAATTTCTTCCAGTTCTATTGCGCTCCCACTAGTCCTTTTTCAAAAAATTAATTTTCTAAAAATATGGGCATGACGAGGAACAAAAAACCATTTGTTCCTCTGCTTAATAGAAAAGATACCCCTTGGAATTCTTTGGGTATCCCATAAACCTACACGGTACTGAGCGTGCCTCGAACTTGTCTGCATACTGCTTTTTAACGAAAGCTGAACATCCCTATATCTTCAGATACTGAAGATAGGGTTTCTTCCCACTCCACATTGATATGGTGTGATAAGCACAGTCTTGGTAGGAATCTTATTCAAATGATATGCAACTGATTCTAGTGCATAACCTCGGAAGGATCGCGGTAACTCAGCATTACTCATCATAGAACGAACCATATCTGATAGGGTTCGGTTCCGCCTTTCCAATACACTGTTGTGTTGTGGTGTGTATGGAGGAGTAAGCTGAGAGAGAAGTCCATTCTCTTTTAAGTCATCCAGGAACTCGGTAATTAAGTATTCACCACATCGTTCAGATCTCAGTGTCTTGATACTTTTGCCTATTTTTTTTTCCACTTCATTCTTATATTCCTGGAATTATTTAAAGGGTTCGGATTTATACTTCATCAAGAAGACATGTTCTTACCTAGAGAAATCATCCATAAAAGTAATGAAATAGGAATAACCACTTCGTGCATCTGTAGATATTGGACCACACACGTCGCTGTGTATGAGTCCTAAGAACTCGCTCGCTCTTACTCCGTGTCCAGTGAACGGAGTATTTGTCATCTTTCCTATGAGACAAGATTGACAAGTTGCATAAGACTGATATTCGAACGGATCCAAATATCTCTCTCTATGTAACTTCGACAACCGTGTTTCATTGATGTGACCATGTCTACAATGCCATAAGAAAGCCTTATTTAATTCTGGAGACTTTCTTTTAAGTGTGTTCTGGACGTTGAAAACCTTAGCTTGATTTAACACGTATATATTGTCCTCTAGTGTACCTGACCTAATCAAACTTTGATTTAGGTGGATGTGGACCACATCGCTTACAAACTAGACTAGGTACACACAAACAGTTACGTAGAATCAATATCTGCCCACTTGTCAATCGTAGGTGATATTTCCCTACGGATACAGCGTCCACGCTCATTCCGTTAGCAACCCTGAGAGTCATATCACCTACAGTAATAACTCTACGGTTTCTTAAAGCCTGTAATGAATTACAGATATAAGATCCTGATCCGGTATCTAGTACCCAGGAAGTAGAGTTAATTGGCAGACTGTTTTCAATTACAAACACACACGAAGTCGAAGCCACAACATGCTTCGGATCCTGAATTCTGGCTTTCCAAGCCTTGCATCCCTTATGCCAATGCCCTTTCCCGTGACAATAGGAACAACCCTCCTTCCCTGCTGTTTTCCCGAAACTTTTGCCCTGCCCTTTCTTTCTACCTTACTGACACTGCCTATCGGCTTTGTGGAGGTCTTCTTCTTCTTACCCTTGGCTTTCGCCTTGGATCCAGAAGAGGAAGATTCCCCAATAAGCAGAGCGGGTGTCTCCCTGATTTCTTTCAGGGTGCCCTCAACTGGAAGTATAACTTTCTTCCCGTGAGCGTAAGTAGAAGGTAGGGGCTGTAGAATCAAATCAGTACATGACTCGTTCTCCAACATGGTCTCCAGGTCCTGTGAGCTTTTTAATATAGCTAATCATTGTAGAGACGTGGTCCCCTACAAATGACCCGATAGCTAACCTCGCTTGAAGCATTTCGTTCAAGGTCTCATATCTTGCGATATGAGATTGCTCTCCATATAAATCTTTGTTATGGAGGAAGATAGAAACTAAGTCCATCTTCTCATGCTGCCTCTGGTATACACCATCTGCTGAGGCCAACACGAGGAATTTGGCATTCGCATGGTCTTTTTCTCTGTCTTACGGATATCAACATCCGTGACGATGAAAACTGGACCTGGGACGGCGGTGGCTTGAGTAGTAATGAGGTGGTCCAGTTTGTCATAGGTAATGGACATCTGGACAAACCTTTGCCAGTCAATATAGTATAACTCAGTCATTTTATTATCTAACTGTAACCTAATCTGGTCACCTAGTCGCTGCAATTAGGAGAGAGAGAAGAAAACACTCAGCATGATGCTCTTGCAAGTTTAGATTGGTTTTTAATTTATCTAAACAGGATGGCTCCCACTGTTTCTCGAATCCTTCCTCAAACCATAAAAGAAGAATTAGTCAGGATTAATCTCACCGTACAATACTTGATTAACCGTTCGGCCAGGCTAGTGTCGGTACTTCGAGGGAGGTTTTACGATGCTTTCATGAAGTTCCTTAATTAAATAACCTCTTTTCCCTGGAGGTGTAGCCCCACTAACACTGTTCTAGACACCTACTTAATTTATAGCATTGATTGTTAAGTGAAAATCTCCCGAGGAGTAGCGGATACTCACAGTAGGATTGGGATCCAAATATCATTGTGTAATAATCCTGAAGGAATCCCTCCAACATTATCACACTCTAAATGGTATGCAGCGCTAGCAAGTTTCAGTTTCTTTAGAAACTCCCGATGCGGATTTTTGCCCCATGCTCTTATGACCTTGACGAAGGCCAACATATTATAAGTCACATGTCAAGTTCTACCCGTCATTGTCCAGGTTAATTTGAACTCACCCGTACATACCCTTGACGAAAGCCAAAATAGTAGTACGACTGTCCCAAACCAACGCATCTATCTATTCTACTGATGAATATCCAGCAGCTACCAATCACTATGCCTTGGCGAAGATCAAAATACATAGCTTGAATACTACTGAATATTCAACTGAAATGACGGAGGGCTACGAATGGTTTTGGCGAAACCGTGAACGTAGTGAACTTGATATAATCGAAGGAACATGATAGCTTTTAAAAGGAGTGGTTTAAGTTCCGCATTTAAAAGTCTCCTGTTTTAAAAAAACCGAGTGATTTAAAAAATTTGTTCCAACAATTCAGCTTTGGTTTGTTTTCTTTGCATTAATGTAATGCGGTCCCATCATTTACACCTATCATCACAGAAAAAGACGAAAATACCACGTCCACTTATGCCATCCGCATTCGCCACTGGGCCCCGTCTAACACCGTTAGGTTACTTAACTAACGCCAGAGCGGGGGCTGGACTAGCGTGGGTGAAAAACATAAGCAACGTCAACTGTATAGCATATATATAATAAACATTCCTCTGACGCAATAATAGGCATTCCAGATCACAGATGAACATATTAGATATACTAGGAATTCCGTGTTTCGTTTAAGCCTGTAACGAAAGACGGATTCCACGGTCATGATGAATAGCCAAACCCCACCCCAGACCCCTACGGGTGCGGAAAACTACCCGCCAAATACCCGAAGTGAAGCAACCTCCCTCATCAAAGTGAGTAGGCCACTCGACACTTCAAAGTACCCGGTAGTTTGTGCACCCCACCTTGGGTCTATCCTAGGAGCAGAAAACAGTAAATGAAAATAATACAATGGTGGCTACAACCTTAACCCGGATATGCCCCGCAAAATAATATTACATCACTTTACAAAATTACATCGAATGAAAGAATGAAAACCCTCATCTTACATCCCCGACTATTCATCCACGACGATCCAATAAAGTTCATATACACAAACCAACAAAAACAGCAACACAGATATGTGCAACCCCAACTAATCTACGTATAGCAATTAGTCGATGTTTCCAAACACACATATCACAACTTAAAACTTTAAACGACGTTAAAACTACGACTTCAAAACACTCTGTATTGCCACAGTAAAAAGATAACAGTATATCAAAAATTGGCAAAAACAAACAACACCTGAGACCTTAGATCCAAGAAACTAGAACACAGACCAAAATTCAAAGAATTTCACCACAACTAAAAAGGTGAGGCATGTTTTTTTGAGCTTATGGCCGGTCAAAAATAGGTGAAAAAGCCTCATTTTTGGTGTGTGTTCATCTCACAAGAAGTAGAGCACTCTGCAATTGTTAAAAAAATTTAGAGGCTCAGCAAAATTTGACAGAAACTTGGATTTAGATTTTGATGTTTCAGAGTTATTTCGGTTTCGTAGTTTTACACGTTGTCTAAATATTTAGCTAAGGTTTAGTTAGGCTCTGATACCACTGTAAGTCGATGTCACTCACCCCGCATGTTCGTAGAGAGGCGGAATATGCAAAAAACGATCTCGCAACACCGACTTGAACTCCAGGATCGATATTAAACCCTAACTAGTTAACTTGCTATGAGGTTAACTACTATGATACGAAGTTATACCTCACGATAAAAGTCCTTTGGGTCTTCTTCGCTGTCCTCCACCTCGTCGTCAGCTCCAAGGACCGAAACGGATCGGGAAACCACGACGGCCTCCTCGAGTCAAAGACGATCCACCCGAGAGTCTATAGTCCGAGCGCCTACCTCAAATCTGAGATAACTACAGCTTCTAGTTCGCTAAACTAGAAGTCTTAGGTGGCGTAGAGTGAGAAGATGAGTTACTTTGTCTCTTGGAACCCTAGGTTTCTCAACTCATGAGACATTTAGGGTTTAGAGGAAGAAGAAGATGGCTTGAGGAAATGAGAGAGGAGAAGTAACTAAGAAATAAAGCTTGGCTCATGTAAAGAATAATCAGGAATGCTTATAATTGATGAGAAAAGATCTCAAAAATATCTAGCATGCTTGAAAATATCTAGTGGTGAGTCATGCTTGATGTTTTGTCCACCTCCACCTCATTTCCTCCACCTCATTTAAATTTAAATCCCAAAAGAAATAGAAACCCTGATGAGGTGTTTCTTCTAGAAGCCAATCCCGATGAAATTACGAGAAAGCCCCCTCATCCGTATATACATACCCGCATCCGCATTTCGTAAAATACGAATATAAAGAGACTAAAATAATCTATCAATATAATACTAGGATCCGGCTTAAACCAAACCCACTAGTATTATCCGCCCGATCATCATATGTGCACAAGTGCACGTAAGTGATCGAAGCCCTGCCATAAAACCATACGGCCTCTACACCTTTTGCCTGGTGTAGGGAAACCCTCTGTGTGGGACTCTAAATACTTGACACTATGCTGGCAGTGGGTTTAACTACAAGCCGCAAGTGGTACTAGCTTCACGTAACGGCTACCCAGGTATATGTCGATAAGAAAGCCGATGTGCTAACTCATCCAAACTCCTACCGAGCCAATCTATGACAATCTCCTTACAGTCCGGTCTATTCATCTAAGAGTATAGCATATCAGGCCTAGAGGGGCAGAAATCGTCAGACCCCTAATAGCGCAATAAGTCGTGTCGGAGTGTAGCCCAAAACACCCTGAGAAACTACCGGAATACCTACTAGTAAATCTCGCTTGCCTTGGCCAAGGACTTTGTGTAATGGCCTTCCGAACAAAGAGCGATACCAACCCCCAACACCGGGAGAGACGAATCCTATCTAACCGCCACTGCCTCCAAGTGCTTCGGGACTGTACCCAACTACTACCTGTTTGCACGACTCCTTTGAGCCGTGGTAGGGTAGTAATCAAATTACAGTGGGAACACACTCGAGGCGAAATAGCAGTGTCAAGTCGACGGACTAAGCTGTACTCATGTCACATAGGAACTGCTACCCGACGATAGGTATAATACCCACCAACAGTTCCCGATGAGTCCTGTCCAGTGTACTCATAATCTAATGAGCACCTGCATACTAATTCCAGTACGACGTACTAATGACTGTGGGACAGACCATCTCCCCTGCTAGGATGAGAAACGTATACACTAGTCTACTCTATAGTATCGATGTCCCGTCTCGATAATCCTACGACTAGGGACCTGTATAGGATGTGCTTATAGACTATCCAACCCCCACTAGTGTGACTGCCATCACAACGCTGGTAATCAAGCAAAGATCCTAAGGGCTTTACCAATATGTATAAGCGATATGCTAAATGAAACACATGCACATATTGAGGTAGAAACAAACCTGGTAGCATACTACCATTTCGAGCAAGACTGTTACTATATCCATGTATATCCCAAGCTTCCATTAAGTAATATACAAACCAGTATGATACAATAATAGCCTCTAGGGCATATAACACTAACAATCTCCCACTTGCACTAAGGCCATACACTGGCATATCGCAGACCTAGGATCTCGAATAGCCTCTGGAACTGTGTCTGAGGGATGGCCTCTGTGAGTGGATTTATAGTGTTGTTCTCTGTATCTACTTTCCTCACATCAATCTCTTGGGGATCAACGATCTCCCTGATCAGGTAGTACTGCATCAAAATATGTCTGGATCTCTGATGGGACATGAGTTCCTTCCCTAAAGCTATAGTGTCGTTGTTGTCATAATACTAAAGTATTGGACCAACAATGGAAGGAACCACCTGAAGTTCAGTTAAGAACTTCCTCATCCAGACTGCCTCTTTTGCGGCGTCTCATGCAGCGAACTACTCCGTTTCCATCGTCGAGTTTGCAACAGTGTCCTGCTTGGAGCTCTTCCAACAAACCACCCCTCTATTGAAGGTAAAGACATAACCCGACATGGACTTGGAGCCATCCTTATCACTCTGGAAGCTGGAGTCAGTAAAGGCCTCGATTTGGAGGTCTTTTCCGCTATACACCAAGAACATCTCCTTAGTTCTTCTCAGGTACTTTGAGAACACTCTTTATTACTATCTAGTGATTCTCCCCTTGGTTTGACTGATACCGGCTTACCACGCTAGTGCGTAAGCAATATCTGGTTTGGTACATAATATCGAATACATTATAGAGCTTACCGCAGAAGCGTAGGGTATAGATGTGATACGAGCCCTTTCCAAATCAGACTTGGGAGACATTCTTTTGGAGAGGGTGATTCCGTGACAAGCCGATAGACTACCGCGCTTTGAATCGTCCATACTAAATATTTTCAGTATGGTGTTGATGTACCTTGACTCTGAAAGTCCCACCATCCTCTTTGATCTATCACGATAGATCTGGATCCCCAGAATGTAGTTGGCGTCACTCAGGTCTTTCATGGAGAACCTTAGTGACAAGAATCCTTTGACTGGTTGTAATATAGGAATGTCATTTCCTATCAAGAGAAATTCATCCACGTACTAGACGAGGAATCCTACAGTTCTCCCTACAATCATACTATAAATGCATGGTTCATCTGGATTTTTGATAAAGTCGAATTCTTTGACCGTCTCATCAAAACAGATGTTCCAACTCCGTGATGCCTGCTTTAGTCCATAAATGGAATTAAGCATCTTGCACACTTTCTCGTTGCTCCCACTCTGATTGAAACCCTCTGGCTGATCCATATAGACGCACTCTTCTAAATTTCCATTTAGAAAAGCGGTCTATACGTCCATCTGCCAGATCTCATAATCTTGGAAGGCAGCAATGCCAAGAAGGATCCGAATGGATTTGAGTATAGCCACTGGAGAAAAGGTTTCATCATAGTCCAAACCAGGTCTTTGACAAAAACGTTTTGCAACAAGTCTAACCCTATAGGTTTTAACCTATCCATCTACACCAATCTTCTTTCTGAAGATCCATTTACAGCCTACGGGTTTTACTCCTTCTGGAGCAATGTTCAAAGTGCATACTTTGTTGGTTTACATGGACTCCATCTCGGTCCACTTTGCATCCAGCCATTTTACGGAGTCACTGCTCTGAATGGCTTGCTGGAAGCTAGTTGGCTTATCATTGTCAATGATACAATCCTCTCTATCCCCGTCTATGATAAAACCGTAGTATTTCTCGGGCAGATGAGATTACCTACTAGTTCTGCGGATTGGCGTAGGGATGTCTAGTTCTTTTGAAATTTTTGGTTCTACCATACTTTCAGTAATAGTTTGTGGTTCTGGAATTTCTTCCAGTTCTATTGCGCTCCCACTAGTCCTTTTTTAAAAAATTAATTTTCTAAAAATGTGGGCATGACGAGGAACAAAAAACCATTTGTTCCTCTGCGTAATAGAAAAGATACCCCCTGGAGTTCTTTGGGTATCCCACAAACCTACACGGTACTGAGCGTGCCTCGAACTTTTCCGCATATTGCTTTTTTAAAAAATCTGGACATCCCTATATCTTCAGATACTGAAGATAGGGTTTCTTTCCATTCCACATCTGATATGGTGTGGTAGGAACAGTCTTGGTAGGAACCTTATTCAAAAGATATGCAACTGATTCTAGTGCATAACCTCGGAAGGATCGCGGTAAGTCAGCATTACTCATCATGGAACGGACCATATCTCGATACCCACTTTCTCCTGCTCTGGAAGTTCACTTCGTGTCGTGTGTGTTTTTGTTTGTTTAGGTTGCCCATGGATTGTATACGAAGACTAGTTTCTGTCATCGCCCGTAGGGCGTGGATTAGTCCAAATCCGCATATTCTTATATTTGGGTTTGGTTTGATTTAAGGATCGTTAATCTGGTTTGAGATTAAGATCAACTTAAACATATGAGCATATGGGCTCGATTATTTTAGTTTAAGGACATCGCGGTCCATTATCGCCATATTTGAGGCAAAATGTTAGTTTAAGGACGTTTCGGTCCTTTATCGCCGTATTTGGGGACCAATATTAGTTTAAGGACATTTCGGTCCATCATTCACCCTGTGCGCACATTTATTTGGTACGTGGCAGAGTGAACAATGGAAATATGGAATGTGCCCAATTTGGGGCACGATCTGATTTGAGGCGTGCACGTCAGTTTGGAAGTGCATCAACGAAAGAAGTTGTTGGTCGTCGGGACCCGCCACCTCTCTGAAAACGTTAAGGAATTACAACGACATATATCATAGGTGTGAAGATATGTACCCTCGAACCAAATCCCGTATTTGAGGGAAAAAGATGCGATGGACCTAAGAATCGTCAGTCATATTTGAGACTACGATTAACTTAGGAGACATGAAATGAATATCATTTTGGATATCATCGATGGGAGATCATTAGTCATGTTTGAGACTAAGATCAGTTTAGATATCAATTTGGATATCATAAATATATGCTTAGCCAATTTGGGCTAAAAATGTTTTTTTTGGTTTAAGGACCGTTAATCTAATTTGAGATTAAGATCAACTTAAACATATGAGTGTTTGGGCTCAATTTATTTTTAACTAAGGATATGTTAGTCTTTTTTGAGACTAAGATCAACTTAGCAACATTTTAGGATCATCAAATTTTAGTTGAGATCCAACAACAGAGCATTTGGACTCAGTTGCAAGACTTTAGCAATTTAGCCAATTTGGACTTTAGTCTGCTTAGTCTCCCACTTTTTTTGAAAAAGTGCTAAGCACTAGCTTGGGCTCTGTTTATTCAGTCCCTCTTTTTTATGCAAAAAGAGCAAAGCACTTATACGAGTTTTGACGCCCACATATAAACATGTGGAGCTTTCAGTCATGGGCATTGCCCAATAAGTGGTGAGCACTTTACTCATTTTGTCTTTATATGGAGTTCTAGGTGCTCTTTAGGGCGTCCACGTAGGGAACACGTGAGGCGCTGGGCGCTGCCCAATGAGTGTTGAATACTCAGCCGTTTGGCTCTCTTTTTTTCTTATGGAGTGCTGAGCACTTTATGGCGCCCTCATGATTTTCGCGTGCGGTGCTGGACGCCAGGCGCTGCCCAATGAGTGCTAAGCACTCTTCTTTTTTGTGGTGCCCACGTGAGGAGCACGTTAGGCGCTAGGCGCTTTTAGAAGCGTCCACGTGGGAAGCCCGTGGGGTGCTGAGTTCCTTTCTCCTCTGTTGATGGCATTTTTGCCCATTAATGATCACCGGGATCTTTGTTTTGAAGATCTAGGATCAAGCTTCATTTTTAAGAACTAAGTTCTTTTGTAAGAACTAGGTTTCTCTTGTATGCTTTTGTTTTTTAGGAACTCAATTTCTGGTTCTTTTCTGAATCTTTGATTCTTAAGAACAAGTTCTTCCCGATGAGAATTAAATTCTCAACTTGTGGGAGACTTACCTCGCGGATCTCAGATCCAGAGAAAGAACTAAATTCTTTTAAAATGGTTAAACCGTTCAATAGGTAAATGAGATATTTTGATATCTATTTTTTTATTTACCTAGAGTTTTTGAGGAGGGAGATTTTCATCCTTGAGAATTTAATTCTCTATTCCTTTTGAAGATTTCTATCTCTTTTTTTAGAAGTTTATAGGCGGTTCCTCTCTCTCAGACTTGAAGTCTTGGCTCCTTTATATAGTAGAGGCAATTTTTTAATTAGCTTTGTGAAAATCTCTCATTGAGAGATTCTAATTGATTTGGGGAATTTTACCCACCGTTGAATCTTTGATCTAAAAGTTTCTGTTTTACAGAACATATTTTGTTTCTGTTTTTGTTTTTTTAACAAAATTGGGGAATTATTTTTCCCTCAAACAGAACTTATTCTGTAAAACAGTGATTTATAATCACCGTTGGATTTTTTAATCCATCGGTTCTCTGTTTTACAGAGAGCGATCTTTCTGATTTAGAAAAGTTGAGAGAATATATTCCCAAGAAATAGAATTTTATTCTATTGTTGGATCATTGATCCAACCAAGAGTATCATTCTTATTTAGAAAGATTTAGGAGATGTTTTCTCTATTGGATCTTTGATCCAACGACTCTGTTTAACAGAGAATATCCCAATATTTATTGGAGAAATATAGAATTTAATTCTTCAGATATTAACTTGGGCGTTGGTGCTTACGTGTTGTGCACGTGGGCTCCGCTTAAGAATTTAATTCTTAAGATGGGAACTTCTGTGCTTTGCACATTGGCGCCCGCGTGGATAACACGTGAGGCTCCTTCTAACACTTTGACTCTTTATTCAGAAAGTGCTTCTGTGCTTTGCATATTGGCGCCCGTGTGAGGAGCACATGAGGCACCATCATAGGATTTTAATTCTATAAGATTGGCTTTGGCGTTGGCGCCCTCGTGGAGAGCACGTGAGGCACTGCCTCATTGAGTTCCAACAGAGCTTTGCTCTTTATTATGTTAAATATTGGGGAAATAATCTCACATCGGAGCATCCAACGAACAACATCTCTCTTGATCGATTTACTTTAGACCTGAGTAGAATCCTTCAAACTGGAATTTTTCAACTTAACTGAGCCTGCGTCGGGCATCCAATTAGATGAATCATCTCAGTCGCTCAACTCAAGATGGACTAGCTATCTTCTGTCACATCTCTGGCTCTAAACACCTGTGGTTTCAACTCATAAACTCTGGAGGCGGCATCCCGTCAATCTCAGCAACAGCTGGGTCATCTGTATCCACGGTAGACAACATCGCGACCTCCGGGGTAGGTTGTACATCAACAGTCCTCTCAATCTGGCAATCTCTAACAATGCCCCGATCGTCTGGTGCAAATCCGAACGCTCGCCTCAAACAAGAGATCTCAACACAAACACTAAACCGATACGTCCCTATGTCGCCAGAAAACACCATGGTCAGTCCTCGTCCTTGACGAGCTCACTCTGACCGCAACTCTAGCAGCAGCTCTCTCTGCGCTCAACACCTTGCTGATAGGATCCTCAAGCAGGTATCGATGAAGATAGATCGAAGGAACGAAAGGAATCGACAGGTCTAAAATGGATATATGATCATAGGGAGGAATGAAATCAATGGGAATATGATCATAGGAACGAATAGAAGCACGAATCTCTGGAAATGTACATCCTAAGGTCACTTAAGCGGAGCAGCGTGTCGTAAGTATGCCGCGGAACATACACACGGTACGTCACTCTACTCAAGCTACCTACTCTATCAACCAAGGTCAACCTACGCGACGAAAGTTCAGGTCTAATACCCCCTCAGTCAAGTCTAAGTTTCGTATGGTCAAGCCTAAACTTGAACCAAGGTTAAACCTAACGCTCTGATACTAACTTTGTCACGACCCGGAAATTTCGCTCATGATCGGCACTTAAATCACGTAACGTCTAAAGGCATAATGTAATTTAAGTAAGCCGAAGCCCAGAAATCTAAACCTTTTTGCGGAAAATAGTGGAGATGCAGTTTTGAAATAAAGGTATAATGAAATCAAGTTTTTCTTTAAATGAACAGATAATGATATATGAAAATGCAAGTGGATTATGCTATAGTTGAAAACATTTTTCGTCTTTAAAAATTTGGGTAGCACCTCCCTTGTATATTTTGATCCAAGACCACATACAAGCAATATATATATATATAGGCATCCCCAAGCGGGAGCTAGCTCTTCGCCAACTGGAGAAATCACAACCACGCAAGTAAGCAATATATATACGACGCCCAACGGCAAAGATCAACACAGAAAGAATAATTAAAGCAAGACATCAAAATCTCAAAGAAACGAACATACACCCATCGCTCTAAGTCTCGAAACACAAGTCAGACTAAGTCTACCAATATACAAAGTCTAGTTTCTGATTGATGGAGTTTGACTAGATACAATAGAATAATAAATATAAGAGTGGGTAAGATCCAAAGTGTCCCACCTACCATAGTAAAACACCCTGGATGAAACTGTGTGCCATTGATACCGCTACTGATCCATGCGGTCGAACCTCCAAGAAACTGTTGCACAATGGGGTGAGTTGCTAACTCGTGAGTGGAAAACATCAGCAGGTAGAAATCGAATAAACATCGATTCCTAGGTCAAACTTTATCATGAAGGTAATACTATGATATCTAAGGTGTCCATGTACGCATATGTATCAACAATATAATCAATGCCAATGACAACATGTAAAATCAAATCATTTGAAATCATGTGCCTGGATGCATGAGAAAAATCAACTAACTTGTGTCCATCAACGACAATCAACATCATGGAACCTGAGTGTCCAACACTGACACTCAAAACATCATGAAAGACTTTTGTCCATTATCGACACGTAAATCCTCATATCTCAGGCACCGCATCCTCAGATCGGCCCTCATATCCATCTCATGACTCCGGACGGTATCCTCCGGATAACCGCGGGATCCAAACTATCACCGGTAAATAGTATATCCCCTTCCATGCTCATCGTCATCCCCACAAAACCGCTCTTTCCCTGGGGTACCTTACCGAACCCACCATGTACCCGCAGACGGTTCATCCACTTCTCGAATCAGGTCTTGAAAACAAGATCAGAACCGAGAAAACTCATGGTAGACACGAAACATCATATCACGAGAAACCGCGTTTTTAAAATAATGCATAATTTCCTTTGAAATATAACTGTAGTTCTCAAATCCAGAGATCTCATGAAAACAACATCTCAATGCATAGAACCATAAAGTACGATGTATGCAAACATAGAACAGTAATATGAGTATGTAACAACCCTAAACTTTCTGTACAATTTTTTTCAAAAATACAGAAAAGGGTACTTGAGCCTGAGCACAAGTTATAAGTTTGATTTGCTTTTGAACAGCAAGAAGGAGCTTGTAGCTCATTGGTAAAACCTTGCACTGCTGAACCAAAGCACCAGAGTTCAAATCCCATCAACCACACATTCTTTTTATTTAAAATTCATTTAATCTTTTAGGAGCCCAAGAGTCTACACGTGCACTACACGTAATAGAGTAAGTTACAGAATAAACAAACGTGTCCACGAGGCTAGACCAAGCGTCAGGGACACGTGACATCAAGATGAGCCCTTACTCGCCCGACTCGGGCCGGCGGACTCGTTGACTCGGCCGGCGCCGCCGGTCTAACTCGGTTCAAACCCTATTTTTCTTCAACTCTGGTGACTCTTGGACTCCCCCCATAACCTCTGTATTATTTGTTTTTACTGCATATTTACAGAGCACAATAAAACTCATATTTAATCCATTTTAATACAAATTTTTAATACACCCTTTCACTATCCTAAAACCCTAATTTTTTTGTATAAATACCACCCCTCAAATCACCCCCCTCACTCCCAAATCCCTGCCTAAACTCTCAAGAAAATTCCCAAGTCTTTTGTGTGCAAGTGGAGTTAGCAAAAGGAAGAAGCTCCGACGAACTTCTGACGGCAATCCGAGGAGATTCCGAGGACGAAACGACACACCGGCATCTCCCACCTCATCCTCCTTCTAGTCAAATAACATGTAATTCCCTACTTCTTTCTCTTCTCTCTATTCTAAAAACATTCAAAACTAAAACCCGACGGAAGCGGAGTTAGTCCGACTTCCGATTCGGTTTTCTTTAAAAACTACACTTTTCCTTAACGAAATAAAACCATACTCTTATATGTTGACTAATAAATATTAACAAACTTAATTTCACATCAAACTAATCATTTTTGTAACTTTTATTAGACATTTTCAGAAAAATACCATAGAGTTTAGTTTCGACATAAACCATCATAATTCCTTATTATACCTATAGATAGCTCACGAGGCAATGACCTACCTCCTCAAAACACTCATATCTAACATAACACGATGGAATTTGAGAACATAGATTTGGGAAAACACGACTTTACATATAACTACCTTCAAGTTATAAAACAATTTTCTATAAGAAGTGTATTTTAACAAATCTTTGCAATTACGCCTCTACAACCCATTTTGGGGAACCCGTTCGGGATGGTGCGGATTATCGCACATCCTCGGGTTTAGTAGAGTGAGATGCAGACCTCCGCAAGGAGCATACGATCTCGAAAGATTTTAATACATTTTCTTTTAGAAAAATGTGATTTCTATTATAAATAAAACTTATATTTTTATAAATAAATATATATGTAATTAATATCAAAATATCTATTTTTAATATTTATAATATTCCACATTTCCAAAATTCAAGAAAAACATCTCATTTACAAGAAAATACCATACAAATCCAATATTACAAATAAATACCATATATTATGAAATTAGGTTTTATTCACTAGAAATGTCACATTGATAAAATATACATCCATGAAAACTCTAAAGACAATAATAAAATACTTGAGGTGTATTTTGAAAATTATACAAAATTATTTTTACATAAACCCCCCTCAAGTTATACTAAATTACAATAAGGACCCTAATAAACATAGGTTTAAGCGGGACCGGTCTCTTAAGCCTCAGGGAGCCGGAGATATGGGTGCTTGTCTATTTAAGGTAGACAACTTAACAAACGGTGTTATCAACACGGTACTTGTCTTTGAAAAAGACACAAATCCGTCCATGTGCAGCAGTTACTGATAGCACCAAAATATAATTCAGGACTTCAATTTCTTTTCTAATTGTCTGACTCAGACTGAGTCTAAATATAATCAATCTGACTTGAATATGATTCAAGTATCAAACTACAATTCAACATGAATCCATGAATCTATATATTCAATCTATTCAATCTACATTGACCGAACCGAACATGGATATACATCCATCTACATGATTCTCCAGTTACATCCATTTACTGATATCATGGTTCCGGCAAATCATCCATCTATATACAATATACAATTCATACAATACAAATAATATAATCAAGACATCACGGGATTTATAAGGGGTAGATTGGTACGGAAAGTATTAGAAGTGGCACGAGACAGCAACCATAAAGACACCTAACCTGAATTCAATTGCCGTTGTACCGTGGCTGAACGGTTCCTTGTACTCCATATACCGTAGTCTCTGGTCTAATGAGACTCCTCTCGTATACACTAGCCTCTTCTGTACCAAGCTACAAACAACTACGTTAACATAACAAACAACACTATAATAGTTATACTTTCTCTCTGTCTATTCTACCTCTCCCTCCTCTTTGGGACTTACCGAGCGATTTGTTCGCAGATGACATTCTTCTTCTTTTCTTTAGAATGTCGTCAGGTGATTCAGACTCACTGGAGATCGAGCCCACCCGTGAGGATTTGGACCAGCTAGCTTTCGACCCAGAGCTTTAGATTCCTTGTACACATTTACATTCTGTATTTTCCATTTCTGTTATGCCACTGTTTTGGCATTGCTTTCCATTCCATGTATTTAATTTTCAGTTGTATTGTAAAAAGAATGTTTAATAAATAAAGTTGTTGTTCAATTATATCCATTGACATTGTCTCTTGTGCATTTTACTTATATTGCTTAGATACGCTTAGCGTATTTACTTCAGAGTAAATACATAGCGGTCTCGTCGCGTCCTCTGCCCGTATACTGGGAAGCGGGGCGTGACAGGTTTTGTTGGTGGCCCATACAGGTCAGAGTTGTAAGGAATCCTACTATGCAGTTCAGCACTGTACGGACAACCTAAGCAATATAACACAAGAACCAGCATCTAAAAACATTCTTTACAATTCATATTTCTTGAATCTTATCATTTCATATACTTTGAATCTATCCTAAACCAAATTTTTCTTTCAAGGTTATGGATTCCCCAAACAACACCAGCACCAACTTCAACAACACTCCACCACCCCTACCAATTACACCGTCGTAGCTGCTCCGATCAATGAGCAGATGATATTGTTTGAGGCAATCCGCAGCCTCCTGGAAGGACAACAGCAGCAAACTGCTATTCTCTTGAACCGTCCAGAAGCGGAAGCACCCGGAGTGAAGCAATTCCGGGCACTGCACCCCAAGAACTTTTTGGGAAAAGAGAGCCCTCTTGAAGTGGAGGAATGGGCTCAAAGCGTTGAAGATGACCTGACAGCAGCATAAGTGCCAGAGGTCGCTTGGGTACAAGTTGCAAAGCTGCAGCTCACCGACAATGCACGAGTTTGGTGGAAGGCGAAAGAAAGCCGTCTTGACCAACCTATCGAATGGAATACTTTCCGTGACATGTTCGATGCAAAGTACTTCCCTGAGACTGTCCGCTTTGATATGGAACAGCAGTTCATCCATTTGCAACAAGGTTCAATGTGGACCAAATCTGTAGATGAGTATGATGCTGAGTTTACCATGCTCAGTAGGTAAGATATGTCTCAATGTTCGATTTTATATCACATACTACACAGCTAACACAAGACCGTAACAGTTTTGCCGCCCATCTCATACCGACTGCTGAGATCAGGGCTAGAAGATTTCAGCAAGGGTTGGACCCGGAAATCCAAGCTACATTAGCTACAGGTGATTTCCCAACCCATGATTTGGCTTTGAAGGCTACCCGACGATATAAGGCAGTGGTAAAGAGGAAGGGCAGAGCTCATTCTGCCGGAGTGAAGCGTCCTGCCACTCAGATGGCAGGAGGAGCCTCTTCAAGACCAACTGTTGAACCCAGGAGATCGGAAGAAATCAATAACTAGCTGAGTCCCGATTTTTGCTTCTATTGCAAGAGGGAAGGACATTTGGAGAAGGACTGTAGGCACGCAAAAGGCATGTGCTTAGTTTGTGGCGCATACAATCACGGAACAGGAGACTCTCCATATAGATGCAACTCAACTCACCCACCCACCAACTACCCGCAGAGGCCAGCTACCCAGGTTCCTGCACCTCGTCTAGCACTCCCAGCTCCACCTCCCGCACAGCCTAATTGCCAATTCCATCAGGCTCTGAGGAATATGCCTCGAGGGCAGAGAAACATCCCCCAAGGACAGAGGAATGTGTCCCCAGCTAGGAGGAATGAACTACAGCGTCGAGCTTTCCTTTTAGCGGCCGAAGAAGCAGAGACCGTAGACCAAGGTAAACCTGGTAATTTCCTCAACTCTTTTCAAATCTCTCGCATTCTTTCGTTCTCTCACATATTTTTCATATACTACCAATAGTTCTATCACCAAACTTTTCTTGAATCCGTTACACTTACAAATTTCAAGGACGAAATTTTTATAAGGAAGGTAGAATATAGCAACCTTAAACTTTCTGCACAATTTTTTTTTCAAAAATACAGAAAAGGGTACTTGATCCTGAGTACAAGTTATAAATTTGATTTGCTTTTGAACAGCACGAAGGAGCTTGTAGTTTATTGGTAAGACCTTGCACTGCTGAACCAAAGCACCAGAGTTCAAATCCCATCAACCACACATTCTTTTTATTTAAAATTCTTTTAATCTTTTAGGAGCCCAAGAGTCTATACGTAATAGAGTAAGTTACAGAATAAACAAATATGTCCACGGCGCTAGACCAAGCGTCAGGGATACGTGGCATCAAGATAAGCCCCGACTCGGGCTGGAGAACTTGTTGATTCGGCCGGCGCCGCCGGTCCAACTCGGTCCAAACCCTATTTTTCTTCAACTCTGGCAACTCTTGGACTCCCTCCATAACCTCTGTATTATTTTTTTTACTGCACATTTACAGAGCACAATAAAACTCACATTTAATCCATTTTAATACACCCTTTCACTATCCTAAAACCCTAATTTTTCCTATAAATACCACCCCTTAAATCACCCCCCCCCCCACTCCTAAATCCCTGCCCAAACTCTCAAGAAAATTCTCAAGTCTTTTGTGTGCAAGTGGAGTAAGCAAAAGGGTAAAGCTCCGACGAACTTCCGACGGCAATCCGAAGAGATTTCGAGGACGAAACAACGCACCGGTACCTCCCACCACTTCCTCCTTCTCTCTTCTAGTCAAATAACCTGTAAGTCCCAACTTCTTCCTCTACTCTCTATTCTAAAAACATTCAAAATTAAAACCCGACGGAAGCGGAGTTAGTCCGACTTCCGATTCGGTTTTCTTTAAAAACTATACTTTTCCTTAACGAAATAAAACCATACTCTTATATGTTGACTACTAAACATTAACAAACTTAATAAAACAAGTTGCATATCAAACTAATCATTTTTGTAACTTTTATTATACTTTTTCAGAAAAATACCATATAGTTTAGTTTCGACATAAACCAGCATAATTCCTTGTTATACCTATAGATAGCTCACGAGGTAATGACCCACCTCCTCACAACACTCATATCTAATATAGCACGATAGAATTTGAGAACATAAATTTGGGAAAACACGACTTTACATATAACTACCTTCAACTTATAAAACCTTTTTCTGCAAGAAGTGTATTTTAACAAATCTTTGCAATTGCGCCTCTACAACCCATTTTGGGGAACCCGTTCGAGATGGTGTGGATTATCGCACATCCTCGGGCTTAGTAGAGTGAGATGCAGACCTCCGCAAGGAGCATACGATCTCGAAAGATTTTAATACATTTTCTTTTAGAAAAATGTGATTTCTATTATAAATAAAACTTATATTTTTATAAATAAATATATATGTAATTAATATAAAGATATCTATTTTTAATATTTATAATATTCCACATTTCCAAAATTCAAGAAAAACGTCCAATTTACAAGAAAATACCATACAAATTCAATATTACAAATAAATACCATATATTATGAAATTAAGTTTATTCACTAGAAATGTCACATTGATAAAATATACATCCATGAAAACTCTAAAGAAGTTAATAAAATACTTGAAGTGTATTTTGAAAATTATACAAAATTATTTTTACATAAAACCCCCTCAAGTTATACTAAATTACAATAAGGCTCCTAGTAAACATAGGTTTAAGCGGGACCGGTCTCTTGAGCCTCAGGGAGCCGGAGATATAGATGCTTGCCTATATAAGTTAGACAACTTAACAAACGGTGTTATCAACACGGTAATTGTCTTTGAAAAAGACACAAATCCTGCCGTCCATGTGCATCAGTTACCGATAGCACCAAAACATAATTCAGGACTTCAATTTCTTTTCTAATTGTCCGACTCAGACTGAGTCTCAATATAATCAATCTGACTTGAATATGATTCAAGTATCAAACTACAATTCAAAATGAATCCATGAATCTATATATTCAATATGTTCAATCTATTCAATCTACATTGACTGAACCGAACCATGGATATACATCCATCTACATGATTCTCCAGTTACATCCATTTAATGATATCATGGTTCCGGCAAGTCATCCATCTATATACAATATACAATTCATACAATACAAATAATACAATCAAGACATCGCGGGGTTTATAAGGGGTAGATTGGTACAGAAGGTGTTAGAAGTGGCACGAGACAGCAACCATAAAGACACCTAACATGAATTCAATTGTCGTTGTACCGTGGCTGAACGGTTCCTTGTACTCCGTATACCGTATTCTCTGGTCTAGTGAGACTCCTCTCGTATACACTGGCCTCTTCTGTACTAAGCTACAAACAACTATGTTAACATAACAAACAACACTATAATAGTTTACTCTCTCTCTCTGTTTATTCTACTTCTCCCTCCTCTTTGGGACTTACCGAGCGATTTGTTCGCTGATGACATTCTCCTTCTTTTTTTTTAAGTCGTCAGGTGATTCGGACTCACTGGAGATCGAGCCCACCAGCGAGGATTTGGACCAGCTAGCTTTCGACCCAGAGCTTTAGATTCCTTGTACACATTTACATTCTGTATTTTCCATTTCTGTTATGCCACTGTTTAGGCATTGCTTTCCATTCCATGTATTTACTTTTCAGTTGTATTGTAAAAAGAATGTTTAATAAATAAAGTTGATGTTCAATTATATCCATTGGCATTGTCTCTTATGCATTTTACTTAAATTGCTTAGATATGCTTAGCGTATTTACTTCAGAGTAAATACTGAGTGGCATCGCCGCGTCCTCTGCCCGTATACTGGGAAGCGGGGTGTGACAGAGCATATCGAGTATATCATGCAAGCATGTCAAGTGATAGTACCGAACAATGAATGCATTTTACGGTTATGAATAATATCATGATATGGAAGTTCTACTGTGCAAGTGGCATGGCAATTACCGATGATGAATGTGTGTGAGCCGGCAAATCGGTGTAAGTGTAACATGCGCATCATCGGTAATTCTGCAGGTGTACTAGAATATGATATCATATAACAATAAATACCGGGAACATCACACGTATGTTACGAGGGATAAACCAACATAAACATGAACTAATAAAAGGTATACAACTACATATGAACCATACGATCAGTTTTAAAGATACGGATCATAGTTTTGAAAGTGGGGCCTACGGTGTTGTTGAGAAAAAGACACCATTTGAAAATCCGCAGCATCCCTTGGGGTTTTCATTTAAAAGTGCATAAATTCATCGGTTTTGGAAATAAGTATGGTTCAGATGGCATCTTTACGTCGGCGATCCAGCCTCATAGCCCCAGATGTGGCAATATCCTCAAATATCATCCTCAAATCACGAGCGTAGATCAATCGTCAAGTATAACTCATCATGTACGGTAATCCATCGTATCGTGTCATCAAACAGAATAGGGATTCTATCGTCCTATTCATCAATAAAGGTATGGATCTATGGTCTCGTACGTCATATCTTATTGATCTCAAAACACTTCTATCTCAATCTTATCATATTTATCGATCTCATGTCACATCGATATGATCTCATATCATGTCGATGTCGATCTCGTATCATTCCACTATAAATCTCATACTTTTCCTCTTTCAATCACACACACACACACACACACACACACACACACACACACACACACACACACATATATATATATATATATATATCACGATTCATATCCTCATTTCACACTCTTATATATCAAACCGAGTCATCCTTAGCTATCATACCATCTCAAACTAAATCTTCGATCATATCCGTAGGTTCCCAGTATAAGATTCTCCGACTATATTCTATATATCGATTTCCATTTAAAAAAATTGCGGGGATGCTATACGCCATCCATCCGACTTCCCCCGTAGATATATATCTACTCACCTGCAATATCCTCGCTTAGTCGAAGTCGATGTGCTTCGTCGTCTCGGAAGTCCACACGAATGTACCTACAAATCAACACACATCATAATGCTATTAAAACCAATGTCTAAAAACCAATACGGCACATGAATTACTTATAGGTTAGAACTTATAGCTTACGCATGCAAGAATAACCAAATAACCCTCGTCATTGACGTACAAACGTCCAACGACCAAATCCAATTTCAAATATCAAAACCAAGAATTCAAATATCGGAAAACATTGCTAAAACCAACTCAAAATGCTTCCAGATTTTGGCACAGGTAGTCTAGGACAAAACTAACAATACAAAGGCTAAGTTATAAGGAGTGTGAGCTACAGACCAAAATCCAACACCAATGCCCAAAAATTGGCCAGCGAGGGAAGCTAAGAAAACCGGTGTCACCGGTCCCAGGAAGGAATTGGTGTCTCGTTCTCCCGCGGTGGTCTTCTAGTGGTCCTATTAGATCAATGTACTTGTTTGATTTTCTTATAAACATCTCAGATTGCTCTAAATTCCATCTGAGTATCACAATCAAGAAGAAAACCGACATCGGGAAAATTCTAAGTTCGTATTTGGGTTCTAGTCTCTGGTCCAGGTCAGAAAAAGCATCATTAAGGTCTTGTAAACACTCACTGTATCTCAATTTACCACTTACATGCCCATACATCTATTGAGCATCAACCTAGAACTTTCCAAGATCACAAACATGCACAAGTTTAGCTCTAAACCACTATAGGATACACTAAACACAAATAATCTAACTAAAAGTGTAGGGATTACCTCATTTGGAAACTCAAGAAAATTGTCACGACCCGAAAAAGCACGTGACTGGCCCTTGAACCATATGAAGTCTATAGGACCCCATCTGATCCAAGTAAGCCAAAAGCCCAGCAATCTAAAACCATTTAAAGAGTAAATAAGGAAAACAGTTTTTGAAAAAGTAAGGAAATCATGTTTGGAAATCAAAGTTTTTAAATAACTAAGCCGAATATGCATTTTTTTAAAATGTGTAACCTTTCCTGAAAATTTCGGCAGAGTTTCCTTTGTAAAAACTGGCCCCGAACGGGGTACAACAAGAATAATATATATGAAATGATAAAAGGCATCCCCAAGCGGGAGCTAGCTCTTCGTCCATCGACGATCACAACCACGCAAGCAATAATAAGATACAACGCCAAAGGGCGAGGATCAAAACCCAAAAAAAAGAAACTCAAAACAGCCAGAAAACCGTAATACTACTAGCGCGACTCTAAGGTCGAAATAAAACAACACTGTTTTCTAAGTCTGAAACAATAAACAAGTTTTGGTTGATGGAAATTCTAGATACAATAAATGATACATGAACAATGGCGGTTCTGATACAAAAGAACCCACCTATCCAAGCAAGTCACCCATAAGGAAGCAGTGTGCCAGAAATGCCGCTATGGAATCTGTACGGCAAAAACCTGCAAGGACTGGGGCACAACGGGGGTGAGTTGCCAACTCGTGAATAGAAAATATCTACAAGCAGAGATCGGATGCATGACCCATCCTAGGTCAATACGATCAGATATAAATAAACCTCAATATGAATAAAGCTGAAGCATGCTAAACTGGCAATGTAATCTCTATACATGAGTGTAGTGCCTAGTGCTCGTGCTAGTGCCTCAGGTAATAGCATGTCATGAATATGAGGTATGATCAATGTAATCAATCTGCACACACGTGGATCCCTTCCACTCGTCACCCAATGACAATAACCATCATGCAAGTAATTATCATGAAACCTGTGCATGGAAATATGAGGATATAACCCACCCGTGTCCCTCGCGACACGTCAAAATCATGGAACCGGAGTGCCCAGCATCGGCACTCGAAAACATCATGAAAACTGTGCCCAGCATCGGCACGTAAATCCTCATATATCGGGCTCCATCAGTCCGGATCGGCTCGCGGGCTCTGTCTGCGGTATCGGCCCTCGGCCTCGGCAGGACGCCCAAATCTATCCATCGACTCTGGTCAGTATCCTCCGGATAACTGCCAGGTCCAACCAATCACCGGTAGGTACTCGCCCGCCTCCAGGCTCAATCGGCAAAGCTCATCGATCATCTTGCCGAGGGGAACCATACCGGGTCCACCATGTACCCGCAATCGGCTCATCCACTCCTCGATTCGGGTTTCACATGCCACTCTCAGCACCGAGAAAACACATGGTGGACGCACTGAAATATCATATCAAGGGTAACCGGGTTTTTAAAGCAATGACATATTCTCTTTTGAAACACTCTCGGTTCCCAAATCCAGAAATATCATAGAAACAACATATCTCAATGCGTATAATCAAAAGCATGAAGTATGCGACATGTAAAGGAAGGTATGCATATCATCATGTCATGCAAGGATCATATACTGAATGCAATAGTACTACAGTGTAGTGACATGGCAATTATCGATGATGAGTGTGTGAGCCGGCAACAAGTGTACGTGGAACATATGCATCATCGATAATGGTGCTGGTGTCCTAGCAGCATGACTGAAATATAACCACAGTACAAGCGAAGCAATGCAAATAGCATGAATATGCGGAATCGAATAATCAACGCAGAAGTAAAGAATCTACACCAATCTATACAAGTCATGCAGGGGTGCCATTTGAAATAAGACGAATCAGGGCTTTTGGAAAAACAAGGGCTACGGTGTTTTAAGAAAAGATACATCATTTGAAAATATCCGTATGACCCTTCTGCCTATCTTTAAAATATCCCCGATTCGTTAGTTTGAAATAGGTATGACTCGGTCCAGTCTAATGTCTACTAAGTAATCTAGACAGGAGGGGTAAGAAACCACCTAATCTGAGTCAATATATATAGATATGATAGTCGGTGATCCCGCCTCAATAACATATCGTAAGATATCCTCGAGTCATGAGTGCGGATCTATCATCAATATCGGCTCGTACGGTAGATCGTCGTACGGCATCCCAATAGCTGGGTAGGGGTCAATATCACAGTACCTCATCACATATCAGGTATCACTATCATCAGATCGCATAATCTGGGGTACTACTCTAAGTCTAGTACAAATCGATACCATCTATAAAAATATGAATGCGGGTAAAGCACATGTCCAAAGGCCCGCTAAAACTATCATATCGCACCTCGAAGACAAGCTATGTCACATCGCCGATCTCACGGCCTCACATCAAGTATCATCTCAAACCACGTATCATCCTCAAATCCCGTATATAAACACATAGTCACATACCCATGTGTAGATATACGCACCATCATATGCACTCTAATAAATGAAAGAATGAATGCAAGTATGTGTGTAAATGTATGTGTGAGTGCAACCACTACTCTAGGGTTCGCACTATACTAAACCAATATATTCTTATCATCAAAATATCATTATTACCATCAATAACCCTAAACAACACATAACAAATATTCGTGTGTATACGTATTCGTATACATCACCACGGACTGCGGGGGTGCTATACGCCATCCACCCGACTTCTCCCCGTAGATATAAATCTACTCACATTGCTTCTCGTGTGCCAAAGCCGATGTCGCTATCTTCACCTCCTTTGCCTCAACATCACGCGGGGTACCTACAAGTATATCACAATGCTAAAGCATATGAAAATCACATCGGAAACCAAAATAGCACACGCTACCCGCATAGGTAAAAACCTATCGACTCGCATGTAAACACAATCAAAATCCACTTGTCGTTGACGTCCAAACGCCACCCGACAGGAATGAATCACCAAATACCAAAATCCATGCAAAAACAAGTCCCAAATTATACACCAACATAGGAAAATTAACCCAGATTTCACCCTAGATAGAATCAGTCAAAACTAGACATACTCAGGGTCAAAACTAGAGGAAATGGGGGCATGCACAGAAAACGAGGCAATTCCTTAAAATACCTTATTTTAGAATTTTCCATAATTTTTCCCCATTTATCTGTATTTAATTATACCAGAATATTAAAATATTTATTAAAATAATATTAAATTATAAAATTTCCCAAAAATCATATTTTATTATTTTGAAGACGTTACAATCTACCCCCCTTAAAGAAATTCGGTCCCCGAATTTAAATTTA
The DNA here is from genome assembly GCA_030015575.1 of Agapanthus africanus. Lineage (NCBI taxonomy): Eukaryota > Viridiplantae > Streptophyta > Magnoliopsida > Asparagales > Amaryllidaceae > Agapanthus > Agapanthus africanus. The sequence continues at coordinate 612,318,787 of JASDDO010000014.1, read as the reverse complement.
AACCCCCAAATACTAAAATACTTCAATACAAATTCCAAGTCATCGGGGCTCCGAAATCATCTATACATAAAACATCATAGCGCAATGCATGCGCATGAGTACTGAGCAGATAACTTAAAAGCAACACTCCATCAAGCATCCGCAATCATCGGAGTCATGGTAACGACACAATGTCAAATCCAATACAAAATCAATATGATATGGACCAAGACTATACATGTAGACACCCAATCTATACATGTAATTAGCTGATGCACCTGTATGCCAAATCTTTTTAAGTCGCTGTGCGATGCGCGTAACACTGCACAGTGGCGGACGTTTCTCATAAGAAAATAACTATATATGTGTATATATATCCTTTGTTTAATAAGCACGTTCCACCATTTTGAAAATAATCAGAAGGGTTTCCTTGTTTTTAAAACGTTTTGTGTCATATCGGACACGTAGGTATATACTGAGACTATAGCTCGCTTTTCGGAAATCCCTTCGATAACTATCGATGCATGCAAAATATATCCAGGAACTGTCCACTGACTAGTCCTGCTCAGTATGAAAGCAAATATCCCACATCTTAAAAATGTACTGCTCCAAAAGGAATAAATTCCAAAAATGCACATAACACCACCCTGTGCGTCTGACGCGCACGGAAATCAAAATCCATATATGCGCTAAACATGTGCACAAAACAACATCTAGGTGCAACGGGTGTGCACGAAGTATCTGTCATAGGCAACATGTGTGCCTGACAGCCAAAACAGGTGCATCTGACATGCACGAAGAATCTCGATTTAGTGCATCTGGTGTGCCCCAAAATCGTATCTCAAAACATGCGCCCAACATGCGCGAAAATCCAAATCGGTGCATCCATCATGCACGAATGAAAATCTAGACCCTGCGCACTCAATATGCACGGAATCACAAAATCCAATAGCAACGTCGAATATGCGTAAGTCCAGTCAAAAGCACGGAGTGCAAGAATCCACGTCAATATCACAATCAAAATCGACATACCGAAAGGCATCAAATCGAAGTCAGGTGCAATCGTAATGCACAAAATATAAATCCGGTGCAACAAAGGCACGAAATATAAATCTGATGCGATAAACGCAAGAAACATAAAACTGGTGCGACAAATGCACGAAGTATAGAACTGGTGCATCCCATGCACAAATACCAAGCAATAACTCAAATACGTAAGCAGTAACACCAAGTGTATCCAGATATGAAGAAAATCATAAACGTGTGCAGCTGCGGGCACAAAACACATATCGATGCACTACAAGCACATATAAGCTATACCGAGTGCAAAATCAAAACACTAAAATTACATGAAACTCTGCTGGAAGCGTAAATCAAATCACCAGCATAAAATAGGCATGAAATCGCAATCAACAGCTCAAGAGTAATAACTATGTACAAGGTATAAATACCCAGTAGGTGCAACCATGGTGCACAAAATCAAATATCATGAAACTCAGTCATCAAGACTAAATCATGCGAATAGATCGCCCAAAATACCGAAATCCAAAGCAAAGGATACATGATAATCAAATCACAAAATCACAAATCATAATTACCGTCGTCGGTATACCCTCCTTCAGGGTCGAGAAGGTATCGGTACATCCGATGCCAGCGGCGCAAGATATCTACTTGCCTCTTGCTCGTGGCTGGCGTCCTCTGCCTCTGGTTCCTGATCTTTCCTGTAGATTACCAACTCGCAATCCATCGGCTCATCGGCCCGGTCAGGTGTGCTGACAGGAACGATTCCGTTCTTGCACTTCCCTGGTCATCTCTCGGTCAATCCTCACGACCGCTCGTAAAGCAGCACATCTCTGGCGCCGACCTCGGGTCCTCTGAATGCATATCACACATCCGATCCTGGGTGCAACTCTTATTGCAGCAGTGTACTGGAAGGAATCCTACTCAAGGTCTCTTCTGATCTTGCCTAAGCCAAACTGTAAGGAGGCTGGTACTCTGGCGTAATCTTTTCTCGCTCTCTGGACCTCTGCGTCCTTAGTACAACATCTCCTCGGAAGCTGGTCGCATCTCTGCGCCTCTGTATGCATGTCCGGCCTTTAATCTTAACGGGGTGTAGTGACAGCTCTCCTGCCTCTCGCACGAACTTCTCGTCCCGCTTGTCTGTATCATCGACCATTCGACGTCGCGTCTTTGTCTGCGCACTGCAATGTCCTCGGCTACGGTCCACCCGAAGTCTCTAACACGGACTCGAAATCACGAACTCAGTATCTTCATCACTCAGTAGAAGATATCTTGCCGAACACGTCCTCAACGTGCATGTCACATCTCTGATGTCAGCGGAGTGGAACGTCATCTCGTCGAAATCTCGTGCGAACTCTTTACTCCACCTTGCTCCAATATCGACTGGTTCGGACTCATCTCATCATGGCTACACAGACTGCGCTCCGACGGCTATGCTCGTATCTGGAGTCTCCCAAGCAGTGTCCCATCACATGATATCCGAAAGATGTCGAACCATCCGATCGACTCGTCAGAACCTCATAATCCCCCAAGAGATCAACATCTCGGGTACAGTTTAATAGTATCGAGTACATGCCACAGCGTCGATGGTCCAGCCGTAGAAGGGCAAACCCAAGCCTCACTAATGGCGCCGAGGAACTGCCGCAAACCCTAAGGTTCAAAGGCTTTCACACGGTCATTAAGTCGAGTTAGGGTTTCATTCTTCTAGAGGGTCCATAGAATCACCTGCATGTCTTTCCGTATACTTTAAACTTGGAAAATGGGTTCCTGACATTCGATCGTCTCAATCGACTCTCAACGAATCTGCGTGAAGTCGTCTCTAGCTGGAATCAATCTATCTGATGACCTCGCATCGGGGTAAGCGAACGAACCACATGTCCTAGTCATTAATTCTCGGTGACTAGCGACTCACTATCACATCTCTAAGAATATGCTCATGTTGCAGTAGCTCTAATCATCTGGGCGATATCTCATCACTCGCAGCAACAACTGGCTCATTCGTCGGTACGCTAAGCAGCGCCTCAACCATCATGAATAAGCGATACATCAACGGTCATCACATCCTGGCTGGCCTCTATCAGTGGCTCAATCCTCTGGTACCGTCCGGTACATCCTAGAAATCTCACAGCAGCGATCTGTCAAACGCCCATAGTGCGGAAACACAAAATACGAAGCCTCAATGCAACCGTATGTCTCTGGAATCACGCCCCGGTCAGTCCTCGTCCACGACGAGCTCATGCTGACAACTCAAGCCGTAGCTCACTCTGCCCGTGCAATCGCAGCAGCAAAACCATAACCAGTATCGATGAAGATAGATCATAGGAAGAAATATGACACAATGCAAGGAAATGTACAGCCTAAGGTTTCTTAAGCGGAGTGGCGTGTCGTAAGTATGCCGCAGAACATACCCACGGTACGTCACTCTACTTTAGTCACCTATTCCATCAACCAAGGGTCATCCTACACGACGAAAGTTCGGGTCTAATACCCCCTCGACCAAGTCTAAGTTCCGTAAGGTCAAGCCTAAGTTCCTTATATAGCTAACGCCCTAGGCTCCACATAGTCAAACTTAGACTCGAACCAAGGTCAACCTAGCGCTCTGATACCAACTTTGTCACGACCCGAAAGAGCACGTGACTGGCCCTTGAACCATATGAAGTCTATAGGACCCCATCTGATCCAAGTAAGCCAAAAGCCCAGCAATCTAAAACCATTTAAAGAGTAAATAAGGAAAACTGTTTTTGAAAAAGTAAGGAAATCATGTTTGGAAATCAAAGTTTTTAAATAACTAAGCCGAATATGCATTTTTTAAAAATGTGTAACCTTTCCTGAAAATTTCGGCAGAGTTTCCTTTGTAAAAACTGGCCCCGAACGGGGTACAACAAGAATAATATATATGAAATGATAAAACGCATCCCCAAGCGGGAGCTAGCTCTTCGTCCATCGACGGTCACAACCACGCAAGCAATAATAAGATACAACGCCAAAGGGCGAGGATCAAAACCCAAAAAAAAGAAACTCAAAACAGCCAGAAAACCGTAATACTACTAGCGCGACTCTAAGGTCGAAATAAAACAACACTGTTTTCTAAGTCTGAAACAATAAACAAGTTTTGGTTGATGGAAATTCTAGATACAATAAATGATACATGAACAATGGCGGTTCTGATACAAAAGAACCCACCTATCCAAGCAAGTCACCCATAAGGAAGCAGTGTGCCAGAAATGCCGCTATGGAATCTGTACGGCAAAAACCTGCAAGGACTGGGGCACAACGGGGGTGAGTTGCCAACTCGTGAATAGAAAATATCTACAAGCAGAGATCGGATGCATGACCCATCCTAGGTCAATACGATCAGATATAAATAAACCTCAATATGAATAAAGCTGAAGCAAGCTAAACTGGCAATGTAATCTCTATACATGAGTGTAGTGCCAAGTGCTCGTGCTAGTGCCTCAGGTAATAGCATGTCATGAATATGAGGTATGATCAATGTAATCAATCTGCACACACGTGGATCCCGTCCACTCGTCACCCAATGACAATAACCATCATGCAAGTAATTATCATGAAACCTGTGCATGGAAATATGAGGATATAACCCACCCGTGTCCCTCGCGACACGTCAAAATCATGGAACCGGAGTGCCCAGCATCGGCACTCGAAAACATCATGAAAACTGTGCCCAGCATCGGCACGTAAATCCTCATATATCGGGCTCCGTCAGTCCGGATCGGCCCGCGGGCTCTGTCTGCGGTATCGACCCTCGGCCCTGGCAGGACGCCCAAATCTATCCATCGACTCTGGTCAGTATCCTCCGGATAACTGCCAGGTCCAACCAATCACCGGTAGGTACTCGCCCGCCTCCAGGCTCAATCGGCAAAGCTCATCGATCATCTTGCCGAGGGGAACCATACCGGGTCCACCATGTACCCGCAATCGGCTCATCCACTCCTCGATTCGGGTTTCACATGCCACTCTCAGCACCGAGAAAACACATGGTGGACGCACTGAAATATCATATCAAGGGTAACCGGGTTTTTAAAGCAATGACATATTCTCTTTTGAAACACTCTCGGTTCCCAAATCCAGAAATATCATAGAAACAACATATCTCAATGCGTATAATCAAAAGCATGAAGTATGCGACATGTAAAGGAAGGTATGCATATCATCATGTCATGCAAGGATCATATACTGAATGCAATAGTACTACAGTGTAGTGACATGGCAATTATCGATGATGAGTGTGTGAGCCGGCAACAAGTGTACGTGGAACATATGCATCATCGATAATGGTGCTGGTGTCCTAACAGCATGACTGAAATATAACCACAGTACAAGCGAAGCAATGCAAATAGCATGAATATGCGGAATCGAATAATCAACGCAGAAGTAAAGAATCTACACCAATCTATACAAGTCATGCAGGGGTGCCATTTGAAATAAGACGAATCAGGGCTTTTGGAAAAACAAGGGCTACGGTGTTTTAAGAAAAGATACATCATTTGAAAATAACCGTATGACCCTTCTGCCTATCTTTAAAATATCCCCGATTCGTTAGTTTGAAATAGGTATGACTCGGTCCAGTCTAATGTCTACTAAGTAATCTAGACAGGAGGGGTAAGAAACCACCTAATCTGAGTCAATATATATAGATATGATAGTCGGTGATCCCGCCTCAATAACATATCGTAAGATATCCTCGAGTCATGAGTGCGGATCTATCATCAATATCGGCTCGTACGGTAGATCGTCGTACGGCATCCCAATAGCTGGGTAGGGGTCAATATCACAGTACCTCATCACATATCAGGTATCACTATCATCAGATCGCATAATCTGGGGTACTACTCTAAGTCTAGTACAAATCGATACCATCTATAAAAATATGAATGCGGGTAAAGCACATGTCCAAAGGCCCGCTAAAACTATCATATCGCACCTCGAAGACAAGCTATGTCACATCGCCAATCTCACGGCCTCACATCAAGTATCATCTCAAACCACGTATCATCCTCAAATCCCGTATATAAACACATAGTCCCATACCCATGTGTAGATATACGCACCATCATATGCACTCTAATAAATGAAAGAATGAATGCAAGTATGTATGTAAATGTATGTGTGAGTGCAACCACTACTCTAGGGTTCGCACTATACTAAACCAATATATTCTTATCATCAAAATATCATTATTACCATCAATAACCCTAAACAACACATAATAAATATTCGTGTGTATACGTATTCGTATACATCACCACGGACTGCGGGGGTGCTATACGCCATCCACCCGACTTCTCCCCGTAGATATAAATCTACTCACATTGCTTCTCGTGTGCCAAAGCCGATGTCGCTATCTTCACCTCCTTTGCCTCAACATCACGCGGGGTACCTACAAGTATATCACAATGCTAAAGCACATGAAAATCACATCGGAAACCAAAATAGCACACGCTACCCGCATAGGTAAAAACCTATCGACTCGCATGTAAACACAATCAAAATCCACTTGTCGTTGACGTCCAAACGCCACCCGACAGGAATGAATCACCAAATACCAAAATCCATGCAAAAACAAGTCCCAAATTATACACCAACATAGGAAAATTAACCCAGATTTCACCCTAGATGGAATCAGTCAAAACTAGACATACTCAGGGTCAAAACTAGAGGAAATGGGGGCATGCACAGAAAACGAGGCAATTCCTTAAAATACCTTATTTTAGAATTTTCCATAATTTTTCCCCATTTATCTGTATTTAATTATACCAGAATATTAAAATATTCATTAAAATAATATTAAATTATAAAATTTCCCAAAAATCATATTTTATTATTTTGAAGACGTTACAAAAATTCTTGGGTTGCCCAAAGTGCTCAAAAACCAATCTTGATCTTGCTAGGGGGTGTAGGATGAAGTTGTGGTCATATTTAATGAAGGAAGTGTGGTGTTTTGGTAAGGTTTTAGGGACGATCCATGGAGGTAGAGGAGGGTGAAGGAGGAGGAGAAGGAGATGAAGGAAAGAAGGAGTTAAAGAAATGACGGATGAGTGAAAACAAATGAAGGATGGTGAAGGGTACCCCTCTCTCTCTCCCACACATAGCACATGCCTCCATTGACTCTTTCTTTTCTTTTCTTTTTCTCATTTTTTTCCTTCTTTTCTAATTTAAAACCAAATACCACAAACAAATTAGAACCATGTATAAATGAACACAAGGTGTCATGGTGCACTGGCCATGGCTTAATACCGAGTGGATTTAGCTTAATCATGATTAGTAGTGCACTAATAAAGTTTAATTTAAACTTGCATATAATAATTGCATAATTATTTATAAAATACCAAAATCCAATAAATATCTTGTAAATAAATAAAAAGTATTAATCTCCAATTATTTTCCAAATATTGGTATATACTTATACCATTTTACGAAAACCCCAATTCACAAATCGAATTGTTTTCGCGAAATATATTATTTTAATATTTAAATTCTAAAATAATATTTTATTTTTCTGAAATGTTACATCTTCACATAGTATAAATCTCTAGTTAGCTTTCTTTTGTAATCCTAAATCTTTTGTTTGATCCTAGTTTGTAGACTCACCCCTCTAGAATTTTAAAATTGCATACTTGATATTGTTAAAACCCTAGTAAAGGTGCAAGGATCTACTTTAAGAATCTGTAGTGCAATTCTTACAATCTACCCTCCATAAAAAGATTTCATCCCCGAAATTCTCTCAATGAGTATATTGTTATAGGGTATGAAAAATGGTGTCATGCACATTGTCTCCGCGCTCCCGATTATCACTCTCAAGCATTGATCTTCGTCCATAAGAAATGAATACGATTAGGACAGAACGAAATGCCAATCATATAGAAGATAAAAGTAATGATAGATGTCACGTCCCGCTTCCCAAAAGAAGGTGAAGGGTGACGTGGCATGGTCCGCAACCTAACTGTATTGAAGGTGGTCTATTCAATACAGTTACAATAAGCATATGAATATCAATAACATGCAGGATATGTACCAAAACAAAATAACAAAAGCGGAAGGCATTTATTTCTGTTAACCAAATTTTATTACATCCCAAAAGAAAGAGTAAAATAAACTAAATAGTTTAATTCTATCGAAGAAGAAGCAAAAGCCCTAAACATGTGGGCAACAAACAAAAATAAAACTAGCTAATCTTACGTCGTCAAGTCCGCATAATTTTCATTAGTTAGTTCAACACCTTGATCCTCGTCATAATACTCATTCTTATCTAATGAACATTCCAGAGATAGAGAAGAGAAAAGGAAAGTCCGTCAGTGAGTTACACTCGGATAGGATTGCCTCATAAGGAAGTAAAGGTATAAAAACGAGCAAATGCATATATGTATGATGTGTATGTACAGGTATGATGTATATAGGTATGAGGATATGAGGCGTATGGAAGTAAGGGCATGATGAATAAGGTATATGTGAATAAGAGTATGTTGTATAAAGGTTATGTGAATAAGAGTATGTTGTATATGGTATATGTTAGACAAAAGTTCGCATTAGTTTGTTAAATAAGGGTCCGAATATTCGTGATTATTCCGTTGTGGCCACGGAACAACAACTGGGGAAGTGAAATGTACCGTTTCACTTCCCGGAATCATGATCGAGTAGTAAGGGAATTCGAGTTCTGTATCTCCTTGCCTAATCAAACTACCCATCTCCGTTATTCAGGGTCAAGGTTTTGACGAATTAGAGTTAGTGCGTATATCATCTAGGCATGGAATTTCCACATTGTATGTCATCGACATATTAGATTATTCGCCCTCAAAGTAGGGTTAGTATTCGCCCAAATATCGGGTTAGTAGTCATCCACATATTGGACCGTTCGCCCTCAAAGTAGGGTTAGTATTCGCCAAAATATCGGGTTAGTATTCACCCGAAGAACGGGTTAGTAGTTATTCACACATTGGACTGTTCACCCTGCCTGCAGGGATCTCCATTTATAAGTATTTTATACCTAGGTTCACGCATTCTAACCCTAACCGTATCATGTGTCATGTATGTTGTAAATTGTATTTAAATAATTTATCTCATTTAATATGGTCTTCCACAACCACTCATTTTATCTTGTTACATTTTAAAGTCTGTAAGGTGTATCATAATATTTTATAGAACCCTTAGTTAAAAAGATCATGGCATTTAATGGTAGTTATTGTTTATAAGAAAACTATGATATTTTAGAGTAATTATAATTTTAGGAAACCCATGGTATTTTAATGAAAATATATTTTTAATGAAATACTATGGTATTTATTTGAAATTATCTTTCAATAAAATTTTCGGTATTCTTTTTGAAAATATCATTTATAAAGGTTATGTTTTTTGCTGAAAATAACATTTTAGTAAAGATCAAGGTATTTAAATGAAATTATATTCTTTTAGAATGGATTAAGGTATTTTATTGTAAATAATAATTTTATAAAGTTATGGTATTTATTTGGGGGTAAGATTTTAGAAATACATTCGTGTTGGCAACCGCTGCACATGAGCGGCAGGATTTGTGTCAATTTTATGTACGATTATCTATCAACCATGAGGTATTTACGTAAAAAACTATCCTATAAAATTAGGGTATTTTATTAAAGATGATATTCTACAAAATCCACTCCGCGTTGACAACCGTTGCATATGGACGACAGGATTTGTGTGCTTTTCAAGAATAATTATCTAGTAGCCACGGGGGTTTCAAGTACTACCCTATTAGGGTATCTTATTAAATCTTAGTTAATAGGCTAAGAAAAATTAATATAAAAATATTCTCTCTAGGTGAAAAAGGGTTAAGTTGGAAAATCATAATATAATTATTTAGATTAGTATTTCCCCCTTTCCAAGATAAGGGATTTTAATAAAACTATAGTAATTAGTGGATAAGAGTGCAAGTAAAAATATACCGTTTTAGTATGACTTAAGTATTTTTTTCAAGTCATCTTATATCATATGGGTATTTTAATTAGATATAACATTTTAATAAAATGAAGGTATTTTATGGAAGTAACCTATTTCGAGATCTTATTAGTATCCTGGGTAAGTGTGTACATAAAAGGGTGAATTGATACCCCGTGGGTTATAACATCAAGCATATCATTTTCCATATAGGATGAGGGTGCAATATTTTTGCATATATGGATAATTTAATTAATCCATTTCAAGCATGTGTCAAAACTATAATTATGAGGTATCACAAAAGGCATATAGAATTATTTTTAACATCATTTTAAAATAAGGTTGGAGATTAGAACTTGAAACTAAGACCGCTAAATGAAAGAAGGTGACAGACAAGTGGTGAGAGGCGGACCCTACCTACGGTTTGAGTTGGATGTCGATGGGTCTGAAAGGTAGACTTGTACTAAAATCTCAATATCTCCACGCTCGGATTTTTCATCGATGATTTGGTGGAACCACAGCTTCGGCGTCGTCGATACGATGGTCTGGGTATTTTTTTCAGAATTTTCGGATTTGTGGTGTGAAAAAATAGAGTTTGAAGGTCACTATTTATAAAGTCTTTCTCCAACAATAAAATCCAAAAAATCTGGTCAAATACCCTAAAATCCGTGCCCCAATGATTCCTCAATCATCGTAAAATGATTCGCCGCCGCCGCCGCCGAATCGTGGCCGTTGGATCTGAATCCAACGGTCCACGAGCAGCCGCCTAGCGCCGCCACATGGCCGCGTGAGGGATCACGCATTTTCACATGGTCCCCCACCACGTGGGAGCCACCAGCCGTTATGGGCTGTTGGATCTCCCATCCAACGGGCCAGGTCAAAAGTTGGTTTAATATATTTTTTTATCTAAATAAAAATCTAAACTGTTTATTTATAAAATCGAATTTGTTTTTAAAAAAATTGTTTAAAATATTGTAAAATACGGGGAAAATATGAGGAAAATTCCATAAAATATATTTTATTGTTATCTTCAGTTTAAAAAAGATTTTGGGCTAAAACTAAATAATATTCCTATATATATGATATTTGCAAATTATCATAACTATTTAAAAATCTATTTTATTCTCGAAAATATTTTAATTATGAAATAATTACTCTAACTTATAATAAAAATATGTACATTATTTTAAGGCATTATGAAATTTCATTAAAACATTTTAAGCCCAGAAACATATAAATGGATTTTAGAATATTCATTTAATTGTATTTCAATGCTTTAACAATTACTCACGTCACTTTAAGATAAAATCATTAAGATAAAATATTCTTCCATCAAGCAAATACGCAGTAAAATACTTGGTAATAAATAAAAGAAATTTTATTGGGTATTAGAAAACACGGTCGTTACAATCTACCCTCCTTAAAATAATTTCGTCCTCGAAATTTCAAAAGGTACTGGCTAAAGAAAAAAAATTGCCAGGAAAGGATTATCGTGGTTAAAAAAAATTTAGGTCTCGCTCTCTCGTCCCGTTTCCTCGTTTCCGTGTATGTTTGCCTGGGAGTTCTTCCTCCACATAACTTTAACCAACTGATTCTTCTTGTCCCTCAAGGTCTCATCCTTCTAGTATCCTGACTTGTTGCTGCTCATAGGTTACGCCAACCCTTACTGTGATTTCAGAATAATCAAAAATGTGATTAGGCTCGCCGACATACCTTTTTTAACCGCGAGATATAAAAAGCATTCAGCACGCCCTCCGAAGAAAGTAGCAAAACTAGGCTATACCCAACCCCACCATCTCTTTCCGGGATGTTAAACGGTCGATGAGTCGCGGACTGAGCTTTCTGTGCTTCCTGTATCGTATCACTACCTCCATTGTTTCTACAATCATCTCAATCCCACAAGTTTTCAATCTTCAGGATTGTCCTAGTAGATCGCCACTTCTCCTATATAAAACTTGACCCTTCTCAATCTTCTTCATATGCTTCCACCATCCGTGTTCACACGTCCTCTTTACGATAGTGTCTCTATATCTTCAAGATGAACATCATAATTGTCAGTTATAGATCGATATAGAATATTTACGTTCATGAGTCTTTAGTTATCTTGATGCATATGTATTAATTACCTTGCTGATACATCGCACTACCAAGTCTCTTCCCCAAGTAGATGTCAAAACTTCCGGGTCTATTGAGTATGGAAAGGATGGGTGCATTAGTTACGACCTACCCGCTTTAGAGTAATTTCATATTTGAAATTTTCAAAGAAGTAGCCACTACTAAGCACGGAAATCAGTAACGCTGTCAAGAACCTTCTTTTACTACATGTGTCGCTCCCGGGAGTTGGTGTATCGCTTGATGCATGGAAATTCTATGAATGGTTTAGATATAAAGAATCAGAAAGTGTAAAATCAGTAGTTGCTTCAGGATAGAAAAGTTTGGAAGTTGAAGGAAGGTTAGAGGCATTTCTAGACTAATGGAAAATGTATAATGGGACATGCAAGAAAGCTTGAGAGATAGAAGTATAAGGGCAGATGGTCGAACTATGGATCTAAGAAGAGTTATGGTGAGTCTAACTAAGATTTGCATCGAAGGATAAATAAGTATAGTATTGAAAAGGAAGGTTGAAAAAGAAAAGGGTACCTCTGCTATCTTGCCCTGTGGTATCAGCCTTCTCGGCTGTCATGGTGAAGGTCTGGCATTTGGGTCCATTCCGCTGCGCTTGCTAAGAAACACGCTCTTGTGATGGAAAGGGTGGTCCCTTTGGTGACGCCCCTTGACCATTTGGTTTAGTGGCGGAAAGTGGCCGGTTTCCCTATTGTGGTGCCCCATAGTTAGCCGGCTTATTGACGGGGCCTAATTGTCTCCTTCTCTGAGGACAGTCCCCAATAGTACGCTCCGGAGACCCACAGACTCTGCAGAGTTTGTTCAAAATGCGAAAGTCTCTCAAGTAGTGTCCGGTTCTACCATAATGGTTACATATAACATTTAGTTTTCTTGAAACGATTGGCCCTACTGGCCTCTTAAATTGTTGCCCTCCGTTAAATTTGGAAGACGATTCTCCAGACAATTGACTTTCCAGTCTTTTAACACCTGACGACGGGTCATTCTTCTTTATGCATTTTTGTAGATCTTCAAAGTTTCGCGCTCCATCTAAGATTGCGTCATAAGTCGAAAAGGTAGCAGAAGACATGGAGGATTGCGTCTTCAGGTCCAACCCTTGTCGAAACCTCTTAGCATATAGTTCAGGGGTTGCTACCAGGTGTTGCGCGAACTGACTTAACCTTGCAAAATCCGAAGCGTACTCGTCTACGGGCTTATCCCACAAGCTCCCTTGTTGGAGTTGTACAAATTCCCTTTCCATTTCTAGGTGTGCTACGGCTGGAAAGTACTGGGTATCAAAACGATGTTTGAACGTTTCTCGGTCGATGGGTTCCTTCAATCTACTTTCCTCTGCCTCCCACCATATCCTGACATTATCCGTAAGTTGCTGTTTAGCAATGTTTACCCACGCATCCTTAGGAATTTGAGCGGCAGCGAGATCATTGACGGTTCTCTTGAGCCATTCTTCAGCTTCCAAGAGGGTTTCCTTCCTTGAAAAGTTCTTAGGGTGAAGTGATCTCAATTGTTTCACCCCTGTTGCACCTTGAGGAACGGGGGCTAGTGCCTTCCCTAAAACATCCGCTTGTTGTTGCCTACTTTCTTGCAGCTCTTGATGAAGGGAAGCCATCTGCTGCTGCTGTTGTTCTAGTAGTCCTTGCATCATTTGTAATATAGCTGCTTGTTGAGCAGAAGATTCATTGACCTTATTTCCCTCCTGTTGCGGTTATAGTGTCGTCCAGCCATTGTGATCTGAATTATAAAGGGCCAGGTTAAAAACAGACTGAGGGGTGAGACAAGATAGTAAATTGCATGAAAGAACAATAATTAATGCAAGAGAAAAACTAATAAAAATAAGGGCAAGAGACACAAGAGAGATTTTGCTCAAAACTAAGATTTTATTTTTCAACTTCAATCACGAGAGTACAACTGAAAGGAAGGACATGTCCCTACTGCTATACATCATTTTATTCGGCCAAAAGGAAAAAAATAAGTCTTATTAATCCCGATTATGGGAGTTCAACATGTCGCGATAGGCTCTCACACTAAGAGAGAGACGTCTATTCCTACAGTGTCTTGCGGGGACAACTGCTTTACCTCAAGTTCCTCCTCACTCGAAATTTCATCTTTTGACTTGTTCTCAGCTGGGGCCTCATTCTCGGACTTCACCTCTATAAGGTCTTCTTCTTCTGCGGAAGCCACCTCTTCAGAATCATCCTCCATAGGTTCATCTTCTATAGGATCTTCTTCTTCGTCTTCGGAGTCAGTGGCCATCATAGACTCCAGTGCTGCAACATCGACTTCCCCATCCTCCGATTCATTGTCAGAAATAACTGTCTGGGGGCCTAATACTTCGTCATCCGAATATCCAAGCGTAGACTCAAAGGTGATGTCTGACATGTTGTCCTCGTCCGAAAGATTGGCCATGACCTGAAAAGGAAGGCCATGGTCAGGATACAGAATGTCAAGGAAAGGACAAGGAACATGGGAAAATTCTGAAATCAATATAAGTGGATGAGATTCACAAATATAATAAGTCAGCTAACGGTTTCATTTTAGTACATTGAGAGGACCTGCATGGGCCACCACTAAAATCTGTCACGCCCCGCTTCCCAAAAGAAGGTGAAGGGTGACGTGGCATGGTCCATAAGCTAACTGTATGTAGGGTTGCTAGGCACACGCATAAGGTTCTACGAGGTATCAACCATGCCCGATTAAATATTTAGCCGTGCCGAACAACCCAAAGCCGGATCTTTAAACTAGAGTTTAGGCAAAAACAAGTATGTTAAACACTTTAACACTAAGTGAGAGGGATTACAATCTTTGTAGATCCGGTCCTTCACTTCAATAGCTCCGTGTAGTTGTCCCCTTCGCTACGATCGTGAACTCCGGACTCTAGAGAAGCTCCACAAGAAGAACAAACGTGCTTGCTTCGATGACTTCGAGGCCGAAGATGATCTACGTCGGGGAGACACTAACTCAAGCTATTCCTTCACTGGGTCATGAACTTTGTGAAGAGAACACACTCTACTACATGGAAAGTGGTAGAGGATGAAGAAGTAGGAGGTGGGCTCACTTTAGAATTGATTTTCTCACATTTTTCCTCATAGCACCATTAGAGCTTGAAAGCTTTTTCAAGGAGCTTGATGAAGAAGAAGAAGAAAGAATAATATCATCATATGAATTAATATCCCCTCAATAATGTAACCATGGGTGAGTTAAGCTATCATGCTTAACTCATGTAGAGAATTGACCAAGGTATATGGTTAAGGGTTGGGTTAACTAAATATCCTAAAGAATGACAAAAGAGTTGACTTTGTCAATGTTTCCACAAGCTTCATGAAAGCTTGAGAACTTTGACAAAGTCTTTCTCTTTTGTTATTCTTAAGATATAAACAAAACCCTAATCTTTACCCTAATCTTGGTATAAGTCTCATACACCCATCTTTGATGTATCATCAAGCATGATACAAACATGTACACTTGCATATATCACATATAAACAATGTGCACAATCTAGTGAGAAAATAAATCATAAGTGAGATAATACTAGTTAATGTAATGTAATATATCAAATATATAATTATACATTAAATTATTAAATCAACTCTTGATTTAATAACCCGCCTATAACCGACTAATATCATGTGTAACAACTTATCAAATCAACACTTGATCCGATAACCCGGCTATATCGCATACAACCGATCAATGTCACGAATCGCGAGAATAGAATACGGTATCTCATATCGTATTAATCTCGGTCCCGCACATATCACATATGTGCTCCTACTTCGTTTCGCTTGAGCCAGGAAACCCCTGTGTAGGACTCTAAAGACTCGTCAATACGCCGGCAGTAGGTGATGATCATATTAAACACCCACAAGCCGCAAGCGGTCTGCTAAACGTAATGGCCACCCGGGTATTGAGCGATCAGAAGATCAACAAGCAAGCCTGTACATTCTCCTATGAATCCAATCAGTAACACTCCCGTACAGTCCGGTCTCGTCGTCTGATATGTCGCATATCTCGCCTAGGGGTGGTAAACGTCAGACCCCAGTAGCTCGATAAGTCGTGTCGATATGAGGTCTATAACAGTTAGAGAAACTACTGATAACTCTTACCAGTAAATCTCAGCAACCCTGGCCAGGGATTTCCAGTCATAGCCAATCGAACACAGTGCAACATCAACTCCCGATACCGGGAGAGACGAATCCCCTCCTATCGCTCATTGCCTCCATGTGATTCGGGACTGTACCCAAAAGCCACCTTTTTGCACGCCCTCTTGGACGTGGTATCATGGAAATCAAAGCCCAGTGAGAATCACACAAGACTCTATGACGATCTCAGGTCAACAGACTACTCTGTACCAGTGTCACCGGAGAACTGCCATCTGACGTGAGGTATAATACCATCTTGGAGTTCTCGGTGAGTCCGTCCAGTGTACCCAGTCTCTACTGAGCACCCGTACACCATCCTTGATGTCAAACATCGATGGATATGGGATCATCCATCGCCCATCATATGGGTCAAGATGCGTATACGCTAGTCTACTCTGGTGTATCGATGCCCTGTCTCGATACACCCTCGACTAGGAACAGTTATAAGATGTACTCGTCGACTACCGTAGCCCCACTAGTATGATCTCATCATAGTCCCAGTAGTCGAGTACATATCCTAAGGGCTTTATCAATATGTAATATAGAGACAGTCAGAGTACATGTTAAGATAAAGTACAACCAGATAGCATACTATCATGTCGAGCAAGAAAGTCCTCCCTATATATGTCCAAGCATCCATTACAATATACATCGTATTTGCAGTAATTGCCTCTAGGGCATACATATAACTAACACTGTATTGAAGGTGGTCTATTCAATTCAGTTACGTTAAGCGTATGAATATCTATAACATGCAGGATATGTACCAAAACAAAATAATAAAAGCAGAAGGCATTTATTTCCATTAACCAAATTTTATTACATCCTAAAAGAAAGAGTAAAATAAACTAAATAGTTTAATTACATCGAAGAAGAAGCAAAAGCCCTAAACATGTGAGCAACAAACGAAAATAAAACTAGCTAATCTTCCGTCGTCAAGTTCGCATAATCTTCATTAGTTGGCTCCACACCTTGATACCCGTCATAATACTCATTCTTATCTAACGGACATTCCAGAGATAGAGGAGAGAAAAGAAAAGTCCGTCAGCGAGTTGCACTCGAGTATGATTGCCTCATAAGGAAGTAAAGGTATAAAAATGAGCAAATGTATATAGGTATGATGTGTATGTATAGATATGATGCATATAGGTATGAGGATATGAGGCGTATGGAAATAAGGGCATGATGAATAAGGTATATTGAATAAGAGTATGTTGTATGAGGGATATGTGAATAAGAGTATTTTGTATGTGGTATATGTTAGGCAAAAGTTAGCATTAGTTTGTTAAATAAGGGTCCTGATACTCGCGATTATTCCGTTGTGGTCATGGAACAACAACTGGGGAAGTGAAATGTATCGTTTCACTTCCAGGGATCATGATCGAGTAATAGGGGAATCCGAGTTCCGCATCTCCTTGCCTAATCAAACTACATATCCCCGTTATTCAGTTTCAAGGTTTTGACGAATTAGAGTTAGTGCGTATATCATCTATGCATGGAATTTCCACATTGTATGTCATCCACATATTGGATTATTCGCCCGAATATCGGGTTAGTAGTCGTTCACATATTGGATCGTTTGCCCTCAAAGTAGGGTTAGTATTTCCCCGAAGACAGGGTTAGTAGTCGTCCACACATTGGACCGTTCACCCTGCCTACAGGGATATTCATTTATAAGTATTCCATATCTAAGTTCGTGCATTCTAACCCTAACCGTATCATGTGTCATGTATGTTGTAACTTGTATTTAAATAATTGATCTTATTTAATATGGCCTTCCACAACCACTCATTTTATCTTATTATCTTTTAAAGTCTGTAAGCTCTATCATAATATTTTATATAACCCTTAGTTAAAAAAATCATGGCATTTAATGGTAGTTATTGTTTATAAGAAAACCATGATATTTTAGAGTAATTATAATTTTGGGAAACGCATGGTATTTTAATAAAAATATCTTTTTATAAAAGACTATGGTATTTATTTGAAATTATCTTTCAATAAAGTTTTAGGTATTCTTTTTTGAAAATATCATTTATAAAGGTTATGGTTTTTGCTGAAAATAGCCTTTTAGTATAGATCAAGGTATTTAAATGAAATTGTATCCTTTTAGAATGGATTAAGGTATTTTATAGTAAATAATAATTTTATAAATTTATGGTTTTATTTGGGGGTAACATTTTAGAAATACATCCGTGTTGGCAACCGATGCACATGGGCGGCAGGATTTGTGTCCTTTTTAAGGACGATTGCCGATCAACCACGAGATATTTATGTAAAACATTATCTTATAAAATTAGGGTATTTTATTAAAGGTGATATTCTACAAAACCACTCCGCGTTGACAACCGCTGCGTATGGACGGCAGAATTTGTATTCTTTTCAGGGACGATTGTCTAGTAGCCACGAAGGTTTCAAGTAAAATAATATCCTATTACGGTATCCTATTAAATCTTACTTGATAGGCTAAGAAAAATTAACATAAAAATATTCTCTCTAAGTGAAAGGGGGTTAAGTTGGAAAATCATAATATAAATATTTAGATTAGTAATTCCCCCTTTCCAAGGTAAGGGATTTTAATAAAACTAAAGTAATTAGTGGATAAGAGTGCAAGTAAAAATATATCGTTTTAGTGTGACTAAAGTATTTTTTTTCAAGTCATCTTATATCATATGGGTATTTTAATTAGATATAACATTTTAATAAAATGCGGGTATTTTGTGGAAGTAACCTATTTCGAGATCTGATTAGTATCCTAGGTAAGTATGCACATAAAAGGGTGGATTGATACCCCGTAGGTTATAACATCAAGCATATCATTTTCCATATAGGATGAGGGTGCAATATTTACGCATATAGAGATAATTTAATTAATCCATTTCAAGCATGTGTCAAAACTATAATTATGAGGTATCACAAAAGGCATAAAGAATTACTTTTAACATTATTTTAAAATAAGATTGGAGATTAGAACTTGAAACTAAGACCACTAAAGGAAAGAAGGTGACAGACAAGTGGTGAGAGACGGATCCTACTTTTGGTTTGAGTTGCATGTCGATGGGTCGGAAACGTAGATTTGTACTAAAATCTCAATATCTCCGCGCCCGGATTTTTCCTCGATGATTGGGTGGAACCACAGCGTCGGCTTCGTCGATACGAAGGTCTGGGTATTTTTTTCAAAATTTTCTGAGTTCTGTGGTGTGAGAAAATAGAGTTTGAAGGTCTCTATTTATAGGGTCTTTCTCCAACAATAAAATCCAAAAATTCTGGTCAAATACCCCAGAATCCGCGCCCCAATGATTCCCTAATCATCATCTGATGATTCGCCGCCTCCGCCGCCGAATCGTGGCCGTTGGATCTGAATCCAACGGCCTACAAGCCGCCATGTGGTCATGTGAGGGATCACGCGTTTTCTCATGGTCCCCACCACGTTGTCCCCGCCAGTCATTCTGGGCCGTTGGATCTCCCATCCAACGGTACAGGTCAAAAGTTGGTTTAATATTTTTTTATATAAATAAAAATCTAAACTGTTTATTTATAAAATTGAATTTTTTTAAAAAAAAATATTTTAAAATATGAGGAAAATTCCAAAAAAATATATTTTATTATTATCTTCAGTTTAAAAATGATTTTGGGCTAAAACTAAATGATATTCCTATATATATGATATTTGTTAGTCATCATAACTATTTAAAAATCTATTTTATTCTCGAAAATATTTTAATTACGTAATAATTATTTTAATTTATAATAAAAATATGTACATTATTTTAAGGCATTATGAAATTTCATTAAAACATTTTAAGCCCAGAAACATATAAATGGATTTTAGAAATTTCCTTTAATTATATTTCAATACTTTAACAATTACTCGCATCATTTTAAAATAAAATCATTTAGATAAAATATTTTTCCATCAAGCAAATACACAGTTAAATACTTGGTACTAAATAAAAGTCCTTTTATTAGGTATTAGAAAACACGGTCGTTACAATCTACCCTCCTTAAAATAATTTTGTCCTCGAAATTTCAGAAGGTAGTGGCTAAGGAAAAAAAATTACCAGGAAAGGATTATCGTGGTTAAAAAAAAAAATTGGGTCTCGCTCTCTCGTCCCGTTTCTTTGTTTCCACGTATGTTTGCCTGGGAGTTCTTCCTCCACATAACTCTAACCAGCTGGATCGTCTTGTCCCTCAAGGTTTCATCCTTCTAGTATCCCGACCGGTTGCTGCTCGTAGGTTACGTCAACCCTTACTGTGATTTCGGAATGATCAAAACTGTGACTAGGGTCACCGACATACCTTTTTTAACCATGAGATATAAAAATCATTAGGCACGCCCTCCGAAGAAAGTAGCAAAACTAGGCTATACGCAACCCCACCATCTCTTTCCGGGATGTTAAACGGTCGATGAGTCGTAGACTGAGCTTTCTGTGCTTCCTGTATCGTATCACTACCTCCATTGTTTCTACAATCATCTCAATCCCACAAGTTTTCAATCTTCAGGATTGTCCCAGTAGATCACCACTTATCCCATATAAAACTTGACCCCTCTCAATCTTCTTCATATGCTTCCACCATCCGTGTTCACACGTCCTCTTTACGGTAATGTCTCTATATCTTCAAGATGAACATTGCAATTGCCAGTTCTAGATCGATATAGAATAGTTGCGTTCATGAGTTTTTAGTTATCTTGACGCATATGTATTACATTACCGTGTTGATACATCGCACCACCAAGTCTCTTCCCGGAAAATATCGTAGTAGATGTCAAAACTTCCGGGTCTATTGAGTATGGCAAGGATGGGTGCATTAGTTACGAACTACCCTCCTTAGAGTAATTCCATATTTAAAATTTTCAAAGAAGTAGCCACTACTGAGCATGGAAATCAGTAACGCTGTCAAGAACCTTCTTTTACTACATGTGTCGCTCTCGGGAGTTGGTGTATCGCTTGATGCATGGAAATTCTATGAATGGTTTAGATATAAAGAATCGGAAAGTGTAAAATCTGTAGTTGCTTCAGGATAGAAAAGTTTGGAAGTTGAAGGAAGGTTAGAGGTATTTCTAGACTAATAGAAAATGTATAATGGGACATGCAAGAAAGCTTGAGAGATAGAAGTATAAGGGTAGCTGGTCGAACTGTGGATCTAAGAAGAGTTATGGTGAGTCTAACTAAGATTTGCATCGATGGATACATAAGTATGGTATCGAAAAGGAAGGTTGAAAAAGAAAAGGGTACCTCTATTATCTTGCCCTGTGGCATCAGCCTTCTCGGCTGTAATGGTGAAGGTCTGGCGTTTGGGTCCATTCCGTTGCGCTCGCTGAAAAACACGCTTTTGTGATGGCTAGGGTGGCCCTTTTGGTGACGCCCCTTGACCGGTTGGTTTAGTGGTGGAAAGTGGTCGGTTTCCCTATTGTGGTGCCCCATAGTTAGGCGGCTTGTTGACGGGGCCTAATTGTCTACTTCTCTGAGAACAATCCCCAATAGCATGATCCGGAGACCCACAGACTATGCAGAGTTTGTTCAAAATGTGACAGTCTCTCATATAGGGTCCGGTTCTACCACAATGGTTGCATATAATGGCTAGTTTTCTTGAAACGGTTGTCCCTACTGGCCTCTTGAATTGCTGACCTCTGTTGAATTTGGAAGATGATTCTCCAGATAATTGACTTGTCGGTCGCTTAACACCTGACGAATGGTCATTCTTCCTTATGCATTTCTGTAGATCTTCAAAGTTTCGTGCTGCATCTATGATTGAGTCATAAGTCGAAAGGGTAGCAGAAGACATGAAGGACTGCGTCTTCAGGTCCAACCCTTATCGGAACCTCTTAGCATATAGTTCAGGGGTTGCTACCAGGTGCAGCGCGAACCGACTTAACCTCGCAAACTCCGAAGAATACTCGTCTACAGGTTTATCCCAAAAGCTCCCTTATTGGAGTTGTACAAATTCCATTTTCCATCTTTAGGTGTGACACGGCTGTAAAGTACTGGGTATCAAAACGCTGTTTGAACGTTTCCCTGTCGATGGGCTCCTACAATCTACTTTCCTCTCTACCTCCCACCATATCCTGGCATTATCCGTAAGTTGCAGTTTAGCAATGTTTACCCACGCATTCTTGGGAATTTGAGCAGCGGCGAGATCATTGACGGTTTCCTTGAGCCATTCTTCAGTTTCTAAGGGGGTTTCCTTCCTTAAAAAGGTCTTAGGGTGAAGTGATCTGAATTGTTTCACCCCTGTTTCACCTTGAGGAACGGGAGCTAGTGCCTTCCCTAAAACCTTCGCTTGTTGTTACCTACTTTCTCGCAGCTCTTGATGAAGGGCAGCCGTCTGCTACTGTTGTTGTTCTAGTAGTCCTTGCATCATTTGTAATATAGCTGCTTGTTGAACAGCGGCTTCATTGACCCTATTTCCTTTTCTGTTGTTGTTATGGTGTCGTCCGACCATTGTGATCTGAGTTATAAGCGGTCAGGTTACAAACAGACTGAAGGATGAGACAAGATAGTAACTTGCATGAAAGAACAACAATTAATGCAAGCAAAAAACTAATAAAAAGAAGGAAAAGAGACACAAGAGAGATTTTGCTCGAAACTAAAATTTTATTTTTCAACATCAATAAGGAAAGTACAACTGAAAGGAAGGACATGTCCCTACTGCTATACATCGTTTTATTTGGCCAAAAGGAAAAAAAATAAGTCTTATTAATCTCGATTATGGGAGTTCAACATATTGTGATAGGCTCTCGCACTAAGAGAGAGACGGCTATTCCCACAGTGTCTTGCGGGGACAACTGCCTGAGATTCTTCGCCTCGAGTTCCTCCTCACTCGAAATTTCATCTTTTGACTCGTTCTCAGCTGGGGCTTCATTCTCGGACTTCACCTCTATAAGGTCTTCTTCTTCTGCGGAAGCCACCTCTTCAGGATCATCCTCCATAGGTTCATCTTCTATAGGATCTTCTTCTTCATCTTTGGAGTCTGTGGCCATCATAGACTCCGGTGCTGCAACATCGACTTCCTCATCCTTCAATTCATTGTCAGAAATAACTGTCTGGGGGCCTAATACTTCGTCATCCGAATATCTAAGCGTAGACTCAAAGGTGATGTCTGACATGTTGTCCTCGTCCGAAAGATTGGCCATGACTTGAAAAGAAAGGCCATGGTCAGGATACAGAATGTCAAAGAAAGGACAAGGAACATGGGAAAATTATGAAATCGATATAAGTGGATGAGATTCACAAATATAATAAGTCAGCTAATGGTTTCACTTTGGTGCATTGAGATGACCTGCATGGGCCACCACTAAAAGCTGTCACGCACGGCTTCCCAAAGAAGGTGAAGGGTGGCGTGGCATGGTCCGCAACCTAACTATATTGAAGGCGGTTTATTCAATACAGTTATGTTAAGCATATGAATATCTATAACATGCAGGATATGTACCAAAACAAAATAATAAAAGCGGAAGGCATTTATTTCCATTAACCAAATTTTATTACATCCCAAAAGAAAGAGTAAAATAAATTAAATATTTAATTATATCGAAGAAGAAGAAGAAAAAGCCCTAAACATGTAGGCAACAAACGAAAATAAAACTAGCTAATCTTCCATCGTCAAGTTCGCATAATCTTCATTAGTTGGCTCCACACCTTGATCCTCGTTATAATACTCATTCTTATCTGACGGACATTTCAGAGATAGAGAAGAGAGAAGGAAAGTCCGTCAGCGAGTTACACTTGGATAGGATTGCCTCATAAGGAAGTAAAGGTACAAAAATAAGAAAATGTATATAGGTATGATGTGTATGTATAGATATGATGTATATAAGTATGAGGATATGAGGCGTATGGAAATAAGAGCATGATGAATAAGGTATATGTGAATAAGAGTATGTTGTATAAGGGATATGTGAATAAGAGCATGTTGTATGTGGTATATGTTAGGCAAAAGTTCGTATTAGTTTGTTAAATAAGGGTTCGGATACTCGCGATTATTCCGTTGTGACTACGGAACAACAACTGGGGAAGTGAAATGTACCGTTTCACTTCCCAGGATCATGATCGAGTAGTAGGGGAATCCGAGTTCCGCATCTCCTTGCCTAATCAAACTACTCATCCCCGTTATTCAGTGTCAAGGTTTTGACGAATTAGAGTTAGTGTGTATATCATCTAGGCATAGAATTTCCACATTGTATGTTATCCACATATTGGATTATTCGCCCTCAAAGTAGAGTTAGTATTCGTCCGAATATCGAGTTAGTAGTCGTCCACATATTGGACCGTTCGCCCTCAAAGTAGGGTTAGTATTCGTCCGAATATCGGGTTAGTATTCGCCTGAAGACCGGGTTAGTAGTCGTCCACACATTGGACTGTTTATCCTGCCTGCAGTGATCTTCATTTGTAAGTATTACATACCTAGGTTCACGCATTCTAACCCTAACCGTATCATGTGTCGTGTATGTTGTAAGTTGTATTTAAATAATTGATCTCATTTAATATGGCCTTCCACAACCACTCATTTTATCTTGTTACTTTTATAGTCTGTAAGGTCTATCATAATATTTTATAGAACCCTTAGTTAAAAAGATCATGGCATTTAATGATAGTTATTGTTTATAAGAAAACCATGATATTTTAGAGTAATTATAATTTTGGGAAACCCGTGGTATTTTAATGAAAATATCTTTTTAATGAAAGACTATGGTATTTATTTGAAATTATCTTTCAATAAAATTTTAGGTATTCTTTTTTGAAAATACTATTTATAAAGGTTATAGTTTTTGCTGAAAATAACCTTTTAGTAAAGATCATGGTATTTAAATGAAATTGTATCCTTTTAGAATGGATTAAGGTATTTTATTGTAAAGAATAATTTTATAAAGTTATGGTTTTTATTTGGGCATGATATTTTAGAAATACATCCGTGTTGGCAACAGCTGCACATGAGTGGCATGATTTATATCTTTTTGAGGGACGATTGCCTATCAACCACGAGATATTTACGTAAAACATTATCCTATAAAATTAGGGTATTTTATTAAAGGTGATATTCTACAAAAACCACTCCGCATTGACAACCGCTGCATATAGACGGCAGGATTTGTGTTCTTTTCAGGGACGATTATATAGTAGCCAAGGAGGTTTCAAGTAAAATACTACCATATTACGGTATCTTATTAAAGCTTAGTTAATAGGCTAAGAAAAATTAAATTTAAAATATTCTCTCTAAGTGAAAGGGGATTAAGTTGGAAAATCATAATATAATTATTTAGATTAGTATTTCCCCATTTCCAAGGTAAGGGATTTTAATAAAACTAAAGTAATTAGTGGATAAGAGTGCAAGTAAAAATATATCGTTTTAGTGTGACTAAAGTATTTTTTTTTCAAGTCATCTTATATCATATGGGTATTTTAATTAGATATAACATTTTAATAAAATGAGGGTATTTTGTGGAAGTAACCTATTTCGAGATCTGATTAGTATCCTATGTAACTGTGTACATAAAAGGGTGGATTGATACCCCATGGGTTATAACATCAATCATATCATTTTCCATGTCGTATGAGGGTGCAATATTTACACATATAGGGATAATTTAATTAATCTGTTTCAAGCATGTGTCAAAACTATAATTATGAGGTATCACAAAGGACATACAGAATTATTTTTAGCATCATTTTAAAATAAGGTTGGAGATTAGAACTTGAAACTAAGACCACTAAAGGAAAGAAGGTGACAGACAAGTGGTGAGAGGCGGATCCTACTTTTGGTTTGGGTTGGATGTCGATGGGTCGGAAACGTAGATTTGTACTAAAATCTCAATATCTCCGTGCTCAGATTTTTTTCTCAATGATTGGGTGGAACTACAGCGTCGGCGTCGTCGATACGAAGGTCTGGGTATTTTTTTCAAAATTTTCTGAGTTCTGTGTTGTGAGAAAATAGAGTTTGAAGGTATCTATTTATTGGGTCTTTCTCCAACAATAAAATCCAAAAAATCTTGTCAAATGCCTCAGAATTCGCGCCCAATGATTCCCCAATCATCATCTAATGATTCACCGCCGCCGCCGCCTAATCGTGGTTGTTGGATCTGAATCCAACGGCCCACGAGCCGCCGCCCAGCGCCGCTATGTGGCCGCTTGAGGGATCACGCGTTTTCGCATGGTCCCCCACCACGTGGGCGCCGCCAGCCGTTCTGGGCCATTGGATCTCCAATCCAATGGTCCAGGTCAAAAGTTGGTTTAATATTTTTTTTATATAAATAAAAATCTAAACTGTTTATTTATAAATCAAATTTGTTTCTAAAAAAAATTGTTAAAAATATTGTAAAATACGGGAAAAATATAAGGAAAATTCCAGAATTTTTTTTTGTTATCTTCGGTTTTAAAATGATTTTGTGCTAAAACTAAGTAATATTCCTATATATATGATATTTTTTAGTTATCATAATGATCGCACGCTATCGGCGTGTCGGAATTCAAAGTTCTAAATTTATAACCGCGATCAAGACGGTGTCGCTTTGCAGCTAGCTGGTTGAGCACGGGTCGATCCGTAGAGAGATGGTTGTATGTCGTAGGGTATATACTTTCTAAATTTCGTGCGTGCATGTGTAGTTTGTAGGGTATATACTTTCTAAATTTGGACTCAAGAATAGAAACTATTTTTCAGACTTATTCTTCAGTAATGCTTTCAATACTTTCCCTTCATTTCGACCTAACTCAAGAACTGAACTCAAAATTACCTACTTCTAAAAAAAACTGCATGGACGTATAATTACCAAGGTTAAACAGAATGAGGGTTATTTTTTTAGGGTTTTCAATTCCTAAGCCTATGGTTTAGTTATTTCTAACGTATCAACTAAACTTTCGAAATAAAAACTAAGTTACCCTATTAGCTAACTTGACGACAAAGTTTTTATATTTTGTAATTTTTTTTTTGATTTTTTTGATTGGTTTTTTATAAGTATGAAAATCCAAAATATACAAATGAATGCGAAGGAAGAAAGCTTACCGAGCACACCCCCAAACTTAAACTTGACAGTGCCCTAATTGTCAGGCTACACCAAGAGGGTCAAAATTTTCGGTGGTCCCCTATTTTTTTTTTTTGTTGTTTTTATTTTATTTTATTTTATTTATGAACAAAAAATATATATACACAAAAAGGTCCTCCCCCCAAACTTAAGTGAAACAGTGTTTCCACGGTTTAAGCGTTAAAGTTCAGAGTTAGAGGGGAGAGAACACAGTATCATGCTATACAAGGCCTTACAAAGGCCAAAAGTGAGAACCAACCATTCAAACATTTTATCGTTATAAAGCGGCGGTTGGTGAAAGAATGGAGTGTAGAGAAAAGAAATGAAAAACACGTGAGACCGTGTGGGGATAGAAGCGGCGTCCGGTCTCGGTGGAGGAGAAGAATGGCGGAAGGGAGAAGGAAGTGGAATACGAACTTGAGGGTGGAAATGGATTGAGTAAATTAGTACAATCTGTAATGATCGATGTGAAAATATATATTGTACTAATCTTTCAATATGGCGAGAAATTGGGTCAAATCTCTCAAGATCGTGAGAAACCATGGGTAAGCCGAACTTGGTAAACCAGACACTGGAAATGAAATTGATACGGTTTCTTGCAAGGTTGAAACGATGAAAGGAAGTGATCGAGGAAGGGTATCGGTTAAAGATTCAGGAGGGTGTACGCAGTCAATGAAAGGGATAGGATGAATTGGAAAATCCGACTCATCAAGTAAAACTGCTTCATCCTCAATGCTATCCTAAAAAATCAGCTCATCCATGAATGTAACATCAATATCTAGACACATATGGGGTTCGGGAAAAACAGTTAATGACCCAGGATGATGAATTGGAGGGAAAAACTCATCCAAATCTGCGAGTTCATCATCCAAAATATCCCCAGCGTCGATATCCTCAATTAAGTGAAAATCTATATTCTCAGACACCTCATCAAAAGCATGGATTTCTATCAATTATGGTTCTAAGATGGAGGTATAGAGGTCAAAATGATTCGGTATGGTTTCACTCGAAAGGGACCTTTCACAATAGGGTAAATCAAACACTGCAAAGTCGTACAACTCATCAAACGTTCTATCGGCAATTCGTGATTTATTTGGGACATTCGATAGACATTCAAAACCGGAGTTGAGGGATTCAATTTGGAATGGGTAGGTTTGATTTGGAAGGGTGTACAGCTCACTCTCACGACTCAATTCCCCAACCTGTCCTACCGCCTCATCATACATTGAAAGATTAGGAGCTAGTTGGAAACTAGCTACCGATTCGTTAAGTTGTATGAGGGCGGCCATGGACGCATTCACTTCCTCCATTTGGCATGACGCAACGATAAAATCTTCTAATGCCTGTTCAAAACTAGACAAGGGTTGTGAAGGGGTTTCAGTAAAAGATTCAAAGTTATTTGGATATATGAAACTCCCAAATGGCTGTGTAAAAGCAATGTCTAGGGAAGGTGCAAAAGTCGGGTAGGATGGATCGGAATTGAATGGTTGGACAGGAGTAGGATCAACATTTGGATAAGAAGGTGAATGGAAATGTTGATCCCAAGAATTGGAGGTGGCGAACGAAGTGAAAGATCGGCTACGGGATTGTTCAATATGTTCAGCAATGGACATGGGTGTCGGAGTCGTAACATGACTCTCAGATGAGGTATCAACATAAGAAGGGGTGAAAGTTTGAAATGGTTGATACAAGGTGGGTGGCGATGTCTAATTGCTAGCCCTAGACGCGTCTATCCGATCTCTCAAAGAAATTGCGGACATGGATAGATCGTTCGAAGTTCGGCCAAAGCAAGAACCGTAAGAAATAATGTCTGGTTGTGGGTACCAAATTTCGGCAAGAGTTTTGCGAGGTGGGGTACCCATGTTGGAAGAGTGAAAAGGTAGGAAGGGAAGGAAGTGGTATATTTTTTTATTTTTTACAAAAAAAAAAGTTTGTTTTTGGAGTTTTGAAATTTTTTGTTTGAAAGAATACGGAATTATGGGACTAAACTTTACATAAGCACAATCACAATCACAAAATGCACAAATAATCACCTAGAGCTAGGGTCTTTAATGTCCAACTAGACCGCTCCTAAACTTCCAAGTTGTTAGTGTATATGCCCTGGAGGCCATTACTGTATCATACTAGTTTATATATTACTTAATGGAAGCTTGGGATATTCACAATTGTATAGACAATCTTGCTCAAAATGGTAGTATGCTACTTGGTTTGTTTCTACTTCAATATGTGCATGTGTTTCTTTTAGCATATCGCTTATACATATTAGTGGAGCCCTTAGGATCTTTGCTTGATTACCAGCGTTGTGATGGCAGTCATACTAGTGGAGGCTGGGTAATCTACAAGCACATCCTTATACAGGTCCTTAGTCGTAGGATTATTGAGACGGGGCATCGATACTCCGGAGTAGACTAGCGTATACGCTTCTCATCCCAGCAGGGGAGATGGTCTGTCCCACAGCCATTAGTACGTCATACTGGAGATAGTATGCGGGTGCTCGTTAGGTTGCGAGTAT
This sequence comes from Agapanthus africanus, assembly GCA_030015575.1. Classification (NCBI taxonomy): domain Eukaryota; kingdom Viridiplantae; phylum Streptophyta; class Magnoliopsida; order Asparagales; family Amaryllidaceae; genus Agapanthus; species Agapanthus africanus. Next base: position 612,289,071 of record JASDDO010000014.1, on the reverse strand, counting down.
ACTGGACAGGACTCATCGGGAACTGTTGGTTGGTAATATACCTATCGTCAGATAACAGTTCCTAGGTGACAGGAGTACAGCTTAGTCCGTCGACTTGACACTGCTACTTCGCCTCGAGTGTGTTCCCACTGTACTTTGATTACTACCCTACCACGGCTCAAAGGAGTCGTGCAAACAGGTAGTAGTTGGGTGCAGTCCCGAAGCACTTGGAGGCAGTAGCGGTTAGATAGGATTCGTCTCTCCCGATATTGGGGGTTGATATCACGCTGTGTCTAGGAGAGCCATTACACACAGTCCCTGGCCAGGGCAAGCGAGAATTACTGGTAGTGTTTCCAGTAGTTTCTCAGGGTATTCTGGGCTACACTCCGACACAACTTGTACCGCTATTAGGGATCTGACATTTACCTCGCCCCTAGGACCAACATGCGATACTCGTAGACGAACAGACCGGACTGTACGGAGATTGTCACATTCAGGCTCAGTAGGAGTTCGGGTGGGTCGGCCTTCTTATCGACATCTACCTGGGGACCGTTACGTACAGCTAGTGCCTCTTGCGGTCTGTGGTTAAACCCACTGCCAGCGTAGTGTCGAGTCTTTAGAGTCCCACACAGAGAGTTCCCTGCACTGGGCAAAAGGTGTAGAGGCCGTATGGTTTTACGGTAGGGCTACGATCACTTACGTGCACTTGTGCGCGTATGATGTTCGGGCAGACAATACTAGTGGGCTTTGGTTTAAGCCGGATCCTAGTATTGTATAGATGGATTAGTTTTGTCTTCTGTGCATTCGCATTCTACGGAATGCGGATGCGGGTGTGTATGCACGGTTGTGAGGAGCGAAGAAGGAGTTGCCTCATTAGGGTTTTGACCATTGATTCGGTCAAAACCATTATGAGGTGAGGAAAATATTTACTGATCTTTTTAATGATAATTGTGTTATGGCTAATTTCTTTGACCATGTTGACCATTTGACCTAATTGACCATTGTTGACTTGGATATTTCTTGTGAGCTCTAAACTCTTCTTATGGCTTGGATTTAATTTGACATGATAATGGTCAAATCAATGGTAACCATCACACTTTATCATGACAAAAGAATGGTAATTATTTTTCTTATGCATCATTATCTTCTTCTCATTCTCTCTCATCAAATGAAAGCTCCCATGGTTAGCTTCTTCTTCCTCCTCACTACAAATTCCTAATAGTCTCATGTGTTGAGCAAATTAGGTTCTAAATAGACAAACAAACCCATCTTCTTCCTCTACACCACCTGGGACATCAAGCATAGCAAACTTGTTGTCCTAATTACCTCGGCTTGAGGTGGATCTCGGACTATAGACTCTCGGGTGGATCGTCTTCGACTCTAGGAGGCCGCGGAGGTGACCAAGATCCGGATCGATCCTCGGAGCTTGCATGGACGAGGAGGACAGCGGAGGGAATAACCGAAGGACCGTTTTCGTGAGGTATAATCTCCTAAGTATAGTAGATAGAATCTCTAGTTGTTTGTTAGAAATGGTTTGGCAAAGATCCTCAAGATAGTCTATGTTACCTTGAGATAAAAAATTTGTTTTTTACCTATTCCGCCTCCCCGTAAGTACCGGGGTGGGTAACGTAGACTTACAGTGGTATCAGAGCCAGGCTAAACCATTACTAACATGTTAGCAAAGTGTTAGAAATTTGATCGCCAGAGAAATCGCAAAAATACGTCAAAAATGCACGTTTTCTGTTGATTTTAAAAACTGGTCCAAAAATTATTTCAGGGACCTTAAAAATACGTGCAGGCTTTTTGAAGGACACACAAGAAAAATGAGCTCGTGAAATGGTCAAACCGCCGCGGAAGCACGGCGAAACCAAGCGTTTCGCCGCGGATCCGTGGCCGAGTCGAAGCCGAGTCAACTCGTTTTTCCTGCAGTCTGTCCAGATTTGTATTTTGTGATTTTTCTGATACTTTGTTTCTGCCCAGATTCTGTTGAGTACTGTGTTGTACTTGGGGTAGTTTCAAATCAAGTTATTAATCGAAATTCTAAGTACTTTAGCTAATCGGATCTTCTGTGATGTGATATATGTACTGAACGTCTACTAATCGCTATACGTCGATTGGTGGGATTGTATATTTCTGTGATCTGTGTTATTGGTTTGTGTATATGAACTTATTGAATCGTCGTGATGAATAGCCGGGGATGTGAGATGAGAGTTTTCTTTTTTCATTCGATGTAAATTTGTAATTTGATGTAATATTATTTTATGGTCGCACATCTGGGTTGAGGTTGTAGCCACCATTGTATATTATTTCTTTTACTGTTTTTGCTCATAGAATAGACCCAAGGTGGGGTGCACAAACTACCGGGTACTTTGAAGTGCCGAGTGGCCTACTCACGTTGTTGAGGGAGGTTGCTTCACTTCAGATACTTAGCGGGTAGTTTGCTGCACCCGTAGGGGTCTAGGGTGGGGTTTGGCTATTCATCGCGACCGTGTAATCCATTTTTCGTTGGAGGCTCAAACGAAGCGCGGATTCCTAGTATATCCAATGTGTTCATCTGTGATCTGGAATGGCTATCATTGCATCTGACGAATGTATATATCTATATATGATATCTAGTAGGCGTTGCATATGTTTTGCATCCGCGCTAGTCCAGCCCCCGCTCTGTCGTTAGTTAAGTAACCTAACGGGTGATGACGGAGCCCAGTGGCGAATGCGGATGGCATAAGCGTACGTCATATTTTCGTTGTTTTCTGCAATGGTAGGATTAATTGATGGGACACATTAAATTAATGCAAAGAAAACAAACCAAAGCTGAATCGTTGGAACAATTTCAAAACCCACTCGGTTTTTTCAAAACAGCAAAACTTTTAAAAACGCGGAGCTTAAACCACTCCTTTTAAAAGCTATCAGGTTCCGTCGATTATATCAAGTTCACTACGTTCACGGTTTCGCCAAAACCATTCGTAGCCCTCCGTCATTTCATATGAATATTCAATAGTATTCAAGTTATGTTTGTTGGCCTTAGTCAAGGCATAGTGATTGGTAGCTGCTGGGTATTCATATGTTGCATAGATAGATGCGTTGGTTTGGGACAGTCGTATTACTTTGTTGGCCTTAGTCAAGGGTATATACGGGTGGGTTCAAATTAACCTGGACAATGACGGGTAGAACTTGACATGTGACTTATGATTTGTTGACCTTAGTCAAGGTCATAAGAGCATGGGGCAAAAATCCACATCGGGAGTTTCTACGGAAATTGAAACTTGCTAGTACTGCATATCATTTGGAGTTTGATAATGTTGGTAGGATTCCTTCAGTATTATCACACAATGATATTTGGATCCCGATCCTACTGTGAGTATCCTCTACTCCTCGGGAGATTTTTTCACTTAACGATCAATGCTATAAACCAAGTAGGTGTCTAGAACAGTGTTAGCGGGGCTACACCTCCAGGGAAAAGAGGTTATTTAATTAAGGAACTTCGCGAAAGCGTCATAAAACCTCCCTCGAAGTACCGACACTAACCTGGCTGAACGGTTAAGCAAGTATTGTACGGTGAGATTAATCCTGACTAATTCTTCTCTTATGGTTTGAGGAAGGATTCGAGAAACAGTAGGAGCCATCCTGTTTAGATAAACTAAAAACAATCTAAACTTGCAAGAGTATCATGCTAAGTGTTTTCTTCTCTCTCTCTTAATTGCAGCGACCCAGTGACCAGACATAGGTTACATCTAGATAATAAAATGACTGAATCTGACTATAATGACTGGCAAAGGTCTGTCCAGAGGCCCATTACCCATGACAAACTGGGACACCTCTTCACTAATCAAACCCCTGCCGTCTCAGGACCCGTTTCCATCGTCACGGATACTGATATCCGTAAGACATCGTAAAAAGACTGTGCGAATGCCAAGTGCCTCATGTTGGCCTCGGTTGATGGTGCATATCAAAGGCAGCACGAGAAGATGGACTTAGTTTCTGTCTTCCTCCATAACAAAGATTTAAATTGAGAGCAATCTCGTATCGCAAGATATGAGACCTCGAACGAATTGCTTCAAGCGAGGTTGGCTGTCGGGTCATCTGTAGGGGACAACGTCCTTACAGAGACTAGCTATTTTGGTGAGCTCACGGACCTGAAGACCACGTTGAAGAACGGGTCAAATACTGACTTGATTCTACAGTCTATGCCCTCTGCTAATACCCTGAAGGAAAGGAGGGAAGTAGAAGGAAAGGGAAGGGCAAAAGTTTTGGGACTAGATATAGCGAAGGAGGGACGTCCCTATTGTTACAGGAAAGGACATTGGCAGAAGGATTGCAGGGCTTTGAAAGTCAGTGGCCAGGATTCGAAGCATGTTGTGGCTTCGGCTTCGGGTGTGTTTGTAATAGAAAACTGTATGTCAATTAACTCTACTTCCTGGGTACTAGATACCGGATCAGGATCTCACATCTGTAATTCATTACAGGCTTTGAGAAACCGTAGAGTTATCAGGTTAGGTGATATGACTCTCAGGGTTGCTAACGAAATGAGCGTGGACGCTGAATCCGTAGGGGAATATCACCTTGGATTGACAAGTGGGCAGATATTAATTCTGCGTAACTGTTTGTATATACCTAGTCTAGCTTGTAATATCATATCTGTATCCTTACTTTCTAAGGAAGGATATGATTTTACTTTTGTAAGCGATGTGGTCCACATCCACCTAAATCAAGTTCTAATTGGGTCAGGTACATTAGAAAACGGAATATACGTATTGAATCAAGCTCAGGTTTTCAGTGTCCAGAACACACTTAAAAGAAAGTCTCCGGAAACAAATCAGGCTTTCTTATGGCATTGTAGACTGGGTCACATTAATGAGACACGATTAACAAAGTTACATAAAGAGGGATACTTGAATCCGTTCGAGTATCAGTCTTATGCTACTTGTGAATCTTGTCTCATGGGAAAGATGACAAAGACTCCGTTCACTGGATACGGAGTAAGAGCGAGCGAGCTCTTGGGACTCATACACAGTGACGTGTGTGGTCCAATGTCTACACATGCGCGAAGTGGTTATTCATACTTCATTACTTTTACAGATGATTTCTCTAGGTATGGACATGTCTTCCTGATGAAGCATAAATCCGAGGCCTTTGAGAAATTCTGGGAATACAAGAATGAAGTAGAAAAACAAACAGGCAAAAGTATCAAGACACTGAGATCTGATCAAGGTGGTGAATACTTAAGTGCCGAATTCCTGGGATACTTAAAAGAGAATGGTATTCTCTCTCAGCTTACTCCTCCATACACACCACAACACAATGGTGTATCAGAAAAGCGGAATCGAACCCTATTGGATATGGTTCGTTCCATGATGAGTAAAGCTGAGTTACCGCGATCCTTCTGGGGTTATGCACTAGAAACAGCTGCATATCTTTTGAACCAAGTTCCTACTAAGTCAGTGCCTACCACACCACATCAGATGTGGAGTGGGAAGAAACCCTGTCTTAAACACTTTAAGACGTGGGGATGTCCAGCTTTTGTTAAAAAGCAGCATGCGGACAAGCTCGAGGCACGCTCAGTACAGTGTAAGTTTGTGGGATACCCAAAGAACTCCAAGGGGTATGTTTTCTATTACGCAGAAGAGCAAAAGTTCTTTGGTTCTCGTCATGCCCGCTTCTTGGAAACTGAATTTTTAGAAAATCAGATAAGTGGGAGAGCAATAGAACTGGAAGAAATTCCAGAATCACAAGCTATTACTGAAAGCTTGGTAGAACCAGAGGTTTCAGAAGAACCGGACATTCCAGCGCCACTCCGCAGGAGTAGTAGGTAGTGTCATCCACCCGAGAGATACTACGGTTTTCTCATAGACGGGGATCGAGAGGATTGCATCATTGAAAATGATGAGCCTACTAGCTTCCAGCAAGCCATTCAGAGCGGTGACTCAGTGAAATGGCTGGATGCAATGCGGACCGAGATGGAGTCCATATACACCAACAAAGTTTGGACTTTGGACATTGCTCCAGAAGGGGTAAAACCCGTAGGCTTCAAGTGGATCTTCAGAAAGAAGATTGGTGTAGATGGGCAGGTTGAAACCTATAAAGCTAGACTTGTTGCTAAGGGTTTTCGTCAAAGACCTGGTTTGGACTATGATGAAACTTTTTCTCCAGTGGTTATGCTCAAATCCATTCGGATCCTTCTTTCCATTGCTGCCTTCCACGATTATGAGATCAGGCAGATGGACGTAAAGACGGCTTTTCTAAATGGAAATTTGGAAGAGTGCGTCTATATGGATCAGCCGGAGGGTTTCATTTAGAGTGGGAGCAGCGGTAAAGTGTATAAGTTGCTTAAGTCTATTTATGGACTAAAGCAGGCATCGCGGAGTTGGAACTTCTGCTTTGATGATACTGTCAAAGAATTCGACTTTATCAAAAATCCAGATGAACCATGCATTTACAGTAAGATTGTAGGGAGAACTGTGGTATTCCTCGTCTTGTACGTGGATGACATTCTCTTAATAGGAAATGGCATTCCTATGCAACAGTTAGTCAAAGGATTCTTGTCACAGAGGTTCTCCATGAAGGACCTGGGCGATGCCAACTACATTCTGGGGATTCAGATCTATCGTGATAGATCTAAGAGGATGTTGGGACTTTCGCAGTCCAGGTACATCGGCACCATACTGAAACGATTCAGTATGGAAGACTCAAAGCGCGGTAATCTACCGGCTTGTCACGGAATCACCCTCTCCAAAGAGATGTCTCCCAAGACTGATTTGGAAAAGGCTCGCATGTCATCTATACCCTACGCATCTGCGGTAGGCTCTATAATGTATGCGATGTTGTGTACAATACCAGATGTAGCATACGCATTGAGCGTTGTAAGCCGGTATCAGTCGAACCCAGGGGAGAAACACTGGATAGCAGTAAAGAACATTCTGAAGTACCTGAGAAGGACTAAGGAGATATTCTTGGTGTATGGCGGAAAAGACCTCCAGATCGAGGCCTTTGTTGACTCCAGCTTCCAGAGTGACAAGGATGACTCCAAGTCCATGTCGGGTTATGTCTTTACCCTTAATGGAGGGGCGGTCTGTTGGAAAAGCTCCAAGCAGGAAACCGTTGCTGACTCGACGATGGAAGCTGAGTACATAGCTGCTTACGATGCCGCAAAGGAAGCTGTCTGGATGAAGAATTTCCTCACGGAGCTTCAGGTGGTTCCTACCATTGTTGATCCAATACCACTGTATTGCGACAACAACGGCGCTATAGCTTTAGCGAAGGAACTCAGGTCCCATCAGAAGTCCAGAAACATTTTGAGGCGGTACCACCTGATCAGGGAGATCATAGATCGCCGGGAGATCGAGGTGAGGAGAGTAGATTGGTAGAATAACACTGCAGATCCACTCACGAAGGCCATACCCCAGAATCAGTTCGAGCGGCTGATCGAGATGATAGGTATTCGATACGCCAGTACATGGCCCTAGTGCAAGTGGGAGATTGTTAGTGTATATGCCCTAGAGGCCATTACTGTATCATACTAGTTTGTATATTACTTAATGGAAGCATAGGATATTCACAATTGTATAGACAATCTTGCCCAAAATGGTAGTATGCTACTTGGTTTGTTTCTACTTCAATATGTGCATGTGTTTCTTTTAGCATATCGCTTATACATATTAGTGGAGCCCTTAGGATCTTTGCTTGATTACCAGCGTTGTGATGGCAGTCATACTAGTGGGGGCTGGATAATCTACAAGCACATCCTTAAATAGGTCCCTAGTCGTAGGATTATCGAGACGGGGCATCGATACTCCGGAGTATAATAGCGTATACGCTTCTCATCCCAGCAGAGGAGATGGTCTGTCCCACAGCCATTAGTACGTCGTACTGGAGATAGTATGCGGGTGCTCGTTAGGTTACGAGTACACTGGACAGGACTCGTCGGGAACTGTTGGTTGGTACTATACCTATCGTCAAATAACAGTTCCCAGGTGACAGGAGTACAGCTTAGTCCGTCGACTTGAAACTGCTAGTTCGCCTCGAGTGTGTTCCCACTGTACTTTGATTACTACCCTACCACGGCTCAAAGGAGTCGTGCAAACAGGTAGTAGTTGGGTGCAGTCCCGAAGCACTTGGAGGCAGTAGCGGTTAAATAGGATTCGTCTCTCCCGGTATTGGGGGTTGATATCGCGCTGTGTCTAGGAGAGCCATTACACAAAGTCCCTAGCCAAGGCAAGCAAGAATTACTGGTAGAGTTTCCAGTAGTTTCTCAGGGTGTTCTGGGCTACACTCCGACATGACTTGTACCGCTATTAGGGGTCTGACGTTTACCGCCCCCCTAGGCCCAACATGCGATACTCGTAGACGAACAGACCGGACTGTATGGAGATTGTCACATTCAGGCTCAGTAGGAGTTCGGATAGATTTACCTCATCGGCCTTCTTATCGACATCTACCTGAGGACCATTGCGTACAGCTAGTGCCGCTTGCGGTCTGTGGTTAAACCCACTGCCAGCGTAGTGTCGAGTCTTTAGAGTCCCACACAGAGAGTTTCCCTGCACTGGGCAAAAGGTGTAGAGGCCGTATGGTTTTACGGCAGGGCTACGATCACTTACGTGTACTTGCGCGCGTATGATGTTCGGGCAAACAATACTAGTGGGCTTTGGTTTAAGCCGGATCCTAGTATTGTATAGATGGATTAGTTTTGTCTTCTGTGCATTCGCATTCTACGGAATGCGGATGCGGGTGTGTATGCACGGTTGTGAGGAGCGAAGAAGGAGTTGCCTCATTAGGGTTTTGACCATTGATTCGGTCAAAACCATTATGAGGTGAGGAAAATATTTACTAATCTTTTTAATGATAATTGTGTTATGGCTAATTGCTTTGACCATTTGACCTAATTGACCATTGTGGACTTGGATATTTTGTGTGAGCTCTAGACTCTTCTTATGGCTTGGATTTAATTTGACATGATAATGGTCAAATCAATGGTGACCATCATAATTTATCATGACAAAAGAATGGTAATTATTTTTCTTATGCATCATTATCTTCTTCTCATTCGCTCTCTTCAAATGAGAGCTCCCATGGTTAGCTTCTTCTTCCTCCTCACTACAAATTCCTAATAGTCTCATGTGTTGAGCAAATTAGGTTCTAAATAGACAGACAAACCCATCTTCTTCCTCTACACCACCTAGGACATCAAGCATAGCAAACTTGTTGCCCTAGTTACTTCGGCTTGAGGTGGAGCTCGGACTATAGACTCTCGGGTGGATCGTTTTCGACTCTAGGAGGCCGCGGAGGTGACCAAGATCCGGATCGATCCTCGGAGCTTGCATGGACGAAGAGGACAGCGGAGGGAAGGACCGTTTTCGTAAGGTATAATCTCCTAAGCACAATAGATATAACCTCTAGTTGTTTGTTAGAAATGGTTTGGCAAAGATCCTAAAGATAGTCTATGTTACCTTGAGATAAAAAAATTTGTTTTTTACCTATTCCGCCTCCCCGTATGTACCGGGGTGGGTAACGTAGACTTACACAAGCGACAAGTTGCAGGATAACCCTCGAATCACCTCTTCACTGCCAATTGTGTCCAGGTAAGCACAAGTGAGGGAAGGAGGGTTCCGCTCACGAATCACCGTGAGACGGGCATTTTAAAATACCTCCTCACTTGTCTAGCCTAGGCACCACAAAGTCAAGTTTAGATAAACGACCGATTCCCCGCAACCTTCACTTGTCCTAAATGAGCGTGACAAGTCCTTATAGGTTTGGTCTAGATATTTTTTATTAACTCAAGGTAATGCGTATGTAATTAGTGATTTGTGGGGTCTTAGGAAGGGTGATGAAATCCCCACCCAATCTTAATTGATGTTCAAGCCCCTTAATGTCTGTATTATTATATGCAAAGTGTATAAACAAACAGAATCTAAAACAACAAAAAAAAAATTATTAGCCGCGGCGCAATCTGTGCAAAGAGACCTGCAGAAAATACAGTTCAATAGGGTTCATGGAGGGGTTAAAAGGAAATAGAAGGGGTAGAAAAAAACCCGGGCTCAGAAGCCTCAATATAACCGCGCAACCGCCGCAAATCCTATGCTTTGACCGCGGTTCCGTGGTTAAACTTTGGACTTAGGGCTTCGTATTTGGTTCATGCACTCCTCTTGTTCTCTACTCCAAAATAAAACGCTCTGTTTTCTTAAATGATTACTGTACTTGCTCCAGATAGCCTGCACACTTGCACACCAAAAATATCAAAAATAACAAAAAGGGTTTTTGTTATATTTATTTATTTTTGTATATATATTTATATATATATATATACAAAAAAGAATATTTACCCGAATGACAAGAAAGAAAATACGTTACCGTTTCCCCGGCAACGGCGCCATTTGATCGCACGCTCTCGGCGTGTCGGAATTCAAAGTTCTAAAGTTATAACCGCGATCAAGACAGTGTCGCTTTGTAGCTAACCGGTTGAGCACGGGTCGATCCGCAGGGAAATGGTTGTATGTCCGTTCTTATCATAGACGAGTCAATAAAGAATGTGTATGTTCATGTTCAAAACTATCCTAAGTGTTTGTATTTTATGTTCAAGTAAGCTTGTTACGATTAAGGTCGGTTAGTAGAGTTAGGATTAGTCTTGTGCTTGTCTTTTGCCATTCTTAAAACGATGTTGGGATAATCGAAGGTAGCGGGGATTAGGAGGACATAGGAATGAGATTTGCGAGTTTAAGCAAGCTTTCCAACGCTAAATCCATTCCTAGTGCCCCTTGTCCGTCCGCTAAATGCGCTTATCTCTAACCCTCGGCCAAACACTCGTAACCATGTATCCAATTAAGTCGCAACTACATGTCACGTTGTAGTGCGCTTAAAGGACTTCTTGACTTAGGTCGCGGCTACATGTCACGTATAGCGCGCCTAAGTGAGGGGGTTACGTTTGTTTGGTCGAGATTCGTTTCAAGATATTTGGCGAAGAGAAGCACAAGGGATTTTTCTGTCCCTCATACCACCTTCTATAGCCTTAGCAAGTGTGGAATTATTCACACATGGTAAATGAAAATAAAACAAAACAAGAAGGAAGAAAAGAGAGACAAGGAAAAAAAATACGGTTTTACAAGCTAACTCTTGGGTCCTCACCTAAGCAAGAAACTCCGTCGAAATATCATCGCTTGAAAATAATACGGAAAAGAAGAAAAGAAAAGTGCAAGAATAACAACAACTATTTAACAACAAGAAATAAAATTACACTAGAATTAAAATAACAATGCAAGAATTAAAAGATACAAGTTAAATAAAAAAACCTCATCTTCATTTCATCATCCATTCAATGCTCTCACTACATTTTAATGGAAGAATACATGAAGAAGAAGAAGAAGAAGAAGAAGAAAAACTAACACTACACTAATTCCTAACAAAAAGAAGCATCCTTGGCTTGGCACAAAACTGGGCTATTTATAGGCTGAGTGCTAAAACCCTAGGGCAAGATTCTGAGCCCAAATGAAATGACCAAACTACCCCAAAAATCCGAGTTGACACTGAGTCAACTCGGCCGCGGATCCACGGCCGAGTCGCCACTTTGACCGCGGTTCCACGGCTATTTTGAGGAGTTGGCTTGCCGTTTTTTTGTGGGGTTTCTTGTGTTGCTCTCTTATGTTGTTCTATATGTTCCAAATTGCAAATTGCATTCACAATTTCTTCAGATCTGCAACAGTCCAATTTGGCATCAAAAAAATAATTCTTTTGACCTCATCTCCCTCGAGTTCCGCGCACCCATTGATTCTTGTGCTGCCCCTCTCGTGCTCTGTGCTTGTCCGAGACACGAATGACCACTGTCATTTGTCTTGTCTCTAAAACTGGTACGCGGAACTGGACGGATACGGATGACCGAAACCCGGCTTTTATCTGTTGGCAACAGATGTACTCGATTTAGGCGTAACAGTGGAGATTTTGTATCATTTGCGTTATTTTGGACTAGGAACCTGTAGCCTGTAAATATGTAGCAAACACGGATTAAAAGTACCTGCTTATAAATAAACGAGCATAAGAATGGGCGGTATTAAATGCAATATTCTGGTATGAACAAATACCCCCAAACTTAACTTTTGATCGTCCCGAGCAAAACCAATATTCACAAAAATTCCTAACCTCACTTTCGCAGGGAACACGATTGCACTAAGCTCGTGCAACAAGCCGTTAAACCTCTAGGTGTCCCTAGTAGGAGGAGTGTTGTCTCCTGAGGGTTTTCAGCGGATTACACCCACAAAATCCCGTCGAACTAGTGTCATAAGTTAACATCGATTCTACTCCTACAGTTTAGTATCTAGGTTAGAAACTTTATTATCCTAAGTTAGAAATATTCAACCCTTATGTTTCACGCCTCTAATTTATTCAAGCTCAGATCCTATACGTTTTACAGTTTAAAAAGATCTCGATCTGTCCTGAGTTTTCCTTCTAAAGTGCGGTCTCCAATCAGGGATTTTTATCAGTTTTACCGAAAACATAAGCCTTATTCTTTATTTCTATCTTTCCTCCAAACATCGAATGTATATCCCTACGTGTGTGTATTATTTGACCCCTACACTTAAGAATTCAATTCAAGCTATAGTACCCTTGCCCTAATACCTAATACTACTTCTTTTCATTAATGATGGACGGATTTGCTCACACACCTTTCATGCGACTATTAATGCTTCTTGAGGCACTAACAACCGATTACTGAATATGTGACCTTAAAGCGTAAATAGCAATTTCCAGGTCTTGACTTTATTTATTTCTTTTTTCTTTTTTTTTTCTTTTTCAAGACCGGATATATTTTTCAATGATGCTCTTTGGTGGTTAGCTTTAAAGACTGTTTTTTCTTTCATACTAGGTTTTCAGGCAAAAGTATTTCTAGGTATCCTCTACTATCCCAAGTTTCAAGGTGCGTGCATGTGCAGTTTGTAGGGTAAATACTTTCTAAATTTGGACTCAAGAATAAAAACTATTTTTCAGACTTATCCTTCAGTAATGCTTTCAATACTTTCCCTTTATTTCGACTTAACTCAAGAACTGAACTCAAGATTACCTACTTCTAAAAAAACTGTATGGACGTATAATTACCAAGGTTAAACAGAATGAGGGTTATTTTTTAGGGTTTTCAATTCCTAAGCCTATGGTTTAGTTATTTCTAACGTATCAACAAAACTTTCGAAATGAAAATCTAAGTTACCCTATTAGCTAACTTGACGACAAAGTTTTTATATTTTGTATACTTTTTTGATTGGTTTTTTATAAGTATGCAAGTGCAAAATATACAAATGAATGCGAAGAAAGAAAGCTTACCGAGCACACCCCCAAACTTAAACTTGACAGTGCCTTCACTGTCAGGCTACACCAAGAGGGTCAAAATTTTCGGCGCTCCCCTGTTTGTTTGTTTTTATTTTATTTTATTTATGAATAAAAAATATATATACGCAAAAATGTCCTCCCTCCAAACTTAAGTGAAACAGTGTTTCCACTGTTTAAGCGTTAAAGTTCAGAGTTAGGGGGGAGAGAACACAGTATCAAGCTATACAAGGCCAAAAGTGAGCACCAACCATTCAAAGATTTTATCGTTATAAAGCGGCGGTTGGTGAAAGAATGGAATGTAGAGAAAAGAAATGAAAAACACGCGAGACCGTGTGGGGATATAAGCGGCGTCCGGTCTCGGTGGAGGAGAAGAATGGCGGAAGGGAGAAAGAAGTGGAATATGAACTTGAGGGTGGAAATGGATTGAGTAAATTAGTACAATCTGTAATGATCGATATGAAAAGATGAATTGTACTAATCTATCAACATGGCGAGAAATTGGGTCAAATCTCTCAAGATTCGTGAGAAACCATGGGTAAGCCGAACTTGGTAAACCAGACACTGGAAATGAAAGTGATACGGTTTCTTGCAAGGTTGAAACGATAAAGGAAAGTGATCGAGAAAGGGTATCGGTTAATGATTCAGGAGGGTGTACGCAGTCAATGAAAGAGATAGGATGAATTGGAAAATCCGACTTATCAAGTAAAACTGCTTCATCCTCAACGCTATCCTCAAAATTCTCCTCAAAAATCAGCTCAACCATGAATGTAATATCAATATCTAGACGCATAAGGGGGTTCGGGAAAAACAGATAATGACCCGGGATGATGAATTGGAGGAAAAAACTCATCCAAATTTGCGGGTTCATCGTCTATAATATCCCCAGCGTCGATATCCTCAATCAAGTGAAAATCTATATTCTCAGACAGCTCATCAAAAGCATGGATTTCTATCAATTGTGGTTCTAAGATGGAGGTGGAAAGGTCAAAAGGATTCGGTGTGGTTTCACTCGAAAGGGGCCCTTCACAATCGGGTAAATCAAACACTACAAAGTCGTACAACTCATCAAACGTTCTATCGACAATTTGTGATTTATTTGGGACACTCGATAGACATTCAAAACCGTAGTTGTGGGATTCAATTTGGAATGGGTAGGTTTGATTTGGAAGGGTGTGCAGCTCACTCTCACGACTCAATTCCTCATCCTGTCCCACCGCCTTATCATACATTGGGAGATTAGGAGCTAATTGGAAACTAGCTACCGGTTCGTTAAGTTGTATGAGGGCGGCCATGGACGCATTCACTTCCTCCATTTGGCATGACGCTACCCGAAAATCTTCTAATGCCTATTCCAAACTAGACATGGGTTGTGAAGGGGTTTCGGTAAATGATTCAAAGTTATCTGGATATGTGAAACTCCCAAATGACTATGTAGAAGCAATGTCTAGGGAAGGTGCAAAAGTCGGGTAGGATGGATAGGAATTGAATGGTTGGACAGGAGTAGGATCAACATTTGGATAAGAAGGTGAATGGAATTGTTGATCCCAAGAATTGGCGGTGGCGAACGAAGTGAAAGATCGGCTACGGGATTGTTCAATATGTTCAGCAATGGACATGGGTGTCGGAGTCGTAACATGACTCTCAGATGGGGTATCAACATGAGAAGGGGTGAAAGTTTGAAATGGTTGATACAAGATGGGTGGCGATGTCCAATTGCTAGCCCTAGACGCGTCTATCCGATCTCTCAAAGAAATTGCGGACATGGATGGATCGTTCGAAGTTCGGCCAAAGCAAGAACCGTAAGAAGTAATGTCTGGTTGTGGGTACCAAAGTTCGGCAAGAGTTTTGCGAGGTGGGGTACCCATGTTGGAAGAGTGAAAAGGTAGGAAGGGTGGGAAGTGGTATATTTTTTTTATTTTTTACAAAAAAAAAAGTTTGTGTTTGGAGTTTTGAAATTGTTTGTTTGAAAGAATACGAAATTATGGGACTAAACTTTACATAAGCACAATCACAATCACAAAATGCACAAATAATCACCTAGAGCTAGGGTCTTTAATGTACAGCTAGACCGCCCCTAGACTTCCAAGCGACAAGTTGCTGGATAACTCTCGAATCGCCTCTTCACTGCCAATTGTGTCCAGGTAAGCACAAGTAAGGGAAGGAGGGTTCCGCTCACGAATCACAGTGAGACGGGCATTTTAAAATTACCTCCTCACTTGTCTAGCCTAGGCACCACAAAATCAAGTTTAGATAAATGACCGATTCCCCGCAACCTTCACTTGTCCTAAATGAGCGCGACAAGTCCTTATAGGTTTGGTCTAGATATTTTTTATTAACTCAAGGTAATGCGTATGCAATTAGTGATTTGTGGGGTCTTAGGAAGGGTGATGAAATCCCCACCCAATCTTAATTGATGTTCAAGCCCCTTAATGTCCATATTATTATATGCAAAGTGTATAAAGAAATAGAATCGAAGACAACAACAA
This sequence comes from Agapanthus africanus, assembly GCA_030015575.1. Taxonomy (NCBI): domain Eukaryota; kingdom Viridiplantae; phylum Streptophyta; class Magnoliopsida; order Asparagales; family Amaryllidaceae; genus Agapanthus; species Agapanthus africanus. The sequence continues at coordinate 612,273,304 of JASDDO010000014.1, read as the reverse complement.
AAATTTATTGGCAGCGGCGCAATCTGTGCAAAGAGACCTGCAAAAAATACAGTTCAATAAGGTACACAGAGGGGTTAAAAGGAAATAGAAGGGGTAGGAATAAAAACCGGGGCTCAGAAGCCTCAATATAACCGCGGAACCGCCGCGAATCCTATGTTTTGACCGTGGTTCCGCGGTCAAACTTTGGACTTAGGGCTTCGTATTTAGTTCCTGCACTCCTCTTGTTCTTTACTCCAAAATAAAACGCTCTGTTTTCATAAATGATTACTGTACTTGCTCTAGATAGCCTGCACACTTGCACACAAAAAATATCAAAAATAACAAAAAGGGTTTTTGTTATATTTATTTATTTATATATATATATATATATATATATATATATATATACAAAAAAGAATATTTACCCGAATGACAAGAAAGAAAATACGTTACCGTCTCCCCGACAACGGCGCCATTTGATCGCACGCTCTCGGCATGTCGGAATTCAAAGTTCTAAAGTTATAACCGCGATCAAGACGGTGTCATTTTGCAGCTTGCCGGTTGAGCACGGGTCGATCTGCAGGGAGATGGTTGTATGTCCGTTCTTATCTTAAACGAGTCAATAAAGAATGTGTATGTTCATGTTCAAAACTATCCTAAGTGTTTGTATTTTATGTTCAAGTAAGCTTGTTAAGTTTAAGGTCGGTTAGTAGAGTTAGGATTAGTCTTGTGCTTGTATTTTTCCATTCTTAAAACGATGTTAGGATAATCGAAGGTAGCGGGGATTAGGAGGACATAGGAATGAGATTTGCGAGTTTAAGCAAGTTTTCCAACGCTAAATCCATTCCTAGTGCTCATTGTCCGTCCGCTAAATGCGCTTATCTCCAACCCTCGGCCAAGCACCCGCAACCATGTATCCAATTAAGTCGCAACTACATGTCTCGTTGTAGCGCGCTTAAAGGACTTCTCGACTTAGGTCACGGCTACATGTCATGTATAGCGTGCCTAAGTGAGGGGGTTGCGTTTGGTTGGTCGAGGTTCGTTTCAAGATATTTGGCGAAGAGAAGCGCAAGGGATTTTTTCGTCCCTCATACCACCTTCCTTAGCCGTAGCAAGTGTGGAATTATTTACACATGGTAAATGAAAATAAAACAATACAAGAAGGAAGAAAAGAGAGAAAAGGGAAAAAAAATACGGTTTTACAAGATAGCTCTTGGGTCCTCACCTAAACAAGGAACTCCGTCGAAATATCATCGCTTGAAAATAATACGGAAAAGAAGAAAAGAAAAGTGCAAGAATAACAACAACTAATTAACAACAAGAAATAAAATTACACTTGAATTAAAATAGCAATGCAAGAATTAAAAGATACGAGTTAAATAAAAAAAACCTCATCTTCATTTTATCATCCACTCAATACTCTCACTATATTTTAATGGAAGAATACATGAAGAAGAAGAAGAACTAACACTACACTAAATCCTAACAAAAAGAAGTATCCTTGGTTTGGCACAAAACTAGGCTATTTATAGGCTGAGTGCCGAAACCCTAGGGTAAGATTCTGAGCCCAAATGAAATGACCAAACTACCCCAAAAGTCCGAGTTGACACAGAGTCAACTAGGCCGTGGATCCGCGGCCGTGTCGCCACTTTGGTCGCGGTTCCGCGGCTATTTTGAGGAGTTGGCTTGTCGTTTTTTTTGTGGGGTTTCTTGTGTTGCTCTCTTATGTTGTTCTATATGTTCCAAATTGCAAATTGCATCCACAATTTCTTCACATCTGCAACAGTCCAAATTGGCATCAAAACAATAATTCTTTTGACCTCATCTCCCTCGAGCTCCGTGCACCCATTGATTCTTGTGCTGCCCCTCTCGTGCTCTGCGCTTGTCTGAGACACGAATGACCACTGTCATTTGTCTTGTCTCTGGAACTGGTATGCAGCACTGGACGGATACGGATGACCGGAACCCGGCTTTTATCTGTTGGCAACAGATGTTCTGGATTTAGGCGTAACAGTGGAGATTTTGTATCATTTACGTTATTTTGGACTAGGAACCTGTAGCCTGTAAATATGTAGCAAACACGGATTAAAAGCACATGCCTATAAACAAACGAGCATAAGAATGGACGGTATTAAATGCAATATTCTGGTATGAACACATAACTATTTAAAAATCTATTTTATTCTCGAAAATATTTTAATTATGAAATAATAGTTTTAATTTATAATAAAAATATGTGCATTATTTTAAGGCATTATGAAATTTCATTAAAACATTTTAAGACCAGAAACATATAAATGGATATTAGAAAATTCTTTTAATTATATTTCAATACTTTAACAATTACTCGCATCACTTTAAAATAAAATCATTAAGATAAAATATTTTTCCATCAAGCAAATACGCAGTTAAATAGTTGGTACTAAATAAAAGACATTTTATTGGGTATTAGAAAACACGGTCGTTACAATAGATCCAAAGAAATAAGATTGAAAATAGATAATGATATCAAGGATTGGAAATACAAGGAAGGGATCAGGAGGAGTTCAAAGGTAAGATTCAAGAAAAGTAATAAATATTGTTGGACTTTTAAATTCTTACAATATCTACTTTCAACGGTCATGCAGAACTGATCTGCATAAGCCACTAATAAAACTTGTCATGCCCCACTTCCTAAAATTGAGAAACGAGAGCGACAAGCCTGCAACGTATTCATATCGAGAAGCACTCTTTCTTGACATGAATACGCTAAACGTCTATATAAACAATAAAGAAAATTATAGTATAAGAATTTTAAACTTATAAAATATCCAACAATATTTATAATAGTTCCAAAATCGATAACTGAACACAGTTCGAAAATTCAAGAAATTAGGAATGAAAGATGGTCTTGATCACAAAGACATGCTTACTGAAAAAGAAAACTAGAGTTCGGCCTGACTTGCAAGATATTGACTGTCCTCGGTTGGTACCACCTCGTACCTAGCCTCTTACATATTCCAAAGTCATCTGATGACATTCCCAAAAAAGGAAAACATGAAAACAGGAATGCCGTCAGCGAACTAAAATTCGGTAAATCTCTATTTTATCAGAAAATAATATTTTTCTATGTTAACAATGTTTACAATGAAACATGATATTTTGGCTACAATTAATTTAATTATTAATGTTTATAATCTAATAGGTTTAATACAGGGTTTCAATCAGTTGGAACAAATGTAACATAATAATAATATTTGCTTAATTTATAGAAAATAGTAATAATAAAGTTTTGTAATTTAAGAATAACAATATATATATAGGGTTGTTATTAACATCATCAAAAGGTAACAAGGTATAAAGATTCATGATTATAAAAACATATAAGGTATATTTTATTTTATAATTATTTGATAATAAATTGATTTAGTAAAATATCATGCCATACTAATAAGAATGTAGTGTAGAATTATTTTTGGTATACTATTTAAATTATGGTGTATTAATATAATCATTTAACGATATTTGACACAAAATATGACATACATAATAATAGGCATGAGAATAACTGTGAACAGTAAACGGTAATGTGCATGTCAAATAAATAGCATGTGTTAATCAGTGCAATGTAACTAGAGTATCGCGATATTTGATATTTCAGTGCTAGTAACTATAAATATAAGCTTGATTGTGAGAGTTTTATTATATAAACAGAATATTCCGTAATGCCACGGAACAACAACACGAGATTCAAGATATTCATTAGATTCATGATATATATATAATGTAATGTACCGTTTTTCTCCGATACCACGAGGAACAAGATACGATCCTCCATTACACATAAATACCCCCATTTTCGAGCTACCCTATCCCCATGATATATATTTATATATCTATACATGTCATATTCATAAGATTCACAAGATTCATTAGATTCACGATATTCAAGTGGTTCATGTCAGGTTCATGTCAAGATAGTATAATCTAACGTATAAGTATTCACAAACCCAAGGTTGTCATCCAGGGGCAAGAAAACACGGGCCCACTCATGAGTAATGAGACTCCAACCACCTCCGGAGTATTCACAGACCCAAGGCTATCATCCAGGGGCAAGGAAACACGGGCCCATTCATGAGTTAGTAATGGGACTCCTGAGTTGCATTTGAGTGTGTGTCAACTACCAAAAGTATTCATAGACCCAAGACTATTATCCAGGGATAAGGAAACACGGGCACATTCATAAGTAATGGGACTCCAACCACTGCTGGAGTATTCACAAACCTAAGGCCGTCATCCACTGGTCAGGAAACCCGGGCCCATTCATGAGTCGGTCATGGGAATCCTGAGAATACATGTCAAGTATAGATATAATTCTAAGTCTCTATGTATATATAACAAGCGTGTGATAATAGATTAATTTAAGACCATAAATAATCATAAATTCGCATGCAGAAATCTATGGGTTTAGTTTAGAATTTGGGGATTTTACACAACAAATAATTTGTAGTTCATAGCGTCGTGTAAATAACTAGACCGAGTTTGCCTCGATTGGGTCCCTGATGAAAGAGGTACGCAGGTTTCTGTAATGCTGCGCAGAGCAGATCAGTGTAAATTTCAGAATACGTACACTGATAGTATTTTACATTTTTTGTAGGTTTTGGTCTAGATTTTGGTTTTCTCTTTTAGATAGAAAATTAAGAGCCTGCAAGTTATGAACGATTCGCAACAAGAAAATCCCGATTTCGATTAACGAGCAAGGAGTTATGCATATTTTACTACAACCGCGCAGATAGTTTCTGCTGCAGTCCAGATTCGTCAAATTTTGTTAGGATCCTATTTTCATAAACTTCTATAACATTTTAGGTAAAATATATTTAGCTCTCTGTAGATATTCCAGCAACTTGAGTTTGTTCAAATTTGAATTCAGAGTTAATAGTTATGTCTATTCTAATGCAAGTGTAATCTGTTTCAACAGTTCCAAAAATTCAGATTTCATACATAAAGAAAAACGATACAACAAACCAATTTAATCTAAATTATGAACTTCGTACTGACCATGGGGAGACGTCATTGCTCGTAAGTTAGGTAACTACAATAGAGCGGTCATTGGATCATTACGAAACCATAAATATAGTTAATACCTTATATACCGAAAAATATTAAAACATGATATATAACTGCGTATAAAAATGTGCTAACCCAAAAGATTGATAACAACCATACACAACTAAAACTATAAATAATGTTTAATTATTTTGAACATTATAATGACTAGTGAATATTTAAAATAACTACTACTAATCTATGTATTATACAGTATGAATAAATATATATATTAATAGTGAAACATGAGGTTACAATGCAAACTAAAAATCGTAACTGTTAACAAAACACGTATAAACTGATGTCAAGATTTTGATTGAGATTTTAAAATGTAACTATATAAACTGTACCTACTGATGTTGTAACTCATAACTAACTTATCTATAAAACTATTTTTATATATATTTTGGCTATTACTGTCTATATTTCACCCAAGAGTTCGCTCACTTCATTTAATAAAAAAAATCTCCAAATAAATATTCATTAAATATTGTAACGTCCACACCGTCAGTTCATCCCTCTGAATCTTTTCTTACTTTCCACGACAATCGTGTCTCGACGTAAAATAAACGAAACCGCGAACGCTTAATCTCCGTTTGATGTTATCTTATAATCTTCTTAATTCCTTATTAAACTTATCACATTGACTCTGATAGTAGAATTTGAATGACTTAAATGGAGCTATGTGATTGTAATTATGAACTGCGGTATAGTTACGATGCCTCTACTTGAGTCACTTGAAGTTTTGCCTTTGATTTTCCCTCATCTTGATTTAGCTATATTCTACCGCTTATCGAATCCTATCTTCTTTGTTATATACTTCCTTGATTTTAATTCGATTCTAGTTCTTTGTACCATTCTTGACAATCCAATTCCTATTTACATTTCTTCTATTCGAGTGCTTACTCGTGGCGTTCTTAAAAACTACTCTTGCTTATCCTAACAACATTTATTCCAATTTTTTGAAACTCTCCGTCCTTCTGGTTGTCTTATCGAAAATTACTTAGAGTACTGACTGATAGAGCGTGATGACGAAATGCGACTGTTTTATCCTAACCTTGTGTTCCTTACTTTGTTACAACATCTTTCTTAAGTAATTTCGAGAGTGAAATTATTTTTAAGGAGGATAGAATGTAACTCTAAAATTCTTATATCTTCGTATTGCCTTTCTTTAATAAAATACTGTAATTATTTGTTTTTGGTATTTTCTATTATTTTGTTTTCTATTATATGTTATTTTGTTATTTATGTTTTTATTCCCTCATCTTTAGATCTTTTATTTTTATTTCAAATAAAACCCAATAGTCCAAACCCATTTATATTTTTATTAAAACTAAAACAAAACCAAAACGCCAACTCAACTCATAACCCAAATCTACGAGCTCCCAAAACCCCTTCCCCTTTTCCTTTCTATTTTTTTCCTTTGGTTTTCCTTAGAAGCATACTTGAGCCAGAAGCCCAATTATCCTACTTTTCTTGGTGTGCAGATCAAACTCCTTTCCTTTTATTCTTTATTTCCCTATTAAATTAAATTAAATCCTAGCCCACTACCCTTTCAATTTCCTTCACAAAGAAACTGACTCCCACTGTTCATCTCCTTGAAACAAACGAGCTATTAAACCGAGCCCCCACACTCTCTCCCCTCCACTTCTTCTGCTTATATACAACCCCACCTTCTTCTTCCTCGATCTCTCTCTCTCTCTCTCTCATGCTTAGACATGAATAAGTTCTATCGAGATAGTCTCTCTCTCCTCCTTCCCCTCTCTTCTTAAACATTTCTTTTAAATTACTTCATTTTGAAGCCCATCTCCAATCTCCTCTCTCTCTTCCCCTCCATGGCTGGCCGCCTCCCTTGGCCGAGCACAGAAACTCCATCCGCAACGATCGCCTCGCCATCACAGCGACAGTAACAGCAGCAGCCGCCGCAATAATAAGCAACAAAATCTAAAGCAACCAAACCCTCGACATTCAACAAGCCGTACGACAAGACCGCGCCGAGAACCGAGGCTCTAAGCCCAGGACCAAGTCCGCGTGAGAATGACGGTCATTTCCATGTCTCCGAATCTCCGTTCCATCAAAGTTTTGATTTTGCGCGAGGCAGTGTTCGATGAAATGCCCCAATGGGAATTTCATCATTTCCCACGTTCTAATTGCGAGAGTGGAATTCGTTTCACCGCTGGGGACATATTGGCAGGGACGGTTGTTAAAGCGCCTTGCAATTAGGTAAGTCCCCGTCCCTCTCTTCCTTTTGTCGTGAGAATTGTGAAAAATAATATTACAAATCACGATCCAACCACGAAGTTAAAGTATATAACAGTAAAGTGCATGAAACAGAGTAAAGAAAAACATAACATAAAATAACAACTAGAACGATAGTACATATATTTTTATGTTGTCGACTGTTTTTAGGCTTACTTAGATATGTATATATTCATGTTATCAATAATCAGCTAATTTATTTGTTTTATCGAACATATGGAGTAATGAAGCAGTGACACAGAGACAAGATAGCAAACTAGTTTACCAAATCAATAATCTGAAAAGTGAGCAATTAATGGGTTATCCATACCAATACATATCTTGCAGCTTAATGGTATCCTTCATGAATAAATTGCTTAATGCATGAAAAACATTCCACGGAACCTGAAAAATGTGTAAATAGAACACTATTAGCTAAACAATACAAGATGAACCTATAAACCTTATTGTCTGAATTAATAAATCTTCAGTAGCATCAAGTATAGTATAGTTGCCAATTTATAAGAATTTGTTATATTTCTTCCACGATATAAATAGTATGATTTTGGAGTGATTGCTTTAATGATCTTTAATACTCTATTTTTACTATGAGCATATGTTTGTTGTGTCTGATTCTCTTTCAATTAGCTTTTTCTACGGTCTTCTCCATTATTTTTTATTTTGATTTAGTGTGTAGAATTTCATCTAGTTTCTATATGTTCACACTGCGGTTTTTTATTAACATTTTGCAATTATTAATATAGTTATATGTGTTAGTGATATATGCCCTAGAGGCCATTATTGTATCATACTGGATTGTATATTACTTAATGGAAGCTTGGGATATACACTGATATAGTAACAGTCTTACTTGAAATGGTAGTATACTACCTGGTTTGTTTCTACCTTAATATGTGCATGTGTTTTTTTTAGCATATCGCTTATACATATTGGTAGAGCCCTTAGGATCTTTGCTTGATTACCAGCGTTGTGATGGCAGCCACACTAGTGGGGGCTGGATAGTCTATAAACACATCCTATACAGGTCCATAGTCGTAGAATTATCGAGACGGGGTATCGATACTCCACAGTAGACTAGTGTATACGTTTCTCATCCCAGCAGGGAAGATGGTCTATCCCACAGCCATTAGTACGTCATACTGGAGATAGTATGCAGGTAATCATTAGGTTATGAGTACACTGGACAGGACTCGTCGGGAACTGTTGGTGGGTATTATACCTATCGTCGGGTAGCAGTTCTCAGGTGACATGAGTACAGCTTAGTCCGTCGATTTGACACTGCTAGTTTGCATCGAGTGTGTTCCCACTGTACTTTGATTACTACCCTACCACGGTTCAAAGGAGTCGAGCAAACAGATAGTAGTTGGGTGCAGTCCCGAAGCACTTAGAGGCAGTGGCGGTTAGATAGGATTCGTCTCTCCCGGTATTGGGGGTTGATATCGCGTTGTGTTCGGAAGGCCATTACACAAAGTCCTTGACCAACGCAAGCGAGATTTACTGGTAGGTACTCTCGTACTTTCTTACGGTGTTTTAGGCTACTTTCTGACATGACTTATTGCACTATTAGGGGTCTGACGATTACCGCCCCTAGGCCCGATATGTGATACTCTTAGATCAACAAACCGGACTGTACAGAGATTGTCACATACAAGCTCAGTAGGAGTTCGGATGAGTTAGCTCATCGGCCTTCTTATCGACATGTTAGTGGATGTTGCACACCCTCACAACACTTGTGAGAAGGCGGAAGTAGCAAACGAAAAATTTCTTGCATGCAACACCCACATAAAAACTAGATCTTATGCTTAAACCTTAACTAGCAAACCCTATTTAGAGTTCTTAACTACTATAAAAGGGTTATACCTAATGAACCGGTCCTTCGGGTCTTCTTTTGGATGCAACTCCTAGGCTCTTTGGATGCTTGAAAGGAACTCGGTCTCCGGTCACCTCTAGGTCGTAGATGATCCATCCGAGAGCTATAGAACAAACTTCAAACTCTTCACAAGAGCTAACTAAGAAATCAAGTGTGCTAGAAATGATTACTTAGATGATGTAGAGATTAAGTAGAGAATTAAAGTGATCTCTAAACTTTTGATTCACAACTCATGTGAAGGGTAAAGCTTGGAGGAGGAAGAAGGAGATAATGAGGAGAGAGTGTGTGAGAGTGATCAATGAATAAAATCAAGCATGGAAAAATGATATGGCTCAAATGAAAATAATTGAAGCATGCAATTTTTTCTCAAAAATAATGCACCATGCTTCAATAGTAATCCCAAATGAATAAAAAATGATATAAGCCATTCGTTCATCCATGCTTTGACTCTCTCCAAATTCCACCTCATAATTTCCATTTTCACAAAATGAAAACCATTTATGAGGTGTCCCCTTCTAGAAGTTATTCTTGTACAATTACAAGAATACCCCTCACCGTATACCGTATAAGTATACCCGTATCCGAATTCCGAAAAATACGAATACAAATAATCCAATAATATAATACTGGTATCTGGCTTAAACCAAAACCTACCAGTATCATCTTTCCGATCATTATTCCTGTAACCATTACACGAACATGATTGAAACCCTACCATAACAACTTACGACCTCTACATCTTTTGCCTGAACCAGAGAACCCTCTGTGTGGGACTCTAAAAACTCGACAGCACGCTGGCAGTGGGTTTAACCACAAGCACATCAGCGGCACTAACTATGCGTAATGACTACCCATGTACGTGATGAAAAGGTGGCCGACGAGCGAACTCATCCCAACCCTAACAAGCCTGTAAGAAACACTTACCGTACAGTCCGGTCTCTTCGTCTGATACGTCACATATAAACTCTAGGGGTGGTAAATGTCAGACCCCGGTAACTTTATAAGTCATGCTGATTTACGGGCCATAACGGTTCGAGAAACTACTGATAACTCTTATCAGTAAATCTCGCCAACCCTGACCAGGGATTTGCTGTTATGGCCGATCAAGCATAGCGCGACATCAACTCCCTATACCGGGAGAGACGAAACCCCTCCTATCACTCACTGCATCCATGTGATTCGGGACTGTACCCAAAATCCATCTGTTTGCACGACTCAGTGGAGCCGTGGTAAGGAGGAAATCAAAATACAATGGGAATCACACAAGAAACTGTGACGATCTCGGGTCTACAGACTAACCTGTACAAGTATCACCAGAGAACTGCTATCTGACAATAGGTATATATACCATCTAGGAGTTCTCGGCGAGTCCTGTTCGGTGTACCAATTCTCCAATGAGCACCTGTGTACAATCTTTGATGTCAAACACCAATGGTTGTGGGATCAACCATCGCCCCCAGGGTCAAGAAACGTACACACTAGTCTATTCTGGTAATATCGATGCCCTGTCTCGATATACCCTCGACTGGGAACTATTAAAGGATATGCTTATAGACTACCCAAGCCCCACTAGTATGATCTACATCATAATCCTGGAAGTCAAGCATAATCCTAAGGGATTCATCAACATGTATATAAAGATATGAAATACAACACATCACATGTTAATATGAAGATAAACCGGATAGCATATCATCATTTCGAGCAAACATTGTTTCTGTACATATACATTCCTAACATCCTTTACAATACAGGCCTCTAGGGCATACATATCTAACAATCTTCCACTTGCACTAAGGCCTGTAGTTGGTGCAATAAATACCCACTATCCACACTAGAACCAGTTGTCGGCGTACCGCATGCCCAACATCTCGAACAGTTTCTTAAACTGGACTTGAGGGATGGCCTTGGTGAATGGATCTGCTGTGTTGTCTTTCGTGTCTACTCTCCGTACCTCGATGTCCTAACGATCCATTATCTCCCTGATGAGGTGATACCACCTCAAGATATGTCTGGATTTCTGATAGGACTGTGGTTCCTTTGCCAAATCCATGGCTCCATTGTTATTGCAATACAGAGGTATTGGATTAGCAATGGATGGAACCACCTGAAGTTCAGAAATGAACTTCCTCATCCAGACTGCCTCTTTTGTGGCATCATTAGCAGCAATATACTCAGCTTCCATCGTGGAGTCAGCAATGGTATCTTGTTTGGAACTCTTTAAACATACCGTCCCTCCATTTAGGATAAATACAAACTCTGAGATGGACTTACTATCATCCTTGTCGCTCTAGAAGTTGGAGTCGGTTAAGCCCTCCATTTGGAGATCTCCGTTACCATGCACCAAGAACATTTCTTTAGTCCTTCGCAAGTACTTCAGAATGTTCTTCACAGCGGTCCAGTGTTTCTCCCCTGGATTGGATTGATACCTGCTTACTGCACTCAGTGCATAAGCTACATCTGGGCGAGTACACAACATCGCATACATTATAGATCCTACCGCTGAAACATAGGGTATAATGCTTATGCGAGCCCTCTCCTCATCAGTCTTTGGAGACATCTCTTTGGAGAGGGTGATCCCGTGACAAGGGGGTAAATTACCCCGCTTTGAATCTTCCATACTAAACCTCTTTAGTATGGTGTCAATGTATCTCGATTGGGACAATCCCAATAATTTCTTAGATCTATCTCTATAAATCATAATTCCCAAAATGTACGAGGCATCACCCAGGTCTTTCATGGAGAACCTCTGTGATAAAAATGGTTTGACCGATTGTAGCATAGGAACATCATTTCCAATCAAGAGAATGTCATCCACGTACAATACGAGAAATGTAACAGTACTCTCTACAATCCTTTTATAAATACATGGTTCATCTACATTTTTAATAAAACCAAACTCTTTGATTATATCATCAAAGAAGATATTCCAACTCCGTGATGCCTGCTTTAATACATAGATGGATTTAAGCAACCTGCATGCTTTTCCACTGCTCCCACTATCAATGAAGCCTTTTGGCTGATCCATAAAAACGCATTCTTCTAAATCACCATTTAGAAATGTCGTTTTAACATCCATCTGCCAGATCTCATAGTCATAGTGAGCAGTTATAGCAAGCAGGATCTGAATAGATTTGAGCATCGCGACTGGTGAAAAGGTTTCATCATAGTCCAAGCATGGTCTTTGACGAAATCCTTTTGCGAACAGCCTAGCTTTATAAGTCTCCACCTGACCATCCACACCGATCTTTCTCTTAAAAATCCATTTGCGCCTTATGGGTTTTACTCCAGAAGGTGCAACCTCCAAAGTCCATACTTTGTTGGTGTGCATGGATTCCATTTCGGATCTCATGGCATCCAGCCACTTCACTGAGTCACCACTCGTGATAGCTTGCTAAAAACTAGTAGGATCACCATCATCCATGATGCAATCTTCTCTATCACCATCAATTAGAAAACCATAGTATCTATCAGGTAGGCGAGAAGTCCTACTAGATCTACAGAGTGGCTGAGGTTCGTCGGATTCTTTTGAAATCTCAGGTTCAACCAAATCATCGGTAATTATTTATGGATCTGGAATTTCTTCCAGTTCTACCGCATTGCCAACATTATCATTTGTAAAAAATTCATGTTCTAAAAATGTGGTATACTGAGAAACAAACACCCTTTGTTCCTCCTTGTGGTAGAAAAGATATCCATACGAGTGTTTTGGATATCCCACAAATTTACACAAAACCGATCGTGTCTCGAGTTTGTCCAGATTCTGCTTTTTCACATAAGCCGGACAACCCCATATCCTAACTCGTTTAAGAGATGGTCTCTTCCCATACCATATCTCATATGGAGTGGCAGACACGGTTTTGGTCGGAACCCTATTCAATAGATATATCGCAGTCTCCAATGCGTGCCCCATAATGAAAGTGGTAACTCGGTATCACTCATCATTGATCATACCATATCTAATAGAGTACGATTCCACCGTTCCGACACACCGTTGTGTTGTGGTGTGTACGGAGGAGTGAGCTGAGAGAGAATCACATTCTCTTTTAGAAAATATAGAAACTCTGAGCTTAGGTACTCACCTCCTCAATCTGATCGAAGTTTCTTGATACTCAAGCCTGTTTATTTTCCTACTTCAGATTTATACTCCTTGAACTTTTCGAAGGATTCGGACTTATGTTTCAATAAGAACACGTGTCCGAATCTTGAGAAATCATCAGTAAAAGTTATGAAGTACGAAAACCACTTCTCGCATGTGTAGACATTGGTCCACATACATCACTATGTATGAGGCCTAAGAGTTCAGTAGCTTTCTCTCCGTGTCCACTAAACGGAGTTTTGGTCATTTTACCTTTGATACAAGACTGACAAGTCGCATAAGATTTATATTCAAAAGAGTTCAAATATCCATTTTTATGTAGCTTGGTTAGTCTTGTTTCATTAATATGACCAAGTCTACAATGCCAAATGAAACCTTCATTTATGTCTGAAATCATTCTTTTGTTTGTGTGTTGTATATTGAAAATTGTATGTTGATTTAGGACGTATATCCCGTTATTTAATGTACCAGACCCAATCAACTCTTGAATAAGGTTAATGTTCATAATATTAGATTGTAACACAAAATTATATCCTTCATTGTCCAACAACGATATTGATATAATATTACATAACATCGAGGATACAAAATAACATGGATTCAAAACCAATATACAACCCAACGGCAAAGTAAGGTGATATTCTCCCACTGCTACAGCATGTACAGAGGAACCATTCCCAATTCGGAGAGTGTGATCACCTTTCTTCAAAACCTGCTATTTTTCAGCCCATGCACACAATTGCAGATGTGAGATCCTGACCCTGTATCTAATACACAGGAATCAGAGTTAATTGAAAAACGGTTTTCTGTTACAAACACACCTGAAGTGGAAGCATCACCATGCTTCTTCTTCTTGAGGCCGGCAAGGTATCCAACTCAGTTTCTCTTCCAGTGCCCAGTCTTGTGGCAGTGGAAGCATTCCCCTCTTCCTGACGCAGCAGCCCCTATCTTGTCCTTCCCCGGCGCCTTTTTCATTCCTCCTCTCGGCTTGAAGGGATTCTTCTTCTTCTTTCCCTTGCCTTGGCTTTCGGGACAGAAGAGGAAGATGGCCCAGCAATTAGAGCGGGAGTTTTCGCTACCTTTAGCATGCTCTCTGCATTCCTCAATATATTGAGGAGTTCAGGTAGTGACTTCTCCATGTTATGCATGTTGAAGTTTACAATGAACCGAACAAAGGCAGGGGAAAGGACTGTAGAACAATATCAATATACTGTCCGTTCTCCATGGTCCAACCCAGGTCCTCTAGTTCTTCGATAAGTCCAATTATCTTCAATACATGGTCACCTACCGACGTGCCAGCAACCATCCGCATCTGAAACAACTTTCGAGATGCCTCGTATCAGAGAGTGCGAGATTTCTCTCCATACAACTCCTTTGTATGGAGAAAGATGGATTGTACATCCATCTTCTCATACTGCTTCTGATGTTCATTGTTCATAGAAGCAAGCACGAGGCATTTAGTTGTTGCACAGTCTATATCCCATGTCTTTCGGATTTCTTTATCCGCAACTGAAGAATCAGGGCCTGGGCTAAGAGGGGCTGGAGTAGTCAGGACATATCCGACAATATCATAGGTCAGGGCAATATTTATGTTCCTCAGCCAATCTTTGTAATTCGGTCCCGTGAGTTTATTCTTGTCTAATAAAAGCTTAAGTCCCGTCATAGGTATCTGCCATTAGGAGAGAGAAAAGAAGACACTCAGTGATTGCTCTTACATAATTAGATTGGTTATTAATTTTATCTAATCGATGTCTCCCACTGCTTTTATCAAATTTTTCTTTAAATCTTAAAAAGAAAATGCCAGGATTAATTGCAATCTATAAGTTCGCTAACCGGTCGACCAGGCCAGTGTCGGTACTCCGAGGGATGTTCCCTGTGTTTTCGTACGGACTTAATTAAAATAAACCTCGTTTTCCTAGAGGCGTAACCCCGTTGACACCTTTCTAGACACCTACTGGATTAGCTAATTGTAAAGTGCAAAACTCTCCTGCGAGTAATTTTTACTCACAGTGGGATCGGGATCCAACTATCAAATAGAAGGTATGTAATCTCATTGCAAGTTTCAACTCTTGAAATTCCCGATATAATTTTTAACCTTAGTGTCTTATGACCTTAACTATGGCCAACAAATCATAAGCACTAGTCAAGTTCTACCCGCCATTTCGTGATTGATTTCGACCCACCCGCATAACCCTAAACTATGGTCAACAAGGTCATGCGAATGTCCTAATCGATCGCATCATATGCTTTGTAAGAAGACATCACTTAGCTACCGTACACCACGTCATAACTATAGTCAACAAACGTGGTACGAATAATAAGTACTCTGCTTCCTAAAATGGCGGAGGGCAGCGGATGGTTTTAATGAAAATCTTAACACTTTGAACTGGTATCATTGTAGAATCTAGTGAAAGGAGTGGTTTAAACTCCAGTTTTAAAAATCGAATGGTTTTGTAGTATCTTTCTAATTTTTCTAAAGAGGTCGCTCCCGGTGAAGAGATCTCGGCTCTTTCCTCATCGAATGAGGTGCTGGATATTCATGAATACCACGATGTAAAGCAAATGTTAGATCAACTATAAAAACAATCGAGTGCTTTATAACATTTGCTAGTTTCGCTAAAGGGGACATTCCCAGTGAAGAGATCTCAGCCCTTTCCTCATCGAATGAGGTGCTGAATATTTATCAAGGAATACCACTATGCAAAGCAAAAACTAGAGTTACCCATTTTAAAAAGTTTGATTCTACAACATCTTTAGGTTTCTTTTTCTTAACATTAATCACATTAATGTTGTCCCATCTTTTACGTTTCCTAAACATCACAGAAAAGAAACGAAAATAGAACGTACGCTTATGCCATCCGCATTCACCACGGGGCCCCGTCATGCACCGTTAGGTTACTTAACTAACGGTAGAGCGGGGGAAGGACTAGCGCGGGTGCAAAACATAAGCAACGTTTATTATATATCTTATATATAAATAGCTACATACGTCGCACGCATTTATAAACATTCCAGATCATAGATGAATACATTGGATATACTAGAAATTTTGTATTTCATTTAAGCCCCTAATGAAAGACGGGTTCCACGGTCGTGATGAATAGCCAAACCCCACCCTAGACCCCTACGGGTGCGGCAAACTACCCGCTAAATTTCCGAAGTGAAACAACCTCTCTTAACATGTTAGTTATATGTATGCCCTAGAGGCCATTACTGTACATAGGATGTATATTGTAGTGGATGCTGGGATATATATAGGTAGGACTTTCTTGCTCGACATGATAGTACGCTATCTGGTTGCTCTTTATCTTAACATGTATAATTTCTGTCTCTCTGATTACATGTTGATAAAGCCCTTAGGATGTGTACTCGACTTCCAGGACTATGATGTAGATCGTACTAATGGGGCCTGGGTAGTCCATGAGTACATCCTTCAATGTTCCTAGTCGTAGGAATATCGAGACGGGGCATCGATATTCCAGAGTAGACTAGCGTATATCTTCTCGACCCATGTGATGGGCGATGTATGATCCCATATCCATTGGTGTTTGACATCAGAGATGGTATGCGGGTGCTCAGTGGAGACTGGGTACACTGAACGGACTCGCCGAGAACTCCCAGATGGTATTATACCTCACGTCAGATGGCAGTTCTCTGGTGACACTGGTACAGCTTAGTCTGTTGACCCGAGATCGTCATAGAGTCTTGTGTGTCTCCCACTGTGCTTTGATTTCCACCCTACCACGGCTCTACTGAGTCGTGCAAACAGGTGGTTTTTGGGTACAGTCCCGATTCACATGGAGGCAATGAGCGATAGGAGGGGATCCGTCTCTCTCGGTATTGGGGGTGGATGTTGCGCTATGCTCGACTGGCCATAACAGGAAATCCCTGGCCAGGGTTGCAGTGATATACTGGTAAGAGTTATCAGTAGTTTCACGATTGTTATGGACCTCACGTCGGCATGACTTATCGAGCTATTGGGGTCTGACGTTTACCACCCCTAGGCGAGATATGCGACATATCAGACGAACAGACCGGACTGTACGGTAAGTGTTACTGGTTGGATTCACAGGAGTGTGAGCGGGCTTGCTCGTCGATCTTCTGATCGCTCAATACCCGGGTGGCCGTTACGTTTAGCAGACCACTTGCGGCTTGTGGGTGTTTGATATGATCATCACCTGCTGCCGGCGTATTGACGAGTCTTTAGAGTCCTACACAGAGGTTTCCTGGCTCAAGCTAAACGAAATAGGAGCGCATATGAGATATGTGCGGGACCGAGAATAATGCGTGTATGTGATACCGTATTCTATTCTCGCGATGAATGTATCGAATGGTTTTATGTGATATAACCTAGTCATCGAATCGAGGATTGATTCGATAAGCCGATACATTGAATATTAGTCGGTTATATGCGATATGACCGGATCGTTAAATCAAGTATTGATTTAATGATTTAATGCATAATTATATATTTGATATATTACTTTGCATTAACTAATATTAGTTCACTTTAAATGGATTTTCTCACTTGAAATGCACATTGTATATGTGATATATTTTTGTGCACTTGTTTGTATCATGTTTGATGATACATACTCACTTAGGTTTGTGTAAAGAATTATACCATGGTTATATGAGTGGTTAGGGTTTTGTTTATTTACTTATTCACTTATTTATTTATTCATTTTGGAAAATGAAAAGAATGGTGGCTTATTTTGTTTGTTTGTTGAAGCTTCATGAAGCTTTGAACAAGTCCACCATTCCTGTCTCATACTTAACCCTAACCATTTAACTAACCTTAGTTTATTCTCTACACCTAACTATGGTTGCTATATGATAAGTATCATATTGTTTTCTATTTTAGAAAAATACTTATCATATTCTTTCTTCTTCTTCTTCATCTTCAACATGAAGAAACCTTGCCTTCATCAATGGCAACTTGAGAGAAAGAGTGAGAAATCCAATTCTAAAGTGAACTCACTTCCTATTTCTTCATCCTCTACCTCTTGCCAAGTAGTATAGGGTGTTTTCTTCACAAGTTTCATGGCTTGGTGAAGTTGGAGCTTGATCTTGTGTTGCCTCGACGTAGATCATCTTCGGCATCGAAGCCGACGACCTAGCCCGCCCATTTCTCCGATGAAGCCGATGCTAGAGTCATGGATTCGATTTGGACAGTGGAGAGGACTTCATCACGGAGCCTAGAAGGTGGAGGACCGGATCTACAAAGGCTGTAGCCTCTTTCCTTTTAGATAAAGTTGTTTATTTGCATCGCATCACCTATACATCTAGTTAACGATCCGTATCAGGGTTTCTCGGCACTTGTAAAATTTTAATTGGCCATGTTTGATCACTTGTGAGACCTCATTAGTGTGCCTAGGAACCCTACATAACAAAGTGAGTAGGCCACTCGGCACTTCAAGAACCCGGTAGTTTGTGCACCCCATCTTGGGTTTATCCTAGGAGCAAAAACAGTAAAAAGAAATTATACAACGGTGGCTACAACCTCAACCCGGATGTGCCCAGCAAAATAATATTACATCTCTTTTTACAAATTACATGAATGAAAGAAAAGAAAAACGCTCTTCTCACATTCCCCGACTATTCATCCATGACGATCCAACATATTCATATACACATACCATCACATGATATCATTATAGATGTGTGCAACCCCGACTAATCGACGTATAGAAATTAGTCGACGTTTCCAAACACACATACACATCACAAAGCTTGTAAAGTAACCGCGACATTAGAATTCTGCACGCAATTAGCAAACTAAACCAATTTTCCAACACTTGAAAAAATCCAGTGAGTTAATGTTCCAAAACCGATCGTTTTAAGCCAATCCGGGAGTCGAAACGAACTCAAAACCCGCCTGAATCTTCGTGGAGGCGAAGACCCAAAAATTAACTATCGAATAGGGGGCCTTGCGAGGGATACCCACCCACGGGGGCTACCTCGAGGTGGCCCCTAGGGGAAGGCAGGCCCGAGAGCACCCATATGGGGTGCTCTCGGGTCACCTACCCCCAAGGCCACCTTGTGGTGGTCTCGGGGTGTGGGTCCGGCCTCTGGTCCCCCCCGAGGTATCCCCGGGGTGCGCACACTCCACCCCACGGCTTATCAGTTCAAACCGTAAGCCTGCGGGGTGTGCAAACAACTTAAAACTACAATTTTGGAACTGTTTTTATCAACAGCTTTTGCGCGAAAAAAATGGCGGATTTCTAACGTCGCTACAAACTATTTAAGGTTTAAGAGAGGCTCTGATACTATGTTAGTGGATGTTGCACACCCTCACAACACTTGTGAGAAGGTGAAAATGGCAAACGAAAAATTTCTTGTATGCAACACCCACATAAAAACAAGATCTTGTGCTTAAAGCTTAACTAGCAAACCTAATCTAGAGTTCTTAACTACTATGAAAGGGTTATACCTAATGAACCGATCCTTCGGGTCTTCTTTTGGATGCAACTCCTAGGCTCTTTGGATGCTTGAAAGGAACTCGGTCTCCGGTCACCTCTAGGTCGTAAATGATCCACCCGAGAGCTATAGAACAAGCTTTAAACTCTTCACAAGAGTTAACTAAGAAATCAAGTGTGCTATAAATGATTACTTAGATTATATAGAGATTAATTAGAGGATTAAAGTGATCCCTAAGTTTTTGATTCATAACTCATGTGAAGGATAAAGCTTGGAGGAGGAAGAAGGAGATAATGAGGAGAGAGAATGTGAGAGTGATCAATGAATAAAATCTAGCATGGAAAAATGATTTTGCTCAAATGAAAATAATTGAAGCATGCAATATTTTTCTCAAAAATAATGCACCATGCTTCAATAGTAATCCCAAATGAATAAAAAAATGATATAAGCCATTCCTTCATCCATACTTCGACTCTCTCCAAATTCCACCTCATAATTTCCATTTTCATAAAATGAAAACCTTTTATGAGGTGTCCCCTTCTAGAAGGTATTCTTGTACAATTACAAGAATACCCCTCACCGTATACCGTATAAGTATATCCATATCCAAATTCGAAAAAATACGAATACAAATAATCCAATAATATAATACCGGTATCCGGCTTAAACCAAAGCCTACCAGTATTATCCTTCCGATCATTATTCCTGTAACCATTACACGAACATGATCGAAACCCTGCCGTAATAACTTACGGCCACTACAGCTTTTTCCTGAACCAGGAAACCCTTTGTGTGGGACTCTAAAGACTCGACAATACGCTGGCCATGGGTTTAACCACAAACACGTCAGCGGCACTAGCTATGCGTAACGGCTACCCAGGTACGTGACGAAAAGATGGCCGACGAGTGAACCCATCCCAACCCTAACGAGCCTGTAAGCAATACTTACCGTACATTTCGGTCTCTTTGTCTGATACGTCGTATATGAAGTCTAGGGATGGTAAATGTCAGACCCCAATAACTTTATAAGTCATGCTGATTTATGGCCCATAACGGTTCGAAAAACTACTGATAACTCTTATCAGCAAATCTCGCAAACCCTGACCAGAGATTTGTTGTTATGGCCGATCAAGTATAGCGCGATATCAACTCTCTATACCTGGAGAGACAAAACCCCTCCTATCGCTCACTTCCTCCATGTGATTCAGGACTGTACCCAAAATCCGGGAGAGACGAAACCCCTCCTATCGCTCACTTCCTCCATGTGATTTAGGACTGTACCCAAAATCCACCTGTTTGCACGACTCAGTAGAGCCGTGGTAGGGAGGAAATCAAAGTACAGTGGGAATCACACAAGACACTATAATGATCTTGGGTCTACAGACTAACCTGTATAAGTGTCACCAGAGAACTGCTATCTGACAATAGGTATATATACCATCTAGGAGTTATCGGTGAGTCCTGTTCGGTGTACCTATTCTCCAATGAGCACCTGTGTACAATCTTTGATATCAAACAACAATGGTTGTGGGGTCATCACCCCTAGGGTCAAGAAACGTACACACTAGTCTACTCTGGTAATATCAATGCCCTGTCTCAATATATCTGTTGGGGTAAAAATTTACACCCCCGTTGACCGAGTCAAAGTCAAGGTCAAGCCCAGGTCAAGCGGGCCCAAGCCCAGGTCAAGCGGGCCCATGCCCACGTCGAGCCCGCGGCCAGCCTCCTCCATGCTAAAATATAGATCATGTAATAAATAATTTTTATGTAATTTTTTATACATGAATGTATGCAAAATGGGCATAAAGCCAATATTTTGTAAGCCCATGGCTTATGTGCAAAAAATGAAATGGCACATGAGCCATGGGATGGCTAAAATTCCATTTTTATGAAGCCCAAGGGGCTATATGCAAATATGTAAGCCTATAAAAGGCAACATGATGAATAAAAAAGTAATACTTTTCATTCTCTCCAAAATTTTAGATCTGAGATCTTTTCTTCCTTCTTCAAGGTTCCAAAACCTTCTTCTTTCTTTTGAATTAAATCAAGAGTTCTACTCTCCTTTTTATAAAACAAATTAGTTTTTCACCACAAAACCCATCAAGGGGAACACAGATCTTCCATTAGATCTCAAAAAGGAGTGATTTTTAAAAATTCCATATCTCTTGATCTTCAAGATCCAGCAAACAACAGGAGGAAGAAGAAGAACATCTTTCACTAAACCCCCCCAAAAAAAAAGAGAGAAGAAAAACACATTCAGGAGTCCAACTCCTCTCTGATTTCTCTTCTGAGAAATTTTTTAGGCTAAAAGCCTGTTGTGCCTCACCTGCGCGCTTGCGCAAGTGCGCAAGGCGCCCGCGTGCCGACACGTGGCACGCGCGCTTGCGCAACTGCGCAAGTGCGCAAGTCGCCCGCGTGCCGACACGTGGCGCGCGCTTGCGCAACTGCGCAAGTCGCCCGCGTGCCGACACGTGGCGCGCGCTTGCGCAACTGCGCAAGTGCGCAAGTCGCCCGCGTGCCGACACGTGGCGCGCGCGCTTGCGCAACTGCGCAAGTGCGCAAGTCGCCCGCCTGCCGACACGTGGCGCGCGCGCTTGCGCACCTGCGCAAGTGCGCAAGGCGCCCGCGTGCCGACACGTGGCGCGCGCGCTTGCGCAAGTGCGCAAGTGCGCAAGTCGCCCGCGTGCCGACACGTGGCGCGTGCGCTTGCGCACCTGCGCATCCCTTGGATGTCTTTTCCCCCTCCTTTTGTGTACATACATACATATATACATATGTATACAAATTTATACATACACGTACTCCACGACACTGTCCCTGTTAGAAAAAAATTTCTAACGGGGCGCTGCCCCGCACCCCGCAAGGGGGCTGCTAGCCCCCTTGACCCCCAGCCCGCTATCCGGGTAGCGGGACCCCCGTAAAAACTCTGCGTGGCTCCCGATATATCCAAAACCCCTTTTCAAAACACACGTATACTGCACATTGAGTTCGCATGACCAGTTTAACCCGTTAATCGGAGGTTCCCTCGCCCCAAAGACGATGGGTAATTAACGGCAGCTTAGTCCGCGGCTGCCGGAGATTCGGATCCCCACAATCATTAAACCCCGGCCTACCCTAGGCCGGGAGAATCTGTAGTACGCCTGACAAGCGGGCGCGTATTCCCATCTCAATGGGGTGACGAAAAACACCCTACAGATTCTGGCACGCCCGGTGGGACCAATCTCTCCTCCCATATTTCGGGTTAAGCATTCATGCGAACTCAATCTATATACATGTCTATATTTATACTAAAATGATGCTTTTTCATGCAGATTTTCAAGTAATCACCTTCCGACGATGTCTTCGATGATGAACTCGGCTCCCGTCTCCTACACGATGAGGATAGACTCCAGGACGGTCCTTCCGGCCAGTCTCGGGCGACAATGGGAGGAGCCGCTACTACCATTTGGCTCTATTACGTTCATGCCAGTTGGCGCCATCCCATCTCCTCAAGCCCCGGTGACAGACAAACCAGTCTCGAAAGGCAGGAGACCAAATGTGGTGATCTCAAGGGCGCCCCAACCCAAACGCAAGTCGGTATCTGAACGACTTTCCTTGGCCCCAGCTGGGGGCAAGGCCATCAACACCAACAAAGCTATAACGCGTCCCGAGCAAGCTCCAGCGGTGCCCCTGACAAATGCTCGATCGGGTGCCTTCTCTAAGCTCCCCGCTGATCAACTCACAATGGCTCCCCGGGCAGTGGATGCCCGCCAAGCCTTCAAAATCGAGAAGCTGAGGGAGAAAAGGCTCAGATATAGAGCCAACAAAAGGGCTAGGGCTCCTGCCAGGCTGAACCTCATGAGGTTCGAAGAACAGGGTTACCCCGCCGAAGATGAGGAAATGGCTGGGTATGTGATCCATACTGTCTACACGGTGGGCACGCGCAGCAAGAGCAAGGACGGGGCTACCACATCTCAAACCCAATCTGGCTTGAATGTGGTGGCCGCTTCCCAAGAACAGCCGCCTCCGCCGGATGATGAAAACCCTCTCAATAAGGCTGATAGGCAAAGAGAGCCCTCAATTCATGAGGAGTCAGGCTCGGAAAGCGAAGATGAACCAACTTTCCGTCCTAAGACCGCAGAGCAACAACTTCTCCAAGAGCTCCGAAAGCAGCTCAGAAACAAAGACAAGGAGATGGCCAAACTCCACTCAAAGATCGACGACTTGACAAATGTCGTCTTACGGCTTACGGCCCAACTTGCCTCTCAGCCGCCCAATCAGGCGCAGGGCTCTCATGAACCGGGAAATGGTGTCCCAAAGCAGCCGACGCCTATTCCCTCAAATCCAAAAGTGGCCGGACCGTATGAAAGTCAATCGCATCCTATCTCAGGAAATGTCTTGTCTACCGATGACAGTAGCCCTCTAACTCAAGATCAAATCATGAATTTGGTTGCCAGCAAAGTCAAAACATTGGTGGCCGAAGCCGAAGCGCAAAAAGATATCAGCAGTAGTGGGAGACCATATCCTGCTCAGTATGATCTGGTAGAATTTCCTAGCGGCTATGTCATCCCCAAATTCGGAAGATTCGATGGGACGGGAAATGCGAATCAGCATATCGCCCACTTCAAAGCCTCATGCGGGAATACTGGGGGCAATGATGCGCTTCTCCTTCGCCAGTTCGTTAATAGCTTGACCGATGTTGCTTTCGACTGGTACGCGAGCATACCGGATGGCTCCGTCACAACTTTTGTCCAAATGGAGTCTCTGTTTCGGCAGAGGTTCATGAGCGTCAGCGATAAGATTACCATTGCCGAGCTCGTGAGGACCAAGCCCAAGAGCGACGAAAGCAGCACGGATTTTATAACCCGATGGCGCAATCTCTCCGTCAAATGCGAACCGCCGATAGAGCAGGACCAATCTGTCAGTCTCCTCGTCGGAAATCTCAACAATTGGATGACCCCGTTTCTATGCACCGCGGGTCTCAAAACATTCCAAGAGCTGACCAGGAAAGTCCAGATGCTGGAGCGCTCAAAACAGGAGTCCTCCTCGGATTCTCAAAATAACAATAGGTCCTGGAGAAACCGAAAGGACGAAAATCGCAAAGGCGGAGGTTCTGACGATACTGAATCTCTTAACACTTCGGCTAACCGAAATAAGCAAAGGATGAGCGGGCCTAGCGCCAACCAGCCTCGGAAGCCAATGTTCGGAGAGGGAGGAGAATCTCCACTGAAAGAGAAGCTGGATAAGGTCTATTCCTTCAGAAGGGACAAAATCCGTAAAATATTCAAAGACGCCCTGAAGAACGGTCTACAACTGCCAGAGTCAAAAAGACCGCAGGAAGCGAATAGGACCGACGACCCCAAATACTGCTCCTATCACAGAGTGATAGGCCATGCCATTGAGGACTGCTTCGTCTTCAAAGATTGGGTCGAAAAGCAATACAAGGCAGGAGAGATAGAACTGTCCAAAGGCGTGCTAACAAATAGTCAAGCTGCAACCGCCAATTTCATACAAACGGAGACCGGAGTTCTTCGTGAAACCGATTCTCTCAGGCATCTGCCTTTCTCTGAAAACAATCGACCACCACGTCATTAAACTGGAACAGTCGACCACCACGTCATTAAACTGGAACAGTCGACCACCACGTCATTAAACTGGGAACAGTCGACCTCTAAGTCGTTAAACTGGAAATGTAAAAAAAAATGTAAATAAACAAAAAATGTGTAAATAAAAGAAAAATAAAGAAAAGCCGAAATGATGGGGCAACCGCGAATAAAAGCCGAAATGATGGGGCAATCGCGACCTTCGCGATAAGAAAAGCTGAAATGATAGAGCAATCGCGGTAAAACAAAAACATGCAAAAACAAAAAAAAAAAAAAAAAAAACGGCGAATGATGAGTCGCTCCTGGTACCATATTCCAGTGCAGCGATGCAGACGCCAACCAGCCCTACGGCCAGTCCCCAAATTGACTACCGTATACAATCCACGGGCTCAAATAATTCTCAGCATACCCATTCCCCACTGCAACCACCAGTTATGCGGCAGGTCTCCGCCTTCGGAATTATGCTTCATTGGAAAGACCCACTCATGTGTCCTCACGATGCATGAGGAGAACAAACCTTCGTGAGATCCTTACGACTCACCAAGGAAAAACACACTTAGGAGTCCTCACGACTCTTAAGGAGAAAATACACCTGCGAGATCCTTACGACTCGTAGGGAGAAAATGCTTTTATGGGACCCTCACGGCCCATAAAATTGAAAAGCCTTAGGCGATAGGGATCTAAACCTGTCTCCTAAGCCATCGCTCCCCATACCCCAAACGGCGAATGATGAGTCGCTCCTGGTACCATATTCCAGTGCAGCGATGCAGACGCCAACCAAATTCCAAATCCCATACCCCAACGGCGAATGATGAGTCGCTCCTGGTACCATATTCCAGTGCAGCGATGCAGACGCCAACCAAATTCCAAATCCCATACCCCAACGGCGAATGATGAGTCGCTCCTGGTACCATATTCCAGTGCAGCGATGCAGACGCCAACCAAACCTCAATCCCCAAGCGGCGAATGATGAGTCGCTCCTGGTACCATATTCCAGTGCAGCGATGCAGACGCCGACAATGTCCCAAAATTTTTCTGGCCCTACGGTCTGGATCATACATCCTGCAAAATCGTATACAATCCACGGGCGTAAAACCATCCCAATCTCTCCCAAGTCCTCCCGGGGCAAATGATGAGTTGCTCCTGGCATTATTCCTGTGCAGCAATGCAGATGCCAAACAAAAAAAAACCAAATCCAAATCCTCTCGGGGCACATGATGAGTTGCTCCTGGCATTATTCCAGTGCAGCAATGCAGATGCCAAACAAAAAAAAAACCAAATCCAAATCCTCTCGGGGCACATGATGAGTTGCTCCTGGCATTATTCCAGTGCAGCAATGCAGATGCCAAACAAACCAAATCCAAATCCTCTCGGGGCACATGATGAGTTGCTCCTGGCATTATTCCAGTGCAGCAATGCAGATGCCAAACAAAAACCCCAATTCCCAAATCCTCTCATGACAAATGATGATTCGCTCCTGGTACCATATTCCAGTGTAGCGATGCTGATGTCAACCCAAATCAAATCAAACCAACAACCTCTACGGCGGAATCATGCTCTGTCCCAGAATGTACACCCCGTGTCGAAATGATGCTTCGCCTCGGTATACCTGCCTTCCCTGTCGGAATTATGCTTCGGCTTGGAATCAACTAACGACCTCCTCGTCGGAATTATGCTTCGTCTCGGAATCAAATCAACCAACAAGCTCTGCGTCGGAATCATGCTTCGTCTCAGAATGTACACCCCGTGTCGAAATGATGCTTCGCCTCGGTATACCTGCCTTCCCTGTCGGAATTATGCTTCGGCTTGGAATCAACTAACGACCTCCTCGTCGGAATTATGCTCCACCTCGGAATCAAATCAACCAAACAGCTCTGCGTCGGAATTATGCTTCGTCACAGAATACACCCCGTGTCAAAATCATGCTTTGCCTCGGTGTACCTGCCTTCCCTGTCGAAATTATGCTTCGTCTCGGAATCAAGTCAGCCAACAAGCTCTGTGCCGGAATCATGCTCCGTCTCAGAATATACCCCGTATCGAAATCATGCTTCGCCTCGGAATATTTTCCTCCCTTGTCGGAATTATACTTCGCCTAGGAATATACCTCTGCATCGAAATCATGCTTCGGTCAGAATGTCTGCCGATCATCGGAATGATGCTCCGATCTCTGGAATTATGCTCCGCTCTTCGGAAAGATGCTCCGAATCCTGGAATCATGCTCCGCTCTTCGGAAAGATGCTCCGAATCCTGGAATTATGCTCCGCTCTTCGGAAAGATGCTCCGAACTCTGGAATCATGCTCCGCCCTTCGGAATGATGCATCTAATCCTGGAATCATGCTCCGCCCTTCGGAATGATGCTCCGAATCTCTGGAACTATGCTCCGCTCTTCGGAAAGATGCTCCGAATCCTGGAATTATGCTCCGCTCTTCGGAAAGATGCTCCGAACTCTGGAATCATGCTCCGCCCTTCGGAATGATGCATCTAATCCTGGAATCATGCTCCGCCCTTCGGAATGATGCTCCGAATCTCTGGAACTATGCTCCGCTCTTCGGAAAGATGCTCCGAATCCTGGAATTATGCTCCGCTCTTCGGAAAGATGCTCCGAACTCTGGAATCATGCTCCGCCCTTCGGAATGATGCTCCGAATCCTGGAATCATGCTCCGCCCTTCGGAATGATGCTCCGAATCTCTGGAACTATGCTCCGCTCTTCGGAAAGATGCTCCGAATCTCTGGAACTATGCTCCGCTCTTCGGAAAGATGCTCCGAACTCTCCGCCCTTCGGAATGATGCTCCGATCCTCTGGAATCATGCTCCGCTCTTCGGAAAGATGCTCCGAACTCTGGAATCATGCTCCGCCCTTCGGAATGATGCATCTAATCCTGGAATCATGCTCCGCCCTTCGGAATGATGCTCCGAATCTCTGGAACTATGCTCCGCTCTTCGGAAAGATGCTCCGAATCCTGGAATTATGCTCCGCCCTTCGGAATGATGCTCCGAATCTCTGGAACTATGCTCCGCTCTTCGGAAAGATGCTCCGAATCTCTGGAACTATGCTCCGCTCTTCGGAAAGATGCTCCGAACTCTCCGCCCTTCGGAATGATGCTCCGATCCTCTGGAATCATGCTCCGCTCTTCGGAAAGATGCTCCGAACTCTGGAATCATGCTCCGCCCTTCGGAATGATGCATCTAATCCTGGAATCATGCTCCGCCCTTCGGAATGATGCTCCGAATCTCTGGAACTATGCTCCGCTCTTCGGAAAGATGCTCCGAATCCTGGAATTATGCTCCGCTCTTCGGAAAGATGCTCCGAACTCTGGAATCATGCTCCGCCCTTCGGAATGATGCATCTAATCCTGGAATCATGCTCCGCCCTTCGGAATGATGCTCCGAATCTCTGGAACTATGCTCCGCTCTTCGGAAAGATGCTCCGAATCCTGGAATTATGCTCCGCTCTTCGGAAAGATGCTCCGAACTCTGGAATCATGCTCCGCCCTTCGGAATGATGCTCCGAATCCTGGAATCATGCTCCGCCCTTCGGAATGATGCTCCGAATCTCTGGAACTATGCTCCGCTCTTCGGAAAGATGCTCCGAATCTCTGGAACTATGCTCCGCTCTTCGGAAAGATGCTCCGAACTCTCCGCCCTTCGGAATGATGCTCCGATCCTCTGGAATCATGCTCCGCTCTTCGAAATGATACTCCGAACCCTGGAATTATGCTCCGATCATCGGAATGATGCTCCGATCTCTGAAATTATGATCCGCCCTTCGGAATGATGCTCCGAATCCTGGAATCATGCTCCGCCCTTCGGAATGATGCTCCGAACTCTGGAATCATGCTCCGCTCAACGGAATGATGCTCCGATCCCTGGAACCATGCTCCGCCCATCGGAACGATGCTCCGAACCTTGGAATTATGCTCCGCTCTTCGGAATGATGCTCCGAATCCTGGAATTATGCTCCGCTCATCAGAATGATGCTCCGACCCTGGAATTATGCTCCGCGCTTCGGAATAATGCTCTGACGTTGGAATTATGCTCCGCGAATCAGAATGATGCTCCCATCCTCGGGAATCATGCTCCCCGGGATGATGCTTCGCCTCCGGAATGATGTTCCACCTTGAAGTTCAGCTTCAAGATCCATCAATTTCATGCACACAACTCAAATGTGCGGTGTGCATTTATTGATGGGGGGCACTTTGTTGGGGTAAAAATTTACACCCCCGTTGACCGAGTCAAAGTCAAGGTCAAGCCCAGGTCAAGCGGGCCCAAGCCCAGGTCAAGCGGGCCCATGCCCACGTCGAGCCCGCGGCCAGCCTCCTCCATGCTAAAATATAGATCATGTAATAAATAATTTTTATGTAATTTTTTATACATGAATGTATGCAAAATGGGCATAAAGCCAATATTTTGTAAGCCCATGGCTTATGTGCAAAAAATGAAATGGCACATGAGCCATGGGATGGCTAAAATTCCATTTTTATGAAGCCCAAGGGGCTATATGCAAATATGTAAGCCTATAAAAGGCAACATGATGAATAAAAAAGTAATACTTTTCATTCTCTCCAAAATTTTAGATCTGAGATCTTTTCTTCCTTCTTCAAGGTTCCAAAACCTTCTTCTTTCTTTTGAATTAAATCAAGAGTTCTACTCTCCTTTTTATAAAACAAATTAGTTTTTCACCACAAAACCCATCAAGGGGAACACAGATCTTCCATTAGATCTCAAAAAGGAGTGATTTTTAAAAATTCCATATCTCTTGATCTTCAAGATCCAGCAAACAACAGGAGGAAGAAGAAGAACATCTTTCACTAAACCCCCCCAAAAAAAAAGAGAGAAGAAAAACACATTCAGGAGTCCAACTCCTCTCTGATTTCTCTTCTGAGAAATTTTTTAGGCTAAAAGCCTGTTGTGCCTCACCTGCGCGCTTGCGCAAGTGCGCAAGGCGCCCGCGTGCCGACACGTGGCACGCGCGCTTGCGCAACTGCGCAAGTGCGCAAGTCGCCCGCGTGCCGACACGTGGCGCGCGCTTGCGCAACTGCGCAAGTCGCCCGCGTGCCGACACGTGGCGCGCGCTTGCGCAACTGCGCAAGTGCGCAAGTCGCCCGCGTGCCGACACGTGGCGCGCGCGCTTGCGCAACTGCGCAAGTGCGCAAGTCGCCCGCCTGCCGACACGTGGCGCGCGCGCTTGCGCACCTGCGCAAGTGCGCAAGGCGCCCGCGTGCCGACACGTGGCGCGCGCGCTTGCGCAAGTGCGCAAGTGCGCAAGTCGCCCGCGTGCCGACACGTGGCGCGTGCGCTTGCGCACCTGCGCATCCCTTGGATGTCTTTTCCCCCTCCTTTTGTGTACATACATACATATATACATATGTATACAAATTTATACATACACGTACTCCACGACACTGTCCCTGTTAGAAAAAAATTTCTAACGGGGCGCTGCCCCGCACCCCGCAAGGGGGCTGCTAGCCCCCTTGACCCCCAGCCCGCTATCCGGGTAGCGGGACCCCCGTAAAAACTCTGCGTGGCTCCCGATATATCCAAAACCCCTTTTCAAAACACACGTATACTGCACATTGAGTTCGCATGACCAGTTTAACCCGTTAATCGGAGGTTCCCTCGCCCCAAAGACGATGGGTAATTAACGGCAGCTTAGTCCGCGGCTGCCGGAGATTCGGATCCCCACAATCATTAAACCCCGGCCTACCCTAGGCCGGGAGAATCTGTAGTACGCCTGACAAGCGGGCGCGTATTCCCATCTCAATGGGGTGACGAAAAACACCCTACAATATCCTCGACTAGGAACTATTAAAGGATATGCTTATAGACTGCCTAGGCCCCACTAGTATGATCTACATCATAATCCTGGCAGTCAAGCATAATCCTAAGGGCTTTATCAACATGTATATAAAAATATGAAATACAACACATCACACGTTAAGATGAAGATAAACTAGATAGCATACTATCATTTCGAGTAAAAATTGTTTCTGTACATATACATGCCTAGCATTCTATACGATACAGCACTCTAGGGCATACATATCTAACAATCGACACATACCTGGGCAGCAGTTACGTGCAGCTAGTACCGCTTGCGGCTTGTGGTTAAACCCACTGCCAGCGTAGTGTCGAGTCTTTAGAGTCCCACATAGAGAATTCCCTACACCGGGCAAAATTTGTAGAGGTCGTATGGTTTTACGGCAGGGCTTCGATCACTTATGTATACTTGTGCACGTATGATGATCGGGCGGATAATACTAGTGGGCTTTGGTTTAAGCCAAATCCTAGTATTATATTGATGGATTATTTTCGTCTTATTGTATTCGTATTCTTCGGAATACGGATGCGGGTATGTATATACGGATGAGGGGCATTCTCGTAATTCTTGCGGGAAAGTTTCTAGAAGGGACACCTCACTTAGGGTTTATTTCTTTTATGGATTAAACATAATGAGGTGGAGGAAATGGGGTAGAGGTGGACAAAAATCAAGCATGACTCACCATTAGATATTTTCAAGTTTGCTAGATATTTGTTGAGATATTTTCTCCTCAATTATAAGCATGCTTGATTATTCTTTTCTTGAGCCATTCTTTTTCTAAGCTCATTCATCACTAGCTTTTCCTCAAGTGTTCTTCTTCTTCCTCTAAACCCGAAAGCTCTTATGAGTTGAGAATCCTTGGGTTCCAAGAGACAAATCAACTCATCTTTTCACTTTACGCTACCTAGGACTTCTAGTTTTGTGAACTAGAAGCCATAGTTATCTCAGATTCGAGATAGGAGCTCGAACTATAAACTATCGGGTTGATCGTCTTTGACTCGAGGAGGCCGTCAAGGAAGCTTCGATCCGTTTCGATCCTCGGAGCCTATGATGATGAGGAGAACAGCGAGAAGACCCAAAGGACACGATACTACGAGGTATAACATTCATCCGAGTAGTTAAACCTCAAGTAGTTTGCTAACTATGGTTTATGTTCGATCCTTGGTTCTAGTCGGTATTGTGAAGCCCGTAAATATCATTTTTTGCCATTTTCGCCTCCCCGCGAACACGTGGGGTGCGCAAAATCGACTTACAGTGGTATCAGAGCCTCTCATAAATCTTATATAGCTTGTAGAGAAGTTAGAAATCCGCCATTTTTATCGCGCAAAACTGCCGACAGAAACAGTTCCAAAAACTGAAAGTTTGAGATGTTTGCACACCTTACGGGATCACGGTTTGAACTGAGAAGCGGAGGGGTGGTGCATGGGCACCCCGGGGAACCCTTAGGGGGACCGAATGGCCGGTCCCACTCCCCAAGACCACCACAACGTGTTCTTGGCGGTGGGGACCCGAAACTGCCCCACCTTAGGCAGTTTCGGGTCTGCCTCACCCCTTTGCCACCTCGTAGTGGCCTCGGGATGGGGTACCCCCTCTGTGCCCCCCAACTCGAAGTTAATTTCGTGCTTTAACTCTCCGTGAAGGTTCGGGCGTGTTTCGTTTTGATTCGGACTTCCGAATTGGCTTAAAACGATCGTTTTTGGAACATTAACTCACTGGATTTTCAAGTTTTGGAAAATTGGTTTAGTTTGATAATTGCGTGCAGAATTCTAATGTCACGGTTGCTTTACAAGTTTTGTGATGTGTATATGTGTTTGGAAACGTCGACTAATTGCTATACGTCGATTATTCGGGGTTGCATATATCTGTGATGTTGTTATGTTGGTTTATGTATATGAACTTGTTGGATCATCGTGGATGAATAGCCGGGGATGTGAGATGAGAATTTTCATTTTTTCATTCGATGTAAAATTTATAAAGTGATGTAATATTATTTTGCGGGGCACATCCGGGTTGAGGTTGTAGCCACCGTTGTATTATTTTTTTTACTGTTTTTGCTCCTAGGATGGACCCAAGGTGGGGTGCACAAACTACCGGGTATTTTGAAGTGCCGAGTGGCCTACTCACTTTGATGAGGGAGGTTGCTTTACTTCAGCTATTTGGCGGGTAGTTTGCCGCACCTGTAGGGGTCTGGGTGGGGTTTGGCAATTCATCACGACCGTGGAATCCGTCTTTCATTACAGGCTTAAATGAAACACGGAATTCCTTGTATATCCAATATGTTCATCTATGATCCGGAATGCCTATTATTGCGTGAGACGAATGTATATATCTATATATGATATCTAGTAGGCGTTGCATATGTTTTGCATCCGCGCTAGTCCAGCCCCCGCTTTGTCGTTAGTTAAGTAACCTAATGGGTGATGACGGGGCCAGTGGCGAATGCAGATGGCATAAGTGGACGTCATATTTTCGTTTCTTTCTATGATGATAGGTGTAAATGATGGGACTGCATTATATTAATGCAAACCAAACAAACCAAAGCTGAATCGTTGGAACAAAATTTAAAACCACTCGGTTATTTTAAAATAGAAGACTTTTAAATGCGGAGCTTAAACCACTCCTTTTAAAAGCTATCAGGTTCCTTCGATTATATCAAGTTCACTACGTTCATGGTTTCGCCAAAACCATTCGTAGCCCTCCGTCGTTTCAGTTAGATATTCAGTGTATTCAAGCTATGTATTTTGACCTTCGCCAAGGCATAGTGATTGGTAGCTGCTGAATATTCATCTGTAGCATAGATAGATGTGTTGGTTTGGGACGGTCGTACTACTATTTTGGCCTTCGTCAAGGGTATTTACGGGTGGGTTCAAAATAACCTGGACAATGACGGGTAGAACTTGACATGTAACTTATGATATGTTGGCCTTCGTCAAGGTCATAAGAGCATGGGGCAAAAATCCATATCGGGAGTTTCTAAGGAAACTGAAACTTGCTGGTGTTGCATACAATTTGGAGTGTGATAATGTTGGTAGGATTTCTTCAGGATTATCACACAATGATATTTGGATCTCGATCCTACTGTGAGTATCCGCTACTCCTCGGGATATTCTTCACTTAACGATCAATGTTATAAACCAAGTAGGTGTTTAGAACAGTGTTAGCGGGGCTACGCCTCCAGGCAAAAGAAGTTATTTAATTAAGGAACTTCACGAAAGTATCGTAAAACCTCCCTCAAAGTATCAACACTAGCCTGGCCGAACGATTAAGCAAGTATTGTACGGTGAGATTAATCCTGACTAATTCTTATTTTATGGTTTGAGAAAGAATTCGAGAAACAGTGGAAGCCATCCTGTTTAGATAAAATAAAAACCAATCTAAAACTTGCAAGAGTATCATGTTGAGTGTTTTCTTCTCTCTCTCCTAATTGCAGCGACCAGCTGACCAGATTAGATTACAGATAGATAATAAAATAACTGAGTTTTACTATATTGACTGGCAAAGATTTGTCCAGATGTCCATTACTTATGACAAGCTGAACCATCTCATTACTACACAAAGCACCCGCCGTCCCAGTGTAGGGTTCCTTAGGGCGGCAGCAAAGTTTCGGGAGGTATCGTCCATGCCGTTTTCAAATTTTTGCCGTACTAAAAAACCCTAACTCTAGAATCTTAACTAGAGATTTAGACGAAACAACAATGTAAACAACTTTACATCCAAAATACAACCTTTGTAGACCGGTCCTTCACTTCTAAAGCTCCGTGTAGTAGTCCCTTCGCTCCAAGTAGTGACCACCCGAACTCTAGTAAAGGTTCACATGAAGAAATGAACAAGCTTGCTCGAAGTCTTCGAGTCCTAAGATGATCTACGTCGAGAAGACTCAAGCTCATACTACCTCTTCACTAATGGTAGATTAGTGAAGCAAACACCCTAAACTAAATGACTAAATAGTAGAGAATGATGAAGTGGGAATTGGGCTCACTTTAGATTAATTTTTCTCACATTATTTCTTTACCATTTGAAAAACTAGTGAGTTTTCTCATGAGGAAGAAGAAGATGAAGTGGAGATGAGAATGAAACTCATAAGGTGAGAATAGCAACCATGGGTGAGTTAGTGTTATACACTAACTCATGCAGAGATTAAATCATGGCTAACAATAATGGTTAGGTTATAAATATCTATAAGTAAAACAAAATTAGTGGACTTGGTCAATGGTTCCACAAGCTTCAACCATGTGACTTAATTCCATGTAATTTTGATTAACTTTAAATAAATAAAACCATTCATTATATCAAGCATGGTGTGAGTCTCATACACCCATGAAGCATGTGTCATCAAGCATGACACAATAAAATATACATTAATATATATCACATATATACTATATGCACACAAGTGAGAAAAAGAAATGTTTAAGTGAGCTAATATTAGTTAATGTAAATTAATATATCACATATATAATTATACATTAAATTATTAAATCGACACTTGATTTAATAATCCGGCTATATTACATACAACTGACTAATATCAAATGTACCAACTTATCGAATCAATACTTGATCCGATAACCCGGCTATATCTCATATAACCGACCGATATCACATATCGCGAGAATAGAATACGGTATCACATACGTGTATTAATCTCGGTCCCGCACATATCACATATGTGCTCCTACTTCGTTTCGCATGAACCAGGAAACCTCTGTGTAGGACTCTAAAGACTCGTCAATACGCCGGCAGTAGATGGTGATCATATCAGTCACCCACAAGCCGCAAGCGGTCTGCTAAACGTAACGGCCACCCGGGTATTGAGCGATACGAAGATCAATAAGCAAGCATGCTCATACTCTTGCGAATCCAATCAGTAACACTACCGTACAGTCTGGTCTCTTCGTCAGATATGTCGCATATCGCGGCCTGGGGGTGGTATAACGCCAGACCCTAATAGCCTGATAAGTCATGCCGATGTAAGATCCATAACGGTTCGAGAAACTACTGATAACACTTACTACTAAATCTCAGCAACCCTTACCAGGGATTTCTTGTTATGGCCAATCGAGCATAGCGCAATATCAACCCCCAATACCGGGAGAGACGAATCCCCTCCTATCGCTCATTGCCTCCATGTGACTTAGGAATGTACCCAAAAACCACATTTTTGCACGATCTCTTGTACGTGGTATGGTCGAAATCAAAGCACAGTGGGAATCACACAAGACTCTATGACGATCTCGGATCGACAGACTAACCTGTACCAGTGTCACCAGAGAACTGCTATCTGACGATAGGTATAATACTATTTAGGAGTTCTCGACGAATCCGTCCAATGTACCCAGTCTCCACTGAGCACCCGTATAGCTTCTCTGATGTCAAACACCAATGGATATGGGATCATCCATCGCCCATCATATAGGTCAAGAAGCGTATACACTAGTCTACTCTGGAGTATCGATGCCCTGTCTCGATACTCCCACGACTAGGAACTTTTGAAGGATGTACTTGCCGACTACCCCTGCCCCACTAGTATGATATGCATCATAATCCTGATAGTCAAGTACTCATCGTAAGAGTTTTATCAACATGTAATAGAGAGACAATAAGTGTACATGTTAAGATAAAGTGCAACCAGATAGCATAATATCATGTCGAGCAAGAAAGTCCTCCCTATATATGTCCAAGCATCCACTACAATATACATCAAATGTACAGTAATGGCCTCTAGGGCATACATATAACTAACACCCAGGTCCATTTTCCACGCGGATATTGATATCCGTAAGACAAAGGAAAAACACTTTGCGAATGCCAAGTGCCACGTTTTGGCCTAAGTAGAAGGTGTATACCAGAGGCAGCATGAGAAGATGGACTTAGTTTCCATTTTCCTCCATAACGATGTTTTATATGGAGTGCAATCTCGTATCGCAAGATATGAGACCTCGAAAGAATTGCTTCAAGCGAGATTGGTTGTCGGGTCATCTATAGGGGACCACGTCCCTACAATGATTAGCTATATTAAAAAGCTCACGGACCTGGAGACTACGTTGGAGAACGAGTCATATACTGACTTGATTCTACAGTCTCTACCTTCTACTTACGCCCAGAGGAAGAAAGTTATACTTCCAGTTGAAGGCACCCTAAAGGAAACCAGGGAGACACCCGCTCTGCTTATTAGGGAATCTTCCTCTTCTGGATCCAAAGCGCAAGCCAAGGATGAGAAGAAGAAGACCTCCACAAAGCCGATAAGCGGTGTCAGTAAGGTAGAGGGACAGGAAAGAGCAAAATTTTCGGGGCTAACAGTATGGAAGGAAGGATGTTCCTATTGTCACGGGAAAGGGCATTGGCAGAAGGAATGAAGGGCTTGGAAAGCCAGAATCCGGGATCCGAAGCATGCTGTGGTTTCGACTTCGGGTGTGTTTGTAATTGAAAACAGTCTGTCAATTAACTCTATTTCCTGGGTATAAGGTACCTGATCAGGATCTCATATCTGTAATTCATTACAGGCTTTAAGAAACCGTAGAGTTATCAGGGCAGATGATATGACTCTCGGGGTTGTTAACGGAATGAGCGTGGACGCTGTATCCGTAGGGTATATCACCTAGAATTGACAAGTGGGCAGATATTGATTCTACGTAACTGTTTGTGTGTACCAAGTCTAGTTTGTAAGCGACGTGGTTCACATCCACCTAAATCAAAGTTTGATTGGGTCAGGTACACTAGAGGACGGTATATATTGAATCAAGCTCAGGTTTTCAAACGTCCAGAACACACTTAAAAGAAAGTCTCCAGAATTAAATAAGGCTTTCTTATGACATTGTAGACAGGGTCACATCAATGAAACACGGTTA
Source organism: Agapanthus africanus (assembly GCA_030015575.1). Taxonomy (NCBI): domain Eukaryota; kingdom Viridiplantae; phylum Streptophyta; class Magnoliopsida; order Asparagales; family Amaryllidaceae; genus Agapanthus; species Agapanthus africanus. Next base: position 612,235,342 of record JASDDO010000014.1, on the reverse strand, counting down.
TCGAAGTTACATAGAGAGGGATATTTGGATCCGTTCGAATATCAGTCTTATGCAACTTGTCAATCTTGTCTCATAGGAAAGATGATAAAGACTCCGTTCACTGAACACGAAATAAGAGCGAGCAAGCTCTTAGGACTCATACACAGCGACGTGTGTAGTCCAATATCTACAGATGCACGAAGTGGTTATTCCTATTTCATTACTTTTACGGGTGATTTCTCTACATCTGGACATGTCTTCTTGATGAAGCATGAATCCGAAGCCTTTTGAGGTATTCCGAGAATATAAGAATGAAGTGGAAAAACAAACAGGCAAAAGTATCAAGGCACTGAGATCTGATCGACGTGGTGAATATTTAATTGCCGTGTTCCTGGATTACTCAAAAGAGAATGGAATTCTCTCTCACCTTACTCTTCCATACACAGCACAACACAACGGTGTATAGGAAAGGCAGAACAGAACCCTATTGGATATAGTTCATTCCATAATAAGTAATGCTGAGCTACCGCGATCCTTCTGAAGCTATGCACTAGAATCAGCTGCATATCTTTTGAATAAGGTTCCTACCAAGACTGTGCCTACCACACTATATCAGATATGGAGTGAGAAGAAACCTTATCTTCAGTATCTGAAGATATAGGGATATCCAGGTTTTGTTGAAAAGCAGTATGCGGACAAGCTCGAGGCATGCTCAGTACTAGGTTTGTAGGATACCCAAAGAACTCCAAGGGGTATCTTTCCTATTACGCCGAGGAACAAAAGATTTTTGTTCCTCGTCATGCCCACTTTTTAGAAAATCAATTTTTTATAAAAGGAAATAGTGGGAGCGCAATAGAACTGGAAGAAATTCCAGAACCACAAACTATTACTGAAAGTATGGTAGAACCAGAGGTTTCAAAAGAATTGGACATCCCTACACAAATCCGCAGGACTAGTAGGCAGTCTCATCCGTCCGAGAAATACTACGGTTTTCTCATAGACGAGGATCGAGAGGATTGCATTATTGATAATGATGAGCCAACTAGCTTCCAGTAAGCCATTCAGAGCACTAACTCGGTAAAATGGCTGGATGCAATACGGACCGAAATGGAGTCCATGTACACCAACAAAATATACACTTTGAACATTGCTCCAGAAGGGGTAAAACACGTAGGCCGCAAATGGATCTTTAGAAAGAAGATTGGTATAGATGGATAGGTTGAAACCTATAAGGCTAGACTTATTGCAAAAGGTTTTCGTCAAAGACCTGGTTTGGACCATGATGAAACCTTTTCTCCAGTGTCTATGCTCAAATCCATTCAGATCCTTCTTACCATTGTTGCCTTCCAAGATTTTAAGATCCCGCAGATGGACGTAGAGACGGCTTTTCTAAATGGTAATTTGGAAGAGTGCGTCTATCTGGATCAGCTAGAGGGTTTCAATCAGAGTGGGAGCAGCAGGACAGTGTGCAAGTTGCATAAGTTCATTTATGGACTAAAGCAGGTATCACGGATTTGGAACATCTATTTTTATTCAGACAGACAAAGAATTCGACTTTATCAAAAATCCAGATGAACCATGCATTTATAGTAAGATTGTAGCTAGAACTGTGGAATTCCTCGTTGAGTATGTGGATGACATTCTCTTGATAGGAAATGACATTCCTATGCTACAATCAGTCAAAGGATTCTTGTCACAGAGGTTCTCCATGAAAGACCTGGATGATACCAACTACATTCTGGGGATCCAGATCTATCGCAATAGATCAAAGAGGATGATGGGACTTTCACAGTCAAGGTACAACAATACCATACTGAAAATATTTAGTTTGGATGATTCTAAGCACGGTAGCCTACCGGCTTATCACGGAATCACCCTCTCCAAAAAGATGTCTCCAAAGACTGATTTGCAAAAGGCTCGCATCACATCTATACCCTACGCTTCTGCGACAGGCTCTATAATGTATGCGATGTTGTGTACCAGACCAGATGTTGCTTACGCACTCAGGATGGTAAGATGGTATCAGTCAAACCTAGGGGAGAAACACGGGATAGCAGTAAAGAATATTCTCAAGTACCTGAGAAGGACTAAGGAGATGTTCTTGGTGTATGGCGGAAAAGTCCTCCAGATCAAGGCTTTTGCTGCCTCTAGATTCCAGAGTGATAAGGACGACTCCAAGTCCATGTCGGTTATGTCTTTATCCTCAGTGGAGGGGCGGCCTGTTGGAAGAGCTCCAAGCAGGACACTGTTGCAGACTCAACGATGGAAACAGAGTAGTTCGCTGCATGAGACGCCGCAAAAGAGGCAGTCTGGATATGGAAGTTCTTAACTGAACTTCAGGTGGTTCCTTCCATTGGTTGTCTAATATTTTTGTATTGTGACAACAACGGCGCTACAGCTTTAGCGAAGGAACCCAGGTCCCATCAGAGATCCAGACATATCTTAAGGCGGCACCACCTGATCAGAGAGATCGTTGATCCCCAAGAGATCGAGGTGAGGAGAGTAGATATGGAGAACAACACTGCAGATCCACTCACAGAGGCCATCCCTCAGACAATGTTCGAGAAGCTATTCGAGATCTTCGGTCTGCGATATGCCAGTAGATGGCCTTAGTGCAAGTGGGAGATTGTTAGTGATATATGCCCTAGAGACCATTATTGTATCATACTGGATTTTGTATATTACTTAATGGAAGCTTGGGATATACACGGATATAGTAACAGTCTTGCTCAAAATGGTAGTATGCTACCTGGTTTGTTTCTACCTCAATACGTGCATGTGTTTCTTTTTTTCTTTTAGCATATCGCTTATACATATTGGTAGAGCACTTAGGATCTTTGCTGATTACCAACATTGTGATGGCAGTCACACTAGTAGGGGCTGGGTAGTCTATAAGCACAAGCTATACAGGTCCCTAGTCGTAGGATTATCGAGACGGGGTATCGATACTCCATAGTAGACTAGTGTATACACTTCTCATCCCAGCATGGGAGATGGTCTGTCCCACAGCCATTAGTACGCCGTACTGGACATAGTATGCAGGTGCTCATTAGGTTATGAGTACACTGGACAGGACTCGTCAGGAACTGTTGGTGGGTATTATACCTATCGTCGGGTAGTAGTTCCCGGATGACATGAGTACAGCTTAGTCCATCGACTTGACACTGCTATTTCGCCTCGAGTGTGTTCTCACTGTACTTTGATTACTACCCTACCACGTCTCAAAGGAGTCGTGCAAACATGTAGTAGTTGGATGTTGTCCCGAAGCACTTGGAGGTAATGGCGGTTAGATAGGATTCGTCTCTCCCGGTATTGGGGGTTGATATCACGCTGTGTTCGGAAGGCCATTACACAAAGTCCTTGGCCAAGGCAAGTGAGATTTACTGGTAGGTACTCCAGTAGTTTCTCACAGTGTTTTGGGCTACTCTCTGACACGACTTATTGCGCTATCAGAGGTCTGACGATTATCGCCCCTCTAGGCCCGATATGCGATACTCTTAGATAAACAGACCGGACTGTACAGGGATTGTCACATACAGGCTTAGTAGGAGTTCGGATGAGTTAGCTCATCGGCCTTCTTATCGACACATATCTGGGCACCCATTAGTGCAGCTAGTACCGCTTGCGGCTTGTGGTTAAACACACTGCCAGTGTAGTGTCGAGTCTTTAGAGTCCCACATAGAGAGTTTCCCTACACCGGACAAAAGGTGTAGATGCCGTATGGTTTTACGGCAGGGCTTCGATCACTTACGTATACTTGTGCACGTATGATGATCGGACAGATAATACTAGTAGGCTTTGGTTTAAGCCGGATCCTAGTATTATATTGATGGATTATTTTCGTCTCATTGTATTCGTATTCTTCGAAATACGGATACGGGTATGTATATACGGATGAGGGGTATTCTCGTAATTCTTGCGGGAAAGCTTTTAGAAGGGACACCTCATGTAGGGTTTATTTCTTTTATGGATTAAACATAATGAGGTGGAGAAAATGAGGTGGAGGTGAAAAAAAATCAAGCATGACTCACCTTTAGATATTTTCAAGCATGCTAGATATTTGTTGAGATATTTTCTCCTCAATTATAAGCATGCTTGATTATTCTTTTCTTGAGCCATTCTTTTTCTAAGCTCATTCTTCACTAGCTTTTCCTCAAGTGCTCTTCTTCTTCCTCTAAACCCAAAAGCTCTCATGAGTTGAGAATCCTTGGGTTCCAAGAGACAAATCAATTCATCTTCTCACTCTACACCACCTAGGACTTCTAGTTTAGCGAATTAGAAGCCGTAGTTATCTCAGATTCGAGATAGGAGCTCGGACTATAGACTCTCGGGTGGATCGTCTTTGACTCGAGGATGCCGTCGAGGACGCTTCGATCCGTTTTGATCCTAACACCCTAGTTCAGTTATACCATACTCGTGTTAATTATTTTATCTTGTGACTATTTCTTGATTTTTATTGTTTTGGGTACGGATAGTGTTTTGGTATCTATGCTTGGCATTCGACCCAACCCGCATGCTTGAAACCCGTCTTGGTTCTTGATTATGTTTTATCTCTGCCGGTGCTGAGGATCCGTACTCGCATATGTTCTATTTACCTGCATCGTATATCTGGCATCTGCATTTTTAATACAATTATAATCAAGTAATATATTTTAAAAATATCTAGCATGGCCTGCATCATATCCCTAACCCTGATGTGGCATCCGTACATCAGATTCACTTCCTGTTTATTGAAACGGACTTGTTTAGATCGCTACGTGCATTTTACGTGCATCTGTTCTCAGGGGTATACATTTTTATTAACCGGATATCGTATTATGGTTTTAATTTATACGTATATTCTTTATATTTTAAAACTAGATTATTAGACACAATCCGGGCATATTTTGGAGTATTTTTGTATTAGCCTAAAAATCCAAGTTTATATATTATTATATTTCTTTTCTAATCCTAACATATCCTCATTGTTTCCCTCTCCTTATGCTTACCTCCCTCTATTCTTACCTCCATCTTTCTCATGTTCTCTCTCTCCTCTCCTCTCTTTACAACTCACTCTCTCACGTTCTCTCTCTCTCTTATCTCTTTACAACTCACTCTCTCACGTTCTGTCTCTCTCTCCCTCTCCTCTCTTTACTCACTGTCACTCTCTTTCTTCTTTCATCATTTTATACATTCTTTATTCTTATTTTAAACCCTATATTAAACTCAGATCCCCACTCTCTCTCTCTCTCTCTGCACTTTAGGTATATCAATTCTTTATTTTTTTATTAAACCCATACACTATTTAAATCTCACCCTCTCCCGTTCTCGCTCTCCCTGCATAGTATATATATTAGTTCTTTATATTTTTTTTATAAACCCATACCTTAACCCACATACAACGCATGTCCCCCCTCTCTCTTCTTCACCTGCTTCTTCTTTCCCGTCGTCTCCACGACCGCGAGAACCCACACTTGAGCCGCTGGCCGACGTCGTCTCACCCTCGCCTCCTCCGCTCATCCCCTCGACTTCGCCTCCTCCCCTCCTCGACCCTCATCTCATCTCCTTCCCTTGACTACGACGAACCCAGAACCCCGTGACGAACCCAACAACCCGATCTTGTCGCTGTCAACTCATCGTCGTTGGCGTCGACCATCCCTCACCTTCCTCGACCACCTCCTCTTCTCCTTCCTCCCCTCTCCCCTTTTTCCCGAACCCATCTTCCCCGAACCCAAGAACTCGACTTTCCCCTGCACCTCACCAGAGCTCGTCACTGTCGAGCTCCTCACCACGTCGCTTGTATCCTGATCCCCGACCTCTCCTCCTCGACCCCGTCTCCTCACTTCCTTCTCCCCAAAACCCGAGCTTCTTCCCTGCAACCCTCGTCACCCGACCCCTAGTCACCGCCGAGCCGTCGAACCTAAGTTCGAGCCGAGGTTGAGTTTGCCATGTCGTGCCTAGACGCGCTTACGTCGTGACAGTGTCGTGTCGTTGTCGTAGATCACCGTTGTTTCCGCGTCGCGGCCGTATCATCATCGATACGTCGTCAGGCAAGTTCAAATACTTGCTACATGCTATAGTATATTCATTTCGGTTGCGTATCAAATGTTCATATAGGTGCTCGATGCAAACCATAAGCTAAAAACTCTCTTAAAATGACGGAATTTAGGTGTAATGGATTTCTTTAGTGATAATGAATACCGTGTGAAGAGTTGGGTCGAAAATACGGACCCTAACACCGTGAAATGTCATTCCCATTTAGATCCGTCGAATCTGAAAATTTTCCTTACCTGAATTTTGTGAAAATCATAGTAAATTGGTTGCACACCGGAATGTTGTGTTCGAGAGCTCATATCGAAGACGACTCGATAACCTAAAACCCCCTATAGTTTAATTCTCAACGTTTATAGATTTCTGTAACGATAATTGGCTGCGAATGCGGCACTTGACTGCAGTCCGGGCCAGCACTTCGATGGAATACCTGACTTTGAACACATGTACACCCCTGTTTTAAACTGAAAATGCGCGTATCCCCATATGGTCGCGTAGATAATTTAGTTAGCTAACATATGAATCCGGTCCCGTGCTGTTTCACCGTCGTTTGATGTTAAATTTATATTTTAGAGTGTCGCTGCGTTCTGCAGTTTCTGCAGTAATGTTCCTTACACCGTCACATTAAATAGAACATAACTTATAATAAAGAAATGCTAATGATAATCCGTTTGATGCATTGGAAACTTAACTGATATAAATATATTTCATTCAACTGGGGAAACACCTGAATCTGAACACAATCACTGACAAAACGCGCGTGAAGTTGGGCTTCTAGTTCTGAAACTGGAATTCCAGCAATCGATCGCTACCTTAAAATGATGATAATTCCCTAATCTGAATCCCGATTGACATGAAATTAATTTTACTATTTAGATGATCAAGTTTACTTCGTACGCCTTTTATATTATTTTGATCGATTCTATACGTGTAATTTATCGTAAATTTTGCAAGTTATATGGCATTGGTCGTCATTGAAATGGGGAATATCTGTTCAGTGCATTTCTGCTTATTTTTCGTATTTGCATTATACCCGCTGCATGGTGATCATTCACGTCGAAACCTAGTGAATGATTTGCAATGTCGATATATTAGTGTTAGTGATTGGGTGGTGGCAAATGCGACAGTGATACTGATAAGTGGAAAAGTAATTGAAAGTGACAGCGATACGTATTTGTTCACAACCCATCGAATACATGAATGCATACTATAACCTGGGGAATGGGGAAATCAATGTGGAATTGAACTCGTATTTAGCGAGGTACAGTGATTTAGAGGATGATCATTCGCTATTAGTGATATATATACATATACATTAAGTCATGGGCCTAGCAGCACGGCTGACAGAGTTATGTCTCGGACACAGTGGACCGTAGTCTCGGGCATGCACAGATGATTTAATATGATTTTCCGATTGTGTAGTGTTTTTGAGAAAATAGATTTTAGAAATCACAATCAAAAATATTTTGACCGCAATCAATAACGGTGTCGGATGTAGCGCGTTAGTAAGTTGCGGATCGTCCACAGGGAAAGTGAGTTCCGTTCAATTTCCGAATTAGATGAGTTGAAAATTTAAGGCAAAGAAAGAAAACAATTCATGATTTGCATTTAAAGATCAAGAAATAAGAAAAATCTAGATCTAGAAAAGACATTAAAAGCAAGAATTGAGATGTGTGATAATTTCCAACCAACAATCAAGATTAGAAGTATGGCTCGTAGGAGTAGATCGGATCTATAGATGTGATGAGATCTAAAGATTACTAATTCTTATCCATTAATGAATTGATACTAGATCGATGCAAATTCATCGCGGTTTAAGGATCTTTGCGAGAAAATTAGGGATTCCGCAACTCATCCTTTGTCCTTTCGATGGATCGCATTCAAATTCTAGCTCCTAGTTAATCAAATGTTTAATAGTTGTTCCCTAGTTTCGAGTGAACACGATCAAGAAAGCATCATCTCAAAACTAGGTTATTAATCATTTGATTAACTAGAATTTCCAAACATTATAGGATTTAAGAATTGTAAAAATATCTAAATCATCATCATCTAAAGATCGTCACAACTCCTACACGAGCGGAGATTACTCAAACATCATGACCACAAACACAAACACAAATTGAATTCTAATCATTATGCTTGAATTAAAAGATAAGCAAGAGTATAGAAAATTCACCTTTATTTATCGACAAATTTCGTTACAACTCTCTTGAATTTACAAAAGGAAGGAACTAGATCGTCGATTTCGGCTTCGCTCGGCTCCTTGAGTCGCGGATCGGCGTGGATCTCTTGCTCCGTTGGAATCCGGCGTCGCTTGCTAAAGGTTGAAGGCTCTCTTGCTCAAATTGCTCTCAGGATCTTGATCTTGATTTTGAATTGGGGATGGGGATTGAATTTGGCACAAGCTTTTGTCACTAAACTTGTGGGTTGAAGATGGTGGTGATTCTTGAACAACTTGCACCCTAGCTCTAGGCTCCTTTTTATAGACCTCTAGATTTAGAATTGAAATTTGAATTCCCCCCACAAGTTAGTTATCAAATAATTTAAATTTCTTTCCAAAAAGTTAGTTAAGCTTTAAATTTTGAATTTCCCTCCAAGAGTTTGTTGAGCCGAGCCTTCTAGAGATGCCACGTGGAGCTTCTGGGGTCTTCTGGAAGCTTTGGCCGTTACAATTGATCATGTGATGAAATTTGAAGAAATGATCTCCTCAAATGGCCGCGGATCCGCCGCGCCAAGGGGGCTTGGGCCGCGGATCGGCGGCCCTTTGGTAGCCTTGGTGCTTCATCTTTTGGGATAATTCTTGGGCTTTCTGGTGGGCTTTTATCCAATATGTGGAATCTCATTTAGCCTTCTGTATTGCTCCAGATCTTTAGCCTTTGAATTGGTGTGTCTTTTATTAGTTCATTTCCCAATTAGGCCCTGCTTCTGGAATTTCCTGCACAATTTCACCGAGACAAGAGTTGCGCAATACAAGGATGATGCGATGCCATGAAACACACACAATTTCCCTAAAAGTGCTGGTTTTAGTGTACAGTACAAGTAATCCAATATTTTACATGTGTTTTGCAAATATGAGTGATATGAATACCGGATAGCTTTACTTGACTGCAAAAGGTAGGGAAATTGCCGTGTTAGAAATACAGTATTTTCGACTGATCAACAGACCCTTGTTAAACACGAGCATCATTTCCACCAATTGATTTAATTGACTTAGTGACCGATAAATAGTGACATACGCATTGCCAGTTTACTGACATGATACCCATATTGCACTATTCATATTCAGTTGATGTTTATTATACTCATGTTCTGCATTTTGTTGTACTTCTCATGTTCAATAATATTGCATACCCATTATATATATATATATATATATATATATATATATATATATATATATATTGCTATATATGTCGCCCTGACGACCTGAGTATGCATGCTCAAAGGACCAGGTCAATCCAGCCCAGGAGCAGGATCTGCCATTCGAGATTGCGGAGGTCTAGACTGCATCATCAACGCCATTTCTTTTGCTCCAGCACTTTGTATTTCGTTGGTTAGTTTTTATTCTGCAAAGTAAATGTATTTCAAACTCTTTTATTACAATGCAATAAAGTTGTAAATTGTGATTTTTCTTTACTCTAGTACTGTTTACTGACTACCATGTAATGCTAGAAGCCGAAGTGTGACTGCGGCGGGATTGCTCCCTGACCGTAGGAGCATGGCTGGCCTAGTCACCCCTCGTATTCCGTATTTTGGGAAGCGGGGCGTAACATCCTCGGAGCCTACAATGATGAGGAGGACAGCGAGAAGACCCGAAGGACACGATACTACGAGATATAATATTCATCCGAGTAGTTAAATCTCAAATAGTTTGCTAGATATGGTTTATATTCGATCCTTGGTTCTAGTTGGTGTTACGAAGCCCATAAAAATCATTTTTTGTCATTTCCGCCTCCCCGCGAACACGTGGGGTGCGTGATATCGACTTATAATATGTAATCTCATTATTATTTTGTACACGATTTTTACCAATTTAATTATTTGAATAATCACATTGTGATGTATTATCTTTTCCGTGCAATTTCGCCTCTACAACTCTTTTTAGAGGAGCCATGTTGCAGATGGTGCGGATTATTGCACGTTTTGGGTCTAGTAGAGTAAGACGCAGAGCCCTTCACAAGGCACGATCTCGAAAGAAAAATGGAAAATCGAACTTTAAAACAATTTCGATTACTTTAAAATAAAAGAATAGGTGGATAAATTATTTTAATTGAGTTACTACTCATTATTTTCTCATTTGTATTTAGTTAAATGAAAACAAGGTTTAAAAATTATATTTTTCAAGAAAATATCTTTTACTTTTAAAAGGCTAGGTTTTTACTAAAATATCCTAAAATTAGGTTTTTCACAAAAATACCCTAACCTTCCAAAAATATATTTTATCAAAACACCCTCGCCGTTTTATTTAAATCAAAACCTTCTCGAGAATTTTAAACTATAATATTTTACATAAAACATTTTGAGAATTTAATGGCTTATTTCATATAAATACCACAGAATTTCTAGGACTAGTATTTAGGAAGCAAATGGTTTAAGTGACATATTCTTTCTTGAGTCTCGGGGAGCCGGAGACAATAAGTGATTCACTTGCCTAACTATTTGAACAAATCAATTCGTACCACACCTTAAAATATAAATTGATTTTGATACTTGATTTGGAACCTGAATCACATTTACTTTCATACCAGTCATATATCTTGAATGTTAGTTATACGTATATCCTAGAGACCATTATTGTACATGATTGTATATTATAGTAGATGCTTGGACATATATAGAGAGGAATTTCTTGCTCGACATGATAGTATGCTATCTGGTTGCTCTTTGTCTTAACATGTAGACTTGTATTGTGATACTGTCTTGCTCTCACATGTTGATAAAGCCCTTACGATGTGTACTTGACTACCAGGACTATGATAGAGATCATATTAGTGGGGCCAGGGTAGTCCATAAGTTCATCTTTTAATTGTTCCTAGTTGTGGGTATATTGAGACGGGGCATCGATATTCTAGAGTAGACTAGCGTATACGCTTCTTGACCCATATGATGGGCGATGGATGATCCCATATCCATTGGTGTTTAACATCAGAGATGGTATACGGGTGCTCAGTAGAGACTGAATACACTGAACAGGGCTCGCTGAGAACTCCTAGATGGTATTATACCTAACGTCAGATAGCAGCTCTCTAGTGACACTGGTACAGGTTAGTCTGTAGACCCGAGATCGTCATAGAGTCTTGTGTGATTCCCACTGTGCTTTGATTTCTACCTTACCACGTTCAAGAGAGCATGCAAAATGGTGGTTTTTGAGTATGGTCCCGAGTCACATGGAAGCAATGAGCGATAGGAGGGGTTTCGTCTCTCCCGGTATTGGAGGTTGTTGTTGTGCTCTGCTCGATTGGCTATAACAGGAAGTCCCTGGCCAAGCTGATACAGAGATTTACTGGTAAGTGTTATCAATAGTTTCTCGACCCGTTATGAGCCTCATATCGGCATGACTTATCAAGTTACTGGGGTCTTACGTTTACCACCCCTAGACTAGATATGCGACATATCAGACAAAGAGACCGGACTGTACGGTAGTGTTACTTATTGGATTCACAGGAGTATAAGAAGGCTTGCTTGTTGATCTTCTGATCGCTCAATACCCGGATGGCCGTTACGTCCAGCTAGTACCGCTGACGGCTTGTGGGTGACTGATATGATCATCACATACTGCCGGCGTATTGACGAGTCTTTAGAGTCCTACACAGAGGTTTCTTGGCTCAAGCGAAATGAAGTAGGAGCATATATATGATATGTGCGGGACCGAGATTAATACGCGTATGTGATACCGTATTCTATTCTCGCGATATGAGATATCTGTCGGTTATATGTGATGTAGCCGGGTTATCGAATCAAGTGTTGGTTTGATAAGTTGAATAATATTAGTCGGTTATATATGATATAGCCGGACTATTAAATCAAGTGTTAATTTAATAATTTAATGTATGATTATATATTTGATATATTAATTTTACATTAACTAATATTTGCTCACTTAAGCATTTCTTTTTCTCACTTGTGCACATTCAATATCTATGTGATATATATTATTGTGTCGTGCTTGTTGCTATATGCTACATGGGTGTATGAGACTCACACCATGCTAATGATAATGTGAGGTTTTAATTATTAATGATAAAACAAAATTAGGTGGAAAATTAGTCATGGTTGGACGCTTAGTGGAAGCTTGTAGAACTATTGACTTAGTCCACTAATTTTGTCTTAACCTAGATATTTATTAACCCGACCATCATCTTAAGCCATGGTTAAGTCTCTACATGAGTTAATATGAGATATTATCTCATCTATGGTTGCTATTCTCACTCATTCATTCACATTCCATTCATAACTTCATCTTCTTCTTCATTCCAATTTTACTCTCTAGATTTTTGGAAGTGAAGAAATATAGTGAGAAAAATTATTCTAAAGTGAGCAAAAATCCTATTTCATCAACATACACTAGATTAGCCATTTAGTTTAGATTGTTTGCTTCACTAATTCCGGATTAGTGAAGAGGTAGCTTGAGTTGGAGATTCCTCGACGTAGATCATCTTCGGCCTCGAAGACTTCAAGCAAGCTTGTTCCTTTCGCCTTGTGAACCCTTACTAGAGTCCGGAAGACCACTAGTTGGAGCGAAGGGACTACTACACAGAGCTTTAGAAGTGAAAGACCGGTCTACAAAGGTTGTATTTCTCATTCACTTAGTGTAATATTTGATTACATGCTAGCTTAACTCCTAATTTTCTAGTTAGATCCTTGGCATGGGTTGCACTCTCTAGGTTTTTCAAAATTGCATACTTGATACCCCATAAATCCTAGTTAGGGTGCTATGGAATCCAGCAGTGGTATCAGAGACGAGCTACAACATAAAGGAGTTATTTTGACGATATTAGATGAATTGCGAAACCGAAACAACTCCGAAACCCCGACACAAAACCCTTTTCCTTTTCTGGCCGAAACTTTGATGATGGGTTGGCTTCGATTTTTTAGTTGTTTCGGGGCTCTAGAGTTTAGTTTCGTAATCGTAATTTTAACATCGTCACGGGTAACTTTGACGACGCTAAAAAGTTCGAACGAATATCAAAAACCCAATTTTTTACCCCTCTCTGGAAATTTTTTAAAATGTTGGATTTTTCCATGTTAAAAATATTCAAAAAATCATGAAAGTAATTCTATGGACCCTCTAGAAGAACGATACCCAATCTCGACTACATGACCGCGGAACCGCGGCCAAATAGGGTTATTTGCGGCGGTTCCGCGGCACCATGTGTGAGACATAGGTCGGCCTTTCTACGGTTGGTCTGTAGGTACTGTGGCATGTTTTGAGTATTTTTTAATACTGCTCAAGTGTTGAGCTCTCTGAAAAATTTTGGGTGTTTGTTGATTCGATCGAAATGTTTAACATCGTCTAGCAATCTGTGGAATATGATACAATATTTGGAATCCACAATAATTAGTTTTGTGAAAACTAATTTGAATTTTATAAATCTAGCAATTTAGTCTCAATTGATCGGTTGCCACGGGATTTTGATGAGGATCAAAAGTCCGTCACAATTACGTAGTGTACGCGGATACTCGCCGGGTAAAGTTACTAGATAACGATGCCCCATAAACCCGACCAAGTGACTGTAGGAGAACCCCGTTGCTAAAGCATCCGTCCGGGTGCTCGTGGCCGCGATGTTCCGCCTAAGTGCACTTCGTCGACGGCATCGGGGGTGCGACCGTCTACTAAAGTTTCCGAAGAGCATTCGATCAGGTTGTCGGGAATCTTGTTAAATTACCCGACTGGTTATTGAAAAGTGTTTTCAATATTGAGACTAAAATGCGGGGTTTATAATTGTTAGGCATGCGATGTTTAAGGAATTCATTTGGTTAGGCATAAAATCCGAAGTATGTGATATTTCGGGTTTATGATGTCTAAGGTGGTTGCGGATTTCAATTGCTGTAGTTTTCACTTTCTTTTCTGTGACCGTAAGTGTAATATGTGGTGTATCGCCGGTATTGTTGCTATATGTCAACGACAATTGGGATACGCATATTTACTTACGTTGATGACATGTGATGTTATGTGTTGCTGTGATATGTTATGTTAGATCGTCGTGTTTGAATAACCGGGGTTTTTGCGTGAGATGAGAGTTTTTCATTTTCATTCACGTAAAAATTTGTATGCAATATTCTTTTATTGGGGCACTTCCGGGTTGAGGATAATATCACCATATGATGTATATTATTTACTTTTCCGCATTAGGATAGACCCAAGGTGGGGAGCACAAGTAACCGGGTTCTAGAGTCCAGTGGGAGACCATCTCGAGGAGTCGAGTCCGGATCTCCTAACTCTAGAATTGTTAGGGTTGCTTGCCGCTCTCGTAGGGGTCTAGAGATGTGGGTTTGGCTATTTATCACGACCGTGGAATCCATGTTTTTTACAAGCTTAATTTAAAACACGGAATTTCTAGTATATCCAATATTTCATATGTGGACTTCTGTTGCTGATATTCTGTGATGCGATCACTTTATATGCTGAGACAAATGGTAATTATTATATATATGATAATAAACGTTGCTTATGTTTTGCACCCGCGGTAGTCCCACCCCGCTATGCCGTTAGTTAAGTAACCTAACGGTGCATAACGGGACACTGTGGCAAATGCGGATGGCATAAGCGTACGTTCTATTTTCGTTTCTTCTGTGATGCTTAGGAAGCATAAATGATGGGACTTCATTAATGAGATTAATGAAAAAGAAAGAAACCTAAAGATGTTGTAGAATCAAATTTTCAAAAAGGATAGCTCTAGTTCTTGCTTTGCATAGCAGTATTCCTTGATGAATATCCAGCACCTCATTCGATGAGGAAAGAGCCGAGATCCCTTCACCGAGAGTGACCTCTTTAGCAAAACCTAGCAGATGCTACAACCCACTCGATTTTGTCTTTTGATTGCTTCTCTAGTTCTTGCTTTGCATAGTAGTATTCATGAATATCCAGCACCTCATTCGATGAGGAAAGAGCCGAGATCCCTTCACCGGGAGTGACCTCTTTAGCAAAACTAGCAAAAACCTAAAAAACACTCCTTTTCAAAATCACGTGTTTCTACAACGATATCAAGTTCATTACGTAAAAGGTTTTATTAAAAACCTGTCATAGCCCTCCGTCATTTCAGATAAGTGCTACTTAGTATTCGTGCTACGTTTGTTGGCCTCCGTCAAGGCGTAGTGTGCGGTAGCTAACTAGTACTTATCTGCAGCATATGATGCGATTGGATTAGGGTAGTCGTACGACTTTGTTGGCCTCCGTCATGGGTCCTGCGGGTGGGTTTAATTTCATCATAAAATGTACGGGATGAACTTGACTAGCAGCCTATGGTTTGTTGGCCTCCGTCAAGATCATAGGATGCTAAGGGCAAAATATTATCGGGAATTTCAAGTGTTGAAATTTGCAATGAGATTGCAAACCTTCTATGAGATGGTTGGATCCCGATACACACTGTGAGTAAGAGTTACTCCTGGGAGAGTTTTACACATCACAATTAGCCAATCAAGTAGGTGTCTAGAAAGGTGTTAACGGGGTTAAGTCTGTGGGAAAACGAGGTTTATTTTAATTAGGTCTGTGCGAAACACGGGGAACCTCCCTCAAAGTACCGACACTGGCCTGGCCGAAAGATTGGTGAACTTGTAGGGTGTAACTAATCCCGGCTAGTCTTATCTTTTAGGGTTTGAAGGAAGATTTGATAATAACAGTAGGAGCCATCCTGATTAAATAAGATAATAACCAATCCAATCTTGTAAGAGCATACACTAAAGTGTTTTCTTCTCTCTCTCTCTAGGTAGCGACCATTGTTCGCCGAAAGACGCGACCGGGACGTTGGGATGTCTGGCCTGAATTTTGGGGGCAGATGCTATTTGGTTTTATCCGTCCACCTCTCCGAAGATGCCAAGTTGATTTATGGCACTGTGTATCGGAGGTTTAGACAGATGCGGCCATTGTAGCAGACTTCGTCAGATTCCCCCTCGTGTACGAGGGGTTTTTGATTGTGGGGACGCTCTTCCCTGCAGGCGCAAGCCCCTGCAGTTAATTACACTACCGCATAGCGGTAACCACTTTCTCTTTCTCCAGATGGTCACTTCGTGTCGTGTGTATTTGTTTTATTTGTGGTTGCCCATGGATTGTACACGGAGACTAATTCATGTTGTCGCCCATAGGGCGTGGATTAGTTCAAATCCGTATTTTCTTAGATTTGGGTTTGGGTTGAGTTTAAGGATCGTTAATCTCATTTGAGACTAAGATCAACTTAAACGTTTGTTGAGGATAAGTTAGTCTAATTTTAGACTAAAATCTACTCAACGGGATCATTTAGATCCAACAAAAGAGCATTTGTGCTCTATTGTTTTAGTTTAGGGACATTGCGGTCCATTGGGTTTAAGGACATCATAGTCCGTGACAGTTTAAAGACATCATAGTCTGTAAGGTTTAAAGACGTCATAGTCTATGAGTTTAAGGACCTCACAGTCCATAAAGTTTAAGGACATCACAGTCCATGAGTTTAAGGACCCCACAGTCCGTAAATTTTAAGGACATCATAGTCCAGTTTAAAGACGTCATAGTTTGTGTGGTTTTGGTTCAACCGTTTGGGGATGCACCAAAAGCTATTAGTTATTGGGACCCTCCATCTCTCTGAAAATGTTGAAGAATTACAATAACATATATCAGAGGTATGAAGAGATGTACCCTTGAACCAATGCTGGTTGGGAGATCTGTAGTCAAGTTTGGGACTAAGATCAATTGAAAAAAGATTTATGAGCATATAGGCTCAATTAATCTGAGTCGGGGATCTGTGGCCAACTTAGGCTCGGATCACTTAGTTAAAATGTTGAACATTTAATTAGGCTCAGTCATTTTTCATTTAACAATGCTGAGCATTGGTTTGGGTTCTGACAACCTTTTTGTCTTTTATTGAGTGTTGAGCCCTCATTATGGCCCTGCGACTTTATTTGAAGAACAATTTATATTCCCTCAGCGCACACGTGAGGAGCACGTGGCGCGCTTGGTGTTGAGTGCCAGACTCAGAGTGCTAAGGCTCTTCCTGTGAGATAGCGCACATGTGAGGAGCACGTGGCACGCTTGGCACTGAGCGCCAGTCAATGAGTGCGGAGCGCTCTTATGAAATAGCGCCCACGTGAGGAGCACGTGGCGCGTTTGGCGCTGAGCGCCAGTCAATGAGTGCGGAGCGCTCTTGTGAAATAGCGCCCACGTGGTGCACTTGGCGCTGAGCGCCAACTTTGGAGCGCTGGGCGTTTCTTTTAAAATAGTGCTTGGAGCGTTGTGCGCTGAACGCCAGACTTGGAGCGCTGAGGCGATTCTTTAAATTGGAGCGCTAGGAGCGCTGCGGCGCTGTACACCAGATTTGGAGCGTTGAGGCACTTCTTTAAATTGGAGCGCTAGGGGCGCTGTGCGCCAGTCTTGGAGCGCTAAGGCGCTTCTTTTTAATTGGAGCACTAAGGCTCTTTTTAGGCAGTTTTGATCAGTTCTGCTCCCTGAGAATTAAACTCTCGTTTATAAGAGACTTTGTCTCGTGGCTTTAAGAACAAGGTTCTTATTTTTATGGGAGATGTTACAATCTCTTATATTTTTGTGAAAGACTTTGTCTTTGTGGATCTGTGATCCAAAGAGATTAAGTTCTTCTCCTCCCCTTTTATGATGAGATGCTATAATCTCTTTTTGTGAAAGACATCTAGATCTATGATCTAGAAAGAGAACTAAGTTCTTCTTTTCCGACGAGATTCTTTGATCTCTCTGTTTTATTTACCTTGAAGAAATTCTTCTTCCGAGAGCTTGCTCTTCTCTTTGAAATTTCTCAAAGTTTGTGGGGGTTCCTCTCTTTAAGACTTGAAGTCTTCGGTCCTTTATATAAGGGAGGCTCTTTAAGACTTGAAGTCTTCGGTCCTTTATATAAGGAAGGCTGATTTGTTGAATCAGTTAAGGAAATCTTTCCTCTGATTGATTTGGGGATGTTTCCCACTGTTGGATCTTTGATCCAAGGGCTTCTGTTTTACAGAAAGCAATCTTTTTGTTTTTTAACAAAGTTGGGAAAATATTTTCCCATACAGAACTTATTCTGTATCTTAGTGATTTTTAATTACCATTGGATCTTTGATCCAACAGTGCTCTAATTTTCAAAGGTATTTTGATGATTTTTAGTCATCTTTGTTGGATCTTTGATCCAAGGGTGGGGAACATTTAGTTCCAGCGCTAGCGCTTCTCGTGCTTTGAACGTGAGCACTGCATCAGAGTCTTTGACTCTAGGTGCTAGCGCGCTTAGCGCTCTCGTGCTTTGCACGTGAGCGCTGCATCAGAGTCTTTGACTCTTAGCGCTGGCGCTGGCGCTGCCAGCGCTGCATCAGAGTCTTTGACTCTTAGCGCTGGCACATTTAGCGCAAGCGCTTTTATGAAGCACTGCTTCATTTCAAATTTCAAAATTTGAACAGAGCTTTGCTCTGATTGGGGAAAACAACCATGTCACACCTTAATCAAGATAATAATATGGATGTATTGACCGAACCCGCTTGTTATACTGAGCTGGGGAACGTTGGTTCCGTTCTATCTTATAATTGTTATAAGTATGAGCAGAAAATAGGAGAATATCCGGATTCCCACGTGACCCGAACGAGAAATGAGCATGTTGATGCATCTTCTTCGAGTGTGTTTGTTACCGAGAACTGTTTCTTAGTACACTCTACGTTCTGGGTATTAGATATCTGATCGGGATCCCACATATGTAATATGTTACATGGGCTAAAGAAAGGTAGAGAACTGAGAAAAGGTGATCATTCTCTAAAATTAGGGAATGGTGCAAATGTTGCTGCCAAAGCAGTTGGTGAATATCACCTTGTATTACCAAATGGTAATACATTGATCTTAAACGACTGTTATTATGCACCCTCTATGATATGCAATTTAATATCAATTTCTTTATTAAATAAAGAAGCATATCATTTTGTAGTAGAGAATAATGTTATGAAAATTTACCTAAATCAAGTGTTGATTGGGTTTGGTACGTTATGTAACGGTTTATATATTCTGAATCAAAACTCAGTTCTCAACGTACAGAACACACACAAGAGGAAGAGTTCAGAAATGAACGAATCCTTCTTGTGGCATTGTAGACTAGGTCATATCAATGCGACACGACTAGCTAAGTTACATAAGGATGGATATTTGAATCCGTTCGAATTTTCATCTTATGAAACTTGTCAGTCATGTCTCAAATGCAGTATGACCAAAACTCAGTTTACTGGACACGGAAAAAGAGCTACTGAACTCTTGGGACTCATATATAGTGATGTATGCGGTCCCATGTCTACACATGCCAGGAATGGTTTCCCGTACTTCATTACATTCACTGATGATCTCTCAAGATTCTGACATGTGTTCCTGTTGAAACACAAGTCTTAAGCTTTTGAGAAATTCAAGGAATATAAATGCGAAGTAGAGAACAAAACGGGTAAAAGTATTAAAATCTTTCGATCTGATCGAGGAGGAGAATACTTGAGCACTGAGTTCCTGAATTACCTAAAAGAGAATGGGATTCTCTCTCAGCTTACTCCTCCGTATACACCATAGCACAACGGTGTATCAGAGAGGAGGAATCGCACCATATTAGATATGGTGCGCTCTATGATGAGCACCACTGAGTTACCTATCTCCTTTTAGGGTTATGCACTTGAAACAGCTGCATACCTATTGAATAGAGTTCCGACCAAATCAGTGCCTACCACTCCATATGAGATATGGGAGGGAAAAAGACCATATCTTAATTATATTAAGATGTGGGGTTGTCCGGCATATGTGAAAACACAAAATCCGGACAAACTCGAGGCAAGGTCATTTCTGTGTAAGTTTATTGGATATCCCAAACATTCACGAGGGTATATCTTCTACCATACCAAGGAACAAAAGGTGTTTGTTTCTCGACATGCCCCCTTTTTAGAAAAGGAATTTATTGAAAAAGAAATTAGTGGTAAAGAAGTAGAACTGAAAGAAGTTCCAGCTATACAAACTACGATAAAAGATTTGGTAGAACCAGAGGATTCGATAGTTCCCAAGGAACCTCAGCCTCTCTGCCAATTTAGTAGGGTTCCTCACCCACCTGAAAGATACTACGGTTTTCTCATTGATGGTGGGAGCGAGGTTTGCATCATAGAAGATGATGAACCCAACTAGTTTCGAGCAGACAATCATGAGTGGGGACTCTGTGAAATGGCTGGATGCAATGTGGTCTGAGATGGAATCTATGTACACCAACAAAGTATAGACTTTAGAAGTTGCTCCCGAAGGGGTAAAAAACCCATTGGGAGCAAATGGATCTTCAAGAAGAAACGTGGTGTAGATGGAAAAGTTGAGACATTCAAAACTAGACTTGTTGCAAAAGGTTTTCGTCAACGACCAGGTGTGGACTATGATGAAACCTTTTCTCCAGTGGCTATGCTTAAGTCCATCCGGATCCTACTTGCCATCGCTGCACACCATGACTACGAAATCTGGCAGATGGATGTTAAGACTTCCTTTCTAAATGGTGATTTAGAAGAGAACGTGTATATGACTCAACCAGAGGGCTTCGTGGACAGTGGGAGCAGCAGAAAGGTGTGTAAGCTGTTTAAATCAATCTATGGATTAAAGTAGGTATCGCAGAATTGGAACATCTGTTTTGATGTGGTAGTCAAAGAGTTTGACTTCATCAAAAACGTAGATGAACCTTGTATATACAAGAAGGTGCAAGAGAGTAAGGTCGTCTTCTTCATATTGTACGTGGATGACATACTATTGATAGGAAATGATCACACAAGCTCTTCTTATTACAAATATTCTCCATGAAAGATCTGGGTGATGACTCCTACATCCTGGGGATTAAGATCTACAGAGATAGATTTAAACGGATACCGGGATTGTCCTAATTCAGGTACATTGACACCATACTAAAGAGGTTTAGTATAGAGGATTACAAGTGTGGGAATTTACCCACGATCTCAGGAATCACTCTCTCCAAAGAGATGTTCCCCAAGACTGATTTGGAGAGGGCTCGCATGCAAGGTATACCCTATGCTTCGGCAGTCCGGTTTATCATGTATGCGATGTTATGTACCCGACCGGATGTAGCATACGCACTGGATGTTGTAAGTAGGTATCAATCAGATCCTGGGGAGAATCGCTAGACAGCTGTGAAGAACATTCTTAAGTACTTGAGACGAACTAAAGAAATGTTCTTGGTGTATGGTAACGGTGAACTCCAAGTGGAGTCCTTTACTGACTCGAGCTTCCAGAGTGATAAGGACGACTCTATGTCGGTCTCGGGTTTTGTCTCCACTCTCAATGGAAGGGCGGTTTGTTGGAAGAGTTCCAAGCAAGAAACCATGGCAGACTCGACGATGGAGGCTGAATACATCGCTGCCAACAATTCTGCCAAAGAGGCTGTCTGGATGAAGAAGTTCATAACTGAACTTGAAGTGGTTCCATCCATCGAGCATCCAATGTTAAAGAAACTTCAAGGTAGATCATCTTTGTTATCGAAGATCGGAAGCAAGCATGCATCTTTCTCATTGTAAAACCTCTCTAGAGTTCGGGAAATCGATGATCGCAGCGAAGGAACCTCAACACGGAGCTTATGAAGTGAAGGACCGGACTACAAAGGTTGTAATCCCAAACTCTTAGATGTTAAAGTGTTTACCATGCTTTGTTTCGCCTAATCTCTAGTTTAAAGATCTTGGTTAGGGTTGTTCGGCACGTTTAAATTTTAAATCGGGCATGGTTGATACCTTATAGACCCTTGTGAGAGTGCCTAGCATCCCTGCAGTGGTATCAGAGCCAAGCTAGAGCTTTAGGCGAAGTCTAGGCGAAGTTTAAAGTCCGATCGAACTCCGAATACCCGTAAAACCCTAGTTTCTGGAAATTTTTCAAAAAGTTGATTTTTTCATATTAAAAATGCTCAGAAAATTCAGCAGGTAATTTTATGGAACTGTGTGAAAAACGACATGGTAATTCGCCCAAGGCGCCACGGAACCGCGGCATGAGCATGGGTCGCGCAGCGGTTCCGCGACCGTACAGGCTAATTATTGTTAGCTTTTCCTACAGTAATGTCCTACAGTAATGTCCTTATGTACTTCCTGATTCTTCTGGGAATTTTTAATTATACTCAAGTGTTGAGTTTTCTGAGTTGTATTGGGGACTCGTTAATTCGATCGGATAATTTAACTTCGTTTAAGTTTTTTCCGGATAATTTTAGAACGTGTTAAAAAGTTCAAACGGATATCAATAATTCACTTTTTCCCCTGTCGGAAAATTTTCAAAAGTTGGATTTTTTCTCGAGTTTGAAACTTTCGGAAAGTCGTGCAAGTAACGCGGCGAACCCTCTAGAAGACAACAAACCTTAACTCGATTATGTGACCGTCTGAACCGCCTCTAAACCTTAGGGTTTGGGGCAGTACGGCGTTGCCACATGTGAGGCGTTGGTTTGACCCTTCTATGGCTGGACCATTGGTACTGTGGCATGTGATGGATGCTTTTAAACTCCGCTCAAGTGTTGAGCCATTTGGGAAATTTTGGGTGTTTGATTATTCGATCGGAAAGTTTAACATTGTCTATTTATCTGGAATGTGATACAATATTTGAAATCCACAAGTAGTTATGAGATAACTAATTTGAATGTTTAAATCTAGCACTTTAGTCTCAGATGATCGGTTGCCACGGGATTTTGATGCGTTCAAAAGTCCGTCGTAATCACGTAGCGTACGCGGATACTCGCTGGGTAAACTTAATAGATAGCCACGCCCCATAACCCCGACCAAGTGACTGTAGGAGAACCCCGTCGCCAAAAGCATCCGTTCGGGTGCTCGCGGCAGCGGTGTTCCGTCTTAGTGCACTTCGTCGAGGGCATCCGGAGGTGCGGCTGTCTACTAAAATTTGCGACGAGCATTCGATCAGGATATCGGGAATCTTGTTGAATTGCCCGACTAGATATTAAAAAGTGATTTCGATAATGAGACTAAAATGCGGGGTTTATAATTGTTAGGCATGCAATATCTAAGGAATTCATTTGGTTAGGCATGCGATGTCTAAGTAGGTTGCGGGTTCCAACTGTTGTAGTTTTACACTTTCTTTTCTGCGACCGTAAGTGTAGTATGTTGTTGTATCGCCGGTTTTCGTTGCTATACATCAACGACAATCGGTGTATGCATACTTACTTACGTTGATGATATGAGATATTATGTGTTGCTGTGATATGTTATATTAGATCGTCGTGTTCTGAATAGCCGGAGGTTTTATGTGAGATGAGAGTTTTTCTTTTTCATTCATGTAAAATTCATTGTATGTAATATTCTTTTATTGGGGAACTTCCGGGATGAGGATGATGTCACCGTTGTATATTATTTACTTTTCCGCATTAGGTAGACCCAAAGAGGGGAGCACAAGTAACCTGGTTCTAGGGTCCAGTGGGAGACCATCTCAAGGAGTCGAGACCAGGTCTCCTAACCCTAGAATTGGCAGTGTTGCTTGCCGCTCTCGTAGGGGTCTAGGGATGTGGGTTTGGCTATTCATCGCGACCGTAGAATCCGTGTTTTATACAGGCTCGTATTAAAACACAGACCTCCTAGTATATCCAATATTTCATATATGTTCTTCTGCTGCAATATTCTGTGATGAGATCATATTACTGCCTGAGACGAATGTTTATATTATATATATGAGATATATGTTATATTCCAGATTTTGTTTCAAATGTGATGCTTGTGAAGCATAATTAAAAATGGGACTTCATTAATGAGATTAATGAAACCTAAAGATGTTGTAGAATCTTGTTTAAAAACTGGTAGCTCTAGTTCTTGCTTTGCATAGCGGTGTTCCTTGTAGAACATCCAGCACCTTATTCGATAAGGAAAGAACCGAGATCCCTTCACCGGGAGTGACCTCTTTAGCAATAACTGGCAGATGCTACAAACTCGGTGTGTCTTTTGATTGTTTTTATAGTTTCTGCTTTGCATAGTGATATTTGTGAAATATCCTGCACCTTATTCGATGAGGAAAGAGCCGACGATCCCTTCACCGGGAGTGACCTCTTTAGCGAAACTAGCAAAGGCCTCAAAAACATTCCATTTAAAAT
The DNA here is from genome assembly GCA_030015575.1 of Agapanthus africanus. NCBI lineage: Eukaryota > Viridiplantae > Streptophyta > Magnoliopsida > Asparagales > Amaryllidaceae > Agapanthus > Agapanthus africanus. The sequence goes on along the minus strand of JASDDO010000014.1, from coordinate 612,211,082 downwards.
CACTCGATTCTACAACGATATCAAGTTCATTACGCAAAGGGTTTTCTTAAAAACCTGTCGTAGCCCTCCGTCATTTCAGATAAGTACTTCATAGTATTCGTACTACGTTTGTTGGCTTTCGTCAAGGCGTAGTGTGCGGTATCTATATATGCTTATATGTTTATGCATATGATGCAGATTGAGTTAGGGTAGTCGTGCGACTTTGTTGGCTTTCGTCAAGGGCTGTGCGGGTGGGTTTAATTCAATCGGGAAATGACGGGTTAGACTTGACTAGTAGCCTATGGTTTGTTGGCTTTCATCAAGGTCATAGGATGCTAGGGATAAAATATTATTGGGAATTTCAAGTGTTGAAATTTGCAATGAGATTGCATACCTTCTATGAGATAGTTGGATCTCGATACCCGCTGCGAGTAATAAGAGTTACTCCTGGGAGAGTTTTACACATGACAATTAGCCGATCAAGTAGGTGTCTAGAAAGGTGTTAACGGGGTTACACCCCTGGGAAAACGAGGTTTACTTTAATTAGGTCTGTGCGAAAGCACGGGGAACCTCCCTCAAAGTACCGGCACTGGCCTGGCTGAAAGATTGGCGAACTTGTAGGGTGTAATAATCCCGGTTAGTCTTTCCTTTTAGGGTTTGAAGGAAGATTTGACTAAAACAGTGGGAGATATCATGATTAGATAAATTGATAACCAATCTAATCTTGTAAAAGCGCACGCTGAATGTTTTCTTCTCTCTCTCTCCTAGTTACGACTATGTCACGCCTTAATCAAGATAATAATACGGATTTATTTGACCGAACATGCTTGTTATACTGCGCTAGGGAACGTTGGTCCCGCTCCAACTTATAATTGTTATAAGACAGAGCAGGAAATAGGGGATTACCAGAATTCCCGTCCCACCCAAACGAAGAAAATGCATGTTGATGCATCATCTTCGGGTGTGTTCATTACACAGAACTGTTTCTCAATATCCTTTACGTCCTGGGTATTTGATACCGGATCAGGATCCCACATATGTAATTTGTTACATGGGCTACAGATAGGTAGAGAACTGAGAACGGGTGATAAATTTCATGAGATAGAAACGGTGCAAGTGTTGCAGCCAAGTCTGTTGGTAGTTATCACCCTGTATTAATAAATACATTGATTCTGAACGAATGTTATGTTGGAGATAGTGCCCTCAGAGTCAATTATTGGATCACAGGCACGTGATTGCAATGATTGAGGGAGGACCTATCCCGGTAGGACAGTCTTACTCGAGATGATAGCATGCTATCTGGTTTACCTTTATCATCGTGTACTGCTTTAGGTGACCTGACAGGTCGCTATTGCACGTTGATAGAGCCCCTAGGATTCTTGCTTGACTACCGGCAGTATGAGGGCGATCATATACGTGGGAGCTGGTAGTCTATAAGCACATCCTTAAAAGGTCCCTAGTCGTGGGAGTTTCGAGACAGGGCATCGATTCTCCAGAGTAGACTAGTGTATACAGTCGAGACCCCGACGAGGGGCGGTGGCCGGTCTCACAAGCCACTGGTGTCAGTTGGTTCACCTAAGATGTATACAGGTGCTCATTGGGTTATGAGTACACCGGACAGGACTCGCCGGGAACATGCTAGTTGGTCTTATACCTGACGTCAGATAGCAGTTCCCAGGTGACATGTGTACAGGTTAGTTCATCGACCTGGGGATCGTCATTTGTCTCATGTGAGTTCCCACTGTGCTTTGATTACTACCATACCACGGCTCAAAGGAGTCATGCAAATAGGTTTTAGTTGGGTACAGTCCCGAGCCACATGGAGGCAGTGAGCGGATCTTCAGGGGTTCGTCTCTCCCGGTATTGGGGGTGAGGTCGCGCTGTGTCTAGGAGAGCCATTACACGAAGTCCTTGGCCAAGGCAGGAGATTTACTGGTAGGTATTCCAGTAGTATCTCAGGGTGTTCTGGGCTACACTCCGACACGACTTGTACCGCTTTTGGGGGTCTGACTTTTACCAACCCCCTAGGCCCGACATGCGATGCTCATAGACGAACGGACCGGACTGTACGGATATTGTCACTGACAGGCTCAGTAGGGTGTCAGGATGAGTTCGCTCATCGACGTCCCTTTTGGTCAATAGCTGGTGGCCCGTCACGTATTGGCTTATACCTCTGACGTGCTAGTGGTTAAATCCACAGCCATAGTATTGACGAGTCTTTAGAGTCCACCACACTTTCAGTTACTCAAGCTTTCGGGCGAAACGCTGTAGAGGCCGTATGGAGATATGGCAGGGTCCGATCAGATACGTGCGGTATTGCACGGATCAGGATCGGACGGTTAGTACTAGTGGTCGTATGGTTATATGGCAGGGTTCGATCAGATACGTGCGGTATTGCACGGATCAGGATCGGACGGATATTACTAGCCGGCTTTGGTTTAAGCCAGATCCTAGTATAGTACAGTGTAGATTTTGTCTCATTGCATTTGTATCCGGACGGAATACAGATGCGGGTGTGTATGCACAGTATCGGGGTTTTCCTGTAATTTATTACGGGACCAGTTTTCTGGAGTTGCCAGTTTGCATTCCGTTCCGGCCGGTTTTCCTTTGTTCTTTCCCGGCCGGACTTTTCCGATGGAGGGACTAATTTGCAATTGTGCAAATTGGTATTTGTGGAGGGGTTTTCTTGCAATTGTGGGGCTTCATGATGGTTCATAATCATGAGATGCTTTCTTAGTCTTTTCCTTGCTTTTTGATGATAAGAAAGGATTTGAGGTTGATTTGAGTTTTGGTTATGATAATGTTTTGGTTATGGTCACCCTTCACCTTTATACTACCATCACCTCCCTTGTATTATCCACTCCACCATTCTCACTTTGGAAGAGGGCCGGCCACATTTAGATGAGGGGAGAAAAATGAGAGTGATTCATTTTGATGAGGATAATTTGGTTCATCTCATTTTTCCTTGCTACACACATTCTAGCTTCACTTGAAAATTCCATTCCTCCATCAAGGCAACTACAAACCCCAAATGAGACTAGCATGATCTACACCACATTCTACAGCAAATCTTGGGCACGTCGACTTGCCAGCTTCGTGCCCGAGTTGCCTCGGTATTGAGGTGGGAGCCCGTAAAAGATGCAGGCGATGTGCCCTTCCGGCGAGGAGGCGACGACCGGAGTTTCCGCAGGAGATCGGGACGACGAGGAGAAGACCGGAGGACTCGAATCATTCGGTATATCTCTAACCCGTCTTGTAGTTAGCTAGAATAAGTTTAATGGTTCGATCCGGGTGTTTAGTGCGCGGTGGTGCCGGTTTGCTAAGTTCCCAAAATTAAAGTTTATCACCGCTTCCGCATTTGGCCGTCGGATTGACGGCCGGGGCGCTGCCGTGCACTTACAGTGGTATCAGAGCCTCGCCATTAACTTCGTCTAGCTTTGTTTGATGTGTTTTGCATTTCCGATCGACCAAAATTCCAAAATCTATATTTTTGTTCACATCAGTTTTCTGTTGAAAATTTTTGGTGTCAAAAAATTTTTCAGGTTGTAAAAAACTAGTGTACTGGAAATTGTAAGACTACTGGAAAAATTCGACACAGTCAGTCGACCAATGAAGCGCGGAACCGCGGCCAAACCCCCCTTGGGCCGCGGTTCCGCCGCACATTGGTGTCGTGACTGCATCATTTTTCCCGAGTGGGCTTCTGGGCTAAAAATAGGGGTTTTGGAATATTAAAATTGGGCCCAGAATTTCTGTGAGTGCTACAGTATTGCTTGGGGGCCCACTTGTTAATTATTTGATCAATCGGATATTTTAAACACATTTTTCACAGTATATACATTATATCTGTGACCGTGAATGTCACTTGATCGGTAAATCCAGTCTAACTGCTATAGCCCGGTTAGACGGATTTGCGAACGTGACTTTCACGTTGATGTTTTGTGTTTTTGCTGTGATGTTGCGGATCGGTCGTGGGGGATAGCCTGGATGCAATGCTAGTACAGTTGTGGTTGTATTATGTACATTTGTTATTGCGGGGCGAGCGTCCGACATGTGGACTGCCGTCACTGCCTGATTGTATTATTCTTTTGGGGCACGACCTGGTTGCGGTCGATGTACCCGTTGTATGTATATTTTACTTTCTGTACTAGGATTACCCCGCGGAGGGGTGCACGGATAGCCGGGTTCTGGAGGGCAACAAGCCCGCATCTCATGGCATTGGGACGGAGGGGGCTTCACTCTAGGATTGCCGGGCTATTCGCCGCGCTCGTAGGGGGTACAGGTTGACCCAGGAGGGGTGCCCAAGTTACCGGATTCCGTGAAGTGCTGGGTGGTCCATTCACGGCGCTGAAGGGGGCTGCCTCGCTTTAGGTTTTGGCGGGTAACTTGCCGCGCCCGTAGGGGTCTAGGATTTCATTGCACAGGCTATCCACACGACCAGGGGAACGTCGGGTTTCAGTAGTGGCTCTGTGAAACCCGGGGATCCCAGATATCTGTATTGTTCTGTGATGCTGTACATTTCTGTGATGTTGCATTTTATCACGCCTTGAGCGAATATAATATATTGGTATATATATTAGTAGATGTTGTGTATGTTTTTCATCCGCGCTAGTCCAGTCCCCGCTCTGCCGTTAGTTAGCTAACCTAACGGGTGATGACGGGACCCAGTGGCGAATGCGGATGGCATATACGTACGTCAGTATATTTTCGTTCTTTGTGGTGTGATCAATTGATGGGACTGCGTTGATTCGGATCAATGCAAGATAAACAAACCTATTCTGATGTTGTTGGAACACTTTTCAAAAAGCTGTTATTGCAAAGACGTTCACTTTTGTTTTGCATCGTGGTATTCATTTGGAATATCCTGCTCCTCAGTCGACGAGGCAAGGGCCGAGATCCCTTCACCGGGAGTGACCCCTTGGACAAAAAGTTTGCGTCAGGGCAATAACTTCACTATAGCCGATTACTTTTGCTTTGCATCGTGGTATTCAGTTGGAATATCCTGCACCCCATTCTACGGGGAAAGAGCCGAAATCCCTTCACCGGGAGTGACCTCTTTAGTAAAGGTTTTCGTCACTATATTTTCTAAAAAGCTATCCGTTCCTTCAACGATATCAAGTTCATTACGTTAAAGGTTTTCGCCAGAAACCATTCGTAGCCCTCCGTCGTTTCATATGGGTAGTCAATAGTATTCAAGCTGTGTTTGTTGGCCAAAGTCAAGGCACAGTGTTTGGTAGCCGTTGGTTATTCATATGCAGCATAGATAGATGTGTTGGTTTGGGGCAGTCGTATAGCCTTGTTGGCCAAAGTCAAGGGCTTGTACGGGTGGGCTCAAATTAACCTGGAGAATGACGGGCAGAACTTGACATGTGACTTATGATTTGTTGGCCAAAGTCAAGGTCATAAGAGCATGGGGTAAAAATCACATCGGGGGTTTCAAAAGAACTGAAACTTGCCAGATATGCGCATACCTTCTGGAGTGTGATACCGTGAGCGGATTCCGTCACGTTATCATGCGATGATAGTTGGATCCCGATCCCCACTGATGAGTTGGTTTACTCCTCGGGTGACCCCGACTAATTCTTCTTTCAGGTTTGGAGGAGAATTTGAGGTACAGTGGGAGGTTTCCAGATTAGATAAATTGGTAACCATTCTGATCTAGGATAGAGTGCACGCTGAGTGTTTCTTTTCTCTCTCTCTCTCTGGCAGCGACCATTGACCCGACCCTAAGACTATGACTCAGTGACCAAGTTGACCGAACCTTCTTAACACTGGCTTTTGGATTGTCAGAGTTGCAGACCTCATTGCCACTCCTACTTTTACCCTTTTCTCCAGGACACCCCGTATTACTACGAACGTCCACTTCCATTGGACAAAACCATCGTATGGTTAGATACGAACTTGAAGGAATTCGAGGATGGTTTCCGGTTCTGGAGAAAACGAATAGGATTATTCAGTTGTCTTTTCTTTTCACCTTCTCTCAGGTTGCGAGTACTCCTTGGTTTAGGAGTAGTACACCTATTACGCAAATTGGATAGTCTTCTTTCAAACCATAGGCTAGTGCCGACCGGTAGGGAATGAAGAAAACCAGTTAGCCTAAACGGTGTACAGAAGGTATTAAGTTTAGACAAAGAAAGGGATTAGTAAGAGGGCAAAGTAAATTGCGACTTATATTCACGACCAAACCAAGTATTTCTTCGCCAATCCTAAATCACCTTTGTATTTCTCCAGGACACTCCGTATCACTACGAAGATCCACAGTTTATTGGATACTCCATCGTATGGTTATATACGAACTCGAAAGGAACTTGTTCCAGTTCGGGGATGGATTCAGGTCCAGGAGATATAGGAATATAGTTTATTCGGTTGTCTTTTATCTTCACCTTCTCTCGCATTGCGAGTGCTCCTAGGATTAGGACAGTACACCCATTATGCTTATTGGATAGTCTTCTTCCAAACCATAGGCTGGTGCCGAACGGTAGGGAAGGAAGAAAACCAATTGGCCTAAGGGGTGTGCAGAAGGTAATGACTAAAGACATATAAAGGGATTTGGAGAGGTGGCAAAGAATTATACGGTTATAGTTGTGAATCTGGATAATGGAAGAGGCATTACTAAGAATACCGGGATACCCCACCGAAACATTTCAATGTTTCAGTTTCACTGTGTAATGTTAAAAGAAAACTGATTTCCCGATTGAATACTTACTCCAGGGTATGTATTTACCAGGTATGATTCTCACGTTTGTATGGTTTTACAGATGATGAGTGGGAGTAAGTCATTGGGAATTGGGTGATCATCCTCATTATATCGGGATTCGTTGTAATCGGTGATATTTGAGGAGATCACCTGGGCTGTTTGCCGGTCGGCAAATATTTGGCTTTGAATATCCGTTGTTACGCACCAATTTCAAATTGATATATCTGTACGTCTATTTCCATAGAGTGAGATATACTTTTTGATATTATGTCGATGACATTTACCTATATCAGTGGATGGTTAGGTAAGGAGCATTAAATAGCGGTGTAATTCTTCTTAGCCATAAGTACAGTTTTCAACCTACGACATACAGTGAAAGAGTTGTTAGACTCGGTGGACTTATACAGAGTATTGTATGTTGTCCAGTGTCCATTAGGACAGAGGGGTTGGTCCTCATACTATATTCTGTTTACTTTTAACTTCTCTAGTTCTTAGACATGTGTTTCGTAGAAACACAGGGTCTAAGTTTTGAGGAGTTATAGGTATTTGAATAAGAGTAGAGAACCAGGTGTAGCAAGTATCGGGATTCTTCAAAGTGATCGAAGATGTAGATACTTGTGTATGGTATTCAGTTGATAGTAATGATAAAGAGAACTTGCTTCTCTTTTAGGTTACTCATAATTGGAAGCATTCCTAAGTTGAGTAACGCTGATCGGCCTCCTTCCATTTAGTTGACATGCACTGGAGACAGCTGCATGATTTGAATCTGGTTCAATTAAATCAGTGTCTCTGGTTCTATATTGGATATAGTACAGTTCATATCTTAACATTGTTAAGGTACGGGGAGTTGTCCGGCTTATGATTAAAACCAGACTCTGGATAACTCAAGGCACGTTTCTGTAATGGCTGTTTGTGGGTTGACCCAGGCTATGACGAGGGTTGACTTTCTACCATCTGGGAGATCAATAGTAATATTGTTCTAGACTCGCCACAGTTTTATTAAAAATGGATTTTTTTTCAAAAACAGTAGTGGGAGTATGGTAGAACTGGAAGTGATTCCAGAACCGCAAACGATTACCGAAGATTTGATAAGGAACCTAAAGATTCAATCTGATTTGACATTCCATTGGCCACTCCGCAGATAAGGTGGGTAACTTCAGGCACCCGAGAGATACTCCGGTAGCCTCAAGGACGGTGACAGGGAAGTTATTGTTTACCCACACTTGCCATTGTTGTTGTTCCAGGCTGCGAGACCCGGCAGCAGGATGAGTATAGCGTCGTTCTAAACTAGCTTTAGAAGTGTACGTCTATATGACTCTGCCAAAGGGTTGTCGTAGTCAGTGGGAGCAGCGGAAGCATTGGTGGACATCAGGCTTATGTCTATTTATAGACTAAAGCAGATATAGCGGAGATAGATCATCTATTTCTGATGTGACAGTCATGGGTTTGACGTCATCAGAATAGGGGATGGATCTGTTGAGAAGGTAGTAGGGTGTGATATCCTGGTATTTGGATGACATACACAGAGTAGGAAAGGAAACTCCTATACTATGATCGGTTATACTTTGGTCGTCACACAGTAGTTTCTCCACATAGGATTTGGATATTATATCAGACATACTGGTTACTAGATCTATGGTTTTTAGATCTAGATTTGGGTGGTTTTCCCAATCAGGGTACTTTGACAGCATTCTAAGAGTATTTAGAATGGACGACTCCTGGCATGGTAGTGTACCTGCAGGTAATGGAGTCACCCTCTCTAAAGGTGTCTTATAGACTAAAGTAGAGAGGGATGTGCATGATTGGCAGATCACTTGCTTAGCCAATTGAGTCAATCATGAGATGTCAAGTACCACACCAGATGTTGTTCTTGCAGTAGATGCAATAAGTTGATATTCATCCAATCCTGGAGAAACAGTCGGAAGCAGTTTTAGAACATAAGTGAATGTTCTAGGGATATGATAACGGCTGCCTCCTTTAGGAGACGGTTATCACTCCAGGCTTCCAAGATGACATGGACGACAGGGTGATTGTCAGAGTTTTAGTTTTCCTTCTGACGAGGGGCAGTATTTTGGACAGGTGGTCCAAGGCAATACTGAAGGGGGGCATGGCGCAGGATACTGATTAAGTTCAGTTGACGATACAGTCTAAGAAGTTTGGATTTGGAGTTCATTTATGAGCTAGGTCCCATCAGACATCCAGACATTCTAAGACAGGTATTGCTCATTTCGGGAGATGGCTTTCTCCGCGAACTTGAGATAGAGAGAGACATAGAAAGAAACATCTAGGCGGATCCACTCACTGAGGCTATTCCTCGAACGCAATAGTTTCGCAAACGGATTTTGTGAGACTGACTAGTAGGGGAGTTGGGTGTTCGGTATCACACAGGCTGTGAGTATGCGACATCGCAATAATTAGCCTTGAGTGCAAGTGGGAGATTGTTGGAGATAGTGCCCTCAGAGTCAATTATTGGATCACAGGCACGTGATTGCAATGATTGAGGGAGGACCTATCCCGGTAGGACAGTCTTACTCGAGATGATAGTATGCTATCTGGTTTACCTTTATCATCGTGTACTGCTTTAGGTGACCTGACAGGTCGCTATTGCACGTTGATAGAGCCCCTAGGATTCTTGCTTGACTACCGGCAGTATGAGGGCGATCATATACGTGGGAGCTGGTAGTCTATAAGCACATCCTTAAAAGGTCCCTAGTCGTGGGAGTTTCGAGACAGGGCATCGATTCTCCAGAGTAGACTAGTGTATACAGTCGAGACCCCAACGAGGGGCGGTGGCCGGTCTCACAAGCCACTGGTGTCGATTGGTTCACCTAAGATGTATACAGGTGCTCATTGGGTTATGAGTACACCGGACAGGACTCGCCGGGAACATGCTAGTTGGTCTTATACCTGACGTCAGATAGCAGTTCCCAGGTGACATGTGTACAGGTTAGTTCATCGACCTGGGGATCGTCATTTGTCTCGTGTGAGTTTCCACTGTGCTTTGATTACTACCCTACCACGGCTCAAAGGAGTCGTGCAAACAGGTTTTAGTTGGGTACAGTCCCGAGCCACATGGAGGCAGTGAGCGGATCTTCAGGGGTTCGTCTCTCCCGGTATTGGGGGTGAGGTCGCGCTGTGTCTAGGAGAGCCATTACACGAAGTCCTTGGCCAAGGCAGGAGATTTACTGGTAGGTATTCCAGTAGTATCTCAGGGTGTTCTGGGCTACACTCCGACACGACTTGTACCGCTTTTGGGGGTCTGACTTTTACCAACCCCCTAGGCCCGACATGCGATGCTCATAGACGAACGGACCGGACTGTACGGATATTGTCACTGACAGGCTCAGTAGGGTGTCAGGATGAGTTCGCTCATCGACGTCCCTTTTGGTCAATAGCTGGTGGCCCGTCACGTATTGGCTTATACCTCTGACGTGCTAGTGGTTAAATCCACAGCCATAGTATTGACGAGTCTTTAGAGTCCACCACACTTTCAGTTACTCAAGCTTTCGGGCGAAACGCTGTAGAGGCCGTATGGAGATATGGCAGGGTCCGATCAGATACGTGCGGTATTGCACGGATCAGGATCGGACGGTTAGTACTAGTGGCCGTATGGTTATATGGCAGGGTTCGATCAGATACGTGCGGTATTGCACGGATCAGGATCGGACGGATATTACTAGCCGGCTTTGGTTTAAGCCAGATCCTAGTATAGTACAGTGTAGATTTTGTCTCATTGCATTTGTATCCGGACGGAATACAGATGCGGGTGTGTATGCACAGTATCGGGGTTTTCCTGTAATTTATTACGGGACCAGTTTTCTGGAGTTGCCAGTTTGCATTCCGTTCCGGCCGGTTTTCCTTTGTTCTTTCCCGGCCGAACTTTTCCGATGGAGGGACTAATTTGCAATTGTGCAAATTGGTATTTGTGGAGGGGTTTTCTTGCAATTGTGGGGCTTCATGATGGTTCATAATCATGAGATGCTTTCTTAGTCTTTTCCTTGCTTTTTGATGATAAGAAAGGATTTGAGGTTGATTTGAGTTTTAGTTATGATAATGTTTTGGTTATGGTCACCCTCCACCTTTATACTACCATCACCTCCCTTGTATTATCCACTCCACCATTCTCACTTTGGAAGAGGGCCGGCCACATTTAGATGAGGGGAGAAAAATGAGAGTGATTCATTTTGATGAGGATAATTTGGTTCATCTCATTTTTCCTTGCTACACACATTCTAGCTTCACTTGAAAATTCCATTCCTCCATCAAGGCAACTACAAACCCCAAATGAGACTAGCATGATCTACACCACATTCTACAGCAAATCTTGGGCACGTCGACTTGCCAGCTTCGTGCCCGAGTTGCCTCGGTATTAAGGTGGGAGCCCGTAAAAGATGCAGGCGATGTGGTGCCCTTCCGGCGAGGAGGCGACGACCGGAGTTTCCGCAGGAGATCGGGACGACGAGGAGAAGACCGGAGGACTCGAATCATTCGGTATATCTCTAACCCGTCTTGTAGTTAGCTAGAATAAGTTTAATGGTTCGATCCGAGTGTTTAGTGTGCGGTGGTGCCGGTTTGCTAAGTTCACAAAATTAAAGTTTATCACCGCTTCCGCATTTGGCCGTCGGATTGACGGCCGGGGCGCTGCCGTGCACTTATATGTTATTAGATACCGAACCTGATATACAACATCATAGCAGTCTCTTTATTAGTACAGAAGGATATAATTTTGTATTGATGGATAATGTTTTGAACATTTCCTATATCAAGAGTTGATCGGTTCAGGCACGTTATCTAAAAGCATTGACGTTCTAAATCAAACCACAGTTCTTAACGTACAGAACACACACAAGAGGAAGGGTTCAGAAATGAACGAATCCTACTTGAGGCATTGTAGACTAGGTCATATCAATGTGACCCGACTAGCTGAAGTTACATTTAGATGCATATTTAAATTAGTTTGAATTTACATCTTGTGAAACTTGCCAGTCATGTCACAAAGATATGATGACCACAGCTCTGTTTATTGGAAATAGAGAAAGAGTTAGTGAACTCTTGGGATTGATACATGCTGATGTATGAAGGTCCCCTATCTATACATGCCAAGACCGGTTCTTTGTACTTCATTACATTCACTGATGATCTCTCAAGATTCAGACATATGTTCCTGTTGAAACACAAGTCCGAAACTTTTGAGATAATCACAGAATATAAGTTAGAAGTAGAGAACCAAAAACGGGTATAAGTATTATGTCCTTTGATGAGATCAAGGAGGAGAATACTTGAGCACGGAATTCCTGGACTATTCTAAAGGAGAATGAGATTCTCTTTCAGCATTACTCCTCCGTATACACCACAGCACCTAGGTGTATCAGGACGGAGCAAGCACACCCTATGTGATATGGTGCGCTCCATGATGAGTACTACTGAGTTTCCTATTTCCTTTTAGGAGTTATGCACTTGAAAAGCTGCATACCTATTGAATAGGGTTCCAATCAAATCAGTTGCCTACCACTTCATATGTGATATGGAATAGGAAGAGCCCATATCTTAAGTAAGTTAAGATTTGGGGTTCTTCGGCCTATGTCTAAAAGCAAAATCCGGACAAACTCGAGGCAAAATCAGTTCTGTGGAATTTTGTTAGATATCCTAAGCATTCGCAAGGGAATATCTTCTACCAAACCGAGGAACAAAAGATATTTTGTTTCTCAGCATGCCACCTTTGTGAAAGGGAATTTCTTGTGAAGAAATTATTGGTCATGAGGTAGAACTGGAAAGAGTTCCAGCTATACAAACTGCAGCTGATGATTTGGTAGAACCAAAGGATTCAATAGTTTCCAACGAACCTCAGCCTCTCCGCCGATCTAGTAGGGTTTCTCACCCACCTGAGAGATACTTCGGTTTTCTCTATGACAGTGGGAGCGAGGATTGCATCATGAGATGATGACCCAACTTGTTTCGAGCAGCCCATCAGGAGTGGGACTCTGTAAGAATGGCTGGATGCTTAGCGATCTGAGATGGAATCCTTATACACCAACAAAGTATGGACTTTGGTTGCTTTATCTGAAGGGTTAAATCCCCATCAGGAGCAAGTATATCTTGAGAAGATTACTTGGTGTACATGGAAAAGTTGAGACTTTCAAAACTATGCTTAAAGTCCATCCAGATCCTACTTGCCACGGCTACATATCATGACTACGATATCTGGCGGTTGGGTGTCATGACTGCTTTTCTAAATGATGATTTGGAAGAGAGCGTCTATAAGTACACGGCCAGAAGGCTTCATAGATAGTGGGAGCAGCGGAAACGTGTGCAAGATATTTTATGTGATAAAGCATGCATTGCGGAGTTGGAACATCTGTTTTAATAGAGTAGTCAAAGAGTTTGACTTCATTAAAATGGTAGATGAACCTTGTATATACAAAAAGGTAGTAGGGAGTATAGTGGTGATCCTCGTAGAGTACGTGGATGACATACTCTTGATAGGGAAGGAGTTTCCTATGCTACGCTCGGTCAATCTCCGCTTATCACAAGGATTCTCCGTATAGGATCAAGGTGATACCTCCTAAATCCTGGGTTTTATATCTATGAGATAGATCTAAACAGATATTAGGATTCTCACTAGGTGTAGTGAGATGGTATCAATCGATCCTGGGGAGAATCACTGGAAAAGTTCCAGGGTGATAAGGATGACTGAATGTCAGTCGCAGGCATTGTCTTTACCCTTAGTGGAGGGACGGTATGTTAGAAGAGTTCCAAGATGGATACCGTAACTTACTAGACGATTAAAGGCAAGATACATCGTTATCAAGGATGCTACCAAAGAGGCAGTCTGGATATATATAAGTTCATGAGATGAACTTCGTTCCTACCATTGTGTGACAATGGAGTTGTGGCTTATGCCAAGGAACCCCCGTCCCATCAGAAATCCGGATATAATTCTTAGGCAGTATCACCTGATCATGGAGATGGTTGATCTCCAGGAAAGATCGAGGTTAGGAGAGTAGACACAAAGGACAACAGCGCGGATCCACTCACAAAGGCCTTTTTCCCTGTAGAGACTTTTATGGGATGGTTGAGTATGAGATACTTCAACCACAGCTAATTGTTGGGTATGCGATACCACAACAGATGGCCCTAGTGCAAGTGGGAGATTGTCAGTTATATGTATACCCTAGAGGCCATTACTGTACATACGATGTATATTGTAGTGGATGCTTGGACATATATAGGGAGGACTTTCTTGCTCGACATAATAGTATGCTATCTGGTTACATTTTATCTTAATGTGTACTCTGATTGTCTCTATATTACATGTTGATAAAGCCCTTAGGATATGTACTCGACTACTGGGACTATGATGAGATCATACTAGTGGGGCCACGGTAGCCGACGAGTACATCCTATAACTGTTCCTAGTCGAGGGTGTATCGAGACAGGGCATCGATACACCAGAGTAGACTAGCGTATACGCATCTTGACCCATATGATGGGCGATGGATGATCCCATATCCATCGGTGTTTGACATCAAGGATGGTGTACGGGTGCTCAGTAGAGACTGGGTACACTGGACGGATTTGCCGAGAACTCCCGGATGGTATTATACCTCACGTCAGATGGCAATTCTCTGGTGACACTAGTACAGGTTAGTCTGTAGACCCGAGATCGTCATAGAGTCTTGTGTGGTTCCCACTGTGCTTTGATTTCCATCAAACCACGTCCAAGAGAGCATGCAAAAAGGTGGCTTTTGGGTACAGTCCCGAATCACATGGAGGCAATGAGCGATAGGAGGGGATTCGTCTCTCCTGGTACAGGGTGTTGATGTTGCGCTGTATTCGATTGGCTATAACTGGAAATCCCTGGCCAGGGTTGCTGAGATTTACTGGTAAGTGTTATCAGTAGTTTCTCGAACTGTTATAAACCTCATATCGACACAACTTATCAAGCTACCGGGGTCTGACGTTTACCACCCCTAGGCGAGATATGCAACATATCAGACGGAGAGACCGGACTGTACGGGAGTGTTAATGATTGGATTCACGGGAGAAAGTACAGACTTGCTTGTTGATCTTCTGATCGCTCAATACCTGGGTGGCTGTTACGTTTAGCTGACCGCTTGCAGCTTGTGGGTGTTTGATATGATCATCACCTACTGTCGGCATATTGACGATTCTTTAGAGTCCTACACAGAGGTTTCTTGACTCAGGCAAAACGGAGTAGGAGCACATATATGATATGTGCGAGACCGAGAACAATACGTGTATGTGATACCGTATTAGTTTCTCGCGATATGAGATATCGGCCGGGTATATGAGATATAGCCGGGTCATCGGATCAAGTGTTGATTCGATGAACTGATACAGATTATATTAGTCGGTTATTTGTGAAATAGCCGGATTATCGGATCAAGTGTTGATTCGATAATTTAATGTATAATTATATATTTGATATATTAAATTACATTAACTGATATAAGCTCACTAAAAGATTATTTTTCTCACTCGGGTAATACATTGATATATATGCGATATATGTTAATTGTATTATTTTATTTTGTTACAATAAATATTGTATATATGATATATAATATTGTAACATGTTAGGGTTATTAATGCAACATGTTTAGTGGAGATTAAACATGGTTAGGGTTTGATTTGGGTTAATCTTTTCTAGAACCTTCTAGAAGGTTTTGTTTTGTTTTGTGCAAAGATATTTGTTTTGATATTTTGCAAGATATTTGTTTAACCCAACCCAAACCCTTAACCCTAGTAAACTCTCTATAATGGTTAAGTCTTCTCACTTGAACCATGGTTGCATTTCTAACCATACACTACTTTCATTATTCATCACAAAAGAAATAGATCATCTTCTTCCTTCTTCTTCTTTGCATGAAAAGCTTTCTAGCTTTTTATGAAGTGATGATTTTGAGTGAGATTAAGAAAACAAATGAGAGCTAAAATCCTGCTTCATCATCCTAATCTATCCTAGCCATTTAGATTAGGGTGTTCACTTCATTTAGTGAGTGAGAGCTTGTGTTAAAGAAACTTCAAGGTGGATCATCTTTATTATCGAAGATCGGAAGCAAGCATGCATCTTTCTCTTCGTGGAACCTCTCTAGAGTCCAGGAAATCGATGATCGCAGCGAAGGGACCTCAACACGAAGCTTATGAAGTGAAGGACCGGACTACAAAGGTTGTAATCCCAAACTCTTAGATGTTAAAGTGTTTAACATACTTTGTTTTGCCTAATCTCTAGTTTAAAAATCTTGGTTAAGGTTGTTCGGCACGTCTAAATTTTAAATCGGGCATGGTTGATACCTTATAGACCCTTGTGAGAGTGCCTAGCATCCCTGCATCCAATACCTTTGTATTGTGATAACAATGGAGCTGTGGCTTTGGCCAAGGAACCCAGGTCCCATCAGCGATCCAGGCATATTCTGAGGCGGTATCACCTGGTCCGGGAGATAGTTGATCGCTGGGAGATCGAGGTCAGGAGAGTTGACACGAAGAATAATACGGCGGATCCACTCACCAAGGCCATACCCCGGGTACAATTTAAGAGACTCTTTGGGTGTTGGGTATGCGATACTAAAACAACTGACCTTAGTGCAAGTGGGAGATTGTTAGTTATATGTATACCCTAGAGGCCATTATTGTATATGATTGTATATTATAGTGGATGCTTGGACATATATAGAGAGGACTTTCTTGCTCGACATGATAGTATGCTATCTGGTTGCTCTTTGTCTTAACATGTAGACTTGTATTGTGATACTATCTTGCCATCACATGTTGATAAAGCCCTTAGGATGTGTACTTGACTACCAGGACTATGATGGAGATCATACTAGTGGGGCCAGGGCAGTCCATAAGTTCATCCTTTAATTGTTCCTAGTCGAGGGTGTATCGAGACGGGGCATCGATATTCCAGAGTAGACTAGCGTATACACTTTTTGACCCATATGATGGGCGATGGATGATCCTATATCCATTGGTGTTTGACATCAGAGATTGTATACGAGAGCTCAGTAGAGACTGGGTACACTGAACAGGACTCACTGAGAACTCCTAGATGGTATTATACCTAACGTCATATAGAAGTTCTCTGGTGACACTGGTACAGGTTAGTCTGTAGACCCGAGATCGTCATAGAGTCTAATGTGATTCCCACTATACTTTGATTTCCACCTAACCACGATCAAGAGAGCGTGCAAAACGGTGGTTTTTGAGTACAGTCCCGAGTCACATAGAGGCAATGAGCGATAAGAGGGGTTTCGTCTCTCCCGGTATTGGGGGTTAATGTTGCGCTGTGCTCGATTGGCTATAACAGGAAATCCCTGGCCAGGGCTGATACAGAGATTTACTGGTAAGTGTTATCAGTAGTTTCTCGACCCGTTATGAGCCTCATATCTGTTAAATATGTATGCCCTAGAGGCCTGTATTGTATAGGATGCTAGGCATGTATATGTACATAAACAATCTTTGCTCAAAATGATAGTATGCTATTTGGTTTATCTTCATCTTAACGTGTGATGTGTTGTATTTCATATCTTTATATACATGTTGATGAAGCCCTTAGGATTATGCTTGACTACCGGGATTATGATGTAGATCATACTAGTGGGGCATGGGCAGTCTATGAGCATATCCTTTAATTGTTCCTAGTCGAGAGTATATCGAGACAGGGCATCGATATTACCAGAGTAGACCAGTGTGTACGTTTCTTGACCCTGGAGCGATGGATGATCCCACAACCATTGGTGTTTGACATCAAAGATTGTACACAGGTGCTCATTGGAGAATGGGTACACCGAACAGGATTGGCCGAGAACTCCTAGATGGTATATATACCTATTGTCAGATAGCAGTTCTCTTATGACACTTGTACAGGTTAGTCTGTAGACCTGAGATTGTCATAGTGTCTTGTGTGATTCCCACTGTGCTTTGATTTCCTCCCTACCACGGCTCTATTGAGTCATGCAAACAGGTGGATTTTAGGTACAGTCCCAAATCACATGGAGGCAGTGAGCGATTGGAGGGGTTTTGTCTCTCCCGGTTTAGGGAGCTGATGTCACGCTATGCTTGATCGGCCATAACAGCAAATCCCTGACCAGGGTTCTCGAGATTTACTGATAAGTGTTATCAGTAGTTTCTCGAACAGTTATGGGCCGTAAATCAGCATGACTTATAAAGTTACTGGGGTCTGATATTTACCACCCCTAGACTTCATATGCGACGTTTCAGACGAAAAAACCAGACTGTACGGTAAGTGTTGCTTACAGGCTCGTTAGGGTTGTGATGAGTTCGCTTGTCGGCCACATTTTCGTCATGTACCTGGGTAGCTGTTATGCACAGTTAGTGCTGCTGACCTGCTTGTGGTTAAACACATTGCCAGCGTATTGTCAATTCTTTAGAGTTCCACACAGAGAGTTCCCTGGTTCAGGCAAAAGATATAGAGGCCGTAAGTTGTTACGGCAGGGTTTCGATCATGTTCGTGTAATTGTTACAAGAATAATGATCAGAAAGATAATACTGGTGGGCTTTGGTTTAAGCCGGATACCGGTATTATATTATTGGATTATTTGTATTCGTATTTTTCGAAATTCGGATACGGGTATACTTATACGGTATACGGTGGAGGGGTATTCTTGTAATTGTTACAAGAATACCTTCCAGAAAGAGACACCTCATTATTAGATATTTATTTTGTGAAAATAAATAAATGAGGTGGAATTTGAAAAAGTTTAAGCATGGATGAAGGAATAGCTTCTTTCATTTTTTATTCATTTGGAGTTACTATTGAAGCATGGTGCATTTTTTTAATGCATGCTTCAATTATTTTCATTTGAGCCATATCATTTTTCCATTCTTGATTTTTTCATTCTTCATTTTGACATTCTATCTCCTCATTCTCTCCTCCTCCTCTCTGCTTTAACCTTCACATAAGTTGTGAATCAAAATCTTAGAGCAAAATAATAATCCACGACTTGATCTCTACATCATCTAAGCCATCTCTACTAGCAAACTTGATCTCTTAGTTAACTTTTGAAAAGAGTTTGAAACTTGTTCCATAACTCTCGAGTGGATCATCTACGTCTTGAGGTGGCCGGATATCGAGGGCATCACAAGCATCCGAAGGAGCCAAGGAGTTGCAACAAAGAGAAGACCCGAAGGACCGGTTCCTTAGGTATAACACACTTTCATAGTATATTAGTTCTCTTGATAAGTTTGCTAGTTAAGGTTTAAGCACAAGATCTTGTTTTATGTGGGTGATGCATGAAAGAATTTTTTGTTTATCACTTCCGCCTCCTCACAAATGTTGTGAGAGTGTGCAACATCCACTAACAATATCGGCATGACTTATCAAGTTACTGGGATCTGACATATACCACCCCTAGACTAGATATGCGACATATCAGACGAAGAGACCGGACTATACGATAATGTTACTTATTGGATTCGCAGGAATATGAGCAAGCTTGCTTGTTGATTTTCTGATCGCTCAATACCCGGGTAGCCGTTACGTCCAGCTAGTACCGCTGACGGCTTGTGGGTGACTGATATAATCATTACCTACTGTCGGCGTATTGACGAGTCTTTAGAGTCCTACACAGAGGTTTCCTGGCTCAGGAGAAACGAAGTAGGAGCATATATATGATATGTGCGGGACCGAGATTAATACCATATGTGATACCATATTCTATTCTCGCGATATGAGATATCGGTCGGTTATATGTGATATAGCCGGGTTATCGAATCAAGTGTTGGTTTGATAAGTTGATACAAATAATATTAATCGGTTATATGTGATATAGCCGGATTATTAAATCAAGTATTGATTTAATAATTTAATGTATGATTATATATTTGATATATTTGATATATTAATTTTACATTAACTAATATTTTCTCATTTAAGCATTTCTTTTTCTCACTTGTGCACATTCAATATATATGTGATATATATTATTGTGTCGTGCTTGTTGCTATATGCTACATGGGTGTATGAGACTCACACCATGCAAATGATAATGTGGGGTTTTAATTATTAAGGATAAAACAAAATTAGGTGGAAAATTAGTCATGATTGGATGCTTAGTGGAAGCTTGTAGAACTATTGACTTAGTCCACTAATTTTGTCTTAACCTAAATATTTATTAACCCGACCATCATCTTAAGCCATGATTATGTCTCTACATGAGTTAATATGAGATATTATCTCACCCATGGTTGCTATTCTCACTTATTCATTCTCATTCCATTCACAACTTCATCTTCTTCTTCATTCCAATTTTGCTCTCTAAATTTTTGGAAAGTGAAGAAATATAGTGAGAAAAATTATTCTAAAGTGAGCAAAAATCCTACTTCATCAACCTACACTAGATTAGCCATTTAGTTTAGCTTGTTTGCTTCACTAATTCCGAATTAGTGAAGAGGTAGCTTAAATTGGAGATTTCTCGACGTAGATCATCTTCAGCCTCGAAGACTCCAAGCAAGCTTGTTCCTTTCGCCTTGTGAATCATTACTAGAGTCCGAGAGATCACTACTTGGAGCGAAGGGACTACTACACGGGGCTTTAGAAGTGAATGACCGGTCTACAAAGGTTGTATTCCTCATTCACTTAGTGTAATATTTGATTACATGCTAGCTTAACTCCTAATTTTCTAATTAGATCCTTGGCATGGGTTGCATAGCTCTCTAGGTTTTTTTAAATTGCATACTTGATGCCCTATAAATCCTAGTTATGGTGCTATGGAACCCAGCATTGAACCCCATGCTTGAAACCACTTGATTAAATCTATTACAATCTAGACTCGACTTGAACTCAAACTTGGCTTGAATCTGAACTTGGACTTAACTTGACCTGAACCATGAATATGACTTAACATGAATTCTTGAATACTTGACATGATTACATGAATACTTAACATGTTTACATGACCACTTGATATGACTTGTACTAAACTGTCATGTTTGATCTAACTTGACTCGAACCATGAATACAATTGACATGACTTGTACTTGACATGATACATGATTCTTAACATGAACACTTGACCTTGATATGAACTAAGGTTGCAACTTGATGTATTCATGAATTCAAGCAAGACTTGTAAGTTTAACTATAATATTAGATTACGCGGGAGTGTTGGGGTAGTTTAAATATGAATCCGACAAAATCTCATGAGTCCTACTATTATAAATAACGTCGCTGTGGTACCGGGCTGAAACGGTACAAATAACGTTGTTGTGGTACCGGACTGAAACAGTACATCATGAATCCACGAATGAGGGCCCGTGTTTCCAATCTCCTGGATAATAGCCTGTTAGGTTTGGAATACTTCAATAACAATTGAAGTCCCGCTATTTTGGGCTCGTGATTCCTTACCTCTGGACGATAGTCTTAGATTCGAAAATACTCTTAAGATTGGTTGATATTCACACTTGAACTGACGCTATGATTGATTACCTTTTAAAGACCTCTTAGGCACTGACATTCATTTTATGTTCACTATACCTACATTACACGGCTATGCTATACTTGTTTTCAACACTCACGTTATATTTCCATGCTTATATAGTTGCCATTAACACTACATGTTATATTTGTTCATGTTTCATTTCCATTCATACTATATCACATGTCACCTTGCATATTCACTTATATGCATTCATATCCCCTTTTTCTTGGAGACTTATTGAGCGCTAGTTCGCTGATGATATTCCTCTCTGTTTCTTTTGTTTGGAATGTTCGTCAGGATGATCAGAATCTGAAGAGATTGAGTCGAGCCAGGAGGACTTGGACCTGCTCATAGCATAGCCTGACTACCAGTTCCCCTTTTCTGCACTTACTTTCTGTATGCCATTGTTTAGGCATATTTCCGTCATTGTATCTTGAATTTTTATGTAAATAAAGTTGTTGTTTATTTTTATTACTCTTGTTATTCTTGCATATTGTTATATTGCCTACATACGCTCAACGCATTTATTAAGAAAAATGACATTCTCATAGTAAATACGTTGCGGGTCTCGTCACGTGCCGTTATCATCTTCTGGGAAGCGGAACGTGACAAATATTTCCATCTATGTCAAGATATGAACTTCACTATACTGCAATATACAATATTGACTAACTTGCTACCATGTATGTGTGAGCTATGTGGAAAAACATATTATATGTGAAAAATTGGTAGTAAAATATATTACATAATGATATGAAATGCAAACACGTACCATGCATTTAGAAACTGATAAATTTATTTTAATAGTATAATAAAACAAACAAAACTGAAAATTCTTTCCATAACATAAAAGTGACTAGTACTTTTTTTTATAAAAAAATAATATAATGAATTATAACAAGTACCATAACATAAAATGATATATATATATATATATATATATATATATATATATATATATATATATATTACAGACAAGCTAAATACAGTTCTCGATATAATTAACTGAAATTAAATGTGCTTTAGCTATTAATGTGTTGATGTTTAAGTATAGTACAATGAAAAAGAAACATTAGTATTCAAAACATTCAAATTCTAAAATAATATAAAATAAACAAAATAGTACCATAACCTATCATAAGACAACAACTTTTTAAAATCATACCAACACTATCATAAGATTTCAGTAACATACTTTATATGCCAAAAAAATAAATAGTGAATTAAAACTAAAATAATAGAAGAGGAGACTTACACAACATCGAAGGGAAAGAAGAGGCGGATCTCGGCGTCATCGATGGAAGCAGGTAGCGGCGGTCGCGGATCTGAGAGAGACAGAGACGGTAGAGCTTGCTCGATCGGGTCAGAGAGGAAGAGTAGGGTCTGGTGCTCGCTGGATTCGCCGACGAGTATGAGCAGCGGCAGCCGGGGTCATGAGGAACAGACGGCATGCGATGGTGACGATGGGTTTGATGTTTTGAGAGGAGGAGGATGGTGATGGGAGGATGATGATGGGGTCTCGATGATGGGTCTCGTTTCTTGTATGGAGGCGAAAGAGAAGGAGAACAAGAGGGAGAGGAAGAAGAACGGGAAGAAGATACATTGGAGAGGCTGCGGCTATGTTTTAGGATTAGGGTTTTGTTTATTATTTTTTTAGAGAGGAAAGAAAGGAAGTAGCTTTAAATAGAATTGGCACTATTGCACATAAAACCCCAAAAAATTTGGTTTTCTCACAAAACATCCTCAAATCAATTTGTTTAAAAAGATTTTCAAAGATTTCCACTTATCTTTTATTCTCATAAATAATATGTTTAATAATATCATATCAATATAACGCTCATATATTAAAGTATTGTTATAAAAGATTTGTATTATATATAATGGGTTTTATACATAATGATATTAAATAGGTATAAAATATAAGTACTACCTAAGTAAGTTAAAAGTAATCATGTTAAAATAATAATGTGAGTGTATAATATAAAATGTTGTTACATGATTTGGTATAAAAATAGATTTAATATAACAAGAATATCATAATCATATTTAATCAGGACAACTGCATATATATCGCATAAAAATTAGATATAAAGGGCAACTATATAATATACATATGCCACAAACATGGGTTATTTTTACAACTGAAAACTTTTTCAAGGGGTTTTTGACAACTGTTTCGGGACCAAGGATTTTTTGTCAGCAGGAAAACTTGCTTGGGGTGTTTCGACAATTTACCCAAAATTTTATTGTAAAGCCATGGATTCGAACATGAGAAAAACTACTCTTGAAACTTACAAGCTTAAGTTACAAATTTCAACCACCAAGATTTCTGCAGGAATCAGAAATAAATATTCAATAAAAGATTTATTAGTACAATCACAACTTCACAAGGAACTCATTCACAGCATCTTGAAATTGATGCAAAACTAGGAATAAAGTTCTAAAAGGAACACCACAGCACTCAGGCTTGCACAGTTTTATCATGGACTAAGAGGCATAAATTCTCCAAGGATATTATTTTATCATGGACTAAGAGGCATTAATTCTCCAAGGATATTATTAGTAAATGATATTGCTAAAAATAGCATTATTAAAACAAATTACAGGGAAACTTTATGATACAAAGCAATCAACTCTTCACCATCATAACACCCAAACCCTTTCAAATCAGCCATGCACATATACAACCAGGGACATAACTCACACAGATCAAAAGAGATTTTTAAGCTCAGGAAGAAGAAACAATCACACACTATAGCTCACAAAAATACATGTGTTCAAGGTTGACAAGAAACACTTATTGCAAGTAGCCTATACTACGAAGACTCCGTAATTTTCAAAGTCTAGTAACAGCAACGGTCACATATTACAGCTTTGCATATCGCCTTGCAACTAACTGAGTGCGGAGAAGTGAGCTCAGATTCATCAGAACTTATGATCTCCGAAATCAGTGCCTTACCAGATGCAGCATGTTCTGACCCGGCGACGAATCTGAGCAAAGATCGAATGAGCAAGCAATGCAAAACTACAAGCTTTTGTACAGCTGCAATAGTAAATACTGGGACAGATACAACTGTTACTTAAAATGGCCTGCGACGCTTTGCATTGGTTTGATAGCCATGAATATTATTATGCGAAGAACAAATGTCAGGAACAAAAGCGGCATGCTCAGCTCGTGAGTAGTGTAAGTTTCTGTGCCAGTGCAGCCCCGAAGCTGTGGGCGGAGATGGAATCTCAGGCACGGCATTGTATGAAATCTCAGGCACCTGCCCTAAGCATTCATCAACGTCAACTCCTTCATCGGCAGGATAATATTGCGACCCCTCAGAACTCCCAAACTTGCCACTATCAGCCTATAAAAGAGAATAATTTATAAGTAGTGAACTATATTGCATGGATTGTTCTCGAGGAGACGAATCAGTATCTGATTCATATCTATATTTGATCCTGGTTATACATAATAAAATTTAATTGTATATTAAATGTATTGAATATGTATCAATAATCAGAACATTGATAGCTTACGCATGAACTGTTCACAGCTTAATTCAAAAAACAGATGCATTTATGTGATTTGCCACTTTCTTCTGGAAGAATATAAGAAACGGTGATTGTTCAGATAACTAATAGTCTAATACCCATTGTTCTACTTAATACAACGATTGATTCATGTCCTTACGGGGAAAAAGTCTAGACGAAAGCAAGAACAAGAAATATGTATTGCATTGTTTGAATGATACTTATTTGTAGTTTTAGTTTAGACGTGGTAAAATTACAACTTTTGTGCTATAATGTGTATTTGTGCATGTTAAACAATGAAGAGAGTTATGACACATCCCACGGATTGTATTCTATAGGTTTGATGATATGGGAATCAGCGAATCTGACTCGTAACATAACCTATATCTATATCCCAATCCGTGATAATTAGGTAATGAAACTCGTGTTTGGTGATTCATAATGTTTAGGTACATCAACAATTGACTGACCTTAGATGAGCCATTCTCATGGAAGCCATAGTTCTGGTTAAAATCAGAGAATCCGAATAAGTCTTCTATGGACCATTCAGGTAAACTTCCAACCATATTAACTCCTGAATATGATCCCTTGGTTACACCAAAATACCCATCCTTGCTTGCTTGACTAGAAAACACTTGATTAGCTTCAGCAGAAAATGATGTGGAGGAATTTCCTTTAGGCAGGGATTTACAAGAGGATTCGGCAACTCTTCCTGCAGAGCTTAATTGCTCTTTGGTGAAGGATTGAAGTGGTTCAGTGGGCTCGAGGCCCACTTGCACACCTGTTACTAGAAATCTTCGGTGTGCAGAAACAAAAGAGTTTGCAGTGTGTACCGAAACATCACAGTTCCTACAGAACAATGCTCGGTCTTCTAAGCAGAAGAAATAGCCAGAACCTTCCTGAAACAAGGAGAAAGAAATAGGCACATCAGATATAGGGGGAAATAGCATTTGTAGAATAAAATAGGGCCCAGGTTGTCCTAGATTTGCATGCAAAATTTTTATTTCAAAAAGGTTGAATTTGAGTGAATATTATTTCTAGCAACAAATATCAAGCCCTGCGATCAATTCATTTATGTCTGCAACATATTTATTTCTACCAATAGATATACAATAGGATCCTTTAATCTAACGAGACAGAATGATGAAGCACAGAATTTCAATTGTCTGCAGTTCGATAACAAGAGTGCTTAAGAATATGACCTCAACGGCTAAACATGATGATAATGGAAAAACTAAATAGTAGTCTCACTCAATTAACTGTGTTCTATTTATTCATAAGGGAAATTTACAGGTAGAAACAATCACTTAAGATGAAGAGAAAGGTCCAGAAGTGGCTTTTGTAATACAGCCGAACAATTTATTTATAATTGAAGGATAATGGCCATTTAATTATGCTCGTACATGTTTGACGTGCACAAAACCCACCAGATAAAATGAGACAATTTTGGCAGGGGAAGAAATTTAATCAGAAAAGAAAGCATATGAGATGATTTCCATATCCTATTGAAAAACAACAGTAAATCAAAACGAAAACACAGAGACTTTATTACAAGGAAAAAGCGGTTGGTAGCTTTAACCAACAAAAAAACCCAACAGAACTTTCCAATAAAATGATAGCCACTTTAAACATCATTGGAGTTCAATATTTTACAAAAGTTATAAACATCACATAGAAGTTCGACAATATTGATTATAGAAGGAAGATAAAGAGCTTATTTCATAGAACCTAACAGTAAACATAACAGAGACTAATGAGACAGACCATGTAGGCATGTAGTTTACAGTTTTTTGAAAAACTACTACAAGAAAAATAATCAAGGTTCTGAAAAACATAGAGCAGGTATCTAATGTAGCGAGAGTTTCATATAGTAAAGCGTTTGGCAAGTGCAATAGGGGACTCATGTGAACTAAATGTTGTTCACACTGTGGTAGTTATTATATGAAAACTTTTTTAATCATGATATAAAAGTCTTTAGAAACTACATGAACTAATAATAGATTAAGCAGCAAAACCCAATAGAACCCAAACCACACTGTTTATAATTTATAGTCGCGGTTGGCCAGTTACAAAATTGTTTTCAACTAAATAAGTAAAGGCCGCATGGCATGCGTGAACAATAATCCCACGGATGCCACAATCCCACGGATGCCACGAGCATCTAATTTGGGAACTAGGCAGCATACATCAACCACAAGCATCTTCTGGCATTAGTGTAAGATTTTAGACCTGGTGCTACTTGCTGTTATGAAAGATGGTGGCTCATGATTATATTTCCGGCAAATTCTACAATGTGCACTGGCCATATGTGCATGATCATAAGAGAGAGAGAAATAAGAAGACGAACCCACCAAGCCGCTTGAAGGATGCCCAAAATTTTCCATCTCTTTCTCTCTCTTGCCCGGGTGTATTACACCCGGCAGGTCTATGGAGGATGGTACGGCATTTCAGAAAACTGTGGATAAGCATGACCACTATCCAATAACCGAATTACGGACAAAGTCCCAAATCCATAATTGTCCTCAAGGCGTCTCCCCTCCCTCTTAAACCGGAATCGTCCTAATTCTTTGTAATGATAATTCCAGCTCAACATAACAAAATGGGATAGACGAATTCATATAGCCGACCTCCAAACTTTTATGCTCCTCTCGTTGTTTTCCGTCTTCGTCGCCGTCTTATGTTTTTGATTTCACATATCACACCTTATATTCTATCAACTATCAAAAACCCCAGCCATCATGGCGCTTTTCTCTTTGATTCAACAACTTCAAACAAATTCATTGTACATAAATGAATCAAATTTATCAAGCTCCTCTACATACTTTAAAAAAAACACTTTTTGTGTGTGTGTGTGTAGAGAGAGAGAGGATAATGGAGGAAAGGTGCCATAAGAGGTAATTTCCTCCTATGGCGTCGATAAAATACATCCATGATTTTGTTCGACGATCGGTATTCATCATCATCTTTATCATGGAAGATGTGGATACACCAAATTTCATGTGATTCCACCATTTTTTCTCCGTTGATTTAGTAGGTGCAAAATTAACGGTTTACCGACAATAGAACTTTTTACATTGCTAATTCAACGGTGAAAAGTTATGGAATCATATGAAATTTAGTGTATCCACATCTTACATAATGAAGATGATGATGATGGGTGTTGATCGTCGAAAAAAAATTATGAAGGGTATAGATATTTGACGCCGCCTAACGAAAAAGTCTTATAGGATAGGGCCTCTTTTCTTCATTATATATATATATATATATATATATATAAGGATAATGGAGGAAAGGTGACATAAGAGAGCATTTCCTCTCATACCGTCGAAAAAATGCCCTCCGTGATTTATTTCGACGATCGGTCATGTAAGATGTGTTTCCATCATTTTTTCACCTGATTTAGTGGGTGCAAAATTAACGGTTTACCGACAATAGAACTTTTTAGATTGCTAATTCAACGGTGAAAAATGATGGAATCACATGAAATTTGATATATCCACATCTTACATGATAAAGATGACGATGATGGATGCCAATCGTTGAATAAAATGGTGGAGATGTAATTTTTTTACGCCACCTAACGAAAAATCCTCATAGGATCTCTTTTCTACATTATTTTCTCTTCTCTCTCTTTTTATGTGCGTGTGTATAAAGGCAGAATTATGAAGAAAAGGAGGATTTTTCGTTAGGTGGCGTTGAAAATCTATACCCTCCACGATGCTTTGCGGCGATTGGCACCCATCATCTCCATCTTTATCATCTAAGATGTGTATAAACCAAATTTCATATGATTCTACTTTTTCACCGTTCAATTAGCAATGTAAGAAGTTCTTAAACCGCTAATTTTGCATCCATTAAATCAACGGTGAAAAAGTGGTAGAATCATATGAAATTTGGTGTATCCATATCTTAGATGATAAAGACGGAGATGATGTATGCTGATCGTAAAAAAATTCATGGAGAGAGTATTTTTTCGATGCCACAGAAGGAAATTTCTTCCTATGGCACCTTCCCTTATAACTTATATTCTATTTAATCTAGAACTCCTATAGTTGCATATAGTGTCGATTCAATAACTTCAACACCAATTCCCAACTTCCTTAAACAACTTTCTATTTTTTTTTGAAAAAAAAATAAACAAACAAACTTTTTGTATAAATATGAATCACAATCCTCAAATCAATTCCTATACAAATCAACAAAAGAAACAAATTTTTTTTATACCTGGCAGATATCGCACTTGGGGAGGCGAGAAGGGGAGGGGGCGGCGATGAGGGGGACCCGCTGGTGCTTTCCGGCGAGCTTGTTGGCGGCGTGCACCTTCTCGTCGCAGGCCCAGCATAGCGCCGCCTCGTCGGCGCAGCACATCACCGCCGCCTCCGCCGCCTCACAAGCATTACACTGTATCTTCATCCCGGCCCTCTCTCTCTCTCTAAGCCCAAAACACTTTGAAAAAATATGGATCAAGATCTGGAAATTTTCTCCCTCTCTCTTTGGATAAAACCTCTAGATTTTTGTTTGTTCGTTTGTTCGTTTGTTTTATTTTGATGATTTGTGGTCGTGATTGGGATATGTGGGGATTTTTAGGTTTGGGGTGGTGGGTGGTGGGTAGTGGGGATAAAGCTAGCAAGACTAGTGGGAAAGGGGATGCCTTCCTATGCTTTGATTTAATTATTGATTAAGTACTGATTTTGGTGCACGACCCATCTTTTATGGTATTTTTTTGGGCATCTTTTATCATCTGTCCAAGTACCCTGCATCCTCAATTTTTTACTGTTTGATCTTTTTCTATGAGCAGCACTTATTTTTAGGGTAGATTGTCAAAACCACCGAAGCAGGTTTTCCCTGCCCTTGGAACGGCTGTCGGAACCCTGAAATATTTCCATGCAGCATCTGTATGGCTGTCTGCTATATCTAAATAGATCATACATACCATATTTAACTTCATAAATATCGCATAATAACTAGATATAGCAGGTAACTATACAGATATCGCAGACAGGGATTTTTTGACAACTGAAAATAAATTCGGGGGTTTTTGATTAGCGCTTCGAGACCAGAGTTTTTTGTCAGCGGGAAAACCTGCTTTGGGGATTTTGACAATTTAAGCTCTTGTCAAATATCCCCCAAAAAAGTTTCGGTTGTCGGAAAAATCATGCATGTAGTATCTGTATAGGTGTTTGCTGTATCTAGTTATTATGTGATATCTTTGCAATTGCTTGCGATATGTATGACCTAGTAGATATAGCAAGCGACTATACATGTACTGCATGGAAATTTTCCAAGAGGAGGCAAGGGGGTTTTTCTCCCCGCTTGAGGGGTTTTGACAATTTACCCATATTTTTATAGGTAAAATTCACTGTCGACGTTTCCTGGTTTTTTCAGATGGTGCCATTGAATTTTTAAAATGTCATTAACACCCCCATTGCGCTAGCAATCGTAATATGAAAGTGCAACTTTCGTTAACTCGTTTAAAGCACGAAAAGAGTGGATGACCCCAAATTAATCCTGTACATGGTCTATATAGTCCCGAAGGGAACTGAAAATGGGGTTTTTGAAGGTAATACCTTCGACTTTTCTGACAAAAGCATCTTTTAAGAAAGATTTATGGCATTTTTGAAGTTCAATAAGGCTTTCTTAAAAACCACATAAGTTTGACGATGCTTTATAATATCTACTCTTTTCTTACATCAAAACTTCATTCAAGACCGAGCCGACATTTTCATTTGAGCCTATCCTAAAGCAACCATAAAAGCAGGCATGTTGTGTTTCAAATTACTCGTCCTTTAGAAGAAATTAAGAAAAAGTGAGACAATCCATTATACAATCGAACATGAAATTTTTTGTCTGGCCTTAGATTTGTAGTAAGAGAGATATAAAGAGCTCTAAAATTTTTATCGTACTCTATGAATGCAGCTGAAAAGGCAAGTTGAAATGAAAAGAGCATTTTTTCCGTCTTCTACCAGATTAAATGTAATAACTCAAAATCATTTTTTAATTGTCTTGATATTTCCAATTTCTACAGTTTATAAACGATTTAACTTCCTAGAATGAAAAGTTAAATTTGTATGTACAAACATAGTTTGAAATTGTTGCTATATAATGTCCAGGAAAGACATAGGTTCATTTTTCTTGGCTTAAATAAATAGATATATGGGAAAAACCATCTTATTGTATGAACAATGAGTGGCTAGATAGTGGTGACTGAAAATTATAAAAATAGTACTAATTGATCAACAAATAATTAGAAACAGTTTTTAGTCATGTGCATGAACACTGCATGCTTTGATTTATTGATCATAAACTTACAATGTCTAGTTAATTGATCTAGGTGTCATATGTACAAAGTCCATGACATTTCAAATCGAGACACTAGGCTTTAACTATTAGTGATCATTGAGTTGTCATTGTCTTAAAAACTTTCTTTTCAACTCATGTCATAAATTGAGGAAGTTTGCTTTATAAATTACGGAAATTGATGCTGCTCAAAATTTGAACAAATAAAAAAATATGAACGTCTCCTTCTCCAATCAAAAGTCTCAGTTTTCAATATTAATAATAATTAAATATCTGTTAAAGTATTATGTTGTTTTGATTTATATTATCATTCTACAATCTTGGGTAAAGTGGTTCTTGATATGGTATCAAAGCACATCAGGTTAATTAAAGAGGTTCTAGGTTCAAACCAATCATATTTATTTACTTCCGTCTATAATAGCGAGAGATATTCAAAGGCCCACATGAAGGAGTGATGATGCTCAATATCGGTGATCTCCCAGATCATGGCACGTGGCAGATGACGTGTCCCAGAGCATGCAAGAAAGGGCCTACGGTGGCCGACCAGACCACACCTATGCTCGTCCTACCGAGCAAACGCTGGCTCACCTACGAGCCCCCTGCATAACCGGCCTCCTCGGCCTCACAGCTCGTCCCCGGGCTACAGCAAAACCAAGATACCTCGGCTCTCCCGCTCGTCCGCGAGCTCTCCCGCCGAGGTCATCTTCCTCGGTCTCATCGACCGACCAACGGCACCTCTCACAGGCGCAACCGCCATCCCGCGAATCTCGCCATGCGCGAGATATCCGCCGGCCACCTCCCACGTTCCATACCATCACGATCCCCATTAACGAGCATGTCTCGCAATTAATGGGAGATCCCGCTTATCACGCGGGCGTGACGTCGGGAACGTAACGGACGACGTGATTCTCGCACCTGCCATGCCTGCTGCCACCGCTATATAAACCCCTTCTTCAGACGGTTCAAGTAAGCCATTTTTACTCCACTAAGCCGTTACTCTGCTCGGATTTCCTCTCTAACTTGATCGTCGGAGGGTCTTCGGTGGTACAACCATCCCGGGACTTCCTTGCAGGTAGCTCGGCAACAACCAACCTCAACCCATTGAGATCCACACGCTTCAGAAGAATGCCTCCAGATCCAATCTCGGCCACCCATCACCGCCATCAGCAGATCAACGGAGGGCAACATCTGAAGGAGATCTATGCCTACGTCAAGAAGTGTGTTTAAATATTATGAAACTACGATTTCATCCTCTCATAAACCTCGTAACAATACCCTTCTATATATGAGTTTAAATTAACCTGGTTCTAGTCTTTTCTATACAAACTTCCTAAATAATAAATTTTCTAGCTCGGAAAGATGCCTAAATAAAAAGAAATTTCTAGAATTAAACAAGGAAAGATAATTCTCATTACCGTTACTTTTGTTTGTTCGGTTGAAAAACAAAGGTTCCTTTTGTAGCTTCTGAAAGAAAACCCATTTTATTGCTTATAAGTCATAAAAAGATTTAGCCATGAAAATATCTTTTTTTAAAAATCCTGCAGGAAGCTTTTTACATACAAATTAACCGTTTGTTTACAAGTAGAGTGAAAGACTTGGAAATTTGAAATGGACATACATATGTCAATATTCAATCATTTCTCCTTTTATTTTATTTTTATTTTATTTTATTTTGGCCAAATTCATATGATTTCTGAACATTTTGCTCTGAAATGTTTCCCTCTCATATTTTACTAAAATTGATGACGTAGTATGATGAAAAGAACCATTTCTCCACAATCAAAGAAAATGAGTTTTATATGGGTTATGCCAATGTTTATCCATGCACTATTTATAGAAATAGTGTAAAATAGCATAAGCTATTTAAGCTATTTTATTGAGCTACGTAACAAATATGTTAAGATATCCTACAGAACAAAAAATTGCAAAATATATAACTAGTGAGTTGTTATCAACATTGCCTAAAACATAAGCACACCAACTTTCTTGTGATTTTTTTAATCTTTGATTGTTGATTTGATTAAGAAAAATGATTTATTATTACTAAAGTGTTAAATTTGCGATCTTTTGATGCAATTGCAAAATGTATAGAAATCACATATTTTATTGAGTGTGCATGCCCTACTAAATGTTAATCAAGTAGAACCTGCCAATCAATAGAAAAGATGATTGATTGCCCACATTTTGACTAACTAAAAATATCTTTCTTCTGTGCCTGAAAGTAGAAGGGAAAATGTAAGTTTTTTGAACTATATTAATAACTGCTTTACCCATAAACTTAAGCTGATAGGTTATGAAATAATAATGTATATACTATTTTAATGAGGCTTATTTCTTGTAAACATTCCAAGGGTTTGGTCTAATTGTTGAAAACCTACTTGAGTTTTCTTTGTTATCCAATACCCCATATACTTTAATTCTGTTACTTATTAACCCTCTGCAGTTAAATCCTAGCCAAAAGACATATTTGCCTCTCCCCGAAATGAAAAGGTTTGTTATTTTTAATAAAAGTTCTAGAGCAATTATAGGCCGCCCCAATTTCAGAACTAAGGCACCCACTTCCAATTCGAGCAACGACACCCACGTCCAATCCCACAAAGTTGTTAACGGATGATGGATGTTTCAGACCTGTAAACACAACCAAAGCTCATATCCTAATTCATACAAGTATTTTATCAAACATTTAAAATAAGTCAAGTAAGAATACAAGATTCTTAACATAAGCCCATTACAATAACAAAAAGCTTACATTTTCAATTTCACTTCCAAATTAACATACTTAGATGAAGGAAAATCAAGTTTGCAACCAAAAATATAAAAATTCTAAGCAAAGCTGCTTGATCTTGACCAATGCTCAACCCTTCACCTGCCCTTTTCATATCAAGATCTACCCACTGAAAGAAGAAACAAAACCTCGGATAGTAATAGCATCCATAGAATCTCATTGCACGATGAACATTGTTGGAGCTCTTCCCAACAGGATAAGTAGATCTACGTCGAGAATTTATCATCATTTGAGCCACCCTACAACAGAAAACACTAAAAAAGAAGAATTAGGGTGCAAAGTTTTAATTTGGAGAAAAAGGATAGACAACAACTTTAATGGGGAATAGAGGACGATATTGGAAAGCAAAAGGAAAAATAGAATCACGGACGTTACACATGATTCATTTCTCATTGTTCTTCCTCAAAACTTAACAGAAAAATAATATATGGGGTTATGAAGTATTGGAATTAAATTACAAGAGGGTATGAGGTAATGGAGAAAGCTCAAGTAAATTTTCCAAGAATCAGACAAAACCGCATGGGGGTTTTACGACAAATAAGCTTTTTAATAACCCATTGACAGTTTGTTATTAGTCAAAAAGAAAGTGAAGGGTTTAAAGCTGCAATCAAGGAGAAAGTTTTGCATATTGTACAGGAGACATGAAATGATGCAATGCATGGTGGCAGCCCAATTTGGCTGCACAGCATTTAGTTTTCTAGGGACCAAGCATTAAATCTCACATGTCCTTTTTGATCCAGCAAAACTATTATAGCCCCAAGTCTTATCATTTTCTATAAGCCGCTTCAACCTTCATGTCAAATTCTACATTAAATAATAGAAGAAGAGGAAGAAAAAGAAAAATCATAACAACAATGGATCAAGATATTTGTTAGTTTGTCCTTGTTTGAAGATTAATACATGCTACTATTTAGCAGGTGCCTATATTTTAATATGATAAAGATTTGAGAAATTTTTAAAAGAATTAATTAAGATAATAATAGATTTTAGAAGGTTTTCGGCAGGATTTTTATTTTTCAAAATTTAATAAGTTGCCTATATTAAATAATTTTTAAAAATCGTTATTATCTTAACTAAAAATATTTAAGATATATCCCAATCAAAAAATTAGATAGATTTAAACTAAGAAAACCTAAAGAATCGGTTTTTTCCATATCTTATTAATTTAATTATGTGCATTGCACATAGCATAATAAATTGACACGTCATCACTGCTTAGGTGGCGGTAAATTAGAGGGGTTTCTTTTGCATGTGATCTGTACACCCCTTCTTTGGCATTGATAGAGATGCATGCAAAATTGATTTGGTAGGATTCATAAAATCTTGTCTTTACGTGATCAGTAGTGTCAAATAATATATAATGTGTTCCGTTAAATATGCTAGAATTTTGCACGTGCAATGCACGCGTGTATCTTTTGAACAACATATATACCGAAGGGGTGTGTAAATTTTTTTATCCTGGACATTACACGAAAGATTCTAAAGGTATCTATAGTTTTTCTAAATTTAAATTAAATGGATCCGGTTAGTGGTAATATTACAGAAATTTATGAGTTATACAAAATAACAAAGACATAATGACTTATGTATAAATTTGTAAGATATATCTATTTTTAGGATTTTGAGCATGAGAGAAAATGTATAATGAATGAGAAAGAGATGGTTGTTGACTTTTAATTTTATTATTTTTGCCTTTTGTTGTGGATGAGCTGGACATCTCCAATGCTCTCAACTCTGGCTATTGAAATCTTGTCATTTTTTTTATTTTTTATTTTATTGATTAATGACATCATCTGAGAACTTTTAGTTATAATGGTCAAGATAATTTATATGCACATGTCCCTGTCGATTATTGACACTGCATGTAAAATATAAAGTTATATCTTCACTAGCCAAAGACTATAACATACAAATGTTAACATTATATTTGCTCATATGTGATACTCGATGTTACTATTTAACCAAACGGCAGCTCAAATTATTAGTCAACCACCTAATAAGTTATCATATTTTCTGAAACAAGAGTGTTTCGTTACCGTGGCAATATATAATACCCTAGAGATAAATTGGGCTGGGTCAACCTCAGTCCCATAGCTGCGGTTGCGATCAAAAAACAAAAAAAAAACTCTGATCAAGCTGCGCCCTCCCGTTCTTGAGGATCTCCGACATCGGCTTGCTGGTGCCGGCGGCCTTCACGAACACTACTACAATAATGGGTTGTCCTACGGATTGGCAAATACATAGGGACAATTTTTCTTTGCACCTACGGTGGAAACCGTAGGGGCAACAAATGTCCCTACGAATAACACCGTAGGGACAGTTTTATATAAAAATTTAATAAAAAATAGCTTTTGTAAATGCCTCTGTGGTGCCGCAAAAGAAACCCCTATGATTTGCACCGTAGGGGCAAAGTTGATTTATTAAAAAAATAAAATAATTTACCAGATAATGTTTTCCAGGCCCAATTCATCATTCCCCCGCCCCCCAAAAAAAATTCCTCCTCCGCGCCTCTCCTCTCGTCGCCACCGTACTCCCGTCGTCACCGATCGCCGCAGCCACCCTTCCCGTCGTCTCCTCCGATCATTAACGCCTTCTCCGGTCCTCCAATCGCTGCCTCTAGCGACCTCGGGGAGCCCACCTCTGATCCTCATTCGATCTTCCAATGGCCGAGCCCTTCTCTGATCCTCCAGTGACCTTCTTCGGTCGATCCTCCGATCCTCTAGTGGCCAAGTCACCGACTTCATCCCTGCTTCCATCGTCGGCGAGCTCCAACTCCCCTTTCCATCTCCTCGAGCTCCATCACTCGTTCCATCTCCTCGAGTTCCATTGCCGAGTCTTCTTTGCTGACTAGCTTCCATCGCCGGCGAGCAGTCATCGTCGCCGTCGCCGTCCAGTGCCGTAATCATTTTCCAGGTTCGTAAAAATTTTTAATTCCAATTTTAAAAATTGATTTTTTAAAGAAGTAGAAGAAGTAGATGATGCTGATGATGATAATTGTTGGTGGTCATGGTTGTTTGGTGATGTTGATGATGATGGAGTTCATGGTCGTTGTGGTGGTAGTTTAGGTAAATTTCGGTTAATTAGGATGGTGGCTGTGGTGGTAGCTGTACTGGTCGGTGGTGGTCGGTGGTGGCTTTGATGGTCGGTGGTAGGTGGGTGCATGGTGGCTTTGGTGGTTGTGGCGGCGGCTGTGGTTTGGGGTTAGGGTTAGTTAGTTGCGGTTAGGGTTAGGGTTAGGGTAAGGGTAAGACTTGGGTTAGGGTTAGGTTAGGCCTTCATTATATGGTTAGGGTTATGGTTAGGGTTTGGTTCAGGTTTAGGGTGGCTAGGGTTAATTTAGATTAATTAGAGGTCAGGGTTAATTAGTGATAATTTGAAAGGGTTAGGATGTTGATTAGGGTTGATTTTTGTAAATTGGGTTAAGTTTGGGTTAATTAAGGATAATTTGTGTTAGGGTAACGATTATGGTTAATTGTGGTTAATTAGGTTAATTTGGGTTATTTAGGGTTAGGGTTTTAGGACGCACTAGTTCATTCAGTAGGATACTCGATGATAACGTATACGTACAACTTTACCATAAACGCAAGAAAAATTTACCCTAAACTAAAAACTTCGAACCCTTAATAACGAAACGTAAACGTAAAAGCTATTCAAGTTAAATGTTCAAGTTAAAACCAATATATGATACTCGATAATAATATGAAACTTTCATATTCTCATCGATACTGATATATGAAAATCAAAGCGCCATTTAGTCCCCGTCTATCGGTTAACATACGTTCGATATTCGTCGTGACATAGAACTATACGAAGGTCGTTGAATATTAGACGGTAGAGTTCGGTACTAACAACCGTCGTATAGTCTGTGTGACAAGAAAATTCAATCGTATGATAATCGATAGATTTGTTCAGTGTGGACAAGTAGGAATGTATAAAGCAAACACCTGCATTACTTGTGTTTTCATCCTTTTCGAGTTATTTCGTCGGTACTTTTCCGCTGGTTCTCTGTGTATAAAGATAGATTAGATATTCATTTCAACGTTGTTTCACAGTTTTGAAATGATTATCTATTCTATTACAGTGTACTCGGAGAACGGCGGGGAGGTGCTGCCGAAATTTACTCGAAACGGTTGAAAGCACAAGCGAATGGGTGTCTGCTCTATACATTCTTAATGGGATAGAAGCCTTACCCCGACAGCCGAAACACACACATACAACACGAATACACAACAAACGCACACATAGCATATACACACTAACAACTCTACACTTAAGCGAAATCATAAATTGAAACACACATATATAGAATACAACTCATACATGGGTAACCTCAAATCTAATTTTGATTATCGATAATTTATTTTTTTAACGACAAACTCAAATACAAAGCATATACACAGATTTTCTCCTTTGTCAGTAACCATCCCGTTCTTAGATTTCTCAATATAGTCATCATAACCTACAATTTATATGTTATACAGTCTAACATGGTCTATGAGTACATCAGAGTTAAGGACTTGATGTATGTGGATTGGCAACAACGTATGCAACCTAAGTTTGTCGCAGGAGGTGCTGCTTTTATTGAATTTGCACGCGCACATAATAACATCGTGTTAGAGAAGATTCTGTGCCCGTGCGATAGATGTGGGAATAAGTACTGGCAGAAGGTAGAATTTGCAGAGCTTCATATCGTTAAATATGGTTTTACTAGATTTTATACAACTTGGCTATATCACGGGGAAGTAGAAGAAGACAGTAATGCGGCAGAAGAAGAAAGAGAAGACGGTAATGCGGCAGAAGAAGGAGAAGACGCTAATGCGGCAGAAGAAGAAGACAACAATTTCTTTCCAGGAGAGAAATGGAGGATATGGTAGAGGCTGCCCTAGGTGAATCTATTGGTACCGAAGATGGCATTCCTTCCAGTCAAGGACCGCGTGCAGATAAATATGAAAATTTCATGAATGATGCTAAAAAACTAATTTATGAGAATGCAAAGTATTACACCCTCTCATGGTTCGTCCAACTTTTCCAGATTAAGTGTCTAAATGGATGGAGCAACAAGTCATTCGCAATGCTTCTTTCGTTCTTGAAACATTCTATGCCCCTGGGAAATAATGTGCCTGACAGCTGGTACGGAGCTCAGAAAATGATGTCTGATTTGGGTCTAAAATGTGAGAAGATTTAAGTATGTCCTAAAAATTGCATGTTGTACCGGAAAGAGAATTCAGATTTGAAAAAGTGTCCAACATGCGGGGAAGCCAGGTATAAGCCAAAAGATTCTGATAAGAAACCCGATATACCTGTCAAGATAGTACGATACTTTCCTATAACACAGAGGCTGCAAGTTAGTATGAATAAATATAAAATATTTATTCATTTTACATATCCTTTAAGAATAAACATGAAATACATGTAATTTTATCGATATTTATTTTTTAGTTGGAGGGGATGCATCCACGTCTGTGTCACCGGCTGTTCTTCGCCGGAGGAACTATCGTCCCTCTTGTGCTTCTGCCCGGGCCCAGGCTCATGCTTCTATCGTCAGAGATATATATCACACTTCAATTTTTGTTAAATCTTGATTTCTTAATATCACTTTGTCTTAATATTGATTTTCTTGATATTTCTTATAGACGCAGGGCATCCCCATCCCGAGCGGGGGACTCGAGGTCCGAATCAGTCTCACAGGCAGAGGCCCGACAGAGTTAAGGGGGAGGCAGCATTCCCCCTCTTCTTTACCCCTGATTATCGTTATACCGGCGATTATATCGAGAGGTTCGGCCGGTATATGGGGGATAAGAGCTGCCTCGTGAAGAAGTATCCACTTCACGTTGAGTGGGGCGACCAGCACCGGCACTCATTCGCTCTCTTCTGGGATTAAGCTCGGGTATTAATATATATTTTCATTTGATTTATCCAATATATTTATTATTAACACTTGCAATTTAATAACATTGTTTTTTTTGTATTTGCAGTTGGATTACGATTTTCAGCCTGTACCCGACCCTGATCACCCTGAGAGGGTGCTCGATTTTCACGCTCTGTACCATGGCCTGATGAAGAACATGCAATCAAAGATCCGATACAATAGGAACGAGCTGAAGATCAACTGCTATTCCATGTGGATGGCGACCCCCGAAGCAGAGAGAGCGGCTTTCCTACATATTCCGGCCTTTGCGAGAGTCGACGTAGATACATGGCCTCTTTTGTGCCAATATTTCGACCCTCAACGCAAACAAATTTGTATTTTAAATGTAATTCATTGTTTAGTATATAATTTATTTTTTTGTGTTGCTTAATTAGAAAACTAAATCTGAATGAGTTGTGCAGAAACAAGCTGTAACGTTTTGAAAATCGTTTCGGTGAAATTTCGAAAAAACGGTAAAATAAGGGGGTTTTCTGTAAAAAGCCAAAATGCAAATATCTTTATTATAAAATTAAATATACATATTCTAGCTATGTAATTGCTAGTATTTGGTGTTTATTGAGCCACTGGTGAAATTTCAAATTTTCTAAAAAATTTTCCAAAAAAAATTATTTTATTATTATTTTAAGCCGCCACTAATACATTTAATTAGGAAAAATTACAAATTGGAATGAGTTGAAACAAATTTTGTGCATCATAAAACATTAAGTAAAATTTTATCATATGGTTTTTGAAATGAAATCGTTTGCCAAAACGGTTTAGAAAATATCGAAGAAAAAGGCTTTTTCCGGTGAATTTAGTGTTAATGGAAATTGGGGTATATCATTTATTATTTTTCCCTCACCCATACAAACCCAATTTCCCCTCCTTGGCTGAGCCCATGGCAGCCCATTACCCAAGTTCCCACAAAAAAAAAAATGAGAGAAGCAAAACAAATGAAAAGAAAAGGGAAATGAAAAGAAATAGATAAATGAGTATGGACTTTTGACTTTTGTGTTGGCTTGAACCTTCCCCACTTGACTTTTCCCCACCTCACACACACCCCACACTTCCCCCACCTGCACTTGACCGAGCCCCCCCTCTTCTTCAGCCCCACCTCATTTCTTCTTCTCTTTTCTCTTCAAAATTCCATCAAAAATGCCTCAAAAATGCCTCAAAAATTCCACAAAATCAAAATCGAACTCCTACCCATTTTCCTTGGCTACCATAGCATGGATCTAGGGATTTAGATTTCAATTTGGGAGGCTATGTGTGCTTGTGGGAGCTTCAAACTATTTGGGTATAAATTCTAACCTTTTTACTTAATGTGTTATTAATTGCTTAGGTTAGCTTAATTAATTGTTTAATTAGGTTTTTAATTAGTTCTAGGTGCATGATTTAAAATTCAAGAGAGGGGTTTGATTTCAAATTGGTATTTTGTGTTGTGATATTTAGTTTATGTGATATAATTGACATATTAATGTTATGCTAAATCCAATTTAAGTTGCTAGTTTGCATATTTGTTGATTTAAAAGTGATAATTATATAAATGGTAAACTAGGTTTTGAAAATAATTATATTCTTGTGAGATAAAATTCAAATTTAGGTTTCATGTTATTATAAAGATTATATTGAGTGGTTTAATGCTTTTAGTTCATGAAAATCCAAGCTAGATTGTAGTTTGTGCATTTTTGCTATAAAATTGTTAAAATTTAGGTATTTTGTGAACTAGAATTTTAAGGTTTATGGAAATTAATGAGATTAAATTATGGGAATTGTTTTTAAGACTTAATTAAGATATTTAGTGAATATTGTAGCCGCTAGATTCGTTTATACATCGAGTTTTGTACTAAAACGGTGATTTGTGCTTGCTAGATTTTCGGAAAAATGACTTTTTAAGTGAAATTGGGGTTTTTGTGAGTTTTAACCTATTTTATATTAAAATTAGTGTTCGTGAATGTGCAAATGAGTGTATTTGGGTTTTTCTCGATGGTCTGGCATTTGTACACCGACGTCGAGAGTTTTTGGGTTGATTTGTGAAAGCAACCATAGGTTTTGACCTATGTGGGATTCGTTTGTCGTTTTGGTCATGAGTCGGATTTTAATGCGATACGATGCGTTGTGATATGTAGGTACCCCTATGTGGACTTCGAGACGACAAGAAAGCGCGTGGCGACGTCGGCACCGGCTAGCGAGGACCAGGTGAGTAGATTTATATCTACGGGAAGAAGTCGGGTGGATGGCGTATAGCACCCCCGCAGTCCGTGGTGGTGTATACGGATGCGTATACACACCAACAATTATTATATGTTATTTGGGATTAATAACGATATTTAGGATGGATATTGGTGTGTTGGATTATTTTAGTGTTGCGAACCCTAGGGTAGTGTTGCACTACACATACACACATACATACTTGCATACTTTTTTCTTTCATTTGTGCTTACTCAGGAATATATAGTTATGTGTTCACATGGGTATGGGACTATGAGTTCACATACGGATTTGAGGATGATACTTGGGTTTGAGATTAGTCGATGAGATTTGTGTTGAGGTTATGATATCGGTGATATGGCAGGATTCGTACTTGAGGTACGTCCTGGTGTTATAGCGGATCTTGGGGCGACGATATGGGTGAATAGTGTTATAAATAAAGTGGTCGACATATGATTGTGATATGAGATATGATATGCTAGGATATTGATCCTAAGTTGTATTGGGCGATGTATACCCCTTGATGATGATATGTGCTGATGATATCAGTTTGTACGAAACTGTCGATCAGTAGCCAGATCATGACTGTATTGATGATATCAGTATTGTACTAGACCTAGGTCAGTACCTTAGACTATGATCTTTGATAAAGAGGATACCGGATGAATATGATATTGACCCGTACCCAGATTTGGGGATGCCGTATGACGGATTTACGTACGAGCTATATTTTGATGATTGATCCGCACTCTTGACTTGGGATGTCTGATTATAGATATGGTATCGGATATGATATTATTGAGATGGGATCACCGACTATACATATACAGGTATGTATATGTATCGACTCAGATGATAGGCGGTTTCCTTACCTGTAGTTCATCTTGTTAGTTCAGCCGTATAGTTTAGTGTAGTTGTTAGATTAGATTAGACTCCTACCTATTTTAAAACTAGCGGATCGTGGGTATTTTAAAAGACAGGTCAAGGGATCTACGGATATTTCAAAAGATGTATCCTTTCTTAAATCTACCGTAGCCCTATTTTCAAAACCCCACGATTCGTGTTATTTCAAATGGCACCATTGTTTAATATTTAGCTCCCGCTCATTTTGGTTGCTCGCTCCGCATCGCATACTTACATTGTTATTTCATATTGCATTGTTGACATTATGCTGTTAGGACACCAGCACCATTACCGATGATGTGTATGTACCACGTACACTTACTTGCCGGCTCACACACATCTTCATCGGTAATTGCCATGTCACGTACACCTTAGAAAATAGTATTGCTTAACTTAGCTTGATAGCTAGTAGTTTGACATAATAGTAGTGTACTTACCTTATATGCCAGCTTAGATATTGTAGTTATTACTTGTCACTTCATGCATACTGTTATTCATTATTATGCCGTATCCATGGATTCTTATGCCTATATTCATGGGTTTATATGCTATTGATGATTTAGATTCGGATTTTTATGAGATTTTCTGGATTTGGGGGAAAATCGCAAAACTTGTATAAGCTTCTTCCCTCTCTTTTAAATAAAAAGTGTGGTTTTCCCATGATGTATGAGTCATCCACCATGAGTTTGCTGATGGATTTCGAGACCCAATTCGAGGAGTGGAGGAACCGTTTCGGGTACATGGTGGGCCCGGTGCGATACCCCGGGGCAAGAGGATCGTGTTGTTGACGTTGAGCCTGGCAGGGGAGCACTACCGACCGGTGATATTACCCGACGCGTCGGATATCCGGGGGATACCGTCGTGGTCTTGAGATGGATGGTAGGGGCCGGTCTGGACTGACGGCGCCCTAGATATT
Source organism: Agapanthus africanus (assembly GCA_030015575.1). NCBI lineage: Eukaryota > Viridiplantae > Streptophyta > Magnoliopsida > Asparagales > Amaryllidaceae > Agapanthus > Agapanthus africanus. The sequence continues at coordinate 612,167,411 of JASDDO010000014.1, read as the reverse complement.
GTGATTGAGACATTGAGATTTCGAGATATTGAGGTACAGAGACTGTGATACAGAGATATCGAGATATTGAGATTACGTTTTGTGCCGATGCTAGGCACTGTTTTATGCTGATTTCATTATGATACCTCATTTTAAAAATACAAAGGAAATCTCACTAAATTATGGAAACAGTTTCTTCATTTACATGTATTCTGTTTTCATGCATTCATACCTCATTCATATGATATATTGCTACTTGAGGCACTGACACGGGCACATGAGATTACACTCGGGTTAGATATTTACCCTAGCCTTTGTTATAGGCTGCATGTTATATATAATTGAGGATATATTATGATCATTGACCTAGGTTGCGTTATTTATGCGATTTCTATTCGTAGATGTTTTTCTATTCACGAGTTGGCAACTCATCCCCGTTGTGCCCCAGTTTCTTGCAGGTTTTGTCGTACAGGTTTCATTACGGCTTTGCTGGCACTGCTTCCCATTTCCGGGTGACTTGCTAGTAGGTGGGTTTACTTGTATCGTACCCCCATTATATATCTTGTATATTATTATTCAGTTGTATCTAGAAGTTCCATCAACCAAACATGTATTTATTTTTGAGGTAGAGACCAGTGATGTTATTCTTTTGACCTTAGAGTCGCGCGTTATATTTCTGTGGATTTCTTGTGGTTTTGAGTTTCCTTTTGAGTTTTGATCCTCGCTGTTGGCGTTGTATATTATATTGCTTGTGTGGTTGTGACCGTCGATTGACGAAGAGCTAGCTCCCGCTTGGGGATGCCTTTTTATTGATTTCGTATACTATTCATGTTGTATCCCGTTTGGGAGCCAGTATTTACAAAGGAGACTCTGCCGAAATTTTCAGGAAATTTTTGATGTTTTTAAAAACCACATAATTCGGCTTATGCTATTGAAACTACTTGCTTTAAGTTGGTTTTTCCTGCACTTTAAATCTTTTCTTGGTTTGGATTTCTGGGTTTTCGGCTTACTTGGATTACGTACGCCTCGAGACGTTTCGTAGTTTAAATGCCGGTCATGTTCCGTACTTTCGGGACGTGACACAAGCGGATCAAAATAAAGAGAATAGGAAGTCGGCGAAGAGGGGTCGCCCCACTTATACAGATGGCTCGAGGAATATTACTCGTGCCATGGAGGCATCAGTAAATTACAATAGATCTACTATGATATAATGTAATATTAAGAGTTATTTTATAATATATGTAATTTTTTTGCGGATTGCAGAGATCTCAGACCCTGGCTCAGGGTGGTACACCGAGCGTGCTGACCGCGTATCTTGCCGTCCACGGCACCTCGACAGATCCCGCCACGGGTGAGCTTCGATACCCCGACACCGCTACCCAGGAGTATTGCGTAAGTGTTAATATTTATTCAACCCCTATTTGAAATTTTTGTTCTGAAAAGTTCAAATTTAAATGATATACTTATATTTTACTGGTTAATATGGGTGTAGGAGCGGGTGGTTGAGCATGCGGAGGTATTGGGGATCAATTTTACTGGACAGAACGATCCGATACTGCTGACTGATTCGTATGTCAAAGATATTTCTAAACCGCAATTAAGAATGGCGTCTCTTGGTAGCTACCCGGTGAGTACGGGTCGGTCCACAGGGATGTTGTGAATTTTCTAATCGCTCTTACGAGTTAATTCCGAACGGTGTGAACGGCTTGATTAAATCTAAAAACTAAATTAATCTAGATCTAAATCTTGCTAGGGTTAGGTTTAGATTAAGTTTGGAAAGTCAATAAATCTCACCGCTTTCTATACCCATATTAAGATCTTATTAGGAGTTATGGTAATTATTAATAAAGGGGATTAGAACCATTTGGGAAGATGTTTCTTTCTCTAGGTTCTTGTCCTTCCTTTATCAATCCTTACCCTAACCTCCATGGAAAACACGCTCAACCGGGCCTTTATACTACGGTATCACCGCTACCTCGTGAAATAGGATGCCGTAGGGAGCGGTGTGTGCATGTATGCATGGAGTCCTATTAATTATATGTGATGGGCAAGAAAGGGGTGAGTGATCTTCATCTCTCAAACCTTCCCCAAAACTAACCCTAACAAGCGAGGAGACTACTCGCTCATTAGGAAATTGAAAAACATTTATCTAGGGCAGAAAATAAAAGATCTAACTATCTAACTAGGACAAGAAATTAAATTTAAGTAGGGCAGATAAGAAATTATCTAGGGCAAGAATTGAAAACTTACTCCTAAATTGATGCTCTCCAAAAAGAATTCTGAATTTTATTAATGAAAGGAGGCATGAACTAATACAAGGAATTGGGTCTCTATTTATAGGACATAGAAAACCCTAGGTTTACAATTGCCGCACGCCTGCATTTACAAAAATACCCCTAGGAAGACTAGTCAGCGCCGCCTCTGAATTTTGGTAAAATTTTTATTCCCTCCGTGCTCTAGACGACCGCTTTGGCCGCGGTTCCGCGGCCTAATGAGAAGATCAATGGCTGAACTTTGGTGTGCTGCTTTTAGGCTTTCTGGGCTTCCTAAATCTTTGGTTCTTTACTCAATTTGGCTTTTAGGTTTCTTCCAGATATCCCAGTGAATAATTGCAGTGGACTTTTACCGTTGCTTCGTGACGAAATCTTGAATCTTGCGCTGCCTCGTATTTTGTGAACTGATCTTCGTGTAGGCTTGATCAAGATCCTTCTATTTGTTGGTCGTAGTCTCACTTTTGCATCATCTTTTATCTTTTTCACTGTTTTTGCTCCTAGAACCTGTATCATGTAATTATGTAGCAGACATGGGTCAAAAGCACATGTTTATTTGTAAAATGCATAAGAATGGGGAATATAATAATGCAGTATTATGATATGAACAAATACCTCCAAACTTATCTTTTGCTCGTCCTCGAGCAAACCTAGTTTTATTCTCGAAAAAAACCTAACCTCACTTTCGCAGGGAAACGCGATTGCACCGAGCTCGTGCAACAAGCCGTTAAACCTCTAGGTGTCCCTAGTAGGAGGAGTGTTGTCTCCTGAGGGTTTTCAGCGGATACTACCCACAAAATCCTATCAATTAGGCCCATTGACTTTTATTCTCCAATTAGGTTTTCTAACAAGGAATTCTATTATCTTCAACTCGTAAATTATCAACCCATATTCTTCACACTTCCTCATCATTTAACTTAAGATTATATATGTTCTGTAGACTTACTTAGCTTTCGGCATCTTTTAAGTTTTCTTTCTAGGGTTCCATCTCCACTTAGGAATTTTTATCAACTCTACTAAAGATACAAGTTCTATTCTTCATTCCTCTCTCTTATCTAAATCCCAATCACATACTCCTACGTGTGTGTATAATTCATCCCTAAACTTGGAAATTCAAATCAAGCAATCATACTCTTGTCCGTTGTCCAAAGTACGTATTAATTGGTGAATTTTTAAATGAATTTTGCTTACACATCCTTCATGCGACCGTTAATACTTCTTGAGGTACCAACAACCGATTAAAAAATGCGTTTACACTTTAAAGCGTACTTCCTAGTCTTGTAACACCTAAGGCTTTTTTGCAGTGACTCCCAAACCAGTTGGTCTAAGGCACTAGGTGATGAAGCACCCTCGCTAAATATTTTTCTATTTTTGCAGCCTTAAGTAATCACAAAAACCAGTGTTCATTTTTTTATTATCTCTTTATTCACACTTGAATTTTTATTTTATTTTCTTCGTACTAAGGACTTTAAACAAGAGCATTTCAAGGTCTCTTCTACTATTCAAAGTTTCAAGGTGCGTGTTTGTGCAATTTGTAGGGTATATATTTTCAAAATTTAGACTTAACCTTAGGAATTATTTTTCAAACTTATACTTTAATAAAAACATCAATACTCTTTCCTTATTTAAACTTAGCCCAAGAAGTGAACTCAAAATTTGCCTATTTCTAAATAAACTACAAAGACATATACTTTCTACTGTTAAACTTTAAGAAAGGTTATTTTTAGGGTTTTTAACTTACTAAGTCTAAGATCTAGTTGTTCATAGCTATTTAACCTTTTTGTCAAACTCAAGTCAATTATGGTCAAAATTGAATACTTTAATTTTTATAATTTTTCAAAATTTTCAATTTTTATGGGTTTTAAAATAAGTATGCAAATGCAAAAAAATGTACACATGAATGCGAAGGAAGAAGGCTTACCGAGCATACCCCCAAACTTAAACTTGACAGTGTCCTCACTGTCATGCCACACCAAGAGGGTCAAAATGTCGGCACTCCCCTGTTTATTTATTTATAATTTTTTTTATTGTCAAAAAACAAAATATATATACAACAAGGTTCCCCCCAAACTTAAGTAAAACAGCGTTAAAGTTCAAAATTAAGGAGGAGAAAAATCAAACTATACAAGGCCTTACATATACCAAAGGTTAGCACCAACCATTCAAAAATTCTATCGTGATAATGGTGGGGTTGGTGAAAGAATGGCGTGTAAAGAAAAGAAATAAGAAGCACACGAGACCGTGTGGAGATAGAAATGGTATACGGTCTAGATCTAAATCTTGCTAGGGTTAGGTTTAGATTAAGTTTGGAAAGTCTATAAATCTCACCGCTTTCTATACCCATATTAAGATCTTATTAGGAGTTATGGTAATTATTAATAAAGGGGATTAGAACCATTTGGGAAGATATTTCTTCCTCTAGGTTCTTGTCCTTCCTTTATCAATCCTTACCCTAACCTCCATGGAAAACACGCTCAACCGGGCCTTTATACTACGGTATCACCGCTACCTCGCGGGATAGGGTGCCGTAGGGAGCGGTGTGTGCATGTATGCATGGAGTTCTATTAATTATATGTGATGGGCAAGAAAGGGGTGAGAGATCTTCATCTCTCAAACCTTCCCCAAATCTAACCCTAACAAGCGAGGAGACTACTCGCTCATTAGGAAATTGAAAAACATTTATCTAGGGCAGAGAATAAAAGATCTAACTATCTAACTAGGGCAAGAAATTAAATTTAACTAGGGCAGATAAGAAATTACCTAGGACAAGAATTGAAAACTTACTCCTAAATTAACGGCGCCATTTGATTTGTATGGATTTTAGATCAATAATATTATCGCAATCAAGAACGGCGTCGCTTTGCAGCTAGCCGGTGAGTTCGGGTCGGTCCACAGGGATTTTGTGAATTTCCTAGTTGCCCATACGAGTTAATTCCAAACGGTGTGAATGGATCAATTAAATCTAAAAACTTAAATTAATCTAGATCTAAATCTTGTTAGGGTTAGGTCTAGGTTAAGTTTGGAAAGTCAATAAATCTCACCGCTTTCTATACCCATATTAAGATCTATTAGGAGTTATGGTAATTATTAATAAAAGGGATTAGAACCATTGGGAAGATGTTTCTTCCTCTAGCTTCTTGTCCTTTCTTTATCAATCCTTATCCTAACCTCCATGGAAAACATGCGCAACCGGGCCTTTATACTACGGTATCACCGCTACCTCGTGGGATAGGGTGCCGTAGGGAGCGGTATGTGCATGTATGCATGGAGTCCTATTAATTATATGTGATGGGCAAAAAATGGGTGAGAGATCTTCATCTCTCAAAGCTTCCCCAAATCTAACCCTAACAAGCGAATTGACTACTCGCTCATTAAGAAATTGAAAAACATTTATCGAGGGCAGAGAATAAAAGATTTAACTATCTAACTAAGGTAAGAAATTAAATTTAAGTAGGGCAGATAAGAAATTACCTAGGGCAAGAATTGAAAACTTACTCCTAAATTGATGCTCTCCAAAAAGAATTCTGAATTTTATTAATGAAAGGAGGCATGAACTAATACAAGGAATTGGGTCTCTATTTATAGGATATAGAAAACCCTAGGTTTACAATTGTCGCACGTCTGCATTTAAAAAAATACCTCTAGGAAGACTAGTCAGCGCCGCCTCTAAATTTTGGTAAAATTTTTATTCCCTCCGTGCTCTAGACGGCCGTGGAACCGCGGCCGCAACCAGGGTTTGGCCGCGGTTCCGCGGCCCAATGAGAAGATCAATGGCTGAACTTTGGTGTGCTGCTTTTGGGCTTTCTGGGCTTCCTAAATCTTTGGTTCTTTACTCAATTTGGCTTCTAGGTTTCTTCCAGATCTCCCAGTGAATAATTGCAGTGGACTTTTACCGTTGCTTCGTGACGAAATCTTGAATCTTGCGCTGCCTCGTACTTTGTGAACTGATTTTCGTGTAGGCTTGATCAAGATACTTCTATTTGTTGGTTGTAGTCTCACTTTTGCATCATTTTTTTTAATCTTTTTCACTGTTTTTGCTCCTAGAACCTGTATCATGTAACTATGTAGCAGACATGGGTCAAAAGCACCTGTTTATTTGTAAAATGCATAAGAATGGGGAATATAATAATGCAATATTATGATATGAACACTGACCCCAATCCTAGACGCCGCACACGGAGGGCACCACGGAGGTTGGGAGAGAGGCCGAGGACTGGGTCCTAGCAGGGCCCATATGAGGTTGGACTCCACTCCGGCGGTTACTTCCTCTATCTCCCGTGAGCGACGTCTAGAGCAAGATGTTGCCACTTTGAAGGCCGCCGTCCAAGAGTTGAAGGAGATTATAGTATGTATACTACTTAATAATAAAATATTATATCATATTATAGATAGCAACATATCCAATATTAATACGTAGCCTGAGCTTATTTGGTTGTAGACTTAGCTTTGATTAATCATACATACATAGAACTGTCTAATTAAAATAAACTACAATTTTCCAATCTAGATATCCAAACGAGGCCTAAGTCACTAAGTATTCATAGATTGGGGTTTCGCAATAACCTGATAATGATACGAATTTGACTAATACACAGTTCTTACTCGTTTATTATACACAAAACTGAATGGACGCGACAGGGTACTTCGGCTAAGGCTCCACATGCATCTCTTTCGGCTGCGGCTCCGCAAGCCGCTATCTCGGCTGCGGTTGCGCAGACCACTCCTACAGCTCCACAACCCGCTCAGACTCCCACACAGTCCGCATTGGTCGAGTTGTTGACTCAGGGTTTATCCGAGGAGCAGATGCGTCGGATTACGGCGATTATCAGAGGTGGAGCTGGACCGAGGTAGGGTAGCTTTTTGATTTTTATATTTTAAGCATGTATATACTTATATGATACATATTGTATATATTTTGGAAGATATTGGTGGTGTTTGCATGTTCATGATGATTTAGATTTATACAGTATTCTGTTTGTTGATTTCTTTTATATATTATGCGTATTCATGTTGATTATCGTACTGCACTATTTGGTTATATGATGTATATATTATTGTGCACAGGGTGAGAAAAAAACAGACAGCCCCTTTTTAAAAAAAGACCCGGTAATTTGTCCCTACGGATTAATCCGTAAAGACAACAGTTGCACCTACAGATTAATTCGTAAGGACAAACTTTGCCCCTACATATTTATCCGTAGGGACAAAATATCAGGATATCTGATATTTTGCCCTTATGGACTCAGTAACAGGTGTTAGACTTGCCCCTACGGATTAATCCGTAGGGGCATAAGGATGGACCTACGGAGGTATAAATCTGGACCTACGTATTACTCCATAGGGGCATGTATTTAGCCCTACGGAGTAATACGTAGGGGAAACTATTTTATTTTATAAATCGATAAATTGAATAAATATTTTGTCTCTATGGTTTACACCGTAGGGACATACTTACCTATTCATTATGCCGTAGGGGCAATTATTAAACCGTAGGGGCATGTTTAAGGTAAAGACTTGCACCTGCGGCGTTTGCACCTACGGTGACTTTTTGTGCCCCGACGAATATATCCGTAGGGGCAGTGGTTTGCTCCTACGGCTTTATCCGTAGTGTCACGACCCAAAGTTTGGCCCGTGACCGGCACTTAACCACGTAACGCCTACAGGCGTAACGCGACTAAGTAAGCCGAAAACCCAGAAATCTAAAACCCTTTTTAAGAATAAGCGAAGAACTACATGTTTAAAAATCAATGTTTTTAAATAACTAAGCCGAATATGCAATTTAAAACAGTACAGTCTTTTCTAAAAATTTCGGCATAGTTTCTTTTGTAAAACTGGCCCCGAATGGGGTAAAACAAGAATAACAATATATATGCAATGATAAAGGCATCCCCAAGCGGGAGCTAGCTCTTCGTCAATAGACGGTCACAACCACACATGCAACAATAATATACAACGCCAAGTGGCGAGGATCAAACCCAAAAGAAAGCTCAAGCAACAAGAAAACCACTACTAAGCGCGACTCTAAGGTCGAATAATACATCACTAAAGTCTAGGTCTGAAACAATATACAAGTTTTGGTTGATGGACAATTTCTAGATACAATGAAATAAATAAATACAAGGATGGTTCTTGATGCAAGAGAATCCACCTACCAAAAGCAAACCACCCGCAAGAAAGTAGTGTGCCAGAAATGCCGCAGTAGAACCTGTACGGCAGAACCTGCAAGAACTGTGGCACAACGGGGGTGAGTTGCCAACTCGTGAATAGAAACATCTACAAGCAGAAACCGAATGCAAGACATAAACCTAAGTCAACAATCAGTAATATAATCCACAAGAGTACATCTGAGTGTGATAAGGTGGCAAGGTAACATCTAAATAGGTATGTGGTGCCAAGTACTCAGGTAATAACATGTCATGAATGTAAGGTATGCTGTATGAAGTAAATATGATGAAGTATCAAATGATATCAATACACATATATTAGCGTCCCATACCACTAATATTGGTGTAAGGGTATATATAACAGCGCCCTCATACCCTGTTATATATACAAATGAAGTATGATAAGTGTAAATCCAGTCTGTATATATATAATCCATGTCTGTATGTGATCCATATCTGTATATGATCTATGTCTGTATATGCGTGGAACCCGTCCACCCGTCACCCAATGACAATAAGCATCATGTATGCAATATGAGGATATAAACAACATCATGGTAAAACATCATGAAACCCGTGCCAAGCATCGACACGTAAATCCTCATCCATATGGGGCTCCGTCTGCGGTATCGGCCCTCGGCCCCGGCAGTACGGGTCAACCCATGTCCATCTCTGGGCTCCGTCTGCGGTATCGGCCCTCGGCCCCGGCAGTACGGGTCAACCCATGTCCATCTCTGTGCTCCGGTCGGAATCCTCCAGATATCCGCCGAGCTAAAGTACAATCACCGGTAGGTAGTAGTCCCTCTGCCGGGCTCACCGTCTATCACACAGCGAAACCGTTCTCGCCCCGGGGTACCATACCGGGTCCACCATGTACCCGTAATCGGCCTCAACCGCCTCCTCGATTCGGGTTTTTATATATCACTCTAGCACCGAGAAAACACATGGTGGACGCACCGAAATATCATATCAAGGGAACCGGGTTTTTAAATGATTACATATTTGAAATAGCCACGGTTCCCAAATCCAGAAATCACATATAATCCAAACCAGAATGTAAGTCACTAATCTGATATGATATGTGCGTGTTCCCCTCCGAAACGGCGGCCGGGACGTCGGGACGTCCGAATGCCTGGGGTTCGGGGCAGATGCTAATTGGTGCTATCCGTCCACCCCTCCGAAGATGCCAAGTTGATTTATGGCACCATGTGTCGAAGGTTTAGACGGATGCGTCCGATGTAGCAGACTTCGTCAGATTCCCCCTCATTCGAGGGGTTTATTTTGATTGTGGGGACGCTCTTCCCTGCAGGCGCAAGCCCCTGCAGTTAATTACGCTACCGCGTTGCGGTAACAACTTTCTCCTTCTCCAGATGGTCACTTCGTGTCGTGGGTGTTTGTTTTATTGCCCGTGGATTGTTTACGGAGACTGAGTTATGTCGTCACTCGTAGGGCGTGGACTAGTCCAAATCCGCATTATCTTAAATTTGGGTTTGGGGGTTTGGTTTAAGGACACGTTAGCCGTATTTGAGGCTAAGATCAACTTAAACGGGACCGTTTAGATCCGACAAAAGAGCATATGGAGGGCTCAATTGTTCTAGTTTAGGGACGTAGTGGTCCACCGTATGTATGGCCGTCGGGACCCATCACCTCTCTGACGACGTTGAAAGATTACAACGACGGATGTCAGAGGAGTTCAGAGATGTACCCTCAAGCCGGAGTTAATTTAGGGGATTCGTAGTCCAATCTGTTTGAAGGTTTAAGGACGCGTTAGCCATTTTTGGAGGCTAAGATCAACTTAAACGGGACCGTTTAGATCCGACAAAAGAGCATATGGAGGGCTCAGTTGTTCTAGTTTAGGGACGTTGCGGTCCGTGGGTAGTTTAAGGACGTTGCGGTCCATGGGTAGTTTAGGGACATTTCGGTCCGTTGGTAGTTTAAGGACATTGCGGTCCGTGGGTAGTTTAAGGACATTGCGGTCCGCGGGTAGTTTAAGGACATTGCGGTCCATGGGTAGTTTAAGGACATTGCGGTCCATTGTTAGTTTTAAGACATCTCGGTCAAGGTTAAGGACGTCATAGTCCATGGGTTTAAGGACTCCACAGTCCGGTATGTGCTCTGGATGCTTCACACGGGTTCACTGCCGTGCTAGGCGAGGACCAGGCTCCGCTCTGGATGCTTCGCATGGGTTCACTGCCATGCTCTGCGAGGACCAGGATCCGCTCTGGACGTTTTCCACGGGGTCAAAGAGTGACGTTATCCGCTTTCCACGTAACCAGGAAGTTTAGCATTAGGCATGGGTTTAAGGACCCCACAGTCCATATCATGAGTGGCCGTCGGGACCCGTCACCTCTTTGAAGACATTGAGGGATTACAATGCCAAGTTTCAAAGGAGTGAAGAGATGTACCCTAGAACCGGAATGGATTGAATAGTCCCTGACCCAATCTGGGGGTCGAGACTGATTTAATTATGTTATGAGCTTATTAGCCCAGTTAATCACAAATTGAGGACATATGGCCAGCTTGGGCTAAGTCCAGTCAGGTCTGAAACATTGACTTCTTGCTGGTCCATTGAAGGAGAGGCTTTGCCTCTATCCATTTAGCCAATTGGGCCAAAGCCTAGTGTTAAACATCAAGTTAGTGTTTAACACTAAGAAATAATTGGTGTTAAACACCAGCAATAAGGCTTCCCAAATTAGTGTTAAACACTAAAACAGATCAGTGTTAAACACTGCAAATGAAGATCTCAGATTAGTATTTAAACACTAAGGTAATCAGTGTTGAACACTGCAGATAAAGCTTTTTAATTAGTGTTGAACACTAAGGCCCGACAATATTTTAACATTGAGTTCGAGAGTTTCAATTTTAGTGTTAAACACTGGGACAAGAGGGGTCACGTGGCAGCACGTGAGAGCGCCCTTCCTTCGTTTGTTCTGCCGAGATTACTGCGTCTTTGATAGCATCACGTGTCAGCACGTGACGGGCATTCAAATGCCTATGTGTTAAGGCTTCTGCTGAAAGTCACGTGGGTCACGTGGGGTGCTGCCTCAAAGGGGTTTTCTGTAGGGCTTTTGGGGGGGGTCACGTGGTGACACGTGACCTGCCTTAATGTGGTTTTTCAGAGGATTTGTTACTCCTTTTTTTTTTAGGAATTAAATTCCAGAGACTTTTAATTTCAGAGGAATTAAATCCTTCTTTCTTTTGAAGACTTGTATTCTGGAATAGAGTTTAACTCTGAATTTTCTGTGGGATTTAAATTCCTCGTTTATGTGAAGGGCTGAATAGGGTTAAACCCTAATAAAAGTTTTTGAGGAAATGATGATTAAGGGAATTAAATTCCCGTTGTTTCAACAGAACTAAGTTCTTTAATTAGGGTTAAACCCTGTCTCTTTTTTTTGTTCTGAAGGAATTAAATTCCCATGATATAGGGTCTAGCCCTACTTTTATTTTGGAGGAATTAAATTCCTATAGTTCTGTGAGAATTAAATTCTCATGCTTGCATTCCTTCTCTATGTTTTGGATCTGCATGGCAGGATCTCGACCCATTGAGAATTAAATTCTCAACCTTAAGGGGAGATGTGCACTTTGCAGATCCTCTATCAAAGAGAGAAGAAATAAGTTCTTCTGCTTTTATATTATCAGAGTTAAACTCTGTTGAGAATTAAATTCTGCTTCTTTCAAAAGGGCTTCCCTTTCTTACCTAGGGTTTTTTGCAGAAGATCTGAGTCTTTTCGAAGTATCAAAGCTCTTCTCCTTTTCTCCTTTTCTTCTCTGCGCATCTATATCTTTTTTGTGTCCCTTGGCTCCTATTTATAGGAGAGGCAGCCGCATCAATCAGTTTTTGACGAATCTTCATTGGGAGATTTGATTTGCATCCATCATTCATTTTGGGCCTTTGGATTATTAGGTGAATTTTATTCACCATTGGATCTTAAATCCAGAGATTCTCCTTTGATATTCTGGTTAGATTTAAGGGGGAAATCTTTCCCAAAGCCGAGATTTTCCATAGATAGATGATATTTAATCATCTCTGAATCTTTAATTTGATTAGTCCCAAATAATTACTTTCCTTTGGAAAGATTCGAATTTCCTTCAGAATTTAATTCTGTCGTCAACATGGGCTTTGGAAGCCGGTCACGTGTGACCACGTGATCCATGGTCACGTGTGAGCACGTGACCCCCTTTGGAACGAGCCTTCTGCGCTGTGTCTTCTGATTGCGGCTTAAACATCACGTGCTACCACGTGACCCCTTATTTGAACTCTCTTTCCTTGGTTGTTCTGGAAACGCGCTTGCTGCCTTGAACGTCACGTGCCGACACGTGACCCTGGTCACGTGGGAGCACGTGACTCTTTCTGAACCCTTTTTCTTGACTCGATCAGAGAACTTGCGTGTTGGACGCTTGCATTTAAATGTCACGTGTCACCACGTGACCCTGGTCACGTGGGAGCACGTGACTCTTTCTGAAGCCCATTTTCTTCAGCGTAGCTAGGAGACTGAACTCGATCTGATGATGCTTTTTAGGTGTCTCGTGTTAACACGTGGCCGCTGGTCACGTGTAAGCACGTGACCCTCTTCCGAAGCTTTTCCAGAAGCTTTCCTGATTTTAAATCAGGAAACAAATGCCCCCACAGCGTTGTTCTCACGTGTCAGCACGTGAGTGCAACGCTGTCACCTCTCGCGACCGTTGGATTCCCTTAGGGATCTGGGGAGATGAAACGTTTCCACTATCTTCTATAAATAGCTCTGTCTCTTCATAGAAGCCTTCACTTTGTTCATCTTCTTCTCCTGAGAACTTCTTCTTTGAGAATTTAATTCTCGTTTTTCAGAGCTTAGTTCTCTGTCTTGAAACAGCCTGCAGAGTTTAACTCTGTTCGAAAAGGATCTTTTTCCCTCAGGTAATGGTAATCGAAGCATCTTTGTTTTGTCAAAACTTTCTGGATTTAAAATCCAAATCGAGGGTTTCACAAAGAACTCATTTTTCTCTAAGTCATTTAACCAAAATGTGAGACCACTTGACTTCCCGCAGTAGGTCATTTAGGGTTTAGATGATCCCTTAGGGAGATGATGATGGCTGTTCAGACCCATGGAATTTAATTCCCTTGATGGCGGTTTAAGGAATTTAATTCCATTCAAAATGTTTCTGGGAATTTAATTCCCTTTCCTTAGTAAGGAATTAAATTCCAGCGAAGAACTCGATTTCTTCACACAGAGAATCTCTGGGGTCTCTTGGCTCGAGGCGGTTCTTCTGCAATTAATGCGATGGGGATTTTGTAATGATGCCTTCTGTGGGAATTTAATTCCCTTGATTTTGTTGGGTTCGCTGTAGCGCCCTAGCCAGATCTTGTTTGAGGGGAATATGCATGGTTACCACCTTTTATTAAATGCGGACATTCCCTTTGTCTTGTTGTAGCGTTTTGGCCTTATTATTGATGTGCCGTCATCTGGATTCTGTGGGGCCCATGTGTTTTGTAGCCAATGGTCCCAGGAAGCTTTGTTTTTGCTTCCTTTACTTAGTCTTCATGTTCATGCATGAATGTACGTTGCCGACTTTTTTTCTAACGGTCTTCCTTTATTGGTTTTCAGGTGCGATGACTTCTGCTCCACGCTTTCCTTTCTCTCGCTCGGAGGCAGCCTTTCCTCAGTCACCGTCTGATGAAGAGGCGATGGCGATGATTAGAGCCCATGACCCGAACTGCGCCAACCTTCTTCAATGGGGACCTTGGTACAGTCAGATTATTCAGGGTCGCAGGAGTTTTCTTTGCGCGGTGCCAACGGAGCCTACTTTCCCATTTTTACCGATGGATCCTCCAAGGACAGCTTTCGCCGTGGAAATGCCCAATTGGACTCCAACGGGGAGACTGGAGCCTTCGACGACCGGCATTCCGAACCATCCGATCCCGGCTATAGACATCTTGGGACGGCGCATTTGCCAGGGTGAGGCCCACCCGTGGGGGCAGATTTATAAGATAGGGCTCACTCCCAGGCATCCTACGGGCTATCTTCTTTGGGCTCGCTACATCCTTTCTGCCCATCGGGCGCGATTGCAGAAAGTCGGGCTTTATCAGGCCGTATACGCGTCGCTATTCCATTACAAGTCCCCGCATGCTTGGTGGGTTAAGGCGTTTCTGAACCAGTGGAATCTTCCCACTAATACCTTTCTTCTGGGAGATCGCGAGGTTTCGATTTCTTTAGCCGAGTTTTATGAAATTTCGGGATTGCCGATAAGGGGTAACATGTACGAGGAGTTGCTGCCCCCTGACGAGTACATTTTTGAGCCCGAGTCTGCCCCAGTTGACGGTCTGTCTGCTGAGAATGCCATTCGCCATAAGCGTCCCAGTTTAATCAAGGCCCTAGGTATCTTCGACCGATTGTTCACCGAGTCCGAAGAGCAGGGCGTTACTTTCAAGAGCTTCATCGCTCGTTTCCTTCGTGAGGACGCCGTATCGAAGACTGCTCCGAAGTTTGCTAACATCGGAGACCCCTTTGGATTTGGTCCGAAGAGGCTACCGACTGCTGAATCGGACTTGCCACAATATTATATCCCCATCGTGTCGCCGATGCCTTTTGAGTCCATTGCAGCACCCGGTATGGATGAGAAGACGTTTTTTGTGGGGTTTATCAGTGTTTGGCTTAGCTGGTTTGTTATCCCGATGCATCGCCGCTTCATGAGGGCTTCGGTCATCTACCCGGCGCATCGTATCGCGGAGGGGACGCGGTTGGCCATTGGCATCCCAGCCCTGGCGCACCTCTATAATGGATTGGGTACTGCGGCCAATACTTCTATGCCTGGCGTAGACGTAGTGAACTTTTCGCTTCATTACTTTACGTCATGGATTGAGATGCACGTGCTGGGGTCTTTCGCTATGCATCAGAGGCCCGCTTTTTACGATGCCTATACCTTCCCGCGACTCATGCGACTGGTGGGCGCTTCTGCTGCCGATCCAACTCAGTTAGGGGCTATTCGGGTGCTGATTTCCCCGCACGCCACCGCTGGCGGGTTAGTCTTTAATGATCGAGTTCTTTCTTCTCCTTCGGGGCCCGTTCAGCAACTTTGGGACCAGTCAAAGGACGACGCGCCTTCTCTGAAGCCTCGGGAGGCCATACACTTGTATTCAATTAGACCGGGCTACTTGGTGTTTCGCCAGGATAGTGCAGCCCTTTTTATGCGGTACAATCCGCACCGATTTGCCCGGCAGCTTGGATACGACCAAGGCGTTCCTTTTGAGGCTTTTATAATCGCCCCGATCCCTTCGCTCGATGCTGTTCGCGATGCCGCTCATCATTTTATGCGGCTGAACACCGGCTCCCATTTCATGGTCCCCGAAGCCGAGTACATGCCCCGATGCGTGGGTGCATTTACGGGCTGGTATCTTCATCGAGTCAACCCAGTCATTATTGAGGAAAGGAGGGTGCTTCTTGGTGGAGATGTCCCTTTTCTAGCTCCCAGGACTGGGTTACGACCGAGGGTTCCAGTCCGCTTTCCTTTGAGAGAGGTCGGCACTGCGCTCATTCCAGGGGAGTCCGGGGTGGACCTTACTCCGACAGCTGGTATGCCCTTGGGTTCTCGATCGCGAGGTAGACGGGCTCCAGTGGCAGCACCTCTGCCGGTGGCGGCGCCGCCTCCCACAGCGTCGACGACGCCGACGTCTTCCAGGGACGAAGGCATCGAAGGCGATGTGGGCCAGCGTCGCCCTAAGGCTTCGCGAGGGAGGAAGCGGCCATCTTCGGCGACCGGCCCTGGGTCTAAGCGACAAAAGAAAGTGGCTACTACCCCGCTCGACTCTGTGATGGAATCTGAGCCTATCCTTGACGACGAACCCTTGGCCTTGCCCGCGTCTGATACTGCACTCCTCCTTCCGAGTTCGGCTGACGAGGAGGCCGCACAACTGGCTGAGGCCTTACGGCGTTCGCAAGACCCGTCCCATGATGCCAAGGTTCCGAGGAAGTCGTATCCCGCTGTAATTTTTTACGAGGATCCTTCGTGGATTCGGCGGCGATTTATCGGCCCTTTGGAGGAATGGGGGGAAAGGGCTTTGAAGCAGGTCGCTTCAGAGGATGCAGCTGATGCACTTTCTCTATGGACCGGTGGTCATGAGTCTACCCTTAAGCCTCGGCGAGCTTATCTCCTTGAGAAGGAAAAGCGGCTTGAAGAAGCCATGTTAAAGTTAAAAGTTTTACTAACATCTGCCAAATCTGAACAGCCCTGCCAGTCTCCATGGCTTTGGAATCGCGCATTGTGATGCCGTCCGGCCCCTACGCTTTGCGGGCTTCAGAGCGCTTGGCCCAACTGAGCCTGGTCTCCTTATCTTCTTTCATCGAAGAGCTCCGTGCTGGTAGTGCAACCACGGCCGAAGCGTTCGCCGCTGAGGCTAACGGCTCCCTCCCTTTTCTCGCCACTTATCATAGCGAGGAGGTGGTGCGGGTCTGGGTGGAGTTCTGTAGGAAGGTGGAGGCTTGTCTGCACGCTCTCGAGTGTTCTCGCCTTTCCTCGGAGGCCGTGACTGCAAAGGCGGAGTTACGAAATCTGATAGCACGACATGCGGCCAACATGACGTCGTGCGAGAAGAGACTTGGCCGCAAGTTCTCGGAGAGGGAGCTAGCCTCCAAGGCGTTGGGCGAGCTTCAGGCCAGTCTTACAGCCAAAGCCAATAAAGCATATGAGCTATGGCGGGTGCTTCAGGAGTCCATCACAGAGGTGGTGGCTCTTGATAAAGCTGCCACGTTTACTCGCGAGAGAGTTGAGGCTCATAAGGCCACTGAAAAGGAGCTTGAAGCCCGGCTCGCTTCATATCAGGCCCAGCAAGCTCAGGCAGAGGCGCGTCTTATGGAGATCTTGCGTCACGAAGCCGTAGCTCAACAACAAAATGATGAGCTGGTAAAATTATTGCACCGCCCGCCGGCTTGAGGACTTGTATCTTTCTTTTTTTTTTTGTACATACTCATGAATAAGAGTATTATTTTTTGTTTTGAATTGTATTTTGTATCCATTTTGGGTCATGAATAAAAGATACAATTTTCCTCTCAGTGACGTGTCCCCTTTTCATTGAATGCATTCTGCGGACAATCTATCTTAATCTTCTTGCAAGACGGCCGTGGCTTAGGATTCAGGGTTAGGATCTGTTTCCTACGGCTTTTGCATCTTATGAGCCACGAGAGTCTCATAAGGAGTCTTTCTCCCTATAGGTCGAGAGGATCCCATAGGTGTGAGTTTTTCTTAAGGATCGTGAGGATCCTTAAGCGGGTTTTCCCCTGAGAGTCGTAAGTATCTCACAAGAGAGTTTTTCTTCCTTACAGGTCGTGAGGGCCTGCAAGTGCCGGGTGTGATCACCCCCTTTTTTTTTGTATTTCACGGGGTTAGGGATCTCTCAAGGTAGTTTAAAGACGTCGCGGTCAAGGTTAAGGACCTCATAGTCCGTGGATTTAGGGACTCCACAGTCCGATGTTAGTTTTAAGACATCACGGTCAAGGTTAAGGACTTCATAGTCCGTGGATTTAGGGACTCCACAGTCCGATGTTAGTTTTAAGACATCACGGTCAAGGTTAAGGACCTCATAGTCCGTGGATTTAGGGACTCCACAGTCCGATGTTAGTTTTAAGACATCACGGTCAAGGTTAAGGACCTCATAGTCCGTGGATTTAGGGACTCCACAGTCCGATGTTAGTTTTAAGACATCACGGTCAAGGTTAAGGACCTCATAGTCCGTGGATTTAGGGACTCCACAGTCCGATGTTAGTTTTAAGACATCACGGTCAAGGTTAAGGACCTCATAGTCCGTGGATTTAAGGACTCCACAGTCCGATGTGCGGTTGCAGGGACCCGTCACCTCTCTGAAGACGTTGAAGAATTACAACGCCAGGTATCAAAGGAGTGAAGAGATGTACCCTTAAACCAAGGCAAAATCCGTAGGGAATCGGGGTGGTTGATCGTTAGTTTTAAGACATCACGGTCGAGGTTAAGGACATCATAGTCCGTGGATTTTAAGGACTCCACAGTCCGGTATTTGCTCTGGATGCTTCACACGGGTTCACTGCCGTGCTTGGCGAGGACCAGGCTCCGCTCTGGACGTTTTCCACGGGGTCAAAGAGTGACGTTATCCGCGTTCCACGTAACCAGGAAGTTTGCACTAGATGCTTCACACGGGTTCACTGCCGCGTTAGGCGAGGACTAGGCTCCGCTCTGGATGCTTCGCATGGGTTCGCTGCCATGCTCTGCGAGGACCAGGATCCGCTCTGGACGTTTTCCACGGGGTCAAAGAGTGACGTTATCCGCTTTCCACGTAACCAGGAAGTTTGCACTAGATGCTTCACACGGGTTCACTGCCGCGTTAGGCGAGGACTAGGCTCCGCTCTGGATGCTTCGCATGGGTTCACTGCCATGCTCCGCGAGGACCAGGATCCGCTCTGGACGTTTTCCACGGGGTCAAAGAGTGACGTTATCCGCTTTCCACGTAACCAGGAAGTTTGCACTAGATGCTTCACACGGGTTCATTGCCGCGTTAGGCGAGGACTAGGCTCCGCTCTGGATGCTTCGCATGGGTTCGCTGCCATGCTCTGCGAGGACCAGGATCCGCTCTGGACGTTTTCCACGGGGTCAAAGAGTGACGTTATCCGCTTTCCACGTAACCAGGAAGTTTGTTGATTGTATCCTCATTTCACGGAATGGAGGTTTGACTCTTGGTGATGTGTATATCACCGAGTCATGGAACTGGGGGTTGCCGCTGTTCCGTTTCGTTTGAAGTCATGTCCGTTGTTACGAGACGAGTGTTTGGATGATCTCTAGGTTGCTTGTGGCCCATCGAGACTTGGCTTCTTCTTCTGATGAAACCTGGGGGAGAAGTATGATCCCTTCTTTGTTTACGCCCTTGGATTGTGTACAGGGTGCGACGGAATATCACTTGTAGGGCATAAATTTTATTTTTATTTTATTTCTTTTTTCCGCGATGCTCTATCATTTCAGCTTTTATATCGCGAAAATCACGATTGCCCAATCATT
This sequence comes from Agapanthus africanus, assembly GCA_030015575.1. NCBI lineage: Eukaryota > Viridiplantae > Streptophyta > Magnoliopsida > Asparagales > Amaryllidaceae > Agapanthus > Agapanthus africanus. The sequence goes on along the minus strand of JASDDO010000014.1, from coordinate 612,148,006 downwards.
TCGGCTATTTTTCGCGGTGCCCAATCATTTCGGCTATTTATTTATTTTCTGCTCGCTGCTTTTTGTTGCGAGTTGCCCCATCATTTCGGCTATTTTTTATGCCTTCGTTTTTACTTGCTGCTTTTTATTGCAAGTTGCCCCATCATTTCGGCTATTTTGCAGGCATGTTTGGCTTGCTGACCTTCTCGCCGCAAGCTTGGATTTTAGGCACCGATCTCGGCATCGGCATCGCTACTACTGGAATGTTGCCAGGAGCGAATCATCATTTGCCTTTGTCGATGACGAACAAAGGTTGCTCAGCAAACAGGGTTAAGGGTCCTGTTAACCAAGGCTTTTGACTTCATGAGCCGTAAGGGTCTCACAAAGGTATTTCTCCCTACAAGTCGTGAGGATCTTGCAGGTGTATTTTCTCCTTAGGGATCGTGAGGATTCCTAAGTGTGTGCTCCTCTGTAAGTCGTAAGGACCCTACAAGAGGACTTTCTCATTATGGGTCGAGAGGACCTATAAGGGTTGGGCTTTGTTGGGGAAGTGTTAATTCGCGCCCGTGGATTGTATACAAGGGTCAGTATGGAGCCGCTTGTAGGGCAATATCGGAGGTTGTGGAGGATTTGCTTAAGAACAGGTTCAGGTTTCTGTAACTTAAGACTTTCAAATCTCATGAGCCGTGAGGGTCCCATAAGAGAATTCTCCTTACGAGTCGTGAGGATCTCGTAAGTGTGTTTTTCTCCTTAGGAATCGTGAGGATCCCTAAGTGTGCAGCTCCTTTGTGAGTCGTAAGGATCTCACGCAGGTGGTTTCTCCTTACAAGGTCGAGAGGACCCTATAAGTGTCTTTTAACGAGGTTGCGCCCTTTCGGGTTTTCACAAACACTCGCCGGCAGTCCTGCTGTTTTTACTCACAGAGCCCTTTCAGGTTTTCATCCGTGCCCATTGTGCTTATGGACATACCGTTTTTATTATTTTATATACTTTTTTTTTTTTTTTTTTATCTCGTCAGCCCAAGGATGCTGCGGTAGTAGTTTAGGGACGTTTCGGTCCGTTGTTAGTTTATGGACGTTTCGGTCCGTCGTTAGTTTTAAGGACGTTTCGGTCCGTTGTTAGTTTAAGGACGTTTCGGTCCGGCATTAGTTTAGGGACGTTTCGGTCCGTAGATAGTTTAAGGACGTTTCGGTCCTAGATAGTTTAAGGACGTTTCGGTCCGGCATTATAGGAAGGCCGGCTGCTGCTTGTAAAGTCCGAGCCTGGGAAGATAGCGAGCGGACATAGTCGTCGTCATCTATCATTGACCTAGGCTGCAGCTTATTAAGCATAGTATTTCTTTAAGAAGCGACCGTTTATTGGCCTGAAAGGTCTTTCACCGTGCATGTCCATGAGTAGATAGGCTCCACCCTGGTAGACCTTGTCTATGATGTACGGGCCTTCATAGTTTGGCTCAAATTTTCCTCGCTTGGCGCGATTGGGGATCATAGGTCTTTTGACCACTAGTACGAGTTCGCCTTGGCGGAATGTCCTCGGCCTGGTCAATCTTTCGTACGAGCGCGTCATCTTTGCTTTGTAGGCTTCTAGATGTTGTTGCGCTATGAGCCGGGTTTCGTCGAGGGCATCAAGCTCCTCAAGCCGAAGGTGAGCATTTTCTTCGTTCGTCAGCTCGTGGTGGACTGCCACTCGTAGAGAGGGTAACTCTATCTCAAGGGGGAGAACTGCTTCCGTCCCAAATACCAACGCGTATGGCGTTGTGTTTGTGGCCGTCTTGAACGTAGTTCGATAGGCCCAAAGGGCTTCCTGCAGCCTCTCGTGCCAGTCTCTTCTATTCCTGGAAACGGTCTTTTTTATAATCTTTGTCAAGGTCTTATTGAAAGCCTCGGCCAAGCCGTTAGCTCGTGGATTGTAAACCGAAGAATATCTCCAGTCTATATTGTGCTGCTGTGCGAAGCGGCTAATCTTATGGCTTCGGTAGGCCGGCCCATTATCGGAGATAATCCGTCGTGGAGTTCCGAACCGATAGATGACGTGCGTTTTGAAGAAATGGAGAATATTCTCCGTCTTCACTTCCCTTAGTGGTACCGCTTCTGCCCATTTGGAGAAGTAGTCAGTTGTCGCTAGGATAAAACGATGTCCCCGGGCTGATGCCGGCTCTATGGGGCCGACTATGTCAGTCCCCCACATTTCGAATGGCCAGCTGGCCACCGTTGGGTGTAGTGGATTCGGATGTTGGTGGATGAAGTCTCCATGGATCTGGCATGAGTGGCATTGCTTCGCATACTCGAGGCAGTCCTGGATCATCGTGGGCCAGTAGTAACCCATCCGTTTAATTTTTAATTTCATCTTTGAGCCTGCTTGGTGAGAACCGCAAAGTCCGTCGTGAACTTCTTGAACGACTCGTTCCGCTTCGTCAGGTCCCAAGCATCTCAGCCATAGAAAATCAAACGATCTCTTGTACAGGGTATCGTTGACGAAAGCGAAGGATAGAGCTCGTTTCATAAGCTGATGCCTTGAGGACGCTTCTTCGGGCATTCGGTGGGACTTAAAGTAGTCTATGAAGACTTCCCTCCAGTCCTCAGCCTTCTCACGGTCTTTTATTTGTAGGGTCGCTTGCTGAATCGATCCCTTTTCTTCATATAATTCCGGAGGTATTTCTGCCGGGGCGAGCACTCGACGGCTTTGTATTACGATTCTGACGTCATCGAGGTTCTCGTCAGCCAGTTCTTTAGCGAGTTTGGCCAACGCGTCTGCTTTGCTGTTTTCTGCGCGCGGTATGTTCTCCAAAGTGTAGGAGGGAATTTGGGCCAACAGTTGTTGCACCTTTTCGCCGTATCTCACCAACTCTGGTTTGCACGTTTGGTAGTCACCATTAACTTGGCTAACGACCAGCTGAGAATCCCCATATATGAGGAGGTCTTCAATTCCCATGTCAATGGCAAGCTCGAGACCTGCTATCAGGGCTTCGTATTCAGCTTCATTGTTTGTCCTCGGCTCTGTTAAGGAGAAGGCGAAGCGCATTATCCCTCCTTGTGGAGTCGCAAAGATGAGGCCTATCCCTGACTTGATCATTGGGATACCTTGCTTTTGTTTCTTTATAGAGGACGCTCCATCGAAATAGAGTTCCCATCGGGTGCTTCCACCGCTAATCGCATCAAATGCATGCTCGTCCGGCAAGTCACAATTCAAAGGAGAATCGGCCGGTATCGGGTGTTCAGCGAGGAAATCGGCAATGGCCTGGCCTTTCACTGCCTTGAGAGGTTGATATGTTATCGAGAACTCCATCAAGAGCAGGGCCCATTTAGCGAGTCGTCCCGTCAATATGGCTTTTGACATTAAGTATTTAAGAGGATCCACTTTCGAGATGAGGCAGACTTCGTGTGCCAACGCATAGTGCCTGAGCTTTGTTATCGCGAAGATTAACGCCAAGCAATGTTTTTCAATGGGAGAGTAATTGCTTTCTGCCCCCAGTAGAACTCGACTTAAGTAGTAGAGTGCTCTCTCTTTCCCCTGATCGTTCTCTTGCGTCCATAGTGCGCCCAAGGAACCTTCGAGGGCGGTCGTATAAAGAATGAGGGGTTTTCCCTTGACCGGCGCAGCTAATACCGGCGGGTTCTGCAGGTACTGCTTGATCTCGTCTAGTGCGCCTTGGCATTTTTGATCCCAGACGAATGGGGTTCCCTTCTTCATCAGGTGACTGTAGGGGCGGCATTTGCCTGAAAGATTTGCGATAAATCGCCGGATGTATGCGAGCTTCCCTTGGAGAGACCGCAACTGTTTGAGGGTTCTTGGCGGGGGCATTTCCATGATCACTTTAATCTTTGACGGATCTATCTCAATACCTCGGTGTCGGATGACGAATCCCAAGAATTTTCCCGAGGAGACTCCAAACGCGCATTTGAGGGGATTCATCTTCAAATTATATTGCCGAAGGCGTTGAAATACAGTCTCTAGGTGCTTTAAGTGATCTTCATATGACATGCTCTTTACTACGAGGTCGTCGATATAGCACTCGACGATGTCATGTATGAGGTCATCGAAGATCTTTGTCATGACCCTTTGATAGGTAGCGCCGGCGTTCTTTAGACCGAAGGGCATAACCCTGTAGCAAAATACACCCAAAGGGGTCCGGAAAGCGGTGTGCTTCTGGTCTTCGGGATGCATTTTTATCTGATTGTATCCTGAGGAACCGTCCATAAAGGAGAAGATCTCGTGAGTGGACGTGTTATCTATCATTAGCTCGGTTACCGGCACTGGGAAATCATCTTTTGGACAGGCCTTGTTGAGATCCCTGAAATCCACGCATATACGCACCGTCCCATTCTTCTTCATCACCGGGACGATATTGGCGATCCAATCGGGATATTGGACTTCTTGAATAAATCCAGAATCGATCAATTTCTTGACTTCGGCGTTGATGCTCATCTCAAGCTCGAGTCGCATCCTTCTTGGTGCCTGCTTGACTGGCCTGATGTCTGGGGATATTGCTAATCTGTGCACAGCGACCTCCGGATCTAATCCTGGCATCTCAGAGTAGTTCCACGCGAAGCAGTCTTTATGCCGTAGAAGCACGTTCTTTAACGCGGCCACCCTTTCTTCAGAGAGTAGCTCACTGACAAAGGTTGGTCGCGGGTCCTCTGCCGATCCCAACTCAATCTTTCTGAGGTTGTCTGTGGTAGTATGTATACCGTCTTCCAGTTCTTTTGGAGCGGGCGGGAATTCCGAGATTACCTCATCATCGCTGTTCTCGAAGCACCGGGGAAGGTCATCTATGTTCTCGGGCTCTTCTTTTAATATCGTAATCGTATAACAGGTACGAATCCGTTCCCAGGACCGAGGCGGATCCGGTTCTGCTCTCGTAGCTTTAGGCTCGTGCCTTTGCGGCGGCGTTACTTTCCAACCATCGGATAAAGCGAATCTACCCCGTCGGTATTGGTCCTCGACCCAATTCTTGAAGGTGAAGCAATCTTCGGTCGGATGTCCTATGGCTCGGTGATAAGAGCAATAACCCGGATGAGAGACCTTGCTAGCTTGCTCAGGATGCCTAGACTCTGGAAGCGTGATCATCTGATGTTTTAGGGCGAGCTTGAGTAACCGTTCCGTCTTGTTTCGGGGGAAGGAGTATGCTCGACTCATCTTTTCCGTGAGGGACGAATCCGAGCCGCGCAATACCCGTAACCCTCTAATCCTGCGTCGTTGTTGTCGGCTTCTCCTCTCGCTTCTTAATTTATTCCCGTCCCTGCATCGGGCCTTTCGTATGACAGGTTGACGATGGTGAACATCTTTATCTTTTGCAGCCTGTGCAGCCTGTTGGAATAGACGTCGCGTCCTGGCCTTCTCATAGATGGCCGCTTCGTGGTTGTGATCTTCCCGAATTTTCTGATCCGCTTTCGCGGTAGGCTTGCCCATTCGTCCTTTAAACAACGGGTTTGGCGCTTCGGTCGCAGGGTTTAGTTTTGATGAGGGGTTGGCCTCTCCTGACAGGGCGCCCTCTTCTTCATCAGAGGTATATATGGCGTAGCTGCCGTGGGCTCGCTCCCGTTTTCCGGTTCTTGTGTACCCAAGCCCAAGTGTTTCCATTTTCCCATTGGGCAATTTGCGCTGAGTCCCGGGGACATCCCAAATCCTGTTGTAGAACCGAGCCTGCCGCACAGTCTGTTTTAAGGGTACTCCTTGGCGCTTCAATAACTTCTTCAATCCACTTGTATAGTATCTAGGCAGACGGATGGGTTGGAGCCTGTCAAGTGTAACGTCCACGCCGTGCCAGATCTCTTTCTCCACCTTCGACTCTGAGGATTGGTAAAATATGATCACCTTCTCACCCCTTCGCCTGGGAGGGACGTAAAATGTTTGCAGGTCCTGTATGCTGTGGGTTCGAAGCGCGTCGAGATCCTTATAGTGTTCTTGCGGTACCATGGTGATTTGCAGACTATGGTCATCGCAAAGGGGTGCCTGTATTGACAGCCGACTGGAGAACACGGCGTTAACCTCGTCCTCCGAATCACTCCCGAAGACCGGTATGGGGGTGGGTGCCCCCAGGTTGTTGTGTTGGGATGGTCCCATATACACTATCTCTTCCTCTTCTTCGGTATCGCTCCCGAAAACAGGGATGGTGGCGGCGATTTTGTTCTCCGGGTCGCGACACCTTTCTGTATCCTCGAAATCTGGCAAAAAGTATTTCGCATCTTCGTATTTGCGAACTTCGTTCACAGAAAACGGGTTTAACTCGCCTGTTACAGTGTACTCGAAACCATCCTTGAAGTACTTCATACACTGATGTTGTGTAGAAGGGATGATGTTGTACTCGTGTAGCCAAGGACGGCCGAGCAAGGCGTTGTAGCAGGTCTTGGCGTCAATGACATGGAATTTGATATCTGTGACGAGAAGTCCGAAGCGTAACGTCAGTATTACAGATCCGAGAGTCCGTGACGATTGAGAGTCAAAACCGGAGATAGTAATTTTGTCACGAGCGAGGTGTTGCACACTCATGCAGATTTCCTTCAACACCCGAACGTTAAGGAGGTTGACGGAGGATCCATTATCCACCAGGATTTTGCCTATCTTGATGTCGTGGCAGTATCCGGAGATATATAGGGGACGGTTGTGGTCGCACGTCCCGAGGAGGAGGTCTTCATCACCGAACGTGATGTCGGCTGTATGTACTTCCTCCAGTTCATCCTTCATCCTTTCAGTGGCGAGAAAGGTTTGGAATTGTTCAGGTTCTTGCAACGCTTTAATAAGTGAGTCTCGCGCTTCTTTTGATAATAGAAGGGCATCAAGAATGCTAAGCTGAGAGGGTAGTTTCCTTAAGTGCGCGAGGATGTTATAGTCCACCTTACCCTTTTTGGGAGGGTCTTTGTTAGTTAGCTCTTTTATGACCTGGTCATCTAAAGTGATATCTTCAATGATCTTTTCCTTTCCCTTATCTTTTCGGCCGACGGGCCCGAGATTCTTCTCCGGGAGTGTGCGGTTGCGCAGCTGGATGTTCTCGCAGGCCTCTGATTCCTCCTTTTTTCCTAGAACGGATTCTGTAAAGAGAGGGCCCAGAGCCATTTCTTCATCAGAGTCGCTCCCGAAGGTGAGAACTTGTGACCCTCTGGCGTCAACCATGTAACAGTTGCCAGTAGTCTTGTTATGCCCTCCGACAGTACTTCTTCGCTCCCGACGGCTTTTGCGTTTCATGCGCTTAAACTGTTGCTGACGGATAACATATCCTCGCCACCATATTTTGAAGGCATCGCACTCCTCCGTGGGGTGTGAGATCTTCCGGTGATACGCGCAATAGTCAGGGTGCCTTTCCGCCCCTTCGTGCGTATTTGCTTCCGAAGGTGGTAGCATCATTCCCATTGACATGGCTTTGGCGAACCTTTTCCTTGTCTTGAATATTTTCTTGTCCACTTCGGATGCCTTTTGTTCTGGCAGGGGTAACTCCACTCTTCCGTCCAGTCGCCCGCCTCTGGTTCCCGTTAGCGTCGCCATTTCGCGTTCTTGATCCGCTTTACTTTTTAGACGAATCTCGTCTAAGAAGGCATTGATCATTTCCGTTGTCAGCCTCGCACGCTCTGGCTCGGGCTCCGTCTCTAGCTTCTTGGTGCTAGGAGTTTTCTCATCGTCGGTAAACGAGTGGGAGATCACGTTGCAACTTGCCACATACTCTTCGGATTCGTCCGACGAGCTCTCTTCATCATCTCCATCTTGCGAGATGTGACTAAGGAACTCTCGCAGTGTGACAGGAGTTCGCGCCTTTTGATTGTATTCTTCCAGCGCATCGATTTGCTTCTGCAAGTTTGTTCGCTCGTCTCCAAGCTTCGCGGGCTTCTTGGATTTCTTCTTCTTTTTCTTTGAAGATTTTGACGGTTGGGCGTGAGTATTTGGGCCCTTATCACGAGTCTTTGCAATGGTGCGGGGCTTCAACATCCCTTCGATAATTTGAGGTTCAAGAGGGTCCTTCCATTCGATCGCAGGGCATGCATGGAGGTCTCTCAGCATTCTTTTGGTCTTCGTTGATAACACGACCTCCCATGGAGCTTCTTCGATAAAGGAGCAGGTTGCCCCCGGTGTATCGGCCTTCTTAGGAGTATGTGGTTGTGGTGGGTTCACCTTCTACTTTTCGGACAGTACAAATTTCCCCTGAAGGTATTGATCTTCGATCCATCCTTTGAAGACGAAGCAATCTTCAATCGGATGACTTACCGTCTGATGATAAGGGCAGTAGTTGGAGTTATTCATCTCGGTGGGTTGTGGCGGTCGCCTTGGATTTGGTAAGTTTATAAGTCTGTTGCGTATTGCCAACTCGAATAACCGCTTCGTCTTGTCTTGTGGGAACGAGTAGGGACGCTTCATCTTCTCATTATAGTATCGGCGTCTTTCCTCCAGTTGATCCGTCGATTTCGGGGCGTTAGGTTGCTGTTGGGCATTCGCAACAAAGGTTGCCCTCCCTTTACCCTTGTCATTCCGAGGCTTCGACTTCGGTGTAGGTGGTCTATGACCCATCTGGTCCATCTGAGCTAACTTGTCGATCAGAGCCTGGAATGTGGTTGGCTTAAAGAACATCATAAACTGGGAGATAGTTGCATGAGGGTCTAGAGTTCCCACGAACATGCCCACCGCAGGTGCTTCTTCGATGCGCTGCTCACATCTCGACCACAAGTTCCGCCAGCGTATAGCGTACTGGACCCAGGTTTCACCCGGTTTTACCCTGGCGTTAATAAGTGCAGTTATTGGAGTGCGTTCGCTGGCACTTGCAAATCGCTGAGTGAACAACAACTCCATTTCAGCGAACGTTTTGATGGAATCGTTCGGGAGTTCTGAATACCATTCGAACGCTGTTTCTGACAAGCTGCCCACGAATTGGCGAAGCAACAATTTATCGTCACCGCCGGTGTTACCGCATAGGGCCCGAAACTGGGCGACATGTTGATGGGGATTGCCGGTCCCCTTATACACGTGGAATTTCGGTATCGTATAACCTTGTGGGTATTTGATTTGGTCGTACCAGCTCGGATACGGCCGCCCGGTTTTCACGGTTTGACCAGCTGCCTCAGTTGCGTGATGAACTCGGATTTGCTGGGCTATGTAGTCAGCCAAGTCAGCCTTAGAGATCGTCTCTTCCTTGGCCGTTGAGAGGGCTGGTGGTGGATTTGACGTCTCTCCTCGGTCGTCTTCAAGGACAATCGGAGGATCTTCGGCGGGTAGGTCCTGCTGGATCATCATTCCTATCACGTCTTGAAAGAGAAGGCCCATCCGTTGTATGTTGGCCGCTTGTTCGGCCGCCTCTTTGTCCCTTTTCTCCAGTGTCCGGCGAAGGAATTCAGCGTCGGTTTCTTCCTCCCGGCGTGCGTCTGAGGATGCTTCTGGGTTTTCCTTTGGCCCGGTGAGCGCGGCCATAGCATTCATCATTTCTTGAAGCTTCTGTTGCTGCTCCTGGGATTTCGTTACGGATCGGGTTAGTGGTCGATGTCCTGTAGAAGTACGGCTCTCCTCCTTTCCAGAGGCCATGTATACAGTGTGGACCATCATGCCCCCAGACTTAGGGCGTCTAGGCCTAGTGTTTTTAGCCGTCGTTGCATGCTGTGGGGTCCTCTCTGGCCTCCTCCTTTTATGAGTCAGTTGATCAACAGCCTTTTGGGGTTTAGCCTGGTGACCAGCTTCAGGTTGGATTTTCAGCTTCTTGTGCTGGCGGGAGAAGTTTGGATCGATGATCGAATCTCGGGCTTGCTGCCAAACCTTATAGACTTTGGAAGACAGCCGCTGAGGAAATTGGGGCTGTTCGGGTTTTGTTTCCACCACCTTTTTTAGTAAGGGAGGAGACTTCTTCAGTACTGCCGTAGGGGAATTCCTTCGCACCTTATTTAGCATTTCAAAGCTGTTCCCGGTAGGAACAGCAGCATCAACTTCTACCGCCGGGGCTGGTGGAGTCAATCCGGAGGGGGAGTTGCCCCCAGTCTTCCTCACTCGGCGCCAATGGCGACGTCGAGAGTGTCGAGCGGACGGTGTAGGGTCAGCGGTAAGAATGGTTTCGTCTTGCTCCCTGTGTGGATGGGGGGTTGTTGTTGGCGTTAACCTATCGAAGACCGATGTCCTCTGGGAAGCGGGAGCAAAGGCCGGAGCCGTCAATCTTGTAAAAACTGACTTTTTGGCTGGAGAGGTTGCCTTGGCGATTTCGGGGATGGGAGCGGTCACTTTCTTAGAAGCAGCCTTCTTTGAAATTGTAGGCCCCGTAATGAGCTCGCATGATTCCTGGCCCAGTCTAGAGAAGACCGAGGCGTTGACGTTGGGCGACTCGTTGAGAGGAGTCGCGGTAGGGGTAAGACGATCAAAGACCGACTTCTTGAGAGTTTCCTTCGCCAGCACTGGAGCGGTAAAGTTTGTCGGCGGGATCATAGTCCCAAAAAACAATCCTGTAGTGGCGCGGGTGACCTGTTCCACCGGCATTGTGAACAGTGAAGCAGCTTGGGGTCCATAGGCTACACCTCCTGGCGAGGCAGAGCGTCGGCTGCAGTTGCCGTCTGAGCAGTTGGAGGATTTCGCAGGGATGAAAGCCATCGATCCTTTGCTTTCTGCAATAAGCAAGATGCCAATTCTCAGTACCTTGAGACCCAAGGGCAACTATTAGCGAACCGCGATTGGTTCGCGAATTACGACACAGAAGTGTGGAGTGGAAAGAAGAAAAGGTCCCACCGGGCGTGCCAGAATCTGTTCCCCTCCGAAACGGCGGCCGGGACGTCGGGACGTCCGAATGCCTGGGGTTCGGGGCAGATGCTAATTGGTGCTATCCGTCCACCCCTCCGAAGATGCCAAGTTGATTTATGGCACCATGTGTCGAAGGTTTAGACGGATGCGTCCGATGTAGCAGACTTCGTCAGATTCCCCCTCATTCGAGGGGTTTATTTTGATTGTGGGGACGCTCTTCCCTGCAGGCGCAAGCCCCTGCAGTTAATTACGCTACCGCGTTGCGGTAACAACTTTCTCCTTCTCCAGATGGTCACTTCGTGTCGTGGGTGTTTGTTTTATTGCCCGTGGATTGTTTACGGAGACTGAGTTATGTCGTCACTCGTAGGGCGTGGACTAGTCCAAATCCGCATTATCTTAAATTTGGGTTTGGGGGTTTGGTTTAAGGACACGTTAGCCGTATTTGAGGCTAAGATCAACTTAAACGGGACCGTTTAGATCCGACAAAAGAGCATATGGAGGGCTCAATTGTTCTAGTTTAGGGACGTAGTGGTCCACCGTATGTATGGCCGTCGGGACCCATCACCTCTCTGACGACGTTGAAAGATTACAACGACGGATGTCAGAGGAGTTCAGAGATGTACCCTCAAGCCGGAGTTAATTTAGGGGATTCGTAGTCCAATCTGTTTGAAGGTTTAAGGACGCGTTAGCCATTTTTGGAGGCTAAGATCAACTTAAACGGGACCGTTTAGATCCGACAAAAGAGCATATGGAGGGCTCAGTTGTTCTAGTTTAGGGACGTTGCGGTCCGTGGGTAGTTTAAGGACGTTGCGGTCCATGGGTAGTTTAGGGACATTTCGGTCCGTTGGTAGTTTAAGGACATTGCGGTCCGTGGGTAGTTTAAGGACATTGCGGTCCGCGGGTAGTTTAAGGACATTGCGGTCCATGGGTAGTTTAAGGACATTGCGGTCCATTGTTAGTTTTAAGACATCTCGGTCAAGGTTAAGGACGTCATAGTCCATGGGTTTAAGGACTCCACAGTCCGGTATGTGCTCTGGATGCTTCACACGGGTTCACTGCCGTGCTAGGCGAGGACCAGGCTCCGCTCTGGATGCTTCGCATGGGTTCACTGCCATGCTCTGCGAGGACCAGGATCCGCTCTGGACGTTTTCCACGGGGTCAAAGAGTGACGTTATCCGCTTTCCACGTAACCAGGAAGTTTAGCATTAGGCATGGGTTTAAGGACCCCACAGTCCATATCATGAGTGGCCGTCGGGACCCGTCACCTCTTTGAAGACATTGAGGGATTACAATGCCAAGTTTCAAAGGAGTGAAGAGATGTACCCTAGAACCGGAATGGATTGAATAGTCCCTGACCCAATCTGGGGGTCGAGACTGATTTAATTATGTTATGAGCTTATTAGCCCAGTTAATCACAAATTGAGGACATATGGCCAGCTTGGGCTAAGTCCAGTCAGGTCTGAAACATTGACTTCTTGCTGGTCCATTGAAGGAGAGGCTTTGCCTCTATCCATTTAGCCAATTGGGCCAAAGCCTAGTGTTAAACATCAAGTTAGTGTTTAACACTAAGAAATAATTGGTGTTAAACACCAGCAATAAGGCTTCCCAAATTAGTGTTAAACACTAAAACAGATCAGTGTTAAACACTGCAAATGAAGATCTCAGATTAGTATTTAAACACTAAGGTAATCAGTGTTGAACACTGCAGATAAAGCTTTTTAATTAGTGTTGAACACTAAGGCCCGACAATATTTTAACATTGAGTTCGAGAGTTTCAATTTTAGTGTTAAACACTGGGACAAGAGGGGTCACGTGGCAGCACGTGAGAGCGCCCTTCCTTCGTTTGTTCTGCCGAGATTACTGCGTCTTTGATAGCATCACGTGTCAGCACGTGACGGGCATTCAAATGCCTATGTGTTAAGGCTTCTGCTGAAAGTCACGTGGGTCACGTGGGGTGCTGCCTCAAAGGGGTTTTCTGTAGGGCTTTTGGGGGGGGTCACGTGGTGACACGTGACCTGCCTTAATGTGGTTTTTCAGAGGATTTGTTACTCCTTTTTTTTTTAGGAATTAAATTCCAGAGACTTTTAATTTCAGAGGAATTAAATCCTTCTTTCTTTTGAAGACTTGTATTCTGGAATAGAGTTTAACTCTGAATTTTCTGTGGGATTTAAATTCCTCGTTTATGTGAAGGGCTGAATAGGGTTAAACCCTAATAAAAGTTTTTGAGGAAATGATGATTAAGGGAATTAAATTCCCGTTGTTTCAACAGAACTAAGTTCTTTAATTAGGGTTAAACCCTGTCTCTTTTTTTTGTTCTGAAGGAATTAAATTCCCATGATATAGGGTCTAGCCCTACTTTTATTTTGGAGGAATTAAATTCCTATAGTTCTGTGAGAATTAAATTCTCATGCTTGCATTCCTTCTCTATGTTTTGGATCTGCATGGCAGGATCTCGACCCATTGAGAATTAAATTCTCAACCTTAAGGGGAGATGTGCACTTTGCAGATCCTCTATCAAAGAGAGAAGAAATAAGTTCTTCTGCTTTTATATTATCAGAGTTAAACTCTGTTGAGAATTAAATTCTGCTTCTTTCAAAAGGGCTTCCCTTTCTTACCTAGGGTTTTTTGCAGAAGATCTGAGTCTTTTCGAAGTATCAAAGCTCTTCTCCTTTTCTCCTTTTCTTCTCTGCGCATCTATATCTTTTTTGTGTCCCTTGGCTCCTATTTATAGGAGAGGCAGCCGCATCAATCAGTTTTTGACGAATCTTCATTGGGAGATTTGATTTGCATCCATCATTCATTTTGGGCCTTTGGATTATTAGGTGAATTTTATTCACCATTGGATCTTAAATCCAGAGATTCTCCTTTGATATTCTGGTTAGATTTAAGGGGGAAATCTTTCCCAAAGCCGAGATTTTCCATAGATAGATGATATTTAATCATCTCTGAATCTTTAATTTGATTAGTCCCAAATAATTACTTTCCTTTGGAAAGATTCGAATTTCCTTCAGAATTTAATTCTGTCGTCAACATGGGCTTTGGAAGCCGGTCACGTGTGACCACGTGATCCATGGTCACGTGTGAGCACGTGACCCCCTTTGGAACGAGCCTTCTGCGCTGTGTCTTCTGATTGCGGCTTAAACATCACGTGCTACCACGTGACCCCTTATTTGAACTCTCTTTCCTTGGTTGTTCTGGAAACGCGCTTGCTGCCTTGAACGTCACGTGCCGACACGTGACCCTGGTCACGTGGGAGCACGTGACTCTTTCTGAACCCTTTTTCTTGACTCGATCAGAGAACTTGCGTGTTGGACGCTTGCATTTAAATGTCACGTGTCACCACGTGACCCTGGTCACGTGGGAGCACGTGACTCTTTCTGAAGCCCATTTTCTTCAGCGTAGCTAGGAGACTGAACTCGATCTGATGATGCTTTTTAGGTGTCTCGTGTTAACACGTGGCCGCTGGTCACGTGTAAGCACGTGACCCTCTTCCGAAGCTTTTCCAGAAGCTTTCCTGATTTTAAATCAGGAAACAGTGCGTCAAACATAAATATCATGTCAAGTCACATATAGATGAGCTACAATGTAATGATCAGGTGTGATATAAGCATCAATGTGAGTATCAAGTCATGTCACATATAAATGAGCTACAATATGATGATCAGATGTGATATAAGCATCAATGTGAGTATCAAGTCATGTCACATATAAATGAGCTACAATATGATGATCAGATGTGATATAAGCATCAATGTGAGTATCAAGTCATATCACATATAAATGAGCTACAATATGATGATCAAGTGTGATATAAGCATCAATGTGAGTATCAAGTCATGTCACATATAAATGAGCTACAATATGATGATCAGATGTGATATAAGCATCAATGTGAGTATCAAGTCATATCACATATAAATGAGCTACAATATGATGATCAGATGTGATATAAGCATCAATGTGAGTATCAAGTCATATCATATATAAATGAGCTACAATATGATGATCAGATGTGACATATGTATCAGGTATGAATATCAAGTCAAAATCGTATACGTTTGTGTACAGGTCTATGTATACAATATGCTATGCGGAAATCATACCATGAATGCAGCAGTACTACAGTGTAGTGACATAGCAATTATCGATGATGAAGTGTGTGAATCGGCAATCAGTGTACGTGGAACATACGCATCATCGATAATGGTGCTGGTGTCCTAACAGCATGATGGCAATATAACAATAAGCACAAGTAATGCCATGCAAATAGTATAAACAGGTGCAATCGAAATAAGCTACGCAACAGTGAAGAATCTAACTCCAAAGCTATATCATGCAACCTTGCCTTTTGAAATAAGACGAATCGGGGTCTTTGGTAAAACAAGGGCTACGGTGTTTAGAAAATAGACTCTACACATTTGAAAATATCCGTAGAATCCCCTTTTTCCTATCTTGCAATATTCCCGATTCGTTAGTTTGAAATAGGTATGACTCTGGTCTAATCTAACATCTACTATGCAACTACTGATCTAAGTATCATGCAAGTCTGGAGGGGTATGGAAACCGCCTAAATCTGAGTCGATACATATATAAAGGTATATATAGTCGGTGATCTCGCCTCAATGTCATATCATAAGATCTCCTCGAGTTATGAGTGCGGATCTATCATCAATATCGGCTCGTACGGTAATCATCGTACGACATCCCAATAGCTGGGTACGGGTCAACATCTCACTATCTCATCACCTAACAGGTATCACTATCATCAGATCACCTAGTCTGGGGTACTACTCTATGTCTAGCACCAAACGATACCATCAGTGAAGTATGCATGCGGGGTAAACACATATCCCAAACCCGCAAGAGATCACAAGTCATATCCCACAATGAATCGTATCCAATCACCGATCTCACGTCATCAAGCCCACATCATCGACTCATTACCAACGTCATCAAACATCATCCATCAAGGGTAGGTATAAGAGATATACAAGTGTAGGCGTGTAAGTGCAATTCTATCCTAGGGCTCGCAACTAGGAACTACACTAATCACTTCTACCCTACACTATCCACAATACTTCTAACCCAAAGCTACAACACACTAAAACTATCACACATCTACTATATGTATATACTAACTACGGACTGCGGGGGTGCTATACGCCATCCACCCGACTTCCCCCTGTAGATATAATCTACTCACCTGAAACATCATTTGCGGACATCACCACGCAATTGCTTGTCGTCCCGAAGTCTTCATGGGTACCTACACATCAAATATCGTATATGCGCATTAAAACCAAATCCAAGCTAAAACGGCGCATGAAATCCAAAACGATACGATAAGGGGGCCTATAGGTGAGAACCTATGGCACGCCTTCAAAACCATCAATAAATCCTCTATATCGTCGTATAAACGCCAAATAGTCGAGGTAAAACGAAACACATCAATGCAGAAATGAAAATACGGAATACGGAAACTAAAGTCCAAAACAGCAACTCATGAAATATGTCCCAGATTTTACCCCAGGTCACTTTATACAAATCTATATATACCAGGGGCCTAAACTAACAATGTAGGAGCTACAGAACTAAAACGAGCAAAATTGGTGGGACCCAGGCCGCAATTGGCTGCCAAAAGAGGAAAATTGGCGGCCGGGAATGAGAGTTGGGGGCTAGGGTTTGGGGTGTTGGTTCTATGGTGCCTGCACGTCTCAATTTCCACTCAATATTATTTTAGGGTGTCTCGGGTGATAGCAGATTCAAATTAACCTGCACAGATTACACAATTTCCCCGATATCGGTTTCTAAAATCCGTATTTCTGGTTCTAGCTTCAGGTTTTGGGTTCCAATTCATGCACTAGGGTGTTTACAAGTCCTCTACTGAGCTCAATTTCACATTACAACTCAAGTTTCTCTCAAACCCTAACTAGGTTTTCATCAAGTCCATAATATCACACAATATCGATATAATCTTAACATGGGGTTATAGGAAATGCTACAATTAAGCTAATGGTTCAGAAATTACCTCCATTAGCAACTCAAGAAAATTCTTGAGTTGCCCCTAGTGGCCAAAATCCACGCTTTCTTGGTCCATTGCGTAGATCTCGAGCTTGTGCACATTTTTAATGAAACGGACATGAGGTTTTGGGGTTGTTTTTGAGATGAAAAGAGGAGTTGAAGAGGGGAGGGAGATGAGGAAGTGGCAGCAGCAGCAAGAGCCAAAGGAAAGGGAGAGAAATGAAGAGGAGAACAATGGCTAAGGGTTTGTCAAAGATGCCCATACCCTCTCTCACCAACTCCATTCTTAATTCCTTTTCTTTTTCTTTTCTTTTCCTTTTTCTTTTAAATCCCTAACCTTCTTACAAGAATAGTAAACCCAAATGAAAACCATGGCAAGAAAGATGCACAAGTGTAGAAAATGTGATATGTGCATGTTTTGCACAAAATTGCCATAAAAACCCGATTAGCGATTTTAATCGCGATTAGCGCTAAATTAGTGTCAAACTAATCACAAAAACTTAAAAATGTCATAATTCACTAATTTACCCTATTTTAGAATTTTCCATAATTTTTCATAATTTTTCTAAAATTTTTCCTATTTATTTGCATTTAATATTAAAATAATCAATAAAATAATATTAAATTATAAAAATTCCCAAAATTAATATTTTATATTTTTGAAAATGTTACACGTAGGGGCAAACCCTATTTGTAGTAGTGGAAGTACTTCTCCAGCGCTGCCAATATCTCCGGCAGGTCGCGGTGGCGCGCTACTATCCTCATCTCCCCGGCTGCTGACGCGGTGGTCTATGATGAGGCCATGCATGCAAATTGATGAGGCTATCACTACTACAAATAAGGGTTGCCCCTAAGGATTTATCCGTAGGGGAAAACCACTGCCCCTACGGATATCTGCGTAGGGACGAAAAAATAATCTGTAGGTGCAAACGCCGTAGGTGCAAGTTGAAGCCATGAACTTGCCCCTACGGGCAAAATCCTGCCCCTATGGAGTTCTGTGTAGGGCCAGTTTCACTTACGGAGTAGGCCGTAGGGTAAAAAAAGTTATTTTATTTACGGTATTTTTAAATATATTAACTGTACCTACGGATATATCCGTAGGGCCAAGTACCATCCCCTACGGATATCTGCGTAGGTACTTATCCGTAGGGGCAAAATATCAGGATTTCTGATATTGTGCCCCTACGGATAACGCCGTAGGGGCCTTTGTTTGCCCCTACGGATATGTCCGTAGGGGCACTCCCAACCCCCGGTACTGAGATCAGGGGGGAAATATCAGTTACTGCTGATATTTTGCCCCTACGGTTTAATCCGTAGGGGCAACATGTGTACATACGGATTAATCCGTAGGTACACATTATCTGTATTTTTTTTAATAAAAAAGGGCTGCCTCATTTTTTCCCGCCCTGTGCACAATAATATATATATATCAATAAAATATAAAATTAATCACCACACAACATATATCGTAGTATTCATAATCACATCTCACGCATACAATATACAAAAGAAACCCAAAAACTGAATATGATATAAATATAAACCAATATCAATATCAATATCAATATCATTTCAAAATGTAGTACAATATGTATGATATAAATAAATACATGTTTCAAAAAATATGAATCAAAAAGCTACCCTAGCTCGGTCCAGCTCCACCTCTGATAAATGATAGAATCAAGCGCGCCTGCGCCTCGGTCAATAAACCATGCAATTCGGCGCGTGCGGGAGTCTGAGCGGCCTGTGGAGCTGGCGATGTGGTCTGCGCAGCCGCCGTCGAGGTAGTCGCTTGCGGAGCCGCGGCTGCGGGAGTCTGAACGGGCGGTGGAGCTATAGGAGCTGTCTGCGGAACCGCAGCCGATGTAGTGGCTTGCGGAGCCGCAGCCGAAGGAGATGCATGTGGAGGCTCAGCCGATGTACCCTGTCGCGTCTGGACCTAACGTGTGTAAGAAGCGTGTAAGAACTGTGTATTATTCGAATTCGTATCATTATCAAGTTATTTCGAAACCCCATTTGGATATCTAGTTTGGAAAACCATTGTTTATTTTAATTACATATGTATGTATGATTAATCAAACCTAAGTCTAAAACCAAATAAGCTCAAGCTACGTACTAATTATGGATATGTTGATATCTATAATATGATATGATATTTTATTATAAAGTAGTATACATACCAGCATCTCCTTCAACTCCTGAACGGTGGCCCTCAAGCTCTCCAGTTCCTGCTGGACACGTCGCTCACTGGAGACGGAGGAAGTAATCGCTGGGGTGGAGTCCAACCTCAAATGGGCCCTGCTAGGGCCCAGTCCCCGGCCTCTCTCCTAACCTCCGTGGTGCCCTCCATGTGCGGCGTCCAGAACTGGGGTCAGCAGCCTCGGATCGCTCTGTCCGGTAAAATCGATCCCCGAGGCCTCGGCCTGCTCAACCACCCGCTCCTACACCAACATTAAGCAGTAAAGTATAAGTATAAAATTTAAACTTGAACCTTCCAAAACTAAAATTTCAAATATGGGTAGAATAAATATTAACACTTACGCAATACTCCTGGATAGCGACGTCGGGATATCGAAGCTCGCCCGTGGCGGGATCTGTCGAGGTGCCGTGGACGGCAAGATATGCGGACAGCACGCTCGGTGTACCACCTGACGCCACGGTCCGAGCTGTCTGCAATATTAGAAAATAACTCTTAATATTAGAAATATTAGAAAATAACTCTTAATATTGCAGAATATCACAAAGGTCGGTCTATTGTAATTTACCGATAACTTCATGGCTCGACCTATGTAAGTAGGGCGACCCCTCTTCGCCGACTTCCTGTTCTCTGTATTCTGAGCGGCCTGTTTCTGCACAACGCATTAACATTTAGTTTTCTAATTAAGGAACACAAAAAAATAAATTATATCCTAAACAATGAATTACATTTAAAATACATACCTGTTTGCGTTGGGAGTCGAAATATTCGCACAATAGAGGCCATGTCTCTACGTCGACTCTCGCAAACGCCGGAGTAGATAGGAGGGCCGCTCTCTCTGCCTCGGGGGTCGCCATCCATAGGGAGTAGCAGTCGGCCTTCAGCCCATTCCTGTTGTATCGGACCTTGGCCTGCATGTTCTTCATCAGGCCATTGTACAGAGCATGAAGGTCGAGCACCCTTCCTGGGTGATCAGGGTCGGCTACAGGCTGAAAATCGTAATCCAACTGAAAATACAAAAAAAAACATTGTTATTAGATTGCAAGTGTTAATAATAAATATATTAGATAGATCAAATGAAAATATATATTAATATGTACCCGAGCCTGATCAAAGAAGAGGGCGAATAAGCGCTGGTGCTGCTCGCCCCACTCAACGTGAAGTGGATAGTTCTTCACGAGCCGGCTCTCGTCCCCCATATACCGGCTGAACCTCTCGGCATGAGGACCGGTATAGCGATAGTCAAGGGTAAAAAAGAGGGGGAATGTTGCCTTCCCCTGCTCTGTCAGGCCTCAGCCTATGGGACTGATTCGGGCCTCGAGTCCCCCTCTGGGGATGGGGAGGCCCTGCGTCTGCACGAAATATCAAGACAATCAATATTAAGACAAAGTTGTATTAAGAAATCAAGGTTAAACGAAAATTGAAGTGTGATATATACCTCCGGTGACTATCGCACGAGCCTGGGCCCGGGCAGCAGCACGAGCGGGACGATAGTTCTTCCGGTGAGGAACAACCGTGGTCTCGGATGCGGACGCATCCCCTCCAACTAGAAAATAAACATTGACGCTAAATTTCCATGAGGTTCATATTTATTCTATAGACATATGTAAAATGAATAAATATTTTATATTTATTCATATTAACCTGCAGACAATGCGGAGGGTATGGAAGCGGCAGAAGTGGCCCCTGCAGAAGATGTGGACGCACCACCTATAATTAGACAATTAAAAATAGATTATATAAGTAATTGCAAAAAGAATGTGTAGATCAATAATATAACGTTCTAAATCAATATGCATGCACTATAGGATATATAAACATACCCGCAGATGCGGTGGTGTCACCACCTACAGCTAGACAATAATAAAAAATGCTAAGTAAGAGCAAAATGAATGTGTGTATTTATGATATAGCATTCTAAATCAATATGCATGCATTATATGATATATAAACATACCTGGAGGAGCGGGAGTAGCCTCTGTCCCAGATGTGGACGCATTACCAACAACTAGACAATCAAATATTGACAATATAAGTAATTTTGACATAAACAGGCATGAATATCTGTAATATTACATTCAAAATGGATATGCGTGCAGTATACCTGGATGTGTGGCAAAATCCACACGGAAGGAAGCATCCGAAGGGGTCTCCGATCTGGATGCAAGACCGGCCCTCTGAAGCTCCCTACGGAGCTTTCCGGGCGGCAGAACCGCTCTGCCTCTGCCTCTGCCGCGGCTGGAGCTCCTGCCGCCCCTCGCTGCTCCCGACATCGTCATCAAATCTAGATAAACGGTTCGTGGACGCATTAGACAATCATTAAAAGTATTGACTATATATGTATAGAGCGTAAAATGTGAAGTAATAATATAACAGTATCGATAACCTTTTTTGTTTCGTGGGCG
Source organism: Agapanthus africanus (assembly GCA_030015575.1). NCBI lineage: Eukaryota > Viridiplantae > Streptophyta > Magnoliopsida > Asparagales > Amaryllidaceae > Agapanthus > Agapanthus africanus. Next base: position 612,126,712 of record JASDDO010000014.1, on the reverse strand, counting down.
TATTATACATATCTACTTGGATTTCATCGTCGGTGTCATTTCTAACCCACGTAACTTCATGATCGGTCGAAGACAACCCGTCCTTCGAAACAGACGGTCGAAGATAACCCGTTTCGTGGGCGCATTAATTATATATTGGTTTTAACTTGAACATCTCGAATCACTCTCTAATTATGCGTTTGTTGTGTATTCTTGTTGTATGTGTGTGTTCCGGTTGTCGGGGGTAGGATTTTATCCCATTAAGAATGTATAGAGCGAACACCCATCACTAGTGCTTTCAACCGTTTCGAGTAAATTTCGGCAGCACCTCCCCTCTATTCTCCGAGTATACTGTAATAGAATAGATAATCATTTCAAAGCTGTGAAACAACGTTGAAATGAACATCTAATCTATCTTTGTACACGGAGAACCAGCGGAAAGGTACCGACGAAATATCTCGAAACGGATGAAAACACAAGTGAATGAAGGCGTTTGCTTTATACATTCTTAACTTGTCCACACGGGACAAATCTATGGGTTACCATACGATTGAATTTTCTTGTCGCGTAGACTATACAATGGTTGTTAGTATCGAGCTATACTGTCCGATATTTAACAACCTTCGTATAGTTCTATATTACGACGAGTATCGCACGCATGTTAACCGATAGACGGGGACTAAGTGGCGCTTTTAGTTTCATATATGATTATCGATGAGAATATGAAGGTTTCATATTATCATATATTGGTTTTAACTTGAACATCTCGAATCACTCTCTAATTATGCGTTTGTTGTGTATTCTTGTTGTATGTGTGTGTTCCGGCTGTCGGGGGCAGGCTTCTATCCCATTAAGAATGTATAGAGCGAACACCCATCACTTGTGCTTTCAACCGTTTCGAGTAAATTTCGGCAGCACCTCCCCGCTGTTCTCCGAGTACACTGTAATAGAATAGATAATCATTTCAAAGCTGTGAAACAATGTTGAAATGAACATCTAATCTATCTTTGTACACGGAGAACAAGCGGAAAGGTACCGACGAAATATCTCGAAACGGATGAAAACACAAGTGAATAAAGGTGTTTGCTTTATACATTCTTAACTTGTCCACACGGGACAAATCTATCGGTTACCATACGATTGAATTTTCTCGTCGCGTAGACTATACGACGGTTGTTAGTATCAAGCTATATCGTCCGATATTTAACAACTTTCGTATAGTTCTATGTCACGACGAGCATCGCACATATGTTAACCGATAGACGGGGACTAAGTGGCGCTTTTAGTTTCATATATGAGTATCGATGAGAATATGAAGGTTTCATATTATCATCGAGTATCATATATTGGTTTTAACTTGAACATCTCGAATCACTCTCTAATGATGCGTTTGTTGTGCATTCGTGTTGTATGTGTAACATGATTTTAAACTATTGAGATCAAGATTGATAGAACTGATCATCATACATTGCAATGGCATTCATCTACCAAAAACTATTATTGCAATGTCATTCATCTATAACAATCAACAATTAAAACTACAAATGTAGGATACTGATATCATAAAGCGTTATACGCAACATATGAATTCACATGAGTGAAACATGCATCAAAAAATATGTTCATCCAAAAGAAAGGCCACTGTCAACAAATATAGACAAAAAATTATTATATTAACTATGAAACATATTAGAAAAAGGATAGAAGTTCAAGATGTTAATAACATGATGATAATCAAAGCAGTTGCGTACAGATACTAAAATCGAATATGTGACACGATATTCTTGTAAAGATGGACATGTATTAAAAGAGGAGACGCCCAAGTAAAATCCATAACTAAATCCCTATTTTGCCCTTCCTTTTCTTCAAATCAGAAATATGTCTTTTTTTTTGCAATTATATATAGCTAAAACAAAGAAGGTCCTACAATTCTAAGCATTTCCAATTACAACGGCCCATCCTCAAAATCCAGAATCTTATGAGCATCTTATGCAATTAGCAAACATATTCAACCGAAACACCCTCAAAATTTCCACCAGACTACAAATTCTTTGCATACTCAAACCCCAACCAAATCAAATTAAGGGACTACTCAGACCCACAGTTTAAATCAATCAAAAATATCCAAAATCAGTCACGGGGTCTTTGGATACCTACCAAATGCCAGGTCCCATGACTCCAAAAACAAAACCCCAACATGCCCAACGGCTAAAAGTTCCACAAAACAGTCTCCGTTTCCAAGAAAATTTGAGAATGACAAATAAAATTATTAATTAAACTGGGCTTTACCCATATTATTAGTCCAGTTTCCAACACCTTCTCAAACTAGACATTTTCCTCTTATGATCATCATCAACATTTCAATTAACGAGCTTAATGCTAATTAGAATGGAAATTAACTTAGACCCTGAAATCTAAAACCCCAACCCCAACCCTAACCCCAACCCCAACAGCAATCCCCTGCCGAACCCTAACCCCAACCGCAGCCCCAGCCCCAACGCCAACCGCAGCCTGAGCCCGAGCCCCAATCGCAGCCCCAGCCCCAGCCCGCAGCCCCAGCCCTACCCCCAATCAAAAATTTGAGTAATTGAAGATTTCCTTACCTGTGCAGAGGCGACGACGAGAACTCCGATGAGCCGACGCTGGCAACGACGAAAGCAGACGGTGGCTACGACGAATCGGCGGCGCTGGCGACGACGGAACGACGATCGATCGGCAGGAACGAGGGTTTGGGAATTTTTTCTTCGTGCGAGAATTAGGAATAATGAACGTAGGGATCGATCTGAGCTTTTAACTTAAATCCCTATTTAGATGCCCCTACGGATAAGTCCGTAGGTTCTTAGTTTGCGGCTCCGTAGAGGCAAACAACAATTTAAGATTTAATAATTTTTATATAAATATTTAAGGACCGTAGGGGCAACCGTCGAGCCCTAAGGACTAATTTGTAGGGCCAAAATAAATCTGTCCCTACGGATTTCAATATCCGTAGGGACAACCCCTATTTTAATAGTGTATGCCTTTAAATTTTAGAGTTAAATGCCGTACTTCCATGTTAAAATAACAGTAGCAGCCAAAAATTATGAATCAGTGGTATATATCATTTGGTGATGATCATGATGAGGCCATGCATGCAAATCGAAAGCTGCATCTTAATTAGATCCTTGTCAAAGCTTACATCTTAGAGTTTTGCCTTGACAAAAAATATGAAAGAATTTTTACCTTTAAATAAATTATTGAACTAAAATTGTGGCTTGAGTGATGCACGCGCTCCAATCATATTATCTTGTCCTTAAGATTCTTTTACGTCAGTGCTTACGTGGAGATTACTACAAGAATGAGATTCTGGCATCACTCTCATGCTTCTAGAGCCTTCTGCTGGGTTGGGATCCGCTTCCTATCATTACAGAGGAAAAGATATAGCCACGTGTCCAACTAAGCTGCCTCACGGATGACTCTAAAATTCCTTTTTTTTCTCACTCCTTTCTGGTATATCGAAGGATTTCTCCATGATTGAGTAAATGGATTTGAATAGTCTTTGATGACTTCATATCTGTATCCGAATCCGAATTTTATCAAATATGAGAGGTAAGATTTATTTCTGTTGACTAACTCTATCTGTATTCATCAACAGCCACCGGTTATGAATATGGTGACATATATATTTAGTCGTTCCATGTCCTTATCTAATATAATAAATATTAATGTTTGATTTTATTGCGGATATTTTTCCAATATTTATTGCATATCTGACGCGGGTCGGATCCGCGCGTCAAGATGTTACCTTCCGTTGATCTGTTGATGTCGGCGATGGACGGCTGAGATTTGATCTGGAGGCCGGTTTCTGAAGCGTGTGGATCTCAATGGGTTTGAGGCTGTTGGCACCGAGCTATCTGCAAGGAAGTCCCGGGGTGATTGTGTAACGTTTTGAAAATCGTTTCGGTGAAATTTCGGAAAAATCGGTAAAATAAGGGGGTTTTCCGTAAAAAGTCAATACAAATATCTTTATTATAAAAATTAAATATACATATTCTAGCTATGTAATGGCTAGTATTTGGTGTTTATTGAGCCACTGGTGAAATTTCAAATTTTCTGAAAAAAAATTTATTTTATTATTATTTTAAGCCGTCACTAATACATTTAATTAGGGAAAATTACAAATTGGAATGAGTTGAAACAAATTTTGTGCATCATAAAACATTAAATAAAATTTTATCATGTGGTTTTTGAAATGAAATCGTTTGCTAAAACGGTTTAGAAAATATCGAAGAAAAAAGCATTTTTCGGTGAAATTAATGTTAATGGGAATTGGGGTTTAGCATTTATCTTTTTCCTAACCCACACACCCACACCTCACCCTCTCTCCCCCCTCCCCATATGGCCGGCCCCACCATGACAGCCCTCCCCCTCTCCCTCTCTCCAATCACTTCTTTTTCAAAAGAAAAGAAAACGAAAAGAGTAGAAAATGATAGAATTAGAGTGGACTTTGACTAGAGTGGACTTTCCCCACCTCACTCTCTCTCCTCCCTCACCCAATCCCCACCAATTCTGGCCAAAATCTGAACCCACAACAGCCCCTTCATTCTTCATCTCCTTCTGTTTAAAAAAGTTCATCAAAAATGCTTGAAAAATCCACAAAAAATCAAGCAAAAATCCAAATCAAAACCCACCTCCTACCCATTTTCCCTTGGCTACCATAGCATGGATCTAGGGATTTAGATTTCAATTTGGGAGGCTAAGTGTGCTTGTGGGATCTTCAAATTAGTTGGGTATAAATTCTAACCTTTTTGCTTAATGTGTTGTTAATTGCTTAGGTTAGCTTAATTAATTGTTTAATTAGGTTTTTAATTAGTTCTAGGTGCATGATTTAAAATTCAAGAGAGGAGTTTGATTTCAAATTGGTATTTTGTGTTGTGAGATTTAGTTTATGTGATATAATTGACATATTAATGTTATACTAAATCCAATTTAAGTTGCTAGTTTGCATATTTGTTGATTTAAAAGTGATAATTATATAATTGGTAAACTAGGTTTTTTAAATAATTATATTCTTATGAGATAAAAATTCAAATTTAGGTTTCATGTCATTATAAAGATTATATTGAGTGGTTTAATGCTTTTAGTTCATGAAAATCCAAGCTAGATTGTAGTTTGTGCATTTTTGCTATAAAATTGTTAAAATTTAGGTATTTTGTAAACTAGAATTTTAACGTTTATGGAAATTAATGAGATTAAATTATGAGAATTGTTTTTATGACTTAATTAAGATATTTAGTGAATATTGTGGCCGCTAGATTCGTTTATACATCGAGTTTTGTACTAAAACGGCGAATTGTGCTTGCTAGATTTTCGGAAAAATGACCTTTTAAGTGAAATTGGGGTTTTTGTGAGTTTTAACCTATTTTATATTAAAATTAGTGTTCGTGAATGTGCAAATGAGTGTATTTGGGTTTTTCTCGATGGTTTGGCGTTTGTACGCCGACGTCGAGGGTTTTTGGGTCGGATTTTAATGCGATACGATGTGTTATGATACGTAGGTACCCTCGCGAGGACTTCGAGACGACAAGCAGGCACGTGGCGACATTGGCACCGGCGAGCGAGGATCAGGTGAGTAGATTTATATCTACGGGGAGAAGTCGGGTGGATGGCGTATAGCACCCCCGCAGTCCGTGGTGTATACGGATACGTATACACACCAACAATTATTATATGTTAATTGGGATTAATAACGATGTTTAGGATGGATATTGGTGTGTTGGATTATTTTAGTGTCGCGAACCCTAGGGTAGTGTTGCACTACACATACACATATACATACTTGCATACATTCCTATTTATATGTGCTCATGAGATTCTTTATAGTTTTGTGTTCACATGGGTATGCGACTATGTGTTCACATACGGATTTGAGGGTGATACTTGGGATTTATGATGAGTCGATGAGATTTGATTTGAGGCCGTGAGATCAGTGATATAGCAGGGTTCGTATTTGAGATACGACATGACGTTGTAGCGGGTTCTTGACGTAGTGTTTCACACACGTGCATGCATACTTAGGCGGTATCAGTATTGTACTAGACTTAGATCAGTACCCCGATCATGATATTTGATAAAGAGGATACGATGTGGATAGTATGATGAATGCGATATGAACCCGTACCCAGATTTAGGGATGCCGTACGACGGATTTATGTACGAGCTATATTTTAATGATTGATCCGCACTCTTGATTTAGGATGTCTGATTATAGATATGGTATCGGATATGATATTATTGAGGCGGGATCACCGACTAATATATATACAGGTATGTATATGTATCGACTCAGATGTTAGGCGGTTTCCTTACCTGTAGCCCAGCTGGTCAGCTTAGCCCTTAGTTTAGTTTAGTTATTAGATTAGATTCGATTCTTACCTATTTCAAAACTAACGAATCGTGGGTATTTTAAAAGACAGCCCAAGGGATCCTACGGATATTTCAAAAGACGTATCTTTTCATAAAAACACCGTAACCCCTATTTTCAAAACCCCATGATTCGTGTTATTTCAAAAGGCACCTTTTGTAGGACTTATATTAGGTTAATGCAGATTAGTTATAGTTACGTCTAGTATTCAGCTCCCGCTCATTATTGTTGTTCGCTCCGCATCACATGCTTATATTATGCTTTATATTCTACTGTTGCTATCATGCGGTTAGAACACCAGCACCATTACCGATGATGCGTATGTTCCACGTATACTTACTTGCCGGCTCACACACATCTTCATCGGTAATTGCCATGTCACGCACACCTTAGAAATATTATTGCTTGACATAGCCTGTTAGCTAATAGTTTAGACATGATATTAGTGTACTTGCCTTATATATTAGTTTAGAAATTGTAGTTATTACCTGCTACTTCATGCATACTGATATTCATTGTTATGCCGCATTCATGGATTCTCATGCATATATTCACTTTTTACGTGCTATTGAGGTTTTGGATTCGGATTCCATGAGATTTTCTGGATTTGGGAAAAACTGCAAAACATATACAAACTTCTTCTTTCTATTTTTAAATAAAAAGTGCGGCTTTTTCCCATGATGTATGAGTCGTCCACCATGAGCTTGCTGATGGATTTCGAGACCTGATTCAAGGAGACGGATGAACCGTTTCGGGTACATGGTGGACCCGGTAAGGTACCCCGGGGCAAGAAGCGCATGATGATGACGATGTGAGCCTGGCAGGGGAGCACTACCTACCGGTGATTTTACCCGACGCGTCGGATATCCGGAGGATACCGTCGTGGTCTTGAGATGGATGGTAGGGGCCGGTCTGGACCGACGGCGCCCTAGATATTGTGATTGAGACATTGAGATTTCGAGATATTGAGGTATAGAGACTGTGATACAGAGATATCGAGATATTGGGATTACGTTTTGTGCCGATGCTAGGCACTGTTTTATGCTGATTTCATTATGATACCTCATTTTAAAAATACAAAGGAAATCTCACTAAATTATGAAAACGGTTCTTCATTTACATGTATTCTGTTTTCATGCATTCATACCTCATTCATATGATATATTGCTACTTGAGGCACTGACACAGGCATATGAGGGTTAGATATTTACCCTAGCCTTGTTATAGGCTACGTGTTATTCATATATTTGATTATATATTATGATCATTGACCTAGGTTGCGTTATTTGTACGATTTCTGTGCGTAGATGTTTTTCTATTCACGAGTTGGCAACTCACCCCCGTTGTGCCCCAGTTTCTTGCAGGTTGCCGTACAGGTTTCATCACGGCTTTGCGGGCATAGTTTCCTTCGGCTGATTTGCTAGTAGGTGGGTTTACTTGTATCATACCCCCATTATATAACTTGCATTTTATCATTCTGTTGTATCTAGAAATTCCATCAACCAAACATGTGTTATTTTTGAGATAGAGACCAGTGATGTTATTCTTTCGACCTTAGAGTCGCGCGTTATATTTCTGTAGATTTCTTGTGGTTTTGAGTTTCCTTTTGAGTTTTGATCCTCGCCGTTGGCATTGTATATTATATTGCTTGTGTGGTTGTGACCGTCGATTAACGAAGAGCTAGCTCCCGCTTGGGGCTGCCTTTTTATTGATTTCGTATACTATTCATGTTGTATCCCGTTTGGGAGCCAGTATTTACAAAGGAGACTCTGCCGAAATTTTCAAGAACTACTTGATGTTTTTTAAAACCGCATAATTCGGCTTATGCTATTAAAACTACTTGATTTTAAATTGGTTTTCCTTCACTCTACTACTTTTCTTGGTTTGGATTTCTGGGTTTTCGGCTTACTTAGATTACGTACGCCTCGAGACGTTTCGTAGTTTAAGTGCCGGTCATTTTCCGTACTTTCGGGACGCGACAAAGTTGGTATCAGAGCGTTAGGTTTTACATTCGGAGAGTAGGATGACCCTTGGTTGATGGAATAGGTGACTAAAGTAGAGTGACGTACCGTAGGTATGTTCCGCGGCATATTTACGATACGCTACTCCACTTAAGAAGCCTTAGGATGTACATTTCTTTGCTCAGTATTATATTCATTCCGATCTAGCCTCATCAGTACCAGTTATGCTTTTGCTGCCACGATTACGGGCAGGGAGAGCTACAGCTAGAGTTGTGGTCAGCACGAGCTCGTCACGAACGAGGACCGACCAGGGCGAAATTCCGGCGACACACGATTGCGGAGATGTGTCTTTTTACTGTGTTTCCGCCCTAAGAGCGTTTGGCGGATCGCCTTTATGAGGTTACTCGGATGTGCTGATCGATACTAGAGGATTGAGCCAATGATAGAGGCCAGCCAGATTTTGATGACCGTTGGTGTATTGCTCACTCATGATGATTGAGGCACTGTTCAGCGTGCAGACGAATGAGCCAGTTGTTGTTGTGAGCGACGGGATATTGCCCCAGACGCTGGAGCTAATGCAGTATGAGTTGTACTAATAGATGATAGAAGGTCGCTAGTCACCCGACGATGAATGACTAGGACATGTGGTTCGTTCGCCTACCCGATGAGAGGTCATCAGATAGATTGATTCCAGCTAGAGACGACTTCACGCGGAGACGTTGGGAGCCGACAGAGACGATCGAATGTCAGAAACCTATTATTCCAAGTTTAAAGAAGTCGGAAAGACATGCAGGCAATTCTATGGTCCCTCTAGAAGAATGAAACCCTAACTCGACTTAATGACCGTGTGAAAACCTTTGAACCTTAGGGTTTGCGGCAGTTCCGCGGCGCCATTAGTGAGGCTTGGGTTTGCCCTTCTACGGCTGGACCACCGATGCTGTGGTATGTACTCGATACTATTAAACTGTGCCCAAGATGTTGAGCCCTTGGGGGATTATGAGGTTTTGAAAATCGATTGGATGATTCGACTTAATTCGGATGCTAGGTGTTGAGATGCATTTCTTGGGAGACTCCCGATACGAGGATAGCCGTTGGAGCTCAGTCCATGCCACCGCGACGAGACGAGTCCAAAGTAGACGGCATTAGAGAAAAGTGAAGTAAGAGGTTCGTACCAGATCTAGATGAGATGACGTTCCACTCCGCCGACATCAGAGATGCGATGCGCATGCCGAGGCATGGTACTTGGATTTACCTTCCAGAAGGAGTTGCGATGAGTATGCAGTCGTTCCAGAGCAAGATGCAGATATAGGAAAGGACGATGACTTCCGGACAGTTGGCAGAGACGAGACATGGAAGAGACCGTGAGCAGGATTCCTTCCAGGACACTGCTGCAATAACACTTGCACCCAGGATCAGATGTGTCACGTACATTCAGAGAGCCAGAGGCCGACGCCGGTGATATGCTGTCTTACGAGTGGTCGCGATGATTGACCGAGAGGTGACCAGAGAAGTGCCAGAACGGGATCATCCCCGTTAGCACACCTGACAGGGCCGATGAGCCGATGGACCAAGAGATTGGTAATTCACGGTGAAGACCTTGACCCAGAAGTGGTTATTGTTACGCACACCAGCAGGCCAGAGTTCATGATCATCGACGAGACGTCCCACTAGTGACCGCGACAATTGGCCCGAGATTCTTAGAGGATGCGCTTGAGCGGTACTATTTCGCCATTATTGATTTCGATGTTTTGGGTGATTTATTCACATGATTTGATTTTGATGATTGAGGATTTACGATCATTGCACAATGTTGCACTTGATATCGTTTTCGTGCTTGGGTTTCACATGTTTGTGATTTTACGGTTTTAGACATTTGAGTTGATTTTGTGCGTATGCACGCACACGATTTGGTTCTTGCACTCTGTATAGTTTATATATGCTTGCAGTACAGTGATACGCCTTTTGTGCACTTAGATGCACTGGACTTTGATTTCGATGGTGATGTTCGATATTTGTTTTGTGCACCTTGTGCACCTGATTTGATTTTGCGCATGTTTGGCACTTGATATTGGATTTCATGATTTCGTGCACGATGGATGCACCTGATTTGGATTTTCACGCATGTTGGGCGCATGTTTTGAAGTGTGATTTTGGTGCACACCAGATGCACTAAATCGAGATTTTTCGTGCATGTCAGATGCACCTGATTTTGCTGTCGGGCACACATGTTGCCTACGACAGATGTTTCGTGCACACCCGATGCACTTAGATGTTGTTTCTGTGCATATGTATGGCACATATTTGGATTTTGATTTCCGTGCGCATAAGATGCACGTAGTATTCATACGCATATTTTGGGATTGATTTTTTTTATAGAGCAGTACGTCTTTATGATATTGCTATGTGTTTTCGTACTGAGCAGGACTAGTCAGAGGACAGTACCTGAATATATTTTACATGTACAGTTTCGAGTTATATCATATTGGTTTTGCTTTGGATTTGATATTGATGTCTTCCCCATGACTCCGATGATTGCGGGATGCTTGACGGAGTTCTAATTTGAGTTATATGCTCATTTTTCATTCGCATGCGTTGCGCTACGATTTGTTTTATGTATTTATGATTTCGGAGCCCCGGCGATTTGATGGTTTTGGCTGAAATATTTTAGTATTTGGGGGAAGTTTTAATTTAAATTCGGGGACCGAATTTCTTTAAGAGGGGAAGATTGTAACGTTTTGAAAATCGTTTCGGTGAAATTTCGGAAAAATCGATAAAATAAGGGGGTTTTCCGTAAAAAGTCAATACAAATATCTTTATTATAAAAATTAAATATACATATTCTAGCTATGTAATGGCTAGTATTTGGTGTTTATTGAGCCACTGGTGAAATTTCAAATTTTTTGAAATTTTTTTATTTTATTATTATTTTAAGCCGTCACTAATACATTTAATTAGGGAAAATTACAAATTGGAATGAGTTGAAACAAATTTTGTACAACATAAAACATTAAATAAAATTTTATCATGTGGTTTTTGAAATGAAATCGTTTGCTAAAACGGTTTTGAAAATATCGAAGAAAAATGCTTTTTTCGGTGAAATTAGTGTTAATGGGAATTGGGGTTTAGCATTTATCTTTTTCCTAACCCACACACCCACACCTCACCCTCTCTCCCCCCTCCCCATATGGCCGGCCCCACCATGACAGCCCTCCCCCTCTCCCTCTCTCCAATAACTTCTTTTTCAAAAGAAAAGAAAAAGAAAAGAGTAGAAAATGATAGAATTAGAGTGGACTTTCCCCACCTCACTCTCTCTCCTCCCTCACCCAATCCCCACCAATTCTGGCCAAAATCTGAACCCACAACAGCCCCTTCATTCTTCATCTCCTTCTCTTTAAAAAAGTTCATCAAAAATACTTGAAAAATCCACAAAAAATCAAGCAAAAATCCAAATCAAAACCCACCTCCTACCCATTTTCCCTTGGCTACCATAGCATGGATCTAGGGATTTAGATTTCAATTTGGGAGGCTAAGTGTGCTTGTGGGATCTTCAAATTAGTTGGGTTTAAATTCTAACCTTTTTGCTTAATGTGTTGTTAATTACTTAGGTTAGCTTAATTAATTGTTTAATTAGGTTTTTAATTAGTTCTAGGTGCATGATTTAAAATTCAAGAGAGGGGTTTGATTTCAAATTGGTATTTTGTGTTGTGAGATTTAGTTTATGTGATATAATTGACATATTAATGTTATGCTAAATCCAATTTAAGTTCTAGTTTGCATATTTGTTGATTTAAAAGTGATAATTATATAATTGGTAAACTAGGTTTTTTAAATAATTATATTCTTATGAGATAAAAATTCAAATTTAGGTTTCATGTCATTATAAAGATTATATTGAGTGGTTTAATGCTTTTAGTTCATGAAAATCCAAGCTAGATTGTAGTTTGTGCATTTTTGCTATAAAATTGTTAAAATTTAGGTATTTTGTAAACTAGAATTTTAAGGTTTATGGAAATTAATGAGATTAAATTATGGGAATTGTTTTTATGACTTAATTAAGATATTTAGTGAATATTGTGGCCGCTAGATTCGTTTATACATCGAGTTTTGTACTAAAACGGCGAATTGTGCTTGCTAGATTTTCGGAAAAATGACTTTTTAAGTGAAATTGGGGTTTTTGTGAGTTTTAACCTATTTTATATTAAAATTAGTGTTCGTGAATGTGCAAATGAGTGTATTTGGGTTTTTCTCGATGGTTTGGCGTTTGTACGCCGACGTCGAGGGTTTTTGGGTCTGATTTTAATGCGATACGATGTGTTATGATACGTAGGTACCCTCGCGAGGACTTCGAGACGACAAGCAGGCACGTGGCGACATTGGCACCGGCGAGCGAGAATCAGGTGAGTAGATTTATATCTACGGGGAGAAGTCGGGTGGATGGCGTATAACACCCCCGCAGTCCGTGGTGGTGTATACGGATATGTATACACACCAACAATTATTATATGTTAATTGGGATTAATAACGATGTTTAGGATGGATATTGGTGTGTTGGATTATTTTAGTGTCGCGAACCCTAGGGTAGTGTTGCACTACACATACACACATACATACTTGCATACATTCCTATTTATATGTGCTCATGGGATTCTTTATAGTTTTGTGTTCACATGGGTATGCGACTATGTGTTCACATACGGATTTGAGGGTGATACTTGGGATTTATGACGAGTCGATGAGATTTGATTTGAGGCCGTGAGATCGGTGATATAGCAGGGTTCGTATTTGAGATACGACATGACGTTGTAGCGGGTTCTTGACGTAGTGTTTCACACACGTGCATGCATACTTAGGCGGTATCAGTATTGTACTAGACGTAGATCAGTACCCCGATCATGATATTTGATAAAGAGGATACGAGGTGGATAGTATGATGAATGCGATATGAACCCGTACCCAGATTTGGGGATGCCGTACGACGGATTTATGTACGAGCTATATTTTGATGATTGATCCGCACTCTTGACTTAGGATGTCTGATTATAGATATGGTATCGGATATGATATTATTGAGGCGGGATCACCGACTAATATATATACAGGTATGTATATGTATCGACTTAGATGTTAGGCGGTTTCCTTACCTGTAGCCCAGCTGGTCAGCTTAGCCCTTAGTTTAGTTTAGTTGTTAGATTAGATTCGATTCTTACCTATTTCAAAACTAACGAATCGTGAGTATTTTAAAAGACAGCCCAAGGGATCTTACGGATATTTCAAAAGACGTATCTTTTCATAAAAACACCGTAGCCCCTATTTTCAAAACCCCATGATTCGTGTTATTTCAAAAGGCACCTTTTGTAGGACTTATATTAGGTTAATGCAGATTAGTTATAGTTACGTCTAGTATTCAGCTCCCGCTCATTATTGTTGTTCGCTCCGCATCACATGCTTATATTATGCTTTATATTCTACTGTTGCTATCTTGCGGTTAGGACACCAGCACCATTACCGATGATGTGTATGTTCCACGTACACTTACTTGCCGGCTCACACACATCTTCATCGGTAATTGCCATGTCACGTACACCTTAGAAATATTATTGCTTGACATAGCCTGTTAGCTAATAGTTTAGACATGATATTAGTGTACTTGCCTTATATGTTAGTTTAGAAATTGTAGTTATTACCTGCTACTTCATGCATACTGATATTCATTGTTATGCCGCATTCATGGATTCTCATACATATATTCACTTTTTACGTGCTATTGAGGTTTTGGATTCGGATTCCATGAGATTTTCTGGATTTGGGGAAAACCGCAAAACATATACAAACTTCTTCTTTCTTTTTTTAAATAAAAAGTGCGGTTTTTTCCCATGATGTATGAGTCGTCCACCATGAGTTTGCTGATGGATTTCGAGACCCGATTCGAGGAGACGGATGAACCGTTTCGGGTACATGGTGGACCCTGTAAGGTACCCCGGGGCAAGAAGCGCGTGATGATGACGATATGAGCCTGGCAGGGGAGGACTACCTACCGGTGATTTTACCCAACGCGTCGGATATCCGGAGGATACCGTCGTGGTCTTGAGATGGATGGTAGGGGCCGGTATGGATCGACGGCGCCCTAGATATTGTGATTGAGACATTGAGATTTCGAGATATTGAGGTACAGAGACTGTGATACAGAGATATCGAGATATTGGGATTACGTTTTGTGCCGATGCTAGGCACTGTTTTATGCTGATTTCATTATGATACCTCATTTTAAAAATACAAAGGAAATCTCACTAAATTATGAAAACGGTTCTTCATTTACATGTATTCTGTTTTCATGCATTCATGTCTCATTCATATGATATATTGCTACTTGAGGCACTGACACGGGCACATGAGATTACACTCGGGTTTGATATTTACCCTAGCCTTGTTATAGGCTACGTGTTATTCATATATTTGATTATATATTATGATCATTGACCTAGGTTGCGTTATTTATACGATTTCTGTGCGTAGATGTTTTTCTATTCACGAGTTGGCAACTCACCCCCGTTGTGCCCCAGTTTCTTGCAGGTTGCCATACAGGTTTCATCACGGCTTTGCGGGCATAGTTTCCTTCGGGTGATTTGCTAGTAGGTGGGTTTACTTGTATCATACCTCAATTATATAACTTGTATATTATTATTCTGTTGTATCTAGAAGTTCTATCAACCAAACATGTGTTATTTTTGAGATAGAGACCAGTGATGTTATTCTTTCGACCTTAGAGTCGCGCATTATATTTCTGCAGATTTCTTGTGGTTTTGAGTTTCCTTTTGAGTTTTGATCCTCGCCGTTGGTGTTGTATATTATATTGCTTGTGTGGTTATGACCGTCGATTAACGAAGAGCTAGCTCCCGCTTGGGGATGCCTTTTTATTGATTTCGTATACTATTCATGTTGTATCCCGTTTGGGAGCCAGTATTTACAAAGGAGACTCTGCCGAAATTTTCAGGAACTACTTGATGTTTTTTTTAAAACCGCATAATTCGGCTTATGCTATTAAAACTACTTGATTTTAAATTGGTTTTCCTTCACTCTACTACTTTTCTTGGTTTGGATTTCTGGGTTTTCGGCTTACTTAGATTACGTACGCCTCGAGACGTTTCGTAGTTTAAGTGCCGGTCATTTTCCGTACTTTCGGGACGTGACAGGTTGTACCACCGAGGACCCTCTGACGGTCAAGTTAGAGAGGGAATCCGAGCAGAATAACGGCTTAGTGGAGTAAAAATGGCTTACTTGAACCGTCTGGAAGAGGGGTTTATATAGCGGTAGCAGCAGGCAGGGCAGGTGCGAGAATCACGCCGGCCGTTACGCTCCCGACGTTACGCCCGCGTGATGAGTGGGATCTCCCATTTATGGCGAGACAGGCTCGTTAATGGGGGATCGTGATGGCGTGGAACGTGGGATGTGGCCGGCAGATATCTCGCACATGGCGAGATTCGCGGATTGGCGGTTGCGCCTGTGAGCGGTGCCGTCGGCCGGTCGATGAGACCGAGGAAGATGACCTCGGTGGGAGAGCTCGCGGACGAGCGGGAGAGCCGAGGTATCTTGGTTCTGCGGTAGCCCGGAGACGAGCCGTGAGGCCGAGGAGGCCAGTTGCGCAGGGGGCTCGGAGGTGAGCCAGCGTTGGTCGGTATGACGGGTATAGGAGTGGTCTGGTCGGCCACTGTAGGTCCTTTCTTGCATGCTCTGGGACACATCGTCTGCCACGTGTCATGATCTGGGAGATCACCGATATCGAGCATCATCATTAGCCCCCCACTCTCGTCCCGACCAGCTGACGGGTCGGGTCGAGAGTGGTCCGCCGGGTCACCCAAGGTGAGCTCCTTTTCAAAGATATCGTCGGGCATGTCCCCGGGTAATCTGTTGTATATTCTGGATGATGCCAGCGAATCAGGGAGAGATCTTTTCATTAAAGAGGGTGCGCCGGATCGTGTGTACGTTTACTGAAGCGACAATCCACGTATCAGGCGCTGGTTGGCTGACACGACGAGTTGCAGACCTCTGGCGTCTGAGGGGATATGCTAATGTGCATGCGATAGGTGGAGCAATCGTAGCCGTCTAGTGTACTGAACCGTTTCGGCGGGAGATGACTGTCGCCGTTGGATGAGAACACCGGTGGCAATAAGTAGAGGTGGGTCCCACGTGAGGGCCCATTCCTCTTCATAATCTCCTCGTCTTTGGTCTTGTTAGCTCGGCGTTCTCCTCTTTAGGTCGGGATTTCCGCGTTTTCTTTTCCGAGGACCCCTCTTCATCAGGTTAGATGTCTTACTCTGAGGAGTCTGTAGATGTAGTTGGTGTAGAGTCTGGGGAGCCCTCTGTATAGTCTTCCTCTTCTTCCTTTTCTTCTTCTTCTTCTTCTTCTTCTTCTTCGTCTTCTTCTTCTTCTACTGGACCGGAGTCCTCCCAGGGAGTTAGGGTTAGGTTTCCTTCCCAGGGTCGCGCGACGGGGGCGGCTCCCCGAGTGGAGGTCGCGGATGCGCCTGGCGTGCCGTCTACGGTGAGGCACGAGGAGGAGCTTGCCAATGCTCGGACTCGTTTCCATATTCCTCCCGGCTACACGTTGCGTTTGGCCGTGGAGGGGGAGAGGGCAGATCAGATACGGGGCAAGGAGATTGCCCTGTACTTGGAAGCCTTTTGGGCCGGAATGCGCCTGCCCTTCTCCCCCGAGGTCGTTAGAGCGCTGAATTACTTTGGGCTAGCCCCGGGCCAGCTAGTACCGAACTCCTGGAGGATTCTCCTTGGGTTCCTGGTCCGCTTGAAGTTGCAGATGATCCCCTTCAGTCTGTCCATCCTTGCCTCCTCCCTTATTTACAAAAGTCACCTCGGCACTCGCGCGGACGACCCGAGGTGGGTTTACCTCTCTTTTAGGAAACAACGGGGGAGTGTAGTCGGGTCGGGTGTCGTCGTCTTGCCTTCTTCTATCCATGATTAGAAAAAGAAGTTTTTCTTTGTTGGGCCGCCAGAGGGTGAGGACTGGCCTGTGCCCATCCAGTGGTCTAGGGATAGGTGCTGGCGGGGAAGTCCGTCCAACGATCCCGACGTAGTGAGAGTGTTGGAGTGGGAGACCATTCCTTGGTCCGACGTGCTGCTTTCTGAGCGGGCCCTTAGTTGGGCTGGGCTGAGCCCCGCCTAGTTCGTCGGTAAGTTAGGAGCTTGCGTTTGTTTTCATTTCTGTTTGTGTTGCTAATTCAATTGTATTTTGTCTTGTGCAGAACCAATGGATTTGAGCCACCTCCGAGCAGCCATGCGCAAGCCGAAGAAGGGGCCGAAGGCTGGAGGTGCTAGCTCTCTCATCCGACGTCTGTCTCGGTTCTTCCGGCAGCCGTCCCACCCCGGCGTTCGACTGTGGGCCGATCCCCGGAGCCCAGCCAGGCGCCGAGAAGAAAACGGGTTCGGGGAAAGGATGCCCAGGCTTCGGAGGTGGAGGCCTGCTCTCCGCCGTCTCCCCTCAAGAGGTTCCCTCGAACAGTTCCGCGGACCCCGGCCTCCCCGATCTTTGTGGACGAGGGGGGCCTTCGTTTTGAGGTGTCCTCGGGGCTTTCCATCGCCGACAGCTTGCTGTCGGACATGGAGAGGTCGGCCAGGTGCAAGATCCCTCGGGGGACTCTCAAGGCACAGATGGCGGCAATCGCCCAAGAGGCCGTGCAGGTTAGTGCCCGTACTTTACTTGACTTTTGCTTCATCTTCTTACCATTCGGATTTGGTGCCTCTCCTTTCTTTCTGACCCCCCTCTGATTTCTTCAGGTTCTCCAGCACGTCGTCCTCATCATCCATATGGAGGACGAGGAAATTACCCCGACGATCCGAGCTGCGGGAGAGCTCTCCTCGCTGGAGGAGAGCTCAAAGCGGGAGCTGGAGGCGGCGATGGCGAGGGTCGCTGCCCTGGAGGGCGAGGTGGCGGTTGGGAAGCAGGAGGCTGCCAGGTATCGTGAGGCCGCCCAGGCCAAGCTTCAGGACTCCAAGGTGCTCGTCGGCACCATGAAGAAGTCGGCGAGCGCCCTCCGGAAGGAGCTGGAGGCGGCAGTAGAGGGGGTGAAGCGAGCCGACCTCAGAACGGCGAAGGTGGTGGAGAACTTCCAGAAGTCGGAACAATTTTACACCGTCCTAGCCTCGACCACTACCGCCATTTGGCATGAGGCCCTCGATGCCGTCAAGGCTCGAATGCCGGAGTTCGTTGACGACGAGCTCCGAGATGAATATCATCACGGGGATGACGAGAAGGGGGACGGCCCCGGGGGCGAGGCCAAGGAAGAGATTCCCGGCGAGGGCGACGCCGATGCCCCTGTGATGGGCGCTGAGCTTACAGAGGCTACACCTGGCCCTAAGGTCTGAAGCTCCCCGTCTTCTTGTTTCATTTCTTTGTTGTATCGGGAATCTTGTAGGCCTCGGGGCATTTTGTAAGGCTGGGGAGCCCCCAATACCCTTGTAAAGATTTGACTTTGTGATTCAAGAATTTTTGCAGTAGTATTTGCGCGCGTATTTTTGCAGTAGTATTTGCGCGCGTATTTTCCTTTGTCGGTAAACACTTATAGTTGCATAGTACCGCCTTTTGTGTTATGTCGGTTTTTCGTCTAGCGATTACGCGTCGAGTTGAATCTGTTCATTTGCCCAGTGTGCAAAGATGGTATCTCCATGGCCCCGAAGGCGAGGCAGAGATCACTCAGACGTAGACCGACCAGATGCCTCGTGGTGAAGTCACGATCCTTAGCGTGGGAGGCTCGGAGAGGCATGCTAAGGACGGGGCCGAGCAGGGTAGTTGCTTGGTGCCCCTTGGTGAGGCTTTAATCCTTAGCGCGGGAAGGGCCGTGAGGGGCCTACCAAGGACAGGCCGAGCAGGGTGGCTGCCCGGTGCCTCATGGTAAGGTCTTTGATCCATGGTGTGTTGGGGTAGGGAACTACCAGCCAGGGATAACCGAGGAAGGGTGGGCCCGGTTGCCTCTTTTGAGGGCTTTTGATCCTTAGTGCGGGAGGGGCCGTGAGTGGCCTACTAAAAATGGACCGAGCGGGGTAGCTGCCCAGTGCCTCTCGGCAAGGGCTTTGATCCTTACGGATGGGCCGGGCGGGGTTACTGCCCGGTGCCTCTTGGCAAGGGCTTTGATCCCTGGTGTGTTGGGGTAGGGAGCTACCAGCCATGGATAACCGAGCTTGGGCGGGCTCGATTGCTTCTTTCGAGGGCTTTTTATCCTTAGTGCGGGAGGGGCCGTAAGAGGCCTACTAAGGATGGCCGAGTAGGGTTGCTGCCTGGTGCCTCTTGGCGAGGGCTTTGATCCTTAAGGATGGCCGAGCAGGATTGCTGCCCGGTGCCTCTTGGCGAGAGCTTTGATCCCTAGCGTTGTGGGATAGGGAGCTACCAGCCAGGGATAGCCGAGCAGGGTAACCGCTCGGCTGCCTCTTGGTAAGGGCTTAGATCCCTGGCGTTGTGGGGTAGGGAGCTACCAGCTAGGGATAGCCGAGCAGGGTAGCCGCTCGGCTGCCTTTTCGTGAGGGCTTAGATCCTTAGCGCTGGAGGGGCCATGGAAGGCCTGCTAAGGATTGACCGAGCAGTGAAGATGCTCAGTTGCCTCTTGGCGAGGGCTTTGATCCCTGGCGTTGTGGGGTAGGGTGCTACCAGCCAGGGATAGCCGAGCAGGGTAGCCGCTCGGCTGCCTCTTCATGAGGGCTTAGATCCTTAGCACTGGAGGGGCCGTAGAAGGCCTGCTAAGGATGGACCGAGCAGTGAAGCTGCTCAGTTGCCTCTTAGCGAGGGCTTTGATCCCTGGCGTTGTGGGATAGGGAGCTACCGGTCAGGGATAGCCGAGCAGGGTAGCCGCTCGGCTGCCTCTTCGTGAGGGCTTAGATCCTTAGCGCTTGAGGGGCCATAGGAGGCCTGCTAAGGATTGACCAAGCAGTGAAGCTGCTCAATTTCGCATCGAGCGGCGCGATGTCCACCGTATGGAGACACAGTTGCGGGTGAAACGGGTGACCGTTGAATTATGAGGGTATTGTGGGCCATAAAACGGAGGGGGTGTTGATTACTCCCTTCCTCACACTCGAAACGCAAGAGTGGAGGACTTCCCTTTCACCATCCAAGATATCATAAACTTCGAGGACGTGTACCTCTATGATCAGTACTGTACTGATGACACGGTGCAGTTGGTGATAGGCCAGATTGAGGGTCATTTCGGCCGTTTTCTCCCCCGGTGCTCCTCCCTACTTCAGCTGTTGATGTACTCCATTTGGAGGGCGTCACCGGGTCTCTACAACCCCTTATCCGAGCAGCTGAAAGACGAGGCCGTTGGCAAGCTAAGGTCTTTGAGGCACTTCGGCCTGATCTCTGCGAGCCGGCTAAACCGCTCGGAGGCGCTCGTCCTTGAGTGCTACCAATTGAGGCTTGATACCGACGCTAGCGGGGGGCATCGAAGGCAGATGTTAGACGTCGCGAGGGCTCGGCTGGCGGAAATATCCTCAGAGTACCACGAGCAGTGCTCTCTGCACCCTATTCCCCCGCTGTTGTAATAAATTTTTTTATGTATGGCTGAGGAGCCTATAGTACCTTTTGAATGAATAAGATTCATTTTTCTTTTCTGCAATGCTTTATTGATGCCTTTATTACATAAACAAAAGATGTCAAGAAAGGTGTACATTGCTTTGGAAAGAAAATACATGCTAGTAGATGTTCTTATTCGTACAGCTTGAGCCCCTCGGATGTCTGTTGGCATCTATGCCCGGAAAAGGGTCCTGAGCTTCGTTGGTGCCAGACGTATTCTCCGCTGACACGACCATGGTTCGGCCGATGGTCAGCTCGATGGGAGGGCGACGCTGCTCCTGCTCGCGGTCAGCTTGCCGCTTGTCCTTCAAGTACGCTGCGAGGTGCCCCGAACGGATGAGCTCCTCAATGTAGTCATGGAGCTACTTGCAGCTCTCCGTGGAGTGGCCTAGCGACCTGTGGAAACCGCAATAGGGGCCCCGGGTTCGTTTTGAGGCCATTCGTGAGATCGAGGGAAGCTTGAAGAATCCCTCGCCCTTGGCCTCCTCTAGTAGCACTGTCTAGGAGACGTTGAGCGGGGTGTATTCCTGAAACTTCGAGAGATAGTGCTTTGCCCGCTCAGGTCCCCTTCTCTCTTCCCTTGCCCTTTTCTTCTGGTCGGCTTGCTTTGCCCGGGGGAGATTTGCATTCACCTCGGATTCGAGCTGGACCTCGCGCTCGGTCCAGGCTTTTACCTCGGCCATGGTCTTAGGTTGCGCTAATGCAAAGGAGTGTAACCACTCCTTGTGCCTAAGACCAGACCTAAGTGCTGTGATGACGGTCTCGTCCCGGTGCTCTTGGACTTCAAGAAGAACGTTGTAGAAGCGGGTGATGTATGCGTTGAACGTCTCCTTGTCCCCGCTCTTGATCGTGAAGAGATGGTCAACTGTGCGTTTTTGCCACCTGTTCCTGACGAAGTGGCCGAGGAATTGAGTGGCCAGCTCGTCGAAAGTTAAGATCGAGCGATGCTCGAGTCCTCGGAACCAGTCTTGTCCGGCGCGGATGAGAGTGGCCGGGAAAGCTCGGCATTGGGTGGCGTCGGAGTTATCTTGGAAGCTCATACCCATGGTGAACGCGTCCAAATGGCCATTCGGGTCAGATTTACCGTCGAAGAGGGAGACCTTCGGGGGCTTGTTGCGAGAGGAGACGTGGACAGCGAGCAGCTCCTCGGTGAATGGTTTGGTGAGCGAGTCGGCGGCGTACTTAGCCCCGTCGCACGATCGATGGCCTTTCCGATGCATACCCTTGATCTTCTTCTCGAGGGCGTCGAGTCGAACATGGAACCCCGACGACTCGGCACATTCTGATCCCTGGCCTCTACTGTTGGAGGCCTGTGTCTGGCCGCGGCCCCGGTTCCTCTCAATAAGGTTCCTTAGATCCCCTGGCGAGGTAGTCTTCGAGCCGCCGTGGCGAGTCTCGTCCGTGCGACCCCATCGAGGGAGGGGGTGTCGGTCATGCCTGGTAACAGGTGAGCTGACCGACATCTCCTCGGGAGGGACAGGTGCGCGAAGGATCTCGGGGCGAGGTGCTCTGGCGACGGACCTTGGTGTTGAATTGTGGGGTGCCCAACGAGTCGCAGAAGGTACTGGCCCGGGAGATCTGCGGCCATGGGATGTAGCGAGGCGGTGGTCGGCAGTGCCGACGCGTGCAGAGTCTTCTCTCCCCCTGTAGGGGTCCCGGTCTTGAGGCGAAGGAGCGGCAACCTGTGGAACTTGCCCTGCCGTTTGGACACGGATGAGCGCCTCAACGACAGACGCGAGTCGGTCTATCCGGCCGGCAAGGGCGTTGATGGCATTCGGCGGAGGAGGTTCTTTTGCGTCCCCGTTGAGGGGAAGGCGGCGGCTGGTGCTGGGATCGTCGTGATGATCGCTCGCCATTAGAGTAAGATTGGAAGATGAACTTTTGTTTTTATGGAATCAAGGTTTCCCACAGACGGCGCCAGATGACGCGGGTCGGATCCGCGCGTCAAGTTGTTACCTTCCGTTGATCTGTTGATGGCGGCGATGGACGACTGAGATTTGATCTGGAGGCTTGCTTCTGAAGCGTGTGGATCTCAATGGGTTTGAGATTTGATCTGGAGGCTTGCTTCTGAAGCGTAGCGTCTGGAGCTACCTGCAAGGAAGTTCCGGGGTGGTTGTACCACCGAGGACCCTCCGACGGTTAAGTTAGAGAGGGAATCCGAGCAGAGTAACGGCTTAGTGGAGTAAAAATGGCTTACTTGAACCGTCTGGAAGAGGGGTTTATATAGCGGTGGCAGCAGGCAGGACGGGCGCGAGAATCACGCCGGCCGTTATGCTCCAGACGTTACGCATGCGTGATGAGCGGGATCTCCCATTAATGGCGAGACAGGCTCGTTAATTGGGGATCGTGATGGCGTGGAACGTGGGATGTGGCCGGCGGATATCTCGCGCATGGCGAGATTCGCGGGATGGCGGTTGCACCTGTGAGCGGTGCCGTCGGTCGGTCGATGAGACCGAGGAAGATGACCTCGGCGGGAGAGCTCGCGGACGAGCGGGAGAACCGAGGTATCTTGGTTCTGCGGTTGCCCGGAGACGAGTCGTGAGGCCGAGGAGGCCAGTTGCGCAGAAGGCTCGGAGGTGAGCCAGCGTTGGTCAGTATGAAGAGCATAGGAGTGGTCTGATCGGCCACTGTAGGTCCTTTCTTGCATGCTCTGGGACACGTCGTCTGCCACGTGTCATGATCTGGGAGATCACCGATATCGTGCATCATCAATATCCATATTCGTATTCGATTTTTACCGATTATAGACAGTAAATTTCTTTTCTGATAACTATCCATATATATCCATGCCCTGTATATTCGATCTGTTGGCATCCCTATAATCTGATTTGGTTATTGAAGATATGGAATAAAGTTCTTAACATGGGGAAAAAACATATATGCCAAAATGTCTTAATCATATAATTTTCAATGCTTCCATTAGGAGAGATTATTCGGACACCCGGTTTAATATACATGGACAGGAGAAATAAAAAGATAGAGAATTTTAGACCCCTTTTGGACAGCTTGAAAGATTCATGCACTTATCTCTTTCTTTTTCATGATCTGGATATATATAGCTGCCACACAATAAAAGGTTCTTCGTGTAGATGGGCAGCTAAAGGCATCATAAAATCTGATTTATGACTTCGCGAACAATATATTAAGAATCAATGCCGAACAACCTTCAGCAATAAAATAGTTTTGAACTATGCATTTTTTTAAAAAAATAAGGGAAAAAAATTACATAAATGTATTGAAAAACAGTATATAAAAAGAGAATAATGGAGGAAAGAGGCCATAGGAGGGGATTTCCTCCTATGGCGTCGAAAAAATATAACCTCCATAATTTTTTCTGACGATCGGCATCCATTATCATCATCATTATCATCTAAGATGTGCATACACCAAATTTCATGTGATTCCACCACTTTTTCACCGTTGAATTAGCAATGTAAAAAGTTCTATTGTCGGTAAACCATTAATTTTGTACCAACTAAATCAATGGTGAAAAAATGGTATAATCACATGAAATTTGGTGTATCCACATCTTAGATGATAAAGATGGACGTGATGTATGTTGTTCGTCGAAAAAAATCATGAAGGGTGTATTTTTCCGACACCATAGGAGGAAATTCCCTCCTATGGCATCTTTCCTCCATTAACCTCATATAAAAAAAGTCCCCTCTTGAGGGTTATTGGTTTTGGATTCCAAGGTCATTTGAACTTTTTCTAAAACTTCAACTTTTAGTGTTATTGGTTTTTGACTTGGATTTGGATTTCAAAAAATAGCGTTATTGGATTTGGACTAGGATTTGGATTTTAAAATCTAGCGTTGTTGGATGTGGATTCGGATTTGGATTATAGAATATACATATATTGGTTCATTGGACTTGGATCTGGTTTTGATTCCTAAAGTCCAATTTTCCAACCCAAGTATATAAAGCAAAACTATGAAAATCGAAAAAATAAGTCCAAGGAAAAAATATGGAAACTTTATTTTGTGCTTGGACTTTGAGGCATCTCCATCTTCATGAACTCCATCAAATCCTAGAAAACTTTATTTTCTTTTTATTCTTGATCCCACTCATCTTTATTTATGTTTTGATTGATTATATTATATTTAATTTTTAACTTCTTCATGGAATCCTAAAATGGTGTTTTCCTCTTTGATCTTATCTTATTCTTATCTGTATTTTGATTTATTGGATTATATATTGTAATTTTTTCATAAAAACCTAGAATATTTTTTCTTTTTTAGATCACGTCACATTTTTATTTTTGATTTAAGTGATTAAATTATATTTCATAATTTCTTCATTACACCCTAAAAATGTTTTTGCCTTGAACTTGTTTATTAAATTATTAATTGCAATTCTTTTATGGAAGATTATTTCTTATTTTATATTAATATTTTTTTTAAATCTTGGATGCTTATTTTTGAATGTGCTGATAAGGTAGAATATTATATATTTATTTATCGCTTAGATAAAAAAATATATAACCAGTAAGTATCAGGAAAAACTAAACTGAAATTTGATAGCATATGATGTCAATTGTCCAACTTGTACATTAAAATCCAAGTTCAATAACACCCCTTACAATTTTATTTAAAGGAATACTGGACGAAAACGAATATAAACAGGATAGCAATGTGCATCTACTGATACTTCTCGAAACAAAAAGCGCGACAATTTCACAGGATCATGAAATACTTTGAAGATGTCCCCTTTCTCTAAATTACCAGTAAACAATGTTAAATAAACTAAAATTGCTATCTCGTACATAAACCATTCCCGATTTCGAGTACGAAAAATAATAGCTCCAGCATATTTACAAAAATTCCTTACACCGGTACAAACTCGTTATGAGTAATTGGCAGAGCAAGTCAAAAAAAAAAAATTTAAGAAAATAAAACACCATCTTAAATTATTTTTCTGGCAAATAAACTTTCAAAGCTGACGCCTTTGTTGAGATTTCAATTACATCTCCATGCTGGATCGAATAATATACATGTGAACTGTCGATATATATTTCTCCTTCTTAACTGTATCATGTTAAATGCATTGATTCATCGAATTTGATTACGCCATGCATCCACGGAATGTCGATAGCTCTCGGAGAAATGGACTCTCGTACCATGTACTGAAGCTCTGGACTCGGTATCGGCATTGGAAATCAACTGGCTGAAAGCATGGCAGCTGTGGACCCCGCTGCGGTACAAACTCTCAAGCCGCTTGATCGGCAGTAGATTAATGGAGAGCTCTTCGACTCCTCACTTTTGATTCTGAGAAATGAAGGAGACGTTTATCAACTCAATTAAAAAAATGAATATCGGGAATAAGGCATCGAAGGAAGGAATTTCCCTATGTTGCGGTAAAAAACCAACTCCGCGCTATGTTTTTGGATAATCGGCCATCATCCATCTGCAATCAGAACGATAGATGCACCAAAATTCTTGAGATTTCTCTATTTTTATCCATCGATTTAGTGGTGAAGATTTTGTACTAGTGGACACTTGATGCAAAAGGAAAGGAGTATGGAAATCAAACGAGTTTTCATGTATATCTATGTTTTAGGTCATAAATATCAAGATTGCTAATCAAAAATTATTTTGAGAGCGAGATTCCCAAATAATATGTTGGGTTGTATATTTAAAAGGTCCTAATTGGGTTTATATGATAGAGCCGAACACTGATGCTTTTATATAGAAGTCCAAACAATTATATAAATTTCAGATAATATCTGTATCCTAACACTCCCTCTCGAGTGGAGCATATATTTCAAACATGCTCAATTTGCACACAATATTTTAAAACCGTGGCTTGAAGAGACCCTTTGAGAAGACATCCACCAATTCTGGTAATGACGGAATATAAGGAGTATATAGCTGATGATGCTCAATATTGACGATCTACAAGACCACGACACATGGCAGATGACGTGTCCCAAGACCCAGAAGAAGGGCCCACAGAGGCCGACCAGGCCACCTCTGTACCCGACCTGCAAGTGCAAGCTAGCCCTCCTCGGGGCCCCCTGCAAATTGGCCTCCTCGGCCCCTCGGCTCGCCCCGAGCTGCCATAAGACCAAGACTCCTCAGCCTTCTCGCTCGTCCCCGAGCTCCCTCGCCGAGGCTGTCTTCCTCAGTCTTCCGACCAACTCCGCCGCTCGCAGGTGTAACCGCCGCTCTGCAAATCTCGCCATGCGCAGATTCTCCGTCAGCAAATCACACGTTCCACGCCATCGCGATCCCCATTAATGGGCGATCCGCTCTCTACGCGGGCGTGACGTCGGGAGCGTAACTGCCGGCGAGATTCTCGCGCTTGCTGCTGCGTGCTACCACCGCTATATAAACCCCCATCACAGAGGGGTCAAGTAAGCCATTTCTACTCCACTTAACCGTTACGCTGCTCGGATCTAGTACTAACTTGATCGTCGGAGGGTCCTCGGTGGTACCAAACCACCCCGGGACTTCTTTGCAGGTACTCGGCGCTAGACTCCTCAAACCATCAACCTCCTCAAAACCCATTGAGACCCACACGAGACAGGAGATTACCTTCCAAATCCACCGGAAGATCGACGGAAGACAACATCTGAAGGAGACCCGAAAAGGACCTCCATCAGTTGGCGCCGTCTGTGAGAACACAAACTCCACAAAAAACAAAGTTGGCCTTCCAATCTCCATCCGGATGGCAAGCGACCACCCTGAAGATCCACCGAATGTCGTTGACGCCTCCGCCGGCCACCGCCTCACAGACTCCGACGGCCGCGGACCCCTCGGCCCTTCCCATTCAACCTCGAAGTCCCACGTCGGAGAGCCTCACCTCGCGCCTTGTCGCCCCCTGTCCCTGCCAAGGCGATGACGGTCAGCTCGCCTGCTTCCAGGCATGACCGGCATCCCCTCTCTCGACGGGGTCGTGCTCACGAAGCCCGGCAAGGCCGCTCGAGGAATACCCTACCGCGGGGCCCAAGGGACCACGCCGGAAAGAACCGGGGCCCATCGAGAACTATGGTCATGACGACAAGGGGCTAGTCGAGCTTCTGCGAGACTCGGCACCCCACGCCAGCAACGAACGCCAACGGCCACCCGAGCAAAAAGGCTCGAGTCCACGAGCCAATCTCCTTTGGCGACGGGGACCTCCACGGCATATCCCTACCCCACAACGACCCTCTGGTGATCACGGCCCGAATCCACCGATACGAGGTCCACCGGATACTTATCGACTCGGGCAGTTTGGCAGACATTCTCTTCCACGACTGCTTTCTACACATGGGGCTCACCCCAACGGACTTGAAACCAACCTCCCATGTCTTTTCAGGGTTCACCAACCATTCCATCCCGGCACACGGGGTGGTCACCCTGCAGTTCAATGTCGGGGAGCCCAGCCGCAACTGTACGTTGCCTGTGGATTTCATCGTAGCAAAGGTCCCGTCGGCCTACAATGTCCTCCTCGGCCGCCCGACGCTGAACTCCCTCCGGGCCCAGATATCGACCTACCACCTGGCGATGAAATTCCCTCTTGATCAGGGCGGTATAGGTCGGGTCTACGGGAACCAGCGGGTCGCGAAGGTTTGCCTTACCGAGACAGTTTCGTCCGAGCAGCCGACCGACGACGCTGAGGTAAATAACGACATCGAGGGTTCTCTAGACACCCGAGATGAGCATAAGGAGGTCAGGGGGACACTGGTCGAACCACTAACTGAGGTTCCCCTGACAGAAGGGGATGAGGAAAAAACCGTTCAGGTTGGATCACTCCTGACAGGGACTCAGCGAGATGACTTGGTCAGATTCTTCAGAGATAACTCCGACGTCTTCGCCTGGGCGCCTGCTGACATGCCTGGGATTGACCCCAAAATCATCTCCCACAAGCTCGGGGTCGATCCTGCAGCCCGACCCGTCAGATAGAAGAAGCGGAGCTTCGCCCTGGTCAAACAGAAGGCTATTGAGGATGAAGATGATCGACTTCTCGCCGCCAACTTCATTAGGAATGTACCCTACTCGGAGTGGCTAGCGAACGTAGTTCTGGTTAAGAAGTCAAGCGGAAAGTGGCGCATGTGCGTCGATTTCACCAACCTCAATAAGGCCTGCCCCAAGGACAGTTATCTGCTCCATCGGATAGATCAGCTCGTCGACAGTTCGGCCGGCCACGAGCTGTTGAGCTTCATGGATGCTTTCTCCGGCTACAATCAGATCCGTATGAATCCGGAAGATGAAGATCTCACCGCATTCACAACGGACCGGGGGGTATATTGCTACAGGGTGATGCCCTTCGGCCTCAAGAACGCCGGGGCCACGTACCAACGGTTGGTCAATCACATGTTCAAGCCACAGATCGGCAGGAACATGGAGGTCTATGTTGACGACATGCTCGCTAAATCCGTCTCATCAGCCAACCATGCGAGGGATCTGGGCGAGGCCTTTGAAGTGCTTCGCAAGTTCAAGATGAAGCTAAACCCCGCTAAATGCGCATTCGGGGTCACCGGGGGAAAGTTCCTCGGTTTCATGGTCACTCACCGTGGAATCGAAGCTAACCCAGAGAAAATCGACGCGATCCTCAACATGGCCGCGCCCAAGACCAACGTCAAGATCATGCGACTCATGGGACGAGTTGCCGCTCTGAGCCGTTTCATGTCCAGGTCGGAGGAGAAATTCCTCCCATTCTTTAAAGCTCTGAGGAAGATCTCGAGGTTCGAGTGGTCGGAGGAGTGCCAAGCCGCCTTCAACCAATTGAAGAAACACCTCGCAATGCTACCACTGCTCATCCGACCAGCCGAAGGAGACGAGCTGTCGCTGTACCTAGCGGTATTCGACCAAGCAGCAGGATCGGTGCTCGTCCGGGAGGTCGGCGGAGCGTAGAAGCCGGTGTATTATGTGAGCCATGTATTCAAGGACGCAAAAATGAGATACCCGGCTATAGAGAAGATTGTCTTAGCCCTCGTGGTGACCTCAAGGAAGATGCGACACTACTTCCAAGCACACACCATCATCGTCCTCACCGAGCGCCCATTGGGGGCTATCCTTGCATCACCAGAATCCTCAGGCCGCTTAGAAAAATGGAGATGGGAACTATCTCAGTTCGACATAAAATATGGCCCGAGGCAGGCCATTAAAGCACAAGCCCTGGCCGATTTCATCGTTGAATGCATAATCCCTAGCAAGAAACCGGAGTCCACGCCACCCCTCGCAACTCAATGCCCCTCGCGGAGAGGCCTGGCTCGGTTCCCGAGTGGATCATCTACGTAGACGGGTCCTCAACCGAGGAAGGCTGTGGTGCTGGTCTCATTATCCGGGGCTCGAACGAAGCGGAAATGGAGTACTCTCTGAAGCTCGATTTCAAAGTCTCGAACAACGCGGCAGAGTACAGGGCCCTCCTGGCTGGACTGCACATGGCCGCCGGTCTGGGGCTGAAAATAATTCGAATCCGCAGCGACTCAGCCCTCGTCGTCGGTCAAGTGACCGGCCGCTTTGAAGCTTAGGAACCTCTGTTGATAAAGTACCTTGACGAAGTGAGGAAACTCCGGAGGAACTTTGACGAAGTCCAAGTAGAACAAATACCCAGGCAGCTGAATGCCCAAGCCGACGCCCTGAGCAAGCTGGCCTCGTTGTACTCGGCCAACAATAAGCGGTCCATCCTCTTCGAGACCCTTCCTCAGCCCAGCGTGGAAGACGGAGCGACAACGCTCCACGTATATGCGGCACAGGAAGGCGACTAAGATTGGAGGAGGCCCCTTGTGGAATTCCTGAAAAACGGCATGCTCCCAGACGATCGGGGAGCCGCCCACCGTCTTAGGGCCAAAGCACACCACTTCATCTGGAGCAATGAGAACCTTTACAAGAAGTCCTTCACTCAGCCCCTGCTCCGGTGCATTGACCCCCACGAAGCCGACTACGTCTTCCAGGAAATCCACGAGGGGGTCGGCGGTGCGCACCAAGGGGCCTAAACCTTGATCCAAAAGGTGCTGCTCCAGGGGTACTACTGGCCCACTATTCATGAGGACACCTAGAAGCTAGTCAGGAAATGCAAGAGTTGTCAGCTCCACGGCAGCATCCCTCGCCTCCCCGCTACCGAGCTGACCGCCCTAACATCCCCATGGCCGTTCTCCCAGTGGGGATTGGACATGATCGGCCAGTTCCCCACCGGTACAGGCGGGCACAAATACGTCCTCGTCACAGTAGACTACTTCACCAAGTGGATCGAGGCCGTTCCCATCAGGAAACTGGATGCCGCCACAACCATCAAGTTCCTGCAAAACAATATGATACTCCGGTTCGGCATCCCGAGATGCAT
Source organism: Agapanthus africanus (assembly GCA_030015575.1). Lineage (NCBI taxonomy): Eukaryota > Viridiplantae > Streptophyta > Magnoliopsida > Asparagales > Amaryllidaceae > Agapanthus > Agapanthus africanus. The sequence goes on along the minus strand of JASDDO010000014.1, from coordinate 612,095,536 downwards.
CATCACCGACTACGGGACGAACTTCGAGAATGAGAAAGTGAAGGACTTCTGCAAAGAATACCATATCCACATGAAGTTCGCCGTGGTCGCACATCCCCAGTCCAACGGGCAGGCCGAAGTCGCTAACCAAGATGTCCTCCGAGGCTTCCGGACCCGCCTAGATAGGTGACAAGGCAGTTGGGTCGAAGAACTGCCCAGGGTCTTATGGGCCCTGCGCACGTCAAAGAAGACCCCAACCGGTGAAACCCCCTTCAGCCTCTGCTATGGGACCGAGGCAATGGTCCTAGCGGAGATCGGGCTACCCAGTCATCGGGTCGAGCACTTCGATGACGATGCGGACACATCGGCACTACAGACCAACCTGGACATCTTGTTGGAGAAGAGAGACCGGTCTCAGATCAGGGCTGCCGCTTATCAACAGCAAACAACCCGATACTACAATGCTCGGGGTCAAGAACCGCTCCTTCCAGATCGGGGATCTGGTCCTACGGCGAAACGAGTTCGTTGATCAAGGCAGGCTACACAAGTTCTCCCAAAGGTGGGATGGCCCCTTCCTCATCTCGGAGGTGCTCCCCGGCGGGGCCTATCGCCTGCAAGACGCAGACGGACGCATGCTTCCGCGGCCCTGCAACGCCAAGAAGCTCAAGCTATACCAATGAGGCCAAGGCCAACAAGCGTGTGCCCCTCCTTTCACAAAGACGATGTAAACGCTTTCTGAAAAAAATAAATAAAAATCCTCTCCATTCGAATAAAAAAACGTTGAAAAATTGCAAGTAGGGTTTTGTCTTCGTACTCCAAAGCCCACGCCAAAGAGGAAGCCGCGCGACCTCATTGCCCGGTTACCCTCAGCAGGCCCCTAGCGGCACCCCCAACACTGAGGATCAAAGTCCTCCTTAGAGGCAGCTCAGCAGCTTCCCTGCTCGGCTATCCCTGGCGGGTTACTTCCCTACCGCAACGCCAGGGATCAGAAAGCCCTCCCAGAGGCAGTCGAGCCTGAGGATCCCTCGCTCAGCTATCCCTGGCGGGTAACTTCCCTACCGCAACGCCAGGGATCAGAAAGCCATCCCAGAGGCAGTCGACCCCGAGGATCCTTCACTCGGCTATCCTTCAGGACAAAAGCCCTCGCTAAGAGGCACTGGGCAGTAACCCTGTCCGGACAAGGGTCCTTGGTAGGTTTCTTACAGCCCCTCCTGCGCTAAGGACCAAAGTCCTCCCAGAGGCAGTCGAGTCCTTGCTCGGCTATCCCCGGCTGGTAGCTTCCTACCACAACCGACAGGAATCAAAGTCCTCGCCAAGAGGGACTGGGCAGTAACCCTGCTCGGTCCCCGTCCTAAAGGATCGAAGCCTTCGCAAGAGGCAACCGAGCAACTACCCTGCTCGGTCTTCTCCGGCTGGTAGCGCCCTACCCATGACGCTAGGGATCGAAGCCCTCATAAGAGGTACCCGAGCGGCTACCCTGCTCATTCATCCCCGGCTGGTAGTTGTCTACCCACGATGCCAGAGATCGAAGCCCTCACCAAGAGGCAACCGCGCAGCTTCACTGCCTGGTCATCCTTAGTGGGCTTCTTACAGCCCCTCCGACGCTAAGGACCAAAGCCCTCATAAGAGGCAACCGAGCTGCTACCCTGCTCGGACATCTCTGGCTGGTAGTTGCCTATCCATGACACCAGAGATCAAGGCCCTCGCCAAGAGGCAACCGTGCAGCCTCACTGCCCGGTCACCCTTAGTGGGCTTCTTACAGCCCCTCAAACGCTAAGGATCCAAGTCCTCCTTAGAGGCAGCTCAGCAGTTACCATGCTCGGCTATCTCCGACCGGTAGCTTCATGCCATGACCAACAGAAGCCAAGTGTTGGGCATGAATGAGCCGGGAGGATGCTCCCCAATAAAGGGCGTCAGGTCCATCTAAGCCTGAGCAATCCCCCTTCGACTTCGGGGCCATGGAGACGCCTCCTTCTCAGCAGCGCTTGGCACCCTTGACAAGTGATCGATATCAACTCAATGAACGATCGCTAGACAGATAGCTGACCTGACATCAAAGCCCAATAGTGCAAGCAGGGATATTTTTCGAGCGCTCTCCACAAACAGAAGAAAAAGTTTTATTATGATACCAAAGAAAAAGTTTTATTATCAAAGGCAAAGTCTTTACAAAGGGTATTCTGGGCTCCCCAGCCTTACAAACCGCCCGGCGGATTATAAAAGAGGGACGATGAAATATCAAAAAGGCCTAAGTCGCAAACCCCCCCGCGCCTCGCTTCCCTCATCACTGGGGGCTTCACCACCGGAGGTTATGCTACAAGGGGCGTGGGCGCGCCTTGCCTCCCTCGTCGTTATCTGCCGGAGGCCTTACCACCGGGAGTGGGACCCGAGTCGGAGCTCGCCATCGGCGAACTCGGGAAGCTGCTCCTTCACGGCATCCAGAGCCTTATTCCACGCGATGGCGGAATACTCACCAAGCTCAGCGTAAAACTGTTCTGACACCTTGTAATCAACCACAGCTTTCCTAGCCCGAGCCTCGGCAGTCTGGGCCGTCAGAAGCGCCGCCTCGGCATCCCCCCTGCTGGCATCTCTCTCCTTCTCCATGGCCGCGAAACATTCGGCCAGGTCCGCCAGCTTCCTCTCGGCAACCCGGTAGGATGCACTCAGGCGACGATGGACACCCCAATTCGCTGAATTGGCGAGCTCTGCAGCCTCCGCACGGGCTGCCAGGATATCGACCCTCGCCCTCTCCAGATGCAGGTTACGCCGTAAGACCTCGACCTCCGAGGGAAACGCTTCTACTGGCCTCGGTGCGTGGAACGCTCAATCGGCCTCCATGCGAGTAGCGATGGCGCAGTGTTGAAGGACCTGATGGGAAGCGGATGAGAAACTGGGAGGCGCTCGAGACAAAGAAAGGAAGGCCAAAAACAACGCATGGAGGAGTTCGTACCTGGACCGCCCCTTGGGCTATGGCCTCCATTTGAGCCCTCAGGGTGCCATACGGAAGTCTTCCCTCTGCCGACTCTTCCATCCCGGCGAGCAGGCCGACGGCGACGGAAAGCCCAGACGGAACCATGAAGACGACATCACCCTCCTGCACGGGGATCCCCTCAGGAACCATCGACGGCGGCGCACGAGAAATTGTCCTTTTCCCCTTAAGGGGGACCCCGTCCTCGCCCTCCCCTCCGTCTCCCGTCTGGGGCTCGGATGACCGTGGACGTCTCTGACCGCCGCCGGAACAATCACCATGGGCCGTCAACGAAGCGGACGGCCCTATCGTCGGGAGAACATTCGACGCAGGACATAAGCCCGCCGGGAGCGCGGCCGCGCCGCTGGCCTCCCTCAGGAACGAGCGACCCAAAGAGTGGGAGCGAACTATGTATCCAGAAGAAGAAGAGTGCCGAGCAGCCAAGACTTAGAAGAAAGGAAATATGAAGGAGTAGGGGCCCTGGAACGGGCCCCACTCCTTCATCTCCCGCCAGACCGCCTCCTCGCATCCAACGGCTCCGATTGCTCCATTTGTCACTCCCACACTGGGCCGCACCCCTTCAGGCGTCGCAGGTCAACACACGCCGCATCGGCCAACCAACGCTTGACGTGTGGACCGTCACTTCAACGGCAGGATGCACGAACCGGCGCACCTTCCTTAAATGCAGATATCTTGCCCTGGTTCACTGACAGAAAAGACAGCCGACAGCCCGGGGACGCATCCCGACGAAACCTTAAGAGGGAGCTCACCCCGGGCGGCCCGGCAGTCCACTCCTGACCCGACCCGCTAGCTGGTCGGGAAAAGAGTGGGGGGCTAATGATGATGCTCAATATCGACGATCTTCAAGATCACGACACGTGGCAGATGACGTGTCCCAAGACCCAGAAGAAGGGCCCACAGAGGCCGACTAGGCCTTCCCTATACCCGACCTGCAAGCGCAAGCTAGCCCTCCTTGGGGCCCCCTGCAAATTGGCCTCCTCGGCTCGCCCCGAGCTTCCATAAGACCAAGACTCCTCGGCCTTCTCGCTCGTCCCCGAGCTCCCCCGCCGAGGCCGTCTTCCTCGGTCTTCCGACCAACTCCGCCGCTCGCAGGCGTAACCGCCGCTCGCAGGCGTAACCGCTGCTCCGCAAATCTCGCCACGCGCAGATTCTCCGCCAGCAACATCCCACGTTCCACGCCATCACGATCTCTATTAATGGGCGATCCGCTCTCTACGCGGGCGTGACGTCGGGAGCGTAACTGCCGGCGAGATTCTCGCGCCTGCTGCTGCGTGCCACCACCGCTATATAAACCCCCATCACAGAGGGGTCAAGTAAGCCATTTCTACTCCACTTAGCCGTTACGCTGCTCGGATCTAGTACTAACTTGATCGTCGGAGGGTCCTCGGTGGTACCAAACCACCCCGAGACTTCTTTGCAGGTACTCGGCGCTAGACTCCTCAAACTATCAACCTCCTCAAAACCCACTGAGACCCACACGAGACAGGAGATTACCTTCCAAATCCACCGGGAGATCGACGGAAGACAACATCTGAGGGAGACCTAAAAAGGACCTCCATCAATAGCTCTTTTTGATAGTACGGTCCCTAATAAAATTTTCCGATCTCGATATATTTTGTCTTATCATGATGGAGGGATGAACGAAACTGACAATCCAATAAAGTGGTGGAAGGTTGACTTTTGTCCATCATTGGAAAAACATCTCATCCTATGGCACTTGATACCCACTAACCTCATTTATTCAAGTGAAACGATTTAATCTTTATGAATTATGACATACCGGAATGAGAACCGAGACGCTGATGCTGGACATGGATGTGAAACAAGAATATCGTTCAAAGGATTTGTTGGCAACAACTGATCAGTTAATCTTATCGATATCCTTGAGAGATCAGAAGGTTTTTTGCGATCTTCAAGAATTTCATCTAGGACCTGCATAAGAATTAGAGCATGAAAGGAAATAATCATCTAAGCCAACATATTGAAAAAACTATTCATAGGAATTAGAGCAACTTCTACTATTCATTCGTCTCACGCAATAATAGACATTCCATATCACAGATGAATATATTGAATATACTAGGAATTCCGTATTTCGTTTAAATCTATAACGAAAGACAGATTCCACGGTCGTGATGAATAGCCAAACCCCACCTTAGACCCTTACGGGTGGGACAAACTACCCGTCAAATTCCCGAAATGAAGCAACCCCCCTCAGTAAAATGAGTAGACCACTCGGCATTTCAAGAACCCGGTAGTTTATGCGCCCCACCTTGGGTCTATCCTAGAAGCAAAAAACAGTAAATGAAATAATACAACGGTGGCTACAATTTCAACCCAGATGTGCCTCGCAAAATAATATTACATCAAATTTACATCATTACATCGAATGATAGAAAAACACTCTTCTCACATCTCCCGACTATTCATCATCAACGATCCAATATTCTATATACACAAACCACAACAACAGCAATACAGATATGTGCAACCCCCACTAATCGTTGTATAGAGATTAGCGGACATTTCGAAACACATATATCAACTGAAAACTAGTAAACGACGTTAAAACCGCGACTTCGAAATAATCCGTATTGCCATAACAGAAAGATAACAGAATAAGCAATCTTGGCAAAAACAAACAACAGCTGAAACCCTAGATCCAAGTAAAAAGAACATAAAACAAAATTCAACATAATTGCACACAGTAAAACAGGCCAGGCCCGTTAGTTTGGCCGGCCAAGTTGAGGTGGAATTGTCTCGTTTTTGTTTGATGTTCATCTCACAACTAAAGGAGCACTCTGCAATTGTTTTAAAAAAATTTAGATCCTCTGAAAATTTCGACAGAAACTTGAATCTTTTGTTTCGTGTTTCGGAGTTATTTCAGTTTCGTAGTCTTACACTTCGTTTAAACTGTTAGTTAAGGTTTAGTAGGTTCTGATACCACTGTAAGTCGATGTCGCGCATCCCGCGGGTTTGCGGAGAGGCGAAATTTTCAAAAAACGATTTTAGAACTTCGCAACAACGACTTGAACTGCAAGATCAATACGGAAACCTTAACTAACACAACAAGTATGATGTTCTAACTACTTTGAAAAAAGTTTATACCTCTGTGAACCAAGTCTTTCGTCTCTTGCTATCCTCCTCCCCTTCTTAAGCTCTTAAAAGAGAGTGTACGGATCACTTGATCGTTAGCCTCATTGGGTCAAAGATGATCCACCCGAGAGTGTTAACTTTGAGCTCCTATCTCTAAATTGAGGTAACTAGGGTACCTAGTGTGCTGGTCTAAGTAACCTAGAAGATATAGAGAGTGATTAGGGATTAGTTAGTCTCAAGAACCCTACGTTTCTCAACTCATGAGACAAATTAGGGTTTGGGAAAGAAGAAAAGAGCTTAGAGGAGACAGAGTATAAAAGATATTATGAAATGAATATAGCTCACTTGTGATAATATGAAGCATAACAATAATACATGAAAATATCTTGATTCATCAAAAATATCTTCATGCCACCTTGCCTCAATAGTAATCCATGACTCACTACATGAGTCACCAAGTAGTCATGCTTCATTAATTGCAATATAACACCTCATACCTCCACCTCATTTACCATTTAATCAAAAAGATTAAATAACAAATGAGGCGTCTTCTTCTAGAAACACTCTTGACAAAATTACAAGAATACCCATCATCCGTATATACATACCCATATCCGTATTCCGAAAAGTACAAATACAAAGAGACGAAAAATAATCCAATAATCTAATACTAGAATCTGGTTTAAACCAAAGCATACTAGTATTATCCGTCCGATCATCATACGTGTACCTAGTACACGTATGTGATCGAAACCCTGCCGCAAAACCATACAGCCTCTACTTCGTTTCGTCCGAAGAAGAGAAACCCTCTGTGTGGGACTCTAAAGATTCGACAGTACGCTGGCATTATGTTTAACCACAAGCACGTCAGCGGTACTAGCTGCACGTAACGGCTGCCCAGGTATCTTTCGAAAAGGAAGGCCGACGGGCGAACTCATCCGAACCCCTCAGCCTGTCCATAACATTCTCCGTGCAGTCTAGTCTGTTTGTCTGTGAGTATCGCATATGAGGTCTAGGGGGGTGGAAAACGTCAGACCCCTAATAACCAAACATGTTGTGTCAATGTGGCTCAAGACCTTCCGAGAATCTACTGCTCTAACTACCAGTAATTCTCAATCCGTCCTGGCCAGAGACTTACGGTGTTGACCAATCGATCACAGCGTGACATCGACTCTCTATATCGGGAGTGTACCCAACTAAAACATGTTTGCACGACTCAGTAGAGCCATGGTAGGGTAGTAATCAAAGCACAGTAGGAACTCACACGAGACGAATGACGACCTCAGATCGACAAACTATCTGCATACATGTCACCAGAGAACTGCTATCCGACGCTAGGTATAATACCATCTAGCCAGTCCTCGGCGAGTCCTGTTCGGTGTACTCACACCCTGTGAGCACCTGTATACAATCTTAGGTGCATCTCACCAATGGTTGCAAGACCAATCCATCGCCCCTCGTCAGAGTCTAGATATGTATACACTAGTCTACTCTAGAGTATCGATGCCCAGTCTCGATACTCCTATGATTAGGGACACTTTAAGGATGTGCCTATCCATTACCCAGCTCCCACAAATATGATTGCTATCACAACGCTGGTAGTCTGGCAAATATCCTACGGGCTTTATCAACATGTATACAAGATGTGAAATACAAAGTAAAACACATCACATATTAAGATAAAGACAAACCAAATAGCGTACTATCATATCGAGCAAGATTGTTCTGTACATACATATCCCTAACATCCTATATAATGAAGGCCTCTAGGGCATACATATCCAACAATCTCCCTGTTTCCCCCAATAAAAGAGCAAAGCTCTATTCAAAACTCAAGAGGCAGTGCCTCACGTGCCTTCCGCGAGGGCACCAGCGTCAGAGTTAAAAACTCTTATTGGCGCCGCATGTGCTCCTTATATGGGCGCCAATGTGCAAAGTACACGAAAAAATTAAAACTTTAATAAGTGCACACGTGCACAGCACGTGAGGCGCCTGCGCTTAGTAGAATTGAATTCTACCCTCTGTTAAACAGAGCCGTTAGATCAATGATCCAACAGAGACGATAAATCATCAGAATACAGAATTAAATTCTATTTAGAGGAAATATTTCTCAAATCTTTCTAAATAAGAAAGATTGCTCTCTGTAAAATAGAGTACCGTTGGGTTAAAAATCCAATGGTGATAAAAAAAATCACCGATTTACAGAATAAATTTTGTATGGATAAATATTTCCTTAATCTTGTTAAAAACAAGAAAATACTTTCCATAAAACAGTAGTTCTTGGATCAAATATCCAACGGTGGGTAAAACCCCTAAAATCAATTAGGATCTCTTAATGAGAGATTTTTTTCAACTAATCAACAGACTTGCATCTACTATATAAAGGACCCAAGACTTCAAGTCTGAGAAGAGAAAACCCCCCATAAGCTTCAGATAGAACAGAGAATTAAACTCTAAAAAAAAAGAACTCTCTTCTTGGAAAACTAGGTAAATAAAAATAAGAGAGTGATTAGCACTCAGTGACTGGCGCTCAGCGCCTCACGTGCCTCTCATGTGGGCGCTACAAAAATAAAGGAGTGCGTAGCACTCAATGACTGGCGCTAAGCTCCTAGTACCCCACGTGCCTCTCACGTAGGCGCTACAAATAAAGGAGTGCTTAGCACTCAGTGACTGGCGCCCAGCATCCCACGTGCCTCTCACGTGAGCGCTACAAAATAAAGGAGTGCTTAGCACTCAGTAAGTGGCGCCTAGCGCCCAGCGCCTCATGTGTCCTTCACGTGGACGCCACAGAATAAAAAGTGCTTGACATTCACTATGCAGCGCCTTGTGGATCACGTGCGTCGCATGTGGACACTATAAAGAGTGCTCAGCACTCCATAAAGAGAAAAAGGGGGTAAAGTGTTTAACACTTATTGGGCAAATCCCCATGACTGAAAACCCCACATGGTTATGTGTGAGCGTCAGAACTCACATAAGTGCATGACACTTTTTAGCACAAAAAAGGGACTAAGCCCAAGCAAGTGCTTAGCACTTCTTTTCAAAAGAAAACTGAGTGGACCAAGCCCAAGTTGGTTAGGTCCCTAACCCAAATCAACCGAGCCCATGGGTTCATTATTTCCCAAACTGATCTCAGTTCTAAAGACGACCATCGATCTTCCAAATGATGATATCCCAAAACGATATTCGTCCCACATTCTCCTGAGGAAATCTTAGACTCAAAATACGTGTAATGATTTCTGGGTTTACCATCAATCCCTTTTCCCTCAAACACGGGAATTGGTTCAAGGGTACATCTCTCTGCATCTCTGATACATGTCGTTGTAATTCCTCAACGTCTTCAGAGAGGTGGCGGGTCCCGACAACCAACTGTTTTTTGGTACACTCCCCAAACAGACATGCACAACCGAGATCAAACCACATCCCAAACTGGATGCATCCCATATTATCATTGCTCATCCTGTCACGTAACAAATACACGTGTACGCAAGATGGGCAATGGACCGAGATGTCCCTAAACTAACAACGGACTGAAACGTTTTTAAACTAATCGTTGTCTCCCAAAATGGCAACAACGGACCGCGACTTCCTTAAATTAACAACGAACCGTAACGTCCTTAAACTAAAATCTCACTCCCAAATGGTGATTAACGGACCGTAATGTCCTTAAACTAAAATCTCACCTCCAAAATGGTGAACAATGGACCGAGATATTCTCAAACTACAACTTCGCCTCTAAAATAGCGATAAGGGACCGAAACGTCCTTAAAACTAAAAAAACAGAGCCCAAATGCTCTTTTGTTGGATCTGAAGCAAAAATGATCCTAAGATCTTGTTAAGTAGATCTTAGTCTCAAATTGGACCAACGTATCCTTAACAAAAACCAATCGAGCCCCCAATTGCTCGTATACATTTAAGTCGATCTTGATCTCAAAACAGGTTAACGATCCTTAAATAAAACAAAGCAAAATCTAAGATATACGGATTTGGACTAATCTACGCCCTACAGGCGATAACAAAAATTAGTCTCTGTATACAATCTATGGGCATCCAAAAATAAAACAAATACACACTACACGAGGTGAACTTACGGAGCAGGAGAAAGTGGTTATTGCAATGCGGTAACGTAATTACCTGCAGGGGCTTGTGCCTGCAGGGAAGAACGTCCCCACAATAAAAAAATCTCCTCACAAACGTGGGGGAATCTGACGAAGTCACGCTACAACGATCGCATCCATCCAAACCTCCGATATACGGTGCCATAAATCAACTTGGCATTTTCGGACAGGTGGACGGATAAATCCAAATAGTATCTTCCCCCAAATTCAGGCAAGACGATCCATCCCGGTTCGTCTCCATTTTTGGTGGTAAACAGATTCTGGCACCCCCGGTGGGACAATCGAAGGAAAATCGACTTGGGCACGGAAAACGATCCATGGCCAACGTTCGTCAGCGAGCTGTTGTCTAAAAAGCAGGTGGCCACACTAAAAGATGTGCTTATGCAATATAAAGACTGCTTCACATGGAACTATTCCGTGATGCCGGGACTAGATCAAGAAATAGCGGTACATAAATTGGCTATATCACCGAACGTTAAGCCAGTCAAGCAAGCGCCAAGAAGAATACGACTCGAACTCGAGATGAGTATCAATGCCGAAGTCAAGAAACTTACTGACTCCAGCTTCATCCAAGAAGTTCAGTATCCCGATTGGATTGCCAACATTATTCTAGTGATGAAGAAGAATGGGACAGTACGCATACGCGTGGACTTTCGGGACCTTAATAATGCTTGCCCGAAGGATGACTTCCCTGTACCTGTTACTGAGCTGATGATCGATAACACGTCCACTCATGAGGTGTACTCCTTCATGGATGGATCCTCAGGATACGACCAAATAAAAATGCATCATGAGGATCAAAAGCATACAGCTTTTCGGACCCCGTTGGGTATATTTTGCTACAAGGTGATGCCCTTCGGCTTGAAGAACGTGGGCGCTACTTACCAGAGGGCCATGACGAAGATCTTCGATGACCTCATACATGAAGTTGTCGAGTGCTATATTAACGACCTTGTGGTGAAAAGAAAATCATATGAGGAGCACTGGGAACATCTAAACGTCGTGTTCCAGTATCTTCGGAAATACAATCTAAAGATGAATCCTCTGAAATGCGCTTTTGGAGTCTCCTCAGGAAAATTCCTGGGATTCATCATACGATACCGAGGCATCGAAATTGACCCATCAAAGATCAAGACGATTATAGAAATGCCCACGCCAAGAACTCTCAAACAACTGCGGTTTGTCCAAGAAAAGCTCGCGTATATCCGGCGGTTCATAGCCAACCTCTCTGGAAAATGTCGTCTCTATAGTCATCTGATGAAGAAGGGGACCCCGTTCGTTTGGGATCATAAATGCCAAAGTGCACTGGACAAAATCAAGCAATATCTGCAAAACCCACCGGTACTGACCGCTCCGGTCAAGGGAAAGCCCCTCATCCTATACACAACAGCCCTTGAAGGTTCTTTAAGCACGTTATGTGCACAGGAGAATGACCACGGGAAGGAGAGGGCTCTCTACTATTTGAGTCGAGTACTCCCGGGGGCAGAAAACAACTACTCCCCCATCGAAAAGCATTGTCTGGCACTGATCTTTGCTATAACGAAGCTCAGACACTATGTCTTGGTACATGAGGTCCATCTCATATCAAAGGTGGATCATCTCAAATATCTAATGTCAAGGGCTATACTGACAGGAAGGCTCGTCAAACGGGCCCTCCTCTTGATGGAGTTCTCGATAACGTATCGACCCCTCAAGGCAGTGAAATGTCAGGACATCACTGAGTTTCTCGTTGAGCATCCAATACCAGCCAATTCTCCCCTAAATTGTGAATTGCCATACGAACATGCGTTCGATACAATCGAAGGGGAAAAGGAAGAAAATAATGTCCAATGGGAATTATACTTCGATGGAGCATCTTCCATGAAGAAGCGGAAGTATAACACCCGTATAATCAAAACTGGGGTGGGCTTCATCTTCATGACTCCATAAGGAGGAATAATGTGTAAGTCTACGGTAGCGCCCCGGCCGTCAATCTGACGCCAAACGCGGAACAAAAACTTTTATAACTGGCGCTATCGCATACTATAACCTGGATCTGCCATTAACGCTAAACTAACAAACTACAAAGTGGGTAGAAAGGCTATACCGAACGATCCGAGTCCTTCGGTCTTTAGCCATCATCCCACGCTCTATTGCGGCTGCTCCGATCTCCAGTCTCCTCGTCGAGGTGGGAATACATCTACGGATCTTTAAACAGGCTCCCGCCTCTATACCGAGGCAACTCGGTCATCAAGTCTGCTAAAAGAGATGACCAAGATTGATGTAGAGAATGAGTAAAACACTTTGTCTCGCTTCATCCAAAGCCATGGATGAACGGTTAATGAAGTTGCCTTTTGAATGTAATGAAATGAGAAATAAGTTATCAAATTTTGATGAACCAAATCAATAATCTTTTTTTCAACAACCATCATCTTTTCAATGAGGGGCCGACCACTTATATGAGGGGAGGAGGGTGAGTGTAGGAGCAAAGGGGTAACCATAACGAAAAGATCAATAACAAATATCCTTCATGCAAACAAAATCACATTAATGCAAATTCCACCTTGCAAAAAACATTTAATGCATAATGGTAACTCACTAACCTAGTCACCAAAACTAGAACCTTCCACATGACTCACCCTCATGACTCATCCAAGGAAAAGATAAATCCGCATTAGACCGAATGCTTAAGACGGGTGATAGAAAACTGGCAACTTCCAAAAGTGATCCCGAAACAAATTTCAGGATAACCCCGTAACAATATAAACATACCCGCATTTGTATTACGACCGAATACAAATACAACTGAGACAAAGATATTATATCTACAAAGTATAATACATGAATCCGGCTTAAACAAAAGCCCACCAGTATTATCTGCCCGAAATATGACACGTGCGTAAACGCACGTGCATTTTCTGAACCCTGCTATAAAACCATACGGCCTCTACAATGTTTCGCCCGAACTTGGAAACTATCTGTGGGGGACTCTAATGACTCATCAGTATCCTGGCAGTGGGTTTAACTACAAGCCGTCAGTGGCACTAGCTGTGCGTAACGGCTGCCCATGTGCTAACCTCAAGGGAATCCGATGAGCGAACTCATCCTGGAACCCTACTGAGCCTACCAGTGACAATATATATACAGTCCGGTCCGTTCGTCTATGAGTATCGCATATTAGGCCTAGGGGGCCGGTAACGTCAGACCCCAATAGCGGTATAAGTCGTGTCAGAGTGTAGCCCAGAACACCCTGAGATACTACTGGAGTACCTACCAGTAAATCTCCTACCTCGGCCGAGGGATTTGTGTAATGGCTCTTCTAGACACAGCGTGATCTCACCCCCAATACCGGGAGAGACGAATCCCCTGCCGATCCGCTCACTTGCCTCCATGCGGCTCGGGACTGTACCCAAAAAAGACCTGTTTGCATGACTCCTTTGAGCTGTGGTTGGGTAGAAATCAAAGCACAGTGGGAACTCACACGAGACAAATGACGACCTCAGGTCGATGAACTAACCTATACATATGTCACCAGGGAACTGCTATCTGACGCTAGGTATAATACCAACTAGCAGGTTCCCGGCGAGTCCTGTCTGGTGTACTCATAACCCAATGAGCACCTGTATACATCTTAGGTGATCTAACTGACACCAGTGGCTTGTGAGACCGGCCACCGCCCCTCATCGGGGTCTCGACTGTATACACCAGTCTACTCCGGAGTATCGATGCCCTGTCTCGAAACTCCCACGACTAGGGACCACTATTAAGGATGTGCTTATAGACTACCCAACTCTCACGTATATGATCGCCATCATACTGTTGGCAGTCAAGCAAGATCCTAAGGGCTCTATCAACGTGTAACACTGATCAGTCACCTGAACCTGTACACGACTGATAAAGGCAAACCAGATAGCATACTATCATCTCGAGTAAGACTGTCCTACAGGTATATGTCCTCCTCTATCATTGCAATCACGTACCTGCGATTCAATAATTAACTTTGAAGGCACTATATCCAACAATCTCCCACTTGCACTTAAGGCTAATTATTGCGATGTCATATACTCACAGCCCGTGTGATACCGAACATCCAACTCCTCTACTAATCAGTTTCACAAAGCTCATTTGTAAAACTCACGTGTTCGAGAAATAGCCTTAGTGAGTGGATCCGCCCTGATGTTTCTTTCTATGTCTCTCTTAATCTCAAGTTCACGGAGAAAGCCATCTCCCAAATTGAGTAATACCTGTCTTAGAATATGTCTGGATATCTGATGGGACATAGCTCATAAATGAACTCCAAATCCAAACTTCTTAGACTGTATCCACAACTAAAACTAATCAGTGTCCAGCATTATGCCTCCCACAGTATCCTTTTGGACCACCTGTCCATAATACTGTCCCTCGTCAGAGGGAAAACTATAACTCTGACAATCACTCTGTCATCCATGTCACCTTTGAAGCCTGGAATGATAACCGTCTCCCGAAGGAGTCTGCCGTCATCAATTCTGTAGAACATGCACTTATGTTCTAAGACTGCTTCCTTATGTTTCTTCAGGATTGGATTAATATAAACTTATCGCATCTAGTACAAAAACAACATCTGGTGTGGTACTTGACATCTCATGATTGACTCAATTGCCTAAGCAAGTGATCTGCCAATCATGCACATCCCTCTCCCTTTTAGTCTGCAAGATACCTTTAGAGAGGGTGACTCCATCACCTGCAGGTACACCACCATGCCAGGAGTCATCTATTCTAAAATACTATTAGAATACTGTCAAAGTACCCAAATTGGGAAACTACCCAAATCTAGATCTAAAACCGTAGATCTAGTAACCAGAATGTCTGATATTATATCCATATCCTGTCTGGAGAAACAACTGTGTGACAACCACAGTACAACCGATCGTAGTATAGGAATTTTATTTCCTACTCTGTGTATGTCATCCAAATACTAGGACATCACACCCTACTACCTTCTTAACAGATCCATCCCCTATTCTGATGAAATCAAACCTATGACTGTCACATCAAAATTAGATGATCTATCTCCGCTATAGCTGCTCAAGTCTATAAATAGACATAAGCTTCTTGCCCACTATGCTTCTGCTGCTCCCACTGACCACGACAACCCTCTGGCAGAATAATATATACGTGCACTTCTAAAGCTAGTTTAGAACGACGCTATACTTAACCTCCTGCCGGGTCTCATAGTCTGGAACAACAGTAGTGTCAAGTCTGGGTAAACAAGAACCTCCCTGTCACCGTCCTTGAGGCTACCGGAGTACCTCTCGGGTGTCTAAGGTTACCCACCATATCTGCAGAGTGGCTAATGGAATGTCAAACCTGATTGAATCTTTAGGTCTTATTAAATTTTTCGTAATCGTTTGCGGTTCTGGAATCACTTCCAATTCTACCTTACTCCAACTACTGTTTTCTGAAAAAATCCATTTTACTAAAACTGTGGCGAGTCAAGAACAATATCACTATTGATCTTCCAGATGGTAGAAAGTCAACCCTCGACATAGCCCGGGTCAACCCACAAGCTGCCATTACAGAAACGTGCCTTGAGTTATCCAGAGTCTGGTTTTAATCATAAGCCGGATAACTCCCCGTACCTTAACATCATTAAGGTATGAACCATTCTATATCCAATATAGAAATTTTAGCACTTATTTAATTGGAACCAGATTCAAATCATGCAGCTGTCTCCAGTGCATATCAACTTAATGGAAAGAGGCTAATCAGCATTACTCAACTTAGGAATATATCCAATTATGAGTAACCTGAAAGAGAAACAAGTTTCTCAAAACCATTACTATTATCTGAATACCACTCACAAGTATCTACATCTTCGATCTCTTTGAAGAATCCCGATACTTGCGATACCTGGTTCTCTACTTTATTCTTATACCCACAACTTCTCAAAACTTAGACATTATATTTCTACGAAACACTTGTCTAAAAACTAGAGAAGTCACAAGTAAACAGAACATAGTACGAGGTCCAACCCCTTTGTCCTGACGGACATTGGACAACATACAATACTCTGTATAAGTTCGCTGAGTTGAATAACTCAAAACCTGTGCGTCGTAGGTTGAAAACTGTACTTATAGTTAAGAACTACTCCGTTGTTCAATGCTCCTTACCCAATCGTTAACTGATATAGGCAAATGTCACGGACATAATTTCAAAAAGTTATATCTCACTTTATAAAAATAAACGTACAGATATATCATTTTGAAATTGGTGCACAACAACGGATACTCAAAACCAAATACATGCCGTCCGGCAAAAACTCAGGCGACTTCCGCAAATATCACCAATTACAACGAATTCCGATATAATGAGGATGATCACCTTCTTCCCAATAACTTACTCCCACTCATCATCTGTAAAACCATACAGATGTGAGAATCATACCTGGTAAATACATACCCTGGAGTAAGTGTCTAATCGGGAAATCAGTTTTCCTTTAACAATGCACTGAAACATTAAAATGTTTCGCAGGGGTATCCTGATATTCCTAGTAATGCCTCTCCCATAATCCAATTCATGATTGTAACCGTATATTTCTTTGCCATATCTCCAAATCCCTTTATTTGTCTTTATTCATTACCTTCTGTACACCATCGTTAGGCTAAATGGTTTTCTTCCTTCCCTACCGTTTGGCACTAGCCTATGGTTTGGAAGAAGACTATCCAGTAAGCATAATAGGTGTACTATCCTAAACCAAGGAGCACTCGCAACTTGAGAGAAGGTGATGATAAAAGACAACTGAATAATACCTTATTCTATTTCTCCCGAACTGGGGAAAAAAGCAAAGGTGAAATAGGAGTGGCGATGAAGTACGCGGTTTGGTCGTGAATAATAACAGTCGCAATTTACTTTGCCCTCTTTCTAATCCCTTTATTTTTTCTTTAGTTATTACCTTCTGTACACCCTACTTAGGCTAATTGGTTTTCTTCATTCCCTACCTTTCGGCACCTGCCTATGGTTTGGAAGAAGACTATCCAATAAGCGTAATAGGTGTACTCTTCTAAACTAAGGAGCCCTCGCAACCTGAGAGAAGGTGATAATAAAAGACAACTGAATAAACCAATTCTATTTCTCCTAAACCTTGATCCATCCTTGAAGAAGTCCCTCCGAGTTCGTATATAACCATACGATGGATCTATCTAATGGAAGTGGATGTCCGTAGTAATACGGGGTGTTCTGAGAAATGCAAAGGGTAAAAGGAGCGGCAATGACTTATGCAACTCGAACAATCCAAAAGCCAGTATTTTAAGAAGGTTTGGTCAACTTGGTCACTGAGTCATAGTCTAGGGTCAGTCAAAGGTCGCTGCCAAAGAGAGAGAGAGAGAGAAAAGAAACACTCTGCGTGCACTCTAACCTAGATCAGAATGGTTATCATTTTATCTAATCAGGAAACCTCCCACTGTACTGTCAAATTCTTCTCCAAACCTGAAAGAAGAATCAATCGGGATCACCCGAAGAGTAAACCAACTCATCAGTGGGAATCGGGATCCAACTCTCATCGCATGATAACGTGACGAAATCCACTCATGTTATTACACTCCAGAAGGTACGCGCATACTTGGCAAGTTTCAGTTTCTTTAGAAACTCCCGATGTGATTTTTGCCCCATGCTCTTATGTCCTTAGCGTTAGGTCAAAATGTCATAAGTCACATGCCAAGTTCTACCCATCATTATCTTGTCAATTTGAACCCACCCGCATATGCCCCTGACGTTGGCCAAATGGCAGAACAATTGTCCCAAACCAACCCATCTATCTATGCAACAAATGAATACCCAGCAGCTACCAAACACTATACCTTGGCGTTAGGTCAAAATACATAGCTTGAATACTACTGAATACCCAAATGAAATGACAAAGGGCTATGACTGGTTTTTGGCGAAAAAACCTTTAACGTAATGAACTTGATATCGCTGAAGGAACCTGATAGCTTTTTATAAAAATATAGTGGCGAAAACCTTTGCTAAAGAGATCACTCCCGGTGAAGGGATCTCGACTCTTTCCTCATGGAATGAGGTGCAGGATATTCCAACTGAATACCGCGATGCAAAGCATCTTGTAATCGACTATAGTGAAGTTATTACCCTAACGCAAACTTCTGCCCAAGGGGTCACTCCCGGTGAAGGGATATCGGCCCTTGCATCGTTGAATGAGGTGCAGGATATTCCAACCGAATACTACTATGCAAAAACAAAAGGAAACGTCTTTATAATTGTTAGTTATATGTATGCCCTAGAGGCCATTAATGTGCATTGGATGTATATTGTAGTGAATGCTGGGACATATATAGGTAGGACTTTCTTGCTCGACATGATAGTACGCTATCTGGTTGCTCTTTATCTTAACATGTATATTTTCTGTCTCTCTGATTACATGTTGATAAAGCCCTTAGGATGTGTACTCGACTTCCAGGACTATGATGCAGATCATACTAGTGGGGTCTGGGTAGTCAATGAGTACATCCTTCAATGTTCCTAGTCGTGGGAATATCGAGACGGGGCATCGATATTCCAGAGTAGACTAGCGCATATCTTCTCGACCCATGTGATGGGCGATGGATGATCCCATATCCATTGGTGTTTGACATCAGAGATGGTATGCGGGTGCTCAGTAAAGACTGGGTACACTGAACGGACTCGCCGAGAACTCCCAGATGGTATTATACCTCACGTCAGATGGCAGTTCTCTGGTGACACTGGTACAGCTTAGTCTGTTGACCCGAGATCGTCATAGAGTCTTGTGTGTCTCCCACTGTGCTTTGATTTCCACCCTACCACGGCTCTACTGAGTCGTGCAAACTGGTGGTTTTTGGGTACAGTCCCGATTCACATGGAGGCAATGAGCGATAGGAGGGGATTCGTCTCTCCCGGTATTGGGGGTTGATGTTGCGCTATGCACGACTGGCCATAACAGGAAATCCCTGGCCAAGGTTGCAATGATATACTGGTAAGAGTTATCAGTAGTTTCACGAATGTTATGGACCCTATGTCGGCATGACTTATCAAGCTATTGGGGACTGACGTTTACCACCCCTAGGCGAGATATGCGACATATCAGACGAACAGACCGGACTGTACGGTAAGTGTTACTGGTTGGATTCACAGGAGTGTGAGCGGGCTTGCTCGTCGATCTTCTGATCGCTCAATACCCGGATGGCCGTTACGTTTAGCAGACCGCTTGCGGCTTGTGGGTGCTTGATATGATCATCATTTGCTGCCGGCGTATTGACGAGTCTTTAGAGTCCTACACAGAGGTTTCCTGGCTCAAGCGAAACGAAATAGGAGCGCATATGAGATATGTGCGGGACCGAGAATAATGCGTGTATGTGATACCGTATTCCATTCTCGCGATGAATGTATCGATTGGTTGTATGAGATATAACCTAGTTATCGAATCGAGGATTGATTCGATAATTCGATACATTGGATACTAGTCGGTTATATGCGAGATGACCGGATCATTGAATCAAGTGTTGATTTAATGATTTAATGAATAATTATATATTTGATATATTAGTTTTCATTAACTAGTATTTGTTCACTTTAAATGGATTTTCTCACTTGACGTACACAAGTTGTATATGTGATATACTTTTGTGCACTTGTTTGTATCATGTTTGATGATACATGCTCACTTGGGTTTGTGTAAAGAATTAAACCATGGTTATATGAATGGTTAGGGTTTTATTTATTTACTTACTTATTTATTTATTTATTTATTTTGGCAAAAGAAAAATGATGTGGTGGTTTTCTTTGTTTGCTTGTTGAAGCTTCATGAAGCTTTGAACAAGTCCAACATATTTGTCTCATGCTTAACCCTAACCATTCAAACTAACCATAGTCTATTCTCTACACCTAACCATGGTTGGTATATGATAAGTTTTCATTTTATTTTCTTTTTTGAATATACTTATCATATATTCTTTCTTCATCTTCTTCTTCTTCAACAAAGGAAGAAAGCTTGCCTCCATCAATGGAAACTTGAGAAAAAGAGTGAGAAATCCAATTCTAAAGTGAACCCACTTCCTATTTCTTCATCCTCTACCACTTGCCAAGTAGTATAAGGTGTTTTCTTTACAAGTTTCATGACTTGGTGAAGTTGGAGTTTGATCTTGAGTTGCCTCGACGTAGATCATCTTCGGAATCGAAGTCGACGACCTAGCCCGCCCATTTCTCCGATGAAGCCGATGCTAGAGTCATGGATTCGATTTGGACAGCGGAGGGACGTCATCACGGAGCCTAGGAGGTGGAGGACCGGATCTACAAAGGTTGTAGCTTCTTTCCTTTAAGTTAAAGTTGTTTACTTCCATCGCATCACCTATAAATCTAGTTAACGATCCGTATTAGGGTTTGTAGGCACATGGAAAATCTTGAATTAGCCATGTTTGATCACTTGTGAGACCTCATTAGTGTGCCTAGGAACCCTACAGTGGTATCAGAGCCTAGCTAGAGCCTTAGGCGATGCGTAGACGGAGTTAGAAGTCCGATCGAACCGAAACCCTAACTCCAAAATGCTCTCTGGAAATTTTTCAAAAACTGGGTTTGTTCCAGATTAAAAATATTCAGAAAACTCAGCAGGAATATTTTGGAGTTGCTGTAAAATTCGAAAGGCTGATTCCATCAAACCGCCGCGGTTCCGCGGCACGAGCATGGCTCGTGCGGCGGTTCCGCGGCCGTACGGTCTCATCTCCCATTATTTTTGGCACAGTAATTTCTATATTTGGGTGCTGTATTTTCTGGGAATTTTTAAATCTCACTCAAGAGTTGAGTTTTCTGGGTTGTATTGGGGACTCGGTGTTTCGATCGGATTGTCTAATTTTGTCTGTGTGTTTTTCCGGATAATTTTAGAATATGTTAAAAAGTTCGGCCGGATATAAATACCCATTTTTTCCCCTGCCGGGAAATTTCCAATTGTTGGACTTTTCCATAGTTTAACAACGTTCTAAGTAGTGCATGTAACGCGATGGTCCCTCTAGAAGACAACAAACCTTAACTCGATTATGTGACCGTCTTGAACTGCCCTATGAACCCTAGGGTTTGGGGCAGTACGACGTGCCACATGTGAGGCGTTGGCTTGACCCTTCTACGGCTGGACCGTTGGTACTGAGGCACGAAGTGAATGTTTTTAAACTTATTTCATGTGTTGAGCTGTATCGGGAAAACTTGGGTGTTCGATTGTTCGATCGAAAAGTTTAACATTTTCTATTTATCCGGAATGCGATACAATAATTGGAATCCACAAGTAGTTATGAGATAACTGAATGAATGTTATAAACATAGTAGTTTAGTCTCACTTGATCGGTTGCCACGGAATTTTGATGTGATCAAAAGTCCGTCGCAATCACGTAGCGTACGCGGATACTCGCCGGGTAAACTTAATAGACAGCCTCACCCCATAACCCCGACCAAGTGACTGTAGGAGAATCCCGTCGCCGAAAGCATCCATTCGGGTGCTCGCGGCAGCGGTGTTCCGCCTTGGTGCACTTCGTCGACGGTATCGGGGGTGCGGCCGCCTACTAAAGTTTGCGACGAGCATTCGATCAAAATGTCGGGAATCTTGTTGAATTGCCCGACTTGATATTGAAAAGAGTTTTCGATAATGAGACTAAAATGCGGGGTTTATAATTGTTAGGCATGCGATGTCTAAGTATTTCATTTGATTAGGCATGCGATGTCTATGGAAGTTGCGGATTCCAACAGTTGTAGTTTTACACTTTCTTTTCTGTGACCGTAAGTGTAATATGTGATATCGCCGGTTTTGTTGCTATATGTCAACGACAATTGGGATGGGCATATTTACTTACGTTGATGACATGTGATGTTATGTGTTGCTGGATATGTTATATTGGATCGTCGTGTTCGAATAGCCGGGTTTTTTTTATGTGAGATGAGTGTTTTTCATTTTCATTCATGTAAAAACTTGTATGTAATATTCTTTTATTGGGGCACTTCTAGGTTGCGGAAGATGTCACCTTTTGTATATTATTTACTTTTCCGCATTAGGATAGACCCAAGGAGGGGAGCACAAGTAACCGGGTTCTAGGGTCCAGTGGGAGACCAACTCGAGGAGTCGAGTCCGGGTCTCCTAACTCTAGAATTGGTAGGGTTGCTTGCCGCTCTCGTAGGGGTCTAGGGGCGTGGGTTTGGCTATTCATCGCGACCGTGGAATCCGTGTTTTATACTGGCTCGTATTGAAAACACGGACGTCCTAGTATATCCAATGTTTCATATGATTCTTCTGCTGCGATATCTGTGATGTGATCATGTGATATGTTCTGTGATAAATGCTGTATATAGTATATATGATATATTATATAGACGTTACTTATGTTTTACACCCGCGCTAGCCCTGCCCCGCTCTGCCGTTAGTTACCTAACCTAACGGTGCACGAGGGGACATCGAGGCGAATGCGGATGGCATAAGTGTACGTCGTATTTATCTGTGATGTTTAGGTACTTAAATGATGGGATATTCATTAATGAGATTAATGAAAGAAAATAAACCTAATTGATGTTGTGGAATCGAATTTCAAAATAAAAACAGGTAGCTACAGTTCTTGCTTTGCATCGCGGTGTTCCTTGTAGAACATCCTGCACCTTATTCGATGAGGAAAGGACCGAGATCCCTTCACCGGGAGTGACTCCTTTAGCAATAACTGGCAGATGCTGCACACTCGGTTTGTCTTTTGATTGCTTCTATAGTTTCTGCTTTGCACAGTGATATATATGATATATCCCGCACCTCATTCGACGAGGAAAGGGCCGACGATCCCTTCACCGGGAGTGACCCCTTTAGCAAAACTAGAAAAGCCTCAAAAACATTCCATTTAAAAACCATTTGATTCCGCAACGAGATCAAGTTCAAAGCGTTAAAGGTTTTCACAAAAACCATTCGCAACCCTCCATCATTTTAGAAAGTAGAGTACTTAGTATTCGTGCTACGTTTGTCGACCATAGCCGAGGCGTAGTGTGCGGTAGCTAAGTGATGTCTTCCTACACAGCATATGATGCGATTAGTTAGGACAGTCATGTGGCTTTGTTGACCTTAGCCAAGGGTCATGTGGGTGGGTCTAATTAATCACGAAATGACGGGTAGAACTTGACTAGTATCTATGATTTGTTGACCTTAGCCAAGGTCATAGGTGCTAGGGGTAAAAACCATTATCGGGAGTTTCAAGTGTTGAAATTTGCAATGAGATTGCATATCTTCTATGTGATAGTTGGATCCTGATACCCACTGCGAGTAATTGTTACTCCTGGGAGAGTTTTGCACTTTGCAATTAGCCGATCAAGTAGGTGTCTAGAAAGGTGTCAACGGGGTTACGCCTCTGGGAAAACGAGGTTTACTGTAATTAGGTTCGTGCGAAAGCACGGGGGAGCTCCCTCAAAGTACCGACACTGGCCTGGCTGAAAGATTGGCGAACTTGTAAAGTGTAATTAATCCCGGCTAGTCTTTCCTTTTAGGGTTTGAAGGAAGATTTGATAAAAACAGTGGGAGCAATCCTGATTAGATAAAATATATAACCAATCTGATCTTGCAAGAGCGCACGCAGAGTGTTTTCTTTTCTCTCTCTCCAGGTAGCGACCATATCACGCCTTAATCAAGATAATAATATGGATGTTTTGACCGAACCCGCTTGTTATACTGAGTTGGGGAACGTTGGTCCCGCTCCAACTTATAATTGTTATAAGGCAGAGCAGGAAATAGGGGAATGCCAGAATTCCTATGCCGCCCAAACGAAGAAAGTGCATGAGATGCATCTCCTTCGGGTGTGTTCATTATAAAGAACTGTTTCTCAGTATCCTCTGCATCCTGGGTATTTGATACCGGATCAGGATCCCAGATATGTAATCTGTTACATAGGGCTACAAAAAGGTAGAAAAACTAAGAACGGGTGATAAGTTTCATGAGACAGAAAACGGGGCAAGTGTTGCAGAAGTCTGTTGGTCACTGTCACCCTGTATTACCAATACATTGATTCTGAACAAATGCTATTAGATACCGAACCTGATATACAAAATCATATCAGTCTCTTTATTAGTAAAGAAATGATAAATTTTGTATTGATGGATAATGTTTTGAACATTTCCTATATCAAAAGTTGATCAGTTCAGGCACGTTATCTAAAAGCATTGACGTTCTAAATCAAACTACAGTTCCTAATATACAGAACACACACAAGAGGAAGAGTTCAGAAATGAACGAATCCTTCTTGAGGCATTGTAGACTAGGTCATATCAATGCGACCCGACTGGCTGAAGTTACATTTTAGATGCATATTTAAATCAGTTTGAATTTACATCTTGTGAAACTTGCCAGTCATGTCACAAAGATAAGATGACCATAGCTCTGTTTATTGGAAACAGAGAAAGAGTTAGTAAACTCTTGGGACTGATACATGATGATGTATGTAAGGTCTCCTGTCTACACATGCCAGGACCGGTTCTTTGTACTTCATTACGTTCTCTGATAATCTCTCAAGATTCAGACATATGTTCCTGTTGAAACATAGGCCCGAAGCTTTTGAGATTTTCACAGAATATAAGTTAGAAGTAGAGAACCAAAAACCGGGTATAAGTATTATATCCTATGATGAGATCAGGGAGGAGAATACTTGTGCATAGAATTCGTGGACTATTCTAAAGGAGAATGAGATTATCTCTCAGCATTACTCCTCTGAATACACCAAAGCACAACGGTGTATCGGGGCGGAGCAATTACACCCTATTCGATATGGTGCGCTCTATGATAAGTACTACTGAGTTTCCTATTTCCTTTTAGGGAGTTATGCACTTATGAAGTTGCATACCTATTGAATTGGGTTCGAATCAAATCTGTGCCTACCATTCCATATGAGATATGGTATGGGAAGAGCCTATCTCTTAAGTAAGTTAAGATTTGGGGTTGTCCGGCTTATGTCTAAAGCAAAATCCGGACAAAATCGAGGCAAGGTCAGTTCTGTAGAACTGGAAAGGTTCCAGCTATACAAAACTGCAACTAATTTGACTGGACCAAAGGATTCTATAATCCCCAACGAACCTCATGCCTCTCCGCCGATCTAGCAGGGTTCCTCACCTGCCTGAGAGATACTTCGGTTTCTCGATGACAGTGGGAGCGAGGATTGCATCATGAGATGATGACCCAACTAGATTCGAGCAGGTCATCAAGAGTAGGGACTCTGTAAGAATGGCTGGATGCTTAGCGATCTGAGATGGAATCCATGTACACCAGCAAAGTATGGACTTTGGCTGCTATATCTGAAGGGTTAAATCCCCATCAGGAGCAAGTATATCTTGAGAAGATTACTTGGCATAGATGGAAAAGTTGAAACTTTCAAAGCTAGACTTGTTAAAAGCTTTCGTCATCAACCAGGCGTGGATAATGATGAAACCTTTTCCAAGGACTATGCTTAAGTCCATCCAGATCCTACTTGCCATTGCTATATACCATGACTACGATATCTGGTGGTTGGGTTCCATGACTGCTTTTCTAAATAATGATTTATAAGAGAACGTAAATAAGAACACAGCCAGAGGGCTTCGTAAACAGTGGGAGCAGCGGAAACGTGTGCAAGTTGCTTTACATAATAAAGCAGGCATCGCGGAGTTGGAACGTCTGTTTTGATGTGGTAGTCAAAGTGTTTGACTTCATCAAAATGGTAGATGAACCTTGTATATACAAAACGGTAGTAGAGAGTAAGGTGGTTATCCTCGTATTGTACGTGGACAACATATTCTTGATAGGAAAAGAGTTTCCTATACTACGCTCGGTCAATCTCCGCTTATCACAAGGATTCTCCAATAGGATCAAAGTGATACCTCCTAAATCCTGAGTTTTCATCTATGAGATAGATGTAATTGGATGCTAGAATCCTCACTAGATGTAGTGAGATGGTATCAATCGATCCTGGGGAGAATCACTGGAAGGGTTCCAGGGTGATAAAGACGACTGAATGTCAGTCACAGGCATTATCTTCACCCTCGGTAAAGGGACGGTATGTTGGATACCGTGGCAAACTAGATGATAAAGGTTGGTAACATCGCTATTAAAGATATTACCAAAGAGGCAGTTTGGGTGTATATTGGTTCATAAGATGAACTAGATTCCTACCATTGTGTGACAATGGAAGTGTGGCTTTGGCCCTGGAACCCTGGTCCCATCTGTGACCCAGACATATTCTGAGGCAGCATCACCTGATCATGGAGATAGTTGATCTCCAGGGTGATCGAGGTTAGGAGAGTAGACTCAGAGGACAACACGGCGGATCCACTCACAAAAGCATTTTCCCAAAGAGAGACTTATATGGGATGGTTG
Source organism: Agapanthus africanus (assembly GCA_030015575.1). Lineage (NCBI taxonomy): Eukaryota > Viridiplantae > Streptophyta > Magnoliopsida > Asparagales > Amaryllidaceae > Agapanthus > Agapanthus africanus. Next base: position 612,069,030 of record JASDDO010000014.1, on the reverse strand, counting down.
AGTATGTGATACTGTAACCACTGCTACAGATGGCCCTAGTGCAAGTGGGAGATTGTTAGTTATATGTATGCCCTGGAGGCCATTACTGTGCATTGGATGTATATTGTAGTAGATGCTGGGACATATATAGGTAGGACTTTCTTGCTCGACATGATAGTACGCTATCTGGTTGCTCTTTATCTTAACATGTATATTTTCCATCTCTCTGATTACATGTTGATAAAGCCCTTAGGATGTGTACTCGACTTCCAGGACTATGATGCAGATCATACTAGTGGGGTCTGGGTAGTCAATGAGTACATCCTTCAATGTTCCTAGTCGTGGGAATATCGAGACGGGGCATCGATATTCCAGAGTAGACTAGCGCATATCTTCTCGACCCATGTGATGGGCGATGGATGATCCCATATCCATTGGTGTTTGACATCAGAGATGGTATGCGGGTGCTCAGTAGAGACTGGGTACACTGAACGGACTCACCGAGAACTCCCAGATGGTATTATACCTCACGTCAGATGGCAGTTCTCTGATGACACTGGTACAGCTTAGTCTGTTGACCCGAGATCGTCATAGAGTCTTGTGTGTCTCCCACTGTGCTTTGATTTCCACCCTACCACGGCTCTATTGAGTCGTGCAAACATGTGGTTTTTGGGTACAGTCCCGATTCACATGGAGGCAATGAGCGATAGGAGGGGATTCGTCTCTCCCGGTATTGGGGGTTGATGTTGCGCTATGCACGACTGGCCATAACAGGAAATCCCTGGCCAGGGTTGCAGTGATATACTGGTAAGAGTTATCAGTAGTTTCACGAATGTTATGGACCCTACATCGGCATGACTTATCAAGCTATTGGGGTCTGACGTTTACCACCCCTAGGCGAGATATGCGACATATCAGACAAACAGACCGGACTGTACGGTAAGTGTTACTGGTTGGATTCACAGGAGTGTGAGCGGGCTTGCTCGTCGATCTTTTGATCGCTCAATACCCAGGTGGCCGTTACGTTTAGCAGACCGCTTGCGGCTTGTGGGTGCTTGATATGATCATCATCTGCTGCCGGCGTATTGACGAGTCTTTAGAGTCCTACACAGAGGTTTCCTGGCTCAAGCGAAACGAAATAGGAGCGCATATGAGATATGTGCGGGACCGAGAATAATGCGTGTATGTGATACCGTATTCCATTCTCGCGATGAATGTATCGATTGGTTGTATGCGATATAACCTAGTTATCGAATCGAGGATTGATTCGATAAATCGATACATTGGATACTAGTCGGTTATATGCGACATGACCGGATCATTGAATCAAGTGTTGATTTAATGATTTAATGCATAATTATATATTTGATATATTAGTTTGCATTAACTAGTATTTGTTCACTTTAAATGGATTTTCTCACTTGACGTACACAAGTTGTATATGTGATATACTTTTGTGTACTTGTTTGTATCATGTTTGATGATACATGCTCACTTGGGTTTGTGTAAAGAATTAAACCATGGTTATATGAATGGTTAGGGTTTTATTTATTTACTTACTTATTTATTTATTTATTTATTTTGGCAAAAGAAAAATGATATGGTGGCATTCTTTGTTTGCTTGTTGAAGCTTCATGAAGCTTTGAACAAGTCCACCATATTTGTCTCATGCTTAACCCTAACCATTCAAACTAACCATAGTCTATTCTCTACACCTAACCATGGTTGGTATATGATAAGTATACATTTTATTTTCTTTTTTGAATATACTTATCATATATTCTTTCTTCATCTTCTTCTTCTTCAACAAAGGAAGAAAGCTTGCCTCCATCAATGGCAACTTGAGAAAAAGAGTGAGAAATCCAATTCTAAAGTGAACCCACTTCCTATTTCTTCATCCTCTACCACTTGCCAAGCAGTATAGGGTGTTTTCTTCACAAGTTTCATGACTTGGTGAAGTTGGAGTTTGATCTTGAGTTGCCTCGACGTAGATCATCTTCGGCATCGAAGTCGACGACCTAGCCCGCCCATTTCTCCGATGAAGCCGATGCTAGAGTCATGGATTCGATTTGGACAGCGGAGGGATGTCATCACGGAGCCTAGGAGGTGGAGGACCGGATCTACAAAGGTTGTAGCTTCTTTCCTTTAAGTTAAAGTTGTTTACTTCCATCGCATCACCTATAAATCTAGTTAACGATCCGTATTAGGGTTTGTAGGCACATGGAAAATCTTGAATTAGCCATGTTTGATCACTTGTGAGACCTCATTAGTGTGCCTAGGAACCCTACAGTAATAACACTTTTTAAAATTGTTCCAACAACTTCCAAACAGGTTTGTTTTCCTTTGCATTGATCAGAATCAACGCAGTCCCATCAATTAATCACACCAGAAAAGAAAGAAAATAAAATGTACGTATATGCCATACGCATTCGTCACTGGGTCCCGTCATCACCCGTTAGGTTACTTAACTAACGATAGATCGGGGACTGGACTAGCGCGGGTGTAAAACATATACAACATCTAATAGTATATATACCAATATACAATAATCGCTCCAGGCGTGATAATATGCAACATTATAGAAAAGTAATAAGCATCACAGAACAATACAGATAATCTGGGATCCCCGGGTTTCACAGAGCCGCTACTGAAACCCGACGTTCCCCTGGTCGTGTGGATAGCTTGTGCAATGAAACCTAGACCCCTACGGGTGCGGCAAGTTACCCGCCAAAATCTGAAGTGAGGCAGCCCCCTACAACATAGTGAATGGACCACCCTGCACTTCACGGAATCCGGTAACTTGAGCACCCCTCCTTGGGTCAACCTGTACCCCCTACGAATGCGGCGAATAGTCTGCCAATTCTAGAGTGAGGCCCCTCTGCCTCTCAAATCCATGAGATGCGGACCTGTTGCCCTCCAGAACCCGTCTATCCGTGCACTCCGTCCCGGGGTAAACCTAGTACAGAAATAAAAAATTTGTACAACGGGTACATCGACGTCAGCCCGGTCGTGCCCTAAAAGATTATACAAACAGGCAGTGACGACAGTCCACATGTTGGACGCTCGCCCCGCAATATCAAATGTACAAATAAATCCAAACTGCACTACCATTGCACACTGCTATCCACCACAACAAATCCGCAACATCACAGCACAACACAGAACATCAACGCGAATGTCATGTTCGCAAATCCGTCTAAAAGAACTATAGCAATTAGACGGGGTTTACCGCTCGAATGACATTCATAGTCGGAGACATAATGTAAGTATTGTAAACTAACACGTTTAAATTTCGATCGACAAAATTTTCTGAAGTGGGCCCCACGTACATCTGTTGTACAGTAACAAAATCTGGGCCCAAACAAAACATTCCAGAAACCACAATTTTCTATGAAGACCCTACTGTAGAAAATTGGAGTACTGATCTCACAAACTGGTGGCGGATCCGTGGCCAAACCCTTGTTTGGGCCGCGGATCCGCGGCAGTATGGTTGAGTTAGTTGACCAAATTTCATCAGTTTGCTTAAAAAAGCCTGCACGAATTTCTGAGATGCTCAAAATAATTTTTAGACCAGATTTAAAATTCGACAGAAACTTTACACAGAAAATTGCGTTTTTCGAAATTCCGTTCGATCGATGTTTTAAACGTGTTAGAACAAGTTAGTAAAGCTTAATAGCGTGGCTCTGATACCAATGTAAGTCTACGGTAGCGCCCCGGCCGTCAATCTGACGCCAAACGCGGAACAAAAACTTTTATAACTGGCGCTATCGCATACTATAACCCGGATCTGCCATTAAAGCTAAACTAACAAATTACAAAGTGGGTAGAAAGGCTATACCGAACGATCCGAGTCCTTCGGTCTTTAACCATCATCCAAGACTCCATAGCGGCTGCTCCGATCTCCTGGCTTCTCGTCGAGGTGGCACCACATCTACGGATCTTTAAACGGGCTCCCATTTCTATACCGAGGCAACTCGGTCATTAAGTCTGCTAAAAGAGATGACCAAGATTGATGTAGAGAATGAGTAGAACACTTTGTCTCGCTTCATCCAAAGCCATAGATGAACGGTTAATGAAGTTGCCTTTTGAATGGAATGAAATGAGAAATAAGCTATCAAATTTTCATGAACCAAATCAATAATCTTTTTTTCAACAACCATCATCTTTTTAATGAGGGGCCGGCCACTTATATGAGGGGAGGAGGGTGAGTGTAGGAGCAAAGGGGTAACCATAAGGAAAAGATCAATAACAAATATCCTTCATGCAAACAAAACAACATTAATGCAAATTCCACCTTGCAAAAAACATTTAATGCATAATGGTGACTCACTAACCTAGTCACCAAAACTAGAACCTTTCACATGACTCACCCTCACGACTCATCCAATCCAAGGAAAAGATAAATCCGCATTAAACCGAATGTTTAAGATGGGTGATAGAAAACTGGCAACTTCCAAAAGCGATCCCGAAACAAATTTCATGATAACCCCGTAACAGTATAAACATACCTGCATTTGTATTACGACCGAATACAAATGCAACTGAGACAAAGATATTATATCTACAAAGTATAATACATGGATCCGGCTTAAACCAAAGCTCACCAGTATTATCTGCCCGAAATATGACACGTGCGTAAACGCACGTGCATTTTCCGAACCCTGCCATAAAACCATACGGCCTCTACAACGTTTCGCCCGAACTTGGAAACTATCTGTGGGGGACTCTAATGACTCATCAGTACCCTGGCAGTGGGTTTAACCATAAGCCGTCAGTGGCACTAGCTGTGTGTAACGGCTGCCCATGTACTGACCTCAAGGGAAGCCGATGAGCGAACTCATCCTGGAACCCTACTGAGCCTAACAGTGACAATATACATACAGTCCGGTCCGTTCTTCTATGAGTATCGCATATCGGGCCTAGGGGGCTGGTAACATCAGACCCCCAATAGCGGTATAAGTCGTGTCAGAGTGTAGCCCAGAACACCCTGAGATACTACTGGAGTACCTACTAGTAAATCTCCTACCTCGGCCGAGAGTTTTGTGTAATGGCTCTCCTAGACACAGCGCGATCTCACCCCCAATACCGGGAGAGACGAATCCCCTGCCGATCCGCTCACTTGCCTCCATGTGGCTCGAGACTGTACCCAAAAAAGACCTGTTTGCACGACTCCTTTGAGCCGTGGTAGGGTAGAAATCAAAGCACAGTGGGAACTCACACGAGACAAATGACGATCTTAGGTCGATGAACTAACTTGTACACATATCACCAGGGAACTGCTATCTGACGCTAGGTATAATACCAACTAGCAGGTTCCTGGCGAGTCCTGTCCGGTGTACTCATAACCCAATAAGCACCTGTATACATCTTAAGTGATCCAACTGACACCAGTGGCTTGTGGGACTGGCCACCGCCTCTCGTCAGGATCTCGACTGTATACACTAGTCTACTCCGGAGTATCGATGCCCTGTCTTGAAACTCCCACGACTAGGGACCACTATTAAGGATGTGCTTATAGACTACCCAACTCTCACGTATATGATCGCCATCATACTGTTGGAGTCAAGCAAGATCCTAAGGGCTCTATCAACGTGTAACAGTGATCAGTCATCTGAACCTGTACACGACTGATAAAGGCAAACCAGATAGCATACTATCATCTCGAGTAAGACTGTCCTACCGGTATAGGTCCTCCTCAATCATTGCAATCACGTGCCTGCGATCCAATAATTGACTTTGAGGGCACTATATCCAACATAATGCGTTTCGCCCTTTCGTTAACGGAGCCAAGAACAAATATTGAGGCTGAGTATGAAGCTCTGATAGTGGGTCTTAAGATTGCTGTCGATATGGGAGTTGAAAACCTCCTCATATATGGAAACTCCCAGCTAGTCTTGGCCAAGTAAATGGTAACTATCAGGCATGCAAACCAGAGTTGATAAAATATGGCAGGAGAGTGCAACAATTGCTTACACGAATCCCCTCCTACACCCTAGAGAGCATACCGCGTGCAGAAAATAGCAAGGCAGATGCATTAGCCAAGCTTGCTAAGGAGCTGATTGACGATGATCTCGATGACGTAAGGATCATTGTGCAAAGCCGCCGGGTTCTCATGCCAGCAGAAATACCTTTGGAGGATTCGATTGAGCCATCTGAAGGAAAAGAAACGACCAAACAAGTGGTCCTCCAAATAAAAGACAAAGAAAGGGTCAAGGATTGGAGGGTACGTCATCAAGACATCAGCTCATGAAACGGGCTCTGTCTTTTGCCTTCGTCAATGATACTCTATATAAGAAATCGTTCGACAATTTGTGGCTAAGGTGCCTAGGACCAGAAGAAGCAAGGAGAGTCGTCCAAGAAACCCACGACGGACTCTGCGGTTCTCATCAAGCTGGACCAAAGATGAAGCTGAAAATCCAAAGAATGGGTTACTATTGGCCCATAATGATTCAGGACTGTCTTGAATATGCGAAGCAGTGTCACTCGTGCCAAATTCACGGGTACTTCATCCACCAACATCCAAATCCGCTCCACCCAACGTTAGCCAGCTGGTCGTTCGAAATGTGGGAAACCGACATAATTGGTCCCATCGAACAAGCGTCATCCAAAGGGCACTGGTTCATATTGGCAATGACCGATTACTTCTCTAAGTGGGCAAAAGCAGTACCACTAAGGGAAGTGAAGAAGGAGAACATCCTCCACTTCTTCAAGACACAAGTCATCTACTGGTACGGCACTTCGCGATGGATAATCTCAGATAACGGGCCGGCCCACAGAAGCCATAAGATCAGCTGCTTAGCACAACATCATAATATAGACTCAAGATACTCTTCAGTCTATAATCCCCGAGCTAAAGGTCTAGCTGAGACTTTCAACAAGACCTTGACGAAGATCATAAAGAAAATGATGTTCAGAAATAAAAAGGACTGGCACGAGAGACTGCATGAAGCTCTCTGGGCATATCGAACCACGTTCAAAATGGCTACGAATACAACACCATACGCGTTGGTATTCGGCACGGAAGTGGTACTTCCTTTGGAGATAGAGCTACCCTCTCTACGAGTGGCAGTTCGATACGAGCTGACGGATGAAAAAAATGCCCACCTTCGGCTTGAGAAGCTCAATGCCCTCGATGAAACTCGTCTCATGACGCAGCAAAACCTGGAAGCTTACAAAGAAAGGATAACACGCTCATACGAAAAACTAATCAGGCCAAGAACATTCCGCCAAGGCAAACTCGTTCTAGTCATCAAAAGTCCTATGATCCCTAATCGTGCAAAACAGGGGAAATTCAAGCCGAACTATGAAGGCCCGTACATCATAGACAAGGTTTACCAAGGTGGGCCTATTTGCTCATGGATATGTATGGAGCAAGACCTTTCCGGCCAATTAACGGCCGGTTCTTCAAAAAATACCACGCTGACGAGTCACGACTTAGGTCAATAATAGATGATGACGCTCATGTCCGCTCGCTATCTTCCTGAGTCAAAACTCTAAATGGTATTCGGAAAAACCTCGCCTCAAAAATGGTGATAGTGGACCATTACATTCTTAAACTGGCAGTGGACCGAGATGTCCCTAAACTAACAATGGACCACTGCGTCCTTAAACTGGCTGCAGACCGTAATGTCCCTAAACTAAAGCATCATCCCAAAAATGGTGATAATGGACCACCACGTCCTTAAACTGGCGATGGACCGGAATGTCCTTAAACTAGTACTCCATCTTAAACATGACGCATCGCCTCAAATACGGCGATAACTTCTCTTGGGAACTATGTTGCAATCAAAGCTCCAACGGCGAAGACTGCAACCCATGTCCCATTGTCAAAAAAAAAGAAAAAAACGGTATGTCCAAAATCAAGATGGGCACTGATGAAAACCCAAAAGGGTGCCATGAGTAAAAACAACACGGCTACCGGTAAGCTTGTGAAAACCCGAAAAGGGCGCAATCTCATAAAAAAACAGTATGTTCACAAGCAAAATGGGCATGGATGAAAACCCGAAAAGGCGCCATGAGTAAAAACAGCAGGGCTACTGGCGAGCTTGTGAAAACCCGAAAGGGCGTAATCTCGTAAAATTTTCACTTGTGAGATCCTCTCAACTCGTAAGGAGAACTCCCCCTATGAGACCCTCACGGCTCATAGGATTCAAAGCCTTAAGCCACAGGGACCTGGACCTGTTCTTAAGCCGTCGTATCCCCCAAGTTGCCCTACAGGCGGTCCAATATTGGCCCTTGTATACAATCTACGGACACAAATAAATGATTTCCCCCACCAGGTTCCACCAATCATGAGGAATGTACTCATATGGTGAACGACACTTATAGGTCCTCTCGACTTGTAAGGAGAAAACACTCTTGTAAGATCCTTATGACTTGCAAGAGAAAATATCACTTAGGAGTCCTCACGACTTCTACGGAGAACCGACACCTATGGGATCCTCTCGACTCGTAGGGAGAAAACCTTTTATAAGACCCTTACAGCTTATAGAGTCAAAAAGTCTTAGTCGACAGAACCTTAACCCTGTTTGCTAAGCCACCTTGTTCAAATCTACAAAGGCAAATGATGATTTGCTCCTGGCAACATCCCAGTGCAAGCGATGCCGATGCCTAAATTGGTATCAAATTTTTAAGTCTTTTCACGGCAAATGATGATTCGCTCCTGGCAATATTCCAGTCGTAGCTATGCTGATGCCTGAACAGGTGTCAATTTTCAAGTCCTTTCACGGCAAATGATGATTTGCTCCTGACAATATTCCATTCGCAGCGATGCCGATGCCAGAATTGGTATCAGATCTCAAGTTCCATACTCGCTACAAAAATCAGCAGCAAAAAATGCATATGAAAAAGCCGAAATGATGGGGCAACTCGCAATAAAAATCAGCGAACAAAATATATGCATATAAAAACAGCCGAAATGTTTGGACAACTCGCAATAAAAAGCAGCGAGTAAAAAAAAATACAGAGCTGAAATGATTGGGCAATTGCGACCCTCGCGATATAAAAAGCTGAAATGATAGAGCATCACGGAAAGAAATAAAAAATGAAACTTTTGCCCTTTGCAGGTGAGTCTACACCGATCCCTGTATACAATCTATAGGCACAAAAGAAAAAGGGAACCATATTTTTCCACCAGGCTCCGTCAAAGGGAGAGCCAGATTTCGATGACAACATCCACAGTCGAGAAGTTAATTCGGCGTTTCTTCTCACTCTAGCAGGATGCAGTCGTAACATCAACAAATGACCCCAGGGTCGAAACAAAACGGAGCCATGGCAAACTCCCTAGTTCCAAGTCTTGACGGTTCACAAACAACCTAGAGACCACATCGACATTCATCTCGTTACAGCAGACGCAGTGTCAACAGCGGCGTTTCTTCTCACTCCAGCAGGATGCAGACGCAACGTCAACAAACGACCCCAGGGTCAAAACAAAACAGAGCCATGGCAAAGTCCCTAGTTCCAAGTCTTGACGGTTCACAAACAACCTAGAGATTACCTCAACATTCGTCTCGTTACAGCAGACGCAGTGTGAAAAGTGGCGTTTCTTCTCAGTCCAGCAGGATGCAGACGCAACGTCAACAAATGACCCCAGGGTCAACACAAAACGGAGCTATGGCAAAGTCCCTAGTTCCAAGTTTTTTACCGGCGAAAACAGAGATGAACCGTGTAGGTCGTCTTGCCTGAATTTGGGGGTAGATGCTATTTGGATTTATCCGTCCACCTCTCCAAAGATGCCATGTTGATTTATGGCACCGTATATCGGAGGTTTGGGCGAATGCGGCCGTTGTAGCAGACTTCGTTAGATTCCCTTCGTTTGCGAGGGGTCTTTGATTGTGGGGACGCTTTTCCCTGCAGGCGCAAGCCCTTGTAGTTAATCACGTTACCGCATCGTGATAACCACTTTCTCCTGCTCCAGAAGTTCATCTCGTATCGTGTGTATTTGTTTTATTTTTGGTTGCCCGTGGATTGTATACGGAGACTAATTTGTGTTGTCACCCGTAAGGCATGGATTAGTTCAAATTTGTATATCTTAGATTTGGGTTTGGGTTGATTTAAGGATTGTTGATCAGTTTCGAGATCATGATCGACTTAAATATATACGAGCGATTGGGGGCTCGATTGGTTTTTTTTTTATTAAGGATACGTTAGTTCAATTTGAGACTAAGATCTACTTAACAAGGTCTTAGGATCATTTATGATTCATATCCAACAAGAGAGCATTTAGGCTCCGTTGTTTTAGTTTAAGGACGTTTCGGTCCCTTATCGCCATTTTGGAGGCGAAGTTGTAGTTTGAGGACATTTTAGTCTGTTGATCACCATTTAGGGGTAAGATTTTAATTCAAGGATGTTACAGTCCATTGTTGCTATTTGGGTAGGGCAATGGTTAGTTTAAGGACGTTTCGGTCCGTTGTTAGTTTAGGGACATCTCGGTCCTTTGTCCATCTTGCGTACATGTGTATTTGTTACGTGACGGGATGAGCAATGATGATATGGGATGCATCGAGTTTGGGATGTGGTTTGGTTTGGTTTGTGCACGTCAATTTGGGAAGTGCACCAAAAAGCAGTTGGCTGTCGGGACTCGCCGCCTCTCTGAAAACGTTGAGGAATTACAACGACATGTATCAGAGGTGTAGAGAGATGTACCCTTGAACCAATTCCCGTGTTGGAGGGAAAAGATAGTGGTGGATCATCTAAGAATCATTAGTCATTTTAGAGACTAAGATTAACTCAGGAGGTGTGGGATGAACATCGTTTTGGATACACAATTCATAGATCATCATTTTGGAGATCATTAGTTGACAGATCATTAGTCATGTTTGGGACTAAGATCAATTTGCGAAATGATGAGCATAGAGGGGTTTTGATTTTGGAAGAACTTAGTCAATTTGGGCTAGATCCGGGTCTCCATAATTACCCAACAGTGCTAAGTACTAAGGCATATAATTCTCATGTGCATTTCATGTGGGTACTAGAGTAGTGTTAAACACTAAAGTCCTGTGGCGCTCACGTGACACACGTGAGGCACTTAAATATGGGCACTGCCTAATTATTTATCCCTTTTATATGAGTGCTGAGCACTTGATTCTTGTGGCGCTCACGTGTGAAACACGTGAGGCGCCCCAAAATTGGGTTCTGCTTTTTGGCTTTATTGCCTCTCCCTTTATGTAAGTGCTAAGCACTTAATTCTCGTAGCGCTCATGTGTAAAACACGTGAGACGCCCCAAATGGGGGCAATGCCTTTCTATCTTATTTCCTCTTCCTTTTGCAGAAGTGCTAAGTACTTGATTGAGGGTAGCATGCAAAACACGTGACTGTCCTAAGAAGTGTTCCTTACTCCTCTTTTAAACACCCATATGGGAAACACGAGAGGCGGTTTCAGCCGTTTCTTTTTGTTCATTAAAAACACTCACGTAGAAAACACGTGAGGTCGAATCACAAGGCTATTCTTCTGTAGTTCTTGGAGATTTTGATCTCACATTAATGATGTTTCTAGTCATTAGGATTTAGGTTTGGAAGGTCTCAGATTATGATCATCATCTAGGCTAAGGAATCAAGTTTTCCTTCTGTTCTTTGCAAGAATTAAATTCTTTTTATAGGGTTAAACCCTAGTTTTCAGAGGAATTAAATTCCCATATATTTTCCTGTAAGAGTTAAACTCTTTGAACTCAGTTCTTTTACCTAGGATTTTAATCTGCATGACAGAATCTCCTCGATGAGAATTAAATTCTCAACTTGTGGGGAGATCTGCTTCTGCAGATCTCGACCAGAGGAAGAACTAAGTTCTTATATGAAGGGTTAAACTCATAGAGAGGCAAAGAACAATCTTTTCGTTTTTTCTTTTACCTAGTGTTTCAAGGAAATAAGTCTTTTCTTTGAGAATTAAATTCTCTTGTTCTTCAAAAGCTCACTGTATATTCTTTAAGTCTCTGGAGAGTTCTTTCTCTCTGCAGTTGTCTCTCTCCTCTTTTTTTTAACTTGAAGTCTCGGGTTCTTTATCTAGTGGAGAGAAGTTTGTTAATTAGCTTTTGGAAATCTCTTATTGAGAGACTCCAATTGATTTGGGGATTTTACCCACCGTTGAATTTTTGATCCAAGGGTTTCTGTCATTTAGAACATACTTTTCTTGTTGTTAACAGGATCGGGGAAATATTTTCCCATATGTAGAATCTTATTCTGTACCAAACTGCTGTAGAGGAGGCCTTCGAATCGAATAACGAATTTTAATCACCATTGGATTTTTAATCCAAGGGTGCTTGGTTTAACGGAGCACAATCTTTCTTTGTTTAGAAAGATATGGAAAATATTTTCCAAGTCATAGGATCTTTGATCTGCCAACTTTCTGTTTAACAGAAAATATCATTTCTCATTTAAAAAGTTCAATAGAATTTAATCATATGCTTAGTCACCATTGGATTTTTGATCCAACGGTTCCTTATTGAGTAGAATTTTCAACATAGGGAAGTGCCCTCACGTGTTCAACACATGAGGCTTATTTATTTTTTCAGCTATTTGATTACATCGCCTATATGCTTTTGCATATAAGCGCTCACGTGTTTAACACGTGAGGCTTTTAGCCTATAGTTTGTTTGCATGCAGTGCTTATATGCATTGCATATAGGCACTCACGTGTTAAATACGTGAGGCTATTTTAGTGGGGAACTTTCCCTCACCCATTTTTTTTTATAAGAGAACAAATGCCCCCCAATGTTGCTCTCACGTGGCTTGCACGTGAGTGCAACACTGTCTGCCCTTACAGCCGTTGGATTGCCTAGGGGAATGGGAAGATGAACCGCTCCCCATCATGTCTTATAAATGCAAGGTTTCGCCTCTGGGATGACCACCATTCTTTCATCTTCTTCCTTGCCTATTTTCCTTGAGAATTTAATTCTCTTTTCAGAGCTTAGTTCTCTGCCCATTGAAATTTCAGAGTTAAACCCTGTAAGAACTCTTTTTTTTTGGTAAGGATCACGAATGGAACCCTTTCTTGCTTTTTACCTTGGATTTTAAATCCATCAACAGAGCGTCTCTCTGTTCTTAAATCGATTTCCAAATTAACACATTTTTGGTAGATTTTAAGGTCATGAATCAATGGGGATTGTTAATCCTCTTCTTAGGGTTTTACCCTGTCACCGATCTTTAAGGATCCTTGGAATTTAATTCCATTTTCTTTGCCTCCTCGCCATGGAGTTTTCTGGGATTCAATCATTTTATTAAAGGAATTTAATTCTGTATTCATAGAGACTTTTGGGAATTTTATTCCCTAATGTTCTCGAGTATTTTAGGTTTTTAATGCCTCTAATGCAGAATTTAATCTGTCGTGTTTTTTAAGAGAACTCGTTTTAAGAGTCGTTTAAACTTCACTGTTTACTTGATGAGAATCCTTTTTGATTCTCTCAATGATTATTGATTGATCTAGAATTTTAAGTGTGTGTAGTAACCGCAATCAATAACGGTGTCGCGTGTAGCTAGACCGAGATGAGTATGGGTCGTCCTCTAGGAAACGTTGAATATTTTATTCTTAGTTTAGACGTGTTGAGAAAGAAAGGAGGAAGAATAAAGAATGGTTGTAGGTTCTAGATCTACGTTAAACACGGATGCAAAATATAGATCCTAATTAACTACGGATGTAGGTTTTATAGTAGAAGGGGGCTTGTAGGGTTCATTAGGATTTAGTAGTTATGGATGATTAATTAAAGATTACTCTTTTTATCCTTTAATATATTTAAAACTAGAACGACAGTGATGCATGTAGATTAGGGTTTCTGGAGGGAAAAGGGTTCCCACTCTTAACCCCTATCTCGACATGGATCTCCATTCATGTCTAGCCTTTACCAAAACAATTGTTAATCTAATCTCTAATCGCGGTCGAGACTAGCAATGAATTGGTAGTGCGCCCGATTAGGATGTTAACTATTCTTTTGATAAAGTTTATAAACTTTATAGGACGTAAAAAGAGTTTAAGGATCTTCATCATCCATTAATCTACCCTAATCTCATGAACCCTAACAAGCGAAGAATTACTCGCGCATGTTGGGATAAAAAGAGATGGAGAGGGAAAACATAATGAAAAACTAAAAACAAATAAAATAAGAAAACAACTACCTTTATTAATCAACAAAAATCATTTACACTTTGTTCCCTTAGAAAATGATTACAAAATACTAGTTTGCTTCTCGATCTCTTCTAAGGAGGTAGATGAACCGTTGATGATCAGCCTGGATGCGTGAGCCTGTCGTGGACTTCGTGATCTCTTCAGCTTAATGATTTTTCCAAGAGGCTCTCGATCCTTATTTATAGTTCCAGAGCCAGAACCCTAGTTTCCTAATATGGAAACCAGTGGTTAAGATTCTAACAAAAAAATCCAGAATCCCAACTCCTTAAATCCGCGGCGGAACCGCGGCCGTTGGATGGGTTTGACCGCGGTCTTATGGTGGGATCTTGGCCTTAAATTTATGGGGCTTCATCTATGTAGCTTTTGGTGATCTTTTGACATCTCTGGAAACTGAAAATCTTCTCTTTGTCACTGCTAGAATTGATTTCTTTAGTTTACTTTCTTAATTAGGCAGGTTTGTTTTGCCAACTTTGATTTCCTTGATTTCAGTCCTGAAAATTCTGCACAATAACTCAACAAATAATATTAGTAGAGTTTGTTTTATTGAGATATTAATTTAACCATTAAGAATTGGTCAAAGGTATTTTAATAAGGTAAGCATATTTAAATGGGCCAAATGTTACATGGATATTATATGCTTACTTTTTCCTACCAAATGTTAATAATAATATATAAACACATGAAAATAGTATTTTTACAGATAAACCATCATATGTATCATATATTATAATAAACACCTTTTATTATATAGAAATAGTAGGAAAAATGTCATATTAAATGTGCAGTTTTATCAATTGAACAAATACCCCCAAACTTATCTTTGATCGTCCCGAGCAAACTAGTTTATTCAAGAGAAGGAGAAAAATAAAGGAGAAAGCTAAGCACACTTTCGTAGGCAACACGATTGCACTGAGCACGTGCAACAAGCCGTTAAACCTCTAGGTGTCCCTAGTAGGAGGAGTGTTGTCTTCTGAGGGTTTTCAGCAGATTACACTCATAAAATCCAATAATAAAAGAAAGATGGTAAAAGTTACATATAAAAATAAGAACTATAAAAGAAAGAACTTGAAAATAAGAGTTTTCAACTACACCAGTTTTTCAGTTGCTAGGAGCCCTATCTTAATGGTCATGAAAAAATGTTAGAAATCACATCATCCTTCAATAAAACATTGCCTTTAGTTTTCCTCCCTATTTTCCTCCAAACATTGATCATATACCCCTACGTGTGTGAACTGGACATCTTTATACTTGGAGAACTCAATTCAAGCAATCATACTCTTGTCCATCTACCTTAGTATTTTTTAATCGATATTTATATGGAATATGCTCACACATTTTTCTTGCGACCGTTAATACTTCTTGAGGTACTAACCGACCGATTACTCATGTGCTTGCTAATTAGGTGCTTTTCCTCGTCTTGCAACACCTAAGGCTTAGCAGTGGCTTCCAAACCAGTTGGTCTAAGGCACTAGGTGATAAAGCACCCTCGCTATATTTGTTTTTGGCTGCCTTGGTGATAACAAAACCAGTGTTCATTTTTTTCTTAACACCATTTTATCTTTTTCATTTTTTTTTATTACTTTCATACTTTGGCTTTTAGACAAGAGCATTTCAAAGTATTCTCTACTATCCTGAGTTTCAAGATGTGTGTAAGTGCGTATAGTAGGATATCAACGTTCAAATGTTTGGCTTCCAGAATAGGAACTATTTTTCTAGCTTATTTTTATCCTCAGATAAGTAATTTCCTTTATCTTACTAACCCTTGGGACAACAGCTCATAACTACTTATTACTAGTTTCATTTAAGAAAACATCTAATTTTCTTGTTTTTCTCAAACTATTCCTATTTTTGATATGTAAATTTTTTACTTTCAAACTTTTATTATCAATTTTTTTTGTGTATATATATAATATAATGTAAAGTAATGCGTGAATAAGCACAAACCTCTCCCAAACCTGTGTACAGCAGTGTCCTCACTGTTGTTTCTTTTAAATCTCAAAAACCTGTAGACTTGGGAGGAAAGGTTATTAACGGGGGCAACAAAAATTGAAAGTGAAAATCCTCCCCCAAACTTATTTTTGGCTCACAATTTTGAGGACAAATTTTATTTTCAAAAGCCGAAATATACCCTCCCAAACTTAAGTAAAATAGTATTAAGCATTTAAAATTATTGGGTAGGGTAAAAGTTATTGGTCAAAGTAAAGCCTTGCAAAGACCAAAAGTCAAAACCAACCATTCAAAAATTTTATCGATGAAGCACCAAGGTTGGTGGAAGAACATGTCGCCAATTGACGTGAAGAAGTGGAGTGGAGATAAGAGGTGTAATGGAAAAGGTTTACGTCTCGATTTGTAGAGACAAAACAATGATGATGGATTACTCGTATTCTCATTCTTGATAAGAAGAAGATGTGGCGGTTTAATTTCTTTGGGTTGGGGTTGATTCATCACAACTCCCATGTCTTCTAAGAATGCGAGTTCATCAGCGAAGATTTCCTCGAAGCTTTCATCGATATCCCGAATAATAATCTCATCAAAAAGAACGGGATGATACTCTGACTCCATAAAAAGTTCATATTTAGCATTAGCTGTTGGCCCGGACAACAACATAATAGCAGAGTCGAGATCAGTATCATGAAGCTCTTCAATTTCGCTGCTGTTCCCCTCCGAAAGACGCGGCGAAGACGCGTCGAACGTCTATCCTGAATTTCGGGACAGATGCTAATTGGTGCTATTCGTCCACCTCTCCGAAGATACCAAGTTAATTTATGGCACCATGTATCGAAGGTTTAAACGGATGTGTCCGATGTAGCAGACTTTGTCAGATTCCCCCTCGTTTGAGGGGTTTTTGATTGTGGGGACGCTCTTCCCTGCAGGCGCAAGTCCCTACAGTTAATTATGCTACCTCATCGCGGTAACAACTTTCTCCTTCTCCAGATGGTCACTTCGTGTCGTGAGTGTTTGTTTTGTATTTGGTTGCCCGTGGATTGTGTACGGAGACTAATTTATGTTGTCACCCGTAGGGCGTGGACTAGTCCAAATCCGTATCTTTCTTAGATTTGGGTTTGGGGGTTTGGGTTTAAGGATATGTTAGCTTAATTTGAGACTAAGATCAATATAAACGTTTGTTAAGGATACATTAGTCTTATTTTAGACTAAGATCAACTTAACAGTTTGTTAAGGACACGTTAGTCTAATTTTAAACTAAGGTCAACTTAACCATTTGTTAAGGATACGTTAGTCTAATTTTAGACTAAGATCTACTTAATGGGATCGTTTAGATCCAACAAGAGAGCAATTGGGCTCTACTGTTTAGTTTAGTGATATTGCGGTCGATGATTAGTTTAAGGACATTACGGTCCATCGCTAGTTTAAGGACATCTCGGTCCAATGTTAGTTTAAAGACATCACGGTCGAGATTAAGGACATCATAGTCCATGGGTTTAAGGACCCTACAATCCAATGTTAGTTTTAAGACATCACGGTCAAGGTTAAGGACATCATAGTCCGTGGGTTTGAGGACCCCACAGTCCAATGTTAGTTTTAAGACATCACGGTCAAGGTTAAGGACATCATAGTCCATGAGTTTAAGGACCCCACAGTCTATGAAATGTGTGATTGTCGGGACCCATCACCTCTCTGAAGACGTTGAAGGATTACAATGACAAATATCAGAGGAGTGAAGAGATGTACCGTTGAACCAAGGTTGCTTGGGGATCTGTAGTCCAATTTGGAACTAAGATTAAATAATTAGATTATGAGCACATTGGCTCAGTTAAATCTGAATTGAAGACTTATGGCCAATTTGGGCTAAGTCCAATTAGATCTGATGTGTTGGCCCTTTGTTGGACCATTAGACACTTGTCTGGGTTCAAGCCCACATTATTTAGCAATGCTAAACAAGAGTTTGAGGTCTCTGATAACATTTTTATCTTTGACTGAGCATTAATATTGTAGTTGTGAGTTTTACTTAATTTTGAGACTCAGTTGAAGGGGAGGCTTTTGCCTCTGGAAAATTAGCCAATAGTGTTAAACACTAGGGAACAGCAGTGTTAAACATTGGGGATAAAGCTCTCAAATTAGTGTTAAACACTAGAAGATAACAGTGTTAAACACTGGAAATAAAATTCTCAAAGTAGTGTTAAACACTAGAGAAAGGGGGGTCACGTGGGGACACGTGAGGGCGCCCAAAGGTGGGGCCAGATCTCCTCACTTTGTTCTGCAGATAAGTGTTAAACACTTTTTAATTTTTTGGCCATCAAGTGTGGGCACGTGATAGGCACTCATGCACTGATTCCTTAAGGCATTTATTAGGGGTCACGTGGTAACACGTGAGAGCGCCCAGAGCCAACATTTCCTTTGCTTTTATTCTCTTTGTTTTGGAGGTCACGTGGGAGCACGTGAGGCATTGCTTCAAAGCTTTTTCCTTCTCATTTTTGGGGATCTTTTCAGGGTCACGTGTGACCTTAGTTCTTTGCATATATGGAGATCTTTTAAGTCTCTTTATTTTTAAGAATTAAATTCTCTGTAGGGTTAAACCCTAATTATGATTTTGGAGGAATTAAATTCCTATATATGTAAAAGAATTAAATTCTTATATAGGGTGAAACCCTAATTTCATTTAGGAGGAATTAAATTCCTGTGAATTTGAGAGAATTAAATTCTCAATTAGGGTTAAACCCTAGTTCTGTCCATCTTGAAGGAATTAAATTCCTATAATTTTAGGAGAATTAAATTCTCATATAGCGTTAAACCCTGGTTTTATCATGAAGGAATTGAATTCCTGTAAATTTGAGAGAATTAAATTCTCTAAACTCAATTCTCCCCCTAAGTCTTGAATCTGTATGGCAAAATCTCAACCCGATGAGAATTAAATTCTCAACCTATGGGGAGATTTGCTTCTGCAGATCTTCAACCAGAAGAATAACTAAGTTCTTTTGCAGAAAAGTTAAAATCTTAGATTTGAGAATTAAATTCTCTTTTTGAAGTTTTGATCCCCTTTCTTTTCTCACCTAGGGATTTCTTTTTTGAGAATTATATTCTTCTTTCTTTTCTCTCTGCTATTTGCCTTTAGAAAGTCTCAAGATCCCAAAATTCTCCCTCTCTAAAAATTCCCTCTTAGCTCCTATTTATAGGAGAAGGAAAAGAATCAATTTGTTTAGTAAATCTCTCATTGAAAGATTTTGTCTGTTTTTCATAACTAATATGATCTTTTAGATCTCTCAGTGAATTTTATTCACCGTTGGATTTTTAATCCAAAAGATATTCTGTTTGTTATTTTTGGTGAATTTTTAGGGAAATCTTTCCTTGTCTAAGATCTTTCCATAAATTGGTGATTTTTAATCACTCTTGGATTTTTAATCCAACGGTCCCCCATAATTCTTTTTTGTTTGGAAAGATTTGGAGAAATACTTTCCCAGTTAGGGTCTTTGATTAATTAGAATTTAATTCTATTAATTTATAAGGCTTTCAAAGCCTATCACGTGTTGGCACGTGACTTCTTCTCATTCAGAATTTAATTCTGTACTTTAATTGGGCTGAAGGACCATCACGTGTCAACACGTGACCTCTGGTCACGCGTGAGCACGTGACCCACCTTTGGGGTCTTTCCTCAGCCGCTTGTTTTACTTCTGCTTGCTTAGATTTTAACTCTGTAAATAGATCACGTGTCAACACGTGACCCTTGGTCACGTGTGAACACGTGATGCCTCATTGAGGAAATTCCTGATTTTTAATCAGGGAACAAATGCCCCCACAGCGTTGCTCTCACGTGTCTGCACGTGAGTGCAACGCTGTCACTTTTGTGACCGTTGGATCTGTCTAGGGAACAGGGGAGATGAAACGTTTCCCATCACATCCTATAAATGCTGGGGTCTCTCCAGAAGTGCCTCCACTCTTTCATCTTCTTTCTTACAAAACTTTTCCTTTTGAGAATTTAATTCTCTTTTCCAGAGCTTAGTTCTTTGCCTCAAAAATTTTCCAGAGTTTAACTCTGTTGAAAGATTCCCTTTCCTCAGGTAATAATCTTAAACGAACGAAGAACTCTTACTGAAATCTCTATTGGATTTTAAATCTAAGCAAAGGGTTTTTCTCTTTAACAAGAACACACATTTTTTTTAGTTCTTTAAAAAGAAAACCCTTCAATCCTTAAACAATAGACCTTGCTAGGGTTTCTATGGTCTTCCGGAGTCAATGGTGGTGGTTGCCTTTTTCTATGGAATTTAATTCCATTTCAAAAATGTTTCTGGGAATTTAATTCCCCTTTTTCAAAAGGAATTTAGTTCCTACGAAGAACTTAGTTCTTCTCAGAGAGCTTCTTGGGGTTTTCTTGCCCTGAGTTGTTTCTTTGCAACCAAGAAGAAGAAGTTTGCAGTGGTGCTTTCTGCGAATTTAATTCCCTTGATTCTGTTTGATTTGTTACAGAGTCCAAGATGGATTTCTCTTTGGGGAATGTGTAGGGTCATTTGAAATCCACTGCTTATTTAATGAGAATCTTCCTTTTGTCTCATTGTAATTGCTTTGCCTCATCATTAGCAAGCCGTCATCTTGATTTTGTGGGACCCATGTGTTTTGTAACCATTGGTCCCATAAAATGAGTCTTCTATCGCTGTCTTTATATATATATATATATATATATATATATTTATAATCATATATATATACACTGTTGGCTTTGCTTTAACATTTTCCCCTTATTTTATTTCAGGTACAATGACTTCTGTTTCGTATTTCCCTTTTACTCGCTCGGAAGCCGCTTTTCCTCAGTCGCCATCTGACGAGGAAGTGATGGCGATGATCAGGGCTCATGACCTGAACTGCACCAACTTGCTTTTATGGGAGACCTGGTATGGTCACATCATCCGTGGTCGCCGAAGTTTCCTTTGCGAAATACCGATGGAGCCTACTTATCCATTCTTGCCGATGGATCCTCCAAGGACTGTCTTCGCTGTGAAGATGCCGAATTGGACCTCGATGGGACGGCTTGAGCCTTCGACGACTGACATCCTAAACCATCCGATCCCGGCCATAGATATTCTGGGATGCCGCATTTTCCAGGGCGAGGCCCAACCATGGGGGTAGATCTATAAAATAGGGCTCACCCCTCGACATCCCACGGGTTACCTTCTTTGGGCTCGCTACATCCTGTCCGTCTATCGCGCGTGACTGCAGAGGGTTGGACTTTATCAGGAAATATATGCATCTCTCTTCCACTACCAATCTCCTCACGTCTGGTGGGTCAAGACTTTCTTGAACCAGTGGAATCTCCCCACCAACACTTTCTTCCTAGGGGACCACGAAGTTTCGATTTCCTTGGAAGAATTTCGCGAGATCTCGGGGCTGCCAATCAGGGGAACCCTTTATGAAGAATTGCCGCCTCCTGACAAGTACGTCTTTGAGACCGAGCCCGCAATGCTCGATGTCCTGTCTACCGAGAATGTCGTCCGTCACAAGCGTCCGAGTTTGATCAAGGCCTTGGGCATCTTTGACAAACTGTTCACAGAATCAGAAGAGTAGGGCGTTACTTTTAAGAGCTTCATTGCTTGCTTCCTTCGCGAGGGTGTCCTATCAAAGACGGCTCCGAAGTTTGCAAACATTAATGACCCCTTTGGGTTTGGTTTGGACAGGCGGCCGACTAAGGAAGAGAACTTGCTGCGGTATTACATTCCCATTATGTCGGCGGTATCTTTCGAATAGATTGCAGCTCCCGGCATGGATGTGGAGATTTTCTTTGTAGGCTTCATCAGCGTCTGGCTCAGCTGGTTCGTCATCCCTATGCATCGCTGCTTCATGAGAGTCTCGGTTATCTACCCTGCTCATCGCATCGCTGAGGGGACACAGTTAGCCGTAGGCATCCCAGCGCTAGCGCATCTTTATCATGGGTTAGGCGCCGCGGAGAATACCTCAACTCCCGGTGTGGACGTAGTAAACTTTTCTTTCCATTACTTCACGTCTTGAATTGAAATGCATGTGTTGGGGGCCTTTGCTGCGCACCGGCGACCCAATTTTTATGATGCCTACATTTTTCCGCGACTCATGCGGCTGGTGGGTGCTTCTGCTCCTGACCCGACTCAGTCCGGGGCTATTCGCATGTTGATTGCTCCCTATGCTAGTGCGGGCAGATTGGTATTCGTTGTTCGGGCCCTATCTTCTCCTTCAGGTCCAATTCAACAACTCCACGACTTGTCGAAAGAGGGGGCACCTTCTCTGAAGCCCAGGGAGGCCATGCATCTGTATGTGATCAGATCGTGTTATTTGGTCTTTCGTCAGAACAGTGCGGCCCTTTTCATGCGGTATAATCCACACCGCTTTGCCTGGCAACTTGGATA